>OU466862.2:9767097-11039492 GCA_911865555.2 Thlaspi arvense | reverse complement strand
GAGCCAAATGATCTGAACCGGATCCGCACTCGAAACCGTAGAAAGCGGAAGAAACCTGGTCACCGAGACAGCTTTGAGCTTCCACGCTACATTCTTAGGCTTTTCCTTAGATACTGGATCGTCTTGGTTTTTCTTCTCGCCGTCGGGTTGCTACTCTTCGAATCAACGAGTATCGGGACGAAATCTGCGAACCCGGAGCTGAAAAATCCAGTCTCGAGCGGAAAAGAAAGCCCCAGCAAGAAAAACGAAGGAAATTTGAATAGATTGGATCCGACTACAAAAGTTATTGGTGGTATTAGGCAACGTAAGTTAAATCTGCAAAAAAAAAAAGAGACTTTCTTGAATCTGCTGTTCATAAGTTGAAACTTCTGAGTGTTGATAGTGTTTTATGTGTGTTGTGGAATGAGATTTTTGGACTGATGAAGTTTGTCTATGGATTTGTGCGTTAGGTTGTTTGAAGCTTCTGCCTCCTGAAGAGCTTGAGCATCTTGATATCTTAGAGCATAAAGATTCAAGCTCTCCTGTTAAGAAAGTTGTGTACTTAACGGATACGGATACTTCCGTGGGAGAAGAGAAAGCAGCTGTTCGTGTTAATGGGACGCGTTTTAATTTATTTACGGGGAACCAGACATTTGCTGAGAGAGAGAACAGCTTTAAGGTCATGACTTGGTAACTCTAAAAGGCTATAAGAACTTGAGTTTCTCAAAATTGTAGGAATTTGTGTTTTTGATTGCTGAATATTGTATTCTTTGTTTTGCATCAGGTAAGTGAAACAGTTTCAGTGCATTGTGGGTTTTTCAATGTGAATGGAGGGTTTAGGATTTCAGATGAGGATAACAAGTTTATGCAAAGCTGTCAAGTAGTTGTCTCGACTTGTGCGTTTGGTGGTGGAGATAACCTTTACGAACCTATTGGAATGTCTAAAGCATCAACTCAAAAGGTTTGGTCTCTCTGATTCTCCTTGTATCCACTGCTGCATTTTGAACTAACCGTTAAGTCTTTTTGTTGAACTAATTTGCCTGCTGCATCCATTTCTGAAATGAGTTTTTTGTGTGGATGCAGGTTTGCTACGTTGCGTTTTGGGATGAAGTTACACTCGCAACACAGGAAGGAGAGGGTCATAAGGTTGGCGAGGATGGATACATTGGAAAATGGCGAATCGTGGTTGTAAAGGATCTTCCTTTTATGGACCAAAGGCTTAATGGAAAAATCCCAAAGGTACCATTCATCTACTTCAGAGGCACTCGTTGTTCTCCTTGAACTACTCCATTTGCGTGTTTCTGCTTATCGGTTGACATAGCTTAAGTTTAGTTAAGAGTTTATATTCCAGTAAACACAAGCTTGAAACTTCTTTGATATCATTTTGTGCCCGTGTGAAATGGTCTTTGCTTGATCTGAGTATAGTATAAGATGTATTCATGAAGTGTTTTAATGAATTTACTTGTTGTTAGATGTTGGCTCATCGTCTTTTCCCGGAAGCTAAGTACTCGATTTGGGTAGACTCCAAGTCCCAGTTTAGAAGAGATCCACTTGGTGTATTAGACGCTCTTCTCTGGCGAACAAACTCGGTGCTTGCAATCTCAGAGCACGGAGCACGAAGCAGCGTATACGACGAGGCGAAAGCTGTCGTCAAGAAACACAAAGCTACACCCGAAGAAGTCGAAGTGCAGATAAACCAATACCGTCATGATAAATTACCAGAAGATAAAAGATTCAACGGGAAAAAAGGTAAAAAAATGAAAGTCTTTTTGTATCATCTCTGTTGCAGCAAGACTCTTGAGGATGACGTTTGTGACAAGTAGTGTTTCAACTTGCAGCTTTGTCTGAAGCCTCTGTGATTGTGAGGGAACACACTCCATTGACGAATCTTTTCATGTGCCTGTGGTTCAATGAAGTGGTTCGCTACACGTCGCGTGATCAGTTGAGTTTCCCATACGTTTTTTGGAGATTGAAAGTTCTCAAGAACGTTAACATGTTCCCTGTGTGTACACGTAAAGATCTCGTCAATAGCATAGGCCATGTACGCAAGGCAAAACCGTTAGCTTAGTCTTATAGATTTGCGTCCTAACTTTCCAATTCAATTTATAATTTATTTTGTGTTTAAGCTAGTGGAATATATAGAAACTGAACCGATATTTTCCGAACCGAATGCGAATTACAATCTATCTCGGTAACTATATGCATATACCAACCAAAGTAAACCAACATTTAACCGGAATAACCAAATCGGAATATTCTCTGGCGTTTTCGGTTCATTTATTTTTGGAGAGAAAGTGATTATTTAAATCGGAATATCTATAAACACCCGATTTAAATGCATAGACGAAAATATTATATGTTGAATATATATAATTTACATAAGAAAAAACCTTATACAAGTTTAGCGATGTGTCACAAAATCTACGTCATAATTCGTATTTAATATTAGTTGAGTGTGTGTCTATTGTGTTGTTATTTTTGTGGGTGAACAAAAGGTTTGTGTCTATTGTGTTGTTGGAAAAAAAAAACAAAAACATAATTTTAAACACAATTCCATTAAGTTGAATAAATTGAAATTCATAAGAAATTATGCGTATTTAAAATACATATATACTAAACGAGATAAGATCTATGCGTATGTCTTAACTTTGTTTCATGATAAGTTAAGAGGTATATATCTATGCGTATGATCGATGCAATGTAGCATTTGTACTCTAAGCTTTATATTGTTCTAAAAAAAAGTTATATTTGATTGCCCTGTGAATTTTCTTAGATCTAAACTCATGTTTATTATGAGCCATGCATTTACAACGTGAATATGTGGTGTGTCAGAAATCTGTCCATTTTAGTTCTCTTCAAGAAGTCTAGTAACATCAGAGCAAAACAATCCAATAAAAAATCTTATATTCCCCAAATCGATTTTGAGAGTTGAGGATTTTTAGTTGGCTAGTTTCATGTTTACAACAACACTTTTTAAAAAGCTAAATTTTTTTATAAAAAAATTTCCATATCATATAATCATGCAAAAAATGTAAAATGTCTTTATTCCTTGTTGGTTTACAGACTAAAAGGAAAACTGAAGTTGATATTTCATAGGATTAAGATAAAACGTTTTCATGTAGAATTTGGTATTTGTGTAAAAGAAAGCGATGTCACATTATGGATTCTAGCTAATGCCAGTTTGCAGAAGTACTATTAAATCTTTGGAGATTTTGCTCATATTCGTACTACATTGAATGGAAAAGAGAAAGGAGAGAGAGAGTCGTACAATTACAAAACTCTATTTCAATTTGAATCGGTTTTTGTCTTTAATATTTTTGATGCATAGTAGGTGATTTTATTAGATTGTGAGTAAAGGTTATCTCTCGTATCATGAGGTCCTGAGGATAAAGACTTCAATGGATATCTAAACTGTAGATGGAAACGTTTTGTCTATTTCTTAATTTAGTTATTTTGCTTGTGTTCTTCTAACTAGGGAAGATCAATACTTCACTAAACAACAATGAAATAATAATAAAACCTTAAAAGTTGAAACTGGTTCGATCAGATTAGAAAACATAGATAGTGTTTCATTATCACACCTCTGTTATAGAGGTAAGTTTTGTTATTTGGATATATGTTACTGTATAATTCACGAATAACAACACTATTTGAATAACAGCTATAAGATCAACCTAGATAAAAAGAAGTGTTTGGTGGGGATAAATAGCAATTATGAGATCAACCTAAATATGTATGAAATATTTCTGTAGATACTACATACATTTTACAACCATCACATGCTACAATGAAATATTTCTTTAGATCCTATATGCATAAAAAACCTTAAAGTAACACCCACTTACACTTTAAACCTCGAAAGTTTTTAACTAACACCTTAAAGTTTTAAACTAATCTTTTTAAAATATTAAACCATCAATCTAGTTTAGACAAAGTCGTTAGCTTAGATATAAGAATACATTTTCTGGTAACAATATAATGGTTTTCTGAATACGAAAATAAGAACACAAGTTAAATTAACTGATTTACAGATTGATTTAAGATAGGTTTTGGAATTTCATAGTTATAGATTTTGAGATTTCTGGGTAATGTAAATAGTTTTTGGATATGATTTATCAATTTCAATCGGGTTTCTTAATTTTTGTAATCGGAATACCACTATGTTGTCGCCAAAAAGAGTATTCTGTTATTTAAGATAACGATTCCGTCTAAAAGAAATATCGACGCAACCAAAAAAGCTAGATTGATGGTTTAATTTGTTAAAAAAATAAGTTTTGAAATTTTATAGTATTAGTTAAAAACTTTACAGATTTAAAATGATAATTTGTGCCACTTTGAAGGTTTTTAATGCGATTTTAACTTTTACAAACATCAAATATTACAATTTAACAGACAGAAAATGGATGAATTGTCTCTTTGCATTCGTTTTGGGAAAATCAGATTAGAAAACTTTTATATGAGTAAACTTTTATTTGAGTAACTTACCTAATCTTTTGCATTCAGGATTCATTTTTTATACACATTTTAGTATTTGGTCTCTTGTACTTATACTTTAAAAAACACATGTACTGTAATCTTTAGCACATCAAACAAAGTAGCACAAAGTATGCAGTCACTAACTAAATACCTTAGTTGAACAGAAGTGAAGAAAGAGCGAGATATTGGTGAAGAAAGACATTTAGTTTTCTGATATTACTGTCTCTTTCGTACCATTTGTAAAAATATCGTACAATTTGTTTCTATTTAGTAACATACTAAGAACAATGATGGTAATTTGTATTTGTGTACTATATTAATCGACTTATAATTTAGTAAAAAGTATAAACCAGCCACATGAATCATTTCTAGCTCTTAATAGTGAAAAAAACTTTGGAAATTAAGGAGTTCATTCACACAACAAACCTCAAATGGTGCAAAAAAATTTAGTTATCCAGCAGCTACAAAAACATGAACTAGCTAGCCACATCAAATCGTCTATGAAAAGTGAAAAAATATCTCTATACCTTTACAAAAAAATATAAAAAAATAATAATTATCTCTATACATTTACAATATTTACCTACTGGAACTACTCTAAAATCGTAGTACTTGTTATTTATTCCACTGCTTCTAACGGATATCAAAGAATAAAAATATATTTTCCTCTATTTTTCCTTCTTACCCTAGTCGAGTACCAGTCTCAGTAATAAACGTATCTCATGGTATTTATTGATTTCCTGAAAAAATTCCAAAAGAGATGATGATATCTAATAGTATGTGATACTAATCTTAGCCTTGTGTTTATGAATCTAAGTACCTTCAGGCCTGGCTCTAGAGGTGGCGAAAGAGGCCCAGACTTAGTAGTACCCACGTCAGATTTTAAAAAACTTTCAAAAAACAAGAGAGTAACAATAAACTTAAAAATTATCTATAGTAAAAAAACTCCAAAAAACTATATATAATGCTTTCGCACAAAAAAAAAACTATATATAATGCTTAGAGCTCTAGAAAATGTTTAAAAAGGCCTTATAGAACTAAGCAAATAGTATTATGCAATCTTCTCTTTTTGCAATTAGTCAGTGTGATCAGAGAGAGACTATGTTCTTGTGTATAATTTATTTTCCAAGTTGGGTTTGTAGTTGTATGTCGTGTGGAAAAGCTTGAACGCTGTCTCTTGTAAATCTAATATGATTTTACGTAGGGTCGTTCCTCGGTCAAGCTAAATAAAATATTTGCTTTAGCCCCCAAAATTTTTTTACCTTTTTAATATTAAAAATAAATCCTTAAAAACATTTTGTTGTAGTGAAATATTCTCAAATTTTATAAAATTTAACATTTTCTAGTTTATTTTTCTTTCTTATTCGAGCTCCCAAATTTTTAGGGCCGACACTGATTTTATGTTATGATTAATGTCATATGAGAGAAAAATAAACGGTTGGGTTCTTTTGATTTTTGTGTATGTCCTAGTAAATTGTTTCCGACTGTAAGAGGATTAGTGGGTTAGTGACACTTCAGGAGGCATATCTAAGACAGAGTCCGGCTAATACGTATGTGGATGGCTCAAAAGAGGACCAGTAGGAATAATTGTCACTAATCTTTAATGTGCACACCAAAAAACTCATCTTCGATTTCGCTATAAGATGGTGATGAAATTAGGAGATTAAACTTTGTTTTTTTCAGTTTTGTCTTTTTCTGCAAAGGAAACTTCTCATGTCGATCCAAAGTGAGAAAGCGACAAATATTTCTATTTTATTTTTACACGAAAATAGACAAAAGTTTGTAATAGGCATATCTACATAAAGATTGTTGTTAATGAGAAAACGTAAATGGCCAAAGAATTACCTCCAGAGTGCCAAGAAACAGAACTCCCGCCATAGATCCCGGTACTGCTACAGATCCAATCACCACAGAAAAAGTAAGAGTCAGGAATTCTCCAGAGAATTTTCAGGAATTCCAAGATCCTCTTTCTTAACATCATGCAGCTGGAACTGTTGTGGTTTGGGGAATCCCACAACAGTTTCAAAGGATCCGGGAGATACTGCACCATTCAAGTCCGAACATCCTCTTCCTCATGAAAACAAAAAATCCCGACCAATGGATCCAGAAGAATCTCCAGTGGATGAACTATCACTCAACTTTTTTGGTCTCACCCCACACACCAGCGGGAGGTGGTCTCGCCCTCTTCTGGAAACAAGACTTGAATATCACGATAAACTCTGCTTGTAAGGACTACATTGATACAACTATCATCTATAAAGACAAACGCATCTTTGCTACTTTTGTCTATGAAGAGCCAAATCATTGTAAAAGAAAATCTGTTTGGGAACAACTGACTATATTAAGAGAAAACCGAGAGGAACCTTGGTACCTCACAGGCGATTTTAACGACATCGTGGACAGCAGTGAAAAGATAGGAGGCCCAACTAGACCCAAAAGCTCTTTCTGTGACTTCAGAGGCTTCCTCTCACAAAATGACCTTTCTGACCTGAGACACTCAGGAAACTTTCTCTCATGGAGGGGCAAGAGAAACAACGAATGGATACACTGCCGCTTAGACAGAGCACTATCCAATAGTGCTTGGGCTAACGAATTTCCATCAGGAAGATGCAATTATCTCCGCTTTGAGGGCTCTGATCACAGACCTCTGATCATCGTCTTTGACCCTTCAAAAAAAAAAGCAAGAGGCCTTTTTAGATACGATAGGAGACTAAAAAGCAACCAAGAAGTAAATAATCTAATCTCTACAACCTGGAATGAACTCTCCTTCACCACAGTGGCCCAACGAATCTCAAGATGTCGCCATGCTTTATCTAAATGCAGCAGGGAAAAATATGTCAATAGCCAAAAAGAAATATCTTCCACCAAGGCTTCCCTCGACAGGGAACTTTCAAGCTCACAACCTAATGAGGAACTGATCAACTCTCTAAAAAAATCCCTTTCGAAAGCCTACAATGAAGAGGAAAAGTACTGGAAACAGAGGAGTAGACAACTTTGGCTTACCCTGGGAGACAGGAATACTGGATACTTTCACGCCATCACAAAGAGCAGAAACGCAATCAATAAATTCTCCGTTATTGAAGACAAAGATGGCAATGTTTTCCACGAGGAACACCAAATAACCCAAGTCATATCCGCTTATTTCCAAGATCTTTTTACATCCTCGCCTTTCGACGGCTCTGAGATAATCACCCGAGCAATCAATCCCTGCGTATCCCCAAAGATGAACTCAACCCTCACTGCTCAACCATCCCCTGTGGAGATTAAGGAAGCCCTCTTTGACATCCACCCGGATAAAGCATCGGACCCTGATGGCTTTTCAGCAAGCTTCTTCCAATCCAACTGGAACACGGTGGGACCGGAGATCGTAAAAAGAATCCTTAGCTTTTTCGAATCGGGTACCCTGCCAAGACATATCAACAACACTCACATCAGACTTATTCCAAAAATACAAGGAGCTAAGACAGTAGCATATTACAGACCCATTGCGCTCTGTAATATCTACTACAAAATTATCTCAAAGATACTCGCCAAGAGACTCAAACCTGTGCTTCAAAGTGTAATCTCAGAAAATCAATCGGCTTTTGTTGCAGGAAGAGCAATATCTGACAATGTTATGATAACACACGAGGTGTTACACCTCCTGAAAAACTCAAAAGCGGAGAAGCAAGTGTCAATGGCTATAAAGACTGACAGGAGCAAAGCATATGACAGGGTGGAATGGGCATTCATAACCCAAGTGCTTGTAAGGCTTGGGTTCAATGACAAGTGGATAACATGGGTTATGCAGTGTATCATCACGGTAATATACTCCTTCTTGATAAACGGGCAAGATCAAGGAAGTGTAATCCCACAGAGGGGCATTCGCCAAGGTGACCCCCTATCACCTTACATCTTCATCTTATACGGAGAAGTGCTCTCTGGTTTATGCAAAAAAGCTCTAGAGGAAGGTTCACTGCCAGGAATCAGGGTGTCGAGACAGTGTCCAAGCATAAACCACCTGCTCTTTGCAGAAGACACCATGATATTCTGTAAAGCAAACCCAAAATGCTGCTCAGTACTCAAAAACATCTTGCTAGATTACGAACTGGCGTCAGGGCAGATGATCAATACCAACAAATCCTCTATCACTTTCTCAGCAAAAAACTCCACAAAATATAAAGAGAAGAGTCAAGAATGATCTAGGAATCCAAAATGAAGGTGGTGTTGGCAACCTAGGTCTACCGGAACACTTTGGGAAACGCAAGAAGGATCTCTTCACGGCAATTATTGATCGTATCAGACAATGAGCAATTAGCTGGTCCTCTAAACACCTCTCTAATACCGGGAAACTTGCGCTTCTAAAATCGGTGCTGGCCTTCATGCCCACATACGCCATGTGTTGCTTTCTCCTTCCAGTCAGGCTGTGTAAGCACATACAATCGACACTAACAAGATTTTGGTGGGATGCTAATCCTGAAAAGAAGAAGATGTGTTGGTCTGCGAGATATTCAAATCTTTAATAAATCTCTACTGGGAAAACTCGCCTGGAGAATCCTCACCAACCCAAGCAGCCTCCTCGCAAGGATCGTGAAAGGTAAATACTTCAACTCCTGTGATTTTCTGGAAGCAAAACTGCCATCTCTTAGCTCCCATGGCTGGAAAGGTATATTAGAAGGAAGGGATCTCATCAAACCTCATCTGGGAATGGCCATTGGTAATGGAGAAAATACCAGAGCCTGGCTTGATTCGTGGATCTACATTTCGAAGCAACTCCAACACTACAGACCCATTGAGGAAGAATCTATTAATCTCATAGTCTCGGATTTGATAGATCAAGACTCAAAAGAATGGAATATACCTCAGGTGGAAAAGAAATTTCCCCACCTAGTGCAAGACATCCTACAAATCGCCCTAAGCAAACTCAATGCAAAAGACCGCTTCATCTGGTTACCACAAGCAAATGGGGAATATACTACCCGATCAGGATACCATGCAACAAGAGGATTGGAGATGCTACCAAACTCACATAATCAGGGAGCTCCAAACTTCGACTGGGTACGACATGTCTGGTCCGGGAACTTCTCACCAAAGCTGAAACTTTTCATGTGGAAAATCCTACAAAATGCAATCCCAATCGGTGAGAATCTAGCAAAAAGAGGCCTACTGGCTAACAAGAACTGCATTCGA
Source organism: Thlaspi arvense (assembly GCA_911865555.2). Classification (NCBI taxonomy): domain Eukaryota; kingdom Viridiplantae; phylum Streptophyta; class Magnoliopsida; order Brassicales; family Brassicaceae; genus Thlaspi; species Thlaspi arvense. The sequence continues at coordinate 11,029,868 of OU466862.2, read as the reverse complement.
TATGGTCTACCAAAAACAGCCACTCACCTATTCTTTCACTGCGATCATGCCAAAGAAGTCTGGAGAAGAATACCACTTAGAGAAGAGCTAGATCTCTCCCAAGCTCAAACTTTCATAGAAGGTTTGCTATTATCCCGACAAGCGCTACCTTTACCACCACTGGGAATCAACAGCGATTCACTCTTTGCCTGGATCTGCTGGTCCCTCTGGTCGGCAAGGAATCTCCTCCTCTTCGAGAACAGGGCCTTAAATCCCTGAGACACTCTCACAAAAGCAATTTTAGATGCCCGAGAATGGGTTGTGGTGCAAGTAACCCAAAGCACCAGCCAGCAGAGCAGAGAACCAGCTCACACAAACACAACCCACTGGGCACCGAGGGACGCCATCCGATGCAATACCGACGCAGCGTAGATCTCATCAACCAGAGAAGCGTGGCTGGGTTGGATCTTCCAAAACCACACCGGTAATTACTTTCTCCAGGGATCCAAATCGAAGACATGCATCCGATCTCCACTCACAGCCGAAGCTCTTGCCGTAAGAGAAGCCTTGCAACACGCAACCACTCTTGGTATTTCAAAAATCTGCATCCTGTCAGATTCACAGGTGCTCATACGCACCATCAACACCAATACCAGATCGACGGAGCTTCACAGAGTCCTTTCTGATATTGGAATTCTATCTGCAAATTTTCTTTTCATTTCCTTCTCGTTTATCCCTCGAACATTGAATCGTCTAGCCGAAGGTCTGGCTAAAGCAGCTCTTGGGCCTGCTCCTGTTGTATCAGGCTAGAATTATTTGAGCCAAGTTGCCTTTTATATTAATTTAATTGATAAAAAAAAAAAAATTCACGCGTCAAAACATTTTTTTTATTCTTTTAAACTAAATATATTTAGATAAAATAATCTATGTGATTGGATGAAAATATTTATGTTGTAAAAATTTGAACTTATAAGTTTTTAAATCAGAATCTAATTAAACTTTTATATGTTAACAGTCACTAATGTTTATGTATTATTTTCGTGGATGAATTTTTTTAGTGTAATTGAAGAGAAATTAACATTGTCAAAAAAATCAATAAATATTTTGTTTTGTTAATGTCAAGAATACAAGTAATTTTGATTGTGGTCCATACACAAAAATCTATTATATATGTGTGTAGTTCATTATTATTTACCATCACATTTCTTAAAAATAATTTCGCTATAACATGTTAAAAATATTAATTTATTAAAAGTAATTTTTTTGCGTTTTATAATTATTCTACATAAAAATATTCAGTTTAATTAATTTCGATACCACTTTCTAATCATCTAGCATAGTGACATAGTAATTAGACTTGATGTGTGTTAATGGACAATCAGAGTACATGTAACTAAGAGCACTTCTAAGAGGGTATATAAGCTAAGGGTCTCAAATAAAAAACTTCAGATATCGCTTCTCACTTTAATGACACATGTATTATTATTTCATTAGTTCACTTTTTTCTATTTAAATTTTAACTATATAATCAAAATATATCAATATAATATAGATTAGATGTTCTCTTTAAGCAATTAACCGTTTAGAGGTGCTCTAATGAACTAATGCAAGAATTTTATACGGATCTAATTTCAAAATTTTGGTTGTTAACGGAGGAGTGAAAAAAATCAGCTACATTGAATTTGAGTGAAATACATTTGTGCAGACTACAAAAACGAACCCTATGTAGTACGAGTTTATCAGTTTTACTTAAATCACAGACTCTATTCCCACAAAACGACAAACTTATAATAACTCTCGATATTAAACAAAAAGAAACTCTCATAAAAACTTGCCGCCGAAATATAATATATGGTAAATCTCTTCCTAACTAAAAGGGTATTTTCAAATATATAAATGAGTGGTCCCCAGAATACTCTTTACTCTGTTTCTTTATGTCTCTCTGAATACAAAGACACAATTGCTTATATAAACCATTTTGTGTCCTTAATGGTTCTTCCCACAAACAAGAAGAAACACTTTCACAAAGATAAAGAACTCCAAAGCTTCCACTCTTATAACATGGCAACTTTCTCTTATTTCCAACATTATCCTCATTCTCTTCTTGATCCTCTTCTCTTCCCCACACCTAACTCTTCCACTAAGCCCTCTGGTTTCATCGACCAGAATACTCTCTATTCACTACCAAACACTTCTACAATCGAAGATACTTCCTTTAACCTGTTTCTTGATTCATATAATGTTAAGAAAACCGAAAGCTCTGATGTTAAGAAACAGAACAACACCAACACAATCGGTTCTTCTTCCGGCGACCAGCTCAGCCACGGGCCCTCCACAACCTCTTCCGGCAAAAACCGTCGGAAGAAGACCAGAAATGGGTTTAACTCCAAGGTAAAATTGATTCAACTTGTAATGTAGTTTCATGTTTGGACGGGATTGTGATAGATAGGAACTAAGATGCTGGGGTGGTTTACAGAATCAGGAAGGAGTAGAGGGAAGAAAAAGTAAAAAGCAAAGAAATGGTAGCACAAGCGACGTCAAAGAGAAGAGAGGGAGCGAACAAGAAGCTCCCAAAGATTACATTCACGTTAGAGCCAGAAGAGGCCAAGCTACTGATAGCCACAGCCTCGCCGAGAGGGTAATGTAGTCATTTTTCTTTTAACTTTATTTATTTTATTAATCATTGTTTATAAAAATCTAGTTACTAAAAATATTTTGGTTGTAATAATAATATAGGTGAGAAGGGAAAAGATAAGTGAGCGGATGAAAACTCTGCAAAACCTTGTCCCGGGATGTGATAAGGTTAGCTAGAGACAATTCTAATTAGGAAATGATAATGTTCTAATTATCTATTTTTATTTATAATTAGTTGTTTTTTAATCAAATGTGACATAACAACAAACAGGTAACAGGGAAGGCCCTCATGTTGGATGAGATTATAAATTATGTTCAGTCCTTGCAAAATCAAGTTGAGGTGCACTTCTATATTTCTTCTTCTTATGGCATTTTTAGGTTAAAAATAATAAATACAAATTATAGCCATTTTCCTTTTTTTCATTAGTTTCTCTCGATGAAGTTAGCTTCTATAAGTCCAGTGGTCTATGACTTCGGTTCGGACCTTGATGGCCTCATAGTTAGACCTGAGGTACTTCATCTGCACTTAATCTCTTATTTACTTAATCCGGTTACCAAATACCGGTTATCGATTGCAATTAAGTATCTTATTCATGAACAGATGGGATCCACAGAAGTAAGAGCCTCTTTTACCAATACAATGCCAACAACTAATCCTCTCTTTTCTTCACTTTTGGATGATAATATCATACCCACGCAGGCACAGCTTCAGGTTTTTTTCCTTTTTATTAAAGTGATATTATTTTCAGGTAATATATTAAAGAGAATCAAGATAGATAAGAATCAATTAATCAAACATTAATAGATAGTGATGTATTGCTTAATTTAGGATGAGGGAAAAGAAAGAGAAAAGTTAGAAGACAGAAGTGGGTTCAACAGCAACAGTTTCTGTTCTTTCTCTTAATTAATCACATGTCGACACAAACACAAAAGCCTGCTTTCGTGAGTTTCTTCTGATCTTGTCTCTTCAACTAACTAATTATTATTTCAATTATTATTATTTTAGCATTTTTCATATAATTGTCAAAAAGCTGGTCTTGGTTTCGTAATTATTGCTATTGTTATTGGATATAGGTTAATCTCCTCCCATATGCACGGAGGGAGTAAAATCTACGTAAACCAGTGCTGGTAAAGGAAAAGGAGGATGTAATTATTTGTTCCTTTTCTAGGTTTAAACTTTAAAGAAAATTAATAAAAGGTTCATTTTTTCCTGGCTATGTGCCCAAGAGTTTCAACATCATTATCTTCATCATGCTCACACCTCTATTGCCATAATCATCATTATCATCATCATCATCATTATCATCAAAAGCAAAGGTTAAAAGATACGGGCATCTGAGGAAAGGGGAAGATGCAATTTCGATGGAGGAAAGAGAGACATATAAACGAGAAAGACCGCTTAGAGCTTGATTATTGTTTTAGTATAATTTAAATTTGAATACTTTGGGTTATTCTCTTATTCAGTATAGTTCTTGTATTTTCACCACTCATGTATGATTTCTTGCACAACATCTTTCTTTTTTTCTCCTTTTTTTATGCAAACTGCTATCCACACACTCATGTTATATTCCTAAACATAAATAAAATTTTGCAGTCGAAAAGAACCCATACATAATTTTTAATGATTCGTTTTCTGTCAATTTATTTGTTATGAAATAATGTCAGAAGAAAATATTAGATTTCCCTTACTGGGAACACTTTAATGTACTGTTGAATAGTTTGGTCATAATTTTCTGCTCTCACTTGTCACACATTGATAACTCCCACTCCTCTGTCTTTTCAAAATACATACATCATATATATTCATATGTATATATACCATGTTCTAAGATTTATATAGTTTAAATTATGTCTTTTATTTTTACAGCTTTTTGAAGTATGTCTAAGTTTTGAAAGAGATATTAATGTTAAGGTAACATATTACTCATTCCGTTTCAAAATAAGTGTTACTTTGACACTTTTTACACAAATTAAGAAATCTGTTTTACTATTTATTCACACACAACATAACATTTTTTTCTAATTAAAACAATAAAAATCAAAGATTAAAATTGAATATTTATTTTAAAATTATGCATTAAAAATATAAAGTGATACTTTTTATGAAACAAAAATAAAACTTTAGAATGACACTTATTTTGAAATGGAAAAAATATTATATTTTACATTTTGAATGCTAAGAGCCTCTAAATATGCTGTCATTTCCAGAATTAGTCGGTACTTACACATTTTCAAGCGGTAGTAATGAATACTTGAGTTAATTCAATGCAAAATTGCAGGATTTATTTGTATGTACCTAACCAAAAATATGCAAGAGCCTTAAATAGACAATAGATAAATATTTTAGAATTATAGATATACATAAATTATCCAGATTTTAGTAGACAATAGCAACAACACAAAATAAGAATATCAATTAGATATAATCAAACACTAGAATATATATAGCATAAGAATAATAGTTTTAAATATTTAATAGGATTGTCTTGTTCATTACTGTTCACCAACTCATTCATGTCAAAACTCCAAATAAAAATAGATTTTTATTATTATTTTATATAAATAATTTCGGCAATCGGACAAGGAAAAACTATAACTTAAAATTAGTAAAAACATATTGTATCTTCTATTTTAATTTTATTAATTTAACTCTTATAAAAAGAAACTTTATAATTGCTTACAATCGATGATGTAATCAAAATATTGAGCTGGTTTCCAATGAATATAAAAACAAAATGTGATGCTTTAAGAAATTCAAGTTATTTTCTATAATTTTAATAATTATTTTAGGTTTTCATCTAATATTTCATGTGTTTTACAAAATATGTTTTTTTAAAAACAAATTCATACATATTAAAAACTTTAATAAAAAGTCTATTCTATCTTATATTAATATGTTAATAAAATTTCTTTTTTCTAGTTAATACACTAATATAACAAAATTAAAACTGGATATTTGTTTAAAATTTTGCATTTAAAATACAAAATAACACTTTTTACAAAATTTAAAAAATACACTATTCAAGCCAGAATAATAACTTCCCATCAAAATTATAACCAAATTCAAACTACTAAATATTTAGCACCACCATCAAGCTATTATTTATGCAGTTTTCTAGTTCATTGTTTTACCATAAATTCTAATTGTTACTTTGAACTTGATACGAACCCTAAAAAAAGCGTATATCTAAGAGCACATTTATTGGCTCGTTTTCTATCAAGGTATTTAACAAATAAATAAATATAAAATAATAATAAAGAAAGAAAAAGAATGAGAATTAGTGATAAAGAAAGAAAATAAGAGAGAAACGTCTTTTAAACAAGAGACTTTAGAACATCTACATCGGTGTATCTAAACTGAATATTTAAACATAAAAAGATATTAAAACTGTGAGAAAAGAAGAGAGAGTCAGATGCGACTCTTATTTAAACAATTTAAGAAACCATCCTAAGAAAACTAAGATACTATAAACCCATTTGTCCGATTTCTAACTGGATCTATTTCTTTTAAATATTAAAATTTAATTTTACATAATAAGTTATATTAAAATATGGTTAAGAATCCTCTTTTTAACATCTCTACCAAATATTAAAAATTTAAACAAGTTTTAAATAAACAAGTTATTAAATAATATAGTTTTAAATAAAATATAATTATGATAAAAATAATTTAAAAAATAAAATGTTAAAAATAATAAAAAATAATTAAATTTTATTGAATTTAAAAAAAAAACATAATTCAAACCAGTATTTACTAACTCAATAAAGTATATACTAATAATTATTTTATAATATTAATAGGATATCGATATCAAATTCTTAATAATTATTTTTATATAAATTTTATCAACTTTTTATTGTTATTTTCTACAATGTACATAACTTATGTTACCATCTCATCTTATCTCTTATCATAGTTTTAATAAAAATAAATTTTTATATCATATTCACATATATATATATATATATATAAGATGTCAAAAAAATATATTCATAAATTTATTTTCATTTTATATCGAGAATTTGAGATCATAAATGAAATAAAAATAACCGAACGAAAGAATAAATTAAAATAAAATGAAACAAATATGACTAAAAATAAAAATAGAAATATATAAAAATAAATTTCTCGTACTTTGATTTACAAAGTCACTTAAAAACTTTTTAACATGTAAGAGCCATATTTTAAATTTTTTACAAATATGTGTACAAACATAAATATTAATTGTGTATTTATTGAGGTCACATGTGAATTTTTTCGTGCATGTATTTTGTTAAGTTTGATTACATACTAAGTTTTATTTTAATTATTATACAACTTATATTTTAAAAAAATCTTTATCTATTCTAAGTATAGTGAGGTGGTTGGTATACCCGCACATGCGTGTCAACCATTTATTCGCTTTTATAAAATAAAAATAATAAAAACTATTTCAGTTTAATTTGCAATAAATAAAGAAAAATATATTATATATGTATTTGTAAATTCATATTATGTAAGATGCAAACAAGTATATTGTGGATTGTGTAAGGAAAAATAAAGCATATTATAGAGAATATTCAAAAAATATTATAAAAATTTAATTATTAGCTAATATAATTTTTGTATTTGTGATTATATATTATTACAAACATTATAAAAATAATTTTTTTAAAAAAATACATTAGTTTTAGAAAGAAGTTTGTGAATAATTAAAACAATATATATACAAATATACCAATGTTTGAAGAATATATAAAAAAATCAATCAATATTTAAATATTACAATTAACTATGTCTATCAAAACAATTATATCTGCACGTACGTGCGGACCAACTACCTAGTATAAAAATAAATAATTTTTAAAAATTTAGAAAAACTTATTTATTTTTATGTTATTAAAAATCACACATTCTGAATATAATACTATTATTCATTTTTTTTATTTGTTAAATGATTTATTGAGAGATTTGCAATGTAGAATTTAACAACATAGATTATTTCTACCATTTTTTATTTTATTTATATATTGATTATAGCTGACCGTTAAAATGAAACATCTACTTACACTAGAGCACTTCGAGACTTTGCTTTTCAAAATAGGCACTTTCTGAAACTACGGCATTTTGGCGAGTGGTGTGCCATATGAAAATTCTATAATACCCCTTACTTCCCTTACCATTAAATTGTTACGTGCAGTTAATTTATTTTAACCAACTGTCTTTGTTTTAAAACTAGGTAGGCATATGTAATGTTGTAAGTTAACTTTGTCGGCTGGCGGCCGTTTGCTCACGTTTAGGTTTGATCATTTGAGAAATAATTATGTCAAAATTGACGGAACCCATTATGTTTTTCCCTCCGATTTGTTTTAATTCGAGTCCGTCAACGTTGTTTTGCGATATACGATTTAACTAAAAAATGAATTTCCGATCTACGTATGAACAAGCGACACCTGATTTTCCAACGCTGGACGGAAGGGCATTTATCGGTACTTTTTACTTAGTCGGAAAATGTTCAGGTAATTCGTTTCGTAAGGGCGAACTACTATGAGGGCGTCGTTGTGTTGCGCAAATTTGTACATATGGACGATGCATCGTGTTCAAGTTTTGGTGGCCGGTTGTGTGTACAAGTTCCGATAAATTAGGCGGGAGTTTGGATATGAATATTTTTCTTTTAAGGCCGATGGAGTTTGCATTTATTGCTCCTCCCTCTATGTGGCTGTGCGAGCTGCCGTACAATGTTGGCAGGTGTATAAAACAGATTAGGTTAGCCTTTAATGTTGTTCAACGCCTCCTTGAGCAGACTTTTATGTTCAAGGGTTTTCTGGCGCACAACAATGGCCGAACATTGTATGGTGATTTGTGGTGAGTGGGAGTCTGGTCAAGGTCGAAAGTGGGAATTTGCTATAGACAAGAGCCGGATGTCTAGGATAGTGGAAGTTAGAGTAAGAATGACTTTGCAAGAGCTGAAGACGGCTGTAGTGCATGAGTTCTTCCCCGAGGGTGTGGATTCTGTTGAAGCTTCTTTGAGTTACTGGCCTCCGAACACGACAGAGTTGGCAACAGGGATTACCACACCCCCTGTTTTAGTAATAAATAACGGAGCAGTTGTGTTTTTCTTCAGATATTTCATGGTAAGTAAATCCATGAATTTATTTGTGTCTTTTTCCGGTGATAATGGCCAAGCTATTAAGGAGGACTGTGACAGGAGAGTGATAGGCTTTACAACACCTACCGCATATAGGAACAATTTTAACATCTACGACGAGGGCTTTGTTTCTGCGAGACGTATGTCGGATAATTCTTTCGTTGCGCGCAAAAAAATTTCTAGAGACAAAGAGGGAGCAATTCCCGGGCCACTACCAAAGCGGCGGTTCTGTGAAAGTTCTTCAGGTAGCCAGGCGCACAATGGTGGTGCGCAGAGAGTTGGTTCTTACGCCGTCCCTTTCGAGCTGGATGAGGATAAAATTTTAAACGTGGTGGAGTCGGCGGAGGAGAATACTTCAGTGAGAAGGTTATTAGAAGGAGCAAAAGTTCTAGCTTGGGTACTGATGATTCGGATTCGAAAGATTATTGTGGTGAATTAGAGGACGATCGCGAGGTAATTCCTGTTGGATACGACAGTGAGTTATGGGAGCCACTAATTGATGACCCTTTGGTCAGCTCTGATGCTGCCGACGTGATGTGTCCCACGACGGATGGATTCGATGGTAAAGCAGCCGCGCTGGGAGTTCAGAGAGAAGTGTTGTGTAGCACGAACGATGCATTTGACCATCGCGTGCGAGTGGGTGGCGATCCTTATCGCGATGGTATGTTTAAAGAGGAAGCATCTCCGTTTACGTTTTTTGGTACCGCTGGTATCGGTTCTGGAGGTGAAGGCCCCTATGCTAACCGGGACCCGTTTGTGCCTTTAGGCGGTGGTCAAACTCCAGATGGCCATGGTTTGGCCGAAGAAGAAGGTCATGGTCAGTTTAGTGGTGGTTAGTGGGAGGGTGGTTACGGAGCGAGTGGTTAGTTTTTGGGGTGCGCTAGTGGTGGTCATGTGGCAACTCCTTCCACTCATGTGCGTGTGAAAGACACAAGACCGCTGCAATTGATAGACGACAAGGAGTTCGATATCCCGCCTCTTTTCGACGACACTCAGTATGTAAGCAAAGGTATTCCGGATCTAGACATTGACGGATTGGACGATGGAATTTACGTTGGGAAGCTATTTGCGAGCAAAGAGGAATGTCGTATTGCTCTGGCTATTTTTGCGATTAAGGGGATGTTTACTTTCAGGCAGAGTTGGACCAAACGTCATTACTTTGTGTTGAGTTGTGTTGATACAAAATGTGATTGGAGAGTGTTTTGCCGTGAGGTGGGAGACTGCGGTTAGTACGAGATTAAGAAAGCTGAGTTAGAGCACACTTGTGATCGTGATACACGTAATGCTTACAAGAAGAAGGCGTCTTCCAGAGTGATCGCTGCTGTTTTTAAGGCGATGTACGGAGACCCGGACCATGGACCTAGGGCTGCAGATTTGCAGCAGTTGGTGTTGGAGGGCCTTAGAGTTAGTGCTAGTTACATGACTTGATATAAGGCGAAGGCTAAAGCCATCGGTTCTATTCGTGGGTCGGATGAGGATTCGTACCTAGATCTGCCTATGCATTTGCATTTGTTGAAGCTTGCGAATCCCGGTACAGTTGCTGATCTGGTGACAGAGACTGACGAAAACGGATATGTCAGATTCCTTTACATGTTTATGTCATTCTACGCTTCTATCGTTGGGTTTAGGAAGCTCAGACCTGTAGTTGTATTGGATGGTACTCATCCGTGGGACAAGTATAAAGGGGTTCTTCTTACGACTTGTGGGCAGGATGCTAATTTCCAGGTGTTTCCGCTGGCGTATGCCGTGGTGGACGGGGAGAACAACGAGTCTTGGTGTTGATTTTTGCAGAAGCTAGAGCGTATCTTAGCGGACAGTCCTAATTTGACAATAATATATGACCGTCATCCGTCTATATACAAAGCAGTTAAGTTGTCGTATCCTAAAGCGAGGCATGGATGTTGCATTGTTCATTTGGCTATAAATGTTAGTGCCCAGTTCAATAATAAGGGATTGTCGAAGTTGGTTACTGCTGCCGCTTTTGCATACCGAGTTGGTTCATTTAAGAAAATGTTTAAAAAAATCCAAACGACAAGTGGAGAATGCGGGCGTTATCTCGAGAAAGTGGGCATGTCTCACTGGACCAGGATTTATTGTCAAGGAGAGAGGTATAATTTGATGACAAGTAATGTGTGCGAGCAGTTAAATAAGGCTTTGAAGAGGGGTAGGGGGTCACCGATAGTGGAGTTGTTGAGATTTATACAGGAGATGATGACACGCTGGTTTAGTGGGAGGAGGAAGAAATCTCTTAAATACCAGGGGAAGGTTACACCGGAGGTGGACAAGGTCATGACGAAGCACATGGAAGAAGTGAAAGGAAGTCGACTTAACGAAATCACGGACTGGAGATGCCAAGTGGTGGGACCTTTTGGGGAGCAAAATTCAGTTAATTTGACTGACCGTAAATGTTCATGTAAGAAATATGATCGTTTGAAGATACCATGCGGGCACGCCCTGCTCGTGGGTGATAGCTTAGGACTACTTCCGAGCACTTTAGTCGGGCGACGTATAGGGTAGGCAACTGGCGAGAGACTTATGAAGGTGTTATCAGCCCAATTGTTAGCAAGGAGGATGAAGAAGTTCCGGCTGAGATTACCAAGCTTGTTCTGCTTCCTCCAAGAACCCGACGCGGTGCAGGAAGAAGGAAGACTGAGCGAATTCCTTCTGTCGGGGAGATGCCTGTAAGTTGTTTATTTCAGACTATGTAATTAGGATTGGTTTATTATATGTTGAGTTGTAGAGTTTTGAATTGCTTTCAGGTGGCTCGTGTTAAGAAGGAAGTCCCGAATAGGTGTTCGAAATGCTTACAGCCTGGGCATAACAGGACTAGCTGTATGAAGCAAAAGTGATTGATGGAGGGTGTTCGTCCTGAATTTTGATTTGTGTGAGGGATAAGTTTTTGTGTGGAGCATAAGTCTGTAGCGGGTGTAATTTTTTGCGGAGTTGTGTCGTTTGCTATTTGGTCATTTCGTGTTTCATGTTTGGACATTTCTATGTATTTTAGAATCCTTTGTGGTGACTTTGTTGTTATTTTCCATATTGCCTTTTGAAAGTTATCTTCAAGGTATGTTGTTTGAACGCCTGTTTTTGACCCATTATTGAGTGACCACGGGATTTGGAACAGTAGGCGTTGAACATGGTTGGCCGGATGTTTAACTGTCGGGATATGGTTAATTACCGCGCGTGTGTTTGTCCCATTTCTTATTTACAACACAAAGGTGATTCACTTCGTATTTGGTATGGGCATTGAATTTGTTTTTGTACAAAATTTTAGTGGGCCTTTTTGTTTATATAGTTGAAGCTCAGTCTGCTGGGTACTAGGGTTGTTGTTGAGTCGGTTATATGTATTTAGTGGTCGCCGCTATTGATTTTTTTGAATCGTCCACTGAAATGACGGATAAAATGGGTGGTTCTCGAGTTGAGGTTGCTGCTGTGAGTTCGTCGAGTGAGAGCCATGGATCTATGGAAGGGCTGCTGTGTTTCTGCCACAGGGTAATTGTGAGCGCTAAATCTTGGACAGACGATAATCCTGGGCGGAGATATTTCAGGTGCGATAAGCATGGATTTCTCAGGTGGCGGGACATGGAGAAACCACATGGTTGGCAGAAGCAGAGTCTTTTGGAGGCGAGGGATCAGACCCGGCGTTAAGCAACCGAAAACAAGGAGTTGAAGGACGTGGTGATGCAGTTGAAGAAAACAAAAAGCGTTGGTGTGGCTATGGAGAGAGAGGGTCTTGAGGATGACTTTAGTTGTTCGGTTGATGAATTGAAGTTTGATTCATCGGCGAAGTATAATGCGTCGAAGGAGCATGAGGAGCTGTTGCTGCATTTCCTGATGATGTCTTGGGGTGAGTTCGTGTTGGTGATTGCGTTGGTGATTGTGTTGGGGAAGCATTAGTTACCGTCTTAGTAGTTTGTCTATGTTGGTAGAATATATTGTACCCGGCGTTTGATGTGTGTTTATGTATGTTTGTGTTATGGTGAAAGTATTTGACCATCGTGTCACCAACCACGCTGTCTTGACCATTGCGATGTGACCTCGGCATTTAGTAGTGCTTGTTCGTATGTATCGTATGGTGTGTATAACCTAGTTAACCACTCTCTGTGTAACCACAAACGTATGACCATTGCAATGTGACTTGTTATGTGACGCGCGGTGGGTAACAATTTGGTTTATGTTCATGGAATGCGGCAGTTTTGGAAGAAGGTATATGAAGGCTGTATAGAATAGAAGCTGTCCATATCATACTATCTAGCCGCACATTTCGTAGCAAGTGTTAGGTAAATATGACCAGCTCATAAGTGACCATGAGCAACTGACCATTGTATTTTATATGAAGGCTGTATAGAGTAGAAGCTGTCCATGTCATACTATCTAGCCGCAAATTTTGTAGCATGTGTAATGTAAATATGACTAGCGCATAAGTGACCACGAACAACTGACCATTGGTAGACAATTTAACAGTATTTTTAAAAATGAGTGCATTGTTTAATGGTTTTGCGTCGCCCCTGCATAAGTTTTGATAAAAGAGAGTAGGAGGAAGTTTTTGCAGAAGCAGGCGCTAGTAGAAGCATCGTTAAGTCTTATGTTTATAAAGAAAAGGCCGTAGTAGAGAAATGGTGAACTCCCCTGTGTACTTCTAGTAGAGAGGTATGACTAGGTCTCTGTAAAGGTCTAGGGCGTATTGTTTGCGGAATTGGTCAATGATCTCGTCAGTGAAGCCGAACATGTGAGGATCAGGATCCCCGGCAGCGTGCATCTCCATGAACTTAACGGCAACGGGCCCGCAGTCGCCGCTGCATTTGTTATGGTACAAATCTTGTACTCGGTGCCAGGTGTAACTTGTCAAGCCGTTTTGCTGTGATGCGGCGGGGCAGAGGCTGTTAACAGCGTAAGGGGGCATGTCGCAGATTGGTCGTAGCCACTTCTCAACGTCGAGGTCGCCTTTCAGAGATGGATATGGGTCTAGCACTTCGATGTGGCTAAGGCTGAGGTTGATAGCTAACCCGACCCAGTGTGAGGCAGACCAGCACATGGGGACGTAGACGGTGTCGGTGTCCTTCACCCATGTCCTTCCTTCCGCGTTGACGTAATGGCTGATGTCGTCCCATCTGAAGTTTGCCTTGTTTCTAGACATGCAGAACTTCCTATCTTTGGCTAATAAAATTCCTAGTAGCTCTGGAGGGCAGTAAGCTGCGGAGTCTTGGTGTCCACCGTATTCTCTCGTTGCTAGCCATTTCATCAAAACCTCCTTGTGCTGAGGCGGAGAAGTAGAAGGATGGTAAGCTTTCGTAAGTATTTTACTACATTAATGTGTTAGAAAATTACCAAAGTGGATGTCCATTGTTGTGGTTTAGATAGTTGTAGAAGGAAGCTGTTGTCGAAGACGGAGCCTAATTGTGTGAAGTGCCGCCTGTGGATGAAGACAAAGTATGATGTAGATTTTTTTTCAAAAGTATGTAGTTGTGCGTTAGGTGTGAAGGGCTTACACTGATGGAAAAGATGTGAGTGTGGTTTCTAGCAGCGTCCAGTGGGCCAGATCAAGTGGCTGTATTAGGCTGGATTGGGGATTAAACTTGGATTGTTTTATCGTGGAAGCCAAGTCCAACTCTATTTAGGACGGTTGATGTTGGTAAGGAGACGGAGGTGGGGAGGAGTCGCTAACTTGCTGAGGTTCGTCTTGGTCGTTGTTGACTTTGTTGAGTCTGCGCCAAATTTTTTTGGTTGGTGGGGGTTTGTATTCGGAACGATGTTCTACCTGTGGAGTGTGTTAGTAAGTTAAAAAAGCAGTGAATTTGAGTTATTCTGTTGAAGAACCTGACCTCGTTTTCAGTTTGTGTGTTGATTGGGCTCGTTGTGTAGTCGTTTGAATTCTCCTGCAAGGAAAGTAAGCCGAGGGGAGGCATGGTGGATTTAGTAACATTTGAAGAAGGCGTGACCATTAGTGGGGTAGCAGAGTATTGGCAATGTAATTGCCATTGTGGGCATAGTAAGATTTGTTTATTTACCTCTACAATGACAGCATTGGGCTTCTGCTTCGACATGTTTGAGTGTGTGTGAGCATGATTTGTAGCAGACGATTGCTGGCAGGTAATATCTAGTGGATGCGTAGGATGTGTAGGGCCCTGAAAAAAAGTAGCCGGGGCGTTGAAATTGTGGCGAGTGGATAGAGTAGTTGCGGCAGCTGACCACGGTTAAATGACCACGGAGGTGTTGAACATTTGACTATGGAGCAGAGTAAAAAGTGTTTGCGATGTTACCTTCTGCGTAGTGGAGAGTTGGGCGGCGTCATTAGCCGGCTCGTTGGGGCAGTTATTGGTGTGTGGATTTGTTGGTTGTATAGGCCCCTAAGAAAATATTGCAGGCAATGTTGGCAAATCGTCGCGTTAGAAGTATAAGTGAGTATGCCTGTGTAGAATGCAAATGGATGATAGTGCGTGCGAAGTACCTCGGGATGGGATTCTTGGCAGTCGTGTATGGAAGCAGTTGAGTCGGCATCACCAGAAATCGGGTCCGCATCGTGTGCGGGTAAATTCCCCTGTAATTGAGAGGGAGAAAAGTAATTTTCGGGTAAAAAAAGACGCTGAGGGTGACAAAACACGAGTAACCCAGATATAAGGACCATAAGATAGTGACCAAGTACGGTTGACCAGATACAAATGACCAAACATGAGTGGAAATGGATGATAGTGCATGCGAAGTTCCTCGGGACGGGATTCTTGGCAGTCGTGTATGGAAGCAGTTGAGTCGGCATCACCAGCAATCGGGTCTCCATCGTGTGCGGGTAAATTCCCCTGCAATTGAGAGGGAGGAAAATAATTTTCGGGTAAGAGAAGACGCTGAGGGTGACAAAACACGAGTAGCCTAGTTAGAAGGACCATAAGATAGTGACCAAGTACGGTTGACCAGAAACAAGTGACCAAACACGAGTGACCAGATACGAGGGACCAAATACGAGTGATCAAAATACGAATGACCAAAATAGGAATGACCATGCGGGAGTGGACAATGATAATTGACCATACGAGTGATTATGTTACCTGTAGAAGAAAGCCTCTCGAGAAGGGCAGGGATTTGCCGAAAAACGAAACGCCCAGATAGAAGGACCATAAGTTAGTGACCAAGTACGGTTGACCAGAAACAAGTGACCAAACACGAGTGACCACATACTAGTGGCCAAATACGAGTGACCAAAATACGAATGACCAAAATAGGAATGACCATGCGGGAGTGGACAATGATAATTGACCATACGAGTGATTATGTTACCTGTATAATTAGGGGAATTTGCTGATCGGGGGCCGAAAGGGCAGGGGAGTGAGGGCTTCGTTTTTTGATTGCCGATCGTAGTTGGTATTTCCCTTGTATGAGTGAAGTTAGCACCTGCTAATGGGGATGTCAGATGTTTAGCTAGTGGTAGTAGAAATGAATATGTATAATTTGTATCTTTTCTGCGCTGCTACGTAATGCCTCGGGATGATGGTTGTTTAGGTCAGAGAGTACAGAGGCTATGATCTCTTCGTGCCCTTGGGGCGGAGTCGGTTGACTGATCTGGTGTATCAGTTGGTTTAACGACTTGTTATCGATGTTGTGTTGGTCGGTGACGTAATGATGTAAAAGAGAAACATACCTGGTGGTTTGCCGCTGGAGGTGAATGTTGCGTGAGGAAGGGGGACATACTCTTCACGCGGAGAGAGAGTATGGTGAGTAATCGTAAATTGAGAAGGATTGAGAAATTAATAAGAGAAGAAGTATTGTGAGCGCTTACGTGGTAGTTGTCTGTATCCTCAGTTCGTGGACCGTGTAATATGTCATCGGGTCTCTGCGATAATGATAAGAGTGTTAGAGAAGAAAAAATTGTGTCGAGGTGATGTAGATGTAAGTAAGCAATGAATACTTGGCCTTTTGAACTGCTGGGGCAGTGGTTATGACTGTGGTCTGTTTCTTGAGCCGCCGGGGATCTATTCTCAAAGTCTGCATTGAGACCAATGATTGGTTGGGAACAAACGGTTATTTTCTGGCGTGCTGGGCGAGATCGGGAAAATGAAACTCTCCTCCTAGAGGGAGTGCTGTACCGCCGCGTGTAGGTGGTTCACAGGGCAGGCCGATGTGGGTTTGTTTTTGGAAACAGCTTAGTGAGATTGTGGTGTTTGTTCTTAAGAATGTGGAGTTGGTGACCAAGTTGTTGCACTTGTGCGGATAGAGAGAGGACATCTTCCCTCTCGTCACCGCTAACTTCTGTAGGGAGATTAGTGCCCTTCGAAGACGCAGGGCGATTACTTTTTTTCTTGAATGAAGTTGTTGGAGCCTTGGCTTTGAGGTGTTCGCGATATGCTTGGTTTCTGTCAACTATGTGTTTCTTGTGTTGCCGTTTAACGGGGGCGTGCTTGGTGACAATGATGGGAAAGGATGCATCTCCGCCTGGCCATTCTTGCTTCCGGAATGTATAGCCGCTAGTAATTTTGGAGTGCATGTATTTGATTTTCCTATCCCCCGACTCGTCGTCTCATTCGGTTTCTTCAGGTCGCTCAGCGTCAACCATGGGGCAAACGTTTAGCTGCGTGAGCGGGAATCAGATTATTTTGAATGAGACAAGGAAATGTGCGCATAAAAAGAAAGAGGCCAAAAAGGCTGATATTGAATATATCACTTACATTTGGATCCACTTCGGCGAGGTGTGTCTGATCTAAGGTTAGAGATCCATATTTGGGAATGACAATGCCATCCATGTGGAAAAGAGTGGGCTCCTCTGCTGTAGAAGGAAGCCTCTCGAGAAGGACAGGGATTTGCCGAAAAACAAGAAGCTGCAACGCGAGAAGGAATCCACAGAGACGCATACTGCCAGAACGGAGCTGAATGCGAAGTGTGGAGGCGAATTCTTCTCTCTTCCCCGGAGTGGATGGCAGTGGCATCATTGTGCCAATGGTGCGGAGGAATGACTCACGACCCCATGGAAATTGGAGAAAAGCTTCAACATCCTGAACCATGGTCACGTACCTTGGAGATGGCTTGTGAATCGCCGAATTTGCTATAAGGACGCCGTCAACAATCAAAATTAGAGCAAGTTGGAGTCTTCTTCTAGCAGGCATTTGAGGATTATCTCGCAGAATATCACCAATTTCGGCGCAGGTGGTGCCACGTTCTCCTATTATCTCTTTCCAGGCAGCGTCTGGCTTCCAGTCTTTTACAGGTTCGAAATCCGGATAGTAGTCCCCCGGAAACTGGTGACAAGGAAGACCTGTCATCTCGCGGAACTCTGTTAGGGAGAACCTAAATGGTTGACCACCAAAGACCATCCACAGCTCGTACTTCTTGTTGGATATAAGTTGTCTGGTCAGTAGAGCATGCAATGGCTTGCAAGATATTGGGCATCTAGCCGCCGGCAAATCGAAGAGAGGTCCAAAACAGGAGTCGAGTATAACCGCAAACTCGGGTGAATCTCCCAAAATATCCTGGATGACTTTGAGAGTATCGGGCTTTGAGTAAACATTGAGGCGGGCGTTGGGGAATCGGTCGGTGGCATACAATCGCGAGGGGAAGTTTTTGTCCCACAGTTGGTTGTCATCTAGGCCTACAAAATCGAAAACCAAAAATTCCCTGAACAATCGTAATCAAATTTGCAGAAGAGGAAGCATAATGAAACTAGATCTACAAAAAATGGTACCGGTCTCGCTATCCATTAAGAAAAGTAGTTTAGGTTAAAGCGGCGGCGAAAATAGAGGGTAGGCGGTGATTTGCGGGCGTGCGATGTTGAGGGAGTTAGCAACAGCAAAAATACAGGGTTGGTGGTGATTTGTGGACGTGGGATGTTGACGGAGTTAGCGACGGCGAGAATACAGAGAGGGCGATGATTTGCGGGCGGCGATGTTGATGGAGATAACAATGCGGGTAAAAATGAAAATTGGTTAAAATTTACCTAGGTTAAGAGCAAAAGGATAAATGAGACAAATCAGTTTGTGAAAGTGTATCGGTTTCAAAAAAACACTAAAATATAATAAGTTTAGATATAAGTGCCTTTAAACGTAAATATTTCCATATATGCATGCATCGATAATCGATGCTGTTATATAATAGTTGATAAGACTTGGGTATACCAAAGACCAAAGTAGTCAGTGTTTTGTTGGCTTCTGTCTTTTAGGTATCTTCTATGCTTTTTAGTTATTTAGGTTTTTTATTTGTTCTTTCTTTTTTCCCCGTTATTACATTAATTATTTGAATACTCATTTCTGGGTATCTAACTTCAATAATTCGCTCTTTCTTTTCCCCAATAAATTTCATGAAGTGACACTTTCTAGTTTCTACTCAATTTAATACTCAAAGGCCAAAGGGTGATGCATTTCTCATATTGTTTTGTTTTGTTTAATATTAGCATGATTCTATTTTAATAAATAAAATCCAACAAGTTAAAAAAAGAAAAAACAAAATAGAAGTTGTTCATACATATATCTTTGTGTTCTAGTAATATGCGCATCGTCCATAAATACATATAGTTATTTGATTCGAAACCTAAAGACTTAACAAGTTCTGCCGAATCCGTTTGCAAATATCTATCTAATGAAAGCGTTAGATTGATAAAACACATGTCGATATTCTATACATATAATAAAGCCAAAAAATGTAAATTCAAAAGCAACAATTCGAAGGCATGATTAAATGAGCAGTCGTCCATTGTAGTCTTCAAAGATTTTCATGTCTACATATGTATAGTCCCATCTCTTTTATTGCACTATCTTTTTCTTTGATTGCATGTATCTAACTTTCTTTCCACGTGTACACTAATTTACATTCATAAGAAACGATCTAAAACTGCTCTAGATCAGAAAATAGCAGCAACTTTATAGTGATATGCGGAAACTCATACGCAACAGGATCTTCATAATACTCTCATAAATTTTGTTCGCCACGTACAACGAACAAAAATAAAACAGAAAGACATGTACAGATCAATCTGTTTAAGAAAAACTAAAACACAATGTACAGATCAATCTATAAAGAGATAGATTGATGAAATGATTATGTCTTTGTCTGCTCTAGAAATTACCACTGCCTCATGTTTCCCTTCTCGTATTTTCTTTTACTAGAATTGATTTCTTTTGTTCCCTACATTATTGCTAAGTTACAAGCTCGTTACATAATATCTATAGTGAACAGTAGTTGGCTTTTCCCTGTTTCATATACCACTTTATAAGATCTCGTATAAATATTCTTAGCACTATCATTGGTCATGAGCTTCCGTATATTATATATATTTATTAGAGTTCTGTTTTTTTCTTTTGCGAAAAAAATTATTCGAGTTCTTGCGAGGTCTACCTAGAGTATATTTTCAAGTCAACAAAATATGTCAAAATTGCATTAAGCTATAGATTAGGCAATGCGTTGTAGATACTTGTGTTTGTCTTTTGTAGAATAGTATGTCATTTTATATAAGATCTAATGTGACGGGAAACTCATTCGTAGTTGACAATCTGGGTTTAACTAAAACATCATGAATTAAAAAAATGAATTTCTATTTATATTAAAAATTAAAAGCTAACCTCTCCTTTGTATATAACCTGTATTCGTTTTCTTACGGAATATGAATCTAATCACAAACCATTGAACCATGCATAACATATTATAACGGTGAGTCAAGATACTGAATTAGTCTTTTTACTTTCCTGTACAAATTTGTTTTTTCTGTCAATGAATTAACTAAAAGAGAAGCAAGATTAATGTGTTTCTTTGAAGCTAACTTGTCCATCCAAAGAAAAATAAAGATGATTGCTTTACAACAGCTTTACAGCAAAGAACATGTAAAGCGATGATGCATTCCTTTGAGCTGTCTGATGAGCGGTCCAAATTCTATAGACGGATCGGAGAAGAATGTAAAACATGATTAACTGCATTTGTTAAGCAAAAGCTTGTACGTTAAATCTCAAGAATGACTCATTAGTAAGCCCTTGTCATTTGTCAAACTTACTTTCTATTAATAATTTCCCTTACAATGAGAGAAAGACATATATAGCAATAAAGTGGACTTTGAATGATTCTCTCGTGTTTTAAATATGTAAGAGACAATGTACTCTAAAACATATGGTCTTGGTTCTTGGAAAGACTGTAGCTCACGAAGAAGTAGGATCATAGTTCTCATCGAATCTCGGCTTAAAGTTTTGCCAACGTTAATCTCAGATTATAAACGAGATGAAATCTAACACGTTTAGGTGCTAATTTATTTATAATTTTGTAATTGAAAATATCTATTTTGGGAAAATTAGAAATAAATGATGTTTTATCTATCAGTTTGTCCATCTATACCTTTATTTTTGTTGGTACAATTGTGTTTAAATTACCCCTACAAAACATGTTTTAATAACTAATTTCGTTTTAAAAATTATTTTTAATGTCGATTTAAATACTAGAAAGGAAAAAAATAAATATTTAAGGAAACAAAAAAAAAATATTTTCCAAAATCGTAACAAAAAAAATATTTACAAAACCTTTTTCGATATGTTCTGCGAGCTTCAGAATGTTTGTTCTGCGAATTCTCTATGATCTGCAAGTTTTATAATGTCTCTTCTGCAGTTTATATATGTTTTGCGATTTTGAATAATATACGTTCTGTATAATATACATATTCCGCGAAGTTTAGAATATATATTCTGCCTATTTTAGATAATATCTGAAACGCGTTTCTCATAATTTATCTCCATTCTCCACGCCATCTTCATTCTTTTAGATCTCAGCAAAAATCAATGGTATAAACCATAAAGTACTGGATCGATTCCACATAAATCTGGTGAGTTTATTGATTTTTTTTTTGTTTGCTTTACCATCTATGCAAATTATATATGTGAGAACTTATAAAAACCTTTTGTTTATCACAGATAATTATACTAAAAATTTATGTGAGATGCGGTATATGGATTTCATTTGACAGAGAGCAATTTTGACCAAGAGAACAGAGACAATCGAGGTATCTGGTTTAAGAAGAAGAGTTGGTGAAGAATAAGAGATCGAGAATATCAGCTAAGGAAAAAAGTAAGAGGATCGGTGAAGATAACAAAGAATAAGAGATTAAACATGTTTTTTTTTTCCGTGGCTTATATTATTAATAACTATATAAAATTTAATAATTAGAGGATATAATCGATTTTCAATTAATTTAAGGCATATTTTACCAACAATTGCTTAAGAAGCTATAATTGGACAAACTGATAGATAAAACATTCTTTATTTCTAATTTTCCTATATTTTTAACGTATCTGATTTGTTTTGCTTTTTGATTATCGAAATACAAAAAACTAAAAATGTGCTATAAAAAGTATATCGGTCTTTATTCTAAAATATATATTTTTTTTTATTATAAATTGTAAATATACGAATGTTTTGTTTCAATATCCTCCTAATAAATAATATGTATAGAACCCTACGTTGCATAGAAGCGCTGCCGGTGAGACGTTTCTTACTTCAAAAACGGAAGCGGAAGCGGAAGCGCTTGGAATCGTGCATAATCGTCTTGGAAGCGCGATTTCAAAGATGAAGCGTTTGGAAGCATGTCGGAAGCGAGCGATTCTGAATCCGAAGCATAGCTGGTGTTGATCGGAAGCGTTGGCCACATTAAGTTAAAATAAAACACAAATTAACAACTGTTTTTGGGTTTGTAAATTGTTAAGTGGCCTATTAGCCACTTTGTTTCAAAACTAAAAACCAAAAAATCTAATTATGAATTTACAATTAAAAGTTATGAAATTAGAAGTATAGATTGCAGAACTCAAGAGTCGACCTTTGATTTTTATTCTGATCGTGACCTAGAACGAAGGTAATTACGATATTAAAATTATGTATTGGATTTTGTTGTTTCAAACTTTTTTTATTATTATGATTTTATATTTGATATTTAGTATTTACACATAATATATATATATATGTTTCCAATACGTACTCGCTTCCTTTTTAAAAAAAAAAAAACTCGTTTCAACGTTTCCAAACGCTTCCGCTTCTGCATATCCACTTCTGATTCCATGCAACTTAGATAGAACCTGTCAATATTAATTTCTTTGAAGTCCTTTATCGTAGAAATAAAAGCAACACAATTCAAAATGATTCCGATCGACTGTAGAATCATAAGGTTCTTAATTAGGTTCATGTTTCTCAATTTCAATATGTTCAGTATTAACGCACGACGCGTGACAAAAGAAATCTGATCGATCGAAGCTGTTATACGATAATAAGAACGTATGATTATTAGAAAAAAAAGAACGTATGATTATTACGATTATGGTGATTATGATTCATGGTCATGAAATCATGTTGGCATGCAATGAGACGTGATATATTTGGACCAAACACCAATCAAAGTCTTGAAATCGACACGACATCTAAACTCATTATCCGTCCCTTTTCTTTGAATCGGTGACCCATATCATGCTTTTTTCATGTCTAATTTCTTTTGTTTTCAGTACTATGCATACATTAGTTTTATCCTTTTCGAAGTAAGTATCTATATATACATATAGCTTTTGTGCATGTATGCATAATCAGTCAACGTTAGAGTTGTTTTTTAATACTTACAACGTTAGAGTTATTAAGATTTAAGATCTAAATGGTTAGGAGTTATAAGGACTGCGCACATCTAACAATCCTATCTCTTAAGTGTAATACATAAAGTAATTCCCAACAATGTATTGCTGTGAAACTTGGTTTTTTTTTTTCTCTTTGTAATATGGTAAGAAGTATCCAAAATCTGACTTGTAAATTTGTAATTTGCTTTCTCAAGTGCACATTCTCACATTGGGGCTGGGGTGGATCTGTATTTAGGCGTATGACCGAACGGTGATCATCGGATACGAAAGTGGAAACATTATATATTATTATGTCAAATATCTTATATTGGGAGATAGATTATTAGACGTTGACATAGACTAAGCAATGTTGGTTAACATATTTCATAGTTTGCTCCGTTCTTCTAGAACCCGCATTATTGATGTTAATTTTTGTTTTCAGATTTAGTTTTAACCAAATAAGTTAGTTTAGAAAGGTGATTAGTAATTTGGAACTACTTGAAAAAAATATGAAAAGGACTAGTTATTGTTTAAATTAGTAATAGTAATTTTGTATATATTAATAAATCAGACTAGTGGCTGACTTGTGGGACGTTAGCTGCCGGAGAAATGAATCGGCCGACTGAAAATTGTGGGGACCAGCGGTGGGTTTGGGTTGCGGACGGTGGAGCAGACCCATATGGCTATGCTCGATTTTGTCCCCACCACATCTCTCTTCAATATGATTTCCTTGTCTTATTTGTGCAATTTGTTTTATACATAAAGATAATTAATATATTTCCTTCTGTTATCTTTTAATATCTATTTTCTTGTTTTTGTTAGGAGAAATTTTGGTGTCTGAGGTCACAATTGTTAATCAATACAACAATAACATTCTTATTTATTATAGAGATAAAAAGCTTTATAAACATGATAACTCATCAAAAATAATTACCAATCAAAATATTTTATTAATATAACTTAATTACTTATTTAAAATTTTAAACTTAAACCTATTAAAAACCCAAATATTTTTTCTATTAATTTTTGTTTTATTTTTTACTAAACCCAAGCCCAAATAATTAATAACAGCAAATAAAAAAAATCTTTATCTTATTTTTATCAAATTCAAACCCAAATAATAAATAAAAAAATCAAATCTTTTTTTTTTTTTTTGCCAAAGCCAAACCCAAATAATAAATAACAGTAAATAAATAATAATAAAAAATCAATACAACAATAACACTCATGTCTCTCATAGAGATGACACATTAGCTTTTTAAAGCTTTATAAACATGACACCTCAGAAAACATAATCACCAATCAAAATATTTTATTAATAGAACTCATCTACTTATTTAAAATTTTAAACCTAAACCCATTAAAAACTCAAATATTTTTTCTATTAATTTTTGTTTTATTTTTTACTAAACCCAAGCCCAAATAATTAATAACAGCACATAAAAAAAATCTTTATTTTATTTTTTTTGCCAAATTCAAGACCAAATAATAAATAAAAAATTAAATATTTGTTTTTCTTTTTTTACCAAAGCCAAACCCAAATAAGAAATAACAGCAAATAAATAATAAAAAAAATTCTAGCTATTTGTTCATTTGACAGAGACGTATATGATTGATACAAGTGTAGACTCAACATCAACTATGCTTCCATGACAACAACGCAAAAAGCTTTAAGAAGCTCACACATCAGCAAATATTTGAACCGATAAAAACATAACAATTTCTTAGTTTTCGCAGAAAAACACAATTTCATGGGAGATAATGCAATTTTTGGTTTTCGCGGGAAATTGTAGTTTATCTATTTTTGTAAAAAAGTGTGATTCTTGGTTTGATGAGAAAATATATATATTTTTTTTGTTTTGGCGGGAATAGACGATTTCTCAGTTTTTGCAGGAAAATAAATTTTTCGGTTTTGACGGGAAAATACATTTTTTTGTTTTTGTAGGAAGATGAATTTTTTTGGTTTTTGTGAAAAAACATAATTTTTCTGTTTTAGCGGAAAAACACAGGTTCTCACAGAAAAAAATGAAATTTTAGGTTTTAGGTTTGACGAGAAAATGATTTTTGTTTTTTTTTTTGTTTTCGCGGGAATATGCGATTTCTCAGTTTAATCGGAAAATGAAGTTTTTGGGTTTTGATGGAAAATACGATTTTTCAGTTTTTGTAAGAAGATGAAATTTTTCTGTGCTAAATTTCCAAGTTAAAGTATGTTTACAGTGACCAAAATTTAATTATTTAACTTTAACTAAAACGATATTGGAACAGTGCAAACATAATTTTATATTTTGTTCTAAAGCAATAACAATGGTTTGATATGAATGTTATTGATTATAGTTTGGTAGTTTTAGAAACATATGTTTATAATAAATATTTGATAACTAAATAATTTTTCTAATTCAAGATAATCATATTAATTAATAAATTTTTTTAAAGGGCATTTTGCTTTATATAATTAAAAAAGAGGACTAAGTGATAATTTAGTAGAGAAAATAGATTACATTTGCCATTAGCATGAATGTACTAAAAATGTATTGTTTTATTCTTATATATATATTTATAATTAGTTAGCTAAACAAATTTAATAGCAAATTATAATTTTCAAAAAAAAAAATATATACAATATTTATTCAGATTTAAAACATATAAATACATAACTTAAGCTAATAAAAAAACAAATTCTAATACTTATTTACATTATAAAAATAATTTTATTATATTAAAAATATATAAAATTTAGAAAAATATTCTGCAGTGTGGCACAGGTAAGTACCTAGTTTAGATTAATAGTAGTTTGTTTTTTAATAAGATGGGCTATTGGCTAACAATAAACATTTAGCATATATGTGCATATCTACTTTTGTTTTTAAGTGATATTGATGACAGACAGTGTTTTTACGATTGGTGTTACTTTGCCAGGATCTCGTTAGGATCCAATTTTGTGTATTTTTAAAAGAATAGTTCTGTGGATGATAATTGGTTTCAAAACTGATTCAGCACATCTCTTTATTTTAAAAACTTCTCGTCCCATTTTTATGGGCCTTGTGTGTGTTCCACTAGTGACTTTATTTTGGTGTTTTCTTTTCCATTAGTTGAAATGGAGTCTCTCTTGATATCCATATATAGCTTTGGGATGAGCCAAATAAGGAAAGTTGCTATTTTAATTGGTTTTGGGTCATCCGAGTTTGAATATGGATTACATACAGTCTTGTATGATAGGGGCCGGGTCAGGTACTCAGGTATATGTTTGCTGCATATCCTCGTAATAAATTAAAAAGGTTTTATCGGGTCTGGACTGATGTTCATCAAGATAGACATATAATCCTTCTCTGGTAAAGCTGGTCGATGGTGTCCTCTCTCGGATATCCAATGTGATGGTCCAGGTCAGGGGTAATGTGGGTTGACTAACATTGATGAGGACATCGGCTCACTCAAAGAACTTCAGCCCCAAATCCCTACAATAATGAGGTTACCACCAAGAACAAAGTCAGGCACAAGAAAACTTCAACAAAGCTGTGAACAATGAGGACATCACGCATCAATTCAACAAGCTCGCCCTTACCCTAAAAATTGTTAATCAAGACATGCTTGAAGTTCAAGGAATCCAAGTGCACCAAGAAGAATTCAAATGGGACGGTCCAACCATAAATGCATTCATATGATCAAGAGTGGCCATTCATACAAAGCAACCATGGAGTTTCCTTGTTCGTTATAAAGCCAACTTAAATCGGATAAAAAAGAGCAAGATCAAACCGAGAGAGAAGTCTTGCAATTGTGAATCAAGGCAGCAACAAATACTTTTCTTACATGAGCACACGCGAAACAAACTAAGGTAAGGATCTCAATTATTTGAATTATTTGACTAATTTCATGGTGTTTCTTTTGTTTGATCTCAACAGCTATTTTTTTTGAGTTGCAATTTTTTAATTATGAATTTTGTAATCATTTCTCTTTGATTTAGTTTTGTGATTTCATTGTATTAAATTTGGAGACTATGATCCAACTAATCGATACAACGATTTATTAGATCGTGTTGTCTAATTAGACAACATCTGGCTTCGAACATAGGAGTTGTTAAAAGTCAAATTCGTGAAAAAGCCGATTGTCTGAGAAATCTTTCAGGTAGTTATGCAGGGGCATCCCGTATTACTGAATAGAGTACTTACTCTACATAAATTAGGTATACAGTCATACCTTACAACTGACGAGTCATGATATAAGGCTCCTGCCTCGTGCTTAGTTTTTTATTTTTTACCAATCATCAATAAAGAAAACCTCTTTTGTGTTTTTGAAGAACTAGCTTTTGATTCATTAATTGAGTTTGTGTGTGATTCACTTGCTTTTGAGTTTGGATTTATTATTGCTTAATCCATAAAGCTTTGTGACATCTCTCGATTCCTTCTTTATATTCCATTCTATTCAAAGATCTCTCTGAAAGAGTTCCACAACCAGCAGAACGGATCCCATCTCAATCCACAACGACTCCATAAACTGAGCAAGTAGAAAGAGTTCCACAACCAGCTACTTGGTTCCGATCCATTGATTCACCAACCTATAAGATCACACCCTTTGATCTTATATCAAACATGCTCTTGGAGTGATTTCTTCAAGAATCATGGACGGTTACAACGAGTTCTTACTAGATGGATGGTTGGATAAACGACTAAATATGAACAATATTTAATCCCAAAGAATGAACAGCCACATAAAATGGCATAATTGATATACTCTATATTTTATGCGTTTAATTATATTTACATTTTTGTTGATTAGATTAATTTAAAATTTTAAAAAATCCTCTTAAAAAAGTCAGGTCAAATTATTTACATATCCTAGAAACTAACTGTAACCACATCTGGACCTTGATCTATAATTGATTCGTTGTAAAATGAAGAATTTAGAAATCTATGATTCTATCTAACCGGTTTGGTGGTCTATAACTTGCTATCCAAATCAAGTTCGGTTTTACAGCTGTGCTAGAGGACAACTCCAGATTGTTTTAGGGTCCATAACTGGCCCATACTGTTTTTACAAGAAATTACAACTCCAGATTGTTAGAGGGTCCAGATTGTTGATATATATATAGTGCCTAAATGGTACAATGTATTAATAACATACAATACATACAAAATTGAGTCTAATAGAAATATAACACAGTGGATCCAATGAACCAGCCCTGATCTAAATAGATATTTGTTTCTTAGTTTCCACACAAAACTAAAGATTTATATGATGTGATTAATTTAAAGCATTCTATAACCACAAACTAGAAAAATAATTTTTGGCGAATTTTTACTCTATGTTTTTATATGTAAAAATTAAAAAAGTAAAAAGACATTTACAAATACAGATCTCGTGACAGATCTACAAGGTAAGTCCTTTTCTCTGTTCTTGGATACCATTGGAAGAGGTTTTTTTTGGAAGTGTGGGTATGCTTGGCTAGTGAATAGTGTTGTTGGTTTGCGTGAAGACTATGTTTTTTAGGGATCAATTTATACGGATCGATACTATAAAGAGTTTGGATTGAGGCAACATGAGATGAAGGTTCTCATCTTTATAAGCAAGGAGTTTTATCTTTCCCTTTACTAGGGAGTTCTGTGTGCGGTATGTCAAGACTAGAATCAAACAAGGTTGGAAAAGGGAAAAATTCATCAAGAGTAAGAAGACGCTTGGCAAAGGAAGATGATGTTATTGACATTCCGGACTTTTACTACTCGAATCTTATTGATCGCTACAAACTAACACTGATGGGTAGGATGTTTCACCCGGAAGGAAGAAGTGTTGACGCCTTACTAGCGCTAATGCCTAGAGCAAGGATATGGAATGTTGAAGGGAGAGTCAAGGGGACCAATCTAGACAATGGGAAATTTCAGTTTGATTTTGAGAATGAAGAAGATCTGGTACGTGTCTTAAACCAGAGACCATACCACTTTGACAGATGGAGTTTGTAGCATTCGTATCCGAGAAAATCTGGAATGATCGAGCTGGACAGGAGGTTGTCCGAAGGAACGTGAGTTCAGTCTAGTGAAAAATCCGTATGAATGGGAGGTTCAAACTATAGTCGAGTGATGATTGGGAAATAGTCAACGGATGGCCGATTTGGCCGAGCAGGATGGACCATATCCGAGAGAAAATGGTTCTGTTCGGGAGAAAGTGGACTATGTCCGAGAGAAAAGGATTTTAGCCGAGAAAAAATAGGCTGGACCTGTGAGTTGAGAGTTTGGTCGGATAAAAACTAGTTTCTCGCGTGGATGGTTGAGCGGTTTAGGTGATAGCCTAGAGAACTTAAAGCTAACCGGGATAAACCTGACTGGGACCGAGAGACGCCGGCTATAATCGGGTTATCTAGGTTTTGCGAGTATAAAAGTGGATTTATGTGACTTTTCTCGGGAGAGCCGCATTTTTTGGGAGAAAAAGAGCGAGAGAGAGAGAGATTAGTCGAGAAATTATCTAAGAGATTCTGATTATCCCTAGAGTTAGCCGAGAGTGATCGAAGTTTCGCTGGCGATTCCTACTATCACCGAGAGATCAAGTGTTCTGTACGAGTTTCTGTTTATCTGATCCGACCATTCGCTCTGATTTGAGGGTTTTCCGAGGGAATAACCAAGTTCATCCGTGGAGTTCTAAGTGGATTGTGAGATATCCGAGAGCACTTCGATTCTTCCGAGAGAATCTGGGTCTTGCACAAGTAAAAGTGCACGGGTTGAGAGATAGCCGAGAGGTGTTGAGATTTTGCCGGACCAGTCTGAGCAATAGCCGAGAAATCACAAGTGTGTCCGACTATATCTGTTTTTGATCGAGAGATCACCAAGTTTTATTCGACTGCAATGTTTAACTGTGTGTCAAAAGTGAGTGCGTGGCTATGGTCTGTATTTAGAATAGTTTGATTGCTAGGTTATCTGATTTTCATTTATTGCTTGTGTAAGTAAGTGGTTTCTGCTTAGCAAGGTCAATGTTTCTGTGATTGTGAATGGTTAAGTGTGAACCAAGGTCAATACATGGTGTCTAACTAGCTGTGTGAATGTCCGGATCGAGTTACTAGCTCAAGGGAATGTGTGATTCTCGCTTGGAGTAGAACTGATGCTTTGTGAGGCTTCGATATCCCTTGTATTTACACCATTTAGGCTTGTATTTAGTACATGTTTTGGTTCTCTTTTGCATGTTTCTCTTAGTTTTTGTCCCATTTTCTTCTCCTGTTAGACTTAGGTTTCATTTAGGATATAATTTGCATTTTTCTTGCATTATGGATGTTTTTAGGTGCTTATGGAGCTAAAAGGAGCTTGCAGGATTTTTGAGGATGATCCATGAAGCTAGCTGGATCAAAGGGGGCAAAAGGGACCAAGGCAGACGATCTCTGCAAAGCTTTTCGGTCTGTGCACGGAGGCTATCGGTCAAGGAGTGACCGATACAAGACATATCGATCAAAGGTATCGGTCAGGAGTGACCGATACATATGCACTGTGTATATTTCGGTCACAGTATTGGTCACCTTCCAGACCGATATGATTCGTATTGATCAAGCCCAGACCGATACAACTGATCGATATGAACCCAGTCCGAGCCTGTTTTATTTACACTTTTGCCATTACTCTAGGGCTTCCTTCTTTTGGCTATAAATAGCCCATTTTTCTGGATTTTCGAGAAGTCTTGTCAATTTACTGTTCTTAAGCATTTTCTTTGAGTTTGTAAGACAAATCTTTTGCTTTATTTAATATAAGTTGGTATTGACCTTTAATCTTTCTTTAATCTCTCTTTTAATCATGATTAGTATCTTTTCCTCTTGTGATTTGGTGTTAACCATGAGTATTAGTGAGTAGTTTGCTTAGGGTTCTTAGATGTGGTAGATTAGGAGAATTTAGGACTTGATTAAGGTTTGTTTAGTGCTTCATTATATGGGTTCCTCTCTATTGATTTGTTCTTAAACTAGATTTGTCTTGATCACACTTATCTAGGATTTAGGCTTTCTCTTATGCCACCAAGTGTTTGATGAAATGCTGATCTTGTTTGATAGAGGATTTGCTGGCCTTGGCTCAAGATATTGACTGTTTGAGGAGCATTTTGACTTGAATAGAGCTGTTTATTAATGCTTGCTGAATGTTGTAGCACTAATGAGAGTTAGTTCTTGTTAAGATGTTTAGCAAATGGCTACTTTACAAGACATTGGATCTAGCTTGCTTGATTGTGAACTCTATGTCTAGGAATCACCATTGCTTGCTTGTTTGCTTGATCAATGCTGTTTGAAACAACCTTAATTAGTTATTGAATTCCCCAAAGTCAATAACCATATCTAGGAACTTGCTTTTCTCTTTGATTGAATTTCGGATTTGCCCTGTTTTGCTCTGTTTCACTTGCTTAATCTTGTTTAATTTGCTTTTTTCTTTGTTCTCTTTGTTGCTTGATCATCTTAGGGTGTTAGATTGGTTGCTTAGGCAACAAAAAATCTTCTATGCTTGCTTGACTTATAGATCTCTGCTCACAACTCTTCTGCTTTCAACAAACCCATTTGGATTGACATAAAACTCTATGCTATGCTACAACTGATTCACATAGAAGGGTGATTGATTGAGACCTAAAAACCTCTGTATCAATTTGGTGCCGTTGCCATTTGAGTTTTCTGTTTGAATCATTAGAGTTTGTAGAATCTTTAAGATCAAGTTTTTAGTTTTATTTGGTTACTCACTCCTTTCCAAGTATTTTCATTTAAGGTACATCTCTACAAATAGAGAAGATGCTCTGTTTTGAAACTTGATATCCCTTGTATTTACACCATTTAGGACTGCCTTTAGTACATATTTTGGTCCTCTCTTGCATGTTTTCCCTTAGCTTTTGTCCCATTTTCTTCTCCTTTTAGACTTAGGTTGCATTTAGAGTATAGTTTGTATTTTCTCTGCATTTTGGATGTTTTTTAGGTGCTTTTGGAGCTAAAAGGAGTCTGGAGGAGTTTTAGGGATGATCCAGGATGCCAGCTGGGCAAAAGGGAGCAAGAATGATCAAAGCAGACAATCTCTGTAGAAGTTTTCGGTCAAAGCACGGTGAACGTCGGTCAAGGATGACCGATACGGTGCAGTATCGATCACCAGTATCGGTCAAGAATGACCGATACAAACCAGCATCGATCACCTGCATCGATCAAGGGTGACCGACAAAAACACAACGAGTTGATTTCGGTCACCAGTATCGATCACTCCAGACCGATGAGATCCATATCGGTCACTGATGACTGTTGTAACTGACAGATACGCTGCCAGACTGAAGACCCTTTATTTAAAATTTTGCCATTTTCGCTTAGACTCCTATAAATACGAAAAATCCCTAATTTTTGGGAACAAGCTTTTACCCAGCAGTTTTTTCTTTCTTGTTTAGACCCTTGGGTTTTGTAATTTGAATCTTTGCTTCATTTTAATTAAAGTTTGCATTTTTCATCTTTTTTAAGCTCTCTAATCGTGATTAGTCATCTTTTTCTCTTTGAATTGATGGTTTTAATAGTGTTTAATGAGTAGTCTTTTTAGGGATTTGAGATGGGTTATGTTTAGGAAATTTAAGACTCTATCTATGATTGCTTAGTGTTAATTCTTTCGTTTCCTTTCTTGATTGCTGAGTTTAATGCTTAATTAGCCCTAGCTAAGTTGATTAAGATCTTAGGCTCATTTTATGCCCACCAAGTGTTTGATGAAATGCCTGAACTGCTTTGCAAGAGAATTGCTTATCCTAGCTCAAGAGATTGACTGTCTAGAGAGTGATTTGGCAATATAGGGTTGATAGATTTGTTTTAATGCTTGCTCTTTATCATTTCACTAATGAGAATTAGTTCTTGATTTGGTAATTAACAAAGAGATTAGTGTCAAGAGACTGAATTAGTCACATAAATGAATTCTATGCATAAGGAATAGCATTGTGTGAGTTTGTAAGCATAATAGATTGAGTCAGAAGTTCCCTACTATTAATTATCTCATCTCAAGTCCCATCTTTTTTCTGTTTTAAGCTCTGTTCTAAATTTGCTCTGTTTTTACCTTTATTTTGATTGCTTTACTTGCCTTTCACTCTTTGCTTTATGTTGCTTTAATCTTGTTTGATCACTTAGGTTGCTAGGTATTCTAAAACCCCTTTTATATCTGCTTGAATTATGAAATCTACTATAATCCTGCTGTTTCAGTCTTCCCCTTTGGATTGACATTAAAACCCAATGATACAATGACTAGTACAATGGGTGATTGACATAAGAGAGTCAAAACTCTTGTATCAATTTGGCGCCGTTGCCATTAGGGGAATGATTTGTTCAGTAAGATTTGTAGAGATCTTGAGATCAAGCTTTGTTATTTTCGATTTTGGTTACTGATTTCTCTTTTGATCTAGAATTTCTTTTGTAGGTAACAACACTTATTCTTAAGTGTCTACAGCTACAACTGAGGTTCAAGGTCAAATATTTTGGGTTTGCAGAGTCAGAATTCAGTTGTTGAAGCATGGATCCACATCAGTATGCTGCTGGTTTTGGTTTGCAAGGTCCACAAGGTCTTTAAAGAATTCAAGGCTTGGTGAACAAGGTCAAGCTGATTTACAAGGAGCTTTGGTTCAGAGACCAAGAAGACCCATTGGTGCTGCTGATATACCCTCCAACTATGCTTTATGGCAAGGAATTCTTCCACCTATGGAAACTGAGCAATATCAGATCAAGAGCAGTCTCATCACAATGATCCAAAAAAGACAGTTCTTTGGATTGCTCAACCAAGACCCTTTAGAGCATCTAGATCAGTTTGAGAAGATATGCACTTTAACAAAGCTTAGTGGAGTATCAGATGATGGATTGAAGCTCAAGCTATTTCCATTTTCACTTGGTGATAGAGCTAGATTATGGGAGAAATCTCTAGCACAAGGCAGCATCACCACTTGGGAACAATGTAAATGTGCTTTCTTAACCAAATTCTTCTCTCCTTCGAGAACTGCATACTTCGGAAATGAGATCACAAACTTCAGGCAGTGGTCTAATGAAAGCTTTGGAGACACATGGGAGAGGTTCAAAAGTTTCACTCATCATGGCTTCACTAAGGAAATGCTTTTATCCACACTCTATAGAGGTGTTCTCCCAAAGATAAGAATCCTTCTAGACACAACAAGTAATGGTTATTTTCTTGGGAAAGATGTTGGTGAAGGCTGGGTACTAGTAGAGAACATGGCACTCAGCAATTGGGACTATGTGGATGACAAAGAGCAACATTCCAAGGAACTAGAAACAGCATTGTCTGAGATGAAAGCCCTGCAGAAGAAAGTTGATCTACTACTCAATGCAACCACTAAACTCCTATCCAATGAACTCTCACCAAACCTTTACAAGGACCACCATGTCAAAGCTATCCAACAACAAGAAGCGCCACTGATGCATCATGACTATGAAGCCTATATACACCAATCCATTGAAGACACTCACTCTCCACAGTATCAAGCTTCCTCTTCTCAAACAGCTGGTATCAATAATTCTTCACCTCCACAGGATTTGGACTATAAAGAGCTGCTCACCCAACTCCAACTCCTTACCAATGGGGGAATTCAGAAGATGATGGCTGATGAGATTCAAAAAAGCTTGACTGATATTCAAAAGAGTATGACTGATGAAATACACAAAGGTATTGACTCAAAACTTCAGTCACACATAGGCCCTATGAATATGAAGATCAACCAACTAGAAACCATGGCTCCACCATCCACATCTTCACTAACACAAGAGTGTGTTAAAGCTGTTACTCTAAGAACTGGGAAACAACTTCCACCAAGAATGGCACCTTCAACACCCAATGTGGACATTGAGGAACAAGAAGAGGGGGTGGAAGCTAAAGATAATGAAGAAGCTCAAGAGGATGAAGTGGCTGGAGCTGGAAGAGATTCAGATATACCCAAGTCCAAAGAATTGGTTAAGAAAAAACCAAAGGAAGTTTCTAAGGAGTTGGTCAAGGAGCCAAGATTCATCCCTCCTCCTTATCAGCCAACCATACATTTCCCTGGTAGATTTAAGAAGCAACTTGTTGCTAAATATAAAGGGCTCTTTGATGAACAGATGAAGAAGATCCAGCTCACAATGCCATTGCTGGATGTCTTTGTTCTAGTCTCTCCTTATCAGAAATTCTTAAAGGATGTTGTTGCTGAAAGAACCAAAGACCTACAAGGGATGGTGATCCTCACACATGAGTGTAATGCCATTATCCAACAGAAGAAAGTGACTCTCAACAAGCTTGGAGATCCAGGAAGTTTTACCTTACCCTGCTCTATAGGTCCACTTCTGTTTGACAAATGTTTTTGTGACCTTGGGGCTAGTGTCAGATTGATGCCTTATGCTGTAACACAACGCCTAGGTTTCACCAAGTTTAAGGACTGTAGAATCTCTTTGGTGTTGGCTGATAGATCAGTGAGACTCCCCAAGGGTTTGCTGGAAGATGTACCACTCAGAATAGGGAGTATAGAGATATCTACTGATTTTGTGGTTTTATACATGGATGTGGAACCCAAAGACCCTCTCATTCTTGGGAGACCCTTCCTAGCCACAACAGGAGCTGTCATTGATGTCAAGAAAGGGAAGATTAAGCTACAATTGGGTAAAGACATGTCTCTGAAATTTGACATCAAGCAGATTATGCAGCAGCCTACTATTAAAGGTCAAGTGTTCCAGATTGATATTTTAGAGAAACTGCATGATGAACTCCAAGAAGAGCTGTGTTGTGGGGACAAGCTTCAAGTGGCTTTGACAAGTGAGCATATAGATGATGGGTACTTAGATAAGGAAAGCTTGGGTTATCAGCTGAGATTGGACTCTCACAGGTTCTCTGAAGAGGAAGAGCCATTTGAAAAGTTGGAGTACATAAGAAAAGAAGCCTTCTCAGCTCAGGAAACAGGTTCCCCAAACAAGGAAGCTGGCGCCAAGAAGCAAAGCAGCTCAGATGAGGACTGGAGTGAACTCAAGGCACCAAAGGTGGAACGCAAACCACTTCCTCATGGGCTAAGGTATGTATTGCTTCAAGAGCTTATTCAATTCCTCTCTTAAGCAAGCTGTAGAGAAGGAGTTGCCTGCCGTGTTGCGCCTAGGTCCTAACTCCACTTATCCTGTTATAGTCAATGACAACCTCAATGATGATGAGATCCTGGCCCTTGTCAAGGTGTTAAAGAGGTTTAGGAAAGATATTGGGTATTCCCTAGATGATATCCAAGGCATATCTCCAAACCTCTGCACTCACAGGATCCATCTAGAGGATAAGACAAGAACTTCTATTGAACCTCAGAGAAGGCTGAATCCTAATTTAAAAGAAGTAGTAAAAAAAGAGATCTTGAAGTTGCTTGAAGCAGGAACGATCTATCCCATCTCAGATAGCACATGGGTTTCACCAGTCCATGTGGTACCTAAGAAGGGAGGGATCACTGTTGTTAAAAATGAAAATGATGAGCTAATACCAACTAGGACAATCACTGGTCATAGAATGTGCATAGATTACAGAAAACTTAATTCTGCTTCTAGGAAAGATCACTTCCCTTTGCCATTTATAGACCAAATGCTAGAAAGATTAGCAAATCATAAGTATTACTGCTTTTTAGATGGTTATAGTGGATTCTTTCAGATCTCTATCCATCCCAATGATCAGGAAAAAACTACTTTTACTTGTCCATATGGAACTTTCGCTTATAGGAGAATGCCTTTTGGTTTATGCAATGCTCCTGCTACTTTCCAAAGATGTATGACCTCTATCTTTTCTGACTTGCTTGAAGAAATGGTGGAGGTATTCATGGACGACTTTAGCGTCTATGTATCCTCTTTTGGTGTCTGCTTGTCTAACCTTTCTCAGGTTCTCCAAAGGTGTGAAGACACAAAACTGGTCTTGAATTGGGAAACGTATCACTTCATGGTGCAAGAAGGAATTGTTTTGGGTCATAAAATCTCAGAGAATGGAATAGAGGTGGACAAGGCTAAGATAGAGGTCATGATGCACTTAGAACCTCCAACCAATGTCAAAGGGATCAGAAGTTTTCTGGGGCATGCTGGCTTCTACAGAAGATTCATCAAGGACTTCTCAAGGATTGCAAGACCCTTGACAAAATTATTGTGTAAGGAGGCAGAGTTTGTGTTTGATGAAGACTGTCTTCAAGCCTT
The DNA here is from genome assembly GCA_911865555.2 of Thlaspi arvense. Taxonomy (NCBI): domain Eukaryota; kingdom Viridiplantae; phylum Streptophyta; class Magnoliopsida; order Brassicales; family Brassicaceae; genus Thlaspi; species Thlaspi arvense. The sequence goes on along the minus strand of OU466862.2, from coordinate 10,992,465 downwards.
CTTTACTCTCAAACAAGCTCTGATATCAGCACCAATAGTTCAAGCCCCAAATTTGGATCTGCCATTTGAAATAATGTGTGATGCTAGTGACTATGCAGTTGGAGCAGTTTTGGGGCAGAAAGTTGACAAGAAACTTCATGTTATCTACTATGCCAGCAGAACTATGGATGAGGCTCAGTCAAGGTATGCTACAACTGAGAAAGAGCTCTTGGCAGTTGTCTTTGCATTTGAGAAGTTCAGGAGCTATCTAGTAGGCTCCAAGGTGATTGTTTATACTGATCATGCTGTGCTGAGACACATCTATGCTAAGAAGGACACCAAACCAAGGCTTCTTCGATAGATTCTCCTCTTACAAGAGTTTGATATGGAGATTGTGGATAAGAGAGGCATTGAGAATGGAGTTGCTGATCACCTCTCAAGACTGAGGATAGATGACTTTGTCCCAATCAATGATACTCTACCAAAAGAACAGTTGCATGCTTTAAGAGTCAAGAAAGCAGAAGTAGAAGGCCTAAAAGAGGATAAACTGCATTGGTATGCTGACTTTGTGAACTACTTGGTGATTGGCCAGATACCACAGACCCTCAACTCACATCAGAAGAAGAAATTCTTAAGAGATGTCTCCTATTACTTTTGGGATGATCCCTATTTGTAAAAAAGAGGGAGTGATGGGTTGTTCAGAAGGTGTGTAACTGAGGAAGAGATTCCAGGAATCCTGCACCATTGCCATGGATCAGCCTATGGAGGACATTTTGCAACATTCAAGACAGCCTCCAAGGTCCTACAAGCTGGTTTTTGGTGGCCTATTCTGTTCAAGGACGCCCAAGCCCACATCTCCTCATGTGATGCTTGCCAAAGAAAGGGAAACATCTCCAAGAGAGATGAAATGCCTCTGAATTCTATCCTTGAAGTGGATCTGTTTGATGTGTGGGGGATTGACTTTATGGGATCCTTCCTTTCCTCTTATGGTAACAAGTACATCCTTGTAGCTGTTGATTATGTGTCAAAGTGGGTTGAAGCCATTGCTAGTCCAACAAATGATGCTAGAGTTGTGCTGAAGCTCTTCAAGACAATCATTTTCCCAATGTTTGGTGTTCCAAGATGTGTGATCAGTGATGGTGGAAGCCATTTCATCAACAAGGTCTTTGAGAGTTTGCTCAAGAAGAATGGTGTCAAGCACCAAGTTGTCACTCCTTACCATCCTCAAACAAGTGGCCAAGTGGAGGTTTCTAACAGATAGATCAAGGCCATCTTGGAGAAAACAGTTGGTGTTACAAGAAAAGATTGGTCTAATAAGCTTGATGATGCTTTGTGGGCTTACATGACAGCCTTCAAGACACCCATTGGCAGAACTCCTTTCTCACTCCTCTATGGGAAGTCCTGCCATCTACCTGTTGAGCTAGAGTATAAGGCCTTGTGGGCAACCAAGTTGCTAAATTTTGACATCAAGACAGCTCAAGAAAAGAGACTTATCAACTTGCATGAACTAGAGGAAAACCGCCTTGAAGCTTTTGAGAGTTCTAGGAACTACAAGGAGAGGACAAAGGCCTTCCATGACAAAAGGATCAAAGACAAGGACTTCAAGGCAGGGGATCAGGTGCTGCTATTCAACTCAAGGTTGAAGCTATTTCCTGGAAAGCTGAAATCAAGATGGTCAGGGCCATTCAAGATCAAGGAAGTGTTGCCATATGGAGCTGTCACTCTGTCTAGCAAGAATGGAGAAGACTTTATAGTATATGGGCACAGGGTGAAGCCATACATGGCAAGTGAGTCTCTTGGAGATGAAGTAGACATCAGCCTTGATGAACCTCCACAAGAGTGATCAACCAAGGAAAGTCAAGCTAGAGACTTTAAACAAGCACACTTGGGAGGTAGTCTCATGGTATCCTTTTGTATATAACATGCTTTCTAGTCTATCTTTTATGCTTTGCTATATTGTTTAGAGTCAGGAATCCGAATTTGGGTTTGAGAAAGTCTGAAGGGGACAAAGAACAGGTGTATTCTGGCTGATATTGATCATTTGTATTGGTCATGACAGACCGATACACAGATTTTTGGTCATCAGTATCGATTATGTTTGATCGATATCAGTGGAGCCAGTCTACACCAGTCAACATGTCGATCACTTGTGATCGATATGGAAAGAAGTTTGAAAGGAGGACGCATTTTGGTCATTCACATCGATCAGACTTGATCGACATAAACTCACCGTGTGATTTTTGGTCCAGTGCATCGATCAGTGGTGATCGATGAGATTCTTGGAAACATATCGGTCACCAGTATCGATGACTCATGACCGACATAATCACATCAGATAGATTTCGGTCAAGTGTGTCGATCAGTGATGACCGATATTAATCCCAGGAGGCACATCGGTCTCTAATATCGATCACTCATGACCGATACTGCCATTTCGGCCAGTTACAACGGTCATGTGTGACCGATATTCCATCCGAGTCTGAAAAACTCCTGAACACTTCTGCCCTTGTCCCCCACTCATTTGATTCCCTTCACTCCCCCCACCACTCCTACTTTTAGCCAGGTACCGCATCCTTTCCATTATTTTATACCATTGCATGTTTTTATTTCTGTAATATATTTTGTTACTTCTCTCTTCCATTGCTTTCATTACACAAGGGACTGTGTAATTTAAGTGTGGGGGAGAGATTTGGGGTTTGACTTTGTGTTCTGTTTTCTTAGTTTTTCTTTTTCTTTTCACTTTGAGTCTCATGCATATCATGCATTCATGTAAGACATAGAAAAACACAAAAAATCGAAAAAATTGAAAAAATTTGCATTTTTGCAAACCAAAAAGAAAGCATGTAGTTGCATTTCATTCTTCTAAGATTGAGTCTAGTGTTGACATATAAGTTGCATTGCATTTGCATAGGGCATTATGATGAATTTTCCTTGTAAAGTGCTTAGTGTTTAGAGATGATTTCAATTTTTAAGTGCTTAGTTGTTTGATGCATCATATGTTTGCTAGAAGTTAAGGCTGAACCATGCTTAGATTTCTAGATTTGGCCTTCTCATCTCATTCTACAAGCATTTGTTCTCTGAAAATCAACTCTATCAACTTGAACTTTAATTTGGACTTTTAATTATCATGTCTTATGCATTGAAATGTGAATTCATGGCTACCATATACATATTTGGATCATCTTTCTCCTTTCTACCACTCTTGTTGATCCAAATAGCTGATCATCATACTTATGGGACAGTTACATCCACACCTTTAACCAAAACCTCCTTTTGAGCCTAAACACTATCTTGAGAGCTGTGAGGCTTTTGATCATCATTTTCGATTTTCTCTTGGCAAAAAGTGTTAGGAATAAGGCTGGAAATAATAAGCTCTCTTGTAGATATCAGCTTGCATCTTGAGCTTGATTCTAGGATAGGATTTTTGGGGTTTAAAAGGGTAGTGTAAGTGGTTTGAACTTCATGTTTTTATGTTTTGAAAGAAAAGGAAAAGATCTGAAATTGTAGAAAAGGGGAAACAGTCTAGAATTGTGGTTACGTAAAGGGAAGAAAAGCTCTAAGTACAAAGAAGAGAGGCGCCAGCAACAATGCCTAGAAAGGTCCAAAGGAAGAAAAATCTGACCGAGAAGAAATCCACCAAAGGTGATGAAGATTCCAACACAACAAAGAAGAGAAAGTCCCAACCAAAAAGAAGCAACTACACAAGCAAAAAGAAGAAGTTTCCCCAGCCATGAAGAAGGGTAAAGGGTACAGTTTAGAAAAGGGTAGACTTAGAGGGTTCACTTTTGGGATTTAGAAATGCTTAGGACTCCTCTTTGGGAAATAAGGATAGAAGAGAGCTTTGAACTGCATGCATAAGTGTGCTTTTACCTTTAGCATTTTGCCTAAGATGAAGTCATTTCATTGAGTGATCCTTTATGTCTTTAAAACCCTGTGCTTAAATGAGATCATTCTTATCTCATAACCTTACCCTTTTAACCAAATGTCTTCACTTGATTTGCATAAGCATGATTCATGTTCTGATCTTAATTGAATGTTAAAGAGTTGATTGATTTGAGCATTTGCCTAAGTTGAGATTTGAGATCATTTTGAAACATGATGAGCATGGCTAGGTTCTTTAAAGTATAGCTGATTATGTTTGCATCCTACCACTAGGCATTTAAGCATTGAAACCATCTCTCTACCTTTGCACTTTTGGAATCTGAATGCCCACTTTCAAACCTCACTCTCCCATTTGTTCTTAATTGCTTGAGGACAAGCAAAAGGCAAGTGTGGAGGTGTTGATATCCCTTGTATTTACACCATTTAGGACTGCATTTAGTACATATTTTGGTCTTCTCTTGCATGTTTTCCCTTAGCTTTTATCCCATTTTCTTCTCCTTTTAGACTTAGGTTGTATTTAGAGTATAGTTTGCATTTTCTCTGCATTTTGGATGTTTTTAGGTGTTTTTGGAGCTAAAAGGAGCTTGGAGGAGTTTTGGGGATGATCCATGGAGTCCACCAAACTTATAACACACGATTTCAAGATCTGCAGCTTCAATGGATGATGGAGGAGTTGCTGAATGATTCCACAATCAACACTTGAACAAGACAACTTGATTCCACAAGTGATCTAGACAGGGGGGGGGAGGGGGAACGAAAGCACCACAGAGAGTATGGGAGATTCTCTGATAAAGCAAATCTGGCACAGCTCTAAGTGATTCCACACAAAGAACAACAGCAAAGAGTAGAACAATCTTGTATAATAACAAAAACAGGGTTTATTTAATTGATCAAAGTTGAATAATACAATGCTGTGAGAGGGGACTTTATAAACAGTCTAAACAGCTATACCCTTCTAGGAGACTTTGAAGCAAATTACAATGAATGAAAACTACATTATTGGTGCTAATTTCGTGGCTAACAAATGCCTTAACTACTGAATAAATCAAAATAAAAGCTAGACCAAAAGAAGATCACAAAAAGAGAGAAACACAAGGAGTTAATCAATACTTCAAATAATTGAAATACTTATCTTAGCAGCTTGTTGACGTGTAATCAAGTAATGAAAGAGTATTTGCTGCCTCCATTCTCCTTGGCCAAAAACTCAAAACAACAAGACTTTCAAAGAAAACTACAAGGCATTTAAAATACAAAAAAAGGAAAGTTTGCTAAAATAAAAACAAAACTATCTAAAATATTTCTGTCTTTACTGAGCTTTGAACCGTGGCCTCTAGCAGCTCTAAATACCACTGTGACACTGTGAATTACTTGCACAAATTCATAATGAAAAGATCTTACCCGATTTGTGCTCAAATGGCCTGGTTTTGAAGCTGGAATGTTCAGGGAGAATATTAGTCCGTTCAACTTGGATTGTTTGATGAATTCTTCCTCTTGAGTCTTCTTGAAGTCAAAATGGTTAAAATCTTTAAGTGTTTCCCCGTGGTTATCTTTATTTTTCACTTCTTACTTCATTTGTTCTCTATTGGCTTTATAGCTTATTTTAGGGATATCTTGAAGCTCCGAAATTATCTCTGAGAAATTCTTGGTGCCTTGAACTCCATATTCCTGTCAAGTAAACATTCTTACCTTGTTTGGTTCGAGGCTGAGCCTTCTTGATCCTTGAAAGTGCAAAATTCATCTTTATGTCTAATTCAGGTGCCTTGGAGCTCTCTTGATAGAAACATGGTCTGATGACCCCATCATACCCTCGTTCTTTACGAAGTTTTGTCCTCAAAACTGTATGATCTGCACATAGATAATTCAAGTTAGTACCTTGAGTTAAATGAGGGTATAGAAAATTACCTTGCGTCATATTGTGGGTTCTTCTCGGATGGGGTTGATGTAGTACATCCGGCGGTTCTTCCTTGATTATCTTTAGGGCTCTCTCAAGAGGTGTGGTATCCTGGTGTATGGCCTCTCTTTCTTCTGGGAGCTTAGATTTTGTGTATATCCTTCCTGTATCATCAGAAAACATGTCAACTCTAGCAACTACAAAAACATCTAGACACTTACCTTGTGACCTTTGTTTGCATTGGGTTTGATTAGGCTGATTTGAATCTGGTGGCTCCTCAATCAACGAAATGCAAAGAATATTTTTAACTTCTTTTGTTGAAGTTTCGTTCATGACCATCTCTTTAATGCCTTGGTGTTGATGCTGACCAGAGAATGCATCCTGCTTTAATGTTGTTTCTCCAAAGTCTTTAAACTCTTCTTTGGTACCTGTTCCTTCACTAACACTCAAGGGCAAGAACAAGTGCATTATACTTGATTTGGAATTTTAAACAGAGTATTTTAAAAATTTTCTAACTGTAAAATTATTCCAAAATTGTATCAAGTTTTGAATTTCACTTGTGTGCCATACAAAATGTTTTGTAATGACTTAGCTTGAGTAATCATTCTCTTTGAAGCAACTTCAGCTGGTGTAAGTGTTTCAATGTCAGATGGTTCATGCTCCTCTTGTTGATAAGCTAATAAGGCGTGAGCTTCTTCTCTTGATACACTAGAACCTGTTTCAACATCCTTTGGCAAAGACAAGTGTATCATACTAACATTTATGATATTAAGCTCAGATTCAACATTGTTTTCTTTAGCACTATTATTTTTCAATTCTAAAGATCTAGCAATTGATAATTTCTTAGCTGGTCATTCTTTAGCATAGTGACCTTTATTTTGACACTTATAACAGATTAATTCAAATAAGTTTAAAGTGTTAGAAGACTTATCTTGTAGTGGTTGATCATGGGGTTTAAGCTTTGTTGAACTTAGCTCTGGTTGAGATTTCTTCTCCTGATCAGTCTTGGGACCTTTGTAATCAGAATGTGGCAGTGTAGCTTGTGCCTGGTCATGGTGAGGGGCTGAAACAATTTCTTGTTTCTTCTTGACATATGTATCATAGTCATGAGTTTGATCTGAATCCTCCTTTGTACCTAGACCTTTCTCAATTCTTTTTGACATAGTCAAGTGCAATGTTTTTTTAAATAGTTGTTCAATATTTTGAAGTCTTCTTGAAAACATTACCTCTGTTGATTCCAGTTCTGGTTCAACCCACAGTAATTGGAGCTTTCTTTTGATCCTTGACAATGACTGGTTTTTTCTCTTGGACAATGTGCTTCTTTTCACATCTTGAGTTTATTGAAGATGTGATTTTCTTGCTTGGGTATTTCTTAGCAGTGTTCACATGCTTATAACACGTCAGTTCTAAAGGAATATTAGGAACAGAGAACTTACTTTGATCCTTGACTAGTTTGGGAATTGTATTTTGCAACAAACTAGGATATGGGCCTCCTTGGCTTGTTTCCTTTGAATGGTAAGTGTTTGTTCTCGGTTTCTTCTGGCTGTGGGGTGCATATCTTTCCTTCATGATCCTCTTTAAACTTCTCCAAGTTTTTATAGGTGGTTCCTTGTAGTACCATCTGTAATCCTCCTCTTGATACCACCATCTTTTAGCCTCTTCTCTAAGCTGTTTTAGGCAGTAGGCAAGTCTCTCTTCTCTTGGGATGGAGTAGTAATGAATGTCCTCATCCATGTTGTATTCCCACTCTAGGTAGTCACTTTTACCTCCTGAAAATACATAGTTTCGTAGTTCATCAGATGATTTATAATTAAAATCAAGAGTTACCTCATGTTTGAGTTTATATGGAGTATGATAGATGGGGCTCCGTTTGCTGGCAGGTGGTTTGAGGTTCAGCTCTCCACGGCCTGATTCTTCATCATATCCTCCTTGGGAGCTGTCATCTTCAGTCCATGACTCTTCCTCATGTTCATGATCTGATCCTCTCCATTCATCATCTTCTTCTTCTTCATACCACCTCTTTTGACTTGGGTGGTCTTGGAATTGGTCTGGTTGATCTCGTTCAGGTTCTCCTATGTCTGGTTCCTGTCCATAGTCATCATCTTCCTCAGTCCAAGTGTCTTCCATGTAAGCTGTATCCTCTTCACTCAGGTTCTGGTAAGAATACATCTCTTGATTCCAAGTGTCTTTTTCAGCCATCTTGTTCCTTTTGGGTTTTGTAGTTTTTTGCACAGATTCAACAAACAATTAAAAGTACCACAGAAAATAACAACAAGAACAAGTTCTTACTGAGATCAAATAGCAATTCAACAAACTCTTTTTTCTGGTTTTTTTTAATAACAAAAACAGCAAAGTAAAAAAGGAAATTTAACTCTTTTGATTTTTTGGCTTTAAATGGCACAAAAACAAGCAAAGCAAACCTAAACAGAATATAAACACTAATTTTTATGAGCTTTCTAAATGGCAAAACGAAAATTGAAAACACAAAACACAGAAATAAAGCAAAACTTTTTTTTTTTTTTGGATAAATGATACAAACAGAAACAGAATAAATATACTACACAAATGCAATAGACCAAAAACTGATGCAGCTAAATGGAATGAATGCAACAATCAGAATCAAATGATCAGCAATAAGCAGGAACAATAAAACTTTTTATAGGCTTTTCTTTTTCTGGAAAACTAATAAAACTTGCAATAAGCAAAATGGAAACAATAAAACTTGCAAGCAGAAACAACTTTTTATAGGATTTTTTTTTTATCAAATTGAAACTGACTGAAACAAAGAGAAAATAACAAACAGAAGAAAATATTTTATGGGATTTTCGTTTATAAAATATAAGCAGCAACAGAAACCAATTACTTAAGAAAACAGAAACAATTTTTATGGTTTTTTTTTTTTAATATGAATAAAAAAAACTAACAGAAAATTAAAATGATAGAGGGGAACGAATTCACCTGGGGGGGGGGGGGGGGGGGGGGGAATGGAGCTTTTAGCTCTGATACCAAAATGATACAAGCATGGAGTCGACCAAACTTATAACACACGATTTGAAGATCCGCAGCTTCAATGGATGATGGAGGAGTTGCTGAATAATTCCTCAATCAGCACTTGAACAAGACAACTTGATTCCACAAGTGATCTAGCCTGGGGGGGGGGAATGGAGCTTTTAGCTCTGATACCAAAATGATACAAGCATGGAGTCGACCAAACTTATAACACACGATTTGAAGATCCGCAGCTTCAATGGATGATGGAGGAGTTGCTGAATAATTCCTCAATCAGCACTTGAACAAGACAACTTGATTCCACAAGTGATCTAGGCAGGGGGGGGGGGGGGGGGGGGGGGGGGGGGGGGGGGGGGAACGAAAGCACCACAGAGAGTATGGGAGATTCTCTGATAAAGCAAATCTGGCACAGCTCTAAGTGATTCCACACAAAGAACAACAGCAAAGAGTAGAACAATCTTGTATAATAACAAAAACAAGGTTTATTTTATTGATCAAAGTTGAATAATACAATGCTGTGAGAGGGGACTTTATAAACAGTCCAAACAGCTATGCCCTTCTCGGGGACTTTGAAGCAAATTACAATGAATGAAAACTACATTATTGGTGCTAATTTTGTGGCTAACAAATGCCTTAACTACTGAATAAATCAAAATAAAAACTAGACCAAAAGAAGATCACAAAAAGAGAGAAACACAAGGAGTTAGTCAATACTTCAAATAATTGAAATACTTACCTTAGCAGCTTGTGGACGTGTAATCAAGTAAGGAAAGAGTATTTGCTGCCTCCATTCTCCTTGGCCAAAAACTCAAAACAACAAGACTTTCAAAGAAAACTACAAAGCATTTAAAATACAAGAAAAGGAAAGTTTGCTAAAATAAAAACAAAACTATCTAAAATATTTCTGTCTTTACTGAACCGTGGCCTCTAGGAGCTCTAAATACCACTGTGACACTGTGGATTACTTGTACAAATTCATAATGAAAAAGATCTTACCCGATTTGTGCTAAAATGGCCTGGTTTTGAAGCCGGAATGTTCAAGGAGAATATTGGTCCGTTCAACTTGGATTGTTTGATGAATTCTTCCTCTTGAGTCTTCTTGAAGTCAAAATGGTTAAAATCTTTAAGTGTTTCCCCGTGGTTATCTTTATTTTTCACTTCTTGCTTCATTTGTTCTCTATTGGCTTCATAGCTTATTTTAGGGATATCTTGAAGCTCCGAAATTCTCTGAGAAATTCTTGGTGCCTTAAACTCCATATTCCTGTCAAGTAAACATTCTTACCTTGTTTGGTTCGAGGCTGAGCCTTCTTGCTCCTTGAAAGTGCAAAATTCATCTTTATGTCTAATTCAGGTGCCTTGGAGCTCTCTTGATGGAAACATGGTATGATGACCTCATCACAGGATGCCAGCTGGGCAAAAGGGAGCAAGAAGGATCAAAGCAGACAATCTCTGCAGAAGTTTTCGGTCAGAGCACGGTGAACGTCGGTCAAGGATGACCGATACGGTGCAGTATCGATCACCAGTATCGGTCAAGAATGACCGATACAAACCAGCATCGATCACCTGCATCGATCAAGGGTGACTGATATAAACACAACGAGTTGATTTCGGTCACCAACATCGATCACTCCAGAACGATGGGATCCGTATCGGTCACTGATGACTGTTGTAACTGATCGATATGCTGCCAGACTGAAGACCCTTTATTTACAATTTTGCCATTTTCGCTTAGACTCCTATAAATACGAAAAATCCCTAATTTTTGGGAACAAGCTTTTACCCAGCAGTTCTTTCTTTCTTGTTTAGACCCTTGGGTTTTGTAATTTGAATATTTGCTTCATTTTAATTAAAGTTTGCATCTTTCATCTTGTTTAAGCTCTCTAATCATGATTAGTCATCCTTCTCTCTTTGAATTGATGGTTTTAATGGTGTTTAGTGAGTAGTCTTTTTAGGGATTTGAGATGGGTTAGGTTTAGGGAATTTGAGACTCTATCTATGATTGCTTAGTGTTAATTCTTCCATTTCCTTTCTTGATTGCTGAGTTTAATGCTCAATTAGCCCTAGCTAAGTTGATTAAGATCTTAGGCTCATTTTATGCCCACCAAGTGTTTGATGAAATGCCTGAACTGCTTTGCAAGAGAATTGCTTATCCTAGCTCAAGAGATTGACTGTCTAGGGAGTGATTTGGCAATATAGGGTTGATAGATATTGTTTTAAGCTTGCTCTTTATCATTTCACTAATGAGAATTAGTTCTTGACTTGGTAATTAGCAAAGAGATTAGTGCCAAAAGATTGGATTAGTCACATAAATGAATCCTATGCATAAGGAATAGCATTGTGTGAGTTTGTAAGCATAATAGGTTGAGTCAGAAGTTCCATACTACCAATTATCTCATCTCAAGTCCCATATTTTCTCTGATTTAAGCTCTGTTCTAAATTTGCTCTGTTTTTACTTTTATTTTGATTGCTTTACTTGCCTTTCACTCTTTGCTTTGTGTTGCTTTAATCTTGTTTGATCACTTAGGTTACTAGGTATTCTAAAACCCCTTTTATATATGCTTGAATTAGGAAATCTACTATAATCCTGCTATTTCAATATTCCCTTTTGGATTGACATTAAAATCCAATGCTACAATGACTAGTACAATAGGTGATTGACATAAGAGAGTCAAAACTCTTGTATCAAAACTCCAAGGTGCAACAACTTCTACCAAGAGCTTCTGCCTATGAACTACTTTGCAGACAACTACAATACCCACCCACAGTTTGCACCCACGCCTGCTCTCCCTCAAGCTCAGCTCAATGCTTCTACCTCTACTGCAGCTTATATCAAGAGTCTGCTCACTCAATTCCTCAACTTACAACTCCTTGCAAGATTGGAGATGAACCAGGGATTTGCTGAGTTGCATAACAAATTAGACTCTGTTCATGATGATCTCAACACCAAGTTTGATGATTTGGATTCAAGGATACAAACCTTAGAGACCACCAATGAGTATTGCCAAGCTGCTGAGTCTGCAGTTGCCTTTACTCCACTTGAAGAAGAAGCTATCATTGAAGACTTTCTTTCCTTAATCAATGAGGACATTGACATTCAGAGTGGGGGAGAGGAGCTTATTGAAGCTTATGCCACTGAGGAGAACTCTCTTGAAGAAGGAACCAACAAGGAAGAAGAAGAGTGGTGGGCGCCACATGAAGTTGTTGATGCTACAGGGTAAGACTTTGTTGAAGCCTCTGATGCCAAGAAGATAACTCAAGCTGCTGATCTCCCTACCTATCAACCCAATATCCCTTTTCCAGGAAGATTCAAAGAGCAGATAGTTCAGAAGTATGAGACTCTCTATGCTTCTCAAATGGAAATGAGAGGTTTGAATGGTCAAGAGGAGCTTAAGAAACTGAGAGCTAAAGCTGGAGTATCTGAGGTTAAGGTGCTTAACATCAAGAAGCTTGGAGATCCAGGTTGTTTCACTCTACCATGTGAGCTTAAAGAGCAGACTTTCAAGAACTGTCTTTGTGATCTTGGAGCAAGTATCAACCTTCTCCCATCCGCTACTGCTAAAGCTCTTGGGTACACTCAACTCCAAGAGATCAATGTGTCTCTCACCATAGCTGATGGGACTGTCAAGACACCACTAGGGACCCTCATGGATGTGCCAATGATGATTGAAGGAGTCACCATCCCTACTGATTTTCTGGTGCTTGATGTGGAAGGACAGATAAGGAATGCTATCATTCCAGGGAGACCATTTCTAGCTTCAGCTAGCGCTGTATTTGATAGAGAGTGCACAACAGAGCTAAGGCTTTCAAGGAACAAGTTCTTGAAGTTTGACAGCAAGGGTAACAAGCTAGAGCATGATCATGCTTTCTCCATGGACCTTAACAAGGTGAAAAAGATCGATAAGAACTGGCCAGAGTTTGAGGGCTACCAAGGAGAGAGTTTTAATGGATGCTGCTTGGCCAAGTTGTTTGCTGAAACCACTGAAGAGGAGGTCCTCAAAGTGGGTGTTTCTGATTGCATGAATGAGATTATGTTGGGTAACAAAGAAGATGGGGTTGTCTTGAAGCCCTTTGTTTCTAAGAATGTTGAAGTCCACTACAAGATGAAAGGGAGGAACAAGCCAAAGCCCTTTGCTGTGTTGAAGATTGATGGAGTCACCAGAAAGATCAAAGTGAGCACTGCAACACCAAGGAGTTCTAAGACTCCTTCTCATCACCTCCACTAGTGAGGTAAGAAAATTCAAGCTTAGTGACTTTAAACATGGTATCCTTTTGTATATTATGCTTTCAAGTTTTCTTTTTATGCTTAGATAATGTGTATAGAAGCAGGAGTTTGAATTGGGGGTTGAGAAAGTCTATAAGGTACAAAGAACAAGTGCTTTCTGGCTGCTATCGATCAACTGTATCGGTCAAGACGAGACCGATACAGACCATATCAATCATTTATATCGGTCATTTGTGATCGATAGGCAGTAGAGCCGGATTGCACCAGTCAACCTATCGATCACTTGTGATCGATAGGGAAGGGAGTCTGAAAGTGAGATCCGTATCGGTCATTCGTATCGATCAAACACTGATCGATATAAATCCACCGGGTAGATTTCGTTCAGTTTATTGATCAGATGGAAGACCGATAGGATTCCCAGGAGGAGTATCGATTGATCGATACGCAGCATATCGATCATTCGTATCGGTCACTTGTGACCAATACCCGCGCGAGATTCCTTTTTTTCCCCCACTACAAGAAGCAGAGCTATCTTAAAGGACTTATGAGAGGAGGAACAAGAGGAGGGCTAGCAAGTCTCCTCGGACATCTGGAACCTCCAACCACTCCAATAATTAAGCAAGGTACCACATCCAACTCATTGTCTATACCATTGCATCTTTTTCAATTTTGTATTATATTTTGTTGCTTCTCTCTCTCATTGCTTTCATTACACAAGGGACTGTGTAATTTAAGTGTGGGGGAGAGATTTGGGGTTTGACTTTGTGTTTTGTTTTCTTAGTTTTTCATTCTCTTTCACTTTGAGTCTCATGCATATCATGCATTCATATAAGGCATAGACAAACACAAAAAATCAAAAAAATTGAAAAATTTTGCATTTTTGCAAACCAAAAAGAAAGCATGTAGTTGCATTTCATTCTTCTAGGATTGAGTCTAGTGTTAACATATAACTTGCATTGCATTTGCATAGGGCATTATGATGAAATTTCCTTGTAAAGTGCTTAAAGTTTAGAGATGATTTTAGTATTTAAGTGGCTAGTTGTTTGATGCATCATAAGATTGCTAGAAGTTAAGGCTGAACCATGCTTAGATTGATAGATTTGGTCTTCTAATCTCATTCTGAAAGCATTTGTTCTCTGAAAATCAACTCTATCAATTTGAACTTTAATTTGGACTTTTAATTATCATGTCTTATACATTGAAAAGTGAATACATGGCTACCATATACATATTTGGATCATCTTTTTCCTTTCTACCACTCTTGTTGATCCAAATAGCTGATCCTCATACTTATGGGACAGTTACATCCACACCCTTAACCAAAACCTCCTTTTGAGCCTAAACACTATCTTGAGAGCTGTGAGGCATTTAATCATCATTTTCAATTTTGTCTTGGCAAAAAGTGTTAGGAATAAGGCTGGAAATAATAAGCTCTCTTGTAGATATCAGCTTGCATCTTGAACTTGATTCAAGGATAGGAGTTTTGGGGTAAAAGGGTAGTGTAAGTGGTTTGAACTTCATGTATATATGTTTTGAAAGAAAAGGAAAGGTTTGATATGATAGAAAAGGGGAAACAGTCTAGAGTTGTGGTTAAGTAAAGGGAAGAAAAATCTCTAAGTGTAAAGAAGAAAGGCGCCAGCAACAAAGCTCAGAAAGGTCAAAATAAGAAAAATCAGACCAAGAGCAATCCACCAAAGGTGATGAAGGTGCCAATGCAACAAAGAAGAGCAAATCCCAACCAAAAAGAAGCAGTCACACAAGCAAAAAGAAGAAGTTTCCCCAGCCATGAAGAAGGGTAAAGGGTAGAGTTTAGGAAAGGGTAGATTTAGGGGTTCACTTTTGGGTTTAGAAGTGCTTAGGATTCATCTTTGGGTAGAAGGAAGCTTTAAATTGCATGCATAAGTGTGCTTTTACCTTTAGCATTTTGCCTAAGATGAAATCTTTTTCATTGAGTGATCCCTTATGTTTAATAACCCTTTGCTAAAATGAAATCATTTTTATCTCATAACGTTACCCTTTAAACCAAATGTCTTCACTTGATTTGCATAAGCATGAATCATGTTCTGAGCTTAATTGAATGTTAAAGAGTTGGTTGATTTGAGCATTTGCCTAAGTTGAGATTTGAGACCATTTTGAAACATGATGAGCATGGCTAGGTTCTTTAAAGTATAGCTGATTATGTTTGCATCCCACCTTCAAACCTCACTCTCTCATTTGTTCTTATTTGCTTGAGGACAAGCAAAAAGCAAGTGTGGGGGTGTTGATATCCTTTGTATTTACACCATTTAGGCTTGCATTTAGTACATGTTTCCCTTAGTTTTTGTCCCATTTTCTTCTCTTTTTAGACTTAGGTTGCATTTAGGATATAGTTTGCATTTTTTCTTGCATTATGGATGTTTTTAGGTGCTTATGGAGCTAAAAGGAGCTTGGAGGATTTTTGAGGATGATCCAGAAAGCTAGCTGGACCAAAGGGGGCAAAAGGGACCAAGGCAGACGATCTCTGCAGAGCTTTTCGGTCTGTGCACGGAGACTATCGGTCAAGGAGTGACCGATACAAGACGTATTGATCAAAGGTATCGGTCAGGAGTGACCGATACAAATGTACTATGTATATTTCGGTCACAGTATCGATCACCTTCCAGACTGATATGATTCGTATCGATCAAGCCCAGACCGATACAACTGATCGATATGAACCCAATCCGAGCCTGTTTTATTTACATTTTTGCCATTACTCTAGGGCTCTCTTCTTTTGGCTATAAATAGCCTATTTTCTAGATTTTCGATAAGTCTTGTCAATTTACTGTTCTTAAGCATTTTTTTTGAGTTTGTAAGACAAATCTTTTGCTTTATTTAATATAAGTTGGTATTTACCTTTAATCTTTCTTTAATCTCTCTTTTAATCTTGATTAGCATCTTTTCCTCTTGTGATTTGGTGTTAACCATAAGTA
Source organism: Thlaspi arvense (assembly GCA_911865555.2). NCBI lineage: Eukaryota > Viridiplantae > Streptophyta > Magnoliopsida > Brassicales > Brassicaceae > Thlaspi > Thlaspi arvense. The sequence continues at coordinate 10,976,531 of OU466862.2, read as the reverse complement.
TTAGTGAGTAGTTTGCTTAGGGTTCTTAGATGTGGTAGATTAGGGGTATTTAGGACTTGATTAAGGTTTGTTTAGTGCTTCATTATATGGGTTCCTCTCTATTGATATGTTCTTAAACTAGATTTGTCTTGATCATACTTATCTAGGATTTAGGCTTTCTTATATGCCCACCAAGTGTTTGATGAAATGCTGATCTTGTTTGATAGAGGATTTGCTGGCCTTGGCTCAAGATATTGACTGTTTGAGGAGCATTTTGACTTGAATAGAGTTGTTTATTAATGCTTGCTGAATGTTTTAGCACTAATGAGAGTTAGTTCTTGTTAAGATGTTTAGCAAAGGGCTATTTTACAAGACATTGGATCTAGCTTGCTTGATTGTGAACTCTATATCTAGGAATCACCATTGCTAGCTTGTTTGCTTGATCAATGCTGTTTGAAACAACCTTAATTAGTTCTTGAATTCCCCAAATTCAATAACCACATCTAGGAACTTGCTTTTCTCTTTTATTGAATTTCGGATTTGCCCTGTTTTGCTCTGTTTCACTTGCTTAATCTTGTTTAAATTGCCTTTTTCTTTGTTCTCTTTGTTGCTTGATCATCTTAGGGTGTTAGATTGTTTGTTTAGGCAACAAAATCTCTTCTATGCTTGCTTGACTTATAGATCTCTGCTCACAACTCTTATGTTTTCAACAAACCCATTTGGATTGACATAAAACTCTATGCTATGCTACAACTGATTCACATTGAGGGGTGATTGATTGAGACCTAAAAACCTCTGTATCAATTTTCTTCACAAATAGTTGAGATGATCATAGGACCGTACTGTTTTCTGTGCTTGCTTACTAAGTTATAATGTGAATTGTATAATTGATAGTATGATGCATTTTTTGGTACTGGCTAAGGTGTTACGGGATGACCGTATTCACTAAGTATTTATCAAATACTTATGCCTCTCTTTTTGAAGGAGGACTGGAAGGCAGTGAATAGAAGGGGTGGATTAGGACCGGGGTTGTGGGATTCATGTTCTGAGCTTTCTGTTTTATGGCTTTGGTGTTATTTCTGAGTTAAAGTGAATCTGATAAGTTTAGTTTCTGTTATTAAATCCAAATTATGTTAAGTGTTTCTGGAATAATTATGCAATGAGAATGAATGTCTTTTGATGAATCGAACTTGCTTTAAGTTTAAGAAAAGTTTTTAAAATATGCGTGTTTTGTATTCTGGTCGAGAGAATACTCGGTGAGCTTCGGGCCGGTCTAGTGATAGACGGTCGGGTCCTCACAGAGTTTCTCATTAGAAAGATCGATCCCTACCATAAAAGAGGATTTTCTAAACATTATGATCTTCTGGATAAAAATTTCTGGTCTGTCCATTCATTATAAGCAGGAACCGGCGTTTCGTACAATAGGTTCAGCCTTGGGAGAAGTGAAGTTGGTGGATGAGAAAGGAGCTAGGATCAAAGTTTCGCTCAACGGAGATATAATTCTTGTTACGCTGAGATATGAAGACCTATTTAGGTGGTGCTACACATGTAAGAAAATCTCTCATGAGGAAGGAACATGCCCGGAGTTGACGGAAGAACAAAGAGAGATAAATCGAAAAGCAAAAGCAGAGCAGAAAGCTAAAGAAGAAATTGTGGAGAGAGAAATGTTCCCATCTAGAGAAGGAAGAGGATTTCAAATAATGAAGTCCTCTTCTGAACAAGGATCTGTGGGACCACAATTTGGTATGAGTGTCTCCAGTGGAAGTAAAGATCTCCTTAAGATCATTCAAGAGAAATGGGATAGCAGAGGTAAAGATATATGGAATCGTATTGAGAAAACTTCTTCTGGAGAGTATCCCCGATATCGGGAGGAAAAGTTTGGGCTTTAACGAGTATCCCCGATATCGGGAGAGATTTCATCCATATTCCAGAAATTACAGTGATAAACGCTTCGATAAACGCATTGATTTCTCAGGAAGTTATTATCCCCGTAAAGAATGGAGGCTGCGATCTTTCTCAGGAATGGATTCACCACCCAGACTAACTAGCGGTAGGCTTCAAAGGAATAAAGACCATAAAAAGAAACTAGATCGCACTTCAGTATCGATAACGGATCCGCAGCGGACTGTTACAGAAGTTAGGGAGATCCCAGAGAACAGAAACCACTTAAGGTCAGGACTTCTGGTGATTTGACAGAAAGAAATAGAGGAGGAACATAACAGGAGAATTAAAGTAAAAGCGAAAGCTAACGAGGAGAGTTCTCGGGTCCGTGATGATAGCTGAGTAGCCTATAAACCAGGAACTGCAGAGAGTGGATTCAGGCATGATAATTCAAGAGAGAACTGTTCCATCCTTGATGATGTGGAAAGGGGATTAATTCTGGACGAAACATAAACAAATGAAAGGACCCCCTACTACTGAGGAGTTTGAAAGAATGCTTCTTGAAGATCAAGGGACGTTGGAAATGGATGCAACTATGATCGATGAGGATGACTTACTGGGGGAAGAGGAAGCAGAGCTCGATGCAAAAAATGATAGATGCCATATCAAAACTGTCTCAGGGTCTAGCCGAGAGCTTAATGGCGAACATGTTTGGTAGTTCTAGAAACCCAGATGGAACAAATCAGCAATACTCAGAATGATCTTGTTCAGGCGGATACGCAGGGGGAATTCGATGCATCAGTTACGAAGAAAGGAGCACCAAAGGAAACATGAAAGAAGATAGCTCCTCAGAGTCCTTTAAAGGGGATAAAAGCCTAAAAATTTCTTACTACCATGCATGGTAAACCATCGCCAAAGAAGAAAGCCACGTATATTGGTCGTATGCCAACAACAAAGAATGTTCACAAGTCGGCTCAAATCCCTCGAATGGAGGTGATACCTTCTGCTAAATGCAAGAATAACTCTGCTGTTTTCGGTTCAGTGGTGTCCCAGAAACTATTCAGTAAGAGATCATGAATACAATTTCATGGAATTGTCAGGGTGCAAGCGCTTTTCTTACAAAACAACATCTCCAAGAGCTGCACCGTTCTTTTCGCCCTTGCTTTCTTTTTTTTTCTGAAACTAAGAACTCTCTTTCTGTTATGCAAGAATTTAAGACTTCTTTTAATTATGATAATTTTTACATTGTAGATCATGTTGGTAGGAGTGGTGGTTTGGCTTTGTATAATATGGATTGTTTTGCTGTCAAATTTTTTTTCTCGAATGACCGGATGCTAGATATTAAAGCCACGGTGGAGGGTCAAAAGTCTACATGGCGTTCGTCTATGTAAGCATGAACAAAATCAAACTTTAACCGTATTTCGGACCGTAACCAGACCATTTTTAAACCGTTACCGGACTGTAACCGTATATAATAGTTAAAAACCATAACTGTTTACCGTAAAAATAAATTAGTTATGGTTAAGAAGTTATTAACTGTAACCGTTAATTAACCTTAACCGAATTAAAACGACCGGTTAACTGTAAAATTAAAACCTTAACCGTAGCCATTTAAACATAATTAAATATATAATTGATTGATTTTAATTATTTTTTCATATGTATAATATTTTGTACTACCTAATAACATCATTTTTGTGTATAATCTTGTTATCGATTAAATATCTTTTGAGTTACTTTATTTTTATGTTTAGTTACAGATTTTTTTAACAATGTAATGAATTTGGTGTTAGATAATGAGTAATCAGTAACGAAAAAAGTTAATATTTTTATCTAAAAAAATCGTGCCATTATGTGAAATATGAAATGGGCGTTTGTTTGCAAGTCAAATTATCACCATAATCTTTATTTTATTTTTATTTTATTCTATCAAAGTATATAATTATTTAATTATAATTTTAGTATCAATTATTTAATTAATTACTAATAATTATAACCATATTTAATAACAATATTAATAATAACCGTATTAACCAGAGCCATATTTAACCATAACTGTTTTAACTGTAACCGCTTTGACCGTATATTAAAAACGATTAAGGTTACGGTTAAAAAAAATTATAACCATAATCGCTGGTTAAATAACCTTAAACTGTATTAACCGTAATTGTGTGTGTCTACATCTATGGAGATCCGGTCATTGAGTGTCGTGGAGCTGTGTGGGATAAACTAATGAGCATTAACATTACTTGTTATGGGGTTTGATTCATGATAGGGGATTTTAATGAGATCGTTGGGGATTATGAGAAGAAAGGGGGTCGGAGACGTCTGGATGGCTCTTTCTTGGCTTTCAAGCATATACTGGACAGCTGTTGTATGATTGACTTCCCGTATTGGGGAAATGCCATATATTGGCTGGGATACAGACGCTCGGGACGAATACAATGTTGGCTTGATCGAGCTATTAGCTATGAAGAATGGCATGATTTGTTTTCCCACACGAATTTAGAGTAAGTACTTAAGATTATGGGGGTTAGATCGTCGTGTTGTTCTAGCAAGAATTTAATCGCGGGAATTGAGAGATTTTCGTTTTGACAAAATGTAGTTAGATGAGGACGGGTTTTATGATATGGTGGAAGGGATTTGGCTCTCTCCTAATGGTGCAGAGCCTTTGGATATATTTTCTAAGATCAGCAATTGCAGGAAAGCCATCTCAAGATGGAAGAGGAACAACCCAACTAACTCACAGAAGAAAATAGAAGAGATCAAAGCTCAGTTGGAAAGAGCACAATTATATGATAACATATCCAGTGAGGATGTTTTAAACATCAAATGGATGTTATGCTCGGCCTATCGGGATGAAGAACTTTATTGGAAACAAAAGAGCAGAGCCAACTAGCTCAAAGAAGGTGATCTGAATACCAAGTTCTTTTATGCTACAACGAAACAAAGATGGGCTAGGAACCGGATCATGAAGCTTAAAGCTGGAAATGGAGTCTGGGCTGAATCAGAAGAAGACATCAAACATGTGGCCACGAACTATTTCAGGAATATATTCACCTCCTCAAACTCTGCAAATCCGTAAGACTATGAAGAATCTCTCCGGTATGTTACCGCGAACGTCACATCATCAATGAATAATGCTCTTACGCGGATTCCCTCGGCGAGCGAAATTAAACAGGTTATCTTTGATATTAATCCAGAAAAAGCTCCTGGCCCCGATGGTATGACAGGACTCTTCTACCAAAAGTGTTGGAAAACTACATAGAGCAATATAGTTAAGATGGTCAGAGAATTCTTTACTGGAGGGGTTTTGGATTACCGTCTAAATCAGACTAATATTTGCTTGATACCGAATCGAGAGACTAAGCGAGATGACTGAATTCAGACCTATTAGCCTATGCAATGTGTGCTACAAAGTCATATCAAAAATCCTGTGAAGAATATTAAAGAAATTCCTACCAGCTCTGATCTCGGAGACGACAATCTGCATTTGTATCTAAAAGGCTCATCACTGCTAATATTATTATTGCTCAAGAAATCTTTCATGCTTTGCGAACGAATCCCATGTGCAATTCGAAATTTGTTGCCATCAAGACGGACATGAGTAAGGCGTATGATAGAGTAGAATGGAATTTTCTACAAGCCTAAACGACAAAGATGGGTTTCGATGCTGTTTGGACAGGCTGGATTATGCGATGTATCTCGTCTGTTTCGTATCAAGTGTTAATCAATGGGGATCCTAGAGGTTCTATCCTCCCCTCGAGAGGTCTGCGACAAGGGGATCTTTTAATTCTTTTTTGTTTATCATCTATACGAAAGGCCTAATTAGTCACCTACAGGGGCGGATGAAGAACGATGGATCACATGATTAAAAATAGCACAAGCTAGTACAGCAATTTCACATCTCTTATTCACAGATGATATCCATTTTCTGTAAAGCGGATCTCCTGCAATGTGCAGAGGTTTTGAGGATCATAAATTCATATGGCCAAGCTTCTGGCCAACAGTTGAATTATGCAAAATCATCGATTGTGTTTAGGAGTAAAGTAAACCAGAATGCAGAGCAGCCTTGAAGAATGTGATTGGCATCCATCAGGAAGGGGGGGGGGGGGGGGGGGGGGGGGGGGGGGGGGGGGGGGGGGGGGAATGTATTTGGGAATAACGGAGAATATTTCTGGATCAAAAAAACAGGTGTTCTCCTACATTCAGGAAAGGCTAAACAAGAGGGTAAATTCTTAGTCTGGAAGACTCTTATCAAAAAGGGGAAAAGAGGTGCTCCTCAAATAAGTGGTGCATGATATTCCTACATATGTGATGTTCTGTTTTCTTCTCCCAAAAAATGTGGTGGCTAAAATGAGGAATGCTATAGTTCGATTTTAGTGGAGTTCCAAGGCTAATAATCGAGGTCTCCACTGGCTAGTTTGGGACAAGATTTGTCTTCCACAGAGCAAAGGAGGACTGGGCTTCAAAGACCTAAATTTTTTTGACATAGCTCTGCTAGCAAAGCATTTATGAAAACTCCTTAGATACCCATCCTCCTTACTTGCAAGAGTTTTAAAAGGACATTACTTCCGATATCCATCCTCGCTTGAGGTGGAGAAATCAAAACCCCCGTCCTATGGATGGAGGAGGATTCTAACGGCTAAGGGCCTTCTGCAATTAGGCTTGCGCAAAAATATTAAATTGGGATTCAATATCAAAGTTTGTTCGGATCCGTGGATCCCGTTAATCCCTGCAAGACCGGCGAAAAGCATTAGCAATGAACAAGATCCAAATCTATATGTAAATCATGTAATTGATTTTGATACTAAGAAATGGCAGGACGATAAGATTAGAGAACAAGTTGCGGAAGAGGATGTTCTCTAATCTACCTGTAAGTTTGTTCCTGAAACCTACCTGTAAGTTTGTTTTTGATGGATATTGTTGGGTGTATACAATTTCAGGAAACTACGATGTCAAAACAAGATATGAAAGAGCATGCGTACTGCAAGAAGAGTTACATGGAGAAGAGGTCTTAGAACGGAGCACGCTTGGATTGAAGAAACAAATCTGGAGCCTACAAACATCTAGAAAAATAAAACGCCTTCTCCGACAGGCGCTCACGGGGAGTATTGCAACCTGTGGCAGACTGGTAGACCGTCACTGTGGAACAGACCGAAAATGCCCGAGATGTGGGGCCGAAGATGAATCTATACTCCACCTATTCTTTCAATGCGCTCTCTCGATGCAGTGTTGGACGCATTCCCCGATTCTGATTATTCCGGGCGTCTTCCCGTGTGACGTTCTGTTTAATAATATTGATTTTCTGCTATCAAGAGCAAGAAACTATGTGGTAAGTGATAATCAGATACATGTATTTCCATGGATTATGTGGTATTTGTGGAAATCACGAAATGAAAATGTCTTTAATGATAAAGATATCCGCTTTGCGGATACAATTGAGATCGCTATGCAGGAATCCACTAATTGGACATTAGCCAATTTGGAATCTGCGGCGGACGAGGATGCTATCCTCCAGAATCCTGCAACACCGAGCATAAGTATTGAATGTAAGGTACCAATATATCAGGTTGATGCTTCATGAATAAGAGAGGAATCTATGTTTGGTGGTGGTTTTGTTATAGCTCAACAGGGTGCTGGCCTTGTGTTAGGTTCTATCACAGGAACGAGACCTCGTTCCCCTCCGCATGCTGAATTCAAAGCGGTAATTTGGGCAATGAGGACCGTGCGACAAAAAAGTATTAATTTCATCCATATACAGTCTGATTGTCTTCAGATAATAAGGTTGATTGAAGAAGAAGAAGAGTGGCCGAACTATGCAACAAAAGTAGAAGAATTTATTCATATACGTTCTGAGTTTGATACTTTTCAGCTGTCTTTTATCACTCATTTATGTAATGTCCGAGCGGATACTCTTGCAAAAGGGGTCTGATCCCGTGATATGTGCTTTTCTTATGTTGACACTACAGTTTCCGATTGGTTAGTCTCTACGACTAACATGTTTGATCTAATTATAAAATGTCTAGTCTTCCATGTCAAAAAAAATCTAAGTCTAATAGAAATATAACACAGATGATCCAATGAGCCGGCCCTGATCTAAATAGATTTTTGTTTCCTAGCTTTCAGACAAAACTAGAGATCTATATGACGTCATTAATTTAAAACATTCCACAACCACAAATTAAAAAGATAATCTTTGGCGAATTTTATACTCTATTTTTTTATATGTAAGAATTAAGAAAACTTAAAAAGCATTTGTAAGATGAGATCAGATATTAATTTATACTATTAGGTAAATGTACAACAAAATTATGTATATAATATTACAAAAAACTTTTTTGCTAAAAAAAAACTATAGAAAACCCGTTCAACAAAAATACTTAGGAAAATAAATTTACCAAAAAAGTTAAATATGTGGTAAAATTATAAAAAGAACATCTAATTCAACTAGAAATGAGATACATAAATATTTAAAAATATACGATAAAATTGAATTAAAAAAACAAAAAATAATAGAAAATTAGAAACAAAAAGGTATTCTTAATCATATTTTTTTATGAACAATATTTGTTTTCCGTTACTTTTCAGAAATTATAAAATACCAAATTATAAGATTACGTACATGCAGATCATAATAAAAAGAAACATTGCATTTCAAGACAAATTATAAGCTAAAAATGTAAAGGAAGAAAATAGTCTACAAAAAATAATTATTAAAACTAAAAAATACGTTTTTCAAAAAAAAATAAAAACTGATAAAGACATGGTTCATTGGGCATATCAAAGGCAAACCCCTTATCTCAGTATTTAATGGAGTCCAGCATTATCAAATAAACATATTACATGAGGCCAAAACAAAATTTATAAATCTAAAGTTAAAGTGCATTTGCATCCCGTAATTAAGAACAGCGTAAGTAAGTCCTTGCATATCATTGTCCACCTTTTGAAAAAGAGTCTTGTCCTTAAAGTTAAATTCCAAATGTGACCCAAAAAAATTAGGGAGTTCAATCTGTCGCATTTTCCAACACACACTCTTTTCATACAGTGAGAACATGTGGACTCCTGATCTCCATAATACCAATGTTATTTGAAGACGGAATTAGGATTAAATCATTATTGTTAGCAACCACATTACAAGTAATAGGTCAAAATTTGTTGGTTTCCACTTTCCATCAACAAGTTTACTTTGATGTTTAAGTTCTCCATTAATTTTTTTAACATCACCATATTTAAAGTTCATGTATGCCACCAGACGATTTTGGACTTTGCCGAGATTGCAGTCTCGTTGTACCTCAGAAACATATCTATCAATGTTATTTGAAGTACTACGTATAAGGTATTAAGGATTGAATCATTTTTTACTAACAATCAAATTAGGAGATATAGATCAAAACTTGTTAAAAAAAAAAACACTTGTTGGTTTCTGCTAACAAGTTTGAGTCGGTGTTAGTAAGAAAATTCTCATTTCAAATGTTTAGCAATGCTTTAAATTCATATGTCCCACTAGATGATTTTGGACGTTGTCAGGATCGGCCCTCAAATTTTGGGAGTTTGAGTCAAACTAAGAAATATGAACCAATTATTTTTTATTTATTTTAATAAACAAAAATAGGTCTCATATAAAAAAATCATAAAATATTAGTAATGAATCACTAAATTTTTATATGGACCAGCACAACCAAACAAATTATTGTATATACATTTATAAGCCAACAAAAAATAAAAACCAAGATAAGAACCTCATTTCACTTGCTCTAAAACCGGTCCTGAATGTTGTAATTGTAATTCCGTTGTACCTCAGCAATGATAATTCCGTTTAACGTTTGGTACGTATTCACCATTGAAGTTTGACATTGTTCTCAAACCGTATAGGTTATCACTGTGAGGAGTTTCAACTCTAACCTATTGCTTCATAACTATATTCTAGACTTCAAAAGTTAGCAGAAGGTCGTGAGTAATTAGTGTGCCAATATTTTCTAAATCATAAGCCAACAACAAATGCTTGAGTTTCATGTATTATGTATATCATCGATTTTGATATTTCTCAAAAAATATTTAGATATTATAAACATTTCCTGGTTGGATCTCTCTCCAAAATCAGGCATGATCATTGGTTCTGAAGCCTAGTTCTTCAAAAGATAGATTTTAAGAAATAGTCGTTCTTCGATTTTTTTTTATATTTAGTAGTGTACTTGAAATTTCTACTTAAGTTGTGGAATGTTTAAGAATGACTTTTTTTTTTTTTTTTTGGTTAGGGGACCATGGAAATCTTTATACTAATGGGACCCTATAATAAAATACGTTAATTAAATTGCATGCAAATAAAATTAAAATCTTAGTCGAGTTTAGTCATTGGTCAACTCATACCAACCCTTTGCTTTATTAAGACATTTTCTTAATGACATTTATTACCAAGTCTTTTTCACGCCAATTCTTTTTTTTTTTTTTTTTCGGGGTCAAGCCAAATTAGTAGGTTGCTCATGAATCATGATATCCTTTATATATGACATAAAAATATCCAAGAAAATGCTTTGCCATTTGCCAAGGTGTCATTCGAAAAAAATTGAAGGAAGATTTTATTTTGGCTTTTCTTTGAAATACAACTAATATATATATATATATATACACTTCTAATTTTGTAAGCATTTTACAATAATACATGTTATTCATCTCCTGTATTTTATTCTAAACCATCTCTATTCCAAATATTAGCTTCCAGAAAAAGTCCAAATAAAAAGTAGAAACTTTTTCGAGAAGGGAATAAAATATTGATATTGCGTTTGTCCACGTAACATGCATGAGATTCTGATCATTGGGTTTGACGATGAAATTGTTAACAAATAGAAACCATTCCACGCGATTTCCCAAAGCGCGTGGAACCCACTTTCCCTCCCTGTATTTCGCTCTTTCCCAGCTGGCACAAAGCAAGTAGGATCACTTCCCATTAATTTACACCTCTCTCTGTCTCTCCTCTTTCTCTCTCCTCTCAAACCCTAACTCACTCATCGCTTTTCCGATGCCGGAGCCTGATAACGACGGCGACCGGAGTTTGACGGAGCTCATCTCCTCTCTCCTCGACCGTATCCCCAAGCTTCTCAGCTTCAAGTGCAAATGGTCTTCGATTCGCGCCAAACTCGCCGATCTCAAGACTCAGCTCGCCGATTTCTCCGATTTCGCCGGCTCTTCTTCAAACCAGCTAGCTATGGATCTTCTTATCTCGGTTCGGGAGACGCTACACGACGCTGTCTCCGTCGCGGCGAGGTGTGAGGGAGCGAGTTTATCTGAGGGAAAGCTCAAGACGCAGAGTGAGGTCGATTCAGTCATGGCGAGGCTTGATCGCCATGTGAAAGATGCTGAGGTTCTGATTAAGAGTGGTCTTCTTCAGGATAACGGAATCGTCTCGAGATTTTCGATTTCGTCTAAGAAGGAAGCTGTTCGATTAGAAGCGAGGAATCTGGTTATCCGATTGCAGATCGGTGGGCCGGAATCGAAGAATTTCGCGATTGATTCGTTGCTTGAGCTTCTACAGGAAGACGATAAGAACGTGATGATCTCAGTAGCTCAAGGAGTTGTTCCCGTTTTGGTTCGGCTGCTCGATTCGTGTTCTTTGGGTATGAAGGAGAAGACAGTAGCCGTAATTTCTCGAATCTCGACGGTGGAGAGTAGTAAACATGTGTTGATAGCTGAAGGATTGTCTCTACTGAACCATCTCCTTCGCGTACTTGAATCAGGAAGTGGATTCGCTAAGGAGAAAGCTTGTATTGCTCTGCAAGCTTTAAGTTTCTCCAAGGAGAACGCGAGAGCAATCGGTTGCAGAGGAGGAATCTCTTCTCTGCTTGAAATCTGCCAAGCCGGAACACCTGGCTCTCAAGCTTTCGCCGCCGGCGTATTGAGGAACTTGGCTTCGTTTGCAGAGACGAAAGAAAATTTCGTAGAGGAGAACGCGGTTTTCGTTCTTATCTCTCTCGGTTCTTCAGGTACGCCTCTTGCACAAGAGAATGCAATAGGATGTTTGGCAAATTTAACATCTGGAGATGAGGATATGATGATATTGATTGTTAGAGAAGGAGGAATCAAGTGCTTAAAGAGTTTCTGGGATTCTGTTTCCAATGCTAAGAGTCTCGAGGTAGGAGTTGTTCTTCTGAAGAATCTTTCTTCGTGCCCTATTGTAAGAGAGGTTGTAATCTCCGAAGGATTCATCCCTCGTTTGGTTCAAGTGTTGAGCTGTGGGGTTCTTGGTGTGAGAATCGCAGCTGCAGAAGCTGTTTCTTCGCTCGGTTTCAGCTCGAAAAGCAGGAAAGAGATAGGAGAAAGCGGATGCATTGGTCCATTGATTGATATGTTAGATGGTAAAGCCATTGAAGAGAAAGAAGCAGCTTCTAAAGCTTTATCGACGCTTTTGGTTTGCACTAGCAACAGAAAGATTTTCAAGAAGAGTGAGAAGGGTGTACTTTGTCTTGTTCAGCTCTTGGACCCGAAGATCAAGAAACTTGATCAGAGATACACAGTCTCTGCTTTGGAACTTCTTGTAACTTCTAAGAAATGCAGGAAACAAGTCGTTGCTGCTGGTGCTTGCTTGCATTTACAAAAGCTTGTGGAGATTGATGTTGAAGGAGCTAAGAAATTGGCTGATAATCTCGCTCGGAGTAAGATTTGGGGCGTCTTTGCAAGGCCATAAGAGTCTGCAGATACGTTTATTAACCTGTATGTAAGAAACATCGACGATTCTTGCCTTTTCGTTTTTTTTTCTCTATATGTTGTTTGATAATTTTATTGTTCATAAGGCTTGGTTTGATTGAAGTAGGGGAGAGTTAATTGCTGATTAGTCTTGTAGACAAAATTAATAATATCTTTGTAGAGCTGTTTGTAATCTTCTTGGTGAGCTAATCATATCAGAGTTTGATGATTCTTCGAGTTTTTTTCTTGTCCTCTTAATAAAGTTCAAGAACCTGCTCCTTTCTCTCAAGGACTTGATTGATTTATCTAAATCGAGGAACAGTGTAATAACTCTTCATTGATTGCTATCTGAAACTGTTTTGTTGCATATTTGAGTTGGATTCTGGTGGTATGTCCTGTCTGAAGATAAATCAAATAGTGTTGGTCGGAAAGCACATGGCCTTTGTTTTGTTTATACCTTTTTCTCAAAATTCCCAACTTGTTCTCTTGTGGCCCTGTATGATTGTTACGGCCGTTAAGTTATTTGGCATAATCCAATTATTGAATCCACAAATCTAATTTTTTTTCTCATTGCTCGTATTCTTTTTGTTCACAAGTGATGTAAATCTTTGTTACATTTCGTGGAAAAGTGTTTTTTAGATCAAATCATTAAAGAGAGAGCAAATGTGTATTTTATTGAACGATGAAGATGGATCTATTACCATGATGCTAAATAAAAATTGGTCAGGCAATAACGATATTTACTTTTAAAGAATTCTGAAAACAGAGATGATAATCAAAGAGATTTTTATATACTGTCAAGATTCAAGAATGATATGAGTACATGTTTATTTTACATAGGGCGTATCTATTTACCAAAAGAGCTCCAATCTACATTAATCTATACATTTTTCTTTATTTAATTCTTATATACCCAACCACATTGATTTTCAAAGATTATTTGGATTAGTTTAACTTCAATTATCAAACACATTTAGATAATTTGAATATTTCCATAAACAATTATTTTTAAAATTCTAATTAATCTTAGCATTAATTACATCCAAGTTTATAAAACAAAAATACAATTATAATTACTTTATATGTGTAAAAGATTAAATTATAAACATTGATACAATATAAAACATTTTTCAAAAAAAAAATATAACAAAAAATATTTTTCATAATAGGCCAAACACATATGTTTAGAAGCAAATAACAATTATAATTACTATAAATATATCTAATTAAATTATATACATTTACACAGTATAAAACATATTGTAAAAAAAATTACAAAAATTATATTTTTTTATTATTATGCAATAATAGACCAAACATATATGTTTTTAGGCAAAAAATTAAGATATTATTTTTATGAATAATTATATATTATTTTTTATATATTTAGTGCAGTCTAATATCAATTCAAGTTCCGATTAAATTAATTCAAATTTAAAACCACCATGATTAATTAACAGTAAATGACAATCTCATTTATATAAAAAGGATAGATTTCCTGCTTTCTAAGGGATGCCACATAAGCAAAAATAATCAACCAATAAGAATATAACAAATTGCCACATTGTTAAATTATAAAAAAAAACTAACCAATAAGAATAAGACAATATACCACATCAGAAAAAATAATTAACTAATAGTAAATTTCAAATTGCTATGTCATCTTCTCCAAGCAATAATTTAAAGTCATTTTATTAAATAATTTATTAATCAAAATTTCGTCAAATTTTACCTAAAAAAACCTTTTATAATTCTTAAATTCTTAATAAAAAAACAAAGCAAAAAAAAACTGAAAACGAATCACACTAAAACTCAATTATAAAGCTTAAACAAAAGCTTATTTTATGGAGTCATCGTCTTCTCGGTTTCTAATCATCTCGCCTTTGACTCACCAGAAACGGAATCAGCCGTCACTAAACTCAAATTTTACTTATTAATTAATGATAACCAAACTGGTGATAAACAATAAAACTTAAATAAGTGGAGCATAAATATTTGGATATCCAAAAGACATAGCAATGAGGATGTAAAAAAAAAAAAAAAGACATAGCGATGAGCCACATATGGTATAAATAATACACAACTCTATCACAAATGAAGTCTAATGTGTCTCATGCTTGAGATTGTTGTAGGCAACATAAAAATATAATCTCACAACTGTTTTGCATTTATATTTATAATGTGAATCAAGTAGAATGAGTCTGAATTATAGTATTGTTGGAACTAGAGAACGTCTTTCTCGCCAAAAGTAAAACTTAAGGAGCGACTCAGTTTTCTTTCGTCTAGAGAAAATTAATTTATACAATTGTAACTTTTTGACTTATAACGGATTTCAAGTTTCTAAAGCTGATATAGAGTTCCATATTGTTCATTGTAATCCAATATTGTAGAAAAACTGAAGAAAAAACCTAACTAAAGAACCGGTGATTAAAGACAGTTACTCATTGTTTCTTAATTTTTATTTGCAAAATTTCATGAAACATAAAACTGAAAAGATTTTTTTTTCAAATAACATATAACGATAAATTCCACACTCTTCACCAATATTGGCAAATGATTGAGCTAGCTAAAAACTATCAAACAAATATTATATCAATCAATAAAGAACTCATATAATAAAAAAGTTTATTATTAATTGCCATTTGTTTTCTTCGTTGAATATATGAACTAATTATAAAACATCTATGTACATACTGAATCTTAAAAAATTGATAGATAGAGAAATGCATACTATATGAAAATTAAAAACAAAATCCTAATACACAATATGAAACAAAAATGGAGTAAGGATTGAGTTTTTCTTTTTAAAAGTATCATGCAAAAGGGAAGCTTATGCAAAATATTTTTGAAAGTATAAAAAAATACTCATGGTGTTCACTAAAGAAATAGCATTATAACATAAGATGTCCAAATTTAGACAATATATTTCTAATATAATATATAGTTCATGTGGATACTATTTACATAAACAAAAAAATATAACAAAATTACAAATCAAATTATTATACAAAAATGTCAAACTTTACCCTTCATATTTGTAAAAACATGCATTAACTCTTAAAAAAAAGTTTAACTAAGCCAAAAGGTATATTAATCTACTTTCGAATTATTATACAAAAATTTCGATCATCTTTTCACATATATATATATACATCCTTCTGATACTTACTTCGCTCGATTATATCTAAGAATCACATGCAAATATACTACTCTATAATTTGTCACAATATTAAACACAAAATTAATTGACAACCTTTTATAAAACTACAAGATAACTATACAATCCACGCGTAGCGTGGGCAAAACACTAGTAACCATAAAATCTAATTGAAAATATATTTAGTTCTATCAAATATCTAATTAATCGATTGCACTAAATATTGTGATACTTTATAAATACTCGATCACAAAAATTATGTAGCAAGCTTCCCAAATAAAATTTTTAAAAATAATAATTAAGAAACAGAAACTGCATAAATTTAAAGCATATTCTCAAAAATATTGATTTTAGCATATTTTCAAAAATATTCCAAATAATATTGATAAATTTTTATTTTGGATGTACGCCATATTAATAATAATAAAAAGTCAGAAAATTAGTAAAAACAAATTCATAACTCACAATTAACAAAATAAAAACCATTTATTATAATATTATTTTAACAAATTATGAGGAAAATGAAAACAGTAACTTACGTTATCTCATTTTCTCTAATGTTTTTTAGCTAAAATTATTCTTTATTTAGATTTTGTAAAAGAAATGTCTTTCCAAACATCAATATTTTTTAGTCGAAATTATTATTTTTTCAGTTTGTTTACTGTGTATATGCTTGTTATGTTTAATCTTTTTAGCTTTTCATTTATCATTCTTTTGTTTGAGAAAGAAGGAGAAGGAGAAGAAGAACAAACAAGAAGGAGAAGAAGAAAGAGAAGAACGAGGAGAATAAGAAGAAGGGATGAATGAGAAGAAAAGTGGATGAAAAAGAATAACAACAGAGAAGAAGAAGGAGAAAAAAAAAGGAGAAAAAGTGATGAAGAAGAAAAAGGAACGTAGGAGAAGTAGAAGGAGAAGAATTGATGTAGGATTGAAAAATGCTTCAATCTTTACACTTCTTGAGATCCTTGATTTGAGCTGATGATGGTTGAATGGCTAAGTGGTTGGATGGCCGGTTGTATTTGATCCCCAAACACAAGGGTTTTAGATTCTAATGTTCAAGGGCTAATCCTTGCAAGAACACTAGTTTCTACACTCCTTACGAGTTCTAAGAATCCCTCTTGAAGAACTAGTAATAAGCAGGAACAGATTTGGATGCAAAGATAACTTTTCTTTGAAACAAATAACTTTGATTTATAACTTGAATATTCTGAATAAAAAGTACAATAAAAATGAGCTTTTATAATGCTCAAAAATATGAAAAGCAACGATAATGATAATTAAAACAAAGCAGAAAATGTGCTGAATGATATCTTATAGCCGTTAGGCTTCAATGTGTTTAGTCTTGACTTTGGCGCTGAGTGTGGGGGGGGGGGGGGGGGGGGGGGGGGGGGGGGGGGAGGGGGGGGGGGAGTTGTGATGATTCTTTGGCACAAAATGAATGTATAAAATCCTCCAGAGATGATGTATGGTCGAGGTTGACTGATGAATGATGGATTTGGTATGACTTTCCCTTAGAAGTGAGATAATGATCGCTGATTATGGATTGTGGCTTCATGGTTGATTCTCCTTAAATTTGACTCGGTTTAGGACGGTTCAGGAACTGATTTGATGGTCTTGAATGTCTTGAGAGGTTTCTTGGTGGTTGAATATAATGTGGGGCGAATATAATGTCATATTATCCCTTGTTTCCTTAACTAGCTCTAATGTGGCTCTAATTGGCGGTTTGAAGAGATTTGGCGGTTCCTCCTTGATTTGAGTGGGATAACTCTGGTTATTAGCTGGTATGTGGGCTTGTTTATCTCCTGAATATCCCAAAGAATAAAGCAAGGTCGTGGTTTCCTTATATGGCTCGCCAAATACACATGTAGGTCCAACTAGATGTCTGGCGGTTTGATGGCTGTATCTTCGGATTTAAATCGAACCGGCCTGATTCTGGCTCGACCAAAATGCTCTTTCTGATGTATAGAGTGACGTCGTTTGGTGGCTAAGTCTTCAGCAGCTCCAAGCACAGCTACAAGCTCTCCTTTCTCCACGGGTACAAGCTTAGCATCAATCTGATCAGCTCCAAGGCTCTTTTCTTTGTCAAATCCTGATGTATAAGCAATGATGCTTACATCATACTCTCCCTCTTGAGGAGTTTTTGTCCTCAAAACATTAGAACCTGCATCAAACAACCCTAAGATAGTTTTTGAAAAATGTTTAAAGTTTAAGAGCTTACCTTGGTGATTAGCTTATACATGTTCAATTAGCTGAATAAATGGGATATTTTTGGCTTCATCAAGCTCCAATGTTGGTGTACACTCAGTTAATGGCGGATTATCCTTAGTAAACTCCATGTTTCCTCCATTGTTATCCACATTTTGATCCTGGTTTTCCACAGCTTTGAACTCTTGTTCTTTAAATCCTGCAAAACATTTTCTTGACAAAGCAAGTGCATTATATCTGTGGGACTTAAATCTAAAACTTCTTGCATAGCAAAATAACTACTCTTTCTCTTAGCTCTATTTTGTAAAATTCTAATTTCTTTTTGGGCTAAAGGAGCAAGAATAAACATACAGTGGTTAAATGAGAAAGAATACTCATTTGTGTGCCCATTGTGTGCAACATCTCTGTCATATTGCCATGGTCTCCCAAACAGTACAAGCCCAGCTTGCATAGGCGCCACATCACATAAAATATGATCTTTGTACTGGCCTATTGAGAGTGGTACCTCTACTTGCTTAGAAACTTTTAATTCCTTTTTGTCATTAAGCCATTTGAGCTTGTATGGTCTTGGGTGTGATTTAGCTTTAAGCCCCAGCTTTTCTACTAAACAAACACTAGCAATATTAGCACAAGAACCACTGTCAATTATTAAATGACATACCTTGTCTTGTATACTGCATCTGAGTGAAAGAGATTGTCTCTTTGTTCTAAATCCTCTAAAACAGGCTGAGAGTTTAAAGCTCTTTGAATGACCAGCAACTCTCCTTCTTCAGCATATATAGTGATTTATTCTTCTGATTCTTCAGCCATAGCCTCATCTTGTGAATCATATCCTCCAAATGGCCTAAGAATCATTGTCCTCTTGTTTGGACATTCCCTTGAAATATGACCCCTGCCTTGACATTTAAAATAAATAATGTCATGATGTCTATTTGAATTACTTGACTTACCTTGCTCTTGGCTGTTTGACTTGAACCGTGAATCAATAGCAATGCCTTTGCCCTTGTCTACAAATGGTGTAGGCGTTGGCTGCTGCTGTTGTTGAATTTGTTGCTGCTGCTGCTGATTCCAAGTAGTGGTATGGTTAGAGCGGTTTCTAGTAGTAGCCTTTTTCTTTATTTGCTTCTCTCTTTGAACAGCTAAGTGTAGAAGTTCAAGCAATGAATGGTAAGGCTGCATCTCCACCTTTCTCTGAATTCTCTTTTGTAACCCATCCATAAATTGGGACATGAGGGACTCCTCTGTTTCTTCTAAGGCTAGATGACTTCTTAGAAGATCAAACTCCTCATAATATTCTTCCACACTCCTTGAACCCTAAAACAAAGATCTAAACCTTTTTAATAAATCTCTATGATAGTGTGGGGGTACATACCTTCTGTTTAGCTCAAATTTCATATCACTCCATCTGGTGATTTGTAGATATCTGAACCTTCTTTTCTCAGAAACTTCTCTGTCCCACCAAGCTAGTGCATGATAAGTGAGACTGGCGATTGCTAAGGCTACTTTCTTGGGTTCAGTATAAGCATAATACTCCAACAAGTGCTCCATCCTTCTCTCCCATTCTAAGTAGGCTGCAGGATCAAGCTTTCCAGCAAATGTTGGTGCAAGCAGCTTCACTTATGGTGGTAAGTTTCTATCTTCATTGTAAGGTCTGTTTCTTTCATTGTTTCTTCTGTTTAAAATTTCTTGAGCCCGTTGTGCTAGATTTGGTAAATTTCTTCAGAATATTCAAAACACCTGGATATGAGCCTGTTTAAAATTTCTGAATAAAAAAGTAAAATATAAATTAGCTTTTATAATGCTCAGAAATATGAAAAGCAACGGTAATGATAATTAAAACAAAGAACAAAATGTGCTGAATGATATCTCCTAGCCGTTAGGCTTCAATGTGTTTAGTCTTGACTTTGGTGCTGAATGGGGGAGTTGTGATGATTCTTTGGCACGAAATGAATGTATAAAATCCTCCAGAGATGATGTATGATCGAGGTTGACTGATGAATGATGGATTTGGTATGAGTTTCCCTTAGAAGTGAGATAATGATTGCTGATTATAGAAGGTGGCTTCATGGTTGATTCTCCTTGAATTTGACTCGGATTAGGACGGTTCAAGAACTGATTTGCTGGTCTTGAATGTCTTGAGACATTTCTTGGTGGTCGAATATAATGGTGGGGCGAATATTATGTCATATGATCCCTTGTTTCCTTAACTAGCTCCAATTGGCGGTTTGAAGAGATTTGGCGGTATCTCCTTGATTTGAGTTGGATAACTCCAGTTATTAGCTGGTATATGGGCTTGTTTATCTCCTGAATATCCCAAAGAATAAAGCAAGGTCGTGGTTTCCTTATATGGCTCGCCAAATACACATGTAAGTCCAATTAGATGTCTTGGCGGTTTGATGGCTGTATCTTCGGATTTAAATCGAACCGGCCTGATTCTGGCTCGACCAAAATACTCTTTCTGATGTATAGAGTGACGTCGTTTGGTGGCTAAGTCTTCAGAAGCTCCAAGCACAGCTACAAGCTCTCCTTTCTCCACGGGTACAAGCTTAGCATCAATCCGATCAGCTCCAAGGCTCCTTTCTCTGTCAAATCCTGAGGTATAAGCAATGATGCTTACATCAAGAATGGATAATAAAAAAGGATGATGAAGAAGAAGAATGAAAGAGAAGAAGGAGAAGTGATGAAGAAGAACCACAGAGAAGAAGAAGAAAATTGGAGAAGATGAAAAAAAAACGGAAAAGAAGAACGGAGAAGAAGGAGAATGGATGAAGACAAAGAAGGTATGAAGGAGGAGTAGAAGAAGAAGAAGGATAATAAGGAGAAGAAAGGACGAAGAAAAAAAAGGATGAAGGAGAATATGAATAACATAGAAGGCAAACAAGAAGGGAGAAGAAGAATAATAATAGAGAAGGAGAAGAAGAGATGAAGAAGAAAAAGGGATGGAGGAGAAGATGAATGAGTAACCAAGTGTTGTTAGCTGGACTGGTAAAGGATCCTAGGCAAAGCTTAGAGGTCACATGATCGAGTGACGCTTGGGATAAAACTAATATTACATGATGTGGTTTCGAGTCTGCAGAGATTGCAGGCTCCAGTCCAGAATCTCATGGTAATCCAAAAAAAGAAGGAGAAGAATGGAGAACAAAAAAAGAGAATAAGAAAAACGAAGGAGAAAAAAGAGAATGAAAAGAACAAAAATAGATGAAGGAGTAGAAGAAGAAACGATTAAGAAGAAGGGATTAAGAAGAAAGAGAAGAAGGAGGAGAATAAGTAGAATAGATGGATGAGAATAAGTGTGAATGAAAAAAAATAAACAACAAAGAAGATGGAGAAAAAAAAAGAGAAGAAAAGGAGAAGAAGGAGAAGAAGTGATGAAGAAGGAAAGGAACGAAGGAGAAGAAGAAGAAGAAAAAAGAAGGAGAAGAAGGGATGACGAAGAAGAAGAGAAAAGAAGGAGAAATGATGAAGAAGAACCACATAGAAGAAGAAGAACAGCAGAGAAGATGAAAAAAAATTAGAAAACAAAAACATTGGCCCGCGCAAAGGAAAAAGAAGGAGAAAATAACAGAGAAAAAAGAAAAAATAGAAAGAAAAAGAACAGAAAAAAAGAAATCGAACAAGAAGAACAAAATTATACAACTAACTACTATATACCCTTATTCATATAACTGAATTATAAATAAGAATTAAGATGTAATTTTTAAAAAAAAAATTAAATTAAATTGCCAAACAAATAAATGTAGAAGCTGGATTATGAAAAAAATAGTAAAATAAAACATAAGCAAATTAGTTAATATGGCTATATTATTTGTTTAAAACTAGGAAGAAAAAGAAAAAAAAAGAGAAAAGAACATAGAAAAAGGGAAAGGAACATAGAAGATGAAGAAGAAAAAGAACGGAGAAGTGGAGCAGAATATAGAAAATATAAAAAAGAAAAAGAAGATAAAAGAGAGAAAACGGAAACGAAAGAGAAGAACATTCATGAAGAAAAGGAAGGATAGAAAAGAATAAGTAAAACGGAAAAGAAAGAAAAAAGAAGATGAAGAAGTAAGAAGGACATAGAGAAAGAAGAAGAACGCAGAAGAAGAGTGATGATGAAGAAGAAGAAGAATGTTGAAAAAGAGGAAGAAGAAGAAGGGAGAAGAAGAGAGAAGAAGAAGAAA
This sequence comes from Thlaspi arvense, assembly GCA_911865555.2. Taxonomy (NCBI): domain Eukaryota; kingdom Viridiplantae; phylum Streptophyta; class Magnoliopsida; order Brassicales; family Brassicaceae; genus Thlaspi; species Thlaspi arvense. The sequence goes on along the minus strand of OU466862.2, from coordinate 10,954,469 downwards.
AACGGAGAAAAGAAATGATAGAGAAGAATAAGAAATACGGAAAAGAAAGAAAAAAAGATGAAGGAGAAGAAGAATATAGAGGAAGAAGAAGAATGATGAAGAAGAAGAATGGTGAAAAAGAGGAAGAAGAAGAAGGGGGAAGTATAGAAAAGACGAAGAAAAACAGAGAAGAAGAAGAGGGAGAAGAACAAGAATGGAGAAAAAAAACAGAGAAGAAAAAAGAGGAAGAAGAATAATGGAGAAAAAGGAAGAGAAGAAAAACAAATATAATTTAAACATTTATATACTTTAAGAATTATATACCTACACGGACGTGTATGTCCAAAAGCTAGTGTTATGTAATAAAAGAGATTTCCACTTATGAGATATGATTATGTATGGAAGATATTCCAATAGCTCTCTTCAAGTTGTATGTTCAGCTTGTCTTGAAACTGATCATACTAATTTCGATTCAACGGTCTTGTGAGAATGTATGCTAACTGAGCTTGACTAGGAATATGACTACTAGCGATTATGACGGCTTCTATTTCGTCAAGGATATAGTGACGGCTTCTATTCAGGTCCTCGGGTCGGGTCGGGCCGGGTATTTTTTAGTTTGGATAGGTGTAGATTGGACTCATTTAGGACCCGACTGAAAATTGTTTCGGGTCGGTTCGGATCTACGTCGGACTGGGTCGGGTCTGAAAAAATTGTAAAGAACCAAAGGAGACCCGATATTTTTTTATTTCAACCCGAATTCAGCGTTTTGGATCCAAAAAATCCGAAAGACCGGAAAGACACGAAAGACCGGAAGGACCCGAGAAATCTGAATTAGATTTGAATTATATATGAAAAATCTGGATGAAAATTCAAATTAATGATGAGAAGGAAAATGAGAAAAAGGATCGGAGAAGTGGAATCTAAGAAAGAGAATCAAATAAAAAGAAGAAAGAGATTTTGAGAAGGAGGAAGAGAAGGAGATGAAAAAAAGAGAAGAAAGAGAAGAGGAGAATCAAAGAAGTTGAAGTAGGATGAGAAGAATTGCATAAGGTGAAGAAGGAGAATTGCAGTAGGAAGAAGGAGAATTGCAGAAAGAGGCGATGCCTAAAAAAAATTAGGATTTTTTAATTAAATTAATTAAAAAATATATTTTATGGTTTGGGTAACCGATCAGTTCTTGGGTTTTATCCGAACCGAACCAAAACCCGAACCAAAATTAAACAACATCCAATTGGCTATCGAGTCCGGGTCGGATGTCCAGGGTTAATTGACGCGACGTTCCTGAACAACTCGTTTGATCCATCTCAGTTCTTCAGTTAAATATGCCATTGCTCTGTATTTTTCTTTTGTAGATGATCTACTAATTGTTTTCTGCTTTCATATTTTCTATGAAGTTGGGCTTCCACCAAGTTGAACAAAATATCGAGTAACCGATCGTTTGGTCAGAGGACAACTTGCCAAATCCGAATCACACCAACCTGTGATTTGAAATTCATTATCAGATTTAAAGAGCCATGATTTAGCTTGAGATATCAAACCACCCTCTCCACCGCTATTTAATGATCTTGTCTTGATGCTTGCATAGATTGTGCCAATGTATGAACACCAAATGCCAAATTAGGTTTTATAACTGCAAAGTAGATCAATCTGCCAACTAATCGTCAATATTGTTGTGGATTATACAACAAAGGAGAAGTAGACAATGGTAGTTTATGATTTGTCTCGATATGGAACGATGCTGGTTTGGCTCCTAACAAACCCATCTCTGTCAAAATATCTATGACATACTTCTTTTAACATAAATAAAATCCTGTGGAGTTTCTCGCTACCTCAAGTTCCATAAAATATTCGAGGGCTCCCAAGTCCTTCATGTGAAAGTGTGATGACATGTAATTCTTGAAATCAGACAATGATATCTGAGAACTTCCTGCTATTATTAAATCATCGACGTAGACCAAGATCCTGGATCTGTATCCTGTTGCGATCATATGTGAATAGAGAATAATCAGACATTGATTGCTTATATTTTGAGTGTTGTAAATAGTTTAGCAAACCAACAACTCAGTGTTTGCTTGAGGCCATAAAGTGATTTTTTTAAACAAAACACTTTGTTTGGATCAGATGTGTGAAATGTAGGAGGTAGTTTCATGTAAAACTCTTCGTCTAAATCACCATATAGAAATTCATTGTGTACATCTATTTGATGGACATCTCAATTTCTACCAGCAGCATTTTGCAAAAACAGTGGCACCGTCCCCATTTTTGTTACCAGAGCGAATGTTTCCCCGTAATCTTTACATTCAATCTGTCTATTTCACAAACCACTAGTCTTGCTTTGTATCTCTCGACAGTGCCGTCAGATTGGTATTTGATTTTTTATACTCATTTATATTCAATTTCATACTTTCCCGGTGGGAGTTCAACAAGATTCTATGTGTGGTTGCTCTCAAGGGATGTGATTTTATGGGCCATTGCAACTTGCCAATGTTTATCACCAACTGCTTGGGAGTATGCTCTGGGATCAAAATTTATGAGGACGGAGACCTGGAAAGCTTGATGATAGGGCAAGAAGCGAGTAAAATAAAGTAATTCTAAATCAAATAGACAGAGGTACCTTTTAAATTAGCCAATGCACGACTCCTGACTATGTCGGTATCAAAATTCTTCAATGTGACAGAGGGAATCTTTGTACGATGAACCCGTCCAAGCTAAGCAGGTTGTAATTCGTGATTTTCAATATCAGAGATTAGTGATGTTGGAGCATCAACTTTCATATCAGATGAATGTATCAATGCTACTTAATCAGACAACGAAGGAGAAGAAGATTGGGCCACATGCGAGTCCGTTTGTTATGGGCCAGGTGATGAACATACAATAGTTGAGCTTTGAGGCTCGGCAGCCCCATCAATATTTGGTGAAGTCACTGTTCCAGAAGACTGATTGCGATCATCTTTTTCGATAATAAAAGTAAATATCCCGCGACGGACTGGAAAGAGGATATTCATGCTCTGTTTCTTCAATTTTCTTTTTCATGGTGGAACGGGAATTCCTTTTCATAAAACACAACATCTTTTGAGTTGAAGAAACTGTTTTCTTATACATCATACAACCGCCAACCCTTCTTTCCTTGTGAATACCCAAGAAACAAACACTTCCTGCTGCAGAAAGCGAACTTACCCCCAAAAGTGCGTTCATTATGTGTATAACAAAGTGTACCGAAGATCCGTATATGATCATATGAGGGATATTTTCCATGAATTTGTTGATAAACCAAACCTCCTTAAAGAGAGGTTAGAGTTCAGTTGATTAGATATTTGGCCGTTGAAACATAGTCACTCAAGACTCAATCGGTAGATTCGCTTAGAAACAAAGTGGTCGTGCAACGTTTAAAATATACTGATGCTTTCTTTCAACACATCTATTTTATTGTGGCGTGCCAACGCAAGACGATTCGTGAACGATGCCCAGTCTTTTGAAGAACTCTAGTAAACACAAAAATTCTATACCATTGTCGCTTCATACTGCTTTTACATCTTGGTAAAATTGGCGCGAAGTCATGAAGAAAAAGTTTTTCAATTGTGTTGAAGCCTCTGTTTTGGCGGTTAGGGGAAAAAAATCCATACACCTCTTGAAAAATCGTCGACTATTGTTAAAAAACAATGAGCACCAGTGTGAGTAGGTGTTCGATAGGAATCCCCTAAATCACAGTAGATTAACTCAAAGATTCTAGTTGTTTTATTCATACTGAGAGAAAAACAAGATTGTGTTTGTTTAGCATGAAAAGACATGTCACACGCTTTATTCAGACATTGAGAAGAAACTGAAACAGAAAGACCAGATAATAATCTAACAACTTTTGCAGAGGGATGTCCCATTCGGTTGTGCCACAACTCCCAAGCAGCGTCTTCGTGTGTTGTCACAGATCTAACAGTTGAAGTACTACAAAAATGAAACATTCCTCCGCCATGCCTACCCACTCCAATCACCATCCTCATTGTATAGTTCTGAACAACAAGATAGTGATCACCCAACTGAATTACACAGTTATTGTCATCCATCAATTGGTCTAGCGAGATCAAATTTAAATGCAATTCCTCCACATTTTACACATATTGCAATACCAATTCAGATTCTAGATAATCTGTTCTGTCTGACACTGAAATACGCTCATGTCCATCAACTAAGATTATTAGCACGAGGCAACTTCTCTCACATCCCTCAAAATATCACATCGGCCAGTGAGATGATGAGAAGCTTCTATGTCCATAATCCAAAGGGGGTGAAGAGTTTTTACCTGAAAATTTGTCGGATGATGTGCTGGGATGGTCAGCATTCAAGAGAGCCTTAATAGAGCGCCATTGGTCCTCAATTAGGTCCGCCACACCATCTCTGTCTCTGTCGGTAATCATATAGTGGCACACTCTGGATTTGCAGTATTTGGAACATGCATAACATTGGCATATATTACGGAACTACGTCCACTACCCCCACTTGGAGTTCCGCCACGTTCTTTGGTTTGCATCAAGCGAAACTTTGATTGACCACCCCACTATTCTAGATAAAGAATCATTGCATAGCAACTATCTAAAGCGTGACCACCTCTGTTGTAATGCTTGTAAACCACAGATTTGTCTTTGTCATCCTTTAGATAGTGGCTTCTGGTTTGTACAGAAAATGCAGACATATCCTGCTGATCTTCCATTGCCTTCATACCATTACAAATCAAATAATCCTCTTGGTGTACAATATTGTACACCTCCTCCAATGGTTGCACATGCAAGCAGAAAATCAAACTTGAACGCACCGTCCCAAAGGGGGTATTATCAAGACCATACATGAATTAATGCACCTTGTTATCTCCATGATCCTTCTCTTGAATAGTTATGAGATTGCACTCACATTTCCCACACTTGCATGGCCGCATACGCCATGCTGTCCTAAATATTTGCCAGTTTGCCAAAACATGTCTTAATAGCCAGTCTCTGTTGTTTGCAGCAAGCAAGTTCAGTCTTGATCTGTTGGGTCCGCGGTCTGTTTGTCATCGAGAACCGCTTTTTCAAGTGTTCCCAGAGATTCTGTGCGACATCTCGATGAGAAATGTTTGAGAGAAGCATGAGATCGACTGTCATCTTTATCCACGACACAAGCAAGGCTTGTATTGTCCACCAATCTTCAAAGTCAGGTGATCCATCTACCGGTCGTTGAATGGTACCGTCAAGGAAACCAAACTTCTTACATGAACAGAGAGCGATTTTAATTTTACAGGGTTATTCTTCATAGTTCAATCCCTTCAGCAAAAGATGCGAAACCACAACTCCTTGATTGTCAGCATTAGTCAAATCGTAAGGGGAAATGGTGCACTTTCACCAGTTTAGTTCATGGTCGGAGTTTCGTTTTGGATTCCGCAAGTCATCATTGTTGGTGTTCAGATTCAACAAAAAAAAAAAAATCAAAAAATCAAGAAATCAGATTTTTTTTTTGTGTCAGACTCTAATATCATAAAAAATTCTGAAAACAGAAGTGATATAATCAAAATAATTTATGTATATTGTCAAAAATGCTATAAGTATAATTTTTTATTACATAAAAGTATATCTATTTGCCAAAAGAGCTGCAATCTACATCTATATATGTAATAATAAAGATCGTAATCATGGGATATAATTATTTATGGAAGATATTCCAATAACTTGGTACTATACAATGACTTAAATTGCTGACTGATAAACAAAAAGAAACTCCTAAATATTAGTTTAGGATGCAAATTTAGATGTGAATTATCACATATGCCCTATATATTAATTGAGAAATATTTTTAAATACTAACTTTATTTTTGTAAATAATTACATGTTAACATTTTGCTGATGTGTAATCACTATAAAGCTTCTCATAATTTTCAAAGAAAATAATTTTGTTACTAGATTAATTACATGTTCTGCCATTCACATTAATTTAATTAAATAATTATTTATATCACTTATTTATATGTAATTTAGCATTTAATTCAGAAAGATATTATCTTTCTTTCTATTTCTTACCAAAAATATACCATATTCAAACTTTATAATAAGCAAATATACCATATTAATTATTTTTTATATTTACATTTTCTATCAAAGATATATATTTTTACCTTATTTTTACTTAAACTTATTTTTGTAAAATAAATAAACTATAAATTATCACATCATCCATATACTAAAAATATATAAAGATATGTTTGTACATGTAATATAATTCAAATTTTTAAAAATAAATATAAATTACTCAAGTTATTAATAAATAAAAATATGTTTTAAAATTTTTACATAAAAAATGAGGATGTGTAGATCAATATATAGTTTATAAATTATTATAAAATTCATAAATAATATAAATAAATTGTAAAAGCGGGAACTTTGTTTTAATTGACATTCATATTAATGTATTTTTGGTTTAGTAGTATGTTTCTAATACAATTACATAAATTAACCAAATAATATAAATACTTAAATTTGATAAAAAGTCAAAATATTATATCAAAAAGTCAAAATAATATAATAGTATGAATATTTTAGTTTTGTTAAGAAAGTGAAATATTAAAATTATTTAATTTATACAAACAAAATAACTTGGTTAAAAAATTTAATTTTTTTGTTAAGATATTATATAATAGTTTAGTCAAACTTTTTGATATCAAATATTTTTATTGGATCAAACAGTTAATAGTTTATAAACATATTGAGTCAGTTATATATAATTTTGGATAAATTATTAACAATATTGAACTTAAAAAATATTTAATTTATTTTTATGTTACTCCAATTTATATTTAGTATTTTAGAATTATATTTACAAGAATTGTTTTTTTTAAGTTGATATATTTATGACTGATCTTTGCGGGTTAACCTAGTTATACAATTACATTTGTATAAAATAATATTAAAATCGATTATAAAATTCTATAATAAATTTTAATTTTTGTAATTTTGTTAGTAAAAGAAATTTTATTGTATCATAATGCTTTAGGAATTAACTAATTGTTTAATCAAAGTCTATCTGCTAAATCTTTTTTTTTTTGATAAAAGGCATCTATAAAATTAAATATATGGTAACTATACACCTAATTTAATCAGTAATAAATTAAGATCTAATTAGTCAACTAAAAAAATAATTCAGACTTCTTAAAAATTTGTATACATAAATAATATTTAGTATTTAATATAATATAATTGTGAGTTTATTGAGAATTTATTAATAATTTTAATTAGGCTGCAATCTGTTGCATGTGATATATGTTAATAATACAAATAATTTAATTTATATCGCATAAAATAATTTAATTTAGATTTAAGTAATATTACTGATTATTATCAATTTATCAATTAAAATTTGTTTTGTTAGTTTATATATATATATATATATATATTTAAAGTTTTCGAGTATAAGTGGTAGTGACATTTTTGTTTCTAATAAGTCATCGATGTTTAAAATTTATTTAGTGTAAAAATAATATACAAGATGAGAAAACTTATATTTTTAACTTATATTAATATTTTTATAGAAACTAATTATAATAAATTTCATATGTTACATTATTTTCTATATAATCAATTATAGCAAAAATACATCAAAATTCTAACCATATTCATTATATCTTAAATATAATATTTTATTTTATTATGTATACACTACACTTACATCCTTTTTTTTATCATCTATTCAATCATTAACATGCAAAATAAAATCAAGTTTATTGGATATGGAAAGTGAAACCTTGGCTAGATGAGTATTGGTGGTTTAGTGACACTAATGTTATGATGTTTGTTTTAAAGTTATGGAGAATTGAATGAAAACCCTATGATTTCTAAGTATCATATAACAAATATAATTTATGTTTTTTCATGTATTTTTTCTTTTATCATATAATATGTGTTATTTTTTACTAGGTGGCTTTACACAGATTTATAATTTATAAGGATGTTCTCGAGTTCTATTTGATCCTCAAATTCTGGAAGAACAATTATTCATATTGATGTAATTATAAATAATTACAAAGTATTGTTTTATAATTATTTACATGTACCAAAATTATTACTAATACATACTGTATTTTATAAATAGACAGACTTCCGATCAACGGCCATTGATAACATTCAAACAGCACTGAAGACTATTTTATGTTTTTATATACAGATTTATTAGTAAAATACTATTATATTTTGGATAATGTTTTTGAAGTCAAGAACTGTTCTTTTCTTTTACAAACAGATTTATTTGCATTAATTTATGGTAATAGTTATTATTTTCCAAATTAAAAAATAAAAACTATGTCTTTTTCTAATTCATTCTATATAGTAAACAAGTAACAAATAATTTAACCAATAATATTTAATTATTATTCAAGAATCAAAAGTAGTTAAATATATATATATATATCGTATATCTAAAGTTTTGGCATTGGTGGAAATGTTGAATCATATCATCAATTACAAAATATAGAAAATTTAAATGACAACTTCGTATTTCTATCCAGCCATATCATTCGCTATGTATGATATTTAATTAATTTTTATAACAATTAAATTACCATATACTTCATAAAAAACAAATTTTTCAATGTTATAATATAATATTATATAAATCTTATATAAATTTAATTATATTCTATAATTTTAAAATTGTAAAAATTTAAATAAATAATAGTTATGCTACTCGACAATGTGCAAGTTATTACCTAGTATCTCTTATGATATACTCTCAAATAAAACATCTAATCTATAATTTATTAATATAAATACTATTAAATTTTCAAATATTAATAGATTGAACCAATCGCAAAAAAATACATAGTAAGATATATCTTTCTTAAGTTCTCAAACAAGAAACATTTCTACGTCTTTCTACTCCTTTTCTTTATTTTTTTTATTTTAAGTCTTAAAAAATTTAGTTTAAAGACACTAATGAAGATGCTTTAACAAGCTTTCAAATCCTTATAAATTTTATGATTTGGTATGTAAGAGAAATTATGTGGACATATATATATACCCGACTCGTCTAATACAAAACTCTCATTTAACTCTCTTTAGCAAAGAATTGGTATATTCATCAATATGATATTTCAGATGCTTTGGTTGGTGGAGAGACCTTGATGAAGAGATCTATATGACTTTACCTCAATGGTATTAATCAAATTAAGGGGAAACTTTACCTCAAATTGCAGTTTGTCGATCAGTGAAATTATTGTATGGACATAAACAAATGTCTATGATTGATGAAGAATAGTCTTCAGAAATCATATACATATCATACTTTTTTTTTATTTGTTTGACTTAATGGTGACAAATTTGTTGTTTTGCTTGTATATGCTCATGACACAAAAATGGTCAACAACAATGATGCAAAAGTGGCTTTGTTAAAACTTTAGTTGCACCAGTTTTTTTTCATAATGAGGAAGCATCCATTGCAATTTCATATGTGGCAAAGGGGGACTTTAAGTGGAGTGGTGACGTAAGCTCTGAAGTGGAATGATCACTTTGTTACGAACAATATAATAGTTTCTGAGGCAGCGGAATGATGGAATTTGGTTTCTTAATGAGAACAATACTTCGCTTATGCAGACAAACTCGACAAAAACAAGAGCAATCGACACAAACGTTTTTCCAAGCAAAACACAACAGATTTTTAGCTGATACAAAGATAAATAAAATGATACTCCTTTCGTTTTTTAACATGGAGTACCCGGTTGAAACTTGAACTGAAACGAAGACACTGATGAGAAAGCGATTTCTACCAAGCCATTACCACCGAGATCTACATCAAAAACTAAGAAAGCTTGCTCAAGAAAATTGTACCGTAGAGGAATACTATAAAGAGATGGAAACATTGATGTTGCGAGCAAATATAGAAGAAGATAGAAAAGCTATCATGTCACGATTCCTTGGTTGTCTAAGCCGAGACATTCAAGGACTCAGCATTATATGGAGTTAGAAGAAATGCTACATAAAGCCATCTTGTTTGAACAACAGGTTACAAGAAAAAGTACAACACGGTCCAATTTTGGAGCAGGGGCAACTTATAACCGGCCTAGCTAATTTAAAGAAGACACGAACAACTATCTGAAAGAAAGCAAGTCTATTCCAAACCTTAAAGTCGAAGCTACGCCTCTTAACAATCTCAAAGGGAAAACAAAGGAAGTGGTTACAAGGATGAGAGATATGTTAAGTGTTTTAAATATCATGGGAGGGGGAATTATGCGAATGGATGCTCCAACAAAGAGTCATGATACTATTGGAAAATGGAGAAATAGAATCCAAGGATGAGAATCAGAAGATATCTGAGGATGGGCATGAGATACCGCCAGTTAAAAGTGACTTGTTGGTAGCAAGGAGGTCCCTTAGTGTGAAAACCAATGCACAAGAGCAAGAGCAAAGAGAGAATCTATTCCAAACCCAGTGCCATGTCTAAGGGAATGTTTGTAGCCTTATCATAGATGGAGGCAGCTACACCAACGTTGCAAGCAATACTATGGTAAAGAATGGGCTAAAGACTATGGAAAATCTGGCACCTTACAAGCTTCATAGGCTTAATGATAGTGGAGAAATGAAAGTTAGCAGCCAAGTGTTAGTTCCTTTATCAGTCGGCAAGTATGAAGACGAGATACTTTGTGATATCTTACCAATGGAGAGTAGTCATATCTTGTTGGGAAGGCTATGGCAATCCGACCGAAGAGTAATACATGATTAATTCTCTAACCGCCACTCCTTTGAGTTCAAAAGAAAGAAATCTATTTTGATTCCCATGTCACCTCAAGAAGTCTATCAAGATCAGAAGCAGGCTACACTGTCATCAAAACATTCAAACTTCTTTGCCAATTGCTAGTGAGGTTAAGAAAGCTCTATACTCTTATCAGTCTATGCTTTTATTTGTGTTATAAGAAACTATTGTGAATTTGACTAACCTGACACCGGTGCTGCTGAGTAAGATATGTAATCTTTGCAAGATTATAATGATGTTTTCCTTTATGAAACTCCAAATGGTTTACCTCCAATCCGAGGCATTGAACATAAAATAGATTTTGTCCACAGTCTCTCTCCTTAACCGACCAGTTTATAGAACTAATCTGGTAGAAACAAAGGAACTACAAAGATAAATTGGAGAACTCATGGAGAACGGACACGTCCGAGAGAGCATGAGCCCATGTGTCATTCTAGTTCTTCTTGTACCTAAGAAGGATGAAAGCTGGCGCATGTGTGTCGACTGTCATGCCATAAGTAACATCACGGTGAAGGATCACCATCATATTCCTAGACTTGATGACAAGTTAGATGAATTTCATGGGTATAGCATATTTTCTAAAATTGACCTAAATAGTGACTATCGTCAGATTATGATGAAAGAAGTAGATGAGTGGAAAACAGAGTTTAATTCTAAACATGGTTTTTATGAACGGTTAGTTATGTCATTTGGTTTGACAAATGCTCCAAGTAATTTTATGAGATTGATGAATCATGTTCTTAGAGAAGAAAAACTCTGCCAATTTTAAGAAGTATACTTTTTGTATGGATGACTTGGTCTTTTTGGATTTGTTGTCAGTGCAGATGGCATCAAAGTGGACGGAGAAAAGGTTAAGGCGATCAAGGAGTTTCCAAGGTCTTGCCAGCTTCTATCGATGGTTTGTCAAGGATTTTATACACTCAAGAAAACTCTCGATTTGCGACAGAAAAATTTGGAACTAAAGCTATCTGCGATACAATACGAAATTTGTCGTAAATCTATCGAAAATTTGCAAGGATAGTGTTCGTCGCAAGCTTTGCGACATATTTGCACTAGGTAGAAATCCAGTCGCAAGTATGTCGCGAATCGCCACTAATTTGCGATGCAGTTTTTCCGTAGTAATTTTTGCAATCGAATTGCGAGAGACTTGCGAGTATACTGAATTAGATTTTAATTCTAAATTTATGGATAATATTAGACAAATGATCGATAAAAATTTGATAGTTGTCTTGTCACATCCAATTGAAAAGTTAAAATAAGTATTTCTAATCAATAAGTGACATTTTTAAAGGAAAATATATATATTAAAATATTAAAATAAATTAAGGATCTTTCAAATACTCAAAGATTCATGTGTAACATGAACAAAATATTCAAAATAAAATAGATCAATATTATAAGTTGCAAGTAATTCATTTAAATTTATTTAACGATGGTTAGAAGTATGTATTATCAAATCACGCATTTTTGTAGTTGGTTTTAAAATCATAATAAGTACAAATTATAATGTATAAATGTGACAGTATGAATAAACACTTCTAACCATATTAAAACAAAATTGAATATATACATATGCATTTTTGTTGTTTTTCTATAAAAACACATTTGCTACGGATTTGCTACGGATCTGTCACAAATCCGACCCAAATTGATGAATTACGATGGATCCGTAGCAAATCCATCACAAATTATGAATTTGTTGAAAACATACAAAATATTTTTAAAACGAATTTAAATTCAGTTGATAATGATTAGAAGTGTCTATAATAAAAAAAGATGATGTTTTAGTAATACAATATCTAAAACTTGAAAAGTATATATCATATTAAAATCAACATAAGATATAGTTAATGTTAATAGATAAATAAAAGAGTTAGAAGAGAAACACATTTTTTTTTGGTTGTGTACTTTTAACAATGTATAATTTTTTGAAAATTTTTAATAAGTATAAAGTTGATTCTATGAATAAACATTTCTAGCCATATTATAATAGAACTGAATATGCATATACGCATTTTGTTGGTTGTGCAAAAAAACACATTTGCAAGGAAATTGCAATGGATTTGCAGCAAATCCGTCGTAAATTTTGACATTGTCCAAAACAACGAAATTGTTTTTTAAAACAAATTTAAATTTATTTGATAATGGTTAAAAGTATGTATAATTGATATACTGGATTTTTGGGTTTTTTAGCCAAAGTTTTTTAACAACTTTTCGAGCCAAAGTGTTTATTTTAGAGTCGTTTAGTCTTTTATAGACTCTTTTCAGGTTTTAGGTCGCTTTGGGAAAAAATGAGCCGGTTTAGGTGCAAATGAACATATATTGATGCAGAACTATGCAGAGACATCTAAAATTTGGCATTTGTTGACCGATGGATCAAGTTGAAATTTGGTCACATACTAGATTTTTGAGTTAGCTTTCATTTGGAAGTGCGATCAAAAGTCTGGCGTCCAGATGAAGTATGCGCAGAAGGAGTCATCGGAACGATCAACCCACTTCTAGAATGATCGTTCCAACATCAAACTAATTTTCCGTGAATTTATAGGAACGATTGTTCCTACCTAGCAGATGAAAAAGGCAATCTGCAACTTCTTTTTTTGCCCCTGGCATCCTAACTCAGTTCAACCCTCAACTTACATATACATTATTTTAGCCAATTTTTGAGGGGAACAAATTAATTTATATTCTTTCTTTTGGTTTTAGATCTTTGTAAGCTTTAAGGAGAAGAATTTCTAACTATACATCTCTGAAAAGATTTCTGTACTCCTTTGAATTTCTATTTTATTGATTCTGAGTTTCTCTTCATCTCTTTGCTTGTTCTCTACATCCATGTCTGAGTAGTTTCATAGTTCGGTTTAGGGTTTCAAGAGAATTTATGAATCATTGAATTAGACATAGATAGTGAATTATCTTGTGGTTTCTTCATCTCTTTTTGATATTAAAGCTGGAACTTGATTATCTACCTAGTTTCTTGTTAGGTTGTTTAACTCATCAAAAGTGTTTGTTTAAAAGCTTGAAAGAACATAGATGAGCAAAACGTCATTAGCTAACAAAAGCTGTTGTTAAGCGTTTTGTGAACATATCAAACTCGAAATTAAATCTTGTGTAGAATTCTAAGTTCAACGATAGTTTAGAATCTTAGGTTGTTTGACAAAGTAGTTGATACCATGCCAGTGGATTGATTATACATCTGTGTTTTGAGTTCTAGAACGGTTTCTATTCATTCACTGAATAATTGCCTGATTTATGATCTCTGAATTCCTATGAACTGCATTTGATCTATCGCTTACTTTAATTGAACTTTCTACAACTTTCATTTTGCATTACAAACCACAATCTTAGCTTAGTTTCATTCATTAAGATTTTCAGTATGGCACTTGGTCCTTGTGGATTCGATCCATACTTTACTACAACATTTGCTGTTCACCTGCAGTAGTTCTATTAGGTTAAAACTCTGTATATCAATATAGTTGATGTTTTAGTGATACCATATCTAACACTTGAAAAATGTATATTTTATTAAAATTAACATAAAATATAGTTAACATTAATAGATAACTAAAAGAGTTAGAATCAAAACGCTTATATACTTTTGACAATGTACAATTGTTTGAAAAATTGTAATAAGTATAAATTTGATACAAATGAATAAAACTTCTTAACATATTAAAACAAAATTTATATATATGCATTTTTGTTGGTTTTCTATAAGAACTCATTGTGACGGATTTGCTATGGTTCTATCGCAACTCCCTCGCAAATCCCTTGCAAACTGAATTTCTTTTGAAATTTTGATTGAAATATTTCTATTTTTTTAAAAAAATTGTTCACGAAATTTTATTAGACAAACCATATTGCGACAGAGCCATCGCAAATCCGTCGCAATATCTGTTATTATATCGATTCTTCTTCTTTTCTTCTCTTCCACTCTCGATCTATATCTCTATTTTTCTTCTCTTTGCCACTCTATCTCCCTCTCTTGTACTTCTCTTCAGCACTAGATTTTCCTTTCATCTCTCTCTCTCTCTCTCTCTCTCTCTCTCTCTCTCTCTCTCTCTCTCTCTCTCTCTCTCTCTCTCTCTCTCTCTCCCTCTCTCTTGTTGGCTGTTTGCCACTACCGCTGTGTGCTGGAGCTGACGTTCACCACCACCACCACCGTTTTCCACACCTGCTGGTCCCTTCCTCTCCAACATGGATGGTTAGCTTCCTCTCTTTTTTAGATGTTAGTTGTTAGATTAATTAGTTAAATTTGATTTATTTTAGGACTTGTAATGTGCCCACATTTAGGATTCATATTTTGTTAGATTTATGATTTGTTGAATGTAATTTTTTGAATGTGTTAGAGTTATGATTTGTTGAAATTAAACTGTTGACTTTTGTAAGATTTAAAAATTGTTAGTATTTGTGTTTTGTAAGATTTTGGATTTGAGTTTTGTTAGATTGGTGAATTGTTAGATTTAGGTTAGGAATATGCTTGATATATGTTTGAAATTTATTAGATTTAGTTTTGGAATTTGATAAATTTAGGTTTTAGATTTTTTAGATTTAGAAATTATTAGATTTATAATTGACTTTTTGTTAGATTTTCAAATTATTAAAATTTTATAATTGAAAAGATATATTTAGATTTGTGTGTTTTTGTTAGATTTAAAAGTTATTTTTGGTATATTTTTTGTTAATTTTTTATGTGAAATTTGATTTTGTGTTTTTGTTATAAAATATTTAATAATTTGCTATAGATTTGCGATGAACATTATAATGTTAGTCGCAAGTTTACCGCAATATTTGTGATGGTTTTTGCGATGCACACTTTCACGATAACTTTATCTTCCTCTAAAATTCATCTCAAATCTGCGATGGACTACACTTATGACGAAATTACAACACTTTTTTCTCACACAAAATTTCTATGTATTTGTGATAAATTTACTTTGCGACAAATATCGAATTGCGACTAACAGATTAGCACCATCGCCGCCTACTGAAGTCATCAAGAAAGATGTTGGGTTTAAATGAGGACAAGTTCAAGAGGAAGCCTTTCAATGCCAAAAGAGAAGCCTACACACGCTCCGGTTTTTGCTTTACCTGATTTTATTAAAATATTTGAGTTTGAGTGTTACGCTTAGGCATTGGAGCAGTGCTAATGCAAAACAAGAAGCCCATTGCTTAGTTTAGTGAGAAGCTTGGAAGACCCACATTGAACTACCTTACATACGACAAGGATATATACGCTTTGGTACGAGCCTTGCAAACATGGCAGTATTTCTTATGGCCCAAGGAGTTTGTGATCCATACCGATCATGAATCTACTATATGTCATCCGCAAACTGATTTTGAAACCTAGGTAGTGAATAAGACTTTGTCCGCTCTCTTGTGTGCATTGATTAAAAAGAACTTAAAGAAGAATGTTTACCCCATGTAGAATCTTCTTATAACCATTCTATGTATCCTCATTTTCAAATTGTTTGTGGTTTTAACCCTATTTCGCTTTTGGATCTAGTGCACATACCTTTGAATGAAAGAGCGAGCCTTGATGGGAAAAAGATGGCTGAACTTGTTAAGTAGATCCATGAGAATGCAAGGAAGAACATAGAGGAGAAAAATGAACAATATGTTTAGAAAGCCAACAAAGGGAGGCGAGATATGAAGTATAACATGGAAAATCAGTTTGGGTTCACTTGAGAAAATAACAGTTTCCAAATGAGAGAAAATCCAAGATGATATCACAGATTGATGGTCCATTCAAGATATCTAAGAAGATCAATAACAATGCATACCAAGTAGACCTACAAGGTAAGTATAAAATTAGTCATTTTTTTAGTGTTTCTGATCTCGTTCCCCTTCTTGTAGATGATTTTTGATTCGAGGTCAAATCACTTTCAAGAGGGATAGGATAATGCAATCCTATAAGGCATTAGGGACCTGGATGAGGACAAAGAGCATGAAACCGAGGAGAAGCTGGATACAAAGGAAGAGCTTGTAGCCAAGGAGGTTCTAAGTATACCAAGTGTTCCTATGACCCGGTCCAAAGCTAAGGCATTCGAGTAACTTATAGGAATGCTACTTAACCGTATGAAGTATCATTCAGATGGGAAAGAAGCTAATCAAGCCACTTTGATTTTGATTTAAGCTCGAGTTCAACAAATGGACATGTGAATCACTTGTGCTCTTTTTCTCCTCCTTGGTTTTGTCCTAATAAAAACCTCTTTTCAAAGAAAGATCTAAACGGTGAATCAAAAGTTCTTCCATAGCTTTTATGTGACCATTCAATTCCCCTGGTAAATCAGAAATGATTCCGCCCCTTCCGTGTGACCCTTCAATTCAATCATTTATCCTTTGATAATTTGTGTTCAACGGATGCAAAACGATCCCTATTTAATTTCAAAGTGCTATCTAACGAGAATCGCATCAGATATGGTCTTTGCTTCTCTTATTTCCATGATCATAACTGCAAAACGCTTGGGATTATATGCAGTGTTTCGGGCCTGCAAAGCTATGGCTTTATTATCTAGCTTTCGTACCACAATGTTTTGAAGACTAAAAACGATCTTGAAGGATGCTTGATAAAATCCATTGGATTACTCCATAATCCATTCCAATTATTGTTCATTCATTCTTTTTTGCTATCAAATCTAGGGTTTAGTAGCCCAAAATGATAGGTTTCATTATCTCACTTCTCTTATCAGAAAGTTTTTATAATTATATATGAGACCGACGGACTTGCATTTTAGAACTAATGATAAAATCATACTAAAACCGATGTGTAATTTTTGTTTCAAAACTGTAAAGCTAAGGCTTTATTATCTAGCTTGCATTCCAAGTTACCATAATGTTTTGAAGACTGGGAACGATCCTGAAGGATGCTTGATAAGGTCCACAAGATTACTCCATAATCCATTTCAATTATTTATTAGAGACTTATGTAAACAACTTATAGTATATTTCCATATAATCAATTATGTTGATATTCCTTTACGATATATTCATATTTAGGATATGCCATAAATTATGTACATGTATATAAACCCTTTCGTATTGAATAAGACAGCACAACATTCTCTTCTCTCTTATGGTATCAGATAAAAGATCCTAAATACAATTTTTTTCAGATAGAAGAATAACACATCGACTAAGAAAAGTAGATGGCGGCAAATACAGGGCTTCCTGCAAAAGCGGATCTAGGGGTGTACCATTGGCATAAAAGAATATTTTGTCACCGTTTTATCTCTATAGATCAGATGGACCGATAAACTTATTTACCACTGTTTATTGAAAGTAGAGAACTACGAAAACTAGGCTAAGCATCTGC
This sequence comes from Thlaspi arvense, assembly GCA_911865555.2. NCBI lineage: Eukaryota > Viridiplantae > Streptophyta > Magnoliopsida > Brassicales > Brassicaceae > Thlaspi > Thlaspi arvense. Next base: position 10,936,425 of record OU466862.2, on the reverse strand, counting down.
GGAATGCTTTGCGAACAAAGAGGAAATTGGGATTCATTGATGTCACCTTAAAGCAACGACAGTCGAATGATGAGATCGAACAGTGGGAAGTTGTTAACTCCATGTTGATTGCATGAATGATGAACACGATTGAGCCTACTCTTAGGGTTTCAATATCGATGGTGGATGAAGCACAAGTTTTGTGGGATGGTTTGAAGATGCAATTCTTAGCTGGGAACATGCCACATATTAGCGATTTTAGGGCGAAAAAAGCTAACTACCGGTAGAATGATGATACTGTTACCACATATTATGGGAAGCTAAAGAAGATGTGAGATAAATTGGCAATTTACAAACCAATTCGAACATTTACGTGTGGGGAACTTAAAGCTCAACTGGAAGAAGATCGTGAAGAGGAGAGGACAAATACATCCCTCACAGGCTTGAATGCAGAAAGATTTGGAATTGTGCGCTCTACGATACAAAGAATAGAACCACTTATGAAGTTATCTTAGGTGTATAACCGCATTGTGCGTGAAGAGAGACAACACATTATGACGCAAAATAGTGATGCCCCCGCGAATTTATTGCGCTTTACGGCGAATGCTAAAAATAAAGGGAACTCCTCTCACTATCAACAATGTGAGAAGGATGTGACATGCACCCATTGTTGCAAGTACGGGTATGCACATGTCGATTGCTTTCAACTGAATGCCTTCTCTTAATGGTGGGGAGAGAGAGAACGTGATTTCAGTGGCAGAGGTAGAGGAGGAGGAATTTGTGGAAGATATGGTCGTCGTGGTGGTGGTGCTGGACAATCTGGTAGGGGCAGAGGATCATCTGGATGATGGTACTCTGCACATGCACAACAATAAAGAGCTGTCCAAGAAAACATGACGAGGATGGATGGGGATTATAATCGCACATCTCTTCCACAACTTAGTGACGATCAATGGACATCTCTTTTGAGTTTCTTGTCTTCCAAGAAACAAGAGAGTAATGAGAAACTGAACGGTAAGACAGATTGTGGAGAATTTATTATTGATACTGGTGCTTCTTATCATATGACATTCCAAATTTTAATAGAATTCAAAAATTTGGTTAAAAAATTAGTATTTGAGAGATGGAGTTTGAAGAACTTTTAAAATTTTGAGATTCTATCATTATTGATTTATAGATTTTTAAAATCTTAATAGAATCTATTTATTAGTTTAACGATTTAAAAAAATTCATCCAAAATCCTTTATAAGTCAAAAAATTTGGTTTTTTTAAAGATTATATAATTTTATTAAAATTTTATATTATTGAAATATGGATTTTAAACAATTAACTCATAAAATAAAACTTAACAAAATTTTTAAAATACTATCTATATGGCTTAGATTTTTAAAGTTAATATAATAAAAACAATTTGATAAATTTTCTAATACAAACTATTTCAAAATTTAGCAAATCTTTTTTCTAAAATTTCACAAATCTGTAAACTTTTAAAATCAATCGAATTTTTTATAATTTCATGTTGGCTGTTTCCCACTCACTTTCTGATATCCACCTAATACCCTTCACTAAATTCCCTAAATTTGTATTAAGTTGTATTTAATCAAATTTCTATGATCATCTATCTATATTATTTTATGTATTTATTTACAAACTTTCGTGTTAATTTTAAGTTTATTAGTTGCAAGAAATGGAAATTTAAATTTATCAGTTGCAAAAATTGATGAAAAACCTATTATATGTTGACAAAAAAACTATTATATAAAATAGGACTACACACATCCACTACATATGTTTTGAACTACAAAAATAAATAAATTAATAAGATATGAGTAGTGTATACAATATTTAAATAAGCTTTAGAATATGACATAATTTTATAAAGCAAAGCTGTCGATGTAAAATCAGTTGGATGGAGAAGTTAAGACAGAAAGCTAGAACACCCGAGCTGAATATGATGATGAGAGCCGACCATGGAGACGGGTGTGCTTCGAACCAATCCAAGATTCCGTTGCCTTCAAGTAAAATTGCTGGTAAACCGAGAATCATGGTCGCAAATGGCGCCATATAGTACATTGTGTTTATGCTAAACAGAGAGAGAGACATGGACAATGAGGAGGAAACAAACACTCAGTTCCATGAATTAGAGACAAAAGCAGCAAAAGTTCAAATCTTTACATATATATACATAGAAGATTATATCTGAGTCTGCAATTGAAAGTTTCATACTTTTAACAAAACCACCATATGAATGTTAAGATGGAAACTTCAGGGAACAGAAGACTGACATGTCGAATTTGTAACCGTGAAGAAGAGATTCCGCAAGAATGGTCTTTGTAGAGGTAGCTAAACAACCAAACAAAGCAGCACAAAAACCAAACACATTAAAGCTAAGTTCTGTAATAGAAGTCAGAAGGATCCCACCGACAATTGGAACCAACGACGCCCAAATACGCCAGTCGAAATATTTCCTCCATACCATCCACTGTAACACAACTGCACTCCAAAAAATACATTTTACACTATGAAACCAATCAGAGTAACAACAAATAAAAAACAAAATCATTATTTTTGAAAAAATCCTCAAACCTGTTGTTGCTGGAGTGAAGGATTTGATTGCCTGCATAAAAGAGACAGGGATGTATCTAAGAATGATGTTTCCCAAGACAATGTTGATACAGAATACGACCGACATTGGGAAAATCCTCTTCCATCGATCTTCTGGATCAATAACGATCAATGGTTTTATCTTCAGGACTCTGATCACAATGTAAGCTCCAATCGATGTACATATGAAATGAACGCACGAAACTGACAACGGAAACTTGAAATCCAGTTTCTGCAAGAAACCAAATTTTCAAACACAGATCATGAGATCAAAAGAAGGAAGTAAACGAAAAAACGAAAAACCACTAATTTGTAAAGAATGATGAAAGTAAGAGATTGTGATTACCTGGAAGATCCATTTGTTCATGATGATAACGGTAACGTTAAAACCCCACCATTGAAGAATCGATAGCAGAGATCTGAACATACTCCATTGATGCCATTGACTTCCCTCCTCCATTATCTCTTTCTCCGTCGTAAATTCCCAGAATATATTGACAAGTGAATCAGAGAGAGAGGGAGAGAGAAGAGAGAAAACTTAGGAATCTGGGCAGGAGAAGCTGAATAGGTAAATGAGGAGGGAAGAGAGTAACGGAAGCAGTAAGTTCTGCTTCTCATGCGATTTTGTTTCGGGTTCTCCTCTTTTTTTTTGTACTCCATCAATCTTAAAACGTCTTTCTCTCTCGTTGCCATGAATATATTGTTTTGCTCTTTCGTAGGTTTCCTTGCTCTTACCTAGGTTTCCACAACCTCCACTCCACTATAGTGCATTTCAGTTGGATGAGAAGCTCATAACCTCTGGTAAAATCGTGATGGATAGGGTCCTTGAAATTTGCTATCGATATGCAATGATTGAACCCCTATAAAGTGTTTTAGAAGATTAGAAAGACATAGAATATTCACCATTGATATTACTCAACTTAGAAGTGCGGTGAATGATTCAAACAGACCAAGTCTGAACTACCTTCTTTATCCAAAAAAAAGTCTTGAACAACTCGGACAGACATCTCAGGAATCCGCCTCGTTAACTTCCCCGCTAAAAGAATCTGTAGAAGAATATAAGAAGCGATTTAATTGACACAGATAATAGTAGGGATTCATCGGTTTGATGAGAGATAAGGAAAATGATTCACAGATTCTTCTGTGAAACGATTTGGTTCACAGATTCAGGTCGGAGACTTTAAATTCCAAAATCTTTCACTGCCATCAGAAGTCAGTCATATTTGTCTCAATCTCACAACTCGAATCAAAAGCAACATCCTATTGACATTTACGAACAAAAAAAGAACAGAATATGGGAAAGGAGCGACCTGACGGAGACTTACGCTTGTTCTAACAACCCGGAAAATGGTCGCTCTCAAGAATATCTTCTTCCAAGCATCGATCCATCTCACCTGATCTGGATCTTTCGGTATCCAACAAAATTCGACACATAATTCTCACCACACAAGTTCCAAAATTCAACAAAGCTATATATATATATATATATATATATATATATATATCCAGCGTTAACCCCTCGACTCCCACAGAGGAAAAGGAAAGGGAAAAAAATAGAATGTTTAGGATTAGATGAAAACTGATAAGCTTGAGAATTGATTTCACACAGAGCCATAGAGGAAAATTCAGAGAGAAAGCGGAGAATAAGAGAGAAAAAATTAGACGCCTATTTTGTTGGATTTTTCTTATGTCTCTTTATTTTCTGAAACGAAAGTTATGTTTTTAGGGAATTAAAATAGTGTAAAGAAAAGAGACTGATCATAAATTCATACCAAAAATAGTCAAAGCTTGTGTCATGAAAAGGAAAGCTGATGTGTCAAACTCTTGTGAGACACAAGTGAGTTCTTATATAATAGATTCGTTTTGCATAATTGCATTACAGTGGAAGTGGAATCTCTAAATTCATCCATTTTTGTTTTATTTTCAATTTCTTTTATCTCACCAAAGAGACCGTACACAAAGGATATAAAGATGGTAACTTTGGAAAATGTTGGTTCCTTAGCATCCATACTTATCTTACAAGGGTGATGGAAGTTAAGTAAAATTACTGTCAATTCTATATACATCTTCTTGTATTCGCCGTAACAAAACAGAGAATTCATTAGTACATTTAATAGCTGACAAACTACAACAACCTTTAATAACACTTTGATTACTCTTTGGTAAGTCTACACAATTTAAAAAATGTCAAGGCAGTTATCAGACAAAGCTTCCTTGCCTTTAACTCTTCACTCTTCAGGGGATATAATACATTGGATTTGCAAGTTTGAAAGATCGTTGAGACATGGAAGAACCCAACAAATCACTCCACTGATCACCTGAATTGCCTCTAATCCTATATCCCTCTTTCACCATCTCATCCCTCTTCTCAGATTTGTATATTGTCGCCATTTTGTGCTGTTCATCCGGAGATCTACAAAGAAAGAAAGGTCTAAGTCTATACACAATAAACAACAGTACAAACTGATGATGATGTCTTTTCATACAATCAACATACATCAAAACTCAGTATCATTGCTTCACTAGCATCAAACATTTGCATAACAAAAGCATGACCACTTAAAAACCAAAAGAGCTACATTTTGTTTCCATGACAATTAGGTCCAAGTCTAGGCACAATAAACAGTACAAACTGATGATCATGATATGTCTTCTCAAACTATGTATGATTGATTGATTCCTCACAATCAAACATTTGCATAACAAAAGCATGACCACTTAAAAACCAAAAGAGCTACATTTCGTATCAGTGACTTAAGTATATACCTGAGAATAAGCTTGTCCCAATTCTGGAAACCAGCATTGATGAGGTTTTCAACAGTGACAAGCCTGTGGCTCTCTTTCCTCCCTGTAAGCAAGAAAACTTTGTACCCTAAATCAATTACTCTTTGGTAAAGCTTCAAGCTTGGTTCTATTGCTGGTGCCACTCCTCTCTCTACCCACCTATCGAACTCCGAGTGATCAAATAACTCAAGCCTGCAAAGATCCCCAAATCCAAATTCACCATCATCATCAATTGTATCACATATGTTATAGTGGTGAATTGTTCTGAAGATTTGAGAAGTCAAACGAAGTTTTAGATAAAATTGTAAAGGGAGAGATTGAGAAAACGTGTACCCAAAGCCATGGTCAATGTAATACGGAAGATTCGATAAGAGAGTCTCGTCGATATCGAAAATCCAGATATCTTTGCCGTCGCCGGAGAATTCGACGCTGTTCGCGAAGATCGAAGCCTCTTCAGAGACTCTCTCCAGATCGGTGGAGTAACCTCTGCCCAACACGTAATCCTTCACGTAATCGGTGCACTCCGCCGGAATCGTTTTCCACGGGGCGAGATTGTTCGTCTCCGCCGCGAATCTCCAGCTCGTGCAATACAAATTGACCTCGTCGTCATCGGCTTTCTTGCGTCGGATCTCGATTTCCGACGGGTACTCGAGAATCGACGGCTTCGGCAACAGGTACGAGTCGGGAGTCTCGTCGGAGAACGCCGACGAAAACATGGAAATTACAAGGAGAATCACGTAAATCCTCATCGGAGAATCACCGGAACTCGAATCAAGCAGCAAAAATATACGAAATTTCGGAATCAAATGAAAATTTTCGAATTGGAGAAATCGGAATCAAATGAGGGTTTATTGAAGAGGGAATATGCAGCAAACGGCGAAAAGGAATCGATATAAAATTCGAAATCCAAAAGAAATGGGGAATATAAAGAATGGTTTCGGATTGGATTAATGGAATTTCGTACGAAAGAAGAAACCTATTGAATTATAATTTAACAATGGAGAAGAAATGAAAATAATGGGAATTGTAAAGACTGCTTCTTTTAAAGGCAGTGGAAAGAAATTGGCAAAGACGACGAAAGGAGTGGCCGGTGTGACGTGTAGGAAAAAGCCAATACTAAAAGAATCTGTTCGTTTCGGGTTCGGATCTAAGATATCCATTTATTTACTTTGGGGTCCACATCTGGTCCTTTGTGATACGTAGTAGTTTCGGTTTTTCTTCTCCTATTGGCCTATTTAGTTAATGTGTGATTACAACCATATGGATAATTTTATTCGACAACGAAAGTTTTTTTTTTATTCTTTTGGTTTTCGGACAACGAAAGTTTATTAGTATGATACTTATAATTGGTTTTCGAGATCGATGTTGGTCTAGTGGTGAATGTATCGTGTTGTTCTAGTTTAAGTTATTCCTAAAATTCTATGTATGTAAAATGGTATTGTGGCCGTATGTATTAAAAAAATTCATACAAGTAACAAATTGTTAAGTTCAAAAAAAAAAAAAAAACTGTTCACAACTGTGTTAGAATTTGGATAATGATCCAAACAATAATAACAATTTTGTATTCCAAAGACGACGGATTCTTGCACGCACGCTAAGGTACGCGTCAATACAGTGTTAACAGAAATTGGCTGTGCAATAACTCTTAAATTATTTAACAGATAACATGTTCCTAATTAAGGCTAATTAAATAAATTTGGTCAAAAAAAATTTAAGGCTAATTAATTCTTTTAAATCTGTGTTATGATAAAAGTTTTAAGTTTGTCTACCCCACTTTGGAGAGTTATTTACGCTTATAGTCATTTTTTGAATTTTAAGTTACAAAAGAGGTTTTTTTTAAAACCAACACGCTTTTGCTATTGAATTGATAATTATGTCTTTCTGTCCAAGTGATGAAAATTGATTCGCGTCCACGCGTTGGTGTTCATCCATTGTCACTATCACTTAGTGTCTATCAAATCGTATTGTAACTATTATTTAATAACAATTTGTATTCATCGAGCTATATCCATCACGTCCACGCGTTGGTGTCCATTCATCGTTACTATCACTTAGTGTTTATCAAATCGTATTGTAATTATCACTTAGTAACAATTTATATCCATCGAGCGGTGTCCATCAGACCGTGTCCATCAAATTGTGTCCGACGAAAAAAGTATTTTCGAACATTCAAGTAAAATAAATAAGAAGAAAGATCAGAAAGTGTCTTAGTTTCAAAAAAAAGTATTTTTTGTAATTAATAACTCAAAAGTACCTCTAAAAATAAATAATTCTATTTTGGGCCAAAACCCAAAAGTCAATATGTCCACTGTTTACGTATAAAATATTCATGTCTTGGTCGGTTTAAATTTATTTTCTTTTGATATGTTTACTTCTCGGACAAGAAAATATATTTAAGACTTATTCGATCATTTTTTTTTCTTATTGATTATTACATATTTTAAAGTGTATAAGATGAAAAGTATAATGGTGAAAACTCAATTGAACATGAATATAGTTCGATAATATAATCATAAAGAGAAAAACAGAAACTAATTTTAGTAAGTTAATATCTTTTTCGTTATAATATGAAAAAAGTTTATATGGATGGTAAAATTATTTTTTAAAGATAATTTGATGTTGTTTTTAATAATTATTAAGATGAATGATATACTGTTTTCACGTTTTGATTTCACTTTTCTTTTTCTTGTCAACAGTATGAATCATGCTAGTTTTGAATTAGTGTTGACATTGTGACAACACAAATATTTTAAATGAAATTTTATTAATAAATGTTCTAAGTGGTGTATAAAGACAAAATCACTAGACTACATATCTTAATTAATTGTCTCTTTATACCATTTACAACGCTAGATTTTGATCCGCGTATTGTGCAGACTTATTTATTAATTGAAATTTAAATTTAATATATTTATATTACTATTATATATATATTTATTCTATATTATAATGTGTTATATTTGTTTTTTTAGTGTTTTTATCCTCATATATATATGGTATAATTTCTTTTTAATGTAGATTGTGATGTATTAATTGTTAAACAATTATCTCATATTATACATTGTAATAGATATTATATGTGTTCAACTATTTATTTTTATTCAATTGGTTTATGATCTTTTATCTATAGCTTATTTTTATAGATCAACAAACTGAAATCACCATCGACTCTTCTTAACTCTAAACTAAATATTTTCTTAATTTGTTTAATCAATTTTCAAAATATTAACTCATTTTTAAGCACAGATAGTCCTTTTTCTCCCTTTCCTATTGCTCCCAGTCCTACTATTCTGATTACAATCTACTATTGTTTTCTCTTATTTTATGCAAGCTTCCGTCTCATTCAATTTTGTAATTAATTGTAACTCTAAATTGGAAAAATTGTAGTTAGAGTTGGTGAGACAGAGCAAGAGATCTGTTCATATATTTGATAGATTATTATATCAAAATATTGTGTTCACTTGATAAATATTGATTTTAATTGATTTGAGGCATTTCTCTTCTTTCGTAAAGCAATTCTGATGTGTTCATCCATCTGACGATGATGAACTATCTGACTATATTTATGAATGTGTGTGGAGATAGTTATGTCTATTTTCATGTCATGTGGAGGTAAACAATATGACTCTGTTAAAAAATATAATCAATCATCTTGTTTTAGTTTATTTTTACACTTTACATTAAAACAAATATATTTCCGACTAATGAGTAAAATCATTGAAAATCAACATTAAAAAAGGATTGATAATTATTTGCTGCTTTTTTGTCTTCTTCGTATATATTAAGTTTATTTCTATACAATATAATTTAAACACTTTAGTTTTTTTTATTCATGAAAAACTTTCATTCATTTTATACAGTAAAATAGCTATGAATGCTTTTACTTTAGTTTTATGCATTAATATTTCTGGGTTTTTTTAAGTTTGATAACTATTCTCCACAAGTTCTTCCTTCATCATTCATAATTGTTCATCTTCCAACTCTTTTTCATATTCTTTTTGTTTATATTCGAAATAATATTTTGAAATTTTTTATTTCCTAGAAAATTTATATTTTTTCATGGTTTGTAAAATAAAAGTATTTGTTTTATATGGATGATTTTATTTCACTTTTGTACATAAATCTTTCTAACATTTTTTTAAGTTTAATAACTATTACTTGTTCTACTGGCATCGTTTTTATTTATTTTCCTTGCAACATTTTTTCATAAATAAAAAATTTGTAATTTTTATGGTTTGTAAAATAAGTATTTATTTTTAATTTTAAATTAATATCATACAGAAACCCAAAAATGACCCAAAATCTATAAAAGCTTATAAAGAAAAGGACAAAATATTTAAAAGCCCATTTTGAAAATAAAAAATTGCTGAGGTGGACACTTAGATGGAGAAATATTTGGCTAATTATATATACTAGGTCTTTATCCGCGCTATGCTGCGAGATATTTTTCTAAATTTTGTATATATTTTTGATATAATAAAATTATTTTTATAATGTAAATGAATATTATATTTATTTTTTATTAGTTTAAGTTATGTATTTATATATTTTAAATCTGAATAAACATTATATATTTTTTATTTTTCAAAATTATAATTTGCTATGAAATTTAGTTAGCTAACTAATTATAAATTTATATATAGGAATAAAATATATAAGAATAAAGCAATACATTTTTAGTACATTCATGCTAATGGCAAATGTAATCTATTTTCTCCAATAAATTGCCACATGATCCTTCTTTGTAATTATATAAAACAAAATATCATTTAAAAAAAGATTTATTAATTAATATGATTATTTTGAATTATAAAATTTATTTATTTATCAAATATTTTATTATAAACATATGTTTCTAAAACTACCAAACTCTAATCAATAACATTCATATAAAAACCATCGCTATTGCTTTAGAACTAAATAGAAAATTATGTTTGAACTCTTAAAATATCGTTTTAGTTAGAGTTAAATAATTAAATTTTGGTTACTGTAAACATACTTTAACTTGGAAATTTAGCACAGAAAAATTTCTTCTTCTTACAAAAATCGAGAAATTGCATTTCCCGTCAAAACAAAAAAAAAATTATTTTCCCATTAAATTGAGAAATCGGCTATACCCTCCAAAATCCAAAAAAATCATTTTCTCGTCAAACCTAAAACCTAAAATTTTATTTTCCCTCGAGAACCTGTGTTTTTCCACCAAAGCCTAGAAATTACGTTTTTTCACAAAAACCAAAAAATTTCATCTTCGTGCAAAAACAAAAAAAAAATTGTATTTTCCCGCCAAAATCGAAAAATATATTTTTCTTGCGAAACTGAGAAATCATCTATTTCTGCAAAAAAAAAAAAAAAAAAAAAAAAAAAAAAAAATCTCGTCAAGCTCATAATCATGCTTTCCTACAAAACAAATAAACTACAATTTCCCGCGAAAACCAAAAATTGCATTATCTCCCGTGAAATTGTGTTTTCCCGCGAAAACTAAAAAATTGTTATGTTTTTATCGGTTCAAATTTTTGCTGATTTATGAGCTTCTTAGAACATAAGGCTTTTGCATTGTTGTCATGGAAGCATAGTTGATGTTGAGCCTATACTTTTTCAATCATATACGTCTATGTCAAACAAACAGATAGCTAAAAAAATTTTATTATGTTTTTGTTGTTATTTATTATTTGAATTTGGTTTTGGCAAAAAAAAAGAAAAAAATTATTTAATTTTTTTATTTGTTTTTATTTATTATTTGGGTTTGGATTTGGTAAAAAAAAAAAAAAAAAAAAATTTTGCTGTTATTAATTATTTGGGCTTGGGTTTGGTAAAAATTAAAACAAAACTTAATAGAAAAAATATTTGAGTTTTTAATGGGTTTAAGTTTAAAAATTAAAATAAGTAGATGAGATGTATTAATAAAATGTTTTGATTGGTGATTATTTTTGCTAAGGTGTCATGTTTATAAAGCTTAAAAAAGCTGAGGTGTCAAGCCATGGAGAGACTTTAGTGTTATGATTTAAGCATGTTCTAAAAATAACTTAAAAATATTACTATTATTCTATTAAAATCAATTATATAATGTTTTATGATTTTAAGGAAAAATTTAAGAAATGGCCCAGATTAACTTGGAAATGAAATATTCTGATCAGATAATCGATATTTTGGTGAAAACATAATACACCTGCATATCGTTCCAATAATACTCATACTTACTATAATCGATGGCAGATATTGGGGAACATTAAATGTGAGGTGACGTTGAAGAATCTTCCGTCGCCGACAGGGAAATCTAGTTGATGAAGTTGCTTAGACAACAAGCTCGATAAATGTAAGGACAGTATAAAAAAGAATATAAACTTGTTGGATGAAAATATTTACGGATCCAGGGGAGTATTTAATGTGGCAGCAACTGGTGGACCTTTCAGTTTCTCTTCTTCTTTCCAACAAGGATAGTTGACTCATCGATTGCTTTCATCGCAATAACTGCTAAGCAAAGTTGTTCATCCCACAATAACTACCGGTCCGAACAGGTAACAAAACATATAAATTAAGGAGATTTCTGGAATTGATGATGTTACAGTGATGTAAGTTATAGTGCTAACATGAATCTCACCAAATTTAGGGAAATGACGCATTCGGTGGGAGTGGTCTGCAGAGAATGGATCAGGCATGAGGAAGGGTGGTGGGACCATGAGCCGGATAGAACAACCTTAACCACACAATCACTCTCAGCGAGCATGCAGATTTCATCGCAATGCAACGGGTTGTGAGTGAGAAATTGCGCCTGCAACGTCATGAGCAAATAGAGTTGAGTTACTAGTGGCCACACTAGATGCTGGGTCCGGAGTGGAGACGAGCACCGCCCATTCGAATCTCGGACGACGAAGGCGCCAGATTGTTTATGGCGATAAGAGCAGACCTTCCCGAAGTGTTCCTACGAGTTAACGTTATCAAGCCTGAGATAGCTAACAACGTTGTTGTTAGCGATAATAGAGTTAGTGTATGCTCAACGGCCCTGCTTGCTACCCATGTTGCCAGAGATGTGTCCCTTCAGGCAAGCCAATTCCCCTATGCGTCCCCGCGACCACTAGCAACATACTGCCCCCAAGGCCCGCAAACCGAAATACTACAGACCAGTAAGCAACAAAGGGATTATATGGCCAGGTATGAAGTACAGAGAAGTTCTGAAGTACCCGTGATATGTTTTCTTCTTTGTACATCTAATTCATAAGTTAATGCAGGAATAATGGACCCAACAATCACTGGTGATCCGCCCATGCAGTTTGTCCACTATCCCTCACCTGCAAATAAAGTCCAGGGACCTGTTAACGGTAAGTAAAACTTTGGCGCAGTAACATATACATACTAGATCAGCTAACATAAATGCGGTCTTTGTAGACGGATGGGACAAAAGGCCTCTAGCAAGTCGGCCAGGGCCGTCTAACATTCCGGCAGAGCTTTTCCGTACCTCCGGCGTAATACTCCGAGAAGGTAACTTATCTGGTAACAATGACGTTGGCATTGATTTATGATTAAACAAGACCAAAAAGAATACCTGATTAAATTCGTTGACTAAACTTCAGATTCAAGCAAGCCACGTGTCAAGGTGGGGTAGTCTTCGTTCCGAACACACGCCTGGGTTCAGAACCTCGAGAACGCATCCTGGCCTGGATATTTTCTTGAGCCGTCTTCCGATGTGCCGCAGAGGTCTACAAAATGTAAAACAATCCCCCTGGGAGATCCTGATTAGTACATGTACTATGAATCGAAAGTGCTATATAAGTCAGCCCCGTGATCTGTTTGATTTTATACACCCGCAGTCGACAGGATTCAACTGCGAGATTTGAGTGAATTATGGCAGTTCTTCAACGCGGAAACTGCCAACAACAGTTTGTTTTCCCTGACTGCGAAAAGACACGATAAACGACGCCAGATCAAACCACAAAATCTCGACATTGAGCTACAACTTAGTCTAGCTGGGGCGTACATTGATGTCTCGGGTGTTGCGGCCCGGCGAGCCAACGAGGTTCAAGTACTTACGATCAGCTCTACCGATTCTACCTCCACATTGAGCGGCGGCCCTTCAACGGATTACAAAAACTCGGATGATTCGGAGATCCCAGGGATGGAGTGTAACAATCTATATATATCGCTAACAGGTTGGTTAGCCTATGTATTAACATTAAGGGTAATAAGTTATTGTTACTGCCAACGTTATGTATCGTTAACATTGGGTTTCTGTTATCTTGCAGGGGACTCAATGGAACCAACTGAAATGGATGTAACAGACGTAGAACCACAACGCAGAGCGCCGCCCCTTCTGTGGAATTGGGGTGTGAGACAACATCGGTAGTGGACAAAGGGAAAGGCATCGTGTGGAGGCAGATATGCAGGCACCAAGAGAGGAAAGGGTTTAGGTAAAGCGCCAGTGGTCGAGAGATGTGACAGTATAACGCAAACGAGGGGGTGCCTGCTTGATTGAGGTGAGGTGCGCATTGTACCAATGCTCCATGCCCGTGATGCACCACCGAATTTCGACAATCCGGTAGAAGAAGGTAAGAAGCGCTATACTGGGTTAACGGATTGTTAGCTGCTCCAACCGTCTGCTAATATAATTATTGATAATACTCTTAGCAGATGAGCTCGATAGGGCATTGCGAGACGTAGACTACGAGGGCGACGATATCTACAACGGTCGTATCTTCAAAAGCAAGGCAGACTGCAAGATGAAATTGGAAATTCACGCTACAAACTGGAAATTTCATTTCCGCTACATCAAGTCAAAACCAGATATTGTCCTCGTGGAGTGCGTAGGCGAAGGATGCCCTTGGCGAGTTTACAAACCGAAGATGGACGACACCTGCCGGTACGAGGTGAGTAGCATGGTGCTTCAACATACTTGTGACGTGAATGCGAGGGCTAACTATCACATCCAGGCTTCGTGTGAATTCATCGGAGACCTCATCCGTTCTAAATATAGTAGCGAAGGAAGGGGGTCACGGGCTTTTTAACAAGAGTTAAGCCTTCACGTAAGCTATTGGAAGGTGTGGAGGGCAAGGGAGATCGACTGGGACAAGGGAATGGGGACTTCTATGGGGAGCTTTACGCTAATACCTCCCTACTTCGAACGACTTTTGCAAGCAAATCTGGGGTCTAATGTAGCGCTAGAGACTGAGGTCGGTGTAGGGGGTGTCGAGCGTTTCAAATATCTTTTTTTCGCTTGCGACGTACGTTGAGGGGTTCCAGTACATGCGTAAGGTGATAGTTATCGACGGAACACATCTCCAAGGTCAGTATGGCGGCTGCCTTGTAGCTGCAATTGCTCAGGATGGTTATTTCCAGCTATTTCCGCTGGCCTTTGGTAGAGTCAACAGTGAAAACGACAACTCTTGGGGGTGGTTTCTAGTAAAGCTCTCAGCCATTGTCCCTGATGACCCACAGCTGGTTTTCGTATCAGACCGACATGCATTAATATACTCTGGAATCCGGAAGGAATACGATTAGGGTGATTACCACGACCACATTAGTGTTACGTGATAACGTAAATAGTGTCGCTAACGTGTCTACATTTTATATCAGGTTTATCCAATGGCCTCCCACAGGGCTTGCATTGTTCACCTTCAACGGAACATTCAATCACTCTTCAAGGCTCCGCATCTGCCCCATCTTGTCCCTCAAGCTGCCAGGTTTTTCCGGTTGGGTGAGTTCGACAGTATTTTTAATCAGATAAAAGAGATAGACACCAAATGCGTGGCGTATCTAGAAGACCTGGGATTTGAGCATTGGACAAGGTCCCACTTGGTGGGCGAGCGGTACAACCTAATGAGCAGCAATGTATCAGAGTCCCTCAACAATGTTCTAACAATGGCGAGGGATTTCCCAATTATCTCCATACTGGAGACAATCCATACAACTTTGGTTTGCTGGTTTGCTCTGCGCAGGGAGGCCGCTGCAACTTCTGCAAGCGTTCTTACTCGTAAAGTAGAAGAGATGGTTGTTGAGAGTTTTGAAAAATCATCTGGGTATTTTGTCATGAAGATAGCGGAAGGCATCTACGAAGTGAGAGACTCGGGAGACATTGCATATGCTATCAATCCAGCTCCTACACATCCCTTGTAAGCATGCAATTGCTGCAGTGGTCCAGGCGGGGATACATGTTGATACACTGGAAGGTGCATGCTACACTACAGAGGTGACGAGAATGGTTTACAAATCGCTGATAATGCCAGTCCTGGACATGAACACATTAGCCCCCTGTGAAATAGACATCGGAGGGGGAAAACTGGCTCCACCGGCGGTACGTAGGCCACCAGGTCATCCGCGTAAGCAGCGAATTATTTCAAGGGGAGAGTTAAAGGTTAGTAGTGTAACAAATTTAACGGCACCCATCTTCTGTCATTTTGAAGGAGTACTAACTCCATTGTATCTCCGTTGGTTTAGAGGGTAAACAGGAGGAAGTGCACAAGGTGCCGTGGGCGGGGACATAACAAGTCCACATGCAAGTTCCCCATTCCGGTAATGTATCATCCCCCGCTAACTTATTGATAGCCGTGGACACGTAATAACAGATGTGTTGATCTTATATCACAGGGGCCGTGAGCAGAAAATAATCCAATAAGGCCAAGTGCAGTGGGTTGTAAGGATGGTGTGCCAGTGTATCAAAGTAATCCCCGTGTGGAGGTGTCGAAAAATAAGTGAAGAAGTGATAACTTTTCCATGTAAACTATTTGTAAAGTGTTTATATGGTTCGAAAAAGTACCGCATAAAAATCATACATGAATCACTGCCCTTCTCTCTATTATGTAATTCATCTGAAACGTTGTGCTGGCAAACTCTTAACTTATGTAATGTGAAATATTTTTATTTATGTACTATAACGGTGGCCCATGCTAGGTGTATCGTATTAGACAAATCTAACAATATTCAGATGTTAACGACTCAACAATGTATTGACCCTCGACGGAGTAGTTATCCGGATAACATCATCTGCGTCGTGTGATAGTAATGTTGGCAGTTAATATGCTGACATTTAGATTAAACAGTTGCTGTCACAGTTAGCAAGCTAATAAGTTTGGGCTTGGTTATTTTAAAAAGCTATTTTCCAACTGATCATTTGAGCAATGGTAAACGGGGTGGAATCTACCTTTAAGACTGAAAACGCATAATAGCTAATAAAAAAAGAAAAATAAACATAGAACAACTGCAAATTACATAGTCCGGCTTTGCGTAAACAGAGAAGGTATGAAGTACGTAACCGAAGGTCCAACAACAGTCTAAGAGATGCAACAAAGCAGAGAAAACGCTAAATGAAAAGAACAATAAGTTAGTCATCGACAGCGACGGTGAGCGGTAGAAGTAGAGAAGTTCTCAATTAGACAGGTAACAAGCTTCTTGACCTCCCCACCGAACCCTGCCGGATCCACAGATCTGCATTCGTCAACGCCTCCCACCCCATAAGCCTAGATGAATAGGATGGCCATTGCAATAGACTGTACATGGACTGTTGTCTATGACAAGGAAGGTGGTGGTGTCGATGTAGGCCATAGCAGGGTTGGCAGCTACTTGTCTGAAAAGATAGGGGAGCATCACCGCTATCGGGGTAATGGTGTTATCGACGCTGGCATACGATTTGATGGTTGGATCACAATCAAGAATCTCAATCCTCCGGAGATGGAGATGCATGGCAAGGGCTACCCAATGGATCTTGTTGAAATTAAAAGGGATATACAGGACATCCGCCTCCACAAATAGATGAACTTGATCCGTATCACCTTCCCCAAGTACCGTTTCAACTAGTTGTTTGGAAAACGTAAAGCCTCCAGGGTCACCAGCCTTAGCGAAATTGGGGTAGAGCCTAGTAAGCTGAGAGACAAAAGTGGAGTCAAGCACGTCTACGGAAAGAGGCGATCCGTCACGCTTGTCAGCCCGCAGAATGCGCTGACTCAATTTGCATAGAGCATCTGAGACCTACGAAATCAGAGGGCGAGGATACTTTAGCGACGTAAATGCTTTCTCATATTTAACGACCTCCATGGTTTCTTACAAGTAACTTTTGCTAATATAGGTTAGAAGTCACCAACCTTAGCTGGTGTAGGCTTGGCTAAATCCAACAACTCTTTTATCTCCTTGGCTGATACAAACGACATCCCAATACTAATGCTACATACATAAGAAATTCCATCAACATTAACAATCCGTAGCACGTTAATGAAAAATATGGATTTATGCACAGAGAAAGGAACCTAGTTAGCGATATCATGGCAACCTCGAACCTCTGTTCCATCCTTCTCTTGTTGTCAATTTCCTCTGTCGTCTGGTGGCCAATGATTGACTTAATCTTCTTATCACAATCAAATCTCTTGTCGTCCAGCCTACAATATTTAGTCCGCGACTCTTACTCTTATGAGTAGCGTCGTGAACTATGTTTGGTTTACCATCAGCGCCAACATCGTCCTGCTGACCTTGTGTTAGACTAACTGAGAACGTGGGTACGACGATCCTCTCCATATTCTGCAAATGATAGAACAAACGTATGGGTGGACGCTAACATTGGGTGGACGCTAACATTGGGCGGTGGTCGCTAACATTGGGCGGTGGTCGCTAACATTGTGCGGTGGACGCTAACATTGTGTGGTGGACGCTAACATTGTGCAGTGGACGCTAACATTGTGATACATACGCTAACATGGTGCTGGTGCTACAGATGCTAACATTGTGGTACGGACGCTAACATTGTGGTATGGACACTAACATTGTGCTATGGACGCTAAATAGGTTTGATAGACGCTAACAGGTTTGACAGATGCTAACAGGTTTTCTAGACGCTAACATGTGTGTCTTTACCTCGACTGCTGCGTTTGATCCTTCCTGTCCAGAATCCGACTTCCTCACCTCGGAATTTTCCAAGTCCGGTGACACCTATGACGAAACAAGTATAAGCATGTGTTATTGAACAATATGACATAGAGCAACTACACCTACTTTACTCACCTGCCCCGCGATCGGCGACCTGTTCACAGACGTGACATCATTAAAGTTATGATGCAAAGTGAAAAGTTCATGTAGCTCTGCAACTAACGTGCGCTGCCGCTAACGCATCCTCTGTATAAATAGCTGCAATCTCTCCTACCATCTTATCAACATCGCCATTCTTTATGCCGTCGGCTGCATTTTTTTTGCCGGGACGGGAACTGCAGACATATTCTTATGACTCGAGAGGATTGGTCTTCTTTGTGCTCGACAATGAGGTTGTCTTGAAACCACTTAGTCATAGCACCGATTACAATCTGGTTGTTGGCAACGATCTCTTTGTTAACGGCTTCGACAATCCTCTCCACAAAGTCCTTTACTGCTTCGGCAATAGACAACACCACTACTGAAGCAATGTTGGTATCTGAGGCCATCCCTCCGCCCGTTTTCTTCCGAAGTCTACCGGGTTGCCTGGTTGTTGATTTCCCTTTATTCCCGCGGATATTTTTGGTCTTCGGTCCTACTTTCGGTGCCGTTTCTTCTACCAGCTCTACCGGTTTCCTACCACCAACAAACATTTCCCAGCTGAATTTAAACTCTTCTCCAATAAGTCGAACCATGTTGGCGACGCGCACATCATCCTTGTCATTCAACCATGAGAGATCGTCCTCTTCGGCATTTATCACAGCATCAAGTCGAAAAATTTAGACAACTTCTACCTATGGAATGCATCCCTAACTTGTCAGTGTAACGAAAGGTTTACAAACATCGAGTTACCAATTGCAGGGCTAACAATGTAAGCGGTTCTAGTTTTAACAATCCAATCGTTGAGTACCAGAACTAATTTATCAATACAAAAGTTAGCGACACAACAAACAAAAGTTGGCAATGCCCAATTTAGCGTCAACCATGAAAAAAAAATTAGGCAACTTAACTATCGTTGACGATGAAAATTTAGGTTCAGAAAACTAACATTCGAAAACTGGTCCAGGGCTCTGACATGTCTTAGTTTTAGCTGCGGCAGGAGGCTATCTCCTCAAAATCATCATCATCCGCCTGCGAATCGGTGTCTCCAAGAATGGTCGGCACGGCTTCATAGACAACAAATTGCAACGCAACGAACAACCCTTGAGCAACGATATCCGCTGCAGCGAGTTGCACTAAGTCTCTCTCCTTGATGGAATTCATCATGCGGTCAAATGACAGTCATCCCCATGGATATGCGAGGAACTCTTCAAGATTCTCCGCCATTTCGGCGTGTTCTTTCAAGACTTTGATCTTCGGGTAGTGGGTTAACGGGAGCAGAAAACCATCAACCAGTGCAAGGCATGCATATCTGAGCCTCATCTCGCGGTCTCCTGGGGACCTTCTCCTCAGAATTGAAACAACCTTGTCCACCGTGACATTCTTCTCTTGTCCAAATAGCTTGCCATATAACGGTTCTTTCACCGGCTCGGTGTTCTTCCGGCGCGTCCTATCTTTCTGCGGAAACTTCCCGCAGCGGAGTCCGGTTACCAATTTGAACTCCCTCAGCGAGAATCGGATTGGAGACTCGGCGAATAGGATCCAGATCTCGTTATCTCGGTGAACTTCTAACTGGCAAGACAGCAGAAACAGGTCAAACCCCCTGACCATGCGGGTTTTTCGTGGATCTCCAGCAACTTCCCGAGCTGTGAGTCGCAGATGAATTTTAACTCGGTTTCGTCGAGGGTGTCTTTAATTTGTTCCACTAGTGCGGCCCTCTGATACATATTGACCCTGTGTCCAAAAGTTCTCGAACCAGCGGCGATCATCCATCTCGGCAAGTATGGGATTTCATCCTGTAACAAAAGACATTAGATAATGGGTTGCCAATACTGAAAACAATAACTAAAATCCCAAATCGTACCATGATAGTTTATGTGAAAGCGAGTAGAATGATCCGATGTTCGCCGACCCAAGTCTGTCTTCGATTTTGCAGTTCGCCGGAAATTCTATGTGGTTGGGAGCCCTAAATAGCAGAAGGGATACTGGACCGGTGCTGCGGAACAGAGAATATTTTCTAAAAGAAAATCACCTTTGTGGATTATCTTGCCAGCCCATATCAAAGATGTAAATATGGGGTTCATATATCTAGGATACACTATATCTTAATGAGTTGCGAACGTAAGGATACGTTAGTCTTTGTATTGTGAACAGACACACCAGAAAAGTGTTAGAAACGAGTAGCTAAGATCGGTATTAACTGAGGCTATTTACTACAATTTCTCACGATTTTATATCCAAAAAAATGTTCTATGGTTATTCTGTAAAAACTCCATTAGAATCATTGAATTTAATTGACGTTTTCTTCGTCTGGCACTTAGTCAAACTTTTGGATGTTTACGATCCAAAAACCTCTACTTTGCTTTTCAAATTCCTAAAGTTTTCTCAAGGGAAAATCGCATAAAAAACCCTCAAAGTGGCACACACTAACATTTTAACCTTAGAAGTATTTTACTACTTTAAATCTTTAACCAATTATTTTTAACACAAAAAACTTTCAAAGTGAATTTTAAATACACACTATTAAAATTTTTGACAGATCAGTAAACACCGTTAACGGTGAAATAACATCCGTTTAAAAATCACTTATTTCTGTTATAATTTTTTAACTTGGAAAATTAAAATTAAAATAAAATTCGAAACTTAAAAAAGGAAACCAGTTTAAATGAAAAATTAAAAAGATAATTTATGGAACAATGAGAAGATCTGAATCTGACTTGAAAAAGAAGATAATGAAGCGACAAATCTCACACACCTTTCCTCTCCACTACTACTCCGCCATCTCTCCACCATTTCCAGCGGCGGATTCACTCTCCATCACCCAAACTCGAGCCTTCAAGCCACACCGAACTAATATCTCAAATCCACGTCACTTACTTTATGAAATCATCTTTGCAAGTCCCGATCTCCCGATTTCATTCACCGAATCCTCCTTCATCTCCATCACAATCGCTCTTTTATTCTTCCAGTATTTACGATTCTTACCATATCCTTCCACTACAACCTTTACTTCCTTCAACCTCATCATCGACATTTGCAGAAAGTTCATCAATTTTTAATTTGCTAGTAGCTAATCATCGAGAAGGAGCAACAGCAAAATATATGTTTAAATCTGATTATTCTGAACTAAGAAAATCGTAACTTAAATTTTAAAATCAAAACTTAAATGACGTTTTTCCTTTTGTTTTTTTCTGGGTCATGCTTAAGAACCCTAAGACACAAATCGATTTGGGGTTTTTGATTTTAAATTTAACTTTTTAGTTTAAAATATTTTTAATCGAAATTGTTATTTTTAAACGGATGTTATTTCACCGTTAACGGTGTTTACCATTCTGTCAAAAAAATTAACGGTGTGTATTTAAAATCCACTTTGAAAGTTTTTTGTGTTAAAAAAATTTGGTTGAAGGTTTAAAATATTAGTAAAATACTTTTAAGGTTTAAAGTGTTAGTATGTGTCACTTTGAAAGTTTTTTTTTGCAATTTTCCCGTTTTCTCAATTATTAAATGTTGATCCAAATGCTTTCCGTTGAACAATTCTTGAGTGTTTACTAGTTATTTTTCTCAGTAAATTGATCAAAATAACAAGTATCTTATGATGCGGATCAAGATATTCTATTCTGGTAGAATATCTGGGTCAATTAGATACTATTTTCTAAGGATGGACATTTAGGTTTGGTTTTGGTTTAGTTTTTTTGATTTTACGGTTTATCAGTTTAATTAAAATTTAAATCATATATATTTCGTTGATATAGTTCGGTTTTCTTTAGTTTTTTGGTTTTTCAGTTTTTTAAAAATTAAACCATATAAAATCCATATATAACGATTCGGTTTGGTATTGTTCGATTTTGATTTTTTGGAATTATATTATTACGAAAAATTTGATTTAAACTAATAAAAATAGTAATAATAGATATGAGTGAAATAAAATAAAAAATTCAAAAAATAAAATTCAAATCAGAAGAAAATCCATTGTAAAAACTAAATTTTAAAAAACCAAAAACTAAAAAAAAAAACAAAATTTTATCAGATACTATTGTTCACCTCCTATTATTGTTTACAAATTTATGATATACAAAGTTTATAATATATAAATATTGAGTATAATCTTAACTATTATTTAAGAAGCATATTTAGTGCAAAAATCTGATGTGTCATTACCTTAACAAAAGCTAGTGTAAATTAATGGTGACATGAAAATATGACATGACAAATTTCTTAAAATAAACGAAATATTTTGATTGGTTGAATTATAAACAAATTATAAAATTATATCATAAATACACTAGATTATAACACTAAAATAATAAATTTAAATTAACAGAAAATAATAATTGCTATGATTTAGATTTGTTTTTATATATATTCATAATAGATTGCATAAAATATGATTACGAAAATTTTACAACCAATATATATTTTATATTTTTATATAGAAAAGTAATAATAGATTATTCAATAAGATAGTATATATGTTATATATTAATAATGTTGGGAGTATGATATATTATTATTTGTATATTAATTTTTTGACATTTTTATATTATTGTTTTTTCAAATTTGTGTAGCTTACATTACCATCTCATTTTATCTCTTATCATTTTCTAAAAATAAATTAAAATTTTAAATCATACTCATATACAGTCTCATTGTAGATCAAGAATTTGAGATCAGAAATAAAATGCAATGTAACTGAATTAAAAAAATAAATTATAAATAAACAAAAACAAATATGAATAAAAAGTAGAAGTAAAAATGAAAATAAATCTCTACAGTTTTGTTGTAACAATCTCAAACTTTGTTTTACAGTGTCATTTAAAAATCTTAAGAAAGAAATTTTATAATAAATGTATGTGTGGCTCAAATTTTATAATGAACATATGCGTGCAGACCAACCATAAAAAATTTATTTTTTTCAACAAACCAATTCTTCAATATTGGACAAAGAGATGAGCGGAGAGCTACCAGAGATTTTATAAAATATATATTCACAAATTTTATAAAAAAATATATATTATAAATTTTATTTGATATAAATAAACATATGAATAAGAAATATAAGTAAAAGTAAAAGTAAATCTGAATCTTTATGACTTTCATTTTTTGTAAAAATCTCAGGATATATCTTTGGTTTAAAGCATCTCTAACCCACATTTATTTTAAATGTTCTAATTTAGAGGATAAATAGTGATGTTATTTTTTCTTCTATATTTGGAGGAAAAAGTAACAATCTTTCTTTTTTCTTTAAAATAGAAATAGGTTGGACAGAAATCCACCTATATTTTAAAAAAAAAAATAGAGATGATCTTAATGTTTAATATATTATTCAAGGTTAAAGAAAACAAAAATGACTCAAAGAAGACAAAAAGAATAATTTTGATCGACTTTATATTTTTATTTTGAAATATTTAAAAATATTTTCTTACACATATTAATTCTTTCATGCATATATTTTTTTCAATATAATAAAACATTATATCATGAATCGAGTTTTGTATATGTTATGACCCATCATTATATATATGATTAACACATATATCAAATTTAAGAACAGAAGAGCTCTTATTTTTAATATAATAATTAAATATTAAATACATTATTTTACCCCTTCAACTATACATATATAAGTTTAGGATCCGCTGGTTTAAACGCTGCGGTTACAGAGAATTTGTGGAAGCGAGCGATTGCAGGCTATAAAAATTTGATGAAGAGATGAGTGAAGAGCTATCGGAGAATTTTATAAAATAAGAATTCACAAATTTTATAATAAAATTTTATTATAATTTGTATTCAGAAACCATATATCATAAAACGCTGAAAAATAAGAAATTTTGATTAAATACAAAACAATAGAAATAGTTTTAGTGATTGTTGTTAAACGCCAAAAACTGTATCGTGTAAAATTATAACGTTTGCAAAAAATATCAGAAAAACTATCCAACACCTAAACATTACAATTCACTTATTTATAACTCATACCTATATGCATAAATACACATATTTTTTTTTATAAAAAATCAATCATACATTATAAAAATATATATTACAAAACAGATATTTAGTTTTTTTTTTAATACATAAAAGCCATACTTTAATTTTTTCACAAATATGCGTGTAGATATAAATATTAATGGTGCAAAAATCAAAGTCGCATGCAAACTTGTCGTGCATACATTTTCTTAAACTCGATTGCTGTCCAATTATAATTTTAGTTATTAGTCAATTTGTATTTATTAAAAAAATCGATATATGTCCTTAGAGCGGTGAGGTGGTTGTTATGCAAGAATGTGCGGACCAACCATCTACCTGCTCTTAGAATAAATAGTGATGGTAAAATTCATTTTGGTTTACGTAGCAATAGGTCAAGGAAAAAATATATATTTAAAATATATATATTGACAAGATTATATTGTGCAGGGGAAAAAATATAATATAGATAATATTCAAAACATATTATAAGAATTAAATTATTATTTAATATAAATTTTATATTTGCAATTATATGTTACTCTAAACGCTAGAAAAAAAAGTTTTCAAAGACACAAAATAATATGAAACGTTTGTGTGACTGTTGTTAAATACTAATATTGTATATGTAGAAAAACGTAATGCTTACATAATAAATTTTCCAAGGACATAAAATGATATAAAATATTTGTATGATTGTTGTTAAAACACTAAAACTGTATATATATGTATATATATGTATAAAAACATAACGCTTACATAATCTATAAGAAATTAATCAATAGTTAAATATTACAAGTAGTTATGTCTATAAAAAAATTATACTTGCACATGGGTGCAGACCAACCATACAAATTAAATAAATTATTATATACTTTTATATTTTCTGTTTATTTAGTTATCATATTTACACTTTTTATTTAATGAAGTATTTTAAAAATCTGGGTTAATGTTTTTTTTTTATCTTCAATTTCTATTGAAATCTATAATATTTTTCATTTGATTTATTGTTATTTTTATTATTAAATATTTATATAATGTTATTATTAATACATAATTAATCATATACAGATAAAGCATTTTCAATATATAATATTAATCATATATTTAACATATAAAATATTTTATAGCCCGTATACGGTGTGGACCAATCACCTCGTTTCTATTTATATAAGATCTAAATATAATTATAAAATTATAATGTATTTAAAGACCATAAATGAATCAAGTTTGAATATCAACAAAATATCAAACCTTTCAAAATCAATAACTAGAAAATAGAAATATATTAAAATTAAGTACCTAGAAAGTTAGAATTAGAAGATTTGAATGTAAAGAAGTAAGAGTTAACCACAAATATTTTTTTATTTTGACTGAAAAATAAGATTTACATTTTTTATTTATTTATATATAGATATTTTTATAAATATTATACTTTAAATTCATGATTTTAAGTTAGTAAATGATAAAGATAATTAAATCTAATAATAAAATATAGAATTAAGCTAAATTATAAACTAGAAAAATATAAATTATTTAAAATTTAGTTCTATGATCGGAAAAACTTTTTGGTTTGACAATTTTTAGCCAAACCTAACCTAACCAAAACTATAAAAAAATAATAATAACCAAATAAGCTTTTAAGTTTAACTATAATTCCAAACTATATCACTTTTTTTTTTGTTTGATATAGTTTAGTTTTTTTATTATGGTTTTTTTTTCCCACCTCTAGTATTTTCCATTAAGCAAATGTGGAAAAGAAGATTTATTAATCAACATCTTTGTATTATGTGCTCTATCCAGAACACCGACATATACATATATAAACTTTATATCAAAGTTAGATATAGCAAGAATAGTCATTGTAGGCTTTCGATTTTTACCATTATATATATATCTGCAGTTTGACTAGGAAGACAATATGTTTACTTTGATACCATATTAGCTCAAGAGTGGAAGATTGCAATACACTCTTTTTACCAAAAAAAAAAAAAAAAAAAAGACAGTATGCAATACACTAAAAAAATCAATGAACAAAGTAAATCAAAATGAGACAGAGAATAGTAATTGAAGCACAAAATTCCACAATAAATAAATCAAAAAACAAATCAAAAATTAAAACTCTATAGAAACAAAAACCAGCAAACCTGAGATAAAGAGTGTTAGAATTATCACACATCGGAAGCTTGAAAGATTTGTAGACAATATAAATAGTATGAGGCAATCTTCCACTCTTGAGCTAGCTTTTAGGTGTGAGTTAAGTCCATTACTAATATGGTATCAAAGCCCAAGTTATACTCAACTGTCTTGATTGTGGCCTCTACTCGTGATTATATTTCACGCTTCAGACTTAGAGTTCTGAGCGTGAGGGGGCGTGTTGAAATTATCACACATAGGAAGTTTGAGAGATTTGTGGACAATATAAATAATATGAGGCAATCCTCTACTCTTGAGTTAGCTTTTGGGTGTGAATTAAGTCTGTTACTAATAAAGATCTACTAAGCTTGACTTCAGGAAAATGGAATTGAATTTTGGTGAATTTGAGTTTCGACAAAATAAAAAGTAATAATAAAGTTAATTTTGTTTTCTACAGGTTTATATCGTAACAATATTTGACACAATGCTAAATTTATTTGGCCGCCAAATAAATTAGACCTTGGTCACAGCGATTGGTTGCAGTGTTTGATCGCATGATGCTGCGATAAGTAAACAAACACCGTTTGACCGCATGCCACAGCCGCACCCTCTAGGCAAACGAACAGACCCAACGTGTAAATTGAGCATATCATTTCATCACCAAATTATTTGTTTGAAATGAAAAATCTCCACAATTTTATGGTTGCGTGCATACACAATTCTTTATGGTTTTGAATGCATGCGCAATTTTATTTGGTTCTTATGTGCATACTGAAAACATATTCTGATATTCACATTATATATAAAAAAAAAATGGTTCATAAAATAATTTTTTTTGGTTCGCATCTAAACCTAGACGCACTTGGAAACTGAAATAAAACCAAACACGAAAGCTGAATCGGATTAAGATGGAACTGTTGATCCCACTGGTTGATCCAAATCACATGTGCAATTCTATACATTTCAACCTCACGAACCATATTCATAAGCTCTAGAATCTTTTGATCCTTGGATAAGTAATCATGTACAAATATAGTTACGATCTATTTGTTGAGACCGGAGGTGTGATCTTATACTAACTTGCTGGAGAAATGAATTATATATTGTTGAGCCAAGACAGCGCAAAATGAAAGATAATCAAGTTACCATGCAAGGAAATTAGGAAAATACAAAGAAAGCAAGAAAATGCTCTGAATTAGGCACCAAAAACGAAGCACGATTTTTTTGTTTGCCTTACTTACTTCTACGTCTCCATTCGACAATGGCTGCATAAAGAGTGTGGTTGGGCAAAAGGTTCACGTTCTGTAACGGAGAATTAGTCACCGGAGAAGTACGATGTTCCTCCATCCACTTCTCTATGGCTCTCCGGTCATAAGTATACCCATCAGCCGCAACACATGGCTCATTCATCACATCCTGCAAACAAAACAACAACATTCTTCTCTAAGCTAACCGAACTTAACTTCTCTTGCAAGCAAGGCATATGACGTAACAAACAAGTTATTAATTATCACCTGAAGTAATGGGCAGATGAAATGGCTTGGAGGTTGGCTCGGCGCATCGGAAATCGTTTTTCTTGCTTTATAAGCTACCTTCTTCAAGGTCTCCAACGTTGGAAGAATCTGATTCTCAAGATCAGGCCTGTCTTTAGCACGGATCTCAGTACAATAGAGGGCTAAAGCTGCTAATTGTCGAGTTTCTTCGATTGGCCAATCGCCCGCTTTCTTATCAAGAATCTGTATTAACTCCTCGTCGTCGTTGTTCTCCATGGCTATTTCTACCGTATAAGTTAGTGCTATAGCCGGTTGAGCTGTCAGAAGCTGCAAAATGATCATTCCAAAAGCATAAACGTCTGATTTCGGAGATAACATCCCGGTTCGTTGATATTCAGGATCGATGTAGCATAATGTTCCCACGGGGCTTGTTTGTTTGTACATTGTGAATTTGGTTGATAAAGGATCGACTTGGATCATTGTGGAGAGACCTACGTCTCCTACTTTGCTGACAAAGTTGTGGTCAAGCAAAATGTTGGCCGGTTTAAGATCACGGTGGATGATCGGTGTCGGTTTTGATTTGTGGAGGAAGACGAGCGCTGATGCTACTTCCCAAGCGATTCTAAACCGGACAAACCATGGGATTGGTTGACTATTGTTGACTTGGAACAGTCTATCATCCAAGCTACCGTTTTCCATGTACTCATAAACTAAAGCTCCACGCTCAGGGCATGCTCCTAGAAGGAGAACCAAGTGTGGATGCCTGATCTTGCTCAAGATTTCGAGCTAAGAGAGAATGAAAATATGTTAGCTTTTTCAAGAAAGGAGAAAATTTGCGAAACAAGAAATACTTTAGGGTTGTGTAGGTACCTCTTGATCGAATTGCTTGGATAGGTTACTTTCAGCGGAATGCAACACTTTGACAGCAGCGATTGTATGATGAAGATTGCATTTGTAAACATCCCCGTAAGCTCCCATTCCAATCTTTAGATCTTCAGAGAATGATGAAGTTGCCGTGATGATTTCTTCCCAAGTGAACTCTTGGTATTGTAGCTTAGGAGCTACAATGGAACATTCTTCAAGTTTCTTCTCCTTCTCTTTGGATTCTCTTCTTTGTGAAGCTTCTGTCTCTTCTTCCCTTCTCTTCTCCTCAAACTTCTGTGTATCCTTTTCTGCTTCAATATGCTCCTTCAGCGTTAGCTCTTCAAGCTGAAGCTCATTTAGCTGAAACCATTAAGGAGACAGACACAAACCAATAGCTAAGAAACTCCATCAAGTACATTTTTATACAATTTTTCTAGGGTTTCTTCAAGTGTACCTTGCGAGAAGCGTCAAAGGTCTCTACTTGAGCCATTGCATACATGTCTTGAGCATGTCTAAGTTCAGCTCTCAGCTTTGCAATCTCTTCGAGCGTGTGCTGAAATCAAATGAAAAGACCTATCATTCCCAAATGCTTTCGGGTTTCACAAGAACCTTTTTAAGAACAACAATCTTATCAAACTTAAGTTACGTACATTTGTGAAATAATCTTCAACTTGAGTAACATTTCCGTATTCACGGTTGCTAGAAACAGAACTCGTATCGTATTTCCTCTCATCAAAATCTCTAAACCGTTCGTTCCAAGAAACATTATGCGATGTGTCAGGGCTACTTCTCTTGCTTGCTTCCTCTAAAGCATCCGAAGACATACTTCTAGTTTTTTCTGACTCAGCAGAACTAGATTCCATACGACCAGAAACACCTCTTACTACCGTCGGAAGATGTTGCAATCTCTTATTGGACAGTGTAAGAGATTTGGATTTAAGTGCATTTGATAATGAATCTAAACAATGTACAAAAAAATTATTAGACTCACGAATCATACTTACATACATCAGTTTCTTGTTAAAGGTTGAAAGAAAGCTCCGAACCTGAGATAGGTCCTGAACCAGAAGAACAGCTAGAGGAATCTGTTCTCTCGCTACCATAATCTCTTGAAGTTTCATTCCTCTCAGAGTCTGAAGATACTTTTTCTTTTGAAAGAATATAGACTCCTTTTGAGACAACATATACTGTGCAAAAGTTTTGCACATATGCTGATATCATCGTGGTAATATCACATTTCCTGGAATTGTTTCAACAAATATATCTATTCATGGAGAAAACAAATCTTTGCAAAATCAGATTATAAAAAAAAAAACCGGAAATATAATGTCTCAAGCCATACATTGACGATGCACTATCAGATGAGCGTCCAATGAAAAGCCTACTGATCAAATGCTGATTAATTTCTTTGGTTATCGCCATTGCAACACTATTTGATTCCAGCACTTGAAGTTCCACTGCAACCTTTTGTTAACAAGATCCAAAACTATAAGATATGTGGTAAAGGAATATCAAGAAAGACAAAAGAAACACAAGAGAACCTTTTTCTTCTCGCACATCTTCTTGAAAGGTTTTAGAAGAGTTTCTTTAGTTTCCTCCATAACTTTTCGTCTATAAGTAGCCGCCACATCCTCTGGTGCCTCGGCGATAGAGACTACGTTCCCCGCTAAGGAAGGTTAACAGAAACCACTATCAGGCACTTACAAGTAGTCCACATAAAGTCTTAGGCAGAGAATAGATCTTCTTGGAACTTACAAGGTGTGGGTAGTGAAGTAATCTTTGGATGGATGTGAATCAACTTGAAAATGACATTTTTCTCAGAAGCAAATTTTTTGAGCGCCCACTTAACTACATTATTGCTTTTGGTGCTCCCACTAATAGCTATCGCAATAATGGACTGTGGTTGCGAAGGAGAAGCAAGATCAGAGCCGGCCTTCGTAGGAAGTTTGCTAAGCACTGGCTTCTGGGGCATAATTGATTTCTTGAAAAAAGCGTCCATTTTATTCTTTTATCTATGAAAAATAAAGTTGCTAATTTTGGAAATGTCAGGACCAGCTTTGCGCAAGATGGTCGGCAGCGGTTCTACTACTCATCGCTTGGTATATCTTTACTCCAACCAAAATGAGATGCTAGCAATCTGTATCATTCATAACATGAATCAAGATACTTGAGCAAAACCAAATCAAAATCAAGATCAACCGAGGGAGAATAGACAAATTGATAACACATTTTGCTGAATAAGAGTTTAAGGTATCGACAAAATCTTGATGTCAAAGAAGAGAGTGCATCAATCAAGAAGATGCTTTGAATATTAATAATCTAAAGCTCTCAGAATTTAAAATCTAGACATCACAATGCCACATTACCAAGTCAAGAAAAAAAAAAACCAAGAAACCCATCAAGCCAAACATGATCATAATCTCTAATAAACAAGAAAAAAAAAAGTCACACATTTGACCTACCTGAAACTCAAACTCAAGCCGAAAGAGAGAAGTTGTTGTGGCAGAAGAAGAAAGCTTTGTTTCTCTCTCGGTTTGACATCTTGAAGAAGAAGAATAAGAGAATGGAATCTTCTATTCTCACAAAGAGCAGCCACGTTCGTGCTCCTAATTTCTGAGACAATCAAGTCCTTTGAATAACCACAGAATCTTATAAAGTTTTTTAAATTATGATTACTAGTACTATAAAATTAAGATAACTAAGTCATGAAGGATCACGCTTGTTATTTACTACTCTCTTGCTCACGCCAGAATTTTCCTTCATTTTATCTAAGTGATAGAGAAGAGGCTCTTAAATTAAGTTAGTTGTTTATTTTCTTCAAGGACTTTAATTATATTCCTTTAGTAATTTAATTATGGTATGGTCATAGTGTCTACAAAGAAATTGTGTATATGCATTCCTCAAACAATCTTATGAAAGGATAATTTGGTAACAAGATTTTTTTTTAAGGTTTGGAAAACGTCTGTTTCGGAAACTAATATTTATTTATCTGTGACCAGCTGGAAATACCTTTTCAAAAATATTTATAAAGTATATCATATCATCGATAAATAATTTTTATAAAATGAAACAGATAATTTTCTTACTTCAAAAAATATTCAGTAAAACTTCTATAAATTAATAATGTTGGAACCTTGAAGATTTATAAAAGGATTATTTATTTATAGTAATTATTAATTTATAAATATACTTAGTTGATAAATTAATTTTAAAACTGATAAAAAATATTAATTTATCAAAATATTATTGAATCAAATATTAATTTATAGAGGTTATTTTATATATCGTATAACATCATGATTCATGGCATGATGTTCTTCTCTTTATCAACAGCATTCTCAGTATTGCCAATATACAATGAACTTTTGGTGACTTTCTGCATTATCAAAGGGAAAATCTTCATAAGTATCTTCAGTGATGTGACTATTAATTGTTCATTAGAGTAAAATCGAGTAAAAGGAACATATAATTTGAACGTATTAATCTATTTATTTGAAATATGACAACATTATTTATTTGATTAACATTTGTCATTTTGTCTCATGTTACTTGAAATGTGGATGATAAAGTACATGATTCGCTAAAAATTATATGCACCGTCAAGTCCCAATAAAGGTAAACAAACAAAATATTCGATCGGAAGACTATAGTTGCACGCTTAATGCAACAAACAATAGATATCCCTGCATACTTGGTAATGTCAAATATCATGCCGTTCGAAAAACAAGCCTTTATGAATGCTTTTACTATGATTTGTGAAAAATCTAATCGAGATTAGAGATTAGAAGTACATATAAGAGAAAAATGGTATAAATAACATAGTCTATATAGCATGTTGTAAAGTAATAATCTTTTTTTTTGAACTTTATAAAGTAATAAACTTAAATGATTAATATACATCTTCTTGTCGTTGACAATATATATATATATATATATATACATAGTTATGCCATGTGTATATAATCCTTTTGCATGCCACTTCAAATGCAAATATTACAAATTGAGACCATATAAAACAAAAGAAAAAAAACTCAATTCACAGATAAAATATATTATATGGTTTATCTACTAATACAATTTTAATTATCACCAAAAAACTAAAATGATAAACCTAACATATGAATAATAAAAGGTTTTTATTTTGAACCAATTAATGTAAATTATTATTATTATTAGTTAAAATATTCCTTCTATCTAACTATTTAAGCCCTCTATTTATCTATTTAAGAATTAAAATTTGTGTATTTTCTAACTCTTACTATATTATAATGAATTTTGTTTTCATCTTTTTTAGTAGACATGGAAGTATTTCAAAAATGCTCACAAGATTCCAATTCACTTATCTTTGTGAGGTTTAGTTCTTGTAATTGTAAATTTATCACAATATTTTTATGTATATATAATGTTATATATACTTATTTGGTTGCCCTTAGTTGCACCCATGATCTATCTTGTCCTCACGTCTTTTTTAGTTTTGACTTTCCCTATAATATGGGTTATGTGTCAATGTGAATGTGTAGTCTAATTTTCTTTCTTTTAACAATCTTCGGTCAACAACACAATCCAATGATATATTCAGAAAGTGCAAAGTGATCATATTATATATATGAAGAGTATATTTTACCCCCGGAAGAAAGTATATAATTAATACACTTTAGAAATAAACAGATGAGAAGAGACAAAAAATATAACATATATGCTAGGCTGTATGTGGACATTTACGCGAACAATCAGATATATACAAGAATAAGATACAAAAAAACTGGCGAAGATGTATCTGGACAATTTCAACAATATCACGTACAAGAATTAAGTTCATTGAACAAGACTTAGCACCAGTCTCATGTACTTAATTATCATATTGGCCGAAACCTAGTAAGCCACGTAAGGCCCACTCTAAGGGTGTGCCACCTGTGCAGTAGCTCTACGCCACTATATTCAGTTCTTCAAATGAACAAGAGTAACAAAAATACTCTTAATCTTTACCGCTTAATCGTCAACGTACAATGTTCACAGATACACGAATTTATCCAATTTAATAATCTTTCAATATCCAATTAATTCATCAATTTACAACATTACTGATATTTCTATCAAAAATCAAAAAAGTTAAAGAGGAAAACATCTTGTTGTGGAGCCCATTTCAGTATCACTCCTTTCTCGTTAAGCCTTTACATATTGCCTCAATCCATTCTATGCCATCGACCGAACCAAACCGTACGACCCACAGAAGGGTTTGTCAGTGTTCCGTAGACCACAAGCAATCTCCAAAAAATCTGATTTACTTATGGTTGCAACGCTCCCAAAACAACTCACGTAAATCACGGATTTGTCTTTTTGCTTGACTAGCCATGGAATGCAAGTCTCGTCCTCTGTATGTAAGCTACTATAAGAAGCCGGGAAGTGGGTATGAGAAAGGTTCTATCGCGAAGATCGGAACTTGAAAATCTATACGTGTCTTTCTTAGTGAGTCTTGGTCAACTTCTTCACATGACATGAATATGAGACCTGAAGATGCCTTTATGGTTTCATAAATCATACTCAAGTACGCATTTAGTAAGCTCCGTTTCCCCGTCGAAACGGCGAAATTGTAACGACTCAGTTTTACAAATCAGACCCGTTTGGAAAATTCATCCTGACTAAGACGGTTTAAGCTTATTTCCTATATATTTCTTGATATTTTATTTTTCTTTCGAGAAATAATTAATTCTTGGTTTAGATAAATATTACATTTTTAATATGATATTAATGAACTTTTCCTAAAAGAATTGTGAATATTCTTATTCATAATTATCCTTTCCTTTTTCGTGGTTATTTTTACTTTTTACCCAAGTCTCTCATTGGGTATAAATAGAGAGCCCTTCCCATTCTTTTTCTTCATTCTAAACTTTCCAGAAAACAGAGAAACCCTAGAACTCTCTTCTCTCTCTTTTTCGGCGCCGTAATACTCTCTCTCCGCTGTTTTCTCTCTCTTCTTCCTTTCTCTCTCTTCACCGTTTCCTTCACTCTCTTCACCATGTCCTGCCGTTCATCATCACCGCCCTCTGGTGATCGTCCCAGCCGCTCTCCGGAGCAGCCATCACCGTCCGTCGCCGTGGTGGAGCAGCCGCAAGTCCACTACCTTCGGGATGGATCCGTAGCCGCCCCTTCCAGCCACCCCGCCCCGGTGTTTCACGTTGATGACAAATCGGAGTCCTCCCGGAGCCATGCGTCGCCGCCGCATCACCCCCGGAGATCGATCAACCCTGCGTGGTTAGCCGCCGTGGAGCATCTCGCCTCCTTCTCTTCTCCTTACCTCTCCTCGCCACCTCCTTCGCCACCTAGGCCAAGGTGAGGATGAATCTGTGCTTGAATATCGTGAACTCTGCTTTCCTGAATGCATAGTTTGGGGTTAAACCAAGCATAACCTACTTTCTGCTTTAGAACTGATTCCCAGCTAGGTCTTGTTAGGTTGTTGTTTGCTCTGTGAATCGCCTAGATGTGTTTAGGGTTTTGAAACTGAAGTTGCAGAAGACTTAAAACGAACATTTACTTGTGCTTGAAACACCTTGCTTGTTTGATTGCTGTTTGGATCTTTTCTGTGATTGTGTGATCGCCTAGAACTTTTAAAGAGGATAGGAACTTAATACGGTATTGTGTAAAATCATTATTGAGACTATGTGTTGTGAAATGTCTGAGATGAGAGTTGAGATCATAAGGCAAAGGAGTCGTGGTCGATATACTTGAGTGGAGGACTATTGTTTGGGGTCCGAGATGGATGGTTGAGATTAGCAATGCTTGGGGCTGCAATCGATACACTGAAGTTGAGGATAGTCGCTGAGCCATGTGGGCAATATGCGAGGGGGTACTGAGGGACCTGACATCACATGGGGCTGTTCAAAAGGGTTCAGCGTATACTCATGTGGTATGGGAGTAATGGCTATACGTAGAGCTCTCAAGGTATGGCAGACGGGCTAGTCGTGTAGCGACTTTAAATCTACGGAGGATACAACCCAAGTGCCACAGTGTAAGTCATCAATGCTAGGTTATTGTGTGAAGTCTTTAGGACTTTCTATGGTGCTGTTTTAGGCTTGAACTTAGCATTTGTTAAGTTGTGGTGCATTGATAGGATAATGTAGGTTCATTCTCCTGGGTAATCTAAATTACTCACCCCTCCAGTCCCCTATCTTCTCTCTCTCGATCCCCTCTAGCAGGTTAGGTGAGTCATGATGCTTCAGTATCACAGGTGGTGTGGAGTTGTTTGTTAAGCAAGGCGCCTTTGGTTTCTGGGACTTGTAAAGAGGGTAACGCGTTTGGCTTCTAGCGCAGGTGGTTATTTTGACATTGCTGGTTCGGTTTATATAACCGGGATCGGGTGTCACAAGTTTGGTATCAGAGCCAAGGTTAAGACTCTTCGGTTTTGTCCCAAGGGGTCAATCCTAAAAAGTTTTAGTGTTTGCGAATCCTTTGTGCGCACTTGACTTGCTTTACAACTGTTATGACTCACACCTAAGCATACTTGACATCTGCCTCTTAGCTTTTTCTTTCCCGTGCCAAACAGGGCTCATACCCGCGAGACAGCCTGGAAACGGACCACTCCGATCTACATGGTTCCTGCTAGACTCGCCCGACCAGCTCAGAAGATGCCAACCCGGGAGGAGGTGAACACCTGTGCTGCGCTAGCAACAGACGTGCTCAGGGCTGTACAAGATCGGGGTTCGTGTCGATCCTCTTCTGGTAGAGTGATGGCCCAACAGGCCCAGCCAGCACGTAAGCGCGGATGCCCCCGCAAGAACCCTGCACCATATGTTAGGCCGAATGTTCAGCCGTCCTTCCCTCGGTTAAGCCAGGGAGCACGTTCCGTTGGGCAGTACCGCATGGCTTATCTCCATAAGATGGAAGTGAATGGTCAAGCTACTTGCTGTGATCTCCACTTAGCCATAGCTTTCCGAGAAGGATTGAGACCAGAAATCCGAGGGAGTATACCACATCCCGAGGAGGGCGGACTCATCGAGTCGACCAGCCAAGTCATTTACATGGCTCAGCTGATCGAGCAGGAAATCGAGGAGGAGCGAAGGCAGGAAGGCGAGGGTGACTTTAAGTCAGACCCGTTCGAATGTGAGGTCCCCGGCGATGATGACTTCGACCCGAGACGTGGCTAGGAGAAGCTGCTTGAAGACTATCTAGATTAGGGCTGCACTTTTGGGATATTGGAGGGGGAATTCATTTTACATTTTAAAATTAACTTAGTTTTTAATTTATGCATTAGATTTAAGAGCCCTATTCTATGTTGATTGATTGCTTGGTTTATTTTAATAAAATGTTTTGCTTACTTAGAAATGATTGCTTCCCGAGTTTTCCGTTCTACGAACATTTCGATTTAGCCTTCTTTGGTATGACTTCCAAGTCTTCCTCATCGCCTTACGCCGGTCGTGGAGGTTCATGCCTTAGAATTCGGGATGAATTCTCGTTAAGGGAGGAAGAATTGTAACGACCCGGTTTTACAAACCAGGCCCATTTGGAAAATTCAATCCCGACTAAGACGGTTTAAGCTCATTTCCTATTTCTCGATATTTCCTTTTTTCTTCGAGAAATAATTAATTTCTGGTTTAGATAAATATTATATTTTTAATATGATATTAATGAACTTTTTCCTAAAAGAATTGTGAATACTCTTATTCATAATTATCCTTTCCTTTTTCGTGGTTATCTTTACTTTTTACCCAAGTCTCCCATTGGGTATAAATAGAGAGCCCTTCCCATTTTTTTTCTTCATTCTAAATTTTCCAGAGAACAGAGAAATCCTAGAACTCTCTTCTCTCTCTTTTCCGGCGTCGTAGTACTCTCTCTCCGCCGTTTTCTCTCTCTTCTTCCTTTCTCTCTCTTTGCTGTTTCCTTCTCTCTCTTCACCATGTCCCGCCGTTCATCATCGCCGCCCTCTGGTGATCATCCCAGCCGCTCTCCGGAGCAGCCATCATCGTCCGCTGCCGCGGTGGAGCAGCCGCGAGTCCACTACCTTCGGGATGGACCCGTAGCCGCCCCTTCCAGCCGCCCCGCCCTGGTGATTCACGTTGATGACGAGCCGGAGTCCTCCCGGAGCCATGCGTCGCCGCAGCATCACCCCCGGAGATCGATCAACCCTGCGTGGTTAGCCGCCGTGGAGCATCTCGCCTCCTTCTCTTCTCCTTACCTCCCCTCGCCACCTCCTTCGCCACCTAGGCCAAGGTGAGGATGAATCTGTGCTTGAATATCGTGAACTTTGCTTTCCTGAATGCATAGTTTGGGGTTAAACCAAGCATAACCTACTTTCTGCTTTAGAATTGAGTCCCAGCTAGGTCTTGTTAGGTTGTTGTTTGCTCTGTGAATCGCCTAGATGTGTTTAGGGTTTTGAAACTGAAGTTGCAGGAGACTTAAAATGAACCTTTACTTGTGCTTGAAACACCTTGCTTGTTTGATTGCTGTTTGGATCTCTTCTGTGATTGTGTGATCGCCTAGAACTTGTAAAGAGGATAGGAACTTAATACGGTATTATGTGAAATCATTATTGAGACTATGTGTTGTGAAATGTCTGAGATGAGAGTTGAGATCATAAGGCAAAGGAGCCGTGGTCGATATACTTGAGTGGAGGACTATTGTTTGGGGTCCGAGATGGATGGTTGAGATTAGCAATGCCTGTGGCTGCAATCGATACACTGAAGTTGAGGATAGTAGCTGAGCCATGTGGGCAATATGCGAGGGGGTACTAAGGGACCTGACATCATATGGGGCTGTTCAAAAGGGTTCAGCGTATACTCATGTGGTATGGGAGTAATGGCTATACGTAGCGCTCTCAAGGCATGGCCGACGGGCTAGTCGTGTAGCGACTTTAAATCTACGGAGGATGCAACCCAAGTGCCACGGTGTAAGTCATCATTGTGTGGTCCGAGTATTCGCAGTGGCGTTACCTGTGACGCTAGGTTATTGTGTGAAGTCTTTAGGACTTTCTATGGTGCTGTTCTAGGCTTGAACTTAGCATTTGTTAAGTTGTGGTGCATTGATAGGATAGTGTAGGTTCATTCTTCTGGATAATCTAAATTACTCACTCTTCCAGTCTCCTATCTTCTCTCTCTCGATCCCCTCTAGCAGGTTAGGTGAGTCAGGATGCTTCAGTATCGCAGGTGGTGTGGAGTTGTTTGTTAAGCAAGGCGCCTTTGATTTTTGGGACTTGTAAAAAGGGTAATACGTTTGGCTTCTAGTGCAGACGGTTATCTTGACATTGCTGGTTCGGTTTATATGATCGGGATCAGGTGTTACAAAAAACTCCTGGACAAGGATCAAATCGAAAATACTATTTCTAGGAAGATATGTTCGCAATATCATCTGTAGAAAAATGTTTGTATCTAGTAACCCGAATATCCTTATTTCTGCAATTTCTTTTCTTGACTGGTAAAACAAAAACAGTTGTAATACTAAAAGTTCGAACCAAATAATATTAATTTTGAACGATAATGTTTTCAAATGAACGTGACTAGGGCTGCACATGGAACTGATCGGTTAGTGTCTCATTGGTATTACTATCATCTTCTTCGGATCTGTTGCAACCTCTTTTTTTGAAATGTTCACATGTCCCAAAATTTCGAAGGTATGTAATTTTCTCACGTTTATTCCAAAATATGTATTAAGCTTCGAGTCTTTGTATTTGAATCATGCTTAGATCTCTCAAATGTATGTAAGTTTCTTACGTTTAATTTTTTTATTTAATTTTGAATTTCTCAAACAAAATTTAACAATACATTTTGAAGCCACGCGCCTCACATATTTTTAGTCTTGAATTTTTTGATTGGTTAGTAGTGATTTCATCTCATTGTGTTCTGTTTTTTTTTTTTTAGCTGCGTTGAGACTGCGACATAGCAAAACGACGATAAGTATGAAAGCTAAATGACGCTGACGGATGTGTATGGAAGCTAAATGACGCTGACGGAGGTGTTGCTCCAAGAAAAAGGTGTCGCAGATTTTAAAATTCTTACATTCTTCTTGGCCACTCGAAGTCATTCAAGTAAAAGGGATTTCTTCCGATGTTTCCAACCACAGAATCAAAGTATATTTTGCAAATGTAATTGGAGTTAAAATCAGTGATTCGTCACCACATGCATATTTCTCAAGTTACAAAGATTAATGATTCTAACTCTCAATATCCAACCCATTCAGTACAATTTGAAGTAGCCAAATAGGTTTCAAAAGGTAAATATGTTAAAAGAATTTCAAATGGCAAATCATCATTTATTTAGCAAACGCTGAAATTCCCAATTTTTCCAAGATATAACATGAGGAGTCTTCTCTTGCACATAAATATTTTCCACACAGCATTTCCAACAAAAAGAAAAGGTTTAACCTTTGTGCTACAGCAAAACTTTTGTTAACTCTTAACTATATTTTTATATATAACCTATTGTCATAGGTTTAATAACATAAATATTTCTTTTTTTTTTTTGAAAATTAATAACATAAATATTTCACACAACAAAAGTATTTTTCGGCTGCCGAAATTTAAATCCAGAATTATTTTCAATAGAAAGAAAAGGTTTAACCTTTGTGCTACAGCAGAGCTTTTGTTAACTCTGAACTATAGTTTTATATATCACCTATTAATTGAATTTGTTCTTGTACCAATCTGATCATGTAAATTGCTTGGAAAAGCTAGACTCTTTTCGTATTCGTGTTAAAAAATTAGTTAACAAGATGAATTTCCATCTAAGCCTGACTGTTCATCTCTCGTTCTGAATTTGCAAATTTTTCTATTATTTTGATATGAAACAAAAATATCTTGTTGAATTCCCGAAGAATGGGTAAATTTTTCAGTTTGTCTTTAACGGCATCTTTTGTTAACTCCAAACTTTCCAACAAAATCTCTTGTATGATCTTGTATCTTCTGTTATTGTGTCATAACATTTTAGGAATCTTATAGAAGAAGGTTTCATGTTACGTTTCCGAAGTATAGACTCAGATGATGAATAATTAATTGAATTCGTTCTTGAAACCAATATGATCTTGTAAATCGCGTGGAAACGCTAAACTCTTTTCATATTTGTG
Organism: Thlaspi arvense; assembly: GCA_911865555.2. Classification (NCBI taxonomy): domain Eukaryota; kingdom Viridiplantae; phylum Streptophyta; class Magnoliopsida; order Brassicales; family Brassicaceae; genus Thlaspi; species Thlaspi arvense. The sequence continues at coordinate 10,895,575 of OU466862.2, read as the reverse complement.
TTAGAAAATTAGTTAATAAGATGAATCTTTATCTAAGCCCTGACTGTTCATCTCTCATTCTGAATTTGCAAATTTTCAGTTTGTCTTTTACGGCATGTTTTGTTATCTCCAATAACTTTCCTGCACCGTCTCTTGTGTGATCTTGTATCTTCTGTTATTGTATCGTAATTCGTAACATGTTAGGGAATCATAAAGAAGAAGTCTCACGTTACGCTTCTCTTTATCACATTAAACTATTTTACTTGTAAATAAACAAGAGAAGAGCATACCACTACCAGAGAAGCAATTGGGAGGACGACAGATACTATATATGTTTACTCAGACTAGCTACTAGATTAGCTCATATGCAATGCTCAGGACTTTATGAATGCTGTGGCAATAGAAATAATTAAATATTGTAGCAGAGGCATAAAGACGGCATCATATATATTCCCCGCGCCCAGATGCTATAATATACTTTGCCTCAAGCGATGAATGTGAAGAAGTTCCAGATTTCAAGATTCTTACACTCTTTTTGGCCACTCGAAGACATTCAATTTAAAGGACTTTCTTCCGATGTTTCCAACCACAGAATCAAAGCATATTTGCAAATATAATTGGAGTGAAGACCAGTGATTGTCATCATCACATGCATTGCATGTATATACCTCAAATTACAAAGATTAATTATCAACAATATGACATATCAAACTGATTCAGTACAATTTCAATATTGAAGTAGGATTAAAACTGATGCACCCACTCATCTTCTTGTGCACAAATGTTAATATAGTCCGCACAAAAAAAAATGAAAATAGTAAAATCCGCTGCAAGGCCTTTGTGTTACAGCAGAGGTTTTGTTAAAAGTGAACCGGTTCGAACTCGAATTTGGAGATTAAAAAAAAAGATCGTTAACCCTTGTGGTCCAGTGGAACTGTTGGTAAATTTGTAACTTTAATTTTATATAACCACAATTTCGCTGCCGGGCTTGGAACCCGGTTACTAGATCAAATAGATCATTAGCCTTTGAGCTACAGTGAAGCTTTTGATAATAGACAACTTTAAATTTATATAACCAGTATTTTGGGACAAATCGAGTTGAGACGGATCATCATATACCAAAAGACTACACAAATCCCTCGTTCGTCTTTAGTCACGAAACTCAGACTTTGATTCTTTTTAGACACAAATCCCTATATTATCTCTTTTCCTTTTCATGCATTATATTTTTAAACTTTATTTAATCGATTCATATACTTAAGATGGATGATTAATTGGAAAAAAAATAAGCATGTTTGTGGTAAATTAAGATTTATGCTCAAGAAACTCGATTTGCAATATTTACTAGCAAATAACAAGTCATCATCACATCTAAGCCCGGACTGTATTCTCGAATACTTCTCTTTAACTAAAGTCTCAAATAATTCGGTTGATATGAATGAATAATAATGAAATCAACAAGAAATATTTAAATTATCCACTGCACAACCTAAATAATGAGATCATAAGGTAAACTTAGGAACGTTTTACATACATTGAATTTCTTAGGATTTATATAGTTACCATTGTTTCAATTTATTATACTTTTCTAGTTTCTAATCTCATATAGCTTTTAACTTCACTCACTATGCACAAAGCTCCTTATAAAATCCACATTCAAATGAATGTTGTTTATACCTCGGGACCAGATGCGAACAGAGGTATAAGACCACGCAAGACTTGAGCTGATAAATGGTGAGCCTCAAAGATCTCTCCGTCCAAGTTCCACACACTCTCTTCTCCAATCGAAGTGAATGTGAAAGCCCTCGTCTGTGTAATCCCAAATACATTTAAGTAGAGATGATCAGAAACAGAGACCGTGACCAAACCAAGTTATGAAGATTTGTGAAAGGTAAACAAATTTTCCAAACCTTATGATATTCCACAAACTCGAAGTTCAAAGGCTCTCCGCCTTTTTTCGCAAGCTCTGTGAGGTGCCTGTGTCATAGACCACGTTGTTGTGCTATATTAAGAGCATGTTCCATGAAACGAGTGAAGAAGCAAAGAAGAAAATAAGGCATTACCATAAGTACTTGGGACGAGAACAATCTTTGATGAGTATAAGATGAAGGAAACCGTCTGAGAGATGTGCATCAACGACAAGACCATCAGGTGCTCTTTCGTTTCGGTTTGACATTACTGCAGCACCTATACTCAGAAACCGCCCTTTCGTTCTACACCATCTTGCTTTTTCTGGACACGAGTTAGGTATAGTATTCCCGTCTGCGTTGCTGCTACAAATGCTGCATCTTGCACGGCACAGTATTTTCTCTGATCTTGTTGTATTTCGAAATGGCCATGTCTTATTACGCGTGTGTGGGGTAGCTTTAGCGTTCTCTGGTTCAGCTTCTTCATACATAACCTCTGCCTCATATGATCTTGCACATTAACAAATAAACAAACCACTCAAACAAAACTGATTTGCTTGGAAGAAGATTACATAACATAGATCATTCCATTAATGTTAGGAAAATACCTGTGCTTCAAGAATACTTTAGTTCCAACATAATCATAGCGTTTGGGACCCATCCACCGATACTTTTCACTTTCTGAAATGACATCACCATAAAACCCGTACCTGAACTAATCAATTGTACAAAAACTCTGTTAGAGATCGGAGCAATCACTATTCATATCACAGGCACTGTTGGTTAATGATACTTGAAGTGATGAGAATGCCACTAACAATAAAAAGCTAAGAGGCTTTGGGCAGAGAAGGATGAAAATATTAGCTTCATGACATAACAGGATCTGCCAATGCAAAAGATCTCACTAAAAAGGTCTTAGTCATTACCCAGCAAATGAAGCTGCATAACGAATAAAAGGTTCAATTCTCGAGGTTGATGCTATTTTCCACCGCACTACCTGCATTGCATCAAGGAAGAGCTTTCTGCCTAGAATGATATGCAGCGCAGATGTTATAGGATCACGAGCTCCTGTGGTACTGTAATCCGAAAGCAATGAAAAGTAGTTTAATACTTTAAGCTTATCAGAAGCTATTTTTGCATTTCTGAATTCATGAGATACACTAGTTCTTTCAAAATAATTGTATGGCTAAGAAAAAGAGATCCCAGACGGTAGAGGTTGAAAATGCATAGTTATCTATTTGCTAATCAACTACAGCAAGTGATACATCTTTCCATTTATGGCGCAGGACAATCTTTGCTAGTTGAAAGATGACTACAATAAATGATGATTAAAAACTGTACCATATAACTATTGCATCAGTAGAACCTGCCGGAATGAGGCCGAATCTAGGCCGTTCACCACTGAAGGGATGATCGGGATCTTCAATTCCTGCGAAGTTGTCAACGAAAGGGGAACAAGAAACAGTTAAGAAAGGGATTTTTTAATACAAAAGAGCATAAACCTGATTAACGGAAGCAGGCAATCTAACTGAATGTCTTGAAGAGAACAAAACCAACTAACCTTCACATGAGCCATTGAGTGTCCCTGTAAGTTAACAGCAACACCCAGAGATTACAAATAGTTAACAGTCCCAGATCTTGAACAAAGATGAGATAAAGTTTATCAAGTACATACTGAAATCCATGACCTCTTGAACTGAATCAGGAAGAAGAGGATAGTGTTCCTTTTGGTCACTCTCATGAACTGCATCTCCTGATCCTGGAACCGAGGAGCTACCTCTACTTTGAGCAGAATCGAAGGAATCTGAAGGACTTGGTGGAAGAGGGACTTTAAGTCTCGACAAAAGATACCCATTAAGGACTTCATTGAAGAAACCATCCCCACCCTGAACGTAGGTTGATTTCTCAAGACATGAGAATAATGGCAACCATTTAATGGAAAGCAGATATATGATTCACAGGTGCCATGATGAATTAAATGTGACAACAGGTTACAGGAGTGGATAAACTTCATCAAAGTTCACTAATCCATTACTTGACTCATAAATTATATGAATTGAAGCTTATGCCACATCACAAAAAAGAAAACAAATTCACAAATGCATTGAGCAAATCAATCACTACAATTACTATCCAGAGAAGTATTCTGGGGTCATCGAAACAGAGAAAAAAAAAAGAGGTCTACAACTTACAACAGCTATGATGCCATCATATGTACGGAGCTCTTTGTTTTGGATAGATGCCATTACATCAAATGCATGTCCTGCTCGTTCTGTCACAATCACCTGATTTGAATGGTAAATCAAGAATAACAAACCAAGGACCATAGTATGGACAGTGAGAAAGACGTTTATGAGTCTTTCTTTAAGAGAGCTATAGTATCACAAGAAACTATGCAAACAAATGGCCAATTAACATCTCAAATGGCAAAAATTGTAGAAGTCATGTTGCACTATCTTCAAAAAGACAATATATACTACTCTTTTTCTGCAAACATAAAGTATGACTAGAGAATAACCAACCCATAACTATTAACCCTGATAACAATGAAGCAAATACATTACAAGATAAGTAACATTTTTCTCTAAATGTTCTAATGTAGCACAAAATCAGTCAGTTACTTCAAGAAGCAATATCCGTGTGAATAACCTATAACAACTCTCACAAAAATAACTACTTAAAATTGATCATTCTGGTAGTGATGCAATCAAAACCATACCTTTGTATTCACTTTAGCACGAATGAAAATCTTGGAAACAGTTTCCCAGATCTTGGAGCCATTTCCTTTGCCACTTTTTGGATGCACAAAAACCTAAAATAAATCGGCAGACAATCCTGTCAAAGCATTGATACAAATAGGAGGAGAAACAGATTGCTAGAAAACAAGATTTACCAAAAGATTTCTCGGTCTTTCGACTTCCTTGATCAAAGAGTAATTCAACTGATCCATCCAACTCTGGCACGTCTGCAAATCCATATGGCCAAAAGTGAATGCGGCAAGTTTCCAAAGACAAGGCTCCTTTGGTGAACTTTGAAACCCGTGCACAGTGAACCGATACACCTACATCAAAGCAGAACTCATTACACTGTAATCTCCAGAACAAAAACAACAAACGATAGGAGAAGTGAGACAAAAAAGATGGAAAACAAAACCTCTTGAGTATTTAACAAACGTTCCCGGAAACATTCTTTGGCATGTCCAAGGCCCAGCTTTGGACTATGCACCAAGCCATAGTTAGCAAACTCCACAGCATAAATATCAGAGAATTTGATCTCAGTTTTTAAATTCTCAGAACTTCTAATTCCCAAACAATTCGTTCCCTCCTGTCAACATAGAACAATTAAAAAAAAATTCGCTCTCTTAGGCACAGTAACGCTAAGAATCAGTAACATAATTCACAACTCACACAAAAATTTAAGAACTTTCTGATCCAATCCATCGATTTTGCTTATCGCAGCTCTAACATCACACGCGATAATTCATGTATATATGATTGAATTTTAGAAACCAGTAAAAAATTCGCTCTCTTAGGCACAGTAACGCCAAGAATCAGTAACATAATGCACAACACACACCAAATTTAAGAACTTTCTGATCTAATACGAAGCAATAAAAAAAGGAAAAGCTCAATTGATTTGGCTTCTCGCAGCTCCAACATCAACATTCGATAATTTATGCATATTTAATTAAATTTAGAAAAAACCCAGAAAGATGAAAAGTCAACCAACACAGTCGTCTGGTTAACCTGAGGAAGCATGAACATATGTCGAAAAATCTTACACAATCTGAAGAATCCAAACATTTCCAGGACAAACCATCTTGATTCCGAGAAAGCAGGACTTCCCCAAGATGATCCAAGAAAAAACACCCGCTCGTGGCAGACAATTCACCGTCGCGATCCACATTACTGCCGGAATCGTCGTCCAACCCAGAAAAACTAGAATCCTCATGCACTCCATCCATTTTTACTCGGAACAAATTCAAATCGGTATTGCTTTAGCTTGCGAGATTAAAACTTTCGAAAAGAGAAAAAAATGTAATCCTAATTTAGATTTTGGTAGTAAGAAGCTAAGAACGTCAATGATTTTACTTTTCTTTCGGACGAATGATTTGAAAGATTGTAGTTATAAGAGAATTTCTACATCTGATTGGAGAATTAATGGCCTAATAGAATAGTTGGGCCGGGCCTAGTATTAATTATTAATCCAAATATAAATTACATGAAGATAAGCTTATTGTTTTGATAATTAAATTGAAAATCTGTGGTGATCTCCGAAATCATTGATCTAAGGCTATCTTATTATATAAACTAGATTTTGATCAACATGTTGTGTAGATTTATTTATTAATTTAATTTTAAATTTTATATGTTTATACTACTAATTTATTCTATATTATAATGCATTATATTTGTTTCTTTTTAAAAATGTTTTATTTTATTTTTTGGGTTATCCTAAAATATATCCTACTACTATTAAAAAAAGGATTTTCTGGATTTTATTTTTGTTTCATATGTTTTAAGTTTTTTATACATTTTTTTAGTCAATGATGAAGAATTGTAAACTTCAAGAGAATTAATTAAAATTATTTAATTATTATTGATTTAAAATTGTTAATCATACAAAATAATGTATTTATAATCAAGTTTTAATATGTTTTCTTTATATGTGTAGAACATAAAAAATATCATTTTTTTATGAAGGGAGAGAGTATATATCTATACTGATTTTTTCTCTTATTTCATGCAAGCTTCCGTTTCATTCAGTTTTGTGATTGGTTATAATTCTAAGTGAGAAAAATTGTAGTTAGAGTGGTCGAGATAGAGCAAGAGCTTTGTTCATATGTTACATATGTTTGATAGGTTTTTATATCAAACATTATGCTTACTTGATAAATAACTGATTTTAATTGATTTGAGGCGTTTATCTTCTTTGAAAAAGCAAATCTGATGTGTCCATCTATCTATCTGACGATGATGAACTATCTGACTATATTTTCGAATGTGTGTGAAAATATTTTTATCTATTTTCATGTCATGTAGAGATAAACGACCTTAACCTGGTGGTTCGTCCTAGCCGCTAGTGAGAGAAAGGAGAAAAAGAGCGATTTTGGTTTTTGCCTCTCCAGTGTCCGGTGGTCTCCGCCGGCATTGTGAGAGGGTGGGTTTCTTCTTGTTTTCTTCTCTTTGTTCTTAGATCGTTTCTGTCTTCGGTTTGTTGAGGGTCTTGTGGTTCTTTTGGCGATTTTGAAGCAAAGATTTTCCATCTCCGTTGTGGTGATGGTTTCTGTGGCGGCTCTATTTTCGGGCGGTGTACGATGGAGGAGCGTCTCGAGTTTCGGTGGTGGTTTGTAGTCAGATCTGGCTTTCTGAAGAGTGTGGGGGTTTATTCCGGTGGATCTGCAGCGCTGGTGAGGAGCAGGCGTTTGTCGCCGTTATTTTCTTCTGCCTATCTAGTGGGTTGTTGTTTTCTTTGAGTAGTGGTGTCTTCTCGCAGGCAGATTCTGAAACCCAAGCATGGGTCAGAGCGGTTTCTGAGTGGTTTTGCAGATCTGAGTTTCATAGCTTCAATAGATTGGAAGCATTTTTGAAACTCTGAAAGATCTTCAATCCTTAAGCTTATTAATAGAGAGAAGTGTTTTTATTCAATTTCAGCAGCTTCAGGTGTGCGTCATTTGGCTCAGTTTTTGGTTTCATCTTGTATCTCAATTTCGTTTGTTCTTAGTTGGTTTTTAGTAAGTATTAGTTAATGGTTCCCAATGTTTTGGGTTTCTATTTCTATGATTTTCATTCTTTTGTGAAATTATTGGAAATAGATGTATTTCTCCCTTGTATCACACCCTGTATCATACTTTGTATCTTTTCAAGATCTAATATTATCAGATGACAAAAAAAAGAGATAAACGGCCTATCTTTGTTAAAAAAGTATAATAGATAATCTTGTTTTAGTTGATTTATATATTTTATATTAAAACTCATATATTATTCAACTGATGAGTAAAGTCATTGAATATCAATTTTGTATTGACATTGTTGATAAATAAATGATTGATAAGTATTTGCCGGATTTTTTTCTCATTTGTTTCAATCAAGCTTATTTCTATATTATATAATTAAACATTTTGGTTTTCTTTATTCATGAAAAACTTTTATTCGTTTTACTTTAATTTATGCATTAATCTTTTTGAAGTTTTTTTTTTAAGTTTGATAATTATTCTCCACAAATTATTCTGTTGTCTTTCATAATTCTTCACCTTCCAACTTGTTTTACACATTTTCCTTGTTTATATTTGAAATCATATTTTAAATTATTTATTTCATAGAAAATTTGTAAGTTTTTATGGTTTGTAAAATATGTATTTATTTTATATGATTGATTTTACTTTAGCTTTCATAGGGTTTTTTTTTAAGTTTGATAACTATTCTCAATAAGTTTTTCCGTCATCTTTTGTATTTGTTTGCCTTCAAAACTTTTTTTCACAAATAGAAAATTTATAATTTTTGTGGGTTATTGAATTAGTGTTTATTTTTAATTTTAAATTAATATCATATAAATACCCAAAATATATAAAAGCTTATAAAATTTTCAAATAAATATTTAGAAGCCAAATTTAAAACTTAAAAATTGCTGAGGTGGACAGTCTAGATGGAGAAAAAATTATCTAATTATATATATAATTTTCTATTTTATATTGGTTATTTTTAGCAAAACAAAATAAATTCACCATTAATCCCACTTACTCTGTTTATTTCTTATTCAAAATCATATATTTATATTATTACATATTTTAATATTTGTTTTTAATTTTAAATGTTGTTGTAGTTTATTTATTATCATAAAATATGTAGATTTATTATGAAGTTATTTTTTAATATAAATTATGATGTGTTAATTGTTATAAAAAAATTTGTTCTTATATTTATATGTTTTTGTACATATCTTTATGCATTTGAATTTTTTATATCACTTTTTTAAGTTAGATCAACAAATTAAATTCACCATCAATCTTAAATATTCTCTTTATTTCTTATTCTAAAGAGTATTTGTTGGGACCGGTTTTACCTAGTCCAAAGAAGACCCGACAGGTAGACGTTGAACTATCCTAAACACTGACACACGTCATGTTACCTTGGCCGAACCACTCCCGCGTATTGTTTCCGGGCAGTTAGCGAACTTCTCCAAATACGCAAGAATCATCAACCCACATGTTTCCCTGGCACACCTAATGGAGAAGACAGGACAAAGAGACTGCTAGTATAAATACTATAAAAGGAGAGAGATCACCACACCATAAGGAGATCGGCTCGGCAGATCTAAAATTCCTTTCAAGGAGGAGGCACCCGACCAAACCGAGTCAACATACACCGTCGAACAACATGATTAAGGGAGAATTTCTTATTCTTCCGAGAGAATGCCTACCAGGATAAGTTCCTCTCGATCCGGAACCTAGCTTTTATATTCACTAAACCTCCTTCCATTTGTATAGAATCCCTCTTGAAACACTCATAAATAGTTAGACGTCTCGATCCCTGGACAAGGTTCCTCACACTAAATCCGTAGAAACACCCTCCTAAATACTTGTTCTAGGTAGGATGTTTATTAACTTGGACGTCGGAGAACCTTCGGAAGAAAAACCCCTTTTCGGTCTTTCCGGAGGCCCGATTGACATTTTGTGTAGTGTTTGCAGGATCGCATATAACGACCACTCTGTTACCAAGATCCAAGCAGGCTTCTGCCCCGGAACGACTCATCGCCTTTTTCCCAAAAGACGAAATTCGGAAACACAACTTCACTCTCCAAACGAATTATACATTCCCACGTGGCATCCCAAAATTTTTTCCTGAATAATATTAAATGTTTATTTTTTATGTCATGAATATCTACCAGATGTATATAGAAAGCCACTAAAAAATTAAAATTAAATAATTTATAATTTATTGTAGTTTGTAAAATATTTATATATTCAAAATATGTAAAAATCTATAGAAAATAAAAAAAATTAAAGTTCATATAAAAATAAAAAAAACTGCTGATAATTTATAGTTTTTTTGTAGTTTGTATTTTGTAGAATGTGTATATATAAAATATGTAAAAGTCTATTAAAAATAAAAATTTAAAAGCCTATAAAAAATTAACAAAGTTGATGATGTTGACAGATTCATTGGAAAATTTTGGCAAATTATATATATATATATGATTTGATATATATTACCATATTAATTGATAATTTCAAAAATCGCACATAAAATAAATCTATAATAATCAAATTATTAATGCCTTCTGAGACTAAATTTTATATCTAAGTAAAGTTTTTTCTTCTAAAGTTAAAGTTAAAGTTAAATAGCAGATTTTCTTGTACTCTCAATAAAAATTAATATGTTGTATTGTTCCTGATAACAATGCCTAAGATTAAGACAAGATTACAGTAACACCGTCAGCTCAGACAGAGACTCCTCGATTTGCCAATGCCAAACAACAAACAGTCAAAGCAGAAGAGCAACTTCCTCCATACGAACACGCTCCATTCCAAAATCCCTAGTTTTTGTACATCACACCACTTACCAAAATTGTTAAAGTAAGCACACTTCAAACAAGATGGTTTCTATGATTAGCCTTAAAATCCCACGGTTAGTCCAAAAAATTAAAGAAGATACTGCTTTCTCTCTTAATGCACACAATCAAATAATGCAACACAGAAACAATGTCGTGAAAAGTTAGTCTGGATCTCTAAACAGAAATCACACCTGCCACATGTAAGCTCGAAATTTATCATATCAGAGAGATCACATATTGAAAAAAGTAACATAAGAAGCAATTTTTGAGTAAAAGGAGAGTTGAAGACAAGATTTAACACACTGGTCACCCGCTAAATATGAGTATTATGAAAGGAAACATGAACCCGGAGAGACATATATATATAGTCCTACAAAAGAGTAGCAGCAATTATTATCAGTAACATGAATAATAATATCATAAGAAGCCTTTCTGAAGCGCGCAACTGTATGAATTTGGGAGCCTTCCAAGCCTGAATCTCTGCATATTTCACAACATCATAGCAAGGGGTTAAGATGTGAGTCCCAAAGATGTAAGAAATCATGGTACAAGAGCTCCATGAAACATCACACCTGAAAAGAAATTAGACAATAGGAAGAAAACAAAAGATTGGTGTTAATGAGCCGTATACAATAATAACAGAGAGACAAGCTTTTTGGAACAACCTATGCTAGTGGCAGTTTAGATCTTGTAAAACTGGAAACAGATTAGTGACAAACAAAACTAAAACCACAAGGTAGATATTGACATATATTGGAACATCCAACTCCCGAATTCTATGAATTAGAATCGGATACCAGAACAGATGCTCCTTTAGCTGTGGGATTGCTCACAAACACACCACTGACCATATTAATGGCCTACAGCAATTAGTTATCATGTGACAAAACTATAAACAAAGAAATACGTAAAACATGCAGTATCACAAAACATGCTCGACTTGGTTTATCCTGCAACTGCAAGTGTAAAAAATGATGTTGGGAAAAAAAAAAAAAAATTTCTAAAACGTTGGAGAACTTTTGAGGAAGAAAACTTTTTTTATCATATGCTAAAGCGGTATGATTCAATTTCAAAACCATGTAGGGAGAACAAACAAAAACATCAAAATGAGGACGTCTTACCTCTCCACTAAGGAGTTTCTCCTCAGAACACATATGCTACTTCATCTCAGCCATGAACTTCTCATACTCAGAATCTCCAACAGCGGATGGATTCTCTGCAGGTGGCTGTACCGGAGGCTTGGGAGCCCAGGGTACGTTCCCCATGCCCTGTGAATAACCAACAGATGGTGGCATAGGAGGATTAGGCGCCCAAGGTGGATTAGCTAGACCTTGTGAGTGATCTGTAGACGAGGCCGGTACTGGAGGTGGTGGTGGAGGAGGAACAGCATTGTAATAAGACGGATAACTCATATATGGAGGCTGTCCAGGCAAGTTTGAAACCGAGCTACCATAGACATTTGGTGGCACAGATGAAGCAGGAGCACCATTGTCTGCTTGTACGCCTGGTGGGAAGCCTTCACTAGAAGCGGTGCCAGGAGGAGGAGCTTGTGTCACATGAGGAGGAGGAGGTGGTGGTGGGTAGTGCATTCCATAAGGAGACATGTGTTGACCAGGGACAGGATGATAAGAGCCTGGAGGAGGAGGTGGAGGAGCGTATGGAGAGTAGGAAGGAACAGGAGGACCCCAAGGAACCGGGGCTGACGAATATGGAGGATTTGGCAATTGCCCACCGGCGGGTGCGTATTGTTGCGAAGGATAAGCACCAGGCGGCTGGTTTGGAGGAGGATAAGCTTGAGACGGTGGATGAGATGCTGGGGGTCCAGGAGGCGGTGGCTGTTTACCGGCTATTCTGACAGCAAGCGTTTTACCTTCTAACCAATAGCCGTTCATCGCCTGTACAGCGGTATTCGCCATCTGTACATCGGCATACTTCACAAAACCATAGCCTCTGCTCAGACCAGACACACGGTCCTTGATTACCTTTGCCATCACGATTTCCCCAAAGGGTGAAAAAAGATTAATCAAGCCGTCGTCCTCAAGCATCGTAGGCAAGAACCCAATGTACAAGTTTGTTTCGTCGTATTCTTTGGAGGGTTTTGCCGGAATCGACCCTAAGCCTGGATGAGCGCTTGCTCCACTGCCAGCATCGTTAGCCCATGGAGGATTACTTCCCGAACTCCCCGGACCAAGAGCCAAAGTAGCACTACTCTGTTTGAGAGAAGATTCAGGGACAGTTCCTCCCAACTCCGCCAAAAAGTTCTGATATTCGTCGTCCATCTTCTTCCCGGTGGTACCCTTCACAGGGCAATCAATAGTAGGGTGTCCCCCATCACCACAAATCTTGCAAAGAACATCACTTTTAAAAGTATTCGTACGAGACGGACAAGCATACTGTCTATGTCCTGGCTCACCACACAGCCTACAGAATTCTTCATCCCTTATTGTTCCATTCAAAGTGGCAAGCTCCCTGAGCTGTTGCCTCTTGTGTTCGTTAAGCACCTCATCAACAGGTTGCAGGAGCTTCTCAACCATACCAGCAGCAGCTTCAAGAGCTTCCTGAGTCTCAGCCTCGACTAAAACATGCAAGTCCTCGTTTTCCGAAGGGTCGTATTTCAAATCCTTCTTTTGCTGGAGCCTACCTTCTTTCACAGAGCCTTTACCCCGAATCACAATCTTAGCACCAGTTTCCCTCTCCATCCTCTTCTGAGTATTTCCCCTGGGACCAATAATAAGACCGATGAAATTGTAACCGGGAAAATCCTTCATCGGGATGAAAAGCTTCTTCTGGAGCTTGGGAGGTCTATAATCCGCCGGGGGTTTAAAAGCTGGATTCTTTTTGATGATCTGAGAGATGATCTCTTGCCTTTCTCTATTCAACCTCTCCCTTGCTCTGTACTCCCTAGTGTTTATCCTAATCCCCATGTTATCATACACTGGCTCTGGTGAAGGAGACCTCTGTCCTTCGGGTCTATCATCCAAAGCCATACCTGACTGAAGCATCCTACTGATCTCAAGTAATCTACTATTCAAAGCCTGAATCTCTGGATCGAACTCGATACCTCCTGCGAAATCCTTCATGAAATCCGGTAGCTGGATCAAAGGCTTCGGCTCATCGTCTGCCCATCTCGACTTACGCTTCCTCGTCCCAGTACCGGAATCACCACCTTCGGCGCTAGTGTTATTAGTCGACTCGGAAGGCGGAGGATCCCACCGGCTACGACGCTTTCTCCGGCTTGTGGTCTCCTCCTCACCACCGGATTGATTGTCGTTGCCACTCAGCGTCTTGCTAACGCCGTTCTCCGATAACAGAGGGCGCAGGAGCTCAGGCTTTGCTACCGAACCGTTTGTATCGGGCACAGGAGCTGAATAACCATTTAGAGCCTCAGGAGACGAAATCGGTGGGTTTGGGTGATCCGAAGCTAGAGAAGCAGTGTCTTCCTTTGAGGAAACTAAAGCTTTGGAGGAAGGAGGAGGTTGATCTAGGGTATGCGAAGAAGGATTGGAATCGTTCAATTCGACTGAATCCATAGCTAACTCAAGAGCTAGGGTTTCAGATCCAGGAGAAAGCAGAGAGAGACAGAAGAAAGAGGAGGACGATGTAGGGTTAAGATAGCGCGAATTTGCGGAACTATCGAAAAGTACACAAAGAAGATTCTCGATTGAACCGAGGCGGTTTAGCTCTGTTGGGCTGGGTCAGGCTTAGGCCTATGATAGGAGTTCCTCATCTGTTTTAGAAGCGATTAAACTTAGGCTATAACTGGTGATCATAAGAAATAGAAATGAATACTAAATTCCTTCTCATTCCTTAAAAATTACACCATTTAAAAGGAATATATTGTACTTATGATTCCTTTTCATTCCTTATATTTTAGGGAACTATAATGTTAATATATTCCTTATAAAAAATAAGAAGGAACAATAATTCCTATTATTTTGTTCCTTTCATTCCTTTTTCTATTCATCCATATTATTACTTTTATAGTCACTAGTTAAAACCTTACTCTAAAACAATCTCATCTGGAACCAAACTTACTCTAAAACAGTCTCACCTTCCAAAATTACTCTAAAAGTTTTAAAATATTAAATAAAAATTCTAACATTAATAAAAAGAACCGTTAAAGATTAGTTTTGTTTTTTATAAATTTTTCTTTTCTATGTGGGCTATTATATTTTTTATTATGGTTGATTCAGTAAAATTTATTTAGTGAAAGAAAGAAACAGATTAATCCTTTTAAAAGGTATATATTTTTGTGGTATAAAAAGTGAGTGTAGAAAACAAAAACTGTGATCGAACATTTTCTTTGTCGGCTATTATATTCTTTTTATGATTGATTCGTAAAATTTATTTAGTAAAAAAAAAAACTTTTCAATGTTTTCTAAGTATAAATTGAGTGTAGAAAGCAAAAAGTGTGATCAGATATTTTTGTATATGTAAATAATATAGAAACAAATATGAAATGGAGGAAAAGTGAAATAAAATAGTTGTCATTCCATGAACATAGCTTTAATCCTAACTATTACCTGAGAATGAGGTTTACTAAAAAAATCCTATGTATGAACATCTTAAGAAAAGTTAGTGCAAAACAATGTCACCTCATAAATGTGATATGGCAAATTTTCTAAAATAAATAAAATGTTTTGATTGGTTAAGTTAAAACTAAATAAATCTCATTTTTAAATAAGAAAAAATAGTTTATATCATATATGAATGAATTCTCATTATATAGCAAAAATTCAAAATTATAAATGAAACAAAACAAAATAAAAAGATAAAAAATTAAATTATAAGTATCCTTTTAGCTAACTTTTTTATTATACTACTGTATATATGAATAAAAAGTAGAAGTAAAAGTAAAAATAAATCTTTACGACTTTGGTTTTATGTAAAAATCTCAGGTTATATTTTTGGTTTAAAGCATCTTCAACCCACATTTATTTTAAATCTTATAATTTAGAGGAAAAAGAAAGGTTGTTATTTTTTCCTCCAGCTATAGAGGAAAAAATAACAATCTTTTTCTTGTAAAATAGAACTAGGTTGGAGAGAAGTTCACTTATATTTTAGAGGAAAAAAGTAGAAAAATACATTAGAGATGATCTTAATATTAAAAATATTATTAAATATTAAGAAAAAAATATGAGTCAAAGAAGACAAAAAAATTGAAATATTTAAAAATATTATTTTACACATATTAATTCTTTCATGCATATATTTTTCCAATATATTAAAATATTATTTTATGAATCAAGTTTTGTATATGTTGTGATCCATTATAGTTTATATTAACAAATATATTAAAGTTAGGAACATATCAACTCTTAATTTTTAATAACAATCAAATATTAAATATATTATTTTACACCTTAAATCATACACATATAAGTTTAGATTCGATTAGTTATAAAGATTCGGTTATAGAGAGTTTGTGGAAGCGAGCGATTGCAGATTATAAAAATTTTGACGAAGATAAGAGCGGAGAGCTACCGAAGAATTTTATAAAATATGATTTCACAAATTTTATAACAAAATTTTATTATATTTTTATTGAGAAACCATAAATCATCAAACGCCAAAAAATAAAAAAACTTTGATTAAACAAAACGATAGAAATGATTTTCGTGATTGTTGTTAAACGCCAATAACTGCATCGTGTAAAAACATAACGTTTGCGGAAAATACCAGAAAAAAAAACTTACCAACACCTAACTATAACAATTCACTTATTTCTAACTCATACCAACATGTATAAATATATTTATTTATTTTTTTAAAAAAAATCAACCATACATTATAAAAATACATATTACCAAAACATATACTTTGTTATTTTCTTTTAATACATAAAAGTCCTACTTTGATTTTTCTATAAATATGCGTGTAGATATTTATATTATTATTTGTGAAGTCAGAAACTCACCACAGCTCCTCTCAGAGGGGTTAGCGCCTTCTGCCCTTAGTGGTAATTTTCAGATTTTAACTAAATCGGTTGGTTTGGTTTGGTTTGATTTTCAATCACATATTTCAAACCCTAATAATATTAACACTGGTTTTGGACCGTGGCCCACAAATCTAATTTAATGAAAACCATAATCTATATATATAAAATAAGCTTTTCTCTCCTCTGGTGTTGCCACCTCAGCAATCCATTCATTAATTATTTTTCATTTAATTTTTTTTAAAACACCAAATAACATTAACATTCAATATATAAAAATAGTAAATATTCAAAAGTAATTATAATACACAAAATATTAATATTTAATATAAATTTACAAAAATAAATAGACAATTATAATATGTTGTCAGAAAATAAAATAAAATAAAACTAAAAAATAATTACATACATTAGCTCTAAGTATTTTAATATTCAAGGCTGATTTCTGCAAGTGTATGATGGAATTGGTAATTAAAAAGACGGAAAACAATACAAATTAACATTAACATTCAATATAAAAAATAGCAAACATAAGAACACAATTATAATGTATTGTCAGAAAATAAAAACCAACCAAATACAAAATAAAAAAATAAAAAAATAATGATATACATTAGCTCTAAGTATTTTATGATTGAAAACAGCTCGATCATAAAATATATGATATTAAATATAGGTACCTGCCATGATTTTGTTGTTGAGATAATTTTGGGGTGAAAATATGGAGAGATGAGGGAAGCTTTAGGATGGTATTTGTAGGGCGGATGAAGGGGAGCAATTGAGTGTGCGAGTTGAGTAGTGGGGGTCGCATTGAAGGTGGTATAATGAAGGAACGTGGAATTAATGGTTGGCGTTACAGCTGTGGAGTTGTCGTTACGAATAGTAGCTTTTACTGAGAAAGAGATAAGCTGATGCGGCCGCCATGGGAGATGAATGTGTAGGGTTCTGATGATTTGTTTTTTTGGGCCTGGGGTACACCAAAACTCTCAATGTAAATTGGGCCTTACAATATTCAGTTTTGTTTGGAAAATATGGATTTAATTAGTTATGGTGAAGCTGGAAATAGATATATGTGGACGATTGATTTAATTTAGCTATATATGGAGATAAATTATTAAAGCTTAGATGGAGAGACAGCTGGCTGCTGACAGTATTTCAAAATTTACTGTGAAAATTTACGAGTGTGAGATGGAAATTGGTAATAAGAAAAATGGAAAACAATAAAAGTTAACATTAACATTCAATATAAAAAATAACAAACATATAACGACAATTGTAATGTGTTATCAGAAAATAAAAATCAACAAAATACAAAATAACAAAACAAAAAATAAGAGATACAATAGCTCTGAGTATTTCATGATTTAAAATGGGAATTTACAAGTGTGTGATGGAAGTTGGTAATTAAAAAAAATATTAACATTCAATATAAAAAATAGCAAACATAAAAACACAATTACAATGTGTTGTCAGAAAATAAAAAAAATCAACAAAGTACTTTAAAAAAATACTGATATACATTAGCTATGAGTAAATCAAGATTCAAGGCGGATTACGAGTATGTAACGGAAATTGGTTATTAGAAAGACGAAAAATATTAAAAAAATATTAACATTCAATATAAAAAAATAGGAAACATAAAAAAGACAATTGCAATATGTTGTCATAAAATAAAATAAAAAAATATAATATAAAAAACTAATAAATAATAATATACATTAGTTCTGTTTATTTCAAGATTCAATGCGGAAATTTACGAGTATCTAACGAGCATTGACAATTAGAAAGACAGAAAACAATAAAAACTAATATTAACATTCAATATAAAAATAGCAAACATAAAAATTTAAACTATAATGTGTTGTTAGAAAATAAAAAATCATCACATTCCAAAATAAAATAAAAACCAAAAATATGATATACATTAGCTCTGGGTATATCAAAATTCAAGATGGAAATTTACGAGTGTGTGATAGAAATTAGTAATTAAAAAGACGGAAAACAATTTCCAAAGAAAATTCAAATAGAAAATTCGGATAATGAGACAGGTTCGAGAAATTGCATTATCTAAAATCTATTGACAAATTCTCAATAATTTGTATGAAAGTCAACTTCATAATAAATATTTTGGGAAAATTCAGAAAAGTCGAAGAAATTTTAGAACATTATATAATTTTAAGAATTTTAACTCTCAAATGGATATTTCAGATACTAATATCACATATGTTATATTTTCTTATTTGTTTGAATTTAAACAAATAATTTTGAATTGATAACAAACACAATATAAAAATAATAAACAAATCATAAAATCTTCAAAGCTATATGATATAATAAATATAATATAAAAATTACATAAAATGATTATCAAATTCGCTGTGTTGGATAGATCACAAACTAGAGTTTCAAAAAAATAAAAAATTCGAGTCATATACAGATGAAAAATAAAAATTCATCTTAAAAATTTCAAAGATATACAATACAACAAGTATAAGACCTAAAATATATAAAAATAATTCATATACGCGCGGATCACTGACTAATTATATATATACCGGAGCAAATCCACAGCCACAATTGCCGTGTTCCTCATTTATTTTATATTTTAGCATCCTTAGTTATCATTTAATGTTCCTTCTGTTTGTTCTTTATTGCTTTTGCTTTGTTGATGTTCATTCCTTTTTGTTTTCTTTGGTGTGAGACTAATTTTCTGTTTTTATGCTTTCCAGAGTTTGTATAGAATAAAGGTGATCATGGGAAAGAGCTTTTGATATGTAGTCTGGACAATACCGAAACCAAATTGAGGTGATTTCACTGTTTTGATACTTTGTTTAGGCTGTTTTATTTATGTTTATGATTGTAAGATAAACGGAGAAGAAGATGACACCAACAAAGCTACGACGGAGAGTGAAATCTCCGCCGTGAAGGAAGAGTTAGTTTCACTGCCGGATAAACTATTTCACTAAACGGATCTGATTCCTTCGTCTCCTCCTCAGTTTCTAGAACACTCCACGGGTTTTGATTACCGGCAAAGCTTCACTGATCTCTGTGACATCCTACCGAATTCCACCGCCGTCCACGCTGGATCTTCCGACAGTTGCGATTTAAGCGCCGTTATGAATGAAGAAACCAGCTCCGATTATGGAAGATTGACGCCGCCGACGACGGTTACCGACGGGAATTTCTTACAGTTCGTGAAAACAGAGCAGACGGAGGATCACGACGATTTTTTGAGCGGCGAAGAAGCTTGTGGTTTCTTCTCCGACGAGCAACCACCTTCTCTTCATTGGTACTCCGCCTCAGATCACTGGACATGAGAATCGTTGATCGAATTGATCGATTTATTGTGCTCTGTTTACTGGTCCTACTTACATTATTGGGTCTGACTCTCACATGTTTCTTCAATGAGCAGAAGCAGTAGTAGATGAAAACAAAGCTATTGAGTTGGATCCCTCACTGGCCAAAGGCTACCTAAGAAAGGGTATGTTATTGTGTTTTTGTTGTTGTCTGGTTGATTAGGTTCTACATGCTGTGAGTGAATGGTCTAAACATTTTTGATGTGATACTTCTTTGTTCAGAAGAAGAGAAAGATTTGGTTCAAGCGTGCCATCGACTTTGCCTTCAAGCTCTACGGCGCCACATTTATTAGAAGTTGATCTTACTTCTGCCCCTGCAGCACCAGCCAAAGCGAAGTACAGGTAGTTTCATTGTTGCATACAATGCTATTTTCGAAATCGTTTCAAGTTTTAAGAATCATTAAGTATCTCATGCTCTTGATTGTTCAACAGACACGAGTTCTACCAAGAGCCAGAAGAAGTTGTGGTAACTATCTTTGCGAAAGGGATACCGAAGCAGAGTGTTAATATCGACTTTGGTGAACAAATTGTGAGTAGAGTGCAATCTAAGAACCCACCTCTACGAATGAACACTTCTTTGTGATTTTGTGTGTTTAACTTCTTTGTACCGTTCTTGCAAAAGCCGATATAATCACATGGGCCATCCTTGAACACGGCAAAGGACCAGCGGTTTTGCCAAAGCCAAATGTCTCATCAGGTTTTCTTCTTCTTTTAGTTTTCATCTGTTGAGCTTTAAACTACAGTTCTCATGTGAAATCTTAATGTTGTTTTGTGTAATGGTGTGGCAGAGGTTTCGCAGAGGCCTGCATATCCTTCTTCTAAGAAAGTTAAAGACTGGGACAAGCTGGAAGCTGAAATGAAGAAATAGGTCTGTCTCTATATCATCATCATATGCTTAAGCCTGAAACTAATCTTTTGTTGTTTCCTTTTCTGTTTGTTTAGTTGTGTTATTGATTTTGCAGGAGAAAGATGAGAAGCTGGAAGGAGACGCAGCTTTGAACAAATTCTTCCGTGAGATATACCAGAGTGTGGATGAGGAGGATACGAGACGTGCCATGAGCAAAACATTTGTGAGTATCATATCTATATTCACTTTGATATATCTAAAGAGAAGAAGCCCACTACGATAAATATGTCAGTGTAATGGCACATTAAATGACATTAGTAATGGCACATTGGTAAAGAGAAGAAGCCCACTACGATAAACATGTCAGTGTAATGGCACATTAAATGACGTAATCAGAGTATAAAAAGGTAGAGAAAACGGGGTGAGGGAATATGCAAACACAGCATAATATATATACATACACTTCTCTATTTTCACATCGTGAACTCATTTCTTTTATATTTATACATTCGTCAAAGCTATTCCCCAACTTAATATACAGTTCATAGTATATGAAACACATCATTAATCCTGCTGAAATTTGTTTTTTTTTTTAATAAAGTCCTCCTCATATTTGTTTATTTCACCTTTAGTGTTGCACTCGGAATCTTCCATTCACAACACAAGTACACTTTTAGTTTAGAATCACCATTCAATTCAGAAACGTAATATTCTTATTCTCCATGATATGCGAATGTGTGACAATACGAAATATGCATTCACCCTTTCATTCATCTATATGAAACAACGTGGTATGAGTTTGTTAAAATAAATCATGGTGAGTGTGTGTATCTTAAAGCCACATGAGGAAAAAGTTATGTCTTAAAATACAGAATATCATTTGTCGACAAAAAAAGAAGAAGAAGAATATCATTTGTTTACTATGGTTTGTTTAATTGTTTAATTAAATCATGTTGCTGATGATAAAACATAGTTATTATTTTCTTTTCATGGTTTTTAATCTGGTTGATTGATATAAGTGAACAAAAAAAAATGATTAGTGTTATATTTGAAACAAAAGAGGAAGTGTAAAAGCAAGCGATAAAGAAAAAGACAAGCTGATAAAGAAGAAGTCAGAAAACATGAAAGAATATAAAGATAGAGGCAAATAAAAATAGGAAGATTGAAGAATAGACATAAGATGAGGATGATGAAAAAGTAGAAGGAGGAAAAGAAAAATGATTACAAGAAGAGGAAGAAAAACTCAGAGGCCAAGAAGAACAAAATGGAAAAAGAAGTTGAAGAAGGAAAACATAAAAAAGAAAACAAAGAAAACCTAAAAGAATAAGAAGCCAAAGACGGATAAGAAGAAGAAGGAAAAATTGGAAGGATAGTTAATCAAAATCAGAAAATTGAAAAAGATGAAGGAAAATACGAAAAAATATAGAAGACGAAACAAAAGAAGGAGAAGATGAGACGAAGAAAAACCAAAAGCATAAGAAGTTGGAGAAGTTAAAGATGAATGATAAAGACAACAAACGGAATAAGAAATTTTTTTTTGAAGGTGATGGACAATTTAATAAAGAAGAAATCAGGAATATAAAAAGGCTGAAAAAGATGAAGTGGAACAAGATTTAATCCAATATGTCTCTGTAATGTATTGTAACTTATTTTATTAAAAATATTTATGGTTGAATTGCATCATTAAATGAATTACAAAGAAGCATAATAATCTACTACATCCTTATATAGAAGAATTTTTTAGTTTTAAAAATTTGAATACATACAAATATAATTTGCCAAGTTTTTTTTTACTTTTTGTTATTATAATCGAGCTTCTGAAAAGATCAATACACGCGATTCAGAAGAGAAGAAGAATAAAAAGAAAAAGGAGATGAAGATGAAGAAGAAAAAGAAAAAAACGATGAAGAAAAAATCCAAATACTTAACAAAACGAACACATCACAACTATGATTTCAAATCGACAATTCGGTCTTACATGCGTTTTTGTTCTGAAATGATGCTTACAGATTTACTAAATATAAATACAAAACAAATGTCTTTGAGTCCTTCGAGCCCTTCGTGGGAAAAAAATTATTTCGATTAATCTAAACCATTTAATTTAATACGGTTTGATTTCTTATTAAAATTATCGGTTTGTATATTAGGCTTACTTTGGTATACATGTTGGATGGGCCAATACAATTGTTAAAACAAAGAAGAAAATTAAAGTACATAGAAACCCTAGATTGTAAGTTGTATAAATACTGAAGTCATTAGGTTGATTTTTTCACCGACGTTGTATTTTCTAAGCTTTCGTTTGTTTAAGTTCCATAATATGTCTTCTCACTGTCATAATGGTTTTTTTCGGTTCTACTGGTTTTTTTAGGATCTAAGTTTTCCGTTTTTTGGGAGATGGATATACTTTTATGATCGATTGTAGTTGTTTTGTTGATATATTTATTTTGTTTAAAGCTCTGACGTGTGTTTAGTTGCTTTGTTTCAATGATCCTGTCGTGGATGTTCAAGATGTTTTCCTCGTGTCTACTGGGATGCCGATCTACTGAGTATTTTATGAAATTTTTTAATTCCCCAAAAAAAGAATTAGGAGATATCAAGAGGATTTTTTTTAAAAAAAAAATCTAGGTTTGTTAAATTTTCTTATTTTCTCAATTTTTGGACTCACAATCTCTTAAACAAATGCAAGTCGAATTCAATTGTGTATGAAAGAAAACAACAACAATAACCAAAACAATATAAGAGAGGAAGTTGAGAATGGAAAAATTATTTATTTTTACTATATTTTTTTATTGAAAAAACTATGATTTTGAGTGTTTTTTGTTTTTGTTTTTCTTCTTTTTATTATAATGAGATGTTTTTGATTTTCATTAATTAAACTAAATTTTTAATCTCGATATATAAAGAATAAGGATCCAAACATACAGATAATAAGAGATCTGAAAAAAATGATAAGATGCATCTAAGAATCAAATAACCGATTAAATTTGATTTCAATCATTATATCAACTAAAACAGAAGAAAATAATAGGATATTAAACACATAAGGGATACAAAAAGGGTTGTTTCCTTAAACATAAATATTTCATGAAATTTTTACTGTTTTCGCTCAAAATAAATGATTATGAGGATTTTATGCAATACACATACGAAGAACTAAATATCAAAATTTTGTTGTTTGGTTTTCTATTATTAATCCATGAGAATTGGGTATGTCAATATCCAGTGTCATGTATCAGAGAATGAATATGTAGAATAAGAAATCAGAAAAGATGAGGAAGATAAAAATGAATGGTAGAAGAAAATGAAGAAATGAAAAACAAAGGAAGATGACGAAGAAACATGAAAATAATGAAAATAATATGTTGTAGGAAATGAAGAATAAAAAGAATAAAAAAAAAGAAAGAATAAAAATCAAAAGATAAAGAAGAGAGGAAAGGAAAGGGAAAGATAATAAAGAAGAACTTTGAAAAATATTAGGAAAAAAGATACAGACAAAACCAAATAAAAAAAATGATGAATAAAATAAAGGTGATGAATATGAGAAAGGTGGATAAGAAAAAAATGAGAAAAATTAAGGCTTTTGTTTGAAGGCTTAAACCCATGCGGTGAAGCTCTGTTTTTGTGAAGTTGTACACATAAATAGTTTGTAGGGAAATAGACAAATTAGAGTCTTGTGAGACGACTACTTGTGGTATTCATGAGCATTGGGATGAAGAGATACAAAGCAACAAAGTTAGGATTAGTTTGCTTTGTCTCCAAGTTGAAATCATGTAAAGTAAAGGTAAAGAAAAATTTGTTGGAAATTAAACCCCAAAAACCTTTTGATGTTGAATCATTATTTAACCTTTGGTCAGCTACTGAACCAAGGGGTTTACACCATATCCTAAGTTTAAGAAGCATTAAGTTGTCTTAGAAAGAGATTTTTTAATTTGATACTTCTATCAAAGACCTTAAATTTATAGGCAGCAATCTTGTGTCTACGACTCTTTGGCTTCTGTTAGCATTTATAATTATAATTTTTAGTGGGTGGACGTGAAATTTAAAACCTTAATTTTAACTTTTAACATTGATTGAATTGATAAATGTTTTAATTACTAATCATAATATACATAAGATGACACATTTCTAATTAATGACATTCATAAAAATATACAAATCTACAGCAAATGGAAGTGTCAAGTTATCAGATTTTTTTTTATCTATAATAACGGGATGAGTAACCATAAGAAGAAGTAAAATTATATGATGGCCACAAGCAACAAGAGAAATAAAAGCAGTGAATTTCTTGATAAAAATAATGATATGTAAATCAACTTCAAGATTGATCAAAAATTCCTTTGGTATTCGCTACATCATTATCTTGGATAGAATGATTTTTTAGCTTTAAGAATTCGAATCCATACATATCTAATTTGACAAATTTTTTTTCTTTTTGTTAGTGTTCATGTTATCAAAGTCGAGCTCCAGCAAAGTCCATTACACGTCTTTGACAAGAAGAATACAAAGTAGAAGGGGAAGAAGATGAAGAGCAAAAAGACGAAACAAAGAAAAACAAGAAGAATAAAAGGGAGAAGACGAAGAAGGCAAAGATGATGAAGAAAGATAAGGAAGATGAAAATCTGGAAGAACTAATAATAAAAAAAAAAGTTAGATAACATGAAAACAATAAAGAAGAAGAAAAATGACAAAAAAATATGAGAAAGATGGAATGGTGGAAAATAGAGAAAAGTTAGAAGAAAAAAGGCGAAGTAGAAAAAAGAGAAGACGTTGAAGAACAAGGATATAGACGAAGAAGAAAAATTGTAGGATTAATGCAAGAATAAGTGGAAGAAAAAAAAGAATAGGTTGGTGAAGACAAAGACGAACACGAACACGATGAAGAAGATGAATAATTACAAGAATAGTTGGAAGAAGAAAAAGAATAGGTCAGAGATGACAAAGAAGAAGAATTTAGAAAATACGAGTAAGAAGACAAAGACAAAGATAAATAAAAATAGAATGAAGGAGACAGATAAGACGAAGATGATGAAAATAGAAGAAAGAGAAGGAAAAATAATTAACGAAGTGAAACCAGATGAAGAAGATGAAGAAAGATAGGGAGAAAAAAAAAAGAGGACCAGTCTGAGAAGACGATGAACTATAAAAACTGAGAAGAAGAGGAAAAAGAAGAAAAAAACAGATAAGATGAGGATGATGAAAAAGTAGAAGGATGAGAAGAAGAAAAACCGAAAGAAGAAGAAGTCGGAGGATAATAAGAAGAAAACAGAAGAAGGAAAAAACAAAGTAGAGGAAGGAGACAATGAAAACCTAGAAAAATAAGAAGACGAGGATGATTAAGATAAAGAAGAAGGAAAAAAGAGGGAGAAGAAAAACATTAAGAAGAATGTGAATAAAAACTGAAAAAAAAAACTGAAGAAAAAGAAGGAAAATACAAGAAAAAAAATAAGACGAAACAAAAGAAGGAAAAGATGAGTAAGAAGACGAAGATGAGATGAAGAAAAACCGAAAGCATATGAAGCTGGGAAAAAGAACTATGACGAAGAATAAAAAGGAAGACGAAAGAATGGAAGAAGAAAAAAGAAAAATCGTAAGAAGGCGGATAAGCCAAAAACGTTAAAAAGTTTTTTGAAAAAGAAGAAACCAGAAAGGAAAAAACAAGGCTGAAGAAAAGAAAGTAGAAGAAGGCTAAGAAAAGGAAGAAGATGAAGACAAGACAAAGAAAAAACGTAAGAATAATGAGTCGAAGAAGATAATGAAGAAAAAAAAGGAAGAAGATGACATAGACAAAGACTAATAAAAATTAGAAGAAAATTAAGAAGACGAATGACGAAGACCATGAAGAAAAAATAGAAGAACATGAGAAAATTGGTAAGTCTGATATGGAATTTTTCCAAATTATACCGAGTGTGTTGTTAAACAAAGAGATTAGTTTTTTTCATGTCTATTATGTTTAGTTTCTTAGAGAATAGGCAATAAATAGTTTTAAAAAGAAATGTTTGAGTAGGTGAATATCATACTGCAGATTATGTTTGTGTATTTTTAAGCTTTTTGCTTGATCCTGATTTGTTAGAGGCAGGTAATATTAGAATAATACAAACTCGCTTAGTGATGAATATGAGAGAGACTGAAAGCATTTTTTTTTAATACAAATATCAATTAGAAAGAACACCATAGACATAAGTATTAGGTTGTATATAGATATCTGATATAGATATATATGACAGAAAGATCAGTTAGTCCTATATTGCAGAGGTTGAGATAGATATACTCCAAAATATGTTAATAATTAAGTGTGAAAATCTATTGGCGGAAAGTTTTTCGAATTTGCTTCTGTTCATGGTAATCTATACAAAACCAGCATTGAATCCATTGATGTTTTAATATATCTATATATATATATAATTTTTTGGAACCTTAGTTTATATCATATTCTCGAAAGGTGGTTAGTTTAGCTGGAATGATTTTTTTTAGTTTTCTTAAACAATATACATATATTTTTTTAGAATTTATTTTGGTTCGTAATTAATATTTTATTTGTTACAGAGTTAATTAAAAATTGTTTGGCCTGCGCAAGGCTTTTACATTAATCTTCTTATACACAATCGTTCTCTGCCTAATATGTATTTTTAGACAGGGTGATAAAATTCAAGCAATTATTGAGAATGCATTATATCAAAAACTTTGATAATACTCTACTGGAGGGTAATTGGATCATTGTCAAGAATTTTGCTTTGAATCCAGCAGAAAGATCATTCTGAATTGTGCCACATCCGTTTGTTATCAAATTCACTGAACATACAGAATGCTAGATTACATACAACAATAACTCAAGGAGCTATTTCGCTTTTGTTCGTTTTGAGGATATTAAATATGGAGATCTCGATCCAGATTTATCCGTCGGTATGTATATATAAACACATGTTTCGTAATCCATATGTTTGATATAATCTAATAATATTTATTATGTTGTTTAGATCTGATTGGGAGGATTACAAACGTCGGAAATTTTTTACAACTTAAAGATTTCTTCATGATTTCTGAATCAAAAATTATATGTTTTGATCTTGTGAACCCTAGGTACACTCCTAAAAAATATTCCTAAGTATTATTTTCTTATGTTATATGATATAACAAAATCACTAACATTTATTTGTTTACAGGAATTGCCATATACCATGTCGATTAACAGGGGACTATGCTTCTGAGTTTCTTTCTTCGTTTGGAAGTAGCCATAGAGGTAACATTATTTGTTTCATCAAATTTGCGAGAATTGAATTTCGCAAAGGCTATGAAATATTGCTTATTGTATTATCTTTCGAGTATATATAATACTTTTGTATTAGTATCTTATATGTAACTTTATTCTTTGATGGAAAATATAGTTACTGCTGGTGATGATGATTTTGACATGGATACATCCTCGGGGGCGTCATCCATAGATGATGACAGTGATGATGATTATGATATGGATCATGATGTTGAGTATGATGAAGATGTGGACGACGACGAAGATGACGATGATGATTTGGAAGGTCTTGATGAAGAGGTAGTTAGTGATGGGTGTCCTGATGACTCTGCTGGTGAAAGTTCTGATAGCGATGGTTATACTTCTGATTCTGATATCGACGAAGATACTGATTATGAACCAGATGTCGATACAAAATAATCAAACGCTGTTCGTCTTGCTTGCCCTGTGACCCCTATCAAGTTTGAGAGTCGATCTCTTGAATATGGTAAAATTCTTCCTGACGCTACTCGCGATGCACCTGTTGAAAATGTTAGGCCTCGATCAGTTGTTTCCCTTTTACATCCTGGAACGTTTGAGTCTTCGATTACAGTAAAGATATTACATGTCTGGACACATGCTACACATCCGAGAGGTAAAAGAATGGAGGTTATTCTGAGTGACGATAATGTATTGTTCATAACTTCGTAATCTTTATGTTTTTGTTGTTATCATATTTATGCTAATAAATAGTTGTAATTTGTTGATAGGGTGTTTGGATACAAGGCACGATACCTTCTCTGCGCTATAATCGTTTCTATATACTCTTGAGGGAAGGCATGTGGGTTACTCTACGAAAATTCATGGTAGTAGATGAAGTTGGAAAATATCATCCTACTACTAATTTTAAATATTCTTTCTAAACACAACGATTGTCGATGAACAATGACAAACTTTCCGTGCTAGAATTTTTTTTTCATTTTGTTGATTTTCATATGAATTTAGATCAAGTTCAGAGTGACGATTACTTAGTTGGTAAGTTTACGTACATAAATTTTTTTTTTATTGCTTTGATTATTAATTCGTAAAGTTTTATTGCAGATATAATTGGTCTGGTTGTCAATATTAAAGTATATAACACATGGGGTGGACATGTACCTGATATGAGTATCACTGGAGGAACTGTTACATTCAAGATGAAAAATACAAAGTTAGCTATTACTATTGGTATTTGGTTATTCCTGTATAACTTTTAAACTCTTATTTGATTATAGTCTGTTTCGATTGTAGAAATGTTCGTTTGAAGTGTGAGTTCATTGATGAGATAGCCGTCAGTTTCTTTAAGAAATGGTTAGACTGTTGTGCTGGAGCCGTTGTCTGTGTTATTCGGCGGGGCGTTATCAGTGTTCATGCAGGTATAATATTGACTTATTGTTTAATGTTTCTTTATATCCGTAAATATTTTTTTTCGAGAACAACATTATAGCTCAACAAGTGTTTTAGAAGTTGTGACTTTAAAAGCAGTTGGCCCTACGCAATTCTTATTGAACCCCTCTATTACAGAGGTCGAGGAATTCAGATCAAAGTGAGTATATCATATAACTTTATGTTGGTTCCCTAATTTTTATGATTTCTATATCTTATATGTGGCTTACTGATGCTATGTTTATATAATATATTGATATGTAGTTTGCTGAACAAGTAACAGATGAGATGGTGTTTGTCATTGCATAAAGATCTCCGTTGCGTAGTGTTTTTGCGTAGTAAATAAAGTGATTCATTATTTAAAATACATTAACGAATGGGGTTTCTTATCTAGGTTTGGGTATTTTTTTCTTTTTCAAGATGTTACAGGGCTTGTTATGCTTTAAGTTCTAAATTTTATAACTATGTTTCGTTATTCGTTCTTAATAAAGATATTGAAGTAATGATATTTTTTACGTTTACACATCAGTATTATTTAAACACGAATGTTATAACATAATACACAAGTAATACATGTTACAATAAAATTTCAAAGTACATGTCATTTATAAAAAGAATAACTATTATAAAAATGTATTATCAGCTTAAGATAATTTACATGTTGTAAGTTTAAATCTAATAATCTTAAATTATGAATGTTGTATAAAATAATATGATTAATATATTTGCAGAAACTAAATGAATATTGTAAACTTTGTCAATTGTATTCGGATAATGAGACGTTAGTAAATTAAAAATTTGTAGCTCAATAAACTATTATTTATCAAATAAATAAAACCAAAAATATGGAAAACTATAACTTATAATTATCTTAAGTATTAAGTAAAAACATCGAGATAATAGATAATCAAAAATCTAGTAAAACCCTAAACATAATATAGGTAGGTTTATCCTTCTTCTCTTAGGCGTCGGGAGCTTGTAATAATCCTACTGCAATGCATGCTTCTGCAAACGTTGGGTATGTGACACCGTCTACTGTTCTGATATCTTCGAAGCACGATGGTCCTTTTCGTACTTGTAGCAGTGTTTTAAGGTAGAAAAGTTCACCACGTTCTTTTGGGACGTCTGGTAGTTGTATATCATAGGGAACATTGTTTCTTCTGTCGCGTTTACGAGGGTGCCACTTCCTAATTCTTTTATGCCAAACCCACTTGGTTGGAAACTCTGTGTAGAGATAACACATCGCTTCATAATTCTCACGATTAGCGTCCATCCAGCCTTCAAGTTTTGTTTTAGCCATATTCGGCTTGGGTAGGTGGATTGGTAGAATTGTCGTCATTCGATATACTATGAGTTAGGGTTCTGCTTTCTGAAAGATGTGAAGTATTTAGTGGATTCTTATATAAGCACATGATAGTTGAATTCTTTTTTTACGTTATTTGGACTGGACACAAAAATTTATGAAATTTATGGGCTTAATTTTACATAAATATTCGCTTTGGTTATATAAATGGTTGTTAGAGGAGAACAGTTTATTGTGATTTATCGGTAATATAAAGTTATATTTTAGCTGATATATCAATATTTATAATGTTGTACATTCTTAAATTTTATTATATGTTCTCAACTATTACCTCGGTTTTTGCAATTTATATACAATCGATGTAACGAACACAATATATCTAGATAATAATATTCTAATGGTCGATATACTCGATGTCGATGCGAAAAACTGTTTCCCCTCTCTTCATTTATTTACTGATAAAGTGACTTGCCATAGTCATCCGTCGCAAATTACTTCGTTTTCTTCGGGATTTTTGAATCTAATAGTTGTTTTAAGATGTTGCGGTTCTTAAAAGTCTCTGAAATAGATCATCTGGTTGTCGATCCTGCTCTTGATGTTATGCTGCTCAAGAAATGGCAAGAGAAAGATAGACATCACCGAAATAAATTAAAACTGATCTTCGTTGATATTCATCAAATCTGTAATTAAATGTTGCTTCTTTTCATATCTCATACGGTTTATATATATCCTGTTTTAATCTTGCATGATTATCCAGGGGTCTAAGATACATGCTTCAATTGGACATAAATACATCCATTTATTTGAACATGATCTTATAATAGGTTATTGGAGTGTTTTGAGTGGTTTGTAGTTAAGACTTCGAATGCTATAACTCGTGTAGTAAGGCATTCTTTTAAGGTGAAGTTCGTTACCAATACGACGTTTCTTACGGTCAGCGAGCATATAAATTCTCTGTTTTTATCATTGACTGATTTTGGAGATGTTCATGGAGGCCAAATGGATGACACATATAGTATCGATAACTTATTCGTTTATGAATAATAGATCCGATTACCATAAAAGGTGAGAAAGAGTTACTGGAATTTGACTACCTAATTTCTACAGAATTGATAGGTGTTCTTGTGAATGTTGGTGAGCTCGAGATTTTTGATGAGACGAAGATACAAGAAGATTACGCTGTAATTTCTTTTGAGCTTCAATATGACAGGTAAATGAATTGAATATTCAGCATGAACAATAACAATGTATATCATTGTTTGAACATTTTATTGTGTAGAAACATGTGATCGAGTGTTATGCGATGGGGAAATTGGCTGAAGATTTCGCATTGCAATGGAAACAAATTCATAATGTCGAAGTTATCTGTATCCTGAGGTGGTGGACTATTAATAAAAATTATGACGGTATTGCCTTATTACATATCATCGGTTTCGTGATAGGTAATATTATTATATTCAGAAATTTTAGTTAGATTATCTAATGTATCTTTAGTAATATAATGGATATAATTGCAGGTTACAATGTGACGAAAAGGTTTCCACTGCAAGGTGTGTTTCGAGATATCCATCGATGGAGAATATATGACTCGTGGGATAGAATGGTTTCACTTTATACGTTAGTTTGGGTGTCTCTTTCTTGGTGGATTTATTATTCTTTTGCTTGCTTCTACATTTAAACAAAAGAATTGGAAATGGTCATGTTTATTCCTAAAAATTATATTTGGATTTTAACGCTTGAAACAAGTTATTATTAGCTGATTTATTAATTTTTACTTGGTTGAGTTGAAAATAAGCAACATAGTGGTTACGGTTTGGAGCAACTAAAATTCGTAACAACTACATCAACCCAGTAATAAAAAAGGCCCTTCGGTAGGGCTGGTGACAAAGAATTTTCAAGTTCTAAAAATCAATATGAAACGTTACTATTCTAATTTCTGAATTTGAATGGCTAAAATCTGTCTTGAAGAATGCGAACTGTCACGAATAACAAAAACTCTGAACCGTTTGATTCTTTTCATTTATTCTATACATGCACAATGATTCAAATTTTGACAATGTAACTTCTCGATATTCTGACTTATTTTCGAGACTCTACTATAAAGAAGCACTAGCCGCAGTAAGTTTTTAGCATAACAGACTAAAATATTTTCAGAAAAATATATCTTTAATCAAATTTAGACTGTTTTCTAGAATCTTATAATGGCCGGTATCTCTAGAATTAGTGAGTTGGGTTCTTCAAGAACTGATTGGACTATAAGAGTAATGGTTTATAAAAAAGGTTGAATTAATACCAGATGGTGGCGACATTCTTCATTTCATTCTCCATGATGACCAGGTAATTCTTCTTGCTAGATTTTTGCTTGCTTTTGTTTATTTCAATTTGGATTTTTTATTTGTAAAAAAAAATTGTATATGTTATAGGGTTCGAAAATTCAAGCAACAGCAGGGAGTGAAGAATTGATTTCTTTTTTTATAAAGAGGCTCCATGAGGGGGGGGGAGGAGGGGGGGGGGGGGGCATATGGAAAAGAATACAAAATTTCAATGTAGTATCCGCGAGATCTGCGAGACAAATGACAAAGAATTGTTTGAAGAGTGAGTTTCAATCTAACACTCGAATCTTGGAAGATTTCACGACTGGGAATTTCTACAATGGAGACTATCCACATATGCAGATTCTTAGTTACGAGAATCTCTATCTTGGTAACTTTCAACGAAATTTCCCTGTTGGTGAGTCTTCCTCGATATTACTCATTATAATTTTAGATCAATAATTCCATTTTATAGATGTTTTATTCTGAAATAATACTTACAGATTTAGTTGGTGCTGTTGAATCGGTTGGCGAACTTGAGTTGGTTAGAGATCGTTCGTTTGAAGTTTTTGAGTCAAAAATGACATCAAGGATTGAGTTTACATTGATAGATAAAACGTAAGTGTTTATTTATATTTTAATAATAAATTTACTTATTTTAATTGTGTAGAACAACCCAGTCTAATATTGTTTTAGTGAATGAATGATAATATGTTATGCACATGGAAAATTGGCTATTGAGTTCAACGACAGGTGGTGTTGTTGTAATGAACATCAGTTGGTTATTTGCATTCTAAGTGATTGGCGAGTCGTTATACGCTATGGTACCAAACATCTATAACCATCACAAGTTTATTTATTCAATACTTTATAAAATCGTGATCTTTAATGATCTCCAACCATGTCAAAACTTTTTTTTGTAGAGGAATATCACGTTTCTGATCAAGCCGGCATCTCAAGGGTTTTTGTTCAACCCTGATCTTCAAGAGGCACTTGAGTTACGGGATATGCTGTAAGATAACTATATTTTAAAAATTAATATTATTTGCAATGTATGATAATGATCAATTGTTGTTGTAACTAATCTATTTTGTATATGCTTGAATAGGATTGGAGATAGTGAACAAGAGGATGCAGACAAAGAAGAAAAACATTTGGATATCGATAAGTAGGGATTTGAATTGTGCAGCTCTTATAATATCATTTGTCTTAATTTCTTCCTTATGTTTAAAGTGATATCATTGGATAGTCAATAGTGCTACTTTAGAAACATATGCTGACATGAAATATGCTATTTATATAATCACTAATGTCTAAATTTTTCTTTTAAATGTGTCGATAAATAAACTAAATAAATATTCATTGTCCGCGCCATGCGCGGGCCACCACCTAGTAAATATTAGTTGTGCAAAAGTCAAACTCGCATGCAAACTTGTCGTGAATACATTTTGTTAACCTCGATTATACTCTAATTTCAGTTTTAGTTGTTAGACAATTTATATATTTTTTTTAAATCTGTATATGTCCTAAGAGCGGTGAGGTGGTTGGTAAGCACGAATGTGCGGGCTAACCATCTACCCGCTCTTAGGATAAATAAATATGGTAAAAATTATTTTGGTTTAATTAGCAATAGGTCAAAGAAAAATGTATACTTATATATATATTGGCAAAATTATATTATGTAAAGAGAAAAAGAAAGTATTATATAGATAATATTTAAAACATATTATAAGAATTTAATTATTATTTAATATAATTTTTACATCTGCAATTATATATTACTGTAAACGCTAAAAAAATAAAAATCAAAAATCAAAAAACACAAAACGATATGAAACGTTTGTGTGATTGTTGTTGACTACTAAAATTGTATATGTATTAAAACATAACATTTACATAATGTATAAAAAATTTAATCAATACTTAAATATTATAACTAATTGTGTCTTTAACAAAAATTATATTTGCACATGCATGCGGACCAAAAATAAAAATTAAATAAATTATTATATATTTTAATGTTTTCCTATTTATTTAGTAATCATATTTACATTTTTATCCAAAGAAATATTTTAAAAATTTAGTTATTATTTTTTTATCTTTATTTTCTATGTAAATATTTAATATTTAATATTTTATATTTAATTTAGTGTTAATTTTTATTAATAAGTATTTTTTATTTTATTATTAATACATAATTAATCATATACAAATAAAATATATTCAATCCTACATTAATCATAGTTGAGAATATAAAATATTTTATAGCATGCACACAGTGCAGACCGATCACCTAGTTATTGAATAATTGGTGATAATCTGGCTAATAATATTTAGATGGTAAATTTTCTAAAATCTTAGATGAATGTGGATTTGGTAACTTTGAACAAGACATGTACAATAAAATAATTTTTTCACCAATGTTTTCAACGTTTATAGTTCTTGGAGATTTGATGCATTTACTTGGTTACTAGGTGATTGGTCTGCACCGTGTGCAGGCTATAAAACATTTTATATGTTCAATTATGATTAATACATTATTAAAAATATTTTATTTGTATATGATTAATTATGCATTGATAATTAAAAATAATGATCAATTAAATATAAAAATATTATATATTTCAATAGAAAATGAAGATAAAAAATAATCACTAACATTTTAAAATATTTCTTTAGATAAAAAATGTAAATATGTTAACTAAATAAATGGGAAAACATTAAAATATATAGTAATTTATTTAATTTTTATTTTTGGTCCTCACGCATGTGCAAGTATAATTTTTTTATAAACATAATTAGTTGTAATATCAAGGTATTGATTAATTTTCTTATATATTATGTAAATATTATGTTTTTACACATATACAATTTTAGTGTTTAACAACAATCACACAAACGTTTCATATCGTTTTGTGCTTTTTTATTTTTTTTTATTTTTTTCTAGCATTTACGGTAACATATAATTGCAAATGTAGAAGTTATTTATATAATAATTAAATTCTTAAAATATATTTTGAATATTATCTATATAATACTTTCTTTTTATCTTTACATAATATAATCTAGCCAATATATAAAAATATATATAAATATATATATATATTTTAAGTATACAATTTTCTTTGACCTACTGCTAATTAAATCAAAATGAATTTTACCATATTTATTTATCCTAAGAGCGGGTAGATGGTTGGCCTGCACATTCGTGCGTACCAACCACCTCACCGTTTTTAGGACGTATAAAGATTTTTTTTAAAATATAAATTATCTAACAACTAAAATTATAATTAGAGTCTAATCGAGGTTAACAAAATCTTTGTACGACAAGTTTGCATTCGAGTTTGACATTTGCACAATTAATATTTATATTTACACGTATATTTATAAGAAAATCGAAGTATAGCTTTTATGTGTTAAAATAAAATAAATATATGTTTTCTAATACATATTTTTATAATGTATGGTTGCTTTTTAAAAAATAATAATAATTATTATATTTATGCATGTAGGTATGAGTTAGAAATAAGTGAATTGTAATATTTAGGTATTTCTGGTATTTTTCTGGAATTGGTAAGTTCTTTTTGGTGAGTGAATTGGTAAGTTTTTTCTGGTATTTACGCAAACGTTATGTTTTTACACGATGCAGTTATAGCCGTTTAACAACAATCACAAAACCATTTCCATCATTTTGTATTTAATCAAAGTTTCTTATTTTTTAGCGTTTGATGATAATATAGTTTCTCAACAAAAATGTAATAAATCTTTTATAAAATTTGTGAAATCATATTTTATAAAAAATTTCGGTAGCTCTCCGCTCATCTCTTCGTCAAATATTTTATAATCCGCAATCGCTCGCTTGCACAAAACTCTCTGTAATCGAATTCTTTAAACCAATCGGATCTAAACTTATATGTGTATGATTTAAGAAATAAAATAATATAATTAATATTTGATTATTATTAAAAATTAAGATTTGATCTGTTTCTAACTTTAATATATTTGTTGATATAAAATATAATGGATCACAACATATACAAAACTTGTTTCATGAAATAATATTTTAATATGTTAGAAAAAAATCTATGCATTAAATAATTATTAAGTGTAAGATAATATTGTTAAATATTTCCAATAAAAATTTAAAATCTATCAAAATTATTCGTATTTATTTTTTTGTCTTCTTTGACTCATACTTTTTTTTTAACATTTTATTATATATTAAAAATTAAGATCATCTCCAATGTGTACTTCTATTTTCTCCTCTAAAATATAAATGGACTTCTCTCCAACCTATTTCTATTTTACAGGAAAAAAGCTGTTATTTTTTCCTCTATATTTAGAGGAAAAAAATAACAACTCTTCTTTTTCCTCTAAATTAGAAGATTTAAAATAAAGTCGCGTTGAAGATTTTAAACCAAAAATGTAGTCTGAGATTTTTACATAAAACTAAAGTCGTAAAGATTTATTTTTACTTTTACTTCTACTTTTTATTCATATATATAATATTATAATAAAAAAGGTTAGCTAACAAGATACTTATAATTTATTTTTTCTATCTGTTTATTTTTTTATTTTATTTATAATTTTGAATTCTTGCTATATAATAGAATTCATTCATTATGATATAAACTTTTCTTATTTAAAAATGAGATTTATTTAATTTTAACTTAACCAATCAAAACATTTCGTTTATTTTAGAAAATTTGCCATGTCACTTTTATGATGTGACATTATTTTGTAGTAACTTTTGCTACGGTGATGACACATCAGATTTTTTCATTAAACATGTTTTTCAAATAATAGTTAAGATTGGCATGTGATAGAAACTATTATATTGTTCGACTATATGCAATAATAACGCTTTATGTTAAATACTCTAGGAAATCGAAGGTTACACTTGCATAATTGCTTAACGTTCTTGATGGGCAGACATCATCGGAGAGAAGAATCATTGCCTTCACAATAAACTACACCGAGAAGTTTGATCTGGCTTTGTTAAGACAAGGTTGCATGTATGTTCATATCCATATGTCATACTGCACATCTGGTGTTGAACCAGAAAATCACCAATAGATCTAAGGGATTAACAGTTGTGGTTTTCAGAGAATAAGATCTTTTATTGATAGCTTAAAGATGAAACGATTACAAGGGTGGTATAACCGAGAGGTTATGCTGAAGTGAAAAGAAAGTATTAAAGTTGTCAACTAGAAAGCTTGGAGTTTTTAGGTTTAGCTCTGCTGCTCTCTATAATGTATTGAGTTGTCCTTCAAGCTCTC
Source organism: Thlaspi arvense (assembly GCA_911865555.2). Taxonomy (NCBI): domain Eukaryota; kingdom Viridiplantae; phylum Streptophyta; class Magnoliopsida; order Brassicales; family Brassicaceae; genus Thlaspi; species Thlaspi arvense. The sequence continues at coordinate 10,857,454 of OU466862.2, read as the reverse complement.
TGGGGTCCTCTTATTTATAGGAATGGGAGGTCGGTTGAGGCGAGCTCCCTTTCCTTTTCTCCTTTGGTGAATATTTCCATATTTGTGATGTGGAAATGTCCCTTATTCTCTGAAGAATATGGAAATTCTCATTTATCCTCAAATATTTCTCCGAGTCGATCCGATTTTATGGGATTTGATGAATGTCTTCAAGGGATTTCCCTTTTTTAGTTACGTCGGCGTGGTCTCCTTAATCTTGATGGGCTTAGGTTATTGCTAGAGAAAAGTCTTATAAGAAATATGCTCATTTCCCCTCTAACAATAAGTCCCCCCCTCAGTTCAGCGAGACTGATTGTAAATCAGCTCGGCGGACTTCATGAAGTAAGATGGTTTGATCTCGCAATAAGCGTTAGTTCGTCATGAGCATTTCTTCGCGATGGCCAGCTCGACCCGTCTTCTTATAACACGCGATGTATCTTTTAGTGGGCTTTGCCACGTGGCCCATGTTTAGGGTTTTAGTTTCTGGTGGGAAAGGCAAGAGTCCTTATACGACGAGATTATGCGAATCTCGATACACGGCTTACAAGGAAACCGTTGATATTTCTTTTGATTTAATTTCTCCTTTTCTTTTTTTTTTCTTTCTCTTTCTTTTTCTTTTTTTTTGTTGGAGCTTCTTCGTCTTCCTCAGCTTTAAGGTAAAAACCCTCGTTGCTTCTGTTGCTTCGTTCTTAACTTGCTTTTGTGCCATTATTTTTTTGCAAAATTCCTTCTTGCTTCCTTTGATTCTTTGATTTTTATCTCGTCGATTGCTTTCTCCTCCGACTTTTATTTGAAATGGCATCATCATCATTCGACCCAAAGGGTAAGGGAATAGCTTTAGATGATAATGAGATTACTCTTGCCGAGCAAGTTAGTCGTCTGCGATCAGATGCAATTCCCAGCTCGGTGGCTTTGGCCAGCGATATTTCGGGGTATTGGGATACGATCCCCTCAGATGATTCCAACATCGATTCCGAAATGGAATCGGAAAATTTTGAGTTGGTGCCCCGGGTGCGGGGTTTCCCTAAAAAAACCGAAATGGCAAAACTTGATTTAGATAGGAAGGACAGAATTAAAGACAGGCAGATCTGGATGACGGCAGGCAGGCTTCAGGAGCTTAGGCAAAGATGCGGTTTTCCTGCCGGGTCGACCTACTATTACTGCAAGTGCACGAGAGGGTAACGACGCCTCCAGAAGGTTATTTTTGCTCGTACGAGTGCCACTTTGCCGAGTTTGGCCTGAGCTTCCCAATATCGCCGCTTCTTCTTCATTACTGTGAGAGTAGAGAGATATCCTTAGGTCAGCTTTTGCATGCCACGATCCGACACTTCAACTGTATGGCGGCAGTAGCTCAGGAGACAGGTGTTCCGTTTGATTGGGACATTTTTGAAAGAATTTCCATCTTAAAGCCCGGTAGATGGAACAGCTCGAGAGCGTGGCGCCACTTCTACACTACTTTGAGGTTCGGCATCGTTGGCAGAGATTCGACAAGTAAAGTCTACGAATAGGACATGTTTATCTTCTTTGTGAAAATCAATAAGGCCTCCATCAATTGCTCTGAGCTTGATATGTTCAGAGCTTGGAAATCGCAGCCTGGTAGCCGAGCTAGCTTCGCTTTAAAAAATGTAGTTCCATTAGTTGATCTAATATTTTTGAAGATTATGACCTTTCTGTGTGTTTTTATTTTATTTTGCAGAATCAAATCAATTAGCCTTGTGAAGGATCCATTTGGCTTTGACGTCTATATTCAGAAGCTGCGCAACCTGAGCCAGAGATTGTGGCCCGAGAAGGAAAAGAAAGTGAAGGCTGCCAAACCGGCTAATAAGAAGACCGAATCTTCGAAAACATGTGCGTTGTTGTATTGAAATAATCGCAAGCTTGCTTTTCTATGTGTAATATCATATTGTTATGTATTTTGATATTGCAACTGTTAAGAAGACGTCGCAACCAAGGCGTTAAGGTATGGGTCTTAAAGGGAGAAGATTGATCCCGGCAGTGGAGGTCGATATCCCTGCAGATGCCCCCTCCAAGCGGAAGAGAGCAACTCCTCCACCTGCTCCCATTCCGATTGACTCAGACGAAGCCGCTCCGCTTTCAGGGGACGAGGGCTTTGAAACTTTGAGGTGATGATTTATTCTTGACAATGTTTGGTTTTTAGCGAGCTGACGTGATTCTTAATGCTTTTATTGCTGTCTTTAGCTTCTCCAAGGCTGCAGCGCGGGAAAGGCTGAAGCGATCTGAAGCTGAGAAGGCCGCAGGGACCTCACGAGATGAATCGGTTTGGGAACCTGATTCTCGAGCTGAGGATGGGTGTGCTAAAGGTTCCCACAATGCTGATATAACTCGTCAGGAGGCTACACCTCCGCCTGAGGGACCTGCTTTTCTGCAGGATTCCGGCGTTCAAGACGCCGAAGATGTCCGCGTTCAAAACATATGAAAAGAATTATTGTCATGAAGAGAAGGCGCTGGACATCGCTTTTGCCAATCTCGAGGAGCTCCAAAAAGTTGAGGAGGAGAATCGGCTTCTTAAAGAGAAGTGCTCTCAGCTTGAAGGTACGGTAGAAGCCTTTAAGGTGGAGGTGGCGGAATCGTCCCAGCTTTGCAAACAAGTCGCAACCCTTCAAGCGCGAAGTGAATCCCTCGAGAAGCAGAACGAGGAAAACACGCAACGGTTCCTTGCCGAGAAGGAGAGGCTTCAAGGTTCTCGTGATGAGGCCTTGCGATATATTGCTGACAAGATTTTTAACAGCACAGTCTCACGGTTTAAACCGCGAATGGAGTGGGTTTTAGCGTCGCTTGCCCAGCGAGAAGAAGTCGATGTTGCCCTGATCGGCATGGAGAAAAATGATGCTATGGTAGCGTACCTAAAGAGGATGCAGAAAAAGGGATGGGAACTCCCTGCTGGGACGCTTCCAGCCTTTGAGAAGGAGTTTGCAAAATGGCAGACTGTCAGCAAAACAATCAACGAGATAGTTATTTTGTTCTCCCCTTTTTGTTTTTTTAAGTGCTTGAGCTTTTATAATGGCAGGTCCACTATTGACGAATTGCTGAGGTAGACGCAGGGAGAGAGCACGGCGCTGGAGTTATCAAGGGACAAACCGAACTAAGCGGCTGTCTCTCTCCCTTTTTGTTGTACTTTTATTGGCATTTGCATGGCTTTGTATGTAATGACATTGCCCGAGAGGGATTTTATCTATTAACAATTTTACCTTTTAGCATGAGTAAATTAAAAATTTTGCGATGCGATGGAACTTTAAAGTCCGGTGTTGGGAGTAGGATTCCTTTGCCCGTCTTATACCAAACGACAACAAAATCGAATACCAAGCTTTCAGAATTCAGTTTGGCCTGAAAAGTATGATCAAGGGTCGTGCAAGTATTGTCCTCGGAGTCATATCCACTTCAAAAATACTTAAATCAAACCGAAATATCAAAGGAGTGGTGATCAGCCACATAATTAAATTGCTTTTTGGAGTCGAATGTTAGGCCAGAACAGTGACTTAGATGAATGCATTCGCATAGAGGAAGGTGGTTTTTGATTTTTGCGAAGTACTTATTACTTCATATGCCGAGCTGAATTTCCAAAAATAAAAATTTATTAAATTTACGACTGCACCTGGAGGTTGCCTATATATCCAAATCGGGATCAAGCCGTTCGTAGTTCTTTACAATTATTAAATGAGTGGTTTAACTCATAGACCAAGTCGGCCTTTGTTGATGCTAAAAATAAAACTAAATATAAAAGCCGTGAGATTCTTGCCGAATGTAATCTGTTTTTTTGTGTCATCGAGGTTTTTTGCCACGGTGAGTCGCACCTTGCGTTCGTTGATGAAGCAAGACCTTGCCATTTGTTGATTTCTGCGAAGTGTGAAGATGCCTAATAAAGTAGCAAACTTCATGCATTGATGGTAAGTTGACATGATAGCTTTCATCTCATGGATCCATGGCGTGCCGAGAATGACATTATAGATCGCTGGTTTATCCATGACGGTGAATTTGACGATCTTTGTGACCCCACCAACGTAAACAGTCAGATGTATCGTACTGATGCTGAAGAAAGACTCGCTGGGAAAGCCGGTGAGTGGCTTAGGTGCTGCCTCGATATCCTTGTCGTGGAGTCCATCTTGGTTAAAGTATCTTTGAAGATAATATTAACCGTACTGCCGGTGTCGACCAGAATTTTTTTCGCTACTTCGCTATTGTGGATATGCAACTCGACGACCAACGGGTCTATGCGGGGTGTGTAGGTCGTGCATATCCTTAGTTGTGAAGGTAATTGTTGGATGGTAGTCCACGGGTCGAGGGAACTTTCGCGAGGTAACCGCTTTCTGTCCATACTCCTTGATAGCGCGAACTGAATCGTTGCAATCGGGAAGGCCTCCTATGATCATGTTGACCCTTTGCTTGGGTGGTAGCCGAAGCAGCCATCATTGTTCTCGTTTTCTGTGCTGGTTTCTTTGTCTTTTTCTTCTTGCTTCTTTTCGGGCGACCGAATTTGGCACCTTCCTCCTGAGCTGCTCAGCTATTGCTTTTGCTTTGGTCTCGGCGATCCTTGTTTGGGGCACTTCGACGCGAATCCTTATAGTTTGAGCTGCATGAGTAGGAATTTTTACTCTGGAGCCAATCTCCACCGACTTCGATCTTGCCTTCCTTGTATTTTTCATACAACGAATTTTGAAGATGTCGGCAGGCCGAAGTAGCATGTCCTGTTCTGGGTGTCATCACGCTCCAGTGTTTCGAAGAGCCGCCATCCTAGCGGTGCGGATCTCGCAGTGGTTGCGACTGCCAAAGTGCTGAGCTGCTCGTCATATTTGGCTTCTTGGGCCAGGAGGGTGTCCAGTTTAGATACCAGGCTCTGAGTGATTGGTAGCAAGGCTGCCTGGATTGCTGCGACGAGATCGGCAGCGAGGACGGGGGCAGGAGATGTTCCCGTGGGTGGTGGAATCGTGGTGGTGTTGATGACAGGGTTGTCGTGTTCGTCGAGAACAGGCGTTTCAGTGTGCGCGGTAGTATCTTCTGTGTTGAGGGTGAGATCGATGTTGTCGGATGGAAGGCTCATCGCTTCGTGTCTTTTTCTCGCTAGTTTTAAGAATTTATTCTCCTAGTCCCCACAGACGGCGCCAATTGTTGAACCAGAAAATCACCAATAGGTCTAAGAGATTAACAGTTGTGGGTTTCAGAGAATTAGATCTTTTATTGATAGCTTAAAGATGAAACGATCGCAAGAGTGGTATAACCGAGAGGTTATACCGAAGTGAAAATAAAGTATTAAAGTTGTCAACTAGAAATTTTGGAGTTTTAGGTTTAGTTTTGCTGCTCTCTAGAATGTATGAGTTGTCTTTCAAGCTCTCTGGGGTCCTCTTATTTATAGGAATGGGAGGTCAGTTTAGGCGAGCTCACTTTCCTTTTCTCTTTTGGTGAATATTTTTATATTTGTGATATGGAAATATCTCTTATTCTCTGAAAAATATGGAAATTCTCTTTTATCCTCGAATATTCCTCCGAGTCGATCCGATGTTATGGGATTTGATGAATATTCTCAAGGAATTTCTTTTTTTTTAGTTACGTCAGCGCGGTCTCCTTAATCTTGATAGCTTAAGTTGTTGATAGAGGACACATTTTTAGAAAATGTGCCCATTTTTCCTCTAACACCTGGTGCATTTGAGGTTCTGGCATTATTACCCACAAGCTATTCAAGGAGAAGAAGGAAGCGATACTGGAAGTTGAAGTTACTCTTGCCAATGTTGCAATGTTGCAGAGAAATTGATGAGTATTGAAGTTATTCCAATTTGATGTTACTCCTTCCCAATGCCAATTTAATCGCTTATTCTCAAATGTCTCTCAAGTTGTTGCATGAAATTGATATTTTATCGCTAATTGAATGGAAAATAAATTTAAGTTAATAACTAGTTTCTTTTTTTTAGTATAAATTTATCTTTGTTTTTAAAAAAAATTCTAATAGTAAAAGAAGAAGAATACCTCTTTGAGATTAATGTCTGCAATCATCTCAACCAACTTATGGCAATATGTGTAGCTAAGAACTTTAAGAACATTAAAGCCTTGACTGTTTGTAGTTTTTAAAATAGTTTTTGGTTTTAGTTTCTGAAAAAATATTTTTTTAGCCATTCAAGTTTTTAAACAAATAGATTTTCTAAATCATAGGGAAACTAGTTTTTTATTTTATAGATTTTGTGATTTTGTGAACAAAAACCAAAAATCACAATTTTTGAGTTTATTATCTCTTCCATAAATTGCTTTTTTTGTTATCATTAAATAAGAAATTAAATGCAAAAATATCTGATGCATTAACCAAAATCTCTATTCTTTAGGGTTTCCCTAATACTAGGTACCATAGATATCTTTTGTATATATTTTTTTTTTTTGCAAAAATTTACTAATATTATGTATCAATTTTTCTATATAAGACACAAAACTCATACATCAACTAACTTTTAATTGAGCAGTCAATTAGTCAGAAGGAGTGGAAATCAATTAGCATATCTCGTGGAGGTCCCAAATTATCACACATCTGTTTTGCAGATGACTTGATTCTGTTTGCAGAAGCATCAGTGAGTCAGATTCGAGTGATAAGGAGAATTTTGGAAATATTTTGCAACACCTCTGGGCAAAAAGTTAGTTTGAAGAAGTCAAAAATTTTCTTCTCAAATAATGTAGACCAGGACTTGAAAAAAAAGGATTAGCGAAGAAAGTGGGATTCAGGCAACAAAAGTGTTGGGGAAGTATTTAGGAATGCTGATCTTGCATAAACGGATTAATAAGGACACATTTAGGGTAACACTTGAGAAAGTTACATCTAGACTAGCAGGATGGGAGGGGAGGTTCCTGAGCTTTGCAGGCAGATTGATCCTTACCAAGTCAGTGCTTTCATATATACCGGTTCATACTATGAGTACCATCATGCTACCACAGTCGACGCTTAAGAAGCTAAACAAGATTTCGAGGGCATTTCTGTGGGGAAGTACTCTGGAGCAGAGGAAACTTCACCTGGTGTCGTGGAGTAACATATGTTTACCAAAGAAAGCAGGCAGTTTGGGTATCCGAGGATCAATGCAAATGAGTAAAGCTCTGATTGCAAAGCTAGATTGGCGGTTACTACAGGATAATGAGAGTCTATGGGCACAGATGTTGTGAAAGAAGTACAGTGTTAAAGAGGTTCATAACACCTCATGGCTGAGTCCTAAAAGTAATTGGTCATCTACATAGAGGAGTGTAGGAGTGGGATTGAGAGATATAGTTCTCTTGGGGCTGACTTGGGTAATTGGTGATGGGCGTACAATCCGAATCTGGAAAGATAAGTGGGTGTTGAATAAACCTCTTTTAGAGTTGGCAGTGAATCCAATTGATGTAAGCACCAATGCTTATGTCAAGAAGAAACACAAAAGAGAGGAGCTAGAACCTGTTTTGCTTGAAGATACGGAGAAAAGGAGACATGTAGCTGTTTGCAAAGGAGTTAAGGACTTCATATCAAAACACCATCTTTCCATATGGCAAAGATCACGTCCTGACCAAGCTAAACCATTCTCAGCTTTAATCAAAATAGAAGAGAACGGAGATCAAACCACCAAAGGATCAAACCATGCGCCTAGAACCAATTTGGAGCCGAATAAGGAAATTTGGAGAAGGAATACATTTTATTCGACCCACCCTTCTATTCTACATTCTCAGAAGCCTTCAGAAGATATTCAAGCTAATATACTAGTCAATAACCGAGCCAAATCTCCCCAAACCAAAGAAGAAGCCACCATGAAGACAGTTTCCATAAGAGGATACATTAGCTATGTTTCTGATGGAAAGAAGGACCAACGACCATATAACCCAATTAATCTCGATCCTCCATCCTCTAAAGAAGATCATAGACATTCATACAAAGATCAATACTAACAAGATTCATTCCCCCTCTCTCAATGCCCCAAATCAAGCCTTTTTCCCCCTTTATGCCCAAAGACTAGCTACAAGTCAAGCCAGACTTTATGCTTTGTTTTTATTACTTAGTTACCATTTTATACACTTCATTTTGAGCACTATATAAGCTCATAAGCTTGTACATTCATAATCACGAAATTATTTAATCAAAAACCTTTTATTTGCTTCTAAAAGAAAGATTTCGTTTGAATCAATTGTTCTTGCAAATTTCAAACACTTTATGGAATCAGAGAGTTTTCATTTGTGGAGAGTTTTAATAACCTTGTGAGGATTAGCCTTTGGTTATTCAGAGTCTCAAATTGTTGTATGTTGATTCAGCCAACAAACAGGTTAACAAATCATCAACCATTCCTCCATCTATCTAAGCTTGAAGGTCAGAATCAAGGGAGAATACTTGGAGCATTTTCAATTCTACATCACCGATACCAGAAGAGATGAGGAACAAGGGAGCTTGCAAAGTATGGAGGAATGGTGTAGGATTGTTATTGAATCAAGTTGAACCTTATTTATATGTAAACTCCAAATTACAACTGCTATCGGTGGTCCTCGGTGATGTAACTGGAGTTAAAGACTATGAATTCAGCTTATTCACTCTTGACTCAAGATAACTCGATGAGATATGAGGAAGTTATTTGATCGTGTTTGGAGAGTTATTGCACCAGAGAGAGTGCAAGTGTTTTTATGGTTGGTGGTGAGACAAGTCATCAAGACGGAAGTGGACGGACAGCAAAGACACCTAAGTACTATGAGTACCAATCAAGTATGTAAAGGAGGGGAGGAGTCCATCATACATGTACTCTGAGACTGTCTAGCGATGTCAGGTATTTGGAGTCGCCTAGTTCAGGTAAGGAAACAAAGAAACTTTTTTGAGAAGTCTCTATTGGAATGGGTTTATGAGAATCTTGGCGATACTGAAGTGGTAAATAGTAGCTCCTGGTCTACAACATTTTCAGTAGCAGTTTGGTGGGATTAGAGTGGAGATGTGGAAATGTGTTTTAGACAAATGGTAAATACCGAGATAGGGTAAGGTTTATTGAAGATCTTGCTCAAGAAGTGGAACTAGCACATATGCAGGTGAAACAGAATACAAATGCAGCCGGATATTAGAGAGGCTCATTTCGTGGCATCCACTGAGACAGGGCTGGATGAAATTGAACATAGATGGGGCATCACATGGGAACCCTGGACAAGCGACGGCTGGTGGGGTTTTGCGTGATGATCGAGGTGTTTGGTGTGGAGGTTTCGCTCTGCATATTGGCATTTGTTCGGCTGTTAACTGAGTTATGGGGAGTGTATTATGGTATATATGTTGCTTGGGAGCGGCGAGTCAATAGATTGGAGATTGAGGTGGATTCAGAGATTGTGGCTGGGTTCTTGACGACATGGATTAGTGAGTACCATCCACTGTCATTCCTAGAACGACTGTGGTATGGCTTCATTTCAAGAGATTGGATTATCCGGATCTCTCATATTTACAGAGAAGCAAATCGCATTGCGGATGGACTAGCAAACCTTGCTTTCTCTTTACCCTTAAGTTTTCAGTTTTATGATCTTACACTAGAGAATCTTGTCCCGATTATGTCGGATAATATGAATGGTGCCTCATGGCCACGCCATGTACGTTTGTAAGTTTTTCAGTTTGAATAAAGTATGAGAGGCTAAGTCTCTCATCCCCACTACGAAAAAAACTAAACACACAAAAAAATCTCAAAAATATCGTCTCTACAAATTGAGCTATCAGACTATTGGAGTTTTTTGGATAAATTTATATAATTGATTATTTTATATTTGAAGGAATCTTTTGATATGTACTTCATCATGTTTTACCTTTGCTAGTATTGCGCTTTTTACTTCATATATGTAACAATATTTTATTTCTTGCTAGATTGAAATACATACAACAAAATTTTTAATTATAAGTATTATACCTATGTTATATTGTACTTTAATTTTTCATTATAAAAATATAGGTATTAATTATTATTTCTGATATTTGTAATACATAAAACCATAATTTTTAAAATAAAATTTATTGAACTTAGTTTCTTTTAAAAATTTATCTACTAATTATGTGTGTTTACTATAGATACGAGGAATCAAGAACAATCATCAAACAACAAAGAAGTGTATATCTAATTAATATGTTATTTTAGTTTTTCATTTATTTCTTATTATAGTATTCAGTTTAGTTGACTAATTATGTATATGTAAAATTTGTTATTTAAGGGAAAGATACAATAGACCAATAATATGCTTCATATTTTTCTTGAAGTATATGAAACTGAGATGGAACGTATTAGTTGGCATATTGGTCCTCTCAAGAAAAAGAGTTAAACGAGAATTATATATGCATTTCGCGAAGCAATAGGATAAAATTCTGAATGAAATTCACAAAAAATTTATATATTATGCTATAAAAAATTTATGATATTTATCGTTAATTGCGACGTATGATGGGTGATACACTCAGATTTTAACCAAAATAAAAGACCGCAAGTGTACTGATAATCGTAGTAGTATAGTTGGGATCGAATCCATAAAGACCAAGATTACACTATAATTTTTTTAGGGTGAAATTAAGCTAAGAAAATGATATGGTTTGTTGGATGCAATGTAAAATGAAAATAGCAATTAAATGATAGGAAGATCATTTAAAACAGGCATTAGATCAAGGACAATTCGCAGGAATCAGATATCATGAACCCGACAATTATTTAAGGAATAAATAATCATTATCGTGGTATCAAAAACTTTATCTAGCTACCTAAGATTCTAAACTGTCGTTTGAACTTAGAATTGTAAACAAGCATTAGCGACCAGGTTCGATTTGTTCACTGATCGCCTTAACATCAGTTTTCGTTGGTTAAGGACAATCTGCTCACCTATGTTTCTATCAAGCAATCTATAACACTTTTGATGAATAGATTAATCCCTAGATCATAGACTAAGTGATCAATTCAGCCTAAGCAATGACTACAACAATAGATGAAGACAACAGATGAATAAATTTATATCTATGTCTGATTCAATGATTCATAATCCTTTTGAAACCCTAAACATAACTAATGGATTACTCAGACATGGAAGAAGAAAAACAGCAAAGAGATGAAGAGAAATCAATACAATAATAACCTCTGTGTCTCTCCTAGAGATGACACATCAGCTTTTTAAAGTTTTATAAACATGACACCTCAGCAAAAATAATCACCAATCAAAATATTTTATTAATACAACTCATCCATTTATTTTAATTTTTAATATACCCATTAAAAACCCAAATATTTTTTATATTAATTTTTGTTTTATTTGATACCAAACCCAAGCCCAAATAATTATAACAGTAACTTTTTATTTTATTTTGGCAAACTCAAGCTCAAATAATAAATAAATAAAAAAATTAAATGTATGTTTTATTTTTTGCCAAACTCAAACCCAAATAATAAAAATAGCAAATAAATAATAAAACAAATGTTGACAAAAAAAAATAATAATAAAACAAATTTATAGCTATCTGTTTGTTTGACAGAGACGTATATGATTGAAAAAAGTGTAGGCTCAGCATCAACTTTGTTTCTATGACAACAACGCAAAAAGTCTTATTTTATAAGAAGCTCACACATCAGCAAAAATTTGAACCAATAAAAATATAACAATAATATATATCATCAACATAATAATAAAATTAGTTTACTATTTACTGACCCATTAAAAAGCCCAAAGTTTACAAAAAATGGAAGTCGAAAGCAAATTAGGAGAAGCTCAGACCACCACAGTTTGAAGATTCGTATTTCTGGTGGTTATCGAGAATGAATCAATAACTTTTAGATTATTCTCCGCCGCTAAGTCTCACATGAGAACTTTCCATCTCTCATGGTTTCAATTATTCTGCTGTTTTGTCTCCACTTTTGCAGCTCCGTAGCTCGGGCTTTCTTCCAGTCGTTCATGAAAACCTCAATCTCGGTGTCATTGACACCGGAAACACCGGAATCGCCTTTGTTTCCGGCTCGGTCTTCACTCAGTTTCTCGATTTGGACATGAAAGCAAAATTTCATAGTTTGAATAGGAAAGCAAATTTTGTTGGGAAAATAAGTTCTCTGTTTTGACTGGAAAATGAGATTTCTTTGTTTTGGCGCGGAAATAACATTTCTCGATTTTTACAGAAAAATGTGATTTCTCGGATTTGGCGGAAAATGTGATTTTTTAGATTTGATGAGAAAGCAAAAAAAAAAAATTGATTTTGACGGGAAAACAAACTATCTTAGTTTTGATTGGAAAAATGCGATTTTTCGGTTTTGATGGGAAATGCAACTTTTCAAGTTTGACAAAAAAATGCGATTTCTCAGTTTTGACAGGAAATGCAAATTTTTTGGCTTTTGACGGATAATGCGCTTTCTTGGTTTTCATGCGAAAATATGATTTCTTAGTTTTCGCGAGAAATTGTAATTTTTTTTGGCGGAAAATGTAATTTTTCGGTATGATGAGAGAACAAAATTTCTCGGTTTAGATGTTGGAAAATGCAAATTTTTAGTTTTTGACGAATAATGTGATTTTTTGTTATCGCAGAAAAATACAGTTTCTTAGTTTCACAAGAAAACACAATTTCTTGGGAGATAATGCAATTTTTGGTTTTTGCGAGAAATTATAGTTTATTTGTTTTGGTAGGAGAGCGTGATTTTTTGTATGACGAGATAATGAATTTTTTGGTTTTGTTGGGAATAGACAATTTTTCAGTTTTCGCGGGAAATGGAATTTTTTGGTTTGGTGGGAATAGGCGATTTCTCAGTTTAATGGAAAAATGAAGTTTTTTGTTTTGACGAGAAATGCGATTTCTCGGTTTTTGTAAGAATATGAAATTTCTCTGTGCTAAATTCTCAAATTAAATTATGTTTACAGTAACCAAAATTTAATTATTTAACTTCTACTAAAACGATATTTCAACAGTTCAAATAGAATTTTATATTTAGTTATAAAGCAATAGTAATGGTTTTGATATGAATGTTATTGGTTATAGTTTGGTAGTTTTAGAAATGTATATTTATAATAAATATTTGATAAACAAATAAATTTTATAATTCAAGATAATCATATTAATTAATAAATCTTTTTAAAAATGGCATTTTGCTTTATATAATTACAGAGGAGGATCAAGTGTTAATTTATTGGAGAAAATAGATTACATTTGCCATTACCATGAAGGTATTAAAAGTCTATTGCTTTATTCTTACATATATATTTATAATTAATTAGTTAAACAAATTTAATAGCAAATTAAAATTTTGAAAAAAAAATTAAAGATATACAATATTTATTAAGATTTAAAACAAATAAATACATAAGTTAAGCTAATAAACGAATAAATATAATACTCATTAACATTATAAAAATAATTTTATTATATTAAAAATATATACAAAATTTAGAAAAAAATCTCGCAGCGTAGTGCGGGTAAATATCTAGTTCATAATAAATAAAATAGAAACAACTACGGTTCATAAATCTTCTCATAGATGTAGAGTAAAAAGATTGTCTCCCCAAAATTCACAAATTGCAAAAACTTAAAAATTTCAATGTAAAATAAGAGGTTGAGAGAGAGAGAGCTAAACAATGGTCAAAAATAAGTATATATAGGTCCTATGTCGTTTTAGGTCGAAGTAAGGAAAATTGCTGAAAACAGTGAAAATTTTCCTAGGGCACCAGATTGGTCATTTTGTGTTTCTGGCATCCCGCGCTTTAGTGCTCTCGGATAGAGTTTTATTTCAGTCTTCACGAAAATCCCTGCAGGTGTTGGAGTGGTCGACCTGCATTTCTGGCATCCCCTACTTTAGTGTTTTCGGGTATAATTTTCTGCCAAGACTAATATGTCTTTACGAAAATTGTCATAACTTTAAATCGCACCATTGGGATCGACTTTAAACCACTTCCAAATAAAATCTAACTCAAAAATCTAGCTTGAATATAAAATTTAGCACGATCCATCTGTGGAAAGCGTCTCTACGATTTCCAAACTTCAGGCAGCTCGGCATAGTTATACACCTCCATATGTTTGTTTGCACCCAACTTGACTCCTTTTCTCCCAAAGCGACTTAAATCCTAAAAAAAGACTCGATAAAAGGATTAAATGACTCTAAAAGCACACTTTGAGTCAAAAAAAAGTTTTTTAAAATCTTGGGTTAGAAAGCCTCAAAAACACAATATATCAACGGGAGTCACAGTTAATGAAACCACATAAGCTATTGAAACGCGAGATGAATGGTGGCGTGATCGTATTCAAGTAATTTTTGAACATTACATCTCATTACTTAAAAAAAAAATATAATAACTAATATTTTAAACTTTTTAATGTAGGAAATACTTGATGCTGCAAAACTCTGTACACACCCTTTACTGACCTCGATATATTCGATCGACTTTGTGGCACCAAACATTTCTACTGAAGATGGATATTATCCAGGTTCTGGAGTGGACCAACATATCGAGTCAGAAACAGTTACGGAGAATGATTCTGAAACAGTAAATCTAGGAGATGATTTTGACGCACTTTCAACAAACCCAAATGAAACACTGTCTTCCTACAATCAGAGTTCCAAATGAGTGTACGGAAACACTACATATACTTCATCTTCAGCACGTAAACGAGGAACGACGAAAGCTTTTTATGACTTCCTGACGAATGAAGCCTACATGAAACGAACTGAAATTTATGAGTGAGCACAAGATAACAAGTTAGAACAAGAAATTGGCTCATTACTAACACTCCCTGGTCTTCAATATGACTCCTCTTTATATTGGAGAGCAGTGACTGTGCTTCAAAGCAACGAGATGCATGCACGTGTTTCTCTCACACTACCCGACGATAATGCTAGGATTAGGTATTTCGAGCGGATGACAAGAATCGACCGAGCAGCTGAATAAACAAACTTAATTTTTTAATCCACCTAAAAACTTTTTATTTTTATTCTCGTAGTTTAATTAGCGTTTAACGTAGAATAATGATTATTTCTTATGTTATATTTATGCATTAATAAATATTTTTGATTTTTAATAATTTAATTTGTTATATTTGTTTTTTAGAGAAATGTATTTTACAGAATGCTTGAAGATGATGAAACAGAAGATGGAAGCAATAACTTTGGAGAATTATTTATAGGTATAGAGAGGTAGCGAATGAACTTAGATCCAGAATGTGGTCAAAGATAGGTACATGACCTTATCCATGGTCACAACCAACAATGCTATCACATAATTCGGATGTATCCGCCAGTATACATTCAATTATGCGAAAAGCTAAAAGATGATTATCATTTGAAGGAGACCGGTAATGTAAGCATCCACGAAAGCATCGCAATTTTTCTAAACATATGTGCTCACAATTTAAATCAGACATATGTTGGGAAAATATTTAGTCATTTACAAAAAACCATAGGCAGAAAATTTCATGAAGTGTTGAATGCTCTCGAGAGAATGGTGATTGGTTTGCTTAGACCTGGTACAGAAGAGCTCATGCAACCTTATCCAAGGCTAGTATCAGACAATAGGTATGTGTGTTACTTTAAAAGGTTTATTGGTGCAATTGATGGAACACATGTTCATGTCACTATTGGTGGGAAAAATGCTGAAAAATATTAGAACAGAAAAAGTGACACCAGCATGAATATCCTAGCTATATACAATATGGACATGTTGTTTACATATGCATACATTGGTATTTCGGGATCAGCTCATAATGCAAAAGTTCTAGCATTAGCTATGAAGGGGCCTTATCAATTTCCATTTCCACCTTTTTGGAAAGTATTATTTGGGAGATTCCGGTTATCCTTTTCGACTTGGATACCTTACTCCATACCGAAGTGAAAATATCATCCTAACGAATATAATGGAGCTACTCCGCCCAATAACCCCAAAAAATGTTTAACAAACACCAGTCTTCGTTACGATCTATCATCGAAGGGACTTTTGGTGTGTGGAAGGGAAAATTGAATGTTTTAAGAGAAAAAACAAAATATGACATACATGTTCAACGTAGGCTTATTACAGCAACAATGACGTTACACAATTTTTTTAGCTTATCAAACCTGCGGGATGTCGATTTTAATTCAAACAACTGTAAAGCAAGTGATGAAGTTGAAGAAAATTATAATTCAGATAAAAACCAAAAAGACAATAACCCTCTGATGCAATATATGAAATCAAATTTTTGCATCTTTATCGGATGATCGATCATTGTAATTTATTTTTGCTGTTTCATAAATTTTCTTTTTTAGACAGATAAAATTAAATGCATTTTTCTGATTTTTATAATGAAATATATTTATGTGACTAATATATTTATACATTTTTCTGACTCATAAACTTTTAGTATTATTTATTATTTTTGTAAAAAAAAGGGTTTTATATTAATTAAATACAATTTATTTTACCAGTATTTATTTTAATTTTTTTTAATAAATCTAGATTAAAACCAAAAAAAACAAAAATATACTTAAAAACCAAAAACTAAATAAATCACCATTCAAGTTTTTTAAAAAACTAAAATCTACAACAAAATTCAAAAATCAATATTTAAAAACAAAAACCAAAAACCAAAATCTAAAAATTAATCAAATATTATCACAATCAAACATGATACTGATCATTGTAATCAGTATTAACCAACAGAGTTAACTTTAACTTTCAAATCATCGGTGATTATATTCCTCAAATACTCCATCCCTTTCAAAACATAATCAAAGATCACTCCTCACAAATACTCCATCTCCAACACCATTCCTATGCTTCCTTCTCCTTCTCCTTGACACTGAATCACTTCATCCATAAAGTTCCCACAGCTACATCTCGAGGTATTAAAATTGCTATACCCTTTACTACATTGCCCACCTCGCTAATTAAGGATTTATCGCTTTAGGCTTCGTACTTTTATAGTAAGATAATTGGAACTATTTCGTTTAAATTTTGATTGCATCATAAAGGAAGACATCATTTATATATTTGAATCTGAGGTGCGTATACTATTTTATTCGTTTTTCTCTTACTTTTGTTACTAAATATATAATGTTTAACTTTTATATTTCCTTGATTATTTTTTACATCGTGGTCCACTAAATCGGTCATAGAATTCAAAACATGAGGGAAAATGCAGGGAAGATTTCTTTTGATTTTTTTTATAACTAAATACAAAGCAATAAAAACGCAAGTAGCTGTATTATTGTATACGAGAACCTGTGTTTTCCAGTCAAAACAGAGAAATCAAAATTTTCACCAAAACCAAAAAATTTCATCTTCCTGCAAAAACCAAAAAATAGTATTTTCCCGTCAAAACCAAAAAAAAATATTTTCCCGCAAAAATCGAGAAATCGTCTATTCCTACCAAAACAAGAAAAAATTATTTTTCTCGTCAAATCAAGAATCACGCCTTCCTACCAAAACCGATAAACTACAATTTCCCGCGAAAACCAAAAATTGCATTATCTTCTGAAAAATTGTGTTTCCCGCGAAAACTAAGAAATCATATTTTCCCTCGAAAACCAAAAAATCAAATTATATGTCAAAAACTGAAAATTTGCATTTCCCATCAAAATCAAAAAATTGTTTATTCCCGCTAAAATCGAGAAATTTTGTTTTCTATCAACCCGAGAAATTGCATTTTCTGCCAAAATTGTCAAATTACAAATTTCCGCGAAAATCAAGAAATTACATTATCCATCAAAAGCCAAAAAATTGCATTTTCTATCAAAACCGAGAAATCGTATTTTTCGTCAAAATTGAAAAGTTGCATTTCTCTTGCATTTTCTCGTCAAAATCAAAAAAAAATTTCTCACCAAAACCAAAAATTCATATTTTTCTGCCAAACCCGAGAATTCGTTTTTTTCCGCCATAACCGGAAAATTATGTTTTCTTACCAAAACTGAAAATCACATTTTTCTACCAAAACCAAGAAATTCTCTATTCCCGCCAAACCCAAAAAAAATTGTTCTCGGCAACCAGTGGAAATGCGAATCTCGAAGCTGTGGTGGTCTGAGTTTCTCCTCATTTGCTTTCGACTTCCATTTTTTTTATAAATTTTGGGCAATTTAATGGATCAGCAAAATAGTAAACTGATTTTATTAGTGTGTTGATAATATGTGTTATTGTTATGTTTTTATTGGTTTAAATTTTTGCTGATGTGTGAGTTTCTTATAATATAACGCTTTTTGCATTGTTGTTATGGAAGCATAGTTGATGATGAGTCTACACTTTCTTCAATCATATATGTCTCTATCAAGCAAACACAATAGTTATAAATTTTAATTTTTTTTGCTGTTATTTATTATTTGAGTTTCGGTTTGGCAAAAATATAAAACAAAGATTTAATTTTATTATTTGTTGTTATTTATAATTTGGATTTGGGTTTGGCAAAAAAATAAATTGATGACTTGTATTAATGAAATGTTTTTATTGGTGTTTTTTTTTGCTGAAGTATCATCTTCTAAAAACTTGAAAATGCTGATGTGTCAAGCTATGGAGAGACACTTGTGTTATTGTTGTGTTGATTTTTTTTTGTTGTTGTTATTTATTATTTGGGTTTGGGCTTGACCAAAAAAATAAAACTAAAATTAACAATAAAAAATATTTGGGTTTTTAATGGGTATAAATTTAAAAGTTAAAATAAATTGATGACTTGTATTAATTAAATATTTTTATTAGTGTTTTTTTTTGCTGAAGTATATCATCTTCTAAAAACTTGAAAATGCTGATGTGTCAAGCTATGGAGAGACACTTGTGTTATTGTTGTGTTGATTTGTCACATTAAAATGATTAATTTGTCAGTACAAACCAAAAGAAAAAGAGAAAAATTAATTACGACCTTCAATTCGTGCAAAGTCTTCGACCGTGTGCCCAACCTTCTCGAACTTCCCTTTCTCATTACTCTCCCTAAACTTCAAATAATCCCCACACCTAAATGACCGAAATGCCCTCACACCCTCACAATCTCCAATGACTTCATCAGGGGCAAACACGACTTTCTCATCATCAAAGCACCAGAAGAACGCGAGGGAGAATCTGTTACCGACGAAACCACGACGTTTCAATACAACTCTGTGTTGAGACGATCTCAGCCGTCCGTTGGTCCAAGCGTGCAATAGATCCCCGACGTTGACAACAAGAGCTTCTTCTTTAGGGTTAATGTCCATGAGACCAATCCCATCTCTGGCTCTGACTTGAAGACCTCCGATGTCGTCTTGATCAACGATCGTGATACAACTCATATCTGTGTGCATTCCCAACCCTTCGATCAAATCAACTATTTCGTCTTCATCTTCTTGATCTTCTTGCAAAGGGATGGTGTAGTTGTTGATTCTGAAGTAGCCATGGCAGTTTCCAAACTCGGATTCGTAATATTTGTGATGAAGATCAACTCCAAAGCTTGCAAGAATGGCTTTTATTATCTTCTCGCACAATTCAGTCATCTTTTCTCCATATTCCTTCATCAACACGCTTTAAAAACAAGATATATGTAACATTAAAAACAAGATCATGAATCTACGTACTATGGTTGTATTAAAATTTACCTAGTCACTTTCACCAGGAATGTTATAAATGAAAAAAGTCTTTTTTAAGCAGTAAAAAACATTTAAAGTCTACGTTAACATGATTTACATAGAACCAACTGTAATAGATTCAAGTTGGACAGGTCAACTATAATTATTATATATTGTCTTACATTTCAGTGGTTTTATCAGCAAACTGACCGTAAACCTAGAGGACCGGTCTTGAAATTTCGTAAAAAAGATAAGCGCATTTGTATAAACCTTAATAGAACCGGTTCCTACTAAAATAAACCAAAAGCATCATAAACTTTCACATTTTTTTATACTTTATGTATCACAAAGACACAAAGAATATATGAGGCAATGCATAAATGCTTAAAGAAAATGCAAATATGCAATGCGCACTTGTGAAATAAACAGTGACCAATTGATATATATAGTTGGAATCGTACTTGTCTTTTGTCTTTGTTTTATTTAATAATCCTATTGTCACAAAACCGTTCTACTAATTTATGGGTTGATGTTTAGAGGCAAACCATCTGCGTGAACATCTCTTGGAAACAATAAGTTGAATTATGTATATACTTAATTATAACCAAAATGAGAAAGTACAATCTGATCTTATCCAATTCATAAAAGATGGTACTAAAATATGAACAATACATTGTTCAAAAAAAAATATATATATATGAACAATACGTAAGCAAAAGGTGGATTGCATGTAAATTAATTGAACAGCTTAATTGGTTTCTACTTATTTCAAAATATGTAACGACTTTAATTCAACTCATTAAATGACATCGTTTTGAGGGCTGCCAGAGAAAATGTCAACAAGCATTTCATTTATGTATACTTTTTTATATATACATAATGTATGTATACCTGAACTCTTCGTCCTTAGCTTCGTCGGAAAAAGCATCAACGGAAGACTTGGCCGAACCATAGAAATCAGGACCGGAGACACGAAGGCTCTCGAAGAAAGGGGAAGCGATGAAACGAGGAGTGTAATTAGACGCTCCCATCTTCATCTTCTGCTCGTCTCCGAGCTCGAAAACTCCTCCGGAGAATCGCCGGAGTTTCTGATACATATCGCCGGAGACGCCATGGTTGGTCACGTAGAAGAAACCCCACTCCTTACATGCATCTTGTAGTGACGTCAGCGATGAGTCGCTTAGAGGCTTTGAAATGTCAAACACCGGAAGTTCCAAAGACATTAATTACCCCAAATGATGATTATGATTGATAATTTATGAACGTTGCACTTTAATGTTCGGTATACAACTTAGTTTAGTTTCGTTTAGTGCTCCAAAATAGGTTTCATTCGTGTGTGTATATATATGTCTGTTTTAGATGTAGCTGGTTAATTAGAAGATTTTTTTTTTCTTTTCAGAAGATTATAATTCTATTTCCACTATACAATTCTTATATATTTTGGTTGAATTCTTACATATAAATCTAATATTTATTGCGTATAATAATCAGAAAGTCTAGATGCTAATTTAATCTTTGTCGTCGTTGCAATAATCAAAACCAACTACCATCTTTTTATTCTATATATTTCTACATTTCAAGATCATGTTTGGTCCAAAAGAGAGTTGTGAATGGTGATTTAAAACTCGAGATTCTTATTCGACCATTTTAGTGGGATTATATTTATCGCTCAAAAATGGGGGGAAATGCTTAAACATTAAGGTTTTATAATTAGTTAAGATACTTGACACTTCTTGCGTGAAAATTTGAGAATCCATCATCACCTTAGAACATGTAGGTAGTAAGTTACCTTTTCAACCCTAATTAAAACGATCACATTGGAAAATGTTAGAAGAAAAACCAAAAATATAGAAATCTTAGGAGTTAATATAAGCTGAAAGTGAAACATACGTAAATGAATGATATTATATTGCGGGTGACTAGCGTTTATAAACGAATTGATTTTAAAAATAATATCTCGCACCTCTAAGAGCAAAAAACATAAAATTGGACAAGTTAACACGAAATGTTTGCAACATATCATTTTTAATAGCAAACAACATTAAATTAGACAAGTTAAAATGAAATGTTTGCATCATATCACTTATGATATCAACTTTGGTACTATGCAGTTTGGATTTTTGAATCGTTTTATATGTCTAGTTTATCAACAACAAAAAAAAAAAAAACTTATCGAATTACATTTCAGAATATAGTATATCATTTTTGCCCATAAACTCTAGACGTAGATGATTATCTGGCATTTATTTGATAAAATGAAAATAGAAGCTATTCATTTTATTTGACTTAAAGAAGAAAAAAAAATAAGAGTGGTGGCCTAGCACCTAAATCAGTTTTGAGAACACTAACATTTTTCTTTCACATAACACAGATATTTAATCATAGTTTCTATATGTATATTGTTATTATCATTGTTAAGTAGTTATTAAATGGTAGCTAGAAAGTCTTTAAGCAATGAAAACTTTGTTTATCTGTCCCCTTGGACACACAAAGCATATTTTAACTGTCAGAAACTCAGCCGAAATAAAATGGTCAAGGCAAAGCCTACAGTTGTCTTCGAGTTGAAAACTAGTTTAAATGAGAACATGAACATAAATTGAATTATAAAAAATGAGTTTAATATATAGTTCCAATAGTTATTAAATAAGAAGGTCAAACACTTACAGCTAGCTGGTCTGCTCCGTTCCGGCTCTGGAGGAAGTTTGGAATTCGTCATCCTCGAGAATCTTAAACAAACTATTTCCCTAATTTTTATTATGGTTGCCAACTTATTTTTATTTTTGTATATTGTCAACTATTTCTCATATGTGGTTGCCATTTGCAAACTTAAACTCTCTTTTGCCCCCCTTAATGATCTCATCGATTAATAGAATATTTTCTCACGTTTTCATTTCTCATGTCAGCTGTTTTCGTGACTCACATTTTGTTAAAACGACGTTCGGTGTTATTTAGCATTTAACAAAAATTTTATTACATTTTGAAACATTTTAATCGTAATTTAACGTTATATCCCTTCAAAATAGTTTGATTTATCAGTATTTTTTTTTATCTCAATAGCTTATTTGGGGTTAGCTCATAATATTAGTCATTTAACTAAGACTATATGATTGGGGCTCAAATTGATAAATATTATATCATATATCAAACGAAATAAGCTGAGTTGAACTACTGATAAATTATGGTTTTTATGGTTTTTAATCATGATATAAGTTTTTTTTATTGAGTCTTTTTAGTTTTTTTAGAGTTATAGAAGAACCTTTGCAGGTTATAGCATGTCTAGAGCATAATTAGAGATATTGGAGCATTTCGAGTTGAAGCCACGAAGTACCCAGCTCTAAGCAGAAAGTATCCATATAGGTGACGCTCGTCACCACCTTTGGTGACGCCCGTCACCCACCAAGGAAGGAGGTCGTGGCTGTTTATTAAAAGATGGAGCATTATTTGCAGAATTGACCCAGAAGTTTCATTATTTACAAGAAGACCCCAGATCGTGTTTAGCCTCTAATTATTTGTTGGTTTTTATCTTAGTTTTTGAGAATTCAGAGAGCTTAGAGAGAGATTTATTCAGAGCTTTTTGGGGAGACAAATCATGTACTCTTTTGAGAAGATTTCGAACCCCCTTATTCTTTTACTCTTTCTCTTAATGCAATTTTATTCAGTTATGTTTTGTGATTCCATAATCATGTCTGAGTAATCTGCTAGTTAAGTTAGGGCTTTTTCAAAGGTTGATGAAGAGTTTGTAGAATTGCTACCTGTTAGGAATATCTTTTGGTTTTTCATCTCTGCTTGCTTTAAAATCAAATTTCTGAGACACATCATCTAGGAATCCAAAAATCATAGGTTGTTAAATATATGTGAGAGAATTATTGATAACCTGAACTAGTATTTGATGAGCAAAACAACTTAGTGCAAAGAGATTTGGCTTAGGAGTTTTGTGAACAATTGAACCTGATCATTACTGCATGTTTAGGTTATTAGGATTTGCAAAGAGATTTGAAACTCTGTGATTTAGGCATAGATAACTTCTGCAATGAGAATTGATTAGTTATACATAAGTGATTCATGTTTAAAACGGTTCTTAATCATTCCTGATACATACTTGGATTCAACCTGCGAATTGTCCTGACTTAGCGCTTTTAGTCTTCTGAAACTTGGATCAAACAACAAAATCGCTTGCTTGCTTTTATTTAATCATTCACATTACATACATTATATCCTGCTTAGCTTAATCTGAACCTACATTCGATAGTGTAGTCTGCATTACTCTCTTGGGATTTGATACCCCTTGTACTACAACTGCTTTTGCTGTGCACTTGCAGTAGTTTTATTTGGGTAAAACCTGAGCCCTATCAAGTTTTTGGCGCCGTTGCCGGGGAGTAATAGCTTTCTATCGATTTTTAGTATTAGGAGTTTGTCTAAGTTTTAATTTTTTTAGTAACTTTTAGTTTCTTTCTTTGTGTTGGTTTCAGGTGTATGCCTAATCGCAGTACCAGAAGCAACAGGGAGAAGGAGCTTGTGACTTTGAGCATCGACGAACTCGCTAGGTTGGAGAGAACTAACAGAAAAGCTAAGAAGCAATCTACAATGGTCGCTCCACTTATCTTGGTTGAAGATGCAGAAGGTCACTTGGTTGACAGAGAAGGAAACAGGAGGAACAAAGAGGGGCAAAGGATTGATCAAGAGGGGAATGTCATTGTTGAACAGCAGGTTCAACAGGTGGCAGAAGATGCTGGAGTCCCTGTTGTTGCAAATAACGCTGCTGGGCGTTTTGTTCAGAGGACTCTAGGTGACTACAACAGACCTGATCAGTTCTATGCCAACAGAGCTGCAATTCGACCTCCTGCCTTCCAGAGGAATGATTTTGAGATTAAACCTGTCTACTATCAGCTGGTTGGCCAGCATCCATTCCATGGCCTACCTCATGAGCATCCTATGGATCACATTGAGAGGTTTGAGGATTTAGCTTCCAGTGTCAAAGCTAATGATGTTAGCAATGACTTTCTATTCTACAAGCTTTTCTCTTACTCTCTTGAAGGAGAAGCTACATATTGGCTGAAGCAACTGGAACCTGCTTCATTGACCACTTGGGAAGACACTAAGAACGCCTTTCTGAATAACTTCTATGATGATGCAAGATCAGAGGACATGAGAACGAAAATTGCAGCCTTTACACAAGGCCCTACTGAAGCTTTTAAGGCTTCTTCGATTAGGTTCAAGTTTTATCAAAGTGACTGTCCTCATCATGGCTTCAGTCAGGTGCAATTACTTGGGATCTTCTTCAGAGGCATTGACTGGAAGTATCAGATGGCGCTGGATGCAGCAAGTGCAGGAAACTTCAACACCATTAGACCAGAGGAGACGATCAGACTGATTGAGAATTTGGTATGCAGCAACATCACTAAAAATGCAGACTTTCAGAGGATGAAACAAGCTGGTGTGGCTGATGGAAATCATATTGCTGAAGTTAAGGCTAAGCTAGATGATATGCACAGCCTTTTGGTGGGAAAGAAGTCAGTTCACTTTGTTGCAAAAGTGGAAACTTTCGAAGTTCCAGAGGAGGTTGAACAATAGGATATAAATTTCATCAATTCTGGTGGTTTTCAGGGTCAAAGGTATGGGAATCAGCAGTGGAACAGAGGCTACAACAACAACAACCAGAAAAGCACCTTTACAGGAGGACAGAGCACGCCTGGTTTCACTCCTAAGCCCTCATTCTAGAAGACAGAGTACCAAAAACCATTCCAGAACAGTGGAAATTACAGAAACTATGGTTCTTCTTCCTATCAACCTGCACCTCCACAAGGAAACAAAATGGAAGCAATGCTGGAACAGATCTTGGAAGGACAACAGAAGCTTACAGTAGACTTTAATGGCATGATAGATTCGCTCTATCAGGATTTAAATGGGAAAATTGAGAGTCTGAACTCTCATATGAAGAAGCTTAATGTTCAAGTTGCCCAAACTGCAGGAGCTGTTCAGAGGCAAGAAGGATTTCTTCCAGGAAGAACTGATGCTAATCCCAAACACCATGTGAATGCCATCACATTGAGGAGTGGAAAGAACCTGCAACCAGTGTTGCAGAAGGATTTAACCTCAAGTAATTTCGTGGGTATTGAAGAGTATGAAGATGAAGAAATTTCTGCTGAAGAACCACAGGTGACGCTCGTCACCAATGATGGGTGTCGCTCGTCACCCCTCGAGCACAACCCCGACGACCTTTCTTCACAGATTGGTGACGACCGTCACTAGGAGGGTGACGCTCGTCACCCAAATCGAGAAATCGACTCTGACTTGTTTAAAGCGAGTGACGCTCGTCACCATCTTAGTGACGCTCGCCACATACTGCAGTTTCGTCTAAGACTTCAGATAATGCCAAGGAGACAGTGTATAAGCCCAATATACCCTATCCTAAGCATCCTAAGAAGTCTAAACAGGAGCTTGAAGATGCTAAATGCAAGGCTATCATGGACAAATTGGTTATTGAGATCCCATTGATTGATGCTGTAAGGATCACTCCTGTTATAAGGAGGTATGTGAAGAGGATGGTGACCAATAACTTGAGTTTAGAGGTTGGGGCTATGATGATCAACGAGCAGGTCAGTGCAGTGATTCAGAACAGAGTTCCAGAGAAGCTTTCAGACCCAGGAAGCTTTGTTTTAGACTGCACAATCTTCAATGACAATTTTGAGAGGTCATTTTGTGATCTTGGTTCTAGTGTGAACCTCATGCCTCATTATGTTGCCAAATACCATCCTGATTTTGTGGTTTTGGAATATAGAGAAGAACCCAAAGATCCCTTGATTCTTGGCAGACCCTTCTTGGCTACTGCATGAGCTATCATTGATGTCAGGAAGGATAGAATAGAGCTGAATGTTGGTGATTTAGTGATGAAATTCGAAATGGACAAGCTGATAAAGAGGCCAACCATATATGGACAGAATTTTTCTGTGGATGTTCTCACAAACATTGCTGATCAGATCTTCTATGAGATGAGTTCCGAGGACCCCTTGGAGAGGGCGTTGACCACTTCTACAGCAGAGTATGAGCACTTGAATGCTGTTGCAACAGGCTACACAAAGATGATGGATGCTACTGCACAAGTGATGCAATTGGTTGCACAGGATGAGCTTGTCTCCACATCTGAGAAAGCTGCTACAATGGGTGATTGGTCTGCAGCAAAAGCACCAAAAGTTGAGCTTAAACAGCTCCCTGCAGGGCTAAGGTACGTATTTCTTGGAGAAAACTCCACCTATCCTGTCATTGTTAATGCTTCATTGAACAATGCAGAGCTCACCCTTTTGCTAAGTAAGCTGCAAAATTTTTGCAAAGCTCTTGGCTACTCTCTTGATGATATTTCAGATATCTCTCCATACTTGTGCATCCATAGGATACGCTTGGAGGATGAGTCGAAATCATCAGTTGAGCACCAAAGGAGGCTGAATCCGAATTTGCAGGATGTGGTCAAGAAAGAGATCATGAAGTTGTTGCAGGCTGGTATCATCTATCCTATATTAGACAGTGCTTGGGTGAGTCCAGTGCACGTGGTGCCTTAGAAAAGAGGTGTCACAGTGGTGAAGAATGACAAGGATGAGCTGATTCCAACCAGGACTGTGATAGGACACAGGATGTGCATTGATTACAGGAAACTGAATGCAGCAACAAGGAAATATCATTTTCTTCTGCCTTTCATCAATCAGATGCTGGAGAGGCTGGCGAATCACAAGTATTACTGCTTCCTTGATGGGTATTCAGGCTTCTTTCAGATCCCCATTCATCCAGATGATCAGGAGAAGACCACTTTTACCTGTCCTTATGGCAGTTTTGCATATCGCAGAATGCCTTTTGGGCTGTGTAATGCTCTTGATACCTTCCAGAGATGCATGATGTTGATCTTCACAGACATGATTGAGAAGTTTATGGAGGTTTTCATGGATGACTTCTCTGTTTATGGGTCCTCTTTCAAGAGCTGCTTGGATAACTTGTGTGCAGTTCTGCAGAGATGTGAAGAGAAGCATTTGGTTTGGAACTGGGAGAAGTGCTAAGAAGCTCCACGCCATTTACTATGCAAGTAGGACTTTGGATGATGCTCAGAAGAACTATACAACAACTGAGAAAGAATTGTTGGCTGTTGTCTTTGCATTTGAAAAAGTTCAGGCAATACCTTGTTGGTTCCAAAGTCATGGTCCATACTGACCATTCAACACTGAAGTATCTGATGCAGAAGAAGGATGCAAAACCAAGATTGTTGAGATGGATCCTGCTTCTTCAGGAGTTTGACATTGAAGTGAAGGATAAGAAAGGTGTTGAGAATGGTGTTGCTGATCATTTATCCAGGATTTATGTCGAAGATAGTGTTCAATCAATGATTTCTTGCCTGGTGAGAATGTTTACTTTGGTGGAAACAAGAGAACAGGAGGAGAGTGTTGAAAACCTGCAATTTTCACGAAACTGCAGGGGAGTGACAAGCGACACCAGGAGGGTGACGCTCGTCACCAACCCAGAGCAATCGCGACAAGGTTATACGAAAGAGGTGACGCTCGTCACCAATCTCTACACTTTGCTGTGATTTGTGCAAGCTTGGGGATGGCTTTTGAAGAATCTGTTTATGCTTTGAATGATCCAAAGAGACCCTGGTATACTGATATTGCCAACTACCTAGCTGCAGAGGATGAACCACATGACTTCAAGGGCTATGCTAAGAAGAAGTTCTTGAGAGAACTTAGGAGATTCTATTGGGATGAGCCATACCTCTACAAGCATTGTGCTGATGGGATCTACAGGAGATGCATAGTAGAGGAAGAAGTGCAGGACGTCCTCTTTCACTGTCATGGATCAGAGTATGCTGGGCACTTTGCCACATTCAAAACAGTCTCCAAGATTCTTCAAGCTGGTTTTTAGTGGCCTACTATGTTCAGGGACGCCCAGGCCTTCATTACAAGCTGTGATACTTGTCAGAGAAGAGGAAAAATCAGCAGGAGACATGAGATGCCATATAACTTCATTCTGGAAGTAGAAGTCTTTGATTGTTGGGGTATTGACTTCATGGGACCTTTTCCCTCATCTTATGGGAATAGATACATTCTGGTTGCTGTTGAATATGTATCTAAGTGGGTAGAGGCGTTGGCTACTCCTACTAATGATGCTGCAATGGTCTTGAAGCTGTTTAAGACCATTATTTTTTCCAGATTTGGTGTCCCGCGGATTGTCATAAGTGATGGTGGTTCTCATTTTGTCAATAAGGTTTTTGACAAGCTGTTGAAAAAGTATGGTGTGCAACACAGAGTAGCCACGCTCTATCACCCCCAAACCAGTGGAAAAGTTGAGGTTTCCAACAGGCAGATCAAGCAAATTCTAGAAAAGACAGTTGGAAAGACAAGGAAAGATTGGTCTATAAAACTGGATGATGCTTTATGGGCATACAGGACAGCATACAAAACGCCACTTGGGACTACACCATTCCATCTTCTTCATGGCAAGGCGTGCCATCTACCAGTAGAGCTAGAGTTCAAGGCAGAATGGACTATCAAGAAGTTGAACTTCGATCTGAAGCCTGCTGCAGAGAGGCGCTTGATTCAGCTCAATGAACTGGATGAGATCAGATATCTGGCCTATGAAAACTCCAAGTTATACAAGGAGAGGACAAAGGCATATCATGATAAAAAGATCATCTCCAGATATTTCGAGCCCAATGACCAAGTATTACTTTACAACTCTCGTTTACAGCTTTTTCCTGGTAAATTGCATTTTCGATGGTCAGGTCCTTTCACTGTCAAAGAAGCTCGCCCACATGGTGCAATTGTCCTGATTAACTCGAAAAGAGAGGAGTTCACTGTCAATGGACAAATGGTGAAACATTACTGGGCACAAGCAGAGATTTCAGCAGGACACATTGTGTCTCTGGATGATGCACCAACTGTCTAAACAGCCAACCAAAGTCAAGCTAGTGACTTTAAACAAGCGCTTAGTGGGAGGCAACCTACTGGTAAGTTGTAAATATTGTACTTAGTTCTTATTTTTGTGCTTAGGATTAATATTTAGATATTCAATTAAAAAGAAAAAAAAACGCGACCAACAAAAAACGGGTGACGCTCGTCACCCGTCCCAGGCCAAGGTACGTGATTTATTTTCTTCTTCTTCTTCTCCGCTTCATAACTGTAAACTCACGAACACTTAGAGCAAAATTCAGAGATTCTTAACTTTTGATTTTCTAAACCAAATTGAGTGATTCAAAAGCCTAATCCGTGTGGATTTTGGCCCTCTTTCACAATCTCAACTCGATTTTTAAGATCTGCAAGGTATGTGTTCAGAATCCCTAATTTTCAGTCTGTCATATGTTTGGTAAAATCCGATTTTTGACTTGATTAGGGTTGAACTGATGCTTGAATTGTGTTCCTGGTAGTGTTGTAGTTGATCGCCATCAGTTATCTCACTTTGATTGTTTGATTTTTTGAATTTTGAAAAATTTGCTAATTTTGGTGATGTTTTTGGTCGATTTTGGACTTGAATTTTCAGATGCCTAGACAGGAGAAACGACCAAGACAAGGCTCGTTTTCCAGCACTGCATCAGGCTCTACTGATTCCTTCAGTCATTACCCGGTTTGCAGGCCTCCATGGCCCAAGCGAGAAGATCGGAAAATAGCTTCAGGGAGTGGCTTGGGCAGGGACTCCGAGGCAAGAAATATCATGGGACACTTATATATTCTGTGATATCCAGGAGGAGTGGGATGAGTATGACATGCTGTTCTACAATGTGTGGCTGGGAGTGAAGATTGTCCCCACCAGATTCGCAGATCCTACTGTTCTGCAGAAGATGGGCATCTTCGAGGAGGTTTCAGCGATTTCAGAGAGGATCGGGATGGACACTATGCCATTTCAGCACTATGATCTGTATCCAGATTTGGTCCACCAGTTTCTCTCTACTGTTCGCGTCTACTACGCGAATGAGCTGGCGAAGTGTGCGCAGGAAGGCTCGATGACATTTCTGATCCGAGGGGTTCGATACAGGATCAGTCTGATGGAGCTTTATGGGATCTATGGCTTCTCTGACCATCCCACATGCGTTCTCCTTCCCTCTCAGTGGACTCACATGCGGACATTCTGGTCCAAGTTCGGGAATGGAGTCTATGACAGCAAGACTAGCACGCAGACAAAGGTTCGCCATCCTGTCTTGAGGTACATTTTGTGCCTCTTTGGCCATACCATTCTGTGCAAGTCTGCGCCTAGCAAGACACGGGTTAGTGAGCTGATTCTCCTCTACTACTGACTCTATGAGATGCTTGATGATGTGATCCCTATCGAGAGTATGATTCGTGCCAACTTGGGCGCTGTTTTCGCCGAGCATCTGGTCTCCTTGAAGAACAAACCGTTCACCAGTCCAGGGGAGAAGACCGAGAGTGTTGGCAGCCTTCTGACACATATCTTCCATCATTTCCAGATCGATGTCACTCCCTGTAGTCTACTCAGTTCCAGATCACTCATAGATGACCAGTATCTACACCATGTCACTTGGCTCAAGATTGTCGTTGTATGGACTTTTACTACTACTTCTGGAGAGTATGTTGGCATTAAGTTGCCACAGAGAGCCCTCACTACGATTCAGGGAGTTCCACGCCAGCTTTTCTTCATGCCAGATCGGACTCTGCTGCGCCATTTACCTCTGCGCCCTGCTAGAGCTACTACAGTTGGCGCCTCTGCTTCTACTACAGCTGCTGATGATGCTGGACCATCTAGACGCCAGACTACCTCCTCCACTGCTTTCAGGCGTCCTCCACGACCACAGACACCCATGGATATGGCTGCTTTTCAGGAGTATGTCATTGACAGCTTTGAGGGACTCTGAGACGCTGTTGTTACACTTAGCAATTGTGGTTGTGTCCGCCCCCATTACACCACTGAGCCTTGCGAGGATGAGGACTGAGGCTCTACTATCTGGTTACTTGTTACTTTTTCTCTTTTATTTTTATTTCTCTTGAGTCATTTTTATGTTTTCTTTGAGTCAGTTGTCAGTTTCTTTGATGATGTTTTGTGAGATTGATGAACCAGGTTCTTATTGCTATGTTTGGATGTTATTAATTGTGTGTTTGAGTGCTCAAAAAGTCTAACTTTAGAGTACACATGACAACACTTCGTTAATTAACATCTAACTTGATGATTGTGCAATACAGGTCGTGGTGACGCTCGTCACCAGACTGGTGATGCTCGTCACCCGACCCCTGCGAGGTAACACTTTTTTGCCTTGCTTCAACGACTTCCCATTCATTTTTCTGACCAACTCTTGGCTTAATAACACTGGGGACAGTGTTGCTTAAGTCTGGGAGAGGTGGTTACTGACGTTGTGTGCTTTGTGTCATGTTTATAGAGTCTTAAAGTTGAGTCAAAAACCTGTTTTTATCGAGTCAAAATTTTGAAATTGTCAGTTTTTCTTGGAAATAACCATAGGACGTTTTTGCTTATAAGAACCATTGTCACAGTAGTTGATTACAAGTCTTACTAAGTTGAAAGTCATAGGTAGATCAGTCTAGCAATGAAGATTTAGGTTCTTAGAGAATCTGGAAAATTTTCTGTTAGCTCCACCTTAATGAACTTTAAACTTCTTGTCTTGGTGATTGATTCTTATTGATCTTCATTCTCTCTTTCAGCACTGACAATAAGGTTAAGATACAGTCTCTCTTTGATCTTCCCTGATGTAGTTTTAAAAGTTTAAGTCCAAAGAATGGTGCATTCATGACCCTGTCTCCTCACAAGGAACAACAGTAATGAACACACTCAAGAACCTGTCTCCTCACAAGGAACACAAGTATTGAGTAGCACCATATCTTAGACTGTAAAAGTTGAAAAAAAGAAGTGAAAAATCGAAAATATCCAAAGGAAAAGATCAAGGGAAGAGAAAATAGGAGAGCTGTGTTGAGATTGATTTGTTCAGTTGTTAGAAAGGGAAAAGAATCTGTAAAGTGATTGAGATGATAAAACCTTGATGAGATTTCACACTTAGATAGAAAATAAGGAGTTAGCAGTAGAATTTTCGGATTTCTTGAAAGGATTTGGGCTGGACTTGAGAGATTTGCTAAGCTTGCGATGATTAGACTGAAATTAGATCTTGTGTTGACTTTGTGGTATGTGGATTCGAAAGTTCAAACTAGTGTGGTGTTCCTGATGATTGACTGACTTTTTCTTATTTTCAAACCTCGACCATGTTCTCTGTCTGATGTTTGCTTGAGGGCAAGCAAAAGCTAAGTCTGGGGAAGTTGATATATCATGGTTTTTATGGTTTTGAA
Organism: Thlaspi arvense; assembly: GCA_911865555.2. Taxonomy (NCBI): domain Eukaryota; kingdom Viridiplantae; phylum Streptophyta; class Magnoliopsida; order Brassicales; family Brassicaceae; genus Thlaspi; species Thlaspi arvense. Next base: position 10,824,705 of record OU466862.2, on the reverse strand, counting down.
CCATGATATAAGTCCTTTTTATTAAGTCTTTTTGGTCTTTTTAGAGTCCTAAAAGAGTCTTTGCAGGTTATAGCATGTCTGGAGCATAATTGGAGATATTGGAGCCTTTTGGAGCATTTCGAGTTGAAGCCACGAAGTACCCAGCTCGGAGCATAAAGTATCCATATAGGTGATGCTCGTCACCACCTTTGGTGACGCCCGTCACCCACCAAGGAAGGAGGTCGTAGCTGTTTATTAAAAGATGAAGCATTATTTACAGAATTGACCCAGAAGTTTCATTATTTACAAGAAGACCCCAGATCGTGTTTAGCCTCTATTTATTAGGTTTTTCAGCCATTGTTGGTTTTTATCTTAGTTTTTGAGAATTCAGAGAGCTTAGAGAGAGATTTATTCAGAGCTTTTTGGGGAGACAAATCTTGTACTCTTTTGAAAAGATTTCGAACCCCCTTATTCTTTTACTCTTTCTCTTAATGCAATTTTATTCAGTTATGTTTTGTGATTCCATAATCATGTCTGAGTAATCTGCTAGTTAAGTTAGGGCTTTTTCAAAGGTTGATGAAGAGTTTGTAGAATTGCTACCTATTAGGAATATCTTTTGGTTTTTCATCTCTACTTACTTTAAAATCGAATTTCTGAGACACATCATCTAGGAATCCGAAAATCATAGGTTGTTAAATATATGTGAGAGCATTATTGATAACCTGAACTAGTATTTGATGAGCAAAACAACTTAGTGCAAATAGATTTGGCTTAGAAGTTTTGTGAACAATTGAACCTGATCATTACTGCATGTTTAGGTTGTTAGGGTTTGCAAAGAGATTTGAAACTCTGTGATTTAGGCATAAATAACTTCTGCAATGAGAATTGATTAGTTATACATCAGTGATTCATGTTTAAAACGGTTCTTAATCATTCATGATTTCATGCATTCTACATTCTTAGATTCAACCTGCGAATTGTCCTGACTTAGCGCTTTTAGTCTTCTGAAACTTAGATCAAACAACAAAATCACTTGCTTGCTTTTATTTAATCATTCGCATTACATACATTATATCCTGCTTAGCTTAATCCGAACCTACATTCGATAGTGTAGTCTGTATTACTCTCTTGGGATTCGATACCCCTTGTACTACAACTGCTTTTGCTGTGCACTTGCAGTAGTTTTATTTGGGTAAAACCTGAGCCCTATCAACTACCTCATGAAATACGTAGCTCATGATATATAAGCCTAAGTTGAATAAATAAGTTCATTTTGGAAAAAAACAACATATCCGAAAGGTACTGTGGAAGCCCGACCCGGTAAACTATACCGCAGCCGCACTGTTAGGATGTAGTGAATGCACTACATCCTAACAGTTCGGTCTATACTTAGCCAAATTTTTTAAATTTTTTCTTTCATTTACCAAGACACAGAGGATTCAAAACAACTTCATTTCATTTCATTAAACTTTAATAAAGCACTTAAACAAGATTTAGGGTTAACTTAAACAAAGCACAACGATTCGCTAATGAATACATCATATCATTTGGCAACCTAAAACGCTTAACGCCAAAGCCCATAAGACAAACACACGTCTTAAACATAAATAAACATCCAATCCCCGATCCATCCATGTTCATCACTGCCGTCGGACTCGCTCCACTTACTGCTTAGATCCTGCACACTAAAAAAGAGAGGCATAAGTATTTGATAAATACTTAGTGAGTACGGTCATCCTGTAACACCTTGGTCAGTACCATTCATGCATTCATACTATCAGATTCAACATCCCACACAATCAATTCGTAATAGACATAACATATATCAAACGGCCATGATCATCTAACCTAACCACCCAAGATCAATCCCTTTTTAAGACCCTTGTCTACTTCAGCGAGAATCCCATATCTCCTAAGCTAGTACATGATCCGGATTATCCTGAGGTTTGCTAGACATCATCTATGCCACGGTAAACACCTCACAATACCATAACATGTAATTGCTTATCAGTTTCTAACACACAACATGAAAATCACACAATCAAACATGCAAAACATCAAACCCTAGCAATCCAACGATCCTAGACACCAACCACAGTTAAACACCCACCATAGACAAGGTTGGAAATAGATTGGTCAGAAGAAATCCCATGAAACTCGCACCAAATCGAAGATATCCGATCACCCTAGGAATCTCTCGGCTAACGGTACGATTCGATCCCTTTCCCCTTTGCTATCTCTCGATCCGTTCACATTTCTTCCAGCCAAACTCTATTTTCCCTCAGAAACCCCACCAAACAAGGCTATTAGCTCGAGGTTATCCGATGGAAACTCGACACTCAGGGAAATATCTGATCGCTCACTAGTTTATCTCGGCGATGGTCAGATCTGTACGGCGATCCTTCAATCTTTCTCGGCTATCCTCGGGATAAACTCTCTTTTCTAGGGTTTTTTCTCGACTAAACTCTCTCTTTGCTTTATTTATCTCCAATAAACGCAACACCCTCGAGCTAAGTCTCAAAAACACCTTATATACTCTCAAAACCTTAAGTAACTCGGTCTAAACCGATGTTTCCCGGTTCCAGTAGGATTTATCTCGATCCGATTAGATTTTCTCGGCTATCACCCGTACCAAACTCTACCATCCGGGTGATAAACCGCGTTTTAGCCGACCTAACACGCTTGGCCCATAGCCCAGTCCACTTTCTCGGTTATTTTCTTTTCTCTCGGATAAACCGTCCTTATCCGAGTTATTTCCCTTATGTCCGGTCATTTTCCATTTTTTCTCGAGGTACTCACACTACCTCGATTAATTTCCATTTTTCTCTCGGAGATTTCCTTTTCTCCCAGATATAGTTCACTGTCACTCGGACTAACCCCATTTTCTCACGGACTGGACCATTTTTTCTCGGATATGGTCCATCCGGCTCGGCTATCCCAGCCATCCATCGACTATTTCCCAGTCATCACCCGACCATAGTCGTCTGAACCTCCCAATTCTCAGCCAATATCCGAAACTTGGCTCGATCATTCCGCGGACAATGTTCTGTCCGGCTCGATCATTCTGAATTTTTTCGGATACGGATACTACATGTACCATACGGTAATAGTATATTATCCAGTTTACTTTGTTCATTGTTCTAAATTTGATGTGAAGAGTAGTGTAATACCAAATTTGATGTGAAGAGTAGTGTAATACCTAATAAATAATCCAATGCTTCATGTATACTACATATTGGTTTGTGGTTATTTGTTGTAAATCTGCTTATGTGATTTGTGGTCAAAGAGTTGAGCTGAGTCAGCCAGTCGCCTAGTCATATGAAAACAGACGTTTCCCCTTTTTCTATTTTTTAAGATTTGCTAATATTGAAATATCATATTAATACAAATTTTTACACTTAAAAACATATAAACTCGAAAAATTATAAATTCAAGGTTTAAACAAGAGATATATTTTGCACTATATAGGAATTAATAACATGATATTTACTTTTTTGATGCTGCAATTTTTTCTGTTACACTGTTTATATAATAAAGTTTGTTTTATCTTATTATTTTCAAATAATTATTAATATTTTGTTTTCATTTGAAGGGAAAAAAATATGAAGGATGTGATGGCTAACGGTAAAGGTCCAATACCTGTATTCAGATTAGATGCAAATGCGAAGGATGAATTTTTCCAATGGATTATCCATAGTGTTAAATTCCCTGATGGTTATGCATCTAATCTTCGAAACTGCGTAGACGGTGAAGAGGGCAAGTTATATGGGATGAAAAGTCATGATTGTCATATATTTATGCAACGCCTTCTTCCGTTTGCATTTTCTGGGCTTCTTCCAACAAATGTGCATGAAGCAGTTGCAGGTAAAAGTAATCTTTCATATATATTGTACAAATTCAATATACAGACATATTACATTATTATTCTACATATATTATTTGATTGTTTATGGGATTCTACTGTGACTTATGCAGGGATTATACATGACATATTACATCATTACTTTACATATTTTATATATTGGATTTTTTATAGGATTTTGTTATGACTTATGCAGGGATTAATGCATTCTTCTGTGACCTATGTTCAAGATCATTTACAGTTGATGGTATTCAACAGTTGGAGAGTAATATACCTGTACTCCTTTGCAACTTAGAAAAGATATTTCCACCGTCTTTTTTTGATGTGATGGAGCATCTTCCAATTCGTCTCCCTCAAGAAGCTGCGCTAGGAGGACCTGTGCAATACAGGTGGATGTATCCATCCGAACGCTTCATGTTCCATCTTAAAAAGAAGGTTAAGAATTTAAACAAATTTGAAGGTTCTATAGTGGCTCAAAGTATTAATGAAGAGACATCAAAATTCTCGGCCTACTACTTCGCACCCAATATACAGACAAAGGCTCGTAAGTCTAGTCGCAATGATGATAGAGGTGAAAAACCTATTTACCCTACTATTGTATCTTATGTGTTTGCACAAGTGGGTAGACTTAGTGGAAAACGTAAGAAGACTTGGCTAACAGATCAGGAGTTCACTCACTTGCATAGATATATTCTTCATAACTGCGATGAAGTGTTACCATACGAAAGGTATGTATAATCAATTTTAGCAACTATCATGTTTTACTTAATTGTAACTAATTGTGTTTACTTTTGAATAATTTCAGCAAATTTCTTCACCTACTTAAGCAAGGATATCCACATTTGATTGAAGACAAAATTCAGGAAGCATATGAAAAGCAGTTCGCATATTGGCTAAAATATTATGTGAGTTTCAATAACATTTATAATTCTAATTATATTTGTAAAGGGTGCAAACATATATATATATATATACTTGTATTTGTATTAATACAAGTTTTGGCCAGGTTTCTTGTGGTTTCGCACGAGGTGAAGTATTTCCAACATGGTTTGAAGAATTGGTTGGGGGGACCACTTTCACATGCAATGTGTTCACCGATGTACTGTACATGGAGATATTCATTTAAAAGTTTCCGGGAAGGTACTACTAGAACAACCGTTAACCATAGAATATTCGTACGAGCATGTATTACAGATTATTATGGTGTTCTTAAAGAGATCTTGGAAATAGAGTATCTTGGCGTTATCAACTTGAAATGCATTGTTTTCGGTGTGATTGGTATGATCCTACAGTCGGAAGAGGCGTTCGACATGATAAATTTGGTGTAACATCAGTTCATTCAGGTCGAAGACTGAACAAATATGATCATTTCATTCTAACATCACAAGCTGATCAGGTGTGCTACATACATTATCCTCGTGTCACACGAAAACAGGACCCTTGGATCACAGTTACTCAAATAACCCCTCGAGGAAGAGTTCTTGGAGTCGTACCAAATGATCCATTGCAACAAAGATCGATTGGTTTCCAAAGCTTAGTTGATCATTCCATCGAGGACACTTCTTTGGTTGATTTACAAATCTTAGTAACAAACGATATGATAGAAGATTCAGAAGAAGAGATTGGAAAATTTGAAGAACCTTACGAGTCAGCATCATCAGAATATTCATCTTCATCTGAGTCAGAATAAATTTGTTTTTAATTATGTCTCTATGATTAAATCATTGTAATGTGTTTCAAACAAAAATATTATTTTCTTTGGACTAATATATTTTATATGTATTAATAACCATTTTGTAATTATTAATTGTGGAGTTTTTATTATCAGTTAATACAATAATTATAAAAATATGATATTAATTAAATTTGATCACAAATTGGTCAGAAGTTTAAATATTTTGAAAATGGTTAAAAAATTTTGATCGATTTTTGACCAAAATTTTGGTTAGACCAATTATTATTTTTGGTCAGAAAATGATCATAAAGTTTTTGTCCAAATTCCGACGAACTTCATTCATCAATTTTTTTTGACTAATTTGTGATCAAATTCATATTTTGGTCAGAAATTCATCACTAAATAGTGAGATTTATTTTTGACCATTACTTTGCTTAGAATATGGTCAGAAAGTTTCATCCAAATTTTGATGATTATCTTCAACAAAAATTATCGACTATTTTTAGATCAAATTCATATAGTGGTCGAAATTTGATCAATAAGTCATCACAAATATTTTATCAAACATTTGGTCAGAAATTTGGTGAAAAACGGACCTGTTTTCTTGTAGTGGAAGAAGAAGAAAAGAAAAAGAAAAAGAATGAGAAACAGAAAAAAGGGAAGGGGGATGTGAAGGTTGGTGATAGTGTTGGAACGATGGTGACTATTGTGACATAGTGACGATGGTGGAACTGGAAATGGCAATAGCAGTAAGATAAAATGGTAACATTGGGGATGGTAACACGATGATAACATTAATGGAATGGCAACTGGAACAACAATAAAAGTTAAGCAATAACAAATTAGTTAAGTTATTATGGGTATAATTTTATATAATTTTGTTAAGTTAACAGAGGTATTTAATCATTATATGATAATACATTTTTCTATTATATAATATCTAATTTTGATGTTTTTATATTTTTATATTATATAATTCTATAAACATGATAATTTTACAAAATAATAATTGTATTAACATGACATCTTAGATTTCATATGGTATGACAGTTGATTTACCGCACTATTTTTAGAATATGTTAATTGCTTTAACTTGTTAATTGCATAATAATAATGTCAATTTACGTGAACAATGTTTATAGACCGATGGTGAACAATATTTCTAAGCGGATGATGAACTTTTTATCGCGATTTTATATTGGCAATAGAGCTTCCTAACCAATGCATTTTGTGTAGTTAAACAAAACAAAAATGATATTTTGAGTTAAAATTACTTTCTTTCTCTTGGTTACTTAACTTTTAGTTATTGATTCCCATTTTTATTAGTTACAGTCAACTTAGTTTGTATACTTAACTCCTAAACAAAACGTCATAGGCTAATGTAGTTAGTACTTTGGTGATCTTTATGAATGCATACTGCATTGGTCTGACTTTCTGAGTATATTTGCTTATATATTGTAAAAACTCAAGTTCGATTTACGAAAGAACTAGGGTTTGTGGGTTTAAAGAGGTCTTTTATTAGAAGAAGCCGGAGCTTGAATGAATACACGAGGGTTTAGGTCGTCGGAATAAGAACGCCGACCTAAACTTTTATGGAAAGTAAATCGAAAGCTAGAACAATCTGATTGCTTAGTTTGTCCTAGGTTTCGATAGATGATTTTTTGGATAGGTTGAAGAGTCGATGACTTCCTACATTTATAGCCGATCAGGTCGGTCTTCAATCTGTTTGGAATAGGAAACTCTTGTCGGCAAGGAGTTTCCTTTTTCCCCGGGTCGATCGATAAATGGAAGATTTCCTTTTATGTTACCGACATGGAACTTGTTAGACGGGCCGACCAGAATTCGTATCGGGCTTGTTAGAGACGGTACGGATCTCATCTCTAACAGTAAGTCTCCCCCCCCCCCCCCCCCAGTTCAGCAAGTGAGGGTGCATTACTTGGTGAACTTTATGATATATTGCTTGATATGTATTCTGGTCGGCTATAAAAAAGAGTTAGAATAAAAATGAAATTATTACCTGGACTTCTGATCGGCGCGGTGATGAGGGCCAGATTGTGATTTTGGGCGCGAAAAGTGCCCGCCTAAAATGATGTAGGTTAAGCCCAGGCCCGCGTATACAGAACTAGGGTTGACACATGTCAAACCCTAGCAGAAGGAGGCGAAGGGGCCGATTAAAAAATATGTAGAAGAAATATGAAAGGTCGCCGAGCTCATGATGACTCTCGGTAACCGTCCAGACCCTCCTATAAATAAGAAGACTTCGACTCTCATTTCTTCACTTCTGTATTTCTAGCGAAACTCTGTCAAAATCAGGTTTGCTCTCTTCTCTCTCCTTGTTCTTCGTTTATTTTAGCTAAAAGTTTTTCCGATCAGACCTCCGCCGCGTTTCGTTCATTCTCAGCCGCTTGATTTCTCTGATTTTCGAAAACCGTCGTGATAGTCAGATATGAGCAAGTGTGTGAAGATCTGCGAGAGCCGACCAGAGTCGAGAGTGGTCGTATCGGCTAAGGAGAAAGCCGACAAGATCGGTATTTCTCTAGAAGAGTTTCTTCAGATGGAGAAAGACGACCGGGCCGCGAGAGACCGATCAAAGGGAAAAGAGATCGCGAACAATGTAGCGTCAGATCGGTCCTCTGATGCTAGCGAGTTATCCGCGTTAGATCGAGCTTTTCAGGAGCGAGTCAGAGAGAAAAATCAGAGGGTAGCAGCCGAGCGTTTCCATGCGGGTCAGGTCGGTGCTGTTTTGAGGAGCGGTGAAGCATCGACGAGGGAACCGTTCCTGATCCCCGAACTGCGAGATGAGTTGGACGAGAGGGATGGATCGAACGAGATGGACATCTCCGACGAGCTGAATACACTCATTGCTGAAGATGAAGCGAATCAGTTCGGGATTGTCGATTTGAATCCCCCTGTTAAAAAGGTCAAGAGGAAGAAAGGCGAGCCAAAACCAAAGCCGACTTGTGATAATCTCCTTGGGGTATTGCCAACAAAATCGACTATGGAGTCTTTGGTAACACTGAAGGAAGAGTGTGACATCGGCCCTGAGGTCATTTTTATGATACTGAGCCCGTCAGAACGGCCATGGGACACTCCGGAGGGATGATTCTGCGTCTATGAATGCTTTTTCAGGGATTTTCATCTCTGGTTCCCTCTTCCAAGACTGCTGTTGGAATTTGCCGATCACAAGGAGATGCTGATCTCGCAATTCTCTCATTCGACAATCCGTCTGATCGTTAGTATGCTGGTGATGTCGACCAGGCATAACATTCCTCTTAGCCGGGCTGCTTTTGACGTGATAACGAATACCAGGAGGACAAAGGAAAATTTAAGGAATCGAGGATCATACTATACGAGCATGAAGACCCGGTTCAATATAGTCACGGGTGGGCACAAATCGAAGGTCAACAATTGGAGGGATTATTATTTCTTCGTGCTGGTGAACGAGCATTCCATTATTGACCGAGACATCGAGATTCGAACGAAATAGGCGGAGGTCATGGGTAGAGACACGTCCGACCTAAAGAATTGTTTAAGATCACGTTGTGAACTTATCTGATCGGTATCTTTAATTTTACAGGTAATAGGCATCTTCCATTTGTTGACGATCCACTAGATATTTACAAGATTTCCGAATGATTTGCGGCGATCAGCGCAATCACCTGGCCGAAGATTACGGAAGAGAGGATCGAAAGGACAAGAGGTTGGTTCAACTTGTTTTGCTTATCCTTGTGAGTTATAAGGTCGGCTGACAACTTTCCAATTGCAGTTGCTCTACTTAGACACCAGAACCGGACTGACAAAATGAAATCTCGCCCACTCAAAGATTTATCTGCCGACCTAGAGATGATGTTTGAATCTCCGGGTGCCAAGGAGGCCCAAAATCCTCCGCCGTCAGGGTCTTTAGAACAGTACGGGAATCCGGTCGTTCCAGAGGGTGTCTGGCCAAGGCCAAAGCGGCTGCCGACAAAAGGGATAGAGATTCGGCCAAGGCAAAGAAGTCGGCCGATAAGAGAGCTGCCAGGAAGGCAGAGAAGGCCCGGAAGAAGGCCGAACTGAAAGAGTCCGTAGGTGAAGATGGGCAGAATGCGGACAATGCTCCTGAGGATTTGCAACGGTCGAAGAGACCTCGGATTGATCGTCAGCTTCATCGGTTTGGATTTTCCTATGACTATAGAGGGAATAGTCCATTGGTGAGCGATCCGGAATCTTGTCTCGACTATTTTCTCCGTTTGAAGGATCATCCGGATCTTCCTGCGATGGACCCTCGGAGCTTTATTCGCAGCGAGGCAATCGCGCGTTTTGCTAACGATCAGGCTAGGGTAAATTTCTCTTACTGCTCTCTTCTGTTTCCCTCATATTATCGGTTCTGATGATGAGATTTACGGATGCAGGCTCTGAGTACCGCACTGACGACATTATGCGAGTACGATCGTGACGCCAAAAGGTGTCAATCCGATCATGCGGAGATCGAAGCCGTGAAGGAGGCCCTTGAGGCTGAAAGACAAAAGAACGCCGAGCTCGAGGGTGCGATGCGGGCATCTGCTGAAGATTTGGCGAAGCTCCGTGCTGATAACGTCGAAAAGAACAGGCTACTGAACCGAGCGGTGAAGCAGATTACAAAGGAGAGGGCCGACACCGAGAAGAAGTTTGAGGCCGAGCGCAAAGCGGCTGAAGAAGCAAAATTTGCCTTCGGTCAAGAGGCGGCTAAGCGCGTGGCTGTTGCTGTGAATAACCACTATGCCGGTCTGGTGACGAAGGTGAAGGAATCGCTTTCTCGCAAGGAGAAAGGCGAAGAACTTATTTCAACTGCGGCTCAATGGGCCGGTGCAAAAAGGGCCCTTGAAATCGTCCGTAGGCAGGGTTACTTTTTCCCGATTTCGATTGAGGAAAATGTGGAAAAAATGGTTGCGGATAGCAAGGCGGAGCAGGATGCCTTTGAAGAAGTTAGCTTCACGTCCGATGAGCTTAAAGTTCCAGAGCCGGAGATTTTTCTCGAGGTTTCGAGTGGTGTTTCGTTAGAGGGAGCCGACGTGGAAGATGACCCAGAAGCCGATAGGGAGGGCATAGAAGATGGGCGACGTGCAAGAGAAGGCGAAGACACCGAGCTGGGTGACGGTCACGAGGCCGACAAGGAAGAGGGAGAAATTCAGGAAGAAACTGAAGTTTAGCTTTTTCCCTTTTTCTTGTTTGTAATCTATCGTGTACCCTTATGTATTTTTTGTGCCGTTCTGGCTTTTATTTTAATGAAAGTTTTCAAGAAACTAAGCATTTTTTATGAGTTGAAAATCTGAACACAACGGCGATGCGATATCGGCATAAGTTTGTGCGATTTATATTTCTAAGTATTAAACAAACAAACGAATTAGATCGGCATGAATTCGATACTTAAGAAAATTTCTTAAGTCGAATACGAACTGCGATCAGGTCGGCTTACATATTCCGCATGGCTTAAGAATTGCAGTGCGGATTCTGGCTTGTATACTGAAGTGTGAATACGAACGTGCGGGAGGCCCGGCTTATGATTGTTCGTACCACTTCTCTTCTAAGTGTGAATACTCGATGTGCGATTCAGGTCGGCGTCGATGCATCGGTATTACTTAGAAGTATCCGAGTCGAATGCGGATGCAAGACTGACTTGGCTGATAACAACGCATGGCTCGGACATAGAAAAACAGGTAAAACTGTAGAATGCAAGGAGGACTTGGCTTTAAGTTGCCGAGCTAAAGTGGATCAGACTCTAGCTTTAGGCGGATCGAGCATCTGGCCAGGATGCCGATATGATAGTGAACACAATATTTTTAGAAAAATGAGATTTTATTGAACCAAAGACTTACAAACCGAAAACGACTTGATGATGATTAAAAGAAATATTGTCCCCCCCCCCCCCCCCCCCCCCCCCCCCCCCCCCCCCCCCCCCCGTTTTGGGAGGGGGAGCAGTTGCACCATCCGAAGATAGGCTGCCTACGTACCCCTTTTGGGGATCAAACCGCTTTGTAGTTCATAGGGACTATTCCCTCCTCTTTTTTTTGTCGATGCCGACCTCAAGAAGGTGCCGATCTAATTGTAGTATCTTTTGAGGTTGAGTGAGTTCCAGGCTCGTGGAATCAACTCGCCGTCCAAGGCTTCGAGCCGGTAAACTCCTGGTTTCACTACGTTAGTGATGATGTATGGACCTTCCCAGTTTGCGCCGAGCTTCCCGGCATTCTCTTCTTTGGTGTTCTCGTAGACTTTTCAAAGGACCAGGCCGCCTTTGTCGAAATGTCGATTATGTACTTTTTTGTTGTAGTACCAAGCTGCTTGATTCTGGTAGTTCTGCATTCGGAGCAACGCTTGGTTGCGTGTTTCTTCGAATGTGTCGATATTGCCGACCAACATTGTTGCGCTTACTTCGGGAATACTCAGGAGTACTCTTCTTCGTAGGCTTCCGACGTTGATCTCCGAAGGAACCATAGTTTCGCATCCGTATGCGAGTGAAAAAGGAGTTTTCCCGGTTGCAGTTCTCGGAGTTGTGCGATGAGACCAAAGCACGCCGTCCAGTTCATCCGCCCAAAAACCTTTCTTGGCATTGAGACGCTTCTTAATGCCGTCCAGGATTGTCTTGTTGGTTGCTTCGGTTTGTCCGTTGCCTTGCGGATGACGTGGTGCCGACTTGTTGAGGCGAATCTTCCACTTGTCGCAGAAAGCTTGAATTTTCATCGATCTGAACTGGGGGCCGTTATCAGTGACGATCTCGTAAGGAAGGCCATGTCGGCATATGATGTATCTCCAGATGAAGCTTTGTACTTCAGTGGCTGTAATGTCGGCGAATGCCTTGGCTTCGATCCATTTGGTGAAGTAGTCGGTCATGATGAGCACGTACTTGCATTGACGAGAGGAGATCATCGGTCCGACTATGTCCATTGCCCATCGCATGAATGGGTAAGGAGGGACTGCCGACGTCAGAAACTCTGTTGGTTGATGAATCATCGGGGCGTGTCGCTGACAGTACTCGCATTTCCGAGCATATTGAATGCAGTCCTATTGCATGGTCGGCCAGAAAAAGCCTTGTCGCTTAATCTTTAAAGCCAGAGCTCGTCCGCTGGAATGATTTCCACCTGCACCATCATGAACGTCCTTGATGCATCGTTGAACTTCGTCGCCATGGAGGCAAGTAAGAAGGATGCCTGATTCAGTCCATCGGCATAAGACACCTTCGATGATTGCGTACTTGGCGCTTCGAGCACGAATTCGCCGAGCTGCCCATTTCTCTGGTGGTAGCTCGCCATTTTCCAGGAAGCGTCGTATCTCAACTCTCCAATCTGCTGCTGGCTGGTCGTCAGTGGTTGCTACAGGAACGGTTTCGTCTTCGTCGGCTGTGATTTCAAGAACTTCCTGGGGCAGGAGTATGCTGGGCTGGGATATTCCTTGAACGGGAATAGTTCTCCGAAGGGCTGAGTCTCTGTTTGATGCAATAGCAGCTAGGGCATCCGCACTGGTGTTGGCAGATCGGTCAATCTGATGTAGTTCAAAGGTTGTGAACTCTGCAGCTAACTGCTTTACCAGCTTCAGGTAGGCGTCCATTCGATCGTCCTTCGCATCATACTCTCCGCTGAACTGCTTAGCGACGAGCTGCGAATCGCTAAATGCCCGGATGTGTTGGATGTTCATCCCTCGGGCTAGTCGGAGACCGCCGATCAGCGCTTCGTATGCGGCTTCGTTGTTGGATGCATTAAACTCCAGATAGAAGCACTGCTCGAGAAGTTCTCCGGTGGGGGATTCCAACAGAATGCCGATACCAGCTCCGAAGCGTGACGATGCTCCGTCGACGTGTAGGGTCCATATTTCTGAATTTGCCGGGTCGGCGCTTAAAAGCTCCGGTGATAGCTCGATCAAAAAATCTGCCAAAACTTGTGATTTCACGGAAGTCCACATTTGATACTCGATATCGAACTCGGAAAGATCGATTGCCCACTTCGCCATGCGGCCGGACTGCGTCGGGCTGTGCAGGATCGAACGAAGAGGTTGGCTGGTCATGACGGCAATGGAATGAGATTGAAAATAAGGTCGTAGTTTCCTTGAAGCGACGACCACAGCAAGAGCGAGTTTTTCTTAGGTCGGGTAGCGAGCTTCAGCACCATCCAAGGTTTTGCTGAAGTAGAAGATCGGCTTCTGCTCCCCACGGTCCTCTCGAACCAGGACTCTGCTGATTGCCGCGCTGGAGACTGCAACGTAGAGTAGCAGAGTGTCGCCATACTCAGGTTTGGCCAGGATCGGTGGTGTCGAAAGGTAGGTTTTGAGCTGTACGAACGCGTCTTCACACTTTTCGTCCCATTCGAATCGCTTGTTGCCTCGTAGGAGTTGATAGAAAGGAAGACACTTGTCTGTAGATCAGGATATGAATCTGTATAGCGCGGCTATTCTTCCTGTTAGGCGCTGAACTTCGCGAGTGTTGGTTGGCGAGGGTAGCTCCAAGATCACGGAGATCTGCTTAGGATTGGCTTCGATGCCACGCTGAGTGACCAAGTATCCTAGAAATTCACCGGATGTGACTGCGAAGGTGCATTTTGCGGGGTTGAGTTTCATGCCATACTGGTTCAGTATGAGAAAGCATTCTCGCAGATGGATGATATGGTCGGCTGCTTTAGCTGATTTGACGAGCATATCGTCTATATATACCTCCATCGTTTTCCCAAGCTGGTCGGCGAACATTTTGTTGACCAAGCGCTGGTAAGTGGCTCCAGCGTTTTTCAAACCAAACGGCATGACCTTGTAGTAGTAGGTGCCCCGATCTGTGATGAATGCGGTCTTCTCGCTGTCGTCTGGATTCATGAGAATCTGATTATATCCTGAGAATACATCCATAAAGGATAGTAGCTCGTTGCCTGCCGTAGCCTCGACGAGCTGATCGATACGAGGAAGAGGGAAACTGTCATTCGGGCAAGCTTTGTTAAGGTCGGTAAAATCCACGCAGACCCACCACTTGCCGTTTTTCTTTTTGACGACCACCGGGTTGGCGAGCCAATCCGGATACTTTACTTCACCGATTGATCCGGCCTTCAGGAGTTTATCTACTTCATCATGGACGGCTTGTGCTCGCTCAGGTCCTAACTTTCGTCGCTTCTGCTTGATCGGCTTGAAGGTTGGGTCGACGTTCAATTCGTGACTCGTTATTTGGGGGTTAATATCCTTCATGTCGGCTATGGACCACGTAAACGTTGCGACGTTTTCTCGGAGGAAACTGATCAGCTCGTCCTGCATGCTAGGTAACAGTTCCGTGCCGATACCGACGCAACGTTCCGGGTGGGCAGCATCGATGTTGACTTGGGCGATAAGATCGCTCTTCGGCTGCTCGTCGTGATGAACGATCCGTGGGTCGAAGTCGCTACTACTACCGATCACGAACATTGATGCCTTTCGAGCGCGCTTGTTGTCGATGTAACAATGTCGGGACACTGTCTGGTCGCCACGGATGGTGATGACACGGCCCCTGATCGGCATCGTGATGCATTGATGGTAAGGAGAAGGGACGGCTCGCATGGCGTTCAGCCATGGTGTTCCAAGGATGGCATTGTAGATCGCAGGTCGGTCAATAACCTTGAATTTGACCGTAATTGACTTCCCGCGTATGGTGACAGGCATCGTTATAGTTCCTATTGTCGAAATCGAGTCTCCAGCGAATCCTGTGAGTGGTGATGGTGCGACTTTGATGTCCCGCTCGGGGATACTCATCTTGCATAGAGTATCCATGAAGATGAGGTCGACCGAACTTCCAGTGTCGATCAACACTTTGGAGACGTCGTCCTCTCCGAGTCGTAGTAAGATGACAAGTGGATCGTTATGAGGTCGGTCTATGTCATGCGCGTCCTGCTCTATGAATGTGATCGGTAGGTCGTCCTTGAACAGTGGTGGTGCGTCCTTCGAGGGATTGGCTGCCTTCTGTTCGTGCCGTTTAATTGAATTTATCGAGTCGGTGCATGAGAGGAGGCCTCCTATGATCATGTTGATCCGCCGACGTGGTGAGCTTGGAGGTGTGTGATCGTCTTCACGGTCAAGCTTTGCTTCCTTGCCCTCGCGTTTAGAAGAGCGATCGGTGTTATCTCTTCTATCGCGATCGTCATCGGGTCGTCTGTCCTCTTCGTCGGATCGTCGTGAACTCCGGGGTTCTGGAAGGGTGATCTCGCCATCGTCCCACCTCTTCCTCAAGAGGGCTGGGAGGGTACGGCAATCATCGGTATGATGACCGTGCGCCCTATGGTATTTGCACCACGGCTTTTTGCTGTCAGGGTCTCTGTCGCTCGAGCGGTCCCACATATTCCATGGCTTTTTTGGTCGTCCAACTGTGTTGATGCTCTTGCGATTCTTGTCATCCTTGTCGTAGTGCTGACGGGGCTCTTTGTAATCTTCCTGACTCGACGATCTGTCTTTCTTGTCGCGCGAAGATTTCTCATCGGTCAACTTGGCCTTGGCCTTGGCTGCCCGATCCTCTTCGACTCTGATGTACCCGGATGCCTTGTGCAAAGCATCCTCGAGGGATTTGGTTTTTCCTGTCTTTAATCGTTCACAAAACGATGAATCATCCTTCAAATTCTTGATAAGAATGTTGAAACACAGTTCGTCCGACAGACTGCACTGGGAGACGATTGATTGGAATCGATCGATAAAATCGTGCAGCGGTTCTGTGTCGCCCTGGACGCATGCCCATAGATCGAGCGTTGTGGACTCCGTGTCGATGTAAATCGAATAATGCTTCAGGAACCGAGCTGTGAGCTCCTTGAAGCTGTCGATGGAGTTTTTGGGAAGCTGTGAGAACCAGGTGAGGGCGCTTCCGGAGAGCGTCTCCACAAAGTATTGACAGAGGCAAGCTTCCCGTTCCTCATCGGTGAAGCGAGCACGTCCCATGACTGCGTTGAACGCGGTCAGATGTCGCTTCGGGTCTGTCGTGCCGGAGTAACTCGGAGGTAGCTTCATCCGACCTATGTCCTTAAGAGGAGCATTGGTGATAGCCGACGTGAATGGGGTTTGCTGTGTTTCCTGAAGGATCTTATCCAATCTCGGGCGCTGAGGTCGTCGCCTTGTGGATCTTGCTGTGGATATCATCAAGGCGTTGGTGGAGAAGATCGAGTTCTGAGGTTGTCGTCGGGTCAGTTCCTGCGATATTGCGAGATGAGCGGGCATGCGAGCCGTCTGCCTGTGCTCTCCGTAAGTCGTCCGTCGGTGTCATGCCAAACAGGTTGTTGACCAGCCTGGTCGTATCTGTGTTGCGGATCGAAGGGCGAGGGGGAGTGATAAGATCGGCCTGCTCTTGGGTATGAACCCTAGAGTTTATAAGCCGATCCAAGTCTTCTCTGTAAGCTATCTGCTCGACACGGAGGGACTCGAATCGAGCATCCATCCCCTGTTGCAACTGTGCTGCAACCGACCTGATGATCGTGGCCATGTCGACGGGAGGTGGCTGTGGCAGGCTGGTCGTGTTTGAGCCACCCGTCTGACCAACCTGGTCTGTTCCCCCCGTGTTCTGTGTGGTAGTTGTGTTGTCTTCCTGATCGGTCTGGTGGGCCACCGGAAGCCCTGTGGCTAGGTCGATGATCGGATCCTGAATGTTTCTTATCAGATCGGAGGCTCCTGTGAGGTCGGTAGTGTTGATCGGTGTTTGAACCATCTTCAAACTTTGTTCTAAGTCAAAGATTACTCTTTTATTCCCCACAGACGGCGCCAACTGTAAAAATTCAAGTTCGATTTACGAAAGAACTAGGGTTTGTGGGTTTAAAGAGGTCTTTTATTAGAAGAAGTCAGAGCTTGAATGAATACACGAGGGTTTAGGTCGTCGGAATAAGAACGCCGGCCTAAACTTTTATGGAAAGTAAATCGAAAGCTAGAACAATCTGATTGCTTAGTTTGCCCTAGGTTTCGATAGATGATTTTTTGGATAGGTTGAAGAGTCGAGAACTTCCTACATTTATAGCCGATCAGGTCGGTCTTCAATCTGTTTGGAATAGGAAACTCTTGTCGGCAAGGAGTTTCCTTTTTCCCCTAGTCGATCGATAAATGGAAGATTTCCTTTTATGTTATCGACCTGAAACTTGTTAGACAAATCGACCAGAATTCGTATCGGGCTTGTTAGAGATGGTACGGATCTCATCTCTAACATATATAATGTTAAGAAAACGAACTAGAATGCTATTAATATATGTATAATGAACTCGACGATTATGCAATATGGATGAAACGCATAAATCTTATAATAAGGTTGGGACATGATGGTGCTTTTATAAAATTTGAGGGTTAAGAGTTTAAGACAGAAAGTCCAAATGGGAGATGATGATGATGCTGTGCTGGCCATTTTTGGTAACCCTTTTCGTCAAATTTCTTTGGGCACAAGTGATTGACTATCAGGCTCAGGCAATTTTGGTACATCATATCATATACGTATATAAGTTACAAGTTGAAACAGAAAATACATGTGGATAATGAATTTGTAAATACGCCACAAATTTTAGAAGTGGCAATTGGGCATTACATTTGTTTGTTGACAAACATTGCTTTGTTTTTATTTATTTCTCACTGGTTTTATATATACATATATTTTTTGCTTCATAAATCATAACAGAGATATGTGATATCATATATGTACACCGGATCATAATTGAATCATGGAAATTTAAACTACTCAACCACTGAATTACCATAATGCATGAGCATGACCATTGTTTTGTGTTTTAGGTTCTATTACCTAAACAGAAGTTTACCGGCGCAGGTCAACATCACGGCTGAATCGAAGAGACCCGTATTATCCACAAACAACAGAACAGAACCGGACCGGACCGGATCGGTTAACTACCACACCAATTCTCTACTTTCATATTTTATAGTTTGTGCCTCTATGTAATCGCAAAATATTATTTCTACAGATCAATGGGACATAATTAGTTTCTCAAAATCAAGATTGCATTAAAAGGGTTTTTGAAGTCAAAAGCCTTACGAATTGAATAAAGTATATATAACCGTTTCATTAATAGAAATTGTTCAGTAATACAGAATCATCTGATCCCATCTTCAATATATTTTCCTATGATAAAGCCGATTCAAATCATCTCTTATATACTTAACAGAGACTTAATAATCCCTAAATTAAAGAGGAAAAAACTTCAAAATTCCCAATTATTGCCATAAGAATAATTCCTTTTCTTCTCTCAGTGCCTTTAAATTCTATAATAAGTGATAGTTGTAAATACCTGCTTGCTTGTAGTTTATGAATCTTCCAAAATCAAATCAGAGCTTACTTGTAGCGGAAGTAAGATCTGATGCATCAGTTTTCCAAATGAGAGCTTTAAAGGTTAAAGAGGTTCGTGGGAGGTTCTGAGGAAGCAATGGAGAAGGGAAACGGCAAGCCGAGAGGACGCTTAGCTGCAAGTGGCTTCACTGGACAAGGAGACGACGAAGAAGATGGTCGGTGACTTGGCAAAGAAGCAAACTCAGCTATATCAGTAGCAGCAGCAAGAGCAGGCAGCTTGGGCCATGAGAAGCTCGCTACAGGCCTGCAGATTCTGAAACCAGTGGTGTTTATAAGTGAGAGTGGTGATCGTTGGTCTTGTCGATCATCTTTCTTGCTGTTTTGAGCGGACTCTGTGATTTGGTTTTCCTTGTTCACCGCCTTCACTTCTCCTTCTAGTGTCTTCATTTTTGGCGAATCCTCTAGAAGCAAAGGCGTCTCTGTTGAGTCTGGCTTTATACAGTTCTCGTCCACTGTTCTCTTAAGACATCCCATGTCTTCCTGCATTTGCATCAATAAATACACAAATGTATCTTCAGCAAAAAGATATCTCATAGAGCCAGTGAAAGTCTTTGATCACATATGCCAAATGGACCCGTTTTACATGGCATTTCTCTGCTAATCTCCATGGGAGCTTCCTAGTTTCTTTGCTATCTGCTAACTAGCATGAGGTTATCTTTTCCTATTACTTAATAGTTACTAAGTCATAGCAAATTTAGAAGATTTTCAGTTTTGAGAAATGGTTCAGCTAGGACCTAGCAAGAGGAGTGTTTTCATATAGAAACTGAAGATGGGGATATATATATATACCTCCATTTTACGCAAGGTTCCTGAAATTATCACAAGCTGGTCCTCAATTTTGTATTTCTTCTTCAGCAGATCGGAATAGATTTCCTGACATGAAGTAGCAGAGATGTTAGCATCAAATTAAAGAGTATCATCACAAGATAGAGAATCAGTTGGTGTATCCTCTCTTACCATTGCTGGAGTCATCAGGTTATCATGGTCCACGTTCTGACTAGTAACACAAGAATTAGGTGTAGTCATGATAACAAGCTCCTCCTCTTCCTTCTTTGACGCGAGTTTCTCCAAATCTCTACTCAAGAGCAAGACAGACATGAGTTACAATTTGCTATAAGACAACCAAAGAGAGATATTGATCATATAATAAGCAGCACAATAAGTACTTTTTTACCTTTTCAGGCTAGCTAATTCTTCTCTGATCTCACGGATTTCTCCAGCGCAGACAGGATCTTGAGTAGGGTTATCACCAATCTTCCAACCAGGTGGAGGTGTCCAATAAGGATCTTCGACTCCTGCTTCTTTCCTTATTTGAATCAAATCAGAACTCTCTAACCAATACTCCATTGCTCCATCTGCATTGTGCTTTCTCCTAAACCTATCTTGACCACCAGGAGCCACCTTCCCTGCCATGTGCTTAAGCAGATGATCCAAGAGACCCGTGTCACCGATCAGCTTCCTCGCTTCTGACCTCAGCTCTGACCTGAGTATGGAGTTACCAAAAACTGCATTTTTCTCCTTCATCACGTTTAACATGTTCCTCTCAGCTAGTTTGTACCTACAAAATTCCAAAAATTAACCATCAAAACCAGATCAATCAAAGGGAAATTCCAAATTCAGAGATCATCAAATTCGTTAAAATATGCTCTTTTACCTCTCCACAGACCATCTGTCGATGAATTTCTTCTCTGATCTCCTCTTGTAAACCACGATTTGAGTTTCCTTCTTCTGCTCAGATACTTTAGCCCTCTGAGCGAGTCTCCCACTCCTGGATTCAATTAACTTTCTCTTATGGGTTTCATCGTTAATCTCCTTTGCATCCTTCTCAGGTCCATGATCAGTGCCTTCTGTTTCATTCCCATCATCTTCCTCCGTCTCCCCCTTACAGATCTGTTCTTCTTCCTCCTTCAGTGTAGAATTTTCCTTATTCTTGTTATAGTCAATATGACGGCTCTGGTACTGCACGCGCAATCTCTTCCCCCATTTTATCATCCCTCTCGATCTCAGCTCAGCCCAGCACTTTCCCTCCGGCGAAATCGCGCGACAGAGTCTGGTGTTGTACGCCGGTTGAGAAACCATCTCCCTTCGCGACACATTCTTTCTGTGAGAAGCAGCAGAAACCCAAAAACCCCAGGAATTTCTACACACAGAGACTTCGTGAGGCGCGATTCTCCTGTAAAGCAACTCTCCGGCTAGCTCCGCCGCCATCACATGGCTCTCGTCGAAAACGGGAAGAAGACGACCACCACTCATCTTCTCCGGTTTAGTCCGGGTCATCCTGCTGCTGCCGCTTGAATCGAAATGGTTTCTGAGTGAGTACATGCTCGGGTATCGGAGAGACACGTTGCTTCCCTTGATTTTGCTCACCTGCAGAAAAACCCAAAGAGAAATAAGAAATCAGTCAAAAAATAAACCCAGAGAAAACGGAGAAGAACAAAGCGAGATCCATCTCAAATCGATGACGAAAAAAAACAGAGGATCCGTTAGTACCATGACGACTCTGATCGATTTAAGTTGCTCGGGCGATCTCTGAGGGAGAACCGAGGAATCGATTTCGTAATAAGAGCCAACTCTTACGTGCGCGACTGCAACTGTAAAGAAAAAAAATCAGAGAAAAACGGAGATTAGAAGAGAAAGCGAGAAGATAGAGAAATTATTTTTGAGAAAATAATTGTTTCAGAGTCTTACCATTCACAGGCGGCGGCGGCGGAGGAGAGTTTTTTCCGGCGGAAGCTCCTCTGACCGGATTCCTTTTTATGAACATCGTTTCCTGGAAAAGAATCGAAATGGAAAATTGGTTTACTGCCTGGAGAATATATTTGAAAAAAAGCCGACTCTGGGGAAAATAACAGAAACCACACGCGCTCTCTGGTACGCGCGTGGGAGACACAAACGAAACAGTATCAACATCACTAGAGCGAGGCTAATGATTTTATTTGATCGTCATGAGTGAAAAAGAGAAAGATTTTTTGTTTTGTTTGGGGTCATTAATTACAGAGAGAGAAAGCTTACAATCATGGATTTTTGCTCCCGATGATCCTCCTTTTCCACCTTCGATTTCCAGGGAAAATAAAAATTTCAGCAACGGAAAATTATAAATCTGACGATACAGTAGTGTACATGAAACGCGACGGAAGAGATTTTGAAATAGTTGAGTGAGATTTAAAATCGAAAAAACAAAGCATCGAGAAAAAAAGAAAATTTAGAAATTATGAATCGAAAGCGAGAATCAGAGAATAACATAAACATAAACCCAGAAATATCTGGAAGAAGAAGAAAAATTCTTACCGGAAAAAAAAAAGTTCCCTTGAAGAAGGAGGTTTTGGGGAAGACGAAGGATGATGAAAGGGAACAAAAAAGGAAGAAAAGTTTCAAATGTCGCTTTAATTAAATATCTGCAGGGGCTTTTTTTATACTGATGGAGGAGAGAGAGAGAGAGACACTGAGAGAGTGTCTCGTATGCGTGTGATTGTCACGTGACAAGTTTTCCTCCGCTGCAAGTTGGGCGAAAATGACATATTTGCCCTCAAACTGTCTGTAACGATGTAAACTGTGCTCTCGTTCGCGCGATTTGTTTATCTGTGAACAGGTCTACAAAAGAATGCTAGTGAGACGAGAGATTCGTGCCACGTGTTGACTGTTAGAACCCTGAGGATTTTAACGGTGTTTAAAGAGGCGGCTAAGTTTGATATAACCGCAGTGAATAAAATCTATGGTGCATCGTTTGGTTTTGTGGTGATACACACGCGCGTGTGGTTATCACTCCGTTATGGCCTACTACTAGAGCAGGGGACCGCCTATCACACGTGAGCAAATAAAAATCATTATTATTTGATACCTATATGTATTTTCAATTTTTCATCATAAATTCATAGTCATTAAATAATAAATTTTAGTATATAAGTATCATTTTTGGCAAAAAAAACAGATTATAAATCTATAAGGTGAAATGTAAAATGATTTATGTTCTTTAAGATCACACTAAAGCCGTCTATCATAAGCATTGATGTGACGATGTCTCTGTATTATCAACTTTTTCTAGACTTTTTTGTTGTTGTGTTTTGAACTGAATCTAACTCGATTTACAAAAAGGGAAATTGCATTACATAGTAACAGATCATTTAATAAGAATTTTTTTTTTTGAAAAGGACCTTAGTTTAATAAGAATTTAATCCGGTGAAAACAAATAATTTGTTCGCAAAAGCAAAAAACTTTTATTCCGCTATTGTTTCATTTTATTACTTTTTATAAAGAGAAACAAATGTTCAGAAATGTTGGCTATGAACTTGTCCAGGAGACGAAGTGAACTTAATCAATTTTTAGTGCTATTATTATTTGTTGTGATTTTATATTTAGAATCTTAGATAGAGAATAATACAGTAAAACCTCTATAAATTAATAATATTGAGACTTTAAAAATTTATTAATTTATAAAGTTATTAATTTATAGAGAGATATTTCAGTTCAAATTCAAAATATTTGTTAAAAAATAATAAAAAATATTTTTAATAATGTAAAATTTATTCAGAAAATATCATATTAGTGAATTTGAAAAATAAGTCAAACAATTTTTATAAACTCGAAATAATAATATAATTATATTTTACTATATATATTATTTATATGTGCTTAAATATATAATTATTAATTTATCTAATTATTGGGACTATATTTTTATATAGGAGTTTCAAAAAAAATATTATTTTATTATCTTATCGAAATTTGCTAATTTTTACACTGGTCCGACTTGGGATCGGCAAAAATTATTAATTTATAATAATTATTAATTTATCAAATATTAATTTATAGAGGTTCTACTGTATTAAAACAAAAATTCAACTTATGTTATACTTTTTGGAATTGTTTTGACTAATGCTATTTTTAGATTAATCTCATCAGGGCCGTGCCTACCCTCCTACGGTCCCATTTATAAAAAAATAAAATTTAATAGAGAAGCATTGAGGTTTGTACATATGAGTTTATACGTTATGGTTAACTAATAAGTATGATCAAACTCATTTACTTCTTTAAGACAAAATAACAATAGAAAAACATTAGGGTTTGTACGTAACTTTTTGTTTTTCTATTGCCTACTCTATCATCTCTATATTCCATTCAAATTAATCTATCAAACATCATCAATTCATCATTAGGGGTAAGTTTGTTATTTTCAATTTATTTTACTTCTTTATTCTTATATATATATATTATATAGTTCTTAATCATATTTACCAATTTTAACTTAATTAACAAACTTAAAGATTATATTTTAATTTTATAGATTTTAAATTTATAGATGCATCAATCAACACAAGAAACCAACCTTTTAGAAAAAGAGAAGCAAAAACAAAACAAATTTTTTTGTCAAAATGAGAAAAATAGTTTTTCAAGCAAATATTAAAAAACAAAATTGTCAAAATTTCGAACTAATGAAATATATAAATATTTTTTATGAATTTGTTTTATATGATGAAAAGAACTTGTTGTCGCCAACGGCATTAAATTATGTTGGCAGGGCTTTGAATCTAATATATATTCACTTTCATACTAATGAATTACAATACAGATTTGAGGAAAATTACAATATATTCAGAGAAAGCCTAAGCCATTTTTGTTGAACTGGCAAAAAGCAGGTTAACTTTATTTCCTGTTAATGAATCCACGAGCCTTTTTACTGTCATAAAATCATAAATAACTTATTGTATTCACTTATCCGCATCTAATAGTGTTGCTCCCCATTTCATCAGTAACCCATTTTTACCCTAAGTAACTTATTTTCTTTCTCTGAATATATTCATGAACCGGTGGTTATTATGAATGTTCTGACCTAAAAATACCACTAATTTCTGGGAAAGTTTAGATTTTACGAGATGGTTAGTTTTTTTTTTTTTTTTTTGACAACAGAGATGTTTAGTTATGTAACAAATGAAGTATTATTTTATTCATGCATGCAATTTCTCAATAAAACCAACCTATCAATCCCCCAAAAATTATAAAAACAGAATTTGAAATCTAAAATATGGGCCTTGGGCCTAGTTAGAATGCTGACAAATTGTAGAATTGGGATTCGATTATGGGAATGAATCAAAAGCAACGGGCCTGGATATCTTCACAGCGGGTCGGATCTGAAGAGGAGAGAGAGAGAGCGAAAGTTTCGATCTTCATCGCCGAGAGAAGAAAGGTCAGAACTCAGAACTAAACACCGGTCGAACAAAAAACTCGACGAGCTCAAGATACTTTGTCGAAAGATAATTGAACCAAGTAAAAAAAGTGATCTCCTTCAAGTGGCGATTTGGGAGAAGCAGCGTGAGCATCTGGGAAAATTCTAGCTCTCTTGTCGTTGTGGCCATTTAAGTTCTGAGTGCTGAAGAAGACGAAGAAGCTTGTTCCGTCACTCTCGTACTCTCTCTCTCTCTCTCTCTTTATCTCTTTTCTCATTTGCAAAATTGTTGACTTCAGTTTTGTTTGATTTTGTTCTACTTTGCTCCTATAGGGATGAGTTGGGGAATTTGCTATTGATCTGTGTTCTTTGTGAATCTTTTCATCATTTCAAATGTGCGTTGTGTTGGTCCACTCACTATGCATCGTTCTTCGAATAAATTGTGTCAACTTCACAGTTTTGATATCATCTGATGTTGCCAATTTTTTTATCTTTGTTCAAACTCTGCTGAATTCGTAGTGACACTTGTTTCTTTCTTTGTACATTTTACTAGAGATGTCGACATTGTTGGCTTTAACTGATTGCTTAAGAGTTCTATCTTTTTGGCTTCTTCTCTCAATCAGTTGCAGAAAGCTATGGAAGGTGCTGCTTTGGCTGAAGGCCTGTGGGGACTAGCGGATCACCATGAGAAGCTTGGTGAGATTGGGAAAACCATAAAGTGCTTAGAAGCAATTTGCCAGAGCCAAATCTCTTTCCTTCCACTCGTTGAAGTCAAGACTCGCTTCCGTGTCTCTGCTCTTCTGCTCCGTTACTCTCACAATGTCAACCATGCCAAGTCCCATCTCGAGCGCTGTCTTCTCCTCCTCAAGTCTATTCCTTCCTCCTTTGATCTCAAGTTCCGGACTTTTAGCTTGCTCAGCCACTGTTACCACCTCCTTGCCTCGTTCCCTCCTCAACGCAACCTTCTCCTCAAGGCCCTCGAGCTCGCGTCTTCTGTCCCTCAGGACGTCTCTGCTTACCTCTGGTCATGCAACTTCAACTCTCAGCTCGCTAACACGTTTGTGATCCAAGCCGATTTCCCTTCTTCTCTCTCAGCTCTCGAGTCTGGTTTCCTCTCTGCTTCACAAATTTGTTATCCTGAGCTCCAGGTAGATAGATGTTCTCTTCTTTTATTTTTGCGTTTGAGGTTCATGTGATCTTTGTTTTTAATCTCGTGGGGTTTGTGATGCAATCAGATGTTCTTCACTGCTTCTATGCTTCACGTTCATATCATGCAATGGACTGATGATTACTCAGTGGAGAAGGCTGTTCAGCGATGCGATGAGATCTGGCAGAACATTTCTTCCGACAAGGTAATGTTACAGCACAACGAACATCTGTTCCTCTCCTTGCTTGGTTTTTGTCCTTAAGTCAGCTAATTTCCTCTGTCGTTTGTAGACTGAACGCTGCGCCGGTTTGTTCTTCTACAATGAGATGTTGCATGTTTTCTATCGCCTCAGGCTCTGTGATTATAAGAACGCTCAGCATCATGTAGACCGGTTAGACCAGGCCATGAATGCTCATTCGCATAAAATGCAGGAGGTTCAGCAGCTTGAGGATGAGCTCAGTTCGTTAAACCATAGTCTCTCACGTTACAATCTTCCCTCCAGAGAAAGATCAGCACTCTCCGCCAGACAATCTCAGCTCCAGGAACGTGTAAACGCGTTGTCTCCGTCTTCTTCTACCACCGATAACTCTCTGGAGCCAGCCTACTTTGGTAATACAGATCGTGCGTGGACAGCGAGGCTACTGCTTTCACCGTCACCGATTGATGGAGAGTGGCTACCAAAGAGTGCCATATATGCTTTGGTTCATCTTATGGTTGTCATATCGGGACGTCCTAAGGGACAATTTAAAGAGTGTTCAAAACGTATAGACTCTGGACTGCAGATCATTCAAGGTTATTCTATTATCCTTTATCACTTGGAAGTTCCAAATTTGAATCAGTATATTGTGTTACCCATTCTCTTAGTACATGTGGCTTCTACGAGTAAATTAGCATTGTGCTTCTTAAAAGCTTAGGAATTCCATCTCATGGTATGACATTGTTGTGTGTTTGCTATGTTGTATGCAGATGAACTGATCAAGCTTGGAATTACAGACGAAGTTAGAGGTTTAATGTTAATCTACATCTCTGTTGTAACTACACTTAATTGAAACAACGATTCTTGATGTTGAAGCTCACATTCTCTTTCCTTTTTTCATTTCTCTCTCTCTCTCTCTCGGCAGAAGCTGATTTGCGTCACACGGCTATCTGGATGTCTGGGATTTATCTTATGCTTCAGATGCAGTTCCTTGAGAATAGAGTGGCTTTGGAACTTACAAGGTCTGAATATGCTGAAGCACAAGAGGTACATCATCAGTTTCTTTTCTTCCTATTTTTGTTTTTGCCTCGCTCTGTATGTATAACCAAATCTAGTTCCCCTCACGTTAGGTCATATTTGCTGTCTTCTCTAACAAAATGCTTTTATTTTTCAACGGAAAATTTAACACAACCAGTAAATATCGTCTGTGCAGGCTCTGGTTGAGATGAAAAGCTTGTTTACTCGATTTCCAACGATATTGCAAGCTTCCGAGTGTGTGATTGAGATGCTCAGAGGACAATATTCTCATTCTGTTGGCTGCTACAGTGAAGCTACTTTCCATTGTATCGAAGCAACTAAGGTAAAATCTTAACCTTGTGTAAAATGAAAGATAGTTTTCTTAAAGGTGTCTATGGTGAATTCTCATATGCAATGATATACAGTTAACAGAGAGTAAATCGATGCAAGCTACGTGTCAAGCTTTTGCAGCGGTTTCTTACCTTACCATCGGAGATGCTGAATCATCATCCAAGGTTTGATATTTTTTTCATGCAGTTAATTGGATGTTTATACTTGCTTTGCTTTATAGCCGTGAGCTTAAGAAATCAATCCTCTGATGTGTCTTTAGGCACTTGATTTAATTGGACCAATCTGTGGAATGACGAATTCACTCTCTGGTGTTCGAGAGGAAGCTAGTATTCTCTTTGCTTATGGTCTCCTTTTGATGAAGCAACAAGATCTACAGGAAGCAAGGTATACACTTACGCATTGGTTCTTGTCCCATATCAGGAAATGTCACTAAATTTCTAGTATGTGAAGATATGATTGATACTCTAATGTAAAATTGTATGATATCAAATGCAGAAACCGGCTTGCCAAGGGTTTGCAGATCGCGCATACACATATGAGTAACCTGCAGCTAGTTTCACAGTATTTGACACTCTTGGGAAACCTGGCTCTTTGCTTACACGACACGGTACAAGCCAGAGAGATCTTGCGTTCCTCTCTTACACTTGCAAAGAAACTCTCTGATATCCCAACTCAGCTATGGGTTCTATCCATCTTCACAGGTTAAATTTATCAGTCTTGAAGAAAACAGAACTGGGTTATTAGTAATGTCCAAATCTCTGAACACAACGTTTTGAATTTTGTTATCAACAGCTCTGTATCAGCAGTTAGGTGAGAAAGGTAGCGAGATGGAGAACGAAGAACACCGGAAGAAGAAATATGATGAGTTGCAGAGTAGACTCGCTGAAGCTCGTGGATCTATTCATCACATTGAACTAGTTAATAGAATCTCTTCTTTGTCTGTTATTGCTATAAGTAAAGATCATTTCAGGCTAAACACAGTCTTGCTGGTTTGTTGCTGCTTCACAGGTTGCTAAAGCTAGGCTAGAGATCCACCAGGTGGAAGAGGATGCACAAGAACAGTCTGTAGTAACTTACGGGCTATCGAATCTGGACATTCCAGAGTCTGTTGGTATTGAAGGTCCATCAATGGCTCAGTCCTCGTCGAGGCTTGTTGGTTTAGACGCTGGGAAAAGATGGGGAAAGCGAAGGTTGTCATAACATTACAGAGACAGAGAGATACCGAAGTGTAAGTTTGTGTAGATGTATTGTGTTGATGAAAAAAAAATTGTTGTGTAGGACCTTTCTTTAAGTTAGGTGGTGTTTTTTATTCTGATATGTTTTAATTTAAGGGTTAATTTGTAAAATATGGAACATTAATAGATGAAATTAGGGTTTATGTATCCGACATGTAGCTGAAAGTCTGAATGGATGATAAATTTATTTTAATACCCTATTTTTCTTGCAAGTATTGTGTATTTACCCCTACCAAATAAACCAAGATGATGTATTTGTATAATTATTAACTAGGTGTTTCCCGCATATTCAATTAAAATTTTTAAAAAGTATAATATTAGTTTATTTATAGATAAAAAATCAGATTTTATAATAGATTCGAAACCAAATTTAATATATTTGAAAAATACAACTTTCAGGAGTATATTAATTTTTTGTGACAAAACAAAATATATTATTTATATCTTATTTTTAATATCTTTTATATTATCTGATAAAAACTTATATGTATCCTTTGTTGTTTTGTTGTATTTATCAAACATGATAAATAATTCTCTTCTTTTGATGTAAATTGATAGATTAAGATTAATGAAATTTAAAGTTTGCATAAAAAAACATAGCAATCCAAAATGACCAAAATTAAAGGATCCTAATTTCATATCAACTTAACATTAATAAATATATAGAGTTTTAAAAGAGTTTAAATGATTTAGAATTTTACTTTTGGTCGCATAAATTAATTATGTTAGTCAAAATATTAGTAGGTTAAATAATCAAATTAAAATTAGTTTAATGAAATAATCAAATTCTAGTTACCTTTTTTAGTAAACTGAATATTTCTATGATATAAACTCGAATTTGAAAATCTAGGTTTAAAAAAAACGAAAATCAAATAAAAATTAGATTATATTAATTTGTTAATTTTATCAAAGGTAATTAAAGTAAAATTTACATAAGGGACAAAAAGTAATCAACCATCATAACTCTCAACTACAACCCAACTTGCTTGCCAATTAATAATATGATTACAAAAGATTTATATTTGTTTCTTCTATAAATTTTGAAATGTATTTGTACTAAAAAAAAAAAAATAAACAAGCTATCACAAGATGCAGAAGGAAAAACAAGCTATTGCAATTTTTTAATAGCCAAAAATAACAACAAATCATATTTCTTCATATCTTTACCAAAAATAAAAATATTTCTTCAGATAATATATGTCCATTTGAAATTTATTTAGGTTTCAAATAAAAGCGTATCGTTGATAAATTTCGAAATTACACGGGGAAAGATGAATTGTCAAAATCTGTTACATAATTTCCCTCTAAGATAATTAATACAATGTTTTAAGGCTATATAATTAGTAAACTGAAGTCTGAAGTGGACCCATTAACAACAATTGAAGTGAAGATGTGCACAAGACTAATTTTTATCTTTTGTCTATTTTTTCTCTCACAGTCAACTCTTATCTTTTAATTAATTTTCATTTTACCTCAAAAGAAAAGAAAATTCGAACTCCTCTCTCTCTCTCTCTCTCTCTTTCGTTCTCTCAAACATCTCTTTCAAAGTATCCGTTGGAACAGTTCGTAATCTGAGAGAGAAAGTCGCCATTAAGAAGCCAAGTGATAATCGAAGGTGAAGCAGAGAAGAACAATCGGTTAAATTTTGGAACGATTTTTGTTCTTTGATTCGATGTCGTTCAGAGAGAAGATGCCGACGAGTCCCAAATCGCCTCTGAGAAGGAGACGCTCGAGCTGGACCGGGTCATGGCTGAACCATCCGACGACGTCTTTCAAGCAAGTAGTCTCCGCCGTGATTCAGTCTCAATCCCCAAGATCCAGGTCTAAATCCCTAGGTTCCGATTTCGATTTCCTCGAAATCGATCGAACACTCTCCTTGTCCGATTCCCTCCTCCTCAAGATCCTCCAGAAGCTTCCCGATTCCCAGAGCACCGACGTTTCCCTCGTCTGCAAACGGTGGCTGAATCTCCAGGGACGGCGTCTACGGAATCTCAAGGTTTACGATTGGGACTTTCTCTTGTCCGGGAAGCTCGTCTCTAGGTTTCCGAAGCTCAGGAACGTCGATTTGACGAGCGCGTGTATGAATCCGCCGCGAAACTCGGGTATTTTGCTATGTCACAAATCGATTTCGTTTCAAGTATCTTCAGATTCGTCGAATTGGGGTTTCGTCGAGGAGAATCTATTGCACAGTGAGATGGTCGATAGAGGGCTTAGGGTTTTAGGAAGAGGGAGCTGCGATTTGCTCAAGCTCGTAGTGATTAACGCCACTGAAATGGGATTACTGAGTTTAGCTGAAGACTGTTCTGATTTACAAGAGCTAGAGCTGCACAAGTGCAGCGATAATCTCTTGCGTGGAATCGCTGCTTGCGAGAATCTGAGAGCCTTGAGATTGGTTGCGAGCGTCGATGGACTGTACACTTCGTCGGTTTCTGATATAGGTTTGACGATATTAGCACAAGGGTGTAAGAGGCTAGTGAAGCTTGAGCTTAGAGGCTGTGAAGGTAGCTTCGATGGGATCAAAGCGATTGGGCAGTGCTGTGAAGTGCTCGACGAGCTGAGTATATGTGACCATAGAATGGATGATGGTTGGATAGCTGCGATTTCGTATTTTCCGAATTTGAAGACTTTGAGAGTTTCGTCGTGCAGGAAGATGGATTCTAGTCCTGGACCGGAAAAGCTGCTTGGTTCTTGTCCAGCTCTTGAGAGTTTGCATCTCCAGAGGTGTTGTTTGAATGATAAAGACGGCATGAGAGCTTTGTTTAAGGTCTGTGATGGAGCAACGAAAGTTCATATCCAGGATTGCTGGGGATTGGATGATGATTCTTTCACCTTGGCTAAAGCTTTCAGGTATGGCTTTAGATCACTTCCCTATAAGATTGAAGTTGCACATAATATGGTTTACATAAGAGATGATAACTCAGTGATATGTTAGTGAAGCTTTTGATTTGATTTGTGGTGCTGTGATACATAAAACTAACAACTTTCACCAAATGAAATCTTCTCTGCTAGTTTTACTCTGTGATGTGAAAGACATGGTTTTGATCATCACTTTTTGTCTTGTGTTGCAGGAGGGTTAGGTTTTTGTCTTTGGAAGGATGCTCAGTCTTAACAACAAGCGGGTTAGAGTTAGTGATTCTGCACTGGGAAGAGCTTGAGAGCATGAGAGTAGTGTCATGTAAGAACATAAAAGACAGTGAGATTTCACCTGCACTCTCCTCTTTGTTCTCTCTTCTCAAAGAACTTACGTGGAGACCAGACACAAGGTCTCATCTCTCATCGAGCCTCGAAGGTGCCGGAATTGGTAAGAGAGGTAGCAAATTCTTCAAAAAGAGATGATTATTTTTGAACCTAATCTTTATAGTTTATGTGTGTCCCTTAAAAATCTTGAGATAGACAAACTTTTTAGTTATATTCTTCTTGGGGGCATTGTTACTTTGTTGTAAAATCTGTCTTTGATAACAAATTTGTAGTCATGTTCAAAAAAAAAGAACTCTTTATGTATTTGCAATGTTCTGTTGTTATGTATAATAATAAAATTCTTGTTTGTCCATACCATAGTACTTTTTTTGGGTTTTTCATTAAAATTTGGATAAACAAAAGAATTTACAAGATATATGTTACTGTTAGGGTTATTATTAGTTTCGATTTCTAGAGAAAACAAGTAAGAGAAAGTCAAAACATTCGAAACAAGAGAAGAACCTTCTTCTTCTTGTTCGTCTTGTTTTTTGGAGAGATCTCATGGCTTCGTCACTTCTGTAAGCTCTCATCACCGTGTCTTGTTCCGCTTCTTCTTCTCTAAACATCAAATCTGACACGTCATCTTCGCCGTAGAAGACATTTCTCTTCCCGGCGTCGATTAAACCTTTCCGTCGACATGGTAACGTTGCAGAAACTCGTGACTCCGCCGTCGAGGAAAGTAGGTCACTGTTGGGGATGGAACCAGCGTCTCTTGCGATCATCTTGTGGAGATTTGATTGATCCTTTTGTACGATTGTATCAAAGACTTTGCGTACCTAAATTTGTACTTATCGTTACTTATAAGAAAAGATTTGGTATTTCGTTATTTTAATAAGATTTAGGAGTTTCGAAGAAATCAGGGCAAACGTTTAACGATTCTTTAAAGATTGTTAAATGTGTTTATATTTATCCGAAAGAAATAGAGAATTTATCAATGTCATGGAGATAACAAGCTACTGTATGAGAAGAATATTTCAAATCAGATAGTATATTTTGCGATAAATACTAATAATAAACTTTTATTTTAAAAAGAAATCTAAAATAAAATGGAACAATATTTTCCAAAACCAAAAAAATATCTATATTTTTAAACTAACCCATCTTTTTAAAAAAAGATTGAAAATTAACTTTATTTGCATCCAAATTTACGAAAACACATTACATAAAGCAAACATCAAAATTGGTATCAAATCCAATTTTGTTCCTTACAATATATTTTTCAATTTTACTAATTAAAGTAATAAGATATGGAAGAAAGATGATGAATGTTATTAAAAAAAAAATCTGGCATTAAAGATATGTGGCATTTTAACAAAATAAAAATAAAGATAAATCTATTTTAGTTAAAAGCTATATTAAGTTATGAACATGCCTAAGAAAAAATTCGATCTAACTACACGAATCAGACGTTCCACTATGAATATTATTATCAAATAATCAAAAACATGTTGAATTGGTATTAGATTCAAATTGTTATTAACAATTTTTGTTCTTGCAATATATTTTTCAATTTTATTAATTAAAGTAAGATATGGAAGAAAAATAATGATAATGACAATGAGTTCATTTTAGCTGTTTAAAAGAGAAAAAGAAAAAGAATGATATTTAGTTTTGCCCTTTTAGTGTTTGGTGATCTTCGCTGGCACTGTGAAATGGTTATTTCTTTTTAGTTTTGCTTTTTTAGTAGGATTTATCTTTAGTTTGTTGGTATCGTGTGGTTTTATTTGCGAGATTAGAACAAGAGTTTCCGTCTTTGATCTGATGATGGTTTTTTTGGCAGCTCTGTTTTCAGGCAATATCATGCAAAAGAGCGGCTAAGTGGAGGCGCGTTTCACTGGTGGTTTGTAGTCGGATCTGGTTTTCTGAAGAGTGTGTGGATTCCATTTCGGTGGATCTGCGGTGTAGGTGAGGAGTAGGTGTTTGTCATCGTTCTTCTCTTGTCGCTTATTTGGTTGGTTGTTATTTTCTTTTAGTAGTGGTATGTCTTTGCATGCAGATTCTGAAAACCAATTGTGGGTCAAAGCGGTTTCTAAATGGTTTTGTAGATTTGGATTAGATTGGAAAGAATTTTGAGGCACTAAAAGATCTTTAATACTTAGACTTATTATTAGAGAGGAAGTTTTTCTATTCAATTTCACTAACTTCAGGTGTGCTTATTTCATTTAGTTTTTAGCTTCAATTTTGTATCTCAATTTCATTTTTATTTAATTGGTTTTTAGTAGTATTATTGGTTTATATATTTAGTTAAGAATCCATATAATTTTTATAAAATTTTGAACTTTTAAACCTAACATGTTGATTTTATAAAATGTTTAACTTTGTATTCGAGTCTTTATACTTTTTAACACAGAATTTCTTCTAAATTCACAAAAATCCACTTTAAAATTATAAACCAATAACACAGAATTTGTATATTATTATTTTAAATCATAGAATCAATAACAAAAAATTTGAATATAGATTTTAAAATCACAGAACTACTAATACTGAATTTGATTGATTTTTTAAAATCCATTAAAATTGTAGATCTAATAACCCATACTAATACTATTATAAATTCTTAAATCAACTAAATACATAAACAAATACATAAATACAGAAATATTGGAAGCCAAAAACTATATGTATTTTCATTCCTATACAAAGACTCAAATCTAAAGTCTTTTTTTTCTGAATAGAAATTTTTGTTTAAAAATTTATAAGATCCAAGTACAAAGCAGTTGTTAACCAAATAGGTGGTACAGAGTTAGAAGTGAAATTTACAACATTACCGTTGTTAATCAAATAGGTGGTACAGAAATAGAAGTGAAATTTACAACATTAGGAGGTGCATGTTTTGATAAAAGATGAAAGACATTATTGCATTCTCGTTTAACGTAATCATGCTAATTCTTTTAAATTGAGTTAATCAAAAACGAATATCATGGAGAAGATTTAAGATAGTAATATATTGTTCGCCATCATAGATTAGGTTGATTAAAATTTGGCAATCTTCTTAAAACAAATATTATCATTGCCATGTCCCTTAGCTTTGATTAAAGCAGTCAGTAGAGCCTTTTCTTCAGTTTCAAGGCTTGATATCGTCGGGCCTAAATGTGTAAATCCATATGAAATATGATGACCTAGAGCGTCACGTATAATCCATCCCGTTTTGCCCTGTTGCGATTGTGAGTGAAATGTGGCGTCGTAATTGCATTTGTAAGACCCAGATGTTGGACGTGTCCAATACCTTGGTTCCGTCATCGGGGAAGTAGGTGAGATGAATTTATCCGGATAAGTTTTGATCCATTGATTAACTTCCGCCACAGCTTTGTTTACATCTTTTGAGATTTTCATGTTTTCGTTTTTGAAGATAAGATTATTCCTAGATTTCCAGATTCGCCAGAGAATCCAAAAAGGTAATAGGCAGTCAGTTGTAGAAAATGAAGTTATTGTTTGTGCTTGGAGTAACTGACCGATAATAGTATCAGTATCAAGAGCAGGAATTGTAATGAAATTAAAAGGTGTGTTGGATAGACGCCATGTAGAGAGGGAAATCAGACACTTAAAGAACAGATGATATATTGTTTCAGACTCCAAACCACAGTGGGAGCAAGTTTCATCAAGTAGCACACCCCGAGTACGTAGTCGTGTAATAGTATCAATAGCTTTAGAAAGAATTAAACCTATAATTTTGTAAAAATAACATATTAGATTATCAAATTTCGTATTTTAACTTTTGCTCCCAATGTTTTAGGTTTCTATTTCTGTTTTTAAAATTTCCATGTCAAATATTAATAATTGATCAGATTTTTTACAAGTAAAGAAAAAAACCAAATTATATTTTTTATGGCTAAAATATTTTTAACAATAAACATTAACCAAAACCACCGATATATATAATTTCATGTAAGAATCATTTAAAATTTACAAATATTTATTTTAAAGGGAAATAAAGTAAAAATCAAGAAAAATAAAGTTAAAAATAAAAGTTGAAAACCAAAAACAAAATAGTAACTCAATTTTTTTTTCTATATAATTTTTTCATGATTTTAGAATTTGAATTGAATTATCTATTCTACAAATGATATAACTCAATCTTGTAAATAAATTATAACTCATTCTAACTCAAATTTGAACTATTTAAGTTGACTTAATTACTAGTAATATTCTTGAGTTACACGATTAATTCTTGATGCGTTGACTCTGAGATTCGGCTTGGAAGATAAATCTGTCATAAGTATGAAATCAGGAGATTGTACTACTAACACACAAAAAAGATCTTGTTGTTATTTCATTAATTCGGGTTGTTACATTACCAAATGCTATGCTCCATTTGTTTTTGAAGTTAAATTTAAATACTTCATTCTCATTAGAAAATATTATTTCACATCCTCCCATTTTTTGTACTAGAAATTAATTTGTGCGTTGTCTAGAGTTATTTGTAAATCAATTTTTTAATTTTATATATTTATATTATCATTATGTTTATTATTTTTTTGTATGGTTTTATATTTTTTTTTGTTTTTTTTCTTAAAATTAAAAATATTAATTTTGTTAATTCATTATTTTAAAATATACGAGATTGTTGTAAAAACAATTTGCTAATATTTTCTTATACTAATAAGATGTTATAAATATTTATATTTTTCCATTGAATATCTCTATTTAGTTGGCTTTTATTTTATTTTTTAATTATTTTTAGTGAGATCTACAAAGTTAATTCACCACCAGTCTCACTCACTTTTTTTCCTTTTTATTTGAAATAGTACTCTCAATTTATATTACGACAGGAATTTGTGAAGCTATTTTGTTAATCCAATTTTTTTAAATTTTTAAATTTATATTACTATCATGTTTACCTTTTTAATGATTTTTGTTCTATTATTCAATTTAAATTTTGTTTTTAGTTTTTTTTTTATTCTAAAATATATAGATTTATTGTGAAGTTGTTTTTTAAATAGAAATTGTAATATGTTAATTATTAAAAAAATTTACTTTCATACTTATACGTTATCAAATATACCTATTTTTTTTTACTGAATATTTTTATTCAATTAGTTTTTTTCTTTCTTTTAGATCACTTATTTTGAGCAAGATCAACAGAAAGTTTTCACTATCAATCCCACCAAATCTCTTTATTTCTTAATTGAAATCATATTTTTAAATTACTATTATGTTTTTCTATATAATATTTGTTCTGTTCATTTTTAATTTTAAATACTGTTTTAGTTTTTTAATTAACCTAAAAATATTTAGAGCTATTGTTAATTTATTTTTTAAATATAAATTGTTATGTATTCATTTTTTTTAAAACTCGATCTTATACTTATATGTTGTCGTATGTAACTATATATTTTCTCTTTATAACTTTATTTATTATTTATATGCCACTTATTTTTGAAGAGATTAACAAAATAAATTAACCATCAATCTCACACATTTTCTTTATTTCTTATTTGAAATAACATTCTAAATTTTTTATTTGTAGATACTTTACATTTTTGTGGCTTGTAAAATAAGTATTTTTTAACTTTTAAATTATGTCATATAAATACCCAAGAAATATATATGTAAAAGTCCATTTAAATATAAAAGTTAGATAATTTATATTTTGTGGTTTGTAAAGTATATATTTACAAAATAAAATCCCATAAAAATTAGAAAATTAAAAGCTCATAAAACATAAAAATAAATTGCTGATGTGGATAGCTCTATTGGAGAGAGTTTTCTCTAATTATATATATGAATTGGATACTTTTGAAAAATCTATCTATTATTATATTACTAAAAGTTATTTCTATCTAATATAATATTTGTTGAGAGAGACCTTCTACAAATAGATAGTCAAAAAAGTTCACTTTAAAGAATCCTATTTTCGCTTAAGACCTTCATTTTTAACCAGAGTATTTCAAAGGGGTTTAGGTAAGAAATAAGTGGCTATCCTCGTATGTTGCTTTGATTTCTTATCCAAAATAGTTCTATTCTTGCGTTTGGCTCTGTTTCTCAATACAGATCAAGAACAAGATCCAAGGATTCTCGATTAAGTTGTTGGTTATTGCTTCGTGTGGGTGCAGTTTTTGGTAGTGTTTCAGTGATGGTTGCTCATCGGTTTTGATGTCAGGGATAGATAAGTTTTTCAAGGATCTCTCTCTTTGAAGAGGATGAGAGTCCCTTCGATTTCCCAGATCTTCCTCAGTTTAAATCGAGTGGTAACAATGGAATCAGTATTCTGGGTCGTTTTCTCAACCCAGAGTATCAGAATATGGCGAAGTTTATGTCGAAGAAATGGCTGAAACCAGATTGGATTAGAGGAGTGGCATTATCAAAGGAGCGCTTTCAGTTCTTCTTTAAGTTTGAAAAGGATATGGAGAAGATCCTCTCAAATGCGGTGTACTGCTTCAATTAATGGTCAATCATCTTTGATAGATGGATTGAAAACCCTCCTGAAGATTATCTTAAGTTCATGCCAGTATGGGTTCAGATGAAGAACATCCCGGTGAATAATGATACGTTGGATACTATTCTAGCGTTTAGAGGTTTTGTGGAGAAAGTCTTAGAAGCTATCTTTAATCCTTCTCAACCGCAGAAGGAAGATTATATCAGAGTTAGAGTCGCATTGGATGTTGCTAAGCCAATGAGAAGGTTTAAGGTTATTATTTTTTCCTCGAAAGTGCAGATCGTTATCTCCTACTTTTATGAAAAGATTCAAAGGCTTTGTATCTCTTGTCAAATATTGTCTCATGACAAAGATAAGTGTATGAGGCTTGTTAACATGAATCAGGACAGAGCTTCTGAAAGGAGGGCTAGAGTTCTTAGCGAGGCAAAAGCTCAAAGCCATTCGCTCAAGGAGAATGATCCCTTATTTGAGGTTCTCTCTGAGGATCAGGTTGGTATAGATCCCAGTACGGGCAGACCTCGCATTACAAAGGAAGCGTTGGATGAAATGAGGCAATATATAGTTGGTGCTGAGGGTCCAGAAAGAAAAGCAAGAGAGCTTAGAGTTCAGAAGTCGGTATCTGAGACCATGGCAGATCCTATCGCTCGTAAGTCCCTTCTATGCTTGGAGGCTCCAGCTATTGTTTCTACAAACTTGAACAAGGGGAAGGGCCTGGTGTTCGATTTTTCGGAGAATGGTAACAAGATTTCGACTGGCAAATCGTTGGGGGAACTGGTAAAAATGATGTCAGCGGTGATTCGTGCTGGGAGTGCGTTGGCAAGGTTCTCGTTTCCGGTTGAGGTTCAGTCAGAGGGTTCAGCAGCAAGTTGTCCATCAGCTGGAAATTCTTTTCAGTTTGGTTCTACGGTTAGGGCTAGTCTTGCTGAGGCTGGCTCTTTCGGGACCTATCTGAAGTCGGGAAAACCTCATAAACAGCCTTTCAAGAATAGAAGGAAGAAAGCTGAAATGTTGTTGCTTAAAAATCCAGAGCAACAGGTTGAGGAAGCTCCAAAAAAGAAGTCCAAACATAAAGCAGTAGAGGTTGAAGGTTCATGGAGTTCCGATGCGAGGTGTATCAAACCATTGATGATCCCAAGTGAGGGACTGTCTGATGTAAGCATCATTTCTTATACATCCAAACTTAGCAAGGAATGGAACAAAGGAGCTGAAATGAGTGATGCTAAGCTTGTAGCTGAGGAGCTTGGAGCTATCATTTCAAAACGCCAGCATTTTAATCATCAAGAGGACCAGCTGATTCGTGCCAATACTTATCCGGTTCAATACAAAGTGCAAGACAATCTATTTAAACCGCCAAAGCTCTTAAAAGAACCAACATGCGTAATTAATGAGTCATCTATGGAAACTACACTTACCACCATATCATTCTACCCACATTTGGAGTATAAAGGAGATATACAAGCTACAAACCGTAGTTATCCCATTCAAATCAAGGAAGAGCCGCCAAATCCTACCAAAACCACTTATGGAGCCAATTATGAAGATATGAAGCCGATTATGGAAACTTCAAATATATCTCATCTTAAGACATTATATTCACCCCTCCCCATGCCCACAGAAGCTTACAAGAGCTACACCACACCAGAACAAGCCAATATTCGTCCCTTGTTATCAGATTTCAAAGAAAATCATGCCAAAGAGAAGCTTTCCATACCTGAACCTAATTATCTTGGTTTAAGGATTCTTGAAGACGAACAACCACATCTCTCACTTAATATCGACCATTCATCATCATTAGAAGATTCAACACAATTATTTCTTGCCAAAGACCCATCAGAAATCCCCCATTCAGCGCCAAAGTCAAGATTACACCCCTTGAAGCCTAACGGCTAGGAGATATCATTCAACACATTTTATGCTTTGTTTTCATATTATTACCATTGCATTTTCTTTTCAGTAGAGCATTATATAAAGCTCTAAGTCATTGTATTTCAAAGTCACCAAGTTATAATTAATCAAAATTTTATTTGTTTTAAAGAAAGTTTATCTTTTCAATCAAACTGTTTCTGCGAATTCTCTTCTTGTGATTGTGGAATCAAAGCTTGAAGAATTTCGTGTAATCTCTTCTACCTCTCGTGTGGATTAGCTCTTGACCTAGAAAAATCTAACCTTTGGTGTTTGGGGTCATCAAACACAAATCGAATACAAAATCACCAGTCATTCCTCCACAACATTCAGCTTAAAGCAATCGATTCTAAAGAGTATACTTGGTGTCAAATCAAGTCTACATAACTGTCCAACGCTCAAGAATTGAAAATTCCCCGCCTTAAGGAGCCGGTATAAAACACTTTTCTGAGGTGATGTTCTTGATGGAGACGATAAATTGTAGAAATTTGTTGGTGGATCTTCAGGAATGGCTAGGGTACGATAGAGTTTTCACTGTAAATCTGGTAGGGACTTATGGGGTTTTAGCGCTTTTGTGGAAAAAGAGTGTAAATGTTGACTTCTTCTTTGTGAATAAGAATCTGTTGGATATCCATGTTCAGTTTGGAGCTGTAAGTTTTTTTGTCTCCTGTGTTTACGGTGCGCCTCAAGCTAATGGCCGTGCAGTTATCTGGGAACAGCTGTTATGTATTGGGGTATCAAGGAAAGATTGTTGGTGTATGTTTGGTGATTTCAATGAAATCTTACATCATGGTGAGAAAGTTGGAGGTTCTAGGCGTTGTGATTCCTCCTTCTTGGCTTTTCGTAACATGTTGAGGGCTTGTGATATGTCAGAGTTAGAGAGCAAAGGTAACATACTTACATGGGAAGGTTGGAGATAAAATGTGTGGGTTCAGTCGAGGCTTGACAGATATTTTGGGAATAAGAGTTGTTTGCTGAGTTTCTGGCTTCAAATCAGCTCTTCCTTGATAAGAGAGGCTTGGATCACATATCGGTCCTGATTAGCCTAGTATCTTCTCAGCGCACTTATCGAGGGCATTTCAGGTTTGACAAGCGGTTTCTGCTTAAGCCAGCTGTGAAAGTTTCTATCCTTGAAGCATGGAGAGGGTCAAATCAGAGGGGGAGATGCTCAGTTTCAGATAAATTAAGGGCTTGTAGATCTGCTCTAAGCTTGTGAAAAAGGGAGAATCCAACGAATTCCCAAGATAAAGCAGCTCAATTGGAACAAGAGCTGGAACGTGAGCAATCGGCAAATAATCCGAATCAAGTGCAGGTCAGGCGTATGAAGAGGAAATTAAGGATAGCATATAAGGAAGAAGAATATTTTTGGAAGCAGAAAAGCAAAGTTAAGTGGCATAGACATGGAGACCTTAACTCCAAGTTTTATCGTGCTGCGGTAAAAGCCAACATGAATAAGATGAATCTGGAGCTGCTGGTGGATAACAATGGGGTTGAGGAGAGGTCAGAAGCCGTTAAAGGAGGTGTGGCAGTAGACTATTTCAGCTTGTTGTTTCAATCATCGAACCCTCCTCCTTTTGACTTTTGGTTCCAAGGGTTTCAACGGAGGATCTCTTAGGAGACGAACATAGCTCTTATCAAGCCTGTGTCAAGGCTAGAAATTAGAGAAGCTATATTCTCCACCAAACCGTCGAGTGCTCCTGGGCCAGATGGTATGACGGAAATGTTTTTTTAGCATTATTGGAGTATTGTTGGTGAGAAAGTTGTGG
Organism: Thlaspi arvense; assembly: GCA_911865555.2. NCBI lineage: Eukaryota > Viridiplantae > Streptophyta > Magnoliopsida > Brassicales > Brassicaceae > Thlaspi > Thlaspi arvense. The sequence continues at coordinate 10,782,529 of OU466862.2, read as the reverse complement.
AAGAGGTTCAGCATTTCGTTGTGGAAGGGATTTTTCCTAAGGAATGGAACCACACTCATTTGTATCTTCTTCCAAAGATCACTAACCCCTCCCTTATGTCAGACCTTAGACTGGTAAGTCTTTGTTCAATCATGTATAAGATCATCTCAAAAATCTCAGTGATGCGCCTGAAACCCTTTATGTTTGACATTATCTATGTGAGTCAGTCTGCATTTGTGGCTGACAAGCACATTTCTGATAACATTTCGATTGCTCATGAACTAGTGCAGGCTTTACGGGTCCATGGCAGGATCTCTACAAACTACATGGCTGTCAAAAAGGATATGTCAAAGGCGTATGACAAGATCAAGTGGAGTTATTTGAGAGCGTTGATGGTGGCATTGGATTTCTATGTGAAGTGAGTCAATTGGGTCATGTTTTGTATGTCCTCAGTATCCTTCTCAGTGCTCATCAATGGCAATCCGCATGGTTTTATAGTGCCCCAACGTGGACTAAGACAAAGAGATCTCTTATCTCCTTTTCTTTTCGTGATTTGTATGAAGGGTTTAACTCATCTTTTGAACAGAGCTGAGAGAGAGGGACTCCTGAGTGGTATTCGCTTCTCGGATACTGGACCAGCTATTCACCATCTGCTGTTTGCAGATGATAGTTTATTTTTCTACAAAGCGGATGAGCAGCAAGCAGAGGTCTTGAAGCAGATTCTCAGAAGATACGGAGAGGTAACATGACAAACCATCAACTTGGCGAAATTTTCTATTTTTTTTTTGGTGCCAAAGTTTCAGTTACCTCAAGGACAAGAATTCAACAAGTCTTGTAAATCTTTGGTGAAGGAGGGGCAGACAAGTACTTAGGCTTGCCTGAATGCTTTAGCGGTTCAAAGGTTGAGATGTTGGGGTATATCAAAGATAGAGTTGAATCGAGGTTGTCTGGTTCCTATGCAAGAACTCTGTCTCAAGGAGGCAAAGAAGTGTTATTGAAATCTGTGTTCACAGCCATGCCGATATTTGCAATGACAGTTTTTAAGCTCCCAAAACGGTTTGCGCCAACATCACAAGTGCTGTAGTAGAGTTTTGATGGAGTACGGTGGAGCATAAAAGTAAGATTCATTGGATTAATCGGGATAAAAAGTGCTTGCCTAAGACTCAGGGAGGAATGAGTTTAAAAATATTAAGCTTTTCAACCAAGCTATTCTGGCCAAGCAGGCTTGGAAAATCCTTCGTGATCTGACTGGCCTTCTATCTCAGTACCTAAAAAAAAAATTTACTTCCCCGAGAGAGAGTTCCTAGGGACATCTATTTGTGTTAGGCCATCCTTTGCCTGGCGTAGTCTTTTACATGGGAGAGAGCTTCTTGTGCAAGGCTTGTGACTTATGGTTGGGAACAGAAAATCGATTAGTGTTTGGTTAGACCCATGGCTTCGCATTGAAGGAGGGTGAGCTCCGCAGAGTAGATTGAGAAATTAGTGTTTGGTTAGACTCATGGCTTCGGAAAATCGATTAGTGTTTGGTTAGACCCATGGCTTTGGAAAATCGATTAGTGTTCGATGAGAGATTGAGAGAGTTATACCCTCTAGTTAGAATTCTCGGTTTCTAAGTTAATGAGGTGGTAATTGGTTTTACTGGCTGCTCTGTTTTTCCCTAGTGTCTTAGGGATTTTTGATTACAGAGCCATGTTTATTCTCCTCTTGCTTGCCGGTTTCATTCATGTAATCGTCGAACTTGGTTTACTTAATATTACTCAGATGACAAGAAAAACAAAGAGACTTCCTAAACTATATAAATGCTCATACTCATGCTCTTTTTTTTTTTTTTTTTGTTCGAAGCTCATGCTCTTATGTTATAATTTCTCAAAGAGAAATATGAAGTCTGCTCTGTTCTAATTCATTTTTATCTAAAGTAAAACCATTCATTTAATTTAATTTAATTTTAATTTTAAACAAACCAGGTCGGGTTTACATATCATCCTCCTTAAGCCATCCATCCATCAGGTCCCATACAAAAAAACAGAACAAAACAAGTCCTTTGAAGTTTGAATCTGGTTGTAGAACATTGAGAGTGACTACAATGGCCGCATCTCAAGATCAGAGCTATGGTGCGACACCGGGACAGAGCCGTGTTGGTGGTCTCTGTCATTAGAAGCACTCATCTCTTGAACCGGCGGCGGGTTAACCACAGTCATAGGCATCACAAAGTTATCCGAAAGACGGTTCTTCATCTCACGGTGTTCTTGACAAACCGCACAGAAATGGAGACAACAATGCACCATACATGGATCACAAGGAGAGTTCTGTTTCACCAAACCCAAAACAAACATTCTCAAAACTCATCGATTTTTCAGTGATTAATGAAAAATTTTGGTGACGATTGATGATTACCTGGAGATGATACTTCCTCTGTAGAGTTTGCCTAACGTTCCCTGTGTAAATCCCACACATCCACCAAACAAACAACAAGCCTTCCCATATAAGAAACGACGTGTGTGGATCGATCCCGGGAACGCAAGCAACTATCGATGCAGCTGTGAGGCCTCCTTCAACTACGATCGAATGGCAAATACAAGCTTTGGTCCAAGAGGTTTCTTCTTCGCTCAGAGTCTCGTAGACACGTCCGAACAGAACACTAGGGCAAAAGAGTCCCTGCCAAACTGTAAAAGAAGATGACATTAACGATTAGAAAAACTAAGCTCCTTAAGCAATTTGTATATTCGATTTGTGCAAAAGAAACTCTGAAACTAAGCTTTTAAGCACTTTGATTTTTGTTTATACAGAGAAAAACGTACAGCTGCTCATGTCTTCAGTGCAACCGAATATTCCGGTAGTCCATGGCTCATCTGCAGGAGCTTCGAAATTCTCCGGCAAATCTTGGCCACACTCGTTGCATTTGTGAACATCTAACTGCGAATAAGTGTTTTTTCAGAGAATCAACAAACAGTCACAAAGATCTAAATCACATCGGATTTTGGGAAAAATTTGGAAAATTCGATGATAAGATTCAAGCACAAAATCACTAATCGAGCATGTAATCGGACAGAATCAAATCAAAATTTGGTCATTTGATGAACACGAGTCACAGATCTATAGCGGAAATCATAGAATTGCAGTTACATTATCGATCAGAACAATTCAATCCAAAGAAAAAACCGTAAACAGGTGATAATCCTCAGAAAAAAATCAGATCAGTCAGAGAGAGACATACATGAGGAACTTGAATCGGCTGATTGAGTTCGCCGGGATTAACCTCATCGACGGGAGCTTGCTCCTTCGTCAACTTCACGTACCTCGACGGTGCTCCTCCGTCCGACATCTGAATCCCAAAGTTTTCAACGATGAGAACAAAAATCAAATCAACCAAAAATCGAATCGGAAAAGGAAGCCAGACAAAAAAAAATCACGAACCATGAGAAGGAATCGAGAGATTGAAGAGTTCTTCTTTCTCCGATTGCTCGGATTTCTGTGTCTTAATTTTTTTACCTTTTTTTTTTTCAATTCTGAATAAGATTTGGGTTGTTTCTGTGCTTTTAACCAAACTGATACCAAACGGGATTAAGACTAATTACTTAGTCTTCTCTTCCGTTGACTTACCCAATTCATTAAGCTACGAGAGTCTACGTCTCACTATATATTTTTTATTTTTTCTGTGCAAAAACTGCTGCTGATATAAATTTAAAGTTCACATTTTTCAACAGTTCCGCTGTAGCACAAAGGCCAAATATAAATTGAAAATTTACATATACTAACAGGTTTACTATAGCACAAAGGCTAATAATCTTCGTGACGGACATTTATTCCAGTTTGAATCCCTACTTAGAATTTTTTTTTTTTCATTTTTTTCTGATCGAGACTCAATAACCAAACATAAAAGTGCAAACGTTCATAAATTATCAATCATAATCATCACTAGGTAAGTTGAATTAATTTTAAAATTATACAATATGATATATTTGATTTTACCCCTGTTCTTTTCAAATCCGCAGCAGTAACGTCTGCAACTAAAAAATAGTTGTTATCATCTATATTAAATAAAAAGAGCTATTTGGGGTTCCAGAAAGTATCCACGTTAGCTAAAAAATATTCTTTCACATAATGCCATGTGGCATAGATTTGTAAAGCTTTTTCAAAAAAAAAAACTCAAAAAAATAAAGAATAATAAAATAGTTAAAAATCAGTGACAAACATTAATGCAACACGTCTCTAACACACGTGAAAGAGTAGTCCATAAAAAAATTAACTAATTTAAGTTCAAACAAATTAAAAAAAAAACTTAGAAACAAATACATTTCTTAAAATCCAAAGTGAGGCCCAAGAAACCACCAATGAAATGCCTAATAGAGAACTGACCATCTTCCTCCTCAAAACTCTCCAGCTTCTGCCTGCTTCGTGTCTCCAATACCATCTTCCTCCTCAAAACTTTTCAGATTCCAGAAAACAAAATTGTTCGGTGATCAATTTCTCTCCCCACTTCCTCATCTTCATTGTCCACTTTATTCGATAGATTCAATGGCTTTAATGGCCACTCCTCTCATCCCTCACACAGGCTTATAAAATCAAACCCCACACAACCCTCCATCTACACAACCACCTCCAAAACCGTAGCAATCAAATTACCAGCTTCAATCATGGCTTCCATATCTCTTCGTCCTTTTGCTCAGCCACCCAATTTCCAGATTCTTAAGAACAATCAAGGTGACTTCTGCAATGAAGACGTATTAGTTCGCCTGATTCACTTTTGGATAGCCAAAAATTTCAAAAAAAGGCAACATCTTGATGGGTATTGAACTGATTTTTCTCGACTCAGAGGCACACTAATTCTAATCGTTGTTTCCATACAGGCTTTTCTTTTCTTCTATTATTAGGGTAAAATAAATTCATGTTAGCTCACTTAAATGCATTTTGATGATTATTCTTGCTTTCAGTATTTTAAGGAACGATAGACCTGTCATATTTTGTATTACTCAGAACAAAATGATTCACACCTATTTCTAGATTTAGTATGATCCTGTTTTGCTATTTAGCAATCACAACTTCCCCTTATCCAATAACACTCTATCTCATTTCTCTCTCACCATACTACTCTTCCTGCTATTAAACCTCTTTTAGTTTTCAATCCCACAGTCTAATGCAGTGCAAATTTTCATTTCTGCAAACCGGCTTTACCGCTTTGAAGACAAGCTCAGTTTACAAGTTAAAAAAAAATCATAATCAAACCATCCAAAACGCTTTACAAAGTCACCGACCACACAAAAGCCATTTGTTTCACCCGAAGTACCTGAGGGAGAGCAGGAAATAGATTACCAGATATTCCGACTCTGCACATTCAATGATTTCTCCACCATTGCCGACATGGAATGGAAACCGATCTCTTTGGTATGAAAATTCCTTTCATAAATCATTTGTGGCATTGCTCAACTTTATAATAGTTTGCCGTAACTAATTTCAGGTTATGTTTTCTTTAGATGTCATTGGACAGCTACATCTCATAAGCAGACAGTCACCACCACTGCACCTGAAGTTCTAGGCAACATATCAAAAGACAGAGTATTCTTGCACTTGCTTATGAGAGAGTAAAACTATATGTTTATCTTTACTCTCTCCAACTGCGTAAGAGTAGGATGACATCGGGTAATCAAAAACGTAAGTTGCACTTTAATGTTACTTCCTTTTTAAATATAACGACCCTGTTAGAGAACAAATAGAAGTCACACTATCTAATTGTACAGCTGAAAACACTATAACATGAATATACAAGGGAACAGCCAAATAATCTCTCCAGCAATAGGAAAAGTGAAATCACAGTTATCTCTGCTTTCTTTCTGCAGTATATAGTTTAACATACTTTCAATTACTATTTTTAAAAGTATCGTTTTGGTTATAAAAATTAAATGTTGGTTTGGGTTTATGGTTTTTATTGCACTTGGTTTGGTTTCGTTGACAGTAAAACAGATTTTGGTATTCTTTTTTTTCATAAGAATATTAATTTAATCCAGTTAAAAGAAAGTTTGTTTGTTTTTCAGTTTATGGTTTCTTTTCCCTAAATGAAAAATTGTTTATGTTCCACGTTACGAATGTGTATAGGTTTGACGTTACAAAAATGAGAACTGACAAAAAAATAAAAAAGTACAAAGACAATAATAGATAGAATTATAGATATACGGAAAAAGGCCATAACATAAAAAAAATTGTTATGTAAATTTCTATTTCAACTCATTAAATACAATTAAAATTTAACATAACGTATCCAAAGAATCCTAAAGTAAGAAACAAACACAGTTTTCATAACCCACCATTCACATACCAAGCAAAACTGAAACCAAAGAAAAATAACACCACAAAATAAGAAATTTACTTCCCTAAAAATACAAATAAAGATGCAATTAAGCCTGAAGGCTAAGTGAGGGAAATGCAAAACGAATGAAAGTGAAAAAGACATATCATTGAGAAATACAAGTTATAAATACTACAAAGATCAAAACCCAAACCAATCGTAAAAAGCAATTACACAAAAAAAATGGGAGACTCACAACCTCTATCACATTCTTTCTCATATCAATCAAGACCCTTTGCCCCCACATACATTAAGAAAAATTCATCTCTTTATCAGAAGGCTACTTACACAACACACCGATGTCCTCATACAAATACCGTTCGAAAAAAACGCAACACCTCTGACACTTACCACCATAAGAAGAAATATTGAATTTCTACTTACTTATCATGAAATTGTAGAGATGGATGCTTCAAGAATGGCTGAATACTTGCTCCGCTTCATCAATGTCGTAGCAATAACAACAAAAAAGTGAAAGAGGTAAAGCCATTGATATTTATTTCACAGTTACAGATTACAACTTGCGCAGGCTATATCTAAGATCGACACAAATATACTAATTGCAAATTTAGACATTGACCGAGGCAACTCTTGATGAGAAAAGTGAAGAATGTGCAATCTGTCTACAAACATTCAAAGGAAGAAATGATCTCAACAAACTACCATGTAATCACATATACCACCATCAATGTATTATCATTTAGTTGTATTCAAAAAATAATTGTCCAATATGTAGGGCAATTGTTCTTTAAAACATCTCCTTTCTCACTTATCAATAAACAAATTATTATAAGATCTAACATAATTAAACTCAATTTTCGTCAAATACATTTTGTACTTACAATATAATGATTGTTTTTACTTTTACTGCAAAATTTAATACACATAACTATCAAGAATAACGAATGTAGTACTCATAGCTAAATCCTACAAAACAAATATATGGCCACCATGTTTTTAATTTTTTTTTTTAAAACCATCACAACAACATAAATAAAAAAACAAAATAAATAAATTAAAAAAATACACAATAATTTCATCAATAAAAAAATATACATATTAAAATGAAAAAAATTAACTCAAAAACAAATTAAAACGCAAATAATTTAAAAGAAAAATATTAACAAATTCCGTGCGTAGCGCGAACAATCTCTAATGAACAATAATTCTTGTTACAATTGGCTATTGGGAGTAACTACAACAGTATTTTAAAACTATAGTGGTAATTAAGTTGATCAGTAATTAAGGAGACGCAGCATTAGATAATTAAAGAAGATGATGAAAACTACATCTTTTAAGTTTATTAATTGTTAAATCACTTATATTTTATTCTGACACAGACGCTGCAACAGCAACACATAAAAGAACAAGGCTTTTATATAAGTTTCATATAACAGTATGCAATAACATACTTAATTTTCATATAAATTAATTTAAAAATTAAATATTATATACATAGTATAAGATTTAGTTGGGTAAAAATACAAAATCACTATATAAATCTTCTATATCGCATGATTAATGACATGATTCAATGTTTTCACTAATGTTGGCTTTGCATATACTATATTTGTTAATTTGTACAAAATTCAAAATCTTATTATAAAAAGTGGATAACTAAATTTAAAATCATAAGTATTTGAATATGTATATGCTAAAGATAATTAGAAACAAAAAAATGTATACAACACAACAAAATTAGGAAAACAACAACTATAACCATAAACTAATGTAAATAATTAGCCTTGTTATAAAAAAAAGCTTTTAACTCCAAAAATATTTAATAAAACATTTCCCTAAATATAAAAGTATTTTAATAGATAAATGCATATAAAAGTATAGATTACTTTTTAAAACCGTTTAAATATTATCAATGGGCATTGATCGAAAGTTTGTATAAAATATAATATATAGATATAAATTACCAAAAAATCTAAGTTTTAAAGAAAACCTATGTAAAAACATGGTTCTATTAATTTCATAAATTAATAATTATTATAAAATAATCTTATATAAATATACAACTATGATAATTTACTAAAATATGAATATATAATTATTTATTTTTATTAAAATTGGAATAATTTTATGGTTTATCTACAATTTAAAAGTGAAATATTTAAAGATATAGTTAAATTTTTAAGAAACTGTTATTTTTTATTAATTATTAATAAATAATTTATTTAATTATAAAACGGTAAATTAATATTTCTATAAATTAATAAAATATTGAAGTCTCAATATTATTAATTTATAGAGTTTCTACTATAATTATATTGATTGATTTAAACCGACAAACTTATGCTTTTCGGTAATTTATTTAAAAAATTAACAAATTAAAATATTTTCTAACCACTAAATCAAAAGAAACACAGACAGATATTTTAGAGAATTTGGTATATGATAAATCAAACACTGATTCAAAAAAAGTAAGCAATTAAGAGGGGATTATTGGGAGAGGTATTTATGTAGATTTTAAGAATTTGTAAAGTTGAGAGATTTTAAAAATTTTTAGTGGATTTATATGGACTCGTAGAATATATTGCTATGAATTCTCATTGATTATTGTTGATTTTCATTGACTTTTAAGGTAACATGTATTATGTATATACTTTAGAAAATTTCCAAATAAGTCATTTAACGTGATATATATAATATATATATTGATGTGATCTTCTTCATTGGCCTATTAATCTTTCATCTTGTTCTTCAATCAAGCAAAAAAAAAAAAAAACAGGTATTTTCTTTGTTTTTATCATTAATTTATGTTTTATACTTGATGTTTTATTTGTTGGTTTGATTTATTTATGTTCATATGATTGTTCTCTACTCAGCATATATTATTTTATGTTTTGTAAATTTGTGTATTATTTTTAAGTTTAACTTTTTGTTTTTCTGTGTTTTTGAGTTTGATATTTTATGTTTGCATAATCTTGAAAATAGTTGTTAGATTACGTTGTTTTTATATTAACTATGAAATGGGTGATACTCAACTCAAAAAAAAAAAAATCAATATAATCAATGGAATCCAGAAGAAACAAAAGTATTGGTTAAGTTACTTGTGGAGGGAATTAAGCGTGGATGGCATGATTCTTGTGGTTTGATTACCAAGTCAATCGTGGAAAATAAAATAATACCATTCCTCAATGAAAGACTTGGATGCCAAAAAACATATACACAATATCAAAACAGAGTAAAGTACTTGAAAGTCCAATGCCAAAGTTGTTTGGATCTTCAACGTAACAGCTCTGGGTTCGAATGGGATTCTGAGACAAAAAAAGTTTACAGCTTCTGAAGAAGTGTGGAGTGGATATTTAAAGGTATGTTTTTTTTATACATAAAGTTTAATAATACAAAAAAAAATCATGATTGTATGTTAATCTATTTATTTTGTAATGGAATTTGACAGGCACATCCAAACCACAAATATATGTGATACGACTCCCATGATATGTTTGAAGATCTTCAAATTGTATTTGATGGTGCAACTGCTAATGGTAGTAAGTCAGTTGGATTGAGTGATACTACTGATGCACCCACTTGCAGAGTTGGTGATGACCAAGTGAAAGAAACCTTGGTTTTTTGCGAGAGTGGCGATGATGGTAATGATGCATCACCTTTTTTAGACAAAAATCTAAAAGGTTATGTCGAGAAATTTATCCCAAGAAAGAGATCTAGAACTGAAGCATGCAACAATTTAAAGGAGCTGAAGAGTGATAACAATGATCTTGTGGTCACAGTGAGCAACAAGATCCTTAGTATCATACAACAAAGAGAAGAAAGACAACAAAAGGAAGCTGAGAGAACAGAAGCTGAGAAAAAGAAAAACAGTGTTTGGGATGCTATGAAAGAGATCACTTATTTGGATGAACATACCAAATTCAAAGCTGTTACCCTTATCTATTCTTTAGAATGAAAGATGTCTTTGCTGATATGTCTCTAGAAGTACGCTATGGTTGAATCCAAGCCAATATTAGCTCCAAGTGATCTTCGCTTTAGTTATACACTTGATCTTTGTTTTGATTTTTCAATTTTCTTTTTGATGATGTTTCAGTTTGTTTTGAGATTATTTGATATTTATGCCCAAACATTTCTGGTTTTGGATTAATATTTATGCGTTAACATTTCTCATACTAGTATAGTTCACGTTAATCAATTTTTATAGCTATTTACTTTTGTATTGTTCATGTTATATTGTGGCTTTTGTACTATAGTCCACATTAGTTTTTAGAATCATTTCTGAGTTTCTGTTTCGTGCTTTAGCAGTAGTTGTTTTACGCTTTTATGTATGACATTAAAACATTTTCTGCATTGCTATTATACATGCTTGGTTTGGATAGTGTTGACTTGGTTGATTGTGTTCCAACTTGCAGGTGTGGACGAAGGACGTGACAGATCGTTTTCCATTATCACGGACTGTAGATTATTTGCATGTAGTGGTATGGTTGGACTCTTATATTCATATATTTCTTCATAGCTAACTAAAGGAATCTTATGTTCATATATTTGTTATATTTTAGCCATATATCTTCGTCATGTTATCTGAAGAGAACTTCCTCTTGGTCTTTTTAAGTATTCTTATAATAATAATATTATATTCTTGTAAGTATCTTATCATGGAAAAATACCCGTGAAGAAGAAGCAATCCAAATAGAAGATGACGAATCAGATTTGGACATTATGCTATTAATGTTGGACAATATAGCTAGAGCTACTGTGAAAGATGTCAATCGTATTGAACGCCCTCTTCGTCGACCGATTACTAACATTGGCTATGCTTACATTCAAAAGGCTCTCAAGGAGGAACCTGAGCACTTTCGATCGTTATATCGTATGTATCCAACATCATTTGAGAAGCTATGTGATCTTATTAGAACCAAGACATCTCTACAAGACACCCGCAACATATGCGTTGAAGAAATGGTGGCTACGTTTCTTCTCACCATTGGTCAAAGTTCAAAATGTTGTTATACAATCGACACATTTAAGAGATCAGTATTTGCGACAAACGAGAATTTTCATAAGGTTCTAAAAGCTTCAAATACCATGGCGCCAGATTTAATGGCGAGACCTGGAGTCACAACATGTGCAAAGATAAGAGAGAGCACAAGATTTTATCCCTATTTTAAGGTACACAATCATGATTTTGTCTCAAGCATTGATATGTTTTCTTCACCTATTTTTTTATTTTAGAGTTCAATTTTTATCATTATAGGACTGCATCAGAGCTATTGATAGCACCCATATATCTGCAATGATACCAAATTGTGATGTGGCTAGCTATCGTAATCATAAATGATTTGTATCACAAAATGTTCTTGCGGCTTGCAACTTTGATCTAAAGTTTATGTATGTTCTTAGTGGATGAGAAGGTTCAGCTCATGATTCAAAAATATTAAATGATGCTTTAACAAGGAGCACTTCCAGATTAAAAGTTCTAGAAGGTATATAGTTCATATAGAAATTACAAGACGTTTTTACTTATATATAATTGACTTGAATCATTTGTTCACAATTTTCAGAATTTTTTTTTCTCGAAGATTGTGGATTTGCAAATTGTCATAAGTTCCTAGCACCATTCAGAAGTATTCGGTATCACCTACAAGAATTTACAGGTGAAGGTCGTGATCCTGCAAACCAAAATAAGTTATTCAATATACGGCATGCATCTTTGAGAAACGTAATCGAGAGAATATTTGGTATCTTCAAATCTCGGTTTCTAATTTTCAAATCTCCACCTCCTTTCTCTTTTAAAACACAAACAGAGTTAGTTTTAGCTTGTGCTGGATTACATAATTTTTTAAGGCAACAATGTCGATCAGATGCTTTTCTTGAAGAAGTGGTCAACGTAAACAATGAAAAAGATACTGATTCTGAAGAAAATGGAAATATAGGCATCCTTGATACTCAACAAAGAGAGTATGCTAATAATTGGAGAAATGAGATAGCTTCTAAAATGTGGGCAGATGCTGTGGGAACTGGAAGTCAACGTTGATGGTGAGAATGATTTATATGGTATTAATTTTTTTTTTGGTTCGAAACTGTCATGTTTTACGTTCAATAATGCTTTGATTTGAAACTGTTATGCTTTGGTTTGAAGCTGTTACGATGCAATTATCATTATTTTGGGTGTTTTTTTTTTTTTTTTTTTTTGTATGTATGGATTTCAAAAATCTTAGGTATATAGCTGATATTTTGAAAGTTGAGTCTTATGAGTAAAACTGCATAAAATCCATGTTCTAATAATGTTAGATTTTAATAGAATTACAAAATCAATGATATCTAGATTTTTTGAATAACAAAAGATTTTGGATAGAATTTAAAAGTCTTTAAACCAATAACAATGGATTTTACTAAGATTTGAAGAATCTAGAAATCAATAATGATGGAATTTCAAAATTCTCAAAATCTACATAAATCCCTCTCCCAATAACCCCCCTAATATTGGTATTATCATGTTATGGATTTTTACCAAAACAAAAAGTAAGCAATAATGACATATGTCATATTTGTCACCTAAAAACCAAATATAAAGTAAGCAATAATATCATATGCCATATTTTTCTATATAGTAAAACTGAATAGTTATAATATATATCATAATAATTTTAGAAATTTGTCATTATGACTTTTTCTGGTTGAAGTTTGATAAAAATATCATATATTTTTAATAATATATTTTGTATATTTATTATAAACTGTTAAAAGATATATATTAAAAAATGCTATCTTGAAGTATTATATACATTATAATAATTTTTATTCATGCAGGCTATAAATACAATAATATGTGAATAAAATCATTATGACTTTTTTAATTTGTTCTGATTGATTATTGAGAAAAATAAAATATTATTTAAAATTAATATATTGTATTTATAAAAATATTTTTAATGAACAATTAATAAACATATTTTCTGATAAAAGTAGTAAACATTAGTAAAATATTATATATTTTATTATGAGTTTGAGGAGAATAAAATAATATTTTTAATTTTTTATTGTATTTATAAGAATAATTGATAAACATGTGTTTTAAAATTATTGTATTATATATTTTGTTATAAATAATAAGAGTAGTAAACATTAAAAAGTATTATATAATAAATTATTTTCGTGTAAATTATAATTAGTATTGAAAATTTTATTCTATTAAATTATTAATTGTAATATTATTGTCTTTGAATTCATTTTAAAAATACGATATAATATACGTGTAGACGTAAAAGGGATAATAGCATATCATGTAACTAGTCTAGTAATCTATATTGTATAAAAAAAATTAGCTGAGAATGACTATGAGGTTAACACATCAGCATTTTATCAAAAAACTCTATTATAATAACTCGCACCTTATGCAGAGTAAAATAATTATTATTTATTTAAATTTAATATAATTTTAAAATTATATAATATAATATAATTAACTTTATATGAATTTTGGATAATATTATATTATAACATTGATAATATATATTTTTTAATGAAATGCATGCTAATTTAGTTGTTATATAAATTCATTTAAATTAATTTAAAAATTAAATATCATGCATAGCACCTGATATAGTTGGATAGAAATATGAAGTTGCTGTTCAAAAGCAAATTTCGGGATGTCACGTGGGGGTGTGTGATTCGTGGGGGGGGGTTGGAGCTATGCCTCCGAATTTCGTCCTCTGGGGGAAAGACGTCGTTGTTCTGGGATGGAAGCTTCTTGTCCTGGGGCGATGGGGTGAATGCTGCGCTTGATCAACACTTAAACAAAAGTCAGGCGAGCCTCCGAGAGGACCGAAAGGGGGTTTCCCTCCCAAAAGTTATCTGACACCTATGTCAATGAACGTCCTACCGGGAAGAGGTACTCAGGAGGGGGATTTTCTACGGGTTAGTGTGAGAAGTCTCCTCTGAAGATCGAGGTTTCTATCTGCTTTCGGGTGTTTCAAGGGGTTTCTACACATTGAAGGGAATGCGAAGCGAATATGAAGGCGTGGTTCCGGGTTATGTGAATGACTTAACCTGGTCGGTATTCACTCGGGAAGAACATGAAGTTCACCCATGATCCTGATGCTTGGCCGGATCGACTCTTTTAGATATCAGCCAATGCCCTCTCCTTTTTCCCTTCCTTCTCTTTTTTCTTTTCTTCCGAGTGATTCGCTTCCTACTTATACTCGCAGACTCTTCGTTCTGTCCCTTCCATGCGGCACGCCCGGAGAGTAGGTGAAAGTAATGATTCGGGGGTGTTTAGGGAAGTCCGCCAATTGCCCCAGTACAGTACACGGGAGTGGGTTGGCCTAGCATGGTGGCGTGTGTCAGCGCCCGGTGCAGTCTAGGTCCACGTGTCGAGTTCTCTTTCGACCCTGTAAAATAGGTCCCAACAGTTGCCCCCGACTCCTCGGCTGATCAGAGGATTAGTCGGGAAGTCGAATCCTCCTTGTCTCCCTGTAAAACGAGCATGGTTTATCTGGTTCCCTAGGTTTTGTGCCGCTTAAGGGCTGGATTGACGTGGCGACCATGCCACGTACCGCAAGGGATACAGTACTAGTCTGGGCGAATTTAAGTTCTAAATCATAGCGAAATATTTTGGAACTCATTGAAGTCGTGCCAGGGGGGGGGGGGGGGGGGGTGGAGGGGGTACGGTACTGGCTGGATGGTCCGGACTTCCGAGGAAGTTAAATTGGGTATCGACTTCGATTGGTGCATTCCGCGATGGAGGGCGCTCTTAGTCGAAGGAGTAGTCCAAAGTAGACTCTCAACCCTAACCTTATTCGTTTGTCCCGGAAGAGCACGTTATTGGTCGAGGGAATTTTACTTCCGAGGAAGCAAGCCGCGGGGCAGCTCTTATTAGATGTCAACTCCGACCTTATTCGCATCCGAGGGAGTACGTTAGCGATCAAAGAAATTACTCTTCCGGAGAAAACGAACCGTGAAACGGTCAGACTAGATACATATAAAAGGAATCGCCCAGTCTACGTTACGCATCCGGTGGAGTACGCCGTTCGGCCTGGGGAGTTACTAGATGAGAAGCTGTCTTATCCCTGCTTGAGCGAGGTTATAGTCTCGTGTGATCATGGGGATCGGCACAAGGCAACAACGCGGGCTAAGACACCGGCCTAAGGGCCAGAGGTGGCGCCGTCGGATGGATGAATGGATGTTCCCTGCATCGTGGGGGCAGTAACGCAAGGGGGAGTCGTTACTCGATTGCAGCTGGTGCGGAGTAGGGCGTTTCCCGAGGGCATTACCTCGACTCTTTTACTGCTTGGACAGTCTTCGCGTTGTGCTTACGCGGAAGTTGGTGGGTTTTGAGAACGTGCTTGTGACGTACCCCAGAGGAGAAGAGGTCGAGAAATTATGAGGAAGAGAAAGCCTGCGAGTGTTGTGCCTGAGTGGCAAGCGTGTCCTTGTGAAGAGCACACTGATTTGTCGCTCGGCCCTTTGGTGAGGACTGGCGGGGAAGATCAGGAGATCTGAGAGGCCTGAGCCCTAAGATCCCATGGGGATCCTGCCCCAATGGGCGAGCAAGTTCACGGGGAAACGTACTCAGGGTGTGCGCAGTCCACAGAGGGAGCTGGCACAAGGCGAGCCACTGGGGCCTGTTGGACCGGAGTCCTGAATTTCTGGAGGAATGGTGTCTCTGAGGACATGCCAAGAAAAGGTGATTCGAAGGAGATTATATACACGACAAAGGAGAAGAATTATTCGGTTGGTGCGTGGACAGGAAATTAAGTAATCAAGCAAGCAAGAAATCAGGCAATCAAGGAAGCAAGAAATTAGGTAATCAAGCAAACAAGTAATCAGGTAATCAAGCAAACAAAAAATCAGGCAATCAAGCAAACAGGAAATCAAGCAAACAAAAAATCAGTCAATCAAGCAAGCAAAAAACCAGTCAATCAAGCAAGCAAGAAAGACTTTAACGGTCGAGATCGTGTTAGGAGCGGTCACGTTTCGACCACGGTCATGGGTACCGTAAAACCCATCGTGAGGTCCGCGCCTGCACAGACGGTTACGTTCGACCAACGGGTGCGGCTGCTCGGCATCCCATCCCTGGAGTCGACTTCTCTCTCGAGGGGTGGGGGGGGGGGGGGGGCATTTACGCTAAGGGGTGCGAAATTCATACCATCGTGATTGTTTGTCATTTGATCTTCAGAAGACCATTGTAAGATCGGTGGTCTCCCTTCGGACGTTCCCACACAAATCTTTGGAGTCTGGCGAGTGCGGTCCACGTGGCGAGCCCTTGGCGGTTCGAGCCGCAGCGCGTCACTTCACGCAGCGTGCACCGCTTCCTTGAGAGCCACTGGTCGTCTTTTCTGATGTGGCGGACTCCTTTCCTCTCTCCACATTAAATGTGCGTCACTTCCCATGCACGGCTCGAGAGACTGATAATTATTAGCTCTCCAGTGACTTTTGGCTTTCCTCGACCGACGCGATCCCTCTCGCGTGCCTCTTCGGTTTCTTCTTCTTTTATAAAATCGGGTAACTCGCAGTTCTGTAGATTTATTCCATTTTCGGAGCAAACCCTAGAACTTTTCTCTTCTCGAACTACTTCTTTCCTTTTCCGGCCATACATCTCTCTTCTCGTTTAATTGATATGTCGGCTTCGAGTTCGTCATCTGGCAAGTGGCGTGCTCGCTATTCCTAGGCCAGCGGTGAAGTCCAGGATATTGCCGGGATGTCCTGAGAACCTATCCACTGCCCCCATCCTTGGTGACCGCTCCGGGAGCCGCGAATGGCGGAAGCGGTACATCTTCTGGACAGTGCCGCCGAAGGTCAATGTCCAGCTCACCTGGAGGCCGAGGGGTACGATTCTTCTATTACCGCTGTCTTTTTCTTTCGAGTTTAGTCCGCCGACCATTCTCTCATCGCTGTTTTCCTTTTATCAGGCTCCGCGACGCCGGTGGCCTCTGAACAGGTCGATCTACACCGCCTGCTCGGGATACCCGAACGGTTCCAATCGTTCGACTTCCTGCTCTCTCCGTCGAGCATCGGGGCGAGTTCGCTTGTCCTTCCGTCCAGTGTGGCCCTAAACACCTCATGTAGTGATTTTGACTCTTCTGCCTCTGGTCCTGTGCTGGTTCCTCGATTTTCACCCGTGGACCCTATTCTTGCAGGTTCTCAGAATTGGATCGAGGAGATCTGGGACCTCTACGCCCTCAACCGTCGCTTGCCTCCAGAGAGGTTTCTACGCAAGCGCCACGCCAGAGGCCTTGAGTCGACTCTTCCGAGGAAGAAGTTTTATCTCGGCTTTCGTGCCGTCGGCGCCTAACCGGATCTCTCGTGGTGAGGGCGACATGGTCCCCGGGTCCCTCTTCTGCCCTCCCTGCTTGCTACTCCTTGGAGTCGGCCTCAACTGCCAGCGGCGGGGCTCCTGGAGATTTCGATGCTTTGGTGTACCTGGGGACCGTCGAGAGGTCCAGAGCCGCACAAGCCGCTACTCCGGTCTCCGCTGCTCTGGGCTCGCCAAAAGCAATGAGCATTTTTTGGAGTCAGAGACGATGTTCATGCTTCCTTGTCCGACCGTTCGCTCAACCCGCGATCTCACCGATTGGCGGCTGACCACTTCAGAGCTTACCCCAGTCGCTGGACGCGGTAAGCTACTTTCTCGGGACATCTTCCCTTGCTTTTCTGGTCTTTACCTTTGTCTTGACGGTTTCTTTGCCTTCTGACAGAGCCAGCGCTCGCTTGAAAAGTTGGAGCACGAGCTCCACACGGCTGAACATCTTGAGCGCAGCCTTCCCGACAGGACTAGCGAGCTTCAGGCCAAACTTCTGATGATCCGGGATCAGCTCACCGAAGCCCAAACTTCCGCCCGAGGGGAGGATCTTAGCGCATAGATGGAATGGCTGTCCTTAGTGCTCACGGAAAGCCGGCAGGATCTGGAAGCCCGCAAATCAGAAGTGAAAACACTCCGCCAAACCCTCATGGTGTACCGAGGGTTCGCTCCGAGGGCCGAAGTGGACTTGGCGCTGATGGCAGCTGAGGCTTTCTCGACGAACCAAACCACGATCTACATGCTGGCAGCAGGCTGTAGGGACCAAACAAAACCACGCTGATGGCAGCAGGCTGCGGGGGCCAGAAACTTTGGGGGCGGCTGGAGACGCTAGAGGCGCATGCCCTTCATCGCTGGCGGAACCTTCGCATCCGCCGTGTTTTTAGAATATCTCTTTGTTTCAGGGACTCATTCCCTTTGTAAATATCATCTTCGAACCTGAACCGGTGGCCGCTTTTGGCCTGTTTCTCCTTTAAAAATGGAGTTCATTTTATTTTGCATATCTTCGTCTCATGCACGTTCCTTTCGTGTTTTACTCTGTCTTGCGGATCCGGAGTCTCGGTTTGGGGCCAATACGCGTAATGGTCCTGAAGCTCCGAGAAGGTTGAGCAGAACCGTAGCCTGCTCGACGCACATACTTTACGCAGCTAACTTTGAGTGCTTCGCTTACGTTCGCCGATGATCTCCCCTCCTTTTAGCGCTAACTGTTCGGGAGCAAATTTCGGAATGCTATGTGGGGGTGTGTGATTCATCGGGAGGTTGGAGCTGTGCCTCCGAGTTTCGTCCTCTGGGGAGGGGGGGGGGGAGGGAAAGGCGGCGAGTCGTCGTTCCGGGATGGAAGCTTCTTGTTCCGGGGCGATGGGGTGAACGCTTTGCTTGATCCTGTTAACACTTAAACCAAGGTCAGGCGAGCCTCCAGGAGGACCGAAAGGGGGTTTCCCTCCCAAAGGTTCTCCGACGCCCAAGTCAATGAACGTCCTACTGGGAACAGATACTCAGGAGGGGGGTTTTCTACGGGTTAGCGTGAGAAGTCTCGTCTGAGGATCGAGGTTTCTATCTGGTTTCGAGTGTTTCAAAGGGGTTTCTACACATAGAAGGGAAAGCGAAGCGAATATGAAGGTGTGTGATAAGGCTCAGGTTTTACCCAAATAAAACTACTGCAAGTGCACAACAAAGCAGTTATAGTATAAAGGGCTATTGAATCCCAAGGGAGTATTTAAAGTACACTAGCGATTATAGATTCGGATTAAGCTAAGCGATAATGAATAAATGTAATGAAAAATAGTTAAATAAATGCAAGATGGCGTTTTTATGATTGTTCTTAAAGTTCAGAAAGCCAAAGACGCTAAGTTAGGACAATTCGCAGTTTGAATCCGAGAGTGTAGAATGCATGCAATAAAGAATGAATTAAAACCGTCTTGAACATGAATCGCAAAGATATAACTAATCAATTCTCATTGCAGAAGTTACCTATGTCTAAATCACAGAGTTTCAAATCTCTTTGCAAGCTCTAACAACATAAACATGCAGTAATGATCAGGTTCAATTGTTCAAAAAACTCCTAAGCGAAATCTCTTTGAAAATAGGTGTTTTGCTCATCTAATACTAGTTCAGGTGGTCAATAATGTTCTCAAATCTATTAAAAAACATAGCGTTTCGAAATCCAGATGATGTGTCTAAGATATCGATGTGAATGCAAGTATATATGAAGAACCAATGAATTTCCTATCAGTTTAGCAATTCTACAAACTCTTTATCAACATTTGAAAAGCCCTAACTTAACTAACAAACTACTCAGACATGGTGAATGAAACAAACATCATGAAAAGAATAGATTGTATAAAAGAAATAAGAAATAAAGAAAAAGGAGTTCGAAATCTGCTTTGAGGGAGTTTGATTTGTCTCTCCAAAAGCTCTGCTACCAATCTCTCTCTCAAGCTCTCTAGAAAATAAGATACAAGATAAAAGCCAACATTGGCTGAAAACCTAATATATACATGGCAAAACACGAGCTGGAGTCTTCTTGTAAATACTAGAACTTCTGGGTCAAAACTGCAATATCTTCTCTATCTTTTAAAATAAGTCGTGATTTCCTTCAGAGGTGGGTGACGAGCGTCACCCACTGCAGGATAACGGTTTTGAGTTGCTTCCTTCAGGGATGGTTCTTGCAATGCTCCAAAAAGCTCTGAAACCTCCAATTAGGCTTCAGTCATGCTATAACCTGCAAAGACTCTACTATAACTCTAAAAAGACCAAAAAGACTCAATAAAAAAGACTTATACCATGGTTAAAAACCATGATGTATCAGCGTGGTTCCGGGTTAGGAATGACTTAACCTGGTCGGCATTCACTTGGGAAGAACATGAAGTTCACCCGTGATCATGCTGCTTGGCCGGATCGACTATCTTAGATATCAGCCAATGCCCTCTCTTTTTTTCCTTCCTTCTCTTTTTTCTTTTCTTCCGAGGGATTCACCTCATACTTATACTCGCGGACTCTTCGTTCGGTCCCTTCCATGTGGTGCGCCCGGGGAGCAGGTGAGAGTAATGATTCTGGCATGTTTGGGGAAGTTCGCCAACTGCCCAGGTACAGTACGCGGGAGTGGTTGGCCGAGCTAGCGTGGCGTGTGTCAGCGTCCAGTGCAGTCTAGGTCAACGTGTCGAGTTTTTTTTCGACCCTGTAAAATGGGTCCTAACAATTGCTATATAAATCTTCTGTATCCCGTGATTGATGATATGATTCAATATTTTCACCAATATCAAAAATTTTGGTGTAGAATATTTGTATATATATTTAATTACTTTTGATTCTTTTATAATAATTAAATATTATTAGTTAAATAATTTATTACTTATGTACTATATCAAATAAATTAAAAAAAGAAACAATTTTTATGTTTTTTATTTGGAAAACAATCACTGTAACCATAAATTCTCTCTTTGTAAAAGAAAAGAACAGTTCTTGGCTCCAAAAATATTTAATCAAAAAATATTATCTAAAATATAATAGCATTTTACTAATAAATCTACATGTAAAAGCATAGATTGGTCTTCAAGACCGTTTGAATATTATCAATAGACATTGATCGGAAGTCTGTCTATTTCTAAAATACAATATCTATTAGTAATGATTTCGGTATTTGAAAATAATTATATGGCAATGCTTTGTACATCTATCTGAATAATCGTACTTCAAAAATTTAAGGATCCAATAGAACTCGAGAACATTTGGAAATTAGAAATCATGTAAATTCACCTAGTAAAAAATAACACATATTATAAAATAGAAAAAAAATACATGACAAAAATATAAATAATATTAGTTATGTAAAATTTAGAAATTATATATTTCCCATTCAGTTCTCCGTAAATTTAAAACAAACATCACAATATTAATGTCAGTAACCACCAATATTCATCTAACCAAAGTTTCATATCCACAACAAACTTGATTTCATTTTGCATAAGAATATTTGAATAGATGATAAATTATAGGTTGGGAATATAGTGTATACATAATCAAACAAAAATATTAAATTTAAGATGTAATATAGTTAGAATTTTAATATGTTTTTGCTATTATTGATTATATAAAATGATGTGATATATAAAATTTATTATAGTTAGCTTATATAATATTGATGTAAGTTAAAATATTTTTTTACCCTAAATATATTTTAAACATTGATGACTTATCAGAAAAAATGTCATTATCGTTTATACTCGAATTTTTTTTTTTTGTCTACATACTCGAAATTTTTGAATATGTATATCTAAATTGAAAAATAAATAGATTATTTATATCTAGATTAAATTAATGAGTGCGCCATAAATTAAATTACTTGTATTATTAACATATATCAAACGCTGTAGATTTTATTTTGATTAAAATTATTAATAAATTCTTAATTAGCTCACAATTATATTATATTAAATATTAACTACTGTTTATTTTATACTAAATTTTGGAAAGAATCTAAATTAATATTTTATTTTTAATTAATTAATTAGATCTAAATTTATTACTGATTAAATTAGTTGTTATAATTACCATATATCCAATTTAATAGAACTATTTTAGCCAAAACAAAAGAGAAGAAAAATTAATAAATGTATTTTAATTAAATTATTAATTAATTCTTGAAATATTATAATAACAATAAGATTTGATTTGTTAATAAAATTGCAAAAAAAGAATTAATTATACGATTTTATAATCGATTTTAATCATTTTGTATACAATATAATTGTATAGTCAGGTTAACCCAGAAATACCAGTTATAAGAATATCAATTTTATAAAAAGAGCAAATTATAATAAATTTTATTTTTAAATAAAATATACATAAGAGTTATATAAAAATTGACTAAATGTTTTTGAAGTTTAATATTATTAATAAGTTATCTAATAATATATATAATTGATTCAGTATTTATATAGTTTAACTTTTAATTTAATAAAAATATTTTAATATCAAAAATTTTGATTAAGTTATAATATCTTAATAATTATATTAAAAAAATTTTAACCAAGTAATTATTTTTACATAAATTAAAAATTTATAATATTTCACTTTCTTAATAAAAGTTAAATATTAATAATCTTATATTCTTTTAATATATTTAATTATTTTTTATACTTAACTATTTTTTAAATTTTGAATTTTGATATAATTTTTAATTTTTTTTTTATCAAATTTAAGTATTTATTGTTGGAATGAAGGTTTTGCCTGACTTCCGAACCTGTTCTGCATTCAGAACGTTTACAATACATTCAGAACGTGTTCTTAATGACCGTTCTGTTACCAGCCTTTCAAAGTTAATGCAGAGTCTCCTCTCTCTCCTTCATGCGTAAGTGCACGAGTTTAGATGTTATTGTAGTTAATTGTATAAGATGAGGGAAAAGATCCCATGAAGTCAATACCCCAACAATCAAAGACTTCTACTTCCAGAATAAAGTTCTGTGGTATTTCATATCTCCTGCTGATCTTTCCTCTTCTCTGACAAGTATCACAGCTTGTAATGAATGCCTGGGCGTTCCTGAACATAGTAGGCCACCAAAATCCAGCTTGAAGAACCTTGGAGACTGTTTTGAATGTGGCGAAGTGTCCAGCATACTCTGATCCATGACAGTGAAAAAAAACGTCATGCACTTCTTCTTCTGCTATGCATCTCCTGTAGATCCCATCAACACAATGCTTGTAGAGGTACGGCTCATCCCAATAGAATCTCCTAAGTTCTCTCAAGAACTTCTTCTTAGCATAGCCCTTGAAGTCATGTGGTTCATCCTCTGCAGCAAGGTAGTTGGCAATATCAGCATACCAGGGCCTCTTTGGATCATCCAAAGCATATACTTGCTCTTCAAAAGCCGTCCCTAAGCTTGCACAAATCACAGCCAAGTTCAGAGTTTGGTGACGAGCGTCACCTCCTTCGTATAACTTGGTCGCGACTGTTCTGGGTTGGTGACGAGCTTCACCCTCCTGGTGTCGCTCGTCACTCCCCTGAAGTTTCGTGAAAACTGCAGGTTTTCAACACTTTCCTCCTGAATTCTTGATTCCACCAAGTAAACATTCTCTTCAGGCAAGAAATCATTGATTGGGATATTGTCTTCGACCTGAATCCTGGATAGATGATCAGCAACACCATTCTCAACACCTTTCTTGTCATTCACTTCAATGTCAAACTCCTGAAGAAGCAGGATCCACCTCAACAACCTTGGCTTTGCATCCTTCTTCTGCATCAAATACCTCAGTGCTGAATGGTCAGTATGGACCACGACCTTGGAGCCAACAAGGTATTGCCTGAATTTTTCAAATGCAAAGACAACAGCCAACAATTCTTTCTCAGTTGTTGCATAGTTCTTCTGAGCATCATCCAAAGTCCTACTTGCATAGTAAATGTCGTGGAGCTTCTTGTCTTTCCTCTGTCCCAGCAGTGCTCCAACTGCAAAATCGCTGGCATCACACATCACCTCAAAAGGTAGGTCCCAATCTGGAGGTTGCACAACAGGAGCTGTAACAAAAGCTTGTTTGATCTGTTTAAAGGCGGATTTGCACTCTTCTGTGAACTCAAACTTCACATCTTTGCAGAGGAGAGCAGTAAGGGGGCGTGCTATCTTGCTAAAGTCCTTGATAAATCTTCTGTAGAAACCTGTATGACCCAGAAAACTCGTCACTGCTTTGATTGAATCAGATGCTTGTAGACTTGTCATCACTTCAATTTTTGCCATATCCACCTCTATACCATCTCCTGAGACTCTGTGACCAAGCACAATACCATCCTGTACCATAAAATGGCACTTCTCCCAGTTCAAAACCAAGTGCTTCTCTTCACATCTCTGCAGAACTGCACACAAATTATCCAAGCAGCTCTTGAAAGAGGAACCATAAACAGAGAAGTCATCCATGAAAACCTCCATAAACTTCTCAATCATGTCTGTGAAGATCGACATCATGCATCTCTGGAAGGTTGCAGGAGCATTACACAGCCCAAAAGGCATTCTGCGATATGCAAAAGTGCCATAAGGTCAGGTAAAAGTGGTCTTCTCCTGATCATCTGGATGGATGAGAATCTGAAAGAAGCCTGAATAACCATCAAGGAAGCAGTAATACTTGTGATTCGCCAGCCTCTCAAGCATCTGATCGATGAAAGGTAGAGGAAAATAGTCATTCCTTGTTGCTGCATTCAGCTTCCTGTAATCGATGCACATCCTGTGTTCTGTCACAGTTCTGGTTGGAATCAGCTCATCCTTGTCATTCTTCACCACTGTAACACCTCCTTTCTTAGGCACCACGTGCACTGGACTCACTCAAGCACTGTCTGATATAGGATAAATGATTTCAGCTTGCAGCAGCTTCATGATCTCTTTCTTGACAACATCCTGCAAATTCGGATTCAGCCTCCTCTGGTGTTCAACTGATGATTTCGATTCATCCTCCAAGTGTATCCTATGCATGCAAAAGTCTGGAGAGATCCCTGAAATATCATCAAGCGAATAGCTAAGAGCTTTGCAAAATTTTCGCAGCTTACTTAGCAAAAGGGTGAGCTCTGCATTGTTCAATGAAGCATTAACAATAACAGGATAGGTAGAGTTTTCTCCAAGAAATGCGTACCTTAGCCCTGCAGGGAGCTGTTTAAGCTCAACTTTTGGTGCTTTTGCTGCAGACCAATCACCCATTGTAGCAGCTTTCACATATGTGGAGACAAGCTCATCCTGTGCAACCAGTTGCATCACTTGTGCAGTAGCATCAATCATCTTTGTGTAGCCTGTTGCAGTAGTATCCAAATGCTCATACTCTGCTGTAGAAGTGGTCAACGCCCTCTCCAAGGGGTCCTCTGAACTCATCTCATGGAAGATCTGATCAGCAATGTATGTGAGAACATCCACATAAAAAGTCTATTCATTTATGGTTGGCCTCTTCATCAGCTTGTCCATTTCGAATTCCATCACTAAATCACCAACATTCAGCTCTCTTCTACCCTTCATGACATCAATGATGGCTCATGCAATAGCTAAGAAGGGTCTGCCAAGAATCATTGGGATCTTTGGGTTCTTCTCCATATTCCAGAACCACAAAATCAGTAGGAATCATACAATCTCTTACTTTGATAGGAACATCCTCTACCACCCATTCAGGAACTCTGACTGATCTATCAGCTAGGACAAGAGATATCCTTGTAGCCTTAAAATCGGTCATCCCCAAGCTCTTGGCAACAGAATGAGGCATGAGGTTCACACTAGAACCAAGATCACACAATGACCTCTCAAACCTGTCAGAAAAGATTGTGCAGTCTAAAACAAAGCTCTCAGGGTCACCAATTTGTGAAGAAGGGTCGTCGGGGTTGTGCTCAAGGGGTGACGAGCGACACCTGTGGTTCTTCAACAGAAATTTCTTCATCTTCATACTCTTCTAGTCCCACAAAATCCTTTGAGCTCAAATCCTTCTGCAACACTGGTTGCATGTTCTTTTCACTCTTTAATGTGATGGCATTCACATGGTGTTTGGGATTAACATCAATTCTTCCTGGAAGAAATCCTTCTTGCCTCTGAATAGCTCCTGCAGTTTGGGAAACTTGAACATCAAGTTTCTTCACATGAGAGTTCAGACTCTCAATTTTCCCATTCAAGTCCTGATAGAGCGAATCTATCTTGCCATTGAAGTCCACAGTAAGCTTCTGTTGTTCTTCCAAGATCTGTTCTAGCAATGCTTCCATCTTGTTCCCTTGTGGATTTGCAGGTTGATAGGAAGAACCATAGTTTCTGTTGTAATTTCCACTGTTCTGGAATGGTTTCTGGTATTCTGTCTTCTGGAATGGGGGCTTAGGAGTGAAACCAGGTACTCTTCTGATTGTTGTTGTTGTAGCCTCTGTTCCACTGCTGATTTCTATACCTTTGACCCTGAAAACCGCCAGAATTTATGAAATTTACACCCTCCTGCTCAACCTCTTCTGGACCTTCGAAAGTCTCCACTTCTGCAGCAAAATGAACTGACTTCTTTCCCATCAAAAGGCTGTGCATACTGTCCAGCTTAGCCTTAACTTCAGCAATCTGATTTCCATCATCCACACCAGCTTGTTTCATCCTCTGAAAATCTGCATTTTTGGTGATGTTGCTGCAGACCAAGTACTCAATCAGTCTGATCGCCTCCTCTGGTATGTTAGTGTTGAAGTTTCCTGCACTTGCTGCATCCAGCGCCATCTGATACTTCCAGTCAATGCCTCTGAAGAAGATCCCAAGTAGTTGCACCTGACTGAAGCCATGATGAGGACAGCCCCTTTGATAAGACTTGAATCTGATCCAAGAAGCCTTAAAAGCTTCAGTAGGACCTTGTGTAAAAGATGCAATTTTCGTCCTCATGTCTTCTGATCTTGCATCATCATAGAAGTTGTTCAAAAAGGCATTCTTAGTGTCTTCCCAAGTGGTCAATGAAGCAGGTTCCAGTTGCTTCAGCCAATATGCAGCTTCTCCTTCAAGAGAGTAAGGGAAAAGCTTGCAGAACATAAAGTCATTGCTAACACCATTAGCTTTGACACTTGAATTCAAGTCCTCAAACCTCTCAATGTGATCCATAGGATGCTCATGAGGTAGGCCATGGAATGGATGCTGGCCAACCAGCTGATAGTAGACAAGTTTAACCTCAAAATCGTTCCTCTGGAAAGCAGGAGGGCGGATTGCAACTCTGTTGGCATAGAACTGATCAGGTCTGTTGTAGTCACCTAGAGTCCTCTGAACAAAACGCCCATCAGCGTTATTGGCAGCAACAGGGACTCCAGCGTCTTCTGCCACTTGTTGAACCCGCTGTTCAACAATGAATTCCCCTCTTGATCAATCCTCTGCCCCTCTTCGTTCCTCATGTTTCCTTCTCTGTCAACCAAGTGACCTTCTGCATCTTCAACCAAGATAAGTGGAGCGACCATTGTAGATTGCTTCTTAGCTTTCCTGTTAGTTCTCTCCAACCTAGCGAGTTCGTCGATGCTCAAAGTTACAAGCTCCTTCTCCTTGTTGCTTCTGATACTGCGATTAGGCATACACCTGAAACCAGCACAAAGAAAAGAAACTAAAAGTCAGTAAAAAAATTAATACTTAGACAAAATCCTAATACTAAAAATCGATAGGCAGCTATTACTCCCCGACAACGACGCCAAAAACTTGATAGGGCTCAGGTTTTACTCAAATAAAACTACTGCAAGTGCACAGCAAAAACAGTTGTAGTACAAGGGGTATCGAATCCCAAAGAAGTAATGCAAACTACACTATAAAATGTAGGTTCGGATTAGGCTAAGCAGAATGTGATGTATGTAATGTGAATGTTTAAATGAAAGTAAGTAAGCGATTTTGTTGTTTGATCTAAGTTTCAGAATACTAAAAGCGCTAAGTCAGGATAGTTCGTAGGTTGAATCCGAGAATGTAGAATGCATGAAATCAGAAATGATTAAAGACCGTTTTAAACATGAATCACTGATGTATAACTAATCAATTCTCATTGCAGAAGTTATCTATGCCTAAATCACAGAGTTTCAAATCTCTTTGCAAACCCTAACAATCTATACATGCAGTAATGGTCATGTTCAATTGTTCACAAAACTCCTAAGCCAAATCTCTTTGCACTAAGTTGTTTTGCTCATCAAATACTAGTTCAGGTTATCAATAATGCTCTCACATATATTTAACAACCTATGATTTTCGGATTTCTAGATGATGTGACTAAGAAATTCGATTTTAAAGCAAGCAGAGATGAAAAACCAAAAGATATTCCTAATAGGTAGCAATTCTACCACTCCTCATCAACCTTTGAAAAAGCCCTAACTTAACTAGCTGATTACTCAGACATGATCATGGAATCACAAAACATAACTGAATAAAATTGCATTAAGAGAAAGAGTAAAAGAATAAGGGTGTTCGAAATCTTCTCAAAAGAGTACAGGATTTGTCTCCCCAAAAAGCTATGAATAAATCTCTCTCTAACTCTCTGAACTCTCAAAAACTAAAATAAAAACCAACAATGGCTGAAAAACCTAATAAATAGAGGCTAAACATGATCTGAGGCTTTCTTATAAATAATAAAACTTCTGGGCCAATTCTACAAATAATGCTCCATCTTTTAATAAACAGCCACGACCGCCTTCCTTGGTGGGTGACGAGCGTCACCAAGAGTGGTGATGATCGTCACCATATGGCATACTTTCTTCTCCGAGCTAGGTGTTGTTGACTTGGGTGCAACTTCTCTTTTCGTGGGTGTATCTTTGGAGCTCGGTTTCTGGGACATTGCAAGGTTTACTTGTGGAGCACAACAATCAGCTTGGTCTGTTCCCTCTTTGGTACCTAGGCCTTTCCCAACTCCTTTTGACAAAACCAAGTGTATTGCTTGTTCAAGTAATTCATCAAGATTTTGAAATATTGTTTATGTACTTACCTTTGTGCCTTCTGGTTGATCTCCTTTCTTGACACTTGCTGGTGTTACATGATTTTTATGCCTTGAGCTCATGTAGGATGTGGTTTCCTTTCTTGGGATGTCCTTAGCAAGGTGTCCTCTGTTCTTTCACTTATAACTTGTGAGTTCTGAAGGATTATTAGGGACATAATATTTACCTTGGTACTTGACTGATTTAGAGTTTGTGTGTTGCACCAGATTAAAAGTTTGATAAGTAGGCCTTGTTTGCCATATGATGGCTTGAGATACAGCTCTCCACGGCCTAGTCCTCCTTCATATACTCCTTGGGAGTTTTCATCTTTAGTCAGTGACTCTTCCATTGGTTTGTGATCTGATTCTTCCCATTCATCTTCTTCTTCTTCACACCATGTTGCATTGGGGCAGTTTGTATACCAGTCTGGGGGCTCATGATCAATTTTCTCAGGACACGGGGTGCCTTCACAGTCCTCTTCTGAACAATACCACGTCCCACTCCTTGTTCTGCATCAGAACATGAATATTGGCTAAGGGTCTCATCTTGACTTGAGTCACCTTCATGTGAGTGCTCATATGAGTCTTCTTCTTCCTCTGAATCATAATCCATGATCTCTACTCTATTGTGAGTACCTTGTAAACACAAAGACAGAAAGATTATCAGAATCAAGTTCACTTAAAAATTATAAGCAAATAATCTAGAAAAAGAGAATGAACTGAAACTAAAAATGATTTCAAATGAACAATTTTTTTTTTGAATGAAGAAATAACAAATAGCAATAGTTATTTTTTTGATTTTTTTGTCAGATTTTGATGGATGCAAAATAAATCAAGGACAAATTACAAATAAATTGTTTTTTTTTTTTAAATTTTCGAATTTTAAATGATGCAAACAAGAACAATATATATATTTTTGTTTACTTTTAGATGAAATAAATATTCAGAAAATAAAGCAAAAACTTTTTATGAATTTTAGATTTTATAAAATTCAATAAACAAAACAACAAATAACAAATCAAAGCAAAACAATTTTTGTGAGATTTTTTTTTTAATTAATGAAATGAAACAAAAATAAGAAACAGAAAATAAAGATAAAGGTGGGATTGACACAACCTGATGGATAGGAGCTTTTGAAGCTCTGATACCAGATGATATAAAATTAGAAATAACTCCAACTTATGATCACAAGATGATCATGAGAATTCCAAGATTATGGTGCGGAATGTGGGATAAGTCAAAATGGAGGTGGAAATTGTGTTGATTGACTCGCTCAATCGGTGGGTTGACTGACTCACTCAGTCGGTGGGATGGCTGACTCACTCATTCGTTGGAACTAGCTTTGCCTGAATCAAAACAAACAAATCTATTCCAAGAATCAGTAGAAACAAAAGAATCACTCAATTGAATCTAAAGACAAGTTGTCTAAACAAAAAACTCTCTTTGAATAAAAAGAACAAAAGTTTTATATTTTCTTAGATAAAAATGGTGTCTTAGAAATGAAACAACTATGAGCTTATATACTGCTCAGTTCTTCCTCAACAATAACTCTAAAAAGAGAATCAAGCAAAAATCAAAGAAAGATCAAAAAGAGAGATTAAAGGGATTTTTGACCTATTTAATGAGAGATGAGCAAAAAGGCTGAATGAAAGGGATTTGTTGACTTGTATCTTGATAGCTTGATGATGAATAATCTCCTCAAGCCTTGCTTATCTCGGATCATGAAGAGAAGTAGCCGTTGGTTAGTTATGGAGCCAAGTGTAAATGCTTCCATATATGGTAAGTAGAAGTGTGACATGATCCGCCTGATCATGTGGGTGCTGGTGCATTGGAAGATGTTTCCTGACTCTCCTATATTGTTAGATGTGTCTCTTGAATACTTAGATGTCTCTTCTGGTCGCCAAAGTTTGGTTTGCCAGTGACTAAACTCGCCAGCTCCCAATAAGACAAGCTGAGCATCCTCCGGATTAGAAGTTGAATAACTTTTAAACCGTAATTAATTTTTGCATGAATCCAATTCTCTTCGGTTCCCTGATGAGTTGAGTTTCCAAAACATCCGGTTTCGTTTCTTGATTCGTCGTGGTTTGGCCGTAATGATTTAATTAGTACTCGGATATCTCCATCGGGTCTATTGAAGATCTGCCAACTTGTATCCTCAATATCTTTTTTCATATGGACTCCTTTTTGGGTGATTCTTCTTCGTTCTGGACTCTGGATGAGTTGAGAATTCTCTCCAACTGTTGGCTGAACTCCATTTGAGCTGAACTCCACTCGCATGTCTCCTTAGCTCTCCTCAGCTTCATGTTCTCCACTTCATGACTCATGGATCCGTGCTCCATGGCTGATGATGACTTGATGTCCGCATCAGCTACTGTGATGCTGATTGGGTTGGAGATAAGACTGAAAGGAAATCAACAGGAGGCTACTGCACATTTATTGGTGGGAACTTGGTCACTTGGAGAAGCAAGAAGCAGAAAGGGGTATCAAGGTCTAGTGCTGAAGCTGAATATCGGTCAATGGCAGATACTACAGATGAACTCATTTGGCTTAAGGCATTGCTTTTGGATCTTGGAATCAACATTAATCAGCCCATCATCATGCATTGCGACAATCAGGCGGCCATCCACATTGCATCTAACTCTGTGTTTCATGAGCGCACCAAACATGTTGAAGTGAACTTTCATCATATTCGTGAGAAGGTCGAACTCGAGATCATCTCTCCTACTTATACTAAGCATTCTGATCAACTTACGGATATCTTCACCAAGGCAGCAAATTCGAAGGTATGCAATTTCATTCAAGGCAAACTTGGCTTAGTTGATCTTCATAAACCTAGAATGTGATATTGCATTCTTTTCCCTTTTCCACGGTTTTTCCCATTGGGTTTTCCTGGTAAGGTTTTTAATAAGGCAACTCCATTCAAGGCTTGATCTTATTCAGCCAAGCTTGAGGGGGAATGTTGGAATGGAGGTTTTGCCTGAATTCCAAACATGTTCTGCATTCAGTACGTTTACAATACATTCAGAACGTGTTCTGAATGATCGTTCTGTTACCAGCCTGTCAAAGTTAATGCAAAGGCTCCTCTCTCTCCTTCATGCATAAGTGCACGAGTTTAGATGTTATTGTAGTTAATTGTACAACAGCTATTTCTTTCTTCTATATATTTGTTTCTTCTTGTACAATTCAGATCATGAGAAATAATATACAGTTTCTCTCTACTCTCTCTCTCTATTCTCTCTTCTGTAATCTCTCTTATACATTTCCGCATATACATCTACATTTATATTATTTGGTTAATTTTTATGGTTCTACTAAAAATCATATTAATTACAGTAATATGAATGTCAATTAAATCAAGCTTCCTATTTTTACAATTTGTTTTTAGCACTTATGTTTTTTGATAATGATTTATGAACCATCTATTGAACTACATATTTACATTTCTTATGTAAGACTTCTAATATCTACTTTTATCTATTAACAATTTAAGTAATTTATATTTGTTTTTAAAAACTTGAATTATAACACATGTATAAATAAATCTATACATTTTTTACAATATGAATGATTATTTATTTATTTATTTTACAAAACAAGTTTTAATAAAAATAAGAGAAAAATATATTTTTGGCAGAAAATATAAATAAATAAATAATTAATATGACATATTTTTGGTAAAAAAAGAAGAATATCTTAATAAATTAAATGCTGGTTTATGTATAAATAATTGATATAAACTATGTAACTAATCTAGTAACATAAGTCAAAATAGCACCACTGTAAATAACTTATAAAATCAAGGTTACTCTTCAAAAATGTTTCTCAGTTAATATATAGCGGATTTTCGGATAATTAATGTCTTCGGAACTTCCGGTGTTTGACATTGCAGAGCCTCTAAGGAGTGGGGTTTCTTCTAAGTGACCAACCACGGCATCTCCGGCGACATGTATCAGAAACGTTGGTTGAATACAGCTCGAATACAAGCAGAAGATGAAGATGGAAGCCTCTAAATTACGCTCCTCGTTTCATTGCTTCCCCTTTCTTTAAGACTCTTCGTGTCTCCAGTCCTGATTTCTAGGGTTCGGCCAAGTCGATGCTAATAAGGATGAAGAATTCAGGTATATATGCATATATTGCAGATATTATATATATAAAAAGTACTTATATAAATAAAACTAGGTGATCGGTATGCACCGTGTTGTTAGAGATGAGATTCATACCATCTCTAAAAGCCCGACATGAACTCTGGTTGGCCCATTTTGGAAATCCAATGAGTATTCAGGTCGACCAAATAAATGGAATTTATCGGACTAAATCCGGAAAAGTCGGAAGATTGGCCTTATCGGCAAGGAAGTTTTCCTATTTTGGATATACGAAGTTATCTCCAGAAGACCGACCTGATCAGGTATAAATATAGAAGCTATTGGCTTCTCAAATCCATCCAGAAAATCCTTTCTCGAGACCTAGGGCAAACTTGCAACCTTATTGCTCCAAGTTCTCGAGTTTACTTTCATTACTGGTTTAGGTCGGCCGTTTACTCTGACAACCTAAAACTTTTGTGTACTTTCAAGCTCCGGCTATTCTTAATAAAAAGATCTCTCTTTAAACCCACAAACTCTTGTTCAGTCTTTAGATCGGATTTGAGATATCACATTTGGCGCCATCTGTGGGGAATAAGAGACTCAGTCTTTAAAAGAAAAGCGGAGCTTGAAGATGGTTGAAACACCCACCGACCCCGATACCACCACTCTTGTCGGAGGAGCCACCGATCTCGCCGGATACAACACCCAGGCCTCGATCGTCGACCCAATCACCGGACTTCCCGTGGTCGATCAGACCAATCTGCAGACAGCCGATGCAGCTGCTGCGTGGAACACCCTCGAGGCGGACCAGGTCGGCCAGGCTGAAAGAGTGAACCAGACCAACCTATCACATGGCCGGCCTCATCAGATCGGTCGCGAACCAGCTTCAGCAAGGCATGGACGCTCGGTTCAAATCTCTCTGTGCCGAACAGGTTGCTTACCGAGAGGACCTAGATCGGCTTCTCAACGCTAGGGCTCACACCCAGGAACAGGCCGACCTCACCACGCCTCGACATTAACCAATCCGCGGGCAGGGAAACCCAGAAACCTTGAGGCTGGTCAATAACCTGTTCGGCACCACACCGACAAATGAATTAAGAAGGGCACAGGTGGAGGGTTCCAATGCCCGTTCATCTCGAAACATCACGGATGCCAATCCGAAAACAGCCTCCGAGCTCGATCTTCTACATCAACGCCTTGACGACATAAATATCAAGGTTCACAAGGCAACGACCTCGGCCTTGGAATTGGAAAAAATACTCCAACAGACGCAGCAGATGCCGTTCACATCGGCCATCACCAAAGCTCCTCTCAAGGATATAGAGCGGATGAAGCTACCTCCCAGCTATACTGGAACAACCGACCCAAAGCGACATCTGGCCGCGTTTAACACCGTCATGGGACGAGCTCGCTTTACGGATGAAGAGCGTGACGCATGTCTCTGCCAATACTTCATGGAGTCGCTCTCCGAAAGCGCCCTTACCTGGTTTTCACAGCTCCCTCCGAATTCCATCGACAGTTACAAGGAGCTCACGAGCCACTTTTTCAAGCACTACTCGATCTACATCGATACGGAATCTACAGCGCTAGACTTGTGGGCCAGTGTCCAGGGCAATACAGAACCACTACGCGGCTACATCAATCGATTCCAGTCCATAGTCTCCCGATGCAGCTTGTCGGACGAACTCTCTCTCAACATCCTTACCAGAAATCTGTGAGATCAGTCATACTGCAAGATGTTGAAGACTAGCAAAAACCAAAACCCTAGAAGATGCCTTGCACAAAGCAAACGCCTACATCAGACTCGAGGAAGACAAGGCGGCCAAAGCCAAGTTGGCCGATGAGAAAACTACATGTGATAAGAAATTCCGGTCGTCAAATCAGGATAGCCATCAGGAGCCTCAGCAGCACTACGATAGGGACAACATGAGTCGCAAGAACATCTACGTCGTCGCTCGGCAGTCAAAATGGAACAATTGGGATCGCCAGAGCGCCAAAGATCCTGAAAGTAAGAAGCCGTATTATACTTGCCACAAAGCACACGGCCATCATACGGACGATTGCTGTACCCTCACGGCACTCTTAAGGAAAAAATGGGAGGACAGCGAATGCAGCATTCCAGAACCCCACAATCTATCGCAACAATTCGATAACAATCAGAATAGACAACATGACAATGACCAAGATAGACGACCCGACGCTGATCGTCAATCCACCAAGTGCGAAGGGAAGGAAGTGAAGTGAGATCGGGAGAACGATCATACACCCCTGACCTCACCTAGATGACTGATAAACATGATCATGGGCGGACTCCTCTCGTGCACCGATTCCATCAACTCGATCAAACAGCACGAGCGAAAGGCTGCCAATCCGCTGAAAGGTGCTCCACTATTTTTCAAAGATGATATCCCGATCACATTCACCGAATAGGATGCACAGGGTCTAGATCGACCTCACAACGATTCCCTCGTCATCTCACTTCAGATCGGAGAAGATGACGTCTCCAAGGTCCTTATCGACACTGGTAGTTCCGTCAACCTGATCTTCATGGACACCCTACGGAAGATGAGCATCACTGAAAGAGACATCAAAAACGCACCATCGCCACTTACAGGTTTTCCTGGCGATTCGATAGCAACGATCGGCACGATCACATTGCCCGTTACCATCAAAGGAAAGTCCGTAACAGTTAAATTTGAAGTAATTGATCGACCAACGATCTAAAACGCTATCCTGGGTACACCTTGGTTAAACACCATGCGTGCCGTCCCATCCTCCTATCACCAGTGCATCAAGATGACGATCAGAGGCCGTATCTTCACCATCTGTGGTGACCAAACGGTATCTCGACATTGCTACATCGACAAACAGCGTGTTTGTAGCAGATCTATGTTCGTAATTGGCAACAGCAACGACTTTAACCCACGGATGGTCCACCATGAGAAGCCGAAAAGCGACCTCGTTATTCAGGTCAACATCGACAACGCTCATCCCGAGCGTTTTGTCGGCATCGGCACGGAGCTTCTGCCAAGCATGCAGAACGAGCTGATTGCTTTTCTTTGGGAGAATGTCAGAACGTTCGCATGGTCGATGGCCGACGTGAAAGGCATTAGCCCTCAGATCACCGATCACGAACTACACGGGATCGATCGCTGAGGTGAAGTATCCGGAGTGACGAGTCTGTGTGGACTTCACAGATCTCAATAAAGCTTGCCCCAAAGACAGCTTCCCCCTCCCTCATATCGACCAGCTAGTCGAAGCAATCGCAGGCAACGAACTTCTCTCTTTCATGGATGCATTTTCAGGATACAACCAGATTCTCATGAACCCGGATGACAGTGAAAAAACCGCGTTCATCACAGATCAGGGCACTTATTGCTATAAGGTCATGCCTTTTGGCCTCAAAAATGTTGGAGCCATCAATGCCTTAAGAACAAGATGTTTGCCGATCAGCTGTGCAAGACAATGGAAGTCTACATAGACCACATCCTTCATCTCTGCGAATGTTTTATGATACTCAATAAATACGGCATGAAGCTCAACCCCGCAAAATGCACATTTGCAGCCACGTCGGGAGAATTCTTAGGCTACTTGGTCACGCAACGCGGGATTTGAAGCGAACCCCAAACAGATCTCTGCGATCCTGGAACTACCTTCACCAAAGAACATTTGCAAAATTCAACGTCTATCAGGAAGGATAGCCGCGCTGAATCGATTCACATCGCGATCCACAGACAAGTGCCTGCCTTTCTATCAACTTCTTCGAGGAAACAAATGGTTCGAGTGGGACGAAAAGTGCGAAGAAGCGTTCCTACAACTCAAGAAATATCTCTCGACACCTCTGATCCTGGCCAATCTTGAGCACGGTGACACTTTACTCCTCTATATCGCGGTCTCCAGTGCGGCAGTTAGTGGTGTTTAAGTTCGGGAGGATCGTGGAGAGCAGAAGCTGATCTCCTACTTCAGCAAAAAGTTGGACGGCGCTGAAACTCGTTATCCAACCTTGGAAAAGCTCGCTCTTGCAGTCGTCGTTGCTTCTCGAAAACTACAGTCAATCTTGAATAGTCGTCATGACTAGCCAACCTCTTTGGTCACACTCCATAGCCGTCCTGACTAGCCAACCTCTTCGGTCAATCTTGCATAGCTTGACACAGTCCAGGCGTATGGCGAAAGGGGCGATCGAACTATCCGAGTTCGATATCGAGTATCGGACACGAACCACAATCCTAAATTTTGGCAGACTTTCTGATCGAACTATCACCCGAACTCCTGAACACCGACCCAATGAATTCGGAAACGTGGACTCTGCACGTCGACGGAGCGTCATCTCGCTTAGGAGCTGGGATAGCCATCCTCTTGGAATCCCCCACTAGAGAACTTCTCGAGCAATGCTTCTGTTTAGAGTTCAACGCATCCAACAATGAGGCCGAGTATGAAGCGCTTATCGGAGAACTCCGCCTAGCTCGAGGGATGAATGTCCAACATATACGAGCATGCATTCAGCGACTCGCAACTTGTCGCCAAGCAGTTCAGTGGAGAGTACGATGCTAAAGATGAGCGATTGGATGCCTACCTGAAGTTAGTAAAGCAGTTCGCTGTGGAATTCGCAACCTTTGAATAACTCCAAATTGATCGATCAGCCAACACAGGCGTCGACGCTTTAGCCGCTCTAGCGTCGAATAGAGACTCAGCCCTCTGAAGAACTATCCTGGTTCAAGGGATCTCCCAACCCAGCATAACCTAGGTTCAACCAGTTCTCCAGATTACAGCGGCGGAAGACGAAACTGTTCCTGCAGCAGCTACTACAAAACAACCAGCAGCGGACTGGCGATATCGAAATCCGACTTTTTCTTGAAACCAGCGAGTTACCAGCTAAGAAGTGGGCAGCTCAGCGGATTCGTGCCTGCAGTGCTAAGTATGCAATCATCGAAGGCGTCTTCTGCCACTGGACCGATTCGGGTGTATTGCTCACTTGTTTACATGGGGACGAGGTACAGCGGTGTATCAAGGATACTCACGACAGTGCAGGAGGAAATCACTCTAGCGGACGAGCTCTCGCCCTTAAAATAAAGATTCATGGTTTTTTTCTGGCCAACTATGCAGGAAGATTGCATAAAGTATGCTCGGAAATGTTAAAACTGCCAGTGACACGCTCCGATGATCCATCAACCGACCGAGTTTCTAACTTCGGCGATCCTTCCGTATCCTTTCAGGCGTTGGGCAATGGACGTCGTCGGGCCTATGATTTCTTCTCGTCAGCGCAAGTACGTGCTCATAATGACCGACTACTTCACTAAATGGGTGGAAGCCAAGGCGTTCGCCGACATCACCGCTACCAAAGTACAAATTTATATGGAGGTACAATATTTGCCACCACGGTCGCCCTGACGAGATCGTCACCGATAACGGCTTCATTTTCATATAAAAGAAATTCAAAAATTTCTGCAAAAAAATGGAAAATCCGCCTCAACAAGTCTAACCCTCGTCATTCGTGATAGGGCTCAGGTTTTACCTAAATAAAACTACTGCAAATGCACAGCAAAGCAGTTGTAGTACAAGAGGTATCGAATCCCAAAGGAGTATGTAAACTATACTATCGAATGTAGGTTCGGATTAAGCTAAGCAGTAAGCGATGTATGTAATGCGAATGACAAAATAAAAGTAAGCAAGGGAATTTTAGTTGTTGATCTAAGTTTCAAAAGACTAAAAGCACTAAGTCAGGACAATTCGCAGGTTGAATCCGAGAATGTAGAATGCAAGAAATCAGGAATGGTTAAAAACCGTCTTGAACATGAATCACAAATATATAACTAAACAATTCTCATTGCAGAAGTTAACTGTGTCTAAATCACAGAGTTTCAAATCTCTTTGCAAACCCTAACAATCTAAACATGCAGTAATGATCAGGTTCAATTGTTCACATAACTTCTAAGCCAAATCTCTTTGCACTAAGTTGTTTTGCTCATCAAATACTAGTTCAGGTTATCAATAATGCTCTTACATATATTTAACAACCTATGATTTTCGAATTTCTAGATGATGTGTCCAAGAAATCGATTTTCAAGCAAGCAGAGATGAAGAACAAGAAGATAATCCTAACAGGTAGCAATTCTACAAACTCTGAGATGAAGAACAAGAAGATAATCCTAACAGGTAGCAATTCTACAAACTCTTCATCAACCTTTGAATAGCCCTAACTTAACTAACAAATTACTCAGACATGATCATGGAATCACAAAACATAACTGAATAAAATTGCATTAAGAGAATAGAATAAAAACAAAGGGGGTTCGAAATCTTCTCCAAAAAGAGTACATGATCTGTCTCCCAAAAGCTCTCAATAAAATCCTCTCTAAAGCTCTCTGAATTCTCAAAAACTAAGATGAAAGCCAACAATGGCTGAAAACCTAATATATAGAAGCTAAAACACGATCTGGAGCCTTCTTGCAAATACTGGAACTTTTAGGCCAATTCTGCAAATCATCTTCATACTTTTAATAAACCAGCCATGCTCCTTCCTTCATGGGTGACGAGCGTCATCATAGGTGGTGACGAGTGTCACCATAGGTGGTGACGAGCGTCACCCAAATGCATGTTTTTCTTCTCGAGCTGGACACTTCGTGGCTTCAACTTGCAATGCTCCAAAAAGCTTCAATATCTCCATTTATGCTCCAGAGATGCTATAACCTGCAAAGACTCTACTAGGACTCTAAAAAGACCAAAAAGATTCAATAAAAAGGACTTATACCATGGTTAAAAACCATATCTGCGAAGGCTGCTACAATAGCATCCATCATCTTTGTGTAGCCTGTTGCAGCAGCATCCAAATGCTCATACTATGCTGTAGAAGTGGTCAACGCCCTCTCCAAGGGGTCTTCTGATCTCATCTCATGGAAGATCTGATCAGCAATGTTTGTGAGAACATTCACATAAAAAGTCTTTCCATCTATGGGTGGCCTCTTCATCAGCTTGTCCATTTCGAATTGCATCACCAAGTCACAAACATTCAGCTCTATTCTACCCTTCCTGACGTCAATGATAGCTCATGTAGTAGCCAAGAAGGGTCTGCCAAGAATCAAAGGGTCTTTGGGTTCTTCTCCATATTCTAGAACCACAAAATCAGTAGGAATCATGAAATCTCCTACTTTGATAGGAACATCCTCTATCACACTTTCAGGAACTCTGACTGATCTATCAGCTAAGACAAAAGATATCCTTGTAGCCTTAAAATCGGTCATCCCCAAGCTTCTTGGCAACAGAATGAGGCATAAGGTTCACACTATAACCTAGATCACACAATGATCTCTCAAACCTGTCAGAAAAGATTGTGCAGTCTAAAACAAAGCTCCCAGGGTCTGAAAGCTTCTCTGGCACTCTTTTCTGAATCACTGCACTGACCTGCTCGTTGATCATCATAGCTTCAGCCTCTAAACTCAAGTTATTGGTCACCATTCTCTTCACATACCTCCTTATAACAGGAGTTATCCTTGCAGCATCAATCAATGGGATCTCAATAACCAACTTGTCCATGATAGGTTTACATTTAGCATCTTCAAGCTCTTGTTTAGACTTTTTAGGATGCTTAGGATAAGGTATATTTGGCTTATATACTGTCTCCTTAGCCTTGTTTGAAGTCTCAGTCAAAACTGTAGTATGTTGCAACGGGTGACGAGTGTCACTCGTTTTGGACAAGTCAGGATGATTTGCTCGATTTGGGTGACGAGTGTCACCCTCTTGGTGATGGTCATCACCAATCTCCAAAGAAAAATCTTCGGGGTTGTGCTCAGTGGGTGACGAGCGACACCCATCCTTGATGACAAGCGTCACCCGTGGACTTTCAGCAGAAATATCTTCATCTTCATACTCTTCAAGTCCCACGAAATTTCTTGAGCTCAAATCCTTCTGCAACACTGGTTGCAGGTTTTTTCCACTCCTCGATGTGATGGCATTCATATGGTGTTTGGGATTAGCATCAGTTCTTCCTGGAAGAAATCCTTCTTGCCTCTGAACAGCTCCTGCAGTTTGGGCAACTTGAACATCAAGCTTCTTCATGTGAGAGTTCAGACTCTCAATTTTTCCATTCAAATCCTGATAGAGCGAATCTATCTTGCTATTGAAGTCCACTGTTAGCTTCTGTTGTCCTTCTAGGATATGTTCCAGCATAGCTTCTATCTTGTTCTCTTATGGCAGTGCAGATTGGTAGGAAGAAGAACCATAGTTCCTGTTGAAATTTCCACTGTTCTGGAATGGTTTCTGGTACTCTGTTTTCTGAAATGGAGGCTTAGGTGTGTAACCAGGCGTGCTCTGATTTCCTGTGAAGGCACTCTTCTGATTATTGATGTTGTAGCCTCTGTTCCACTGCTGATTTCGATAACTTTGACCCTGAAAACCTCCAGCATTGATGAAATTCACATCTTCCTGCTCAATCTCTTCTGGACTTTCAAAAGTCTCTACCTCTGCAGCAAAATGAACTGACTTCTTTCCCACCAAGAGGCTGTGCATACTGTCCAGCTTAGTCTTGACTTCAGCAATCTGAGTTTCATCATCCAAACCAGCTTGCTTTATTCTCTGAAAGTCTGCATTCTTGGTGCTGTTGCTACAGGCCAAGTTCTCAATCAATCTGATTGCTTCTTCTGGTCTGTTGGTGTTGAAGTTTCCTGCACTTGCAGCATCCAGCACCATTGAATACTTCCAGTCAATGCCTCTAAAGAAGATCCCAAGTAGTTGCACTTGACTGAAACCATGATGAGGACAATCTCTTTGATAAGATTTGAATCTCAGCCAAGAAGCCTTAAAAGCTTCAGGTCCTTTGATCTAGCATCATCATAGAAGTTGTTCAGAAAGGCATTCTTGGTGTCCTTCCAAGTGGTCAGTGAAGCAGGCTCTAGTTGCTTCAGCCAAAATGCAGCATCTCCTCCAAGTGAGTATGGGAAAAGCATGCAGAATAGAAAGTCATTGCTAACACCATTAGCTTTGACACTTGAAGCTAGATCCTCAAACCTCTTAATGTGATCCATATGATCCTCATGAGGTAAGCCATGGAATGGATGCT
Source organism: Thlaspi arvense (assembly GCA_911865555.2). Taxonomy (NCBI): domain Eukaryota; kingdom Viridiplantae; phylum Streptophyta; class Magnoliopsida; order Brassicales; family Brassicaceae; genus Thlaspi; species Thlaspi arvense. Next base: position 10,740,419 of record OU466862.2, on the reverse strand, counting down.
GGCCAACTAGCTGATAATAGACAGGTTTAAGCTTAAAATCGTTCCTCTGGAAGGCAGGAGGGCGGATTGCAGCTTTGTTGGCATAGAACTGATCAGGTCTGTTGTAGTCTCCTAAAGTCCTCTGAACAAAAAGCCCAGCATCGTTATTGGAAGCAACAGGGACTCCAGCATCTTCTGCTACTTGTTGAACCTGCTGTTCAACAATGACATTCCCATCTTGGTCAATTCTTTGCCCATCTTCGTTCCTCATGTTCCCCTCTCTGTCAACCAAGTGACCTTCTGCATCTTCTACCAATATCAGTGGAGCACCCATTGTAGACTGTTTCTTAGTTTTCCTGATGGTCCTCTCCAACTTAGCGAGTTCATCAATACTCAAAGTCACAAGCTCCTTCTCTTTGTTGCTTCTGGTACAGCGATTAGGCATACACCTGAAACCAGCACAAAGAAAAGTAGCAGAAAGTTAGTACACAAATTAAAACTTAGACAAAATCCTAATACTAAAAATCGATAGGCAGCTATTTCTCCCTAGAAACGGCGGCTAAAAACTTGATAGGGCTCAGGTTTTACCTAAATAAAACTACTGCAAGTGCACAGCACAGCAGTTGTAGTACAAGGGGTATCGAATCCCAAAGGAGTATGTAAACTACACTATCGAATGTAGGTTCAGATTAAACTAAGCAGTAAGCGATGTATGTAATGCGAATGACAAAATAAAAGTAAGCAAGCGAATTTTAGTTGTTGATCTAAGTTTTAGAAGACTAAAAGCGCTAAGTCAGGACAGTTCGCAGGTTGAATCCGAGAATGTAGAATGCAAAAAATCAGGAATGATTAAGAACCGTCTTGAACATGAATCACAAATATATAACTAATCAATTCTCATTGCAGAAGTTAACTATGTCTAAATTACAGAGTTTCAAATCTCTTTGCAACCCTAACAATCTAAACATGCAGTAATGGTCAGGTTCAATTGTTCACATAACTTCTAAGCCAAATCTCTTTGCACTAAGTTGTTTTGCTCATCAAATACTAGTTCAGGTTATCAATAATGCTTTCACATATATTTAACAACCTATAATTTTCGGATTTCTAGATGATGTGTCCAAGAAATCGATTTTCAAGCAAGCAGAGACGAAGAACAAGAAAATAATCCTAACAGGTAGCAATTCTACAAACTCTGAGATGAAGAACAAGAAGATAATCCTAACAGGTAGCAATTCTACAAACTCTTCATCAACCTTTGAAAAGCCCTAACTTAACTAACAAATTACTCAGACATGATCATGGAATCACAAAACATAACTGAATAAAATTGCATTAAGATAATAGAATAAAAACAAAAGGGGTTCGAAATCTTCTCCAAAAAGAGTACATGATCTGTCTCCCCAAAAGCTCTCAATAAAATCCTCTCTAAAGCTCTCTGAATTCTTAAAAACTAAGATGAAAGCCAACAATGGCTGAAAACCTAATATATAGAAGCTAAAACACGATCTGGGGCCTTCTTGCAAATACTAGAACTTATGGGCTAATTCTGCAAATAATCTTCATACTTTTAATAAACCAGCCACGCTCCTTCCTTCATGGGTGACGAGCGTCACCATAGGTGGTGACGAGCGTCACCCAAATGCAAACTTTTCTTCTCGAGCTGGACACTTCAAGGCTTCAACTTGCAATGCTCCAAAAAGCTTCAATATCTCTATTTATACTCCAGACATGCTATAACCTGCAAAGACTCTACTAGGACTCTAAAAAGACTAAAAAGGTTCAATAAAAAGGACTTATACCATGGTTAAAAACAATAAAAACGAATAAGCTGAAGCCACTAACAAAACTATTCTGGACGGTATCAAGAAGCGTCTCAATGCCAAGAAGGGTTTATGGGCCGACGAGCTTGACGGCGTGCTTTGGTCTCACCGCACAACCCCGCGTACAGCCACCGGCAAGACTTCTTTCTCCCTCGCTTATGGATGAGAAGCCATTGTTCCTGCGGAGATCAATGTCGGCAGCTTACGGTGCCGAGTCCTCCCGGACTTCCCCGCCGTGAATGCAGCAATGCTGGTCGACAACCTTGACACGTTCGAAGAAACACGTAACCAAGCCCTGCTCAGAATGCAGAACTATCAGAACCAGGCAGATCGGGACTACAATAAGAAGGTTCAGAATAGACACTTCGACAAAGGCGACCTCGTCCTTCGAAAAGTCTACGAAAACACCAAAGAAGACAATGCAGGAAAACTCGGAGCTAACTGGGAAGGTCCTTACATCATCACGAACATAGTCAAGTCGGGTGTTTATCGGCTCGAAGCGATGGATGGGGAACTGATTCAATGAGCCTGGAATTTTTTGAACCTTAAACGGTATTACAGCTAGATCGGCACCTTCCTCAGGTCGAAATAAAAAAAAAACGTAAGGGAATAATACCTATGAGCTACGAAGCGGTTTGATCTCCAAAAGGGGTACGTTGGCAGCCTATCTACGGATGGCGCAACTGCTCCCCCTCCTAAACCGGGGGGGGGGGGGGGACTTCGGGTATTTTACCCTTTCGAACTTTTCTGGTTTGTAGGTCTTTACTTTCTTCTAACTATTCAATAAAAATCATAATTTATTATCATTTTTACTATCAATTTCACATCGGCATCCTGGCCATATGCTCGATTCGCCTAAAGCTAAAGCCTGATCCACTTTAGCTCGGCAACTTAAAAATCCAAGTCTTTCTTGCATAAATACAGTTTAATCGGTTTCAATCGATCCGTGTCATGCGTAATTATCAGCCAAGTCAGTCTTGCACCCATATTCGACTCGGATACTTCTAAGTGGTACCGATGAAATGACGCCGACCTAAATTGCAGATCGAGTATTCACACTTAGAAGATAAGTGGTACGAACAACATAAGTCGGGCCTCTCGCACATTCATATTCACACTTTTCTAAAGCCAGAACCCACTATGCACTTCTTAAGTCATGCAAAACTGTTAAGCCGACCTGGTCGCACCTTGCATTCGACTTGAGAAAATTTCCAAAGTATCAATACAGGCCAGTCTTACTCGCGTATTCTACTCATACTTAGAAATTTAATCGCATAAACAAATTTAAAGCCGATACTGCATTGCAGGTTATGTTCTAGATTTTCGAAAACATTCCATTTCATTGATAAAATGCCAGAACAGCAAACAAAATACATCATAATTCAACGTACACAACTACTTAGTACAAAAACGAGGAATCTATTCCTCGGAACCAACAATCTCGGCCCCTTGGCCCCTCTCCTCCTGATTTCCCCTTCCTCTACAGGTTCGGTTTCTTGGCTCTTAGGCTGGTCGGCATCCTGGCACTCTCCTTTGTCGACCCTCTGCTCCTTCTCCTGTTCGGCTCCTCCCAAGGAGTTAGCCGCTTCAGACTCCTCTTGCCCGAGCTTGTTTGTGACTTCCAGGAAGAACTCTAGTTCATGAGTCTTGAGCTCGTCAGCCGAGAAACTAACTTGCTCGAAGGCTGCTTGCTCAGCTTTGCTTTGGGCGACCTTCTCCGCCATATTCTCGTCGATAAGGGCTGGGAAGTCGTAGCCCTGCTTTTGGACAATGTTCAGCGCCCTCTGTGCGCCAACCCATTGTGCCGCGGTTGAAAATCAACTCCTCAGCCTTCTCCTTGCGGGCCATAGACTCTTTAACTTTGCCAACTAATTTGGCATAGTGGCGGTTCACCTTATCGGCCGCACACTTAGCCATCTCCTGGCCAAAAGCTATCTTCTTTTTTTCATCCGCTTTTTCTCGGCGGCAGCTCTTTCCTTTGTAATATGCCTGACAGCCCGGCCGAGGAGCTTGATCTTCTCGGCATTGTCAACACCTGCTGTCGTGAGTTCGCTCGCAGACTCTTGAAGCGCAGCTTCCAGCTCAGCGCTCCTTTTTCGCTCGGGTTCGAGAGCTTCCTTGACCTTTTCTCTTTCAGCCTGATCGGTCAGACACTTCCTCGCATCGCGATCACAGTCATGCATCTCGGTCAATGCCGTGCTTAAGGCCTGCACGTAAACAAAAATTAGCATTCGAAACCATTTTCACATACGAAAAGGTTGGGAAGAAGGAGCATTTGATGTTTTTACCTTGGCATGGTCAAGCGCAAAACGCGCAATTGCATCGCTGCAGATGAAACTGCGAGGGTCCGTCGGAGGACTTGGCAAGTTGTCCCTCAATCGAAGGAAATAGTCCAGGCAAGACACCGAGTTGTTTACCATCGGACCATCTCCCGATATTCGTACGAGAACCCGAATGGACGAAGATCCCGTTCAGGAAGCTCCTCTAGACCCCTCTTTCTCGAATTAGCAGGACTGTCTTCCCTGCTATCGTCATCGTCCTCGACCTCCTGGTCTTGAGCGTCCTCGCTCCTACGCTCCTCCAGCTCGGCTTCCTTCCGAGCTTTCTCCGCCTTTTTGGCAGCCTTCTTGTCGTCCGCCTTCTTGGTCTTAGCCAAATCCCTCTCGGCCTTCTTTTTGGCCTCCTTCTCGGCTTTGGCCGAATCACTCCAGGTGCAATCTTTCAACGCGTTGGACGCTCCACGTCCATCAAATGATGCTTTCGGTGCAGGGTTTTCAGACTCCCGAACACTTGGAGACCTGAAGGCATACTCCAGGTCGGCTGAAAAGTCTTTGAATGAGAGTGCTTTCATCTTCTCTGGTCAGCGTGAATGCCGTTCAAGGGCAGCTGGAGAGCAATCAAAGGAATATTAGCCGACTGGAAAATTACCAACTACCGGCTGGAAAAATAAACTAAACTAACCTCTTGTTTGTGCAATCTTCTCTTCTGTAATCTCAGGCCATGTGATCGTACTGATCGCTGAAAACCTCTCGGAGATATTATAGATATCAATCGGATCATCTAAGATGGAAGGATGCCTATTACCTGCTAAATAGACAAAACATATCAGCGAGTCAGACATACACAAACATTTTAACTAACTTTTCAGGTCAGGCATATCTCTACCCATGATCTCCGTCCATTTCGTTTGAATTGGGATATCCTGGCTGACGATGGAAAATTCGTTGATCAGCACAAAGAAGTATCGGTCTCTCTAGTCCGACACTTTTAATTCTGACCGCCAGTCACGATGTTAAACCGCATCTTCATACTCATATAGTATGAGCCTCAATTTCTCAACTTCGCATTTGTTCTCCTGGTGTTCGTCATTGCATCAAATGCGGCTCGGCTCAAGGAGATGTCATGTTTGATCGACATCACCAACATGCCAACAATCAGAAAAATCGTCGCATGAGTAAACTGGCAGATCACCATCTCCTTGCGATCAGCAAACTCGAGCAGCAGCCTCGGAAGTGGGAGCAAAAGATGAAAGTCCTTGAAGAAACACTCGTAGAGACATAACCATCCTTTGGAAGCATCCCATAGTCGTTCTGAAGGGCTCGGGACCATAAAAATTACTTCAACGTCACCAGCGACTCCATTGTAGATTTGGTTGGCATAATTCTGAAGGCGTTGTCGCAGGTCGGCCTGGTCATCTTCTCCCCTTTTCGTCTCTTAAATTTCTTCACTGGAGGGTTCATATCGATGATGCCAAACTGATTGACTTCATCCTCCATGATGATTGTGTTTAATTCCTCCGAGATATCCATCTCGTTCACTTCACCTCTCTCGTCTGCCTCGTCCTGCAGTTCGGGAACCTCAAACTCTACTCTGGAAGATGTCTCCCCAGATCTGCGAACAGGTCCGATCTGGTCGGCATGAAATTGATCCGTTGCAGTTTGCTGGTTCTTCACTCTCACACGCTCCTGAAATTCCCGATCCAGTGCAGAGAGGTCGCTCACATCCGAGGACCGATCTGACCCTTACTTTTCGACGACGACCTTCTTCCCTTTTGATCGGCTCCTTACAGTCTGGTCGTCCCTCGACATTTTATGAAATTCACTTAAAGAGATGCCTATCTCATCTGCCTTTTGCTGATCCGACCTGCTCTTCCTCGACTCAGGTCAGCCTTCCCCAATCTTCAAACTCTTGCTCATGGTTAATTGAACTAGACGGCGGCTTTGAGTAGATCAGAGAAATCTCGCGGCGGATATCGAACGAAATGCGACGGAGGATAGATCGAAAAATATAAAAACTAAGAACAAAGAAGAGAAAAGAAGAGAAAAGAAGATAGCAAACCTTTGGACAGAGTTTCGCTAAATGCAGAAGTGGAAAATTATGAGTCGAACCTCCCCTATTTATACAGAAATGTGGACGGTTATCAAGAGTCATCATGATTTTGACGACTGTTCGCATTTCTTCTCATTTTATTTAAATCGGCCTCTTCGCTTTCCTCCACTATCGTTTGACATGTGTCAAACCTAGTTTTGCATGCGCAGACCTAGCCTAGTCTAGCCTACCTTAGGTGGAAACTTTTGGCGGGAACTTTTTGCGCTCAATTCACCATATGATCACCGCCTCGTGCCGGTCTAAATTAAAGGTAAAATTGTGTTTTATATCCAAACTTATGCAGTGGCCAACCTCATTTCATGTCGAGCTACTCTTAAAATTCACCAAGTAGTGTGTCCTCACTTGTCGAACTGGGGGGGAGGGGGGACTTACTGCTAGAGATGAGATTTGTACTATCTCTAAAAGCCCATGAACTCTGGTCGGCCCATTTTGGAAACCCAAAGAGTATTCAGGTCGGCTAAATAAATGGAAATTCTCCATTTATCAGACTAAATCTGGAAAAGTCAGAAGATTGGCTTTATCGGCAAGGAAGTTTTCCTATTTCAGATATATGAAGTTATCTCTAGAAGACTGACCTGATCGAGTATAAATATAGAAGTTATTGGCTTCTCAAATTCATCCAAAAAATCTCCTCTCGAGACCTAGGGCAAACTTGCAACCTTATTGCTCCAAGTTCTTGAGTTTACTTGCACTACTGTTTTAGGTCGGTCGTTTACTCCGACGACCTAAAACCTTTGTGTACTTTCAAGCTCCGGGTATTCTTAATAAAATGATCTTTCTTTAAACCTACAAACTCTTGTTCGGTCTATAGATCGGATTTGAATTATCACACGTGTGCAGGCTATAAAATATTTTATATGTTCAATTATGATTAATCTATTATTGAAGATATTTTATTTGTATATGATTAATTATGTATTACTAATAAAATAATAAACATTTAATAATAAAAAATCATGAAAAATTAAATATAAAATATTATATATTTCAATATAAAATGAAGATAAAAAATTATTAACTAAAACTTTAAAATATTTATTTGTATAAAATATAAATATGATAACTAAATAAACAGAAAAACATTAAAAATATATTGATTTATTTAATTTTTATTTTTTGATCCGCACGCTTTTGCAAGTATAATTTTTTATAGACATAATTAGTTGTACTATTTAAGTAATGATTAATTATCTTATATATTATGTAAATGTTATGTTTTTATACATATACAATTTTAGTGTTCAGTAAAAATCACACAAACGTTTCATATCGTTTTGTGCCTTTTGAAAACTTTTTATTTTTTTTTAACATTTACAGTAACATATAATTGCAAATATAAAAGTTATATTAAATAATAATTAAATTCTTATAATATTTTTTGAATATTACCTATATAATACTTTATTTTACTCTTTACATAATATAATCTTGCTAGTATATATATTTTAGGTATATATTTTTCCTTGACTTATTGCTAATCAAACCAAAATGATTTTTACCATATTTATTTATCCTAAGAGCGAGTAGATGGTTGGTCTGCACATTCATGCGTACTATCCACATCACCGCTCTTAGAACATATAGAGATTTTAAAAAAAAATTATCTAACAACTAAAATTAAAATTAAGTGTAATCGATGTTAACAAAATGTATGCACGATAAGTTTGCATACGAGTTTGACTTTTGCATAATTAATATTTATATTTACGTGCATATTTGTAAGAAAATAAAAGTATGGTTTTTATGTGTTAAATGAAAATAACAAAGTATATGTTTTGTACTATATATTTTTATAATGCTTGGTTAATTTTTTTTAAAAAAAATAATAAATATATTTATGCATGTAGGTATGAGTTAGAAATAAGTGAATTGTTATATTTAAGTGTTGGTAAGTTTTTTTTTGTATTTTTTGCAAATGTTATAGTTTTACACGATGCAGCTATTGGCGTTTAACAACAATCACGAAAACCGTTTCTATCGTTTTGTATTTAATCAAAGTTTCTTATTTTTCAGCGTTTGATGATATATGGTTTCTTAATAAAAGTATAATAAAAATTTATTATAAAATTTGTGAAATCATATTTTATAAAATTCTCCGGTAGCTCTCTGCTCACCTCTTCATCAAATTTTTTATAATCCGCAATCGCTCGCTTCCACAAACTCTTTGTAACCGAATCGTTTATACCAATCGGATCTAAAATTATATGTGAATAATTAAAGGTGTAAAATAATATATTTAATATTTGATTGTTAGTAAAAATTAAGAGTTGATTTGTTCCTAACTTTAATATATTTGTTAATATAAAATATAATGAATCACAACATATACAAAACTTGATTCATGAAATAATGTTTTAATATGTCAGAAAAAATATATGCATGAAAGAATTAATTTGTGTGATATGATATCTTTAAATATTTTAAATAAAAACTTAAAATCGATCAAAATTATTTTTATTTATTTTTTTGTCTTCTTTGACTCATACTCTTTTTTTTAACATTTAATAATATATTAAACATTAAGATTATCTCCAATATATTTTTCTATTTTTTATCTAAAATATAAGTGGACTTCTCTCCAATTTATTCTTATTTTACAGGAAAAAAAATTGTTATATTTTCCTCTATAATTGGAGGAAAATATAACAACTTTTTTTTTCTCTAAATTAGATTTAAAATAAAAAATGGATTGGAGATGTTTTAAACCAAAATATAGCATGAGATCTTTACATAAAACAAAAGTCGTAAAGATTTATTTTTACTTTTACTTCTAATTTTTATTCATATATACGGTATTATAGTAAAAAAAATTAGCTAAGAATATACTTATAATTTATTTTTCTATTTGCTTATTTTTTGTTTCATTTATAATTCGATTTCTTGCTATATAATGAGAATTTATTCATATATGATATAAACTATTTTTCTTATTTAAAAATAAGATTTATTTAGTTTTAACTTAACCAATAAAAATATATCGTTTATTTTATGAATTTTGCCATGTTACATTTATGAGGTAGCATTGTCTTGCACTAGCTTTTCTTAAAGTGTTGACACATAGGATTTTTTAGTAAATCTGCTTCTCAAATAGTTAGGATGCTTGTCCTCCCCCCCCCCCCCCCCCCCCCCCCCCCAAAAAAAAACATGTCATTTAATGAGTTGAATTGAAGTAGCTCCATATTGTCTTGGAAAATACCAACAAATGGCAAAAGACCGGTTGTAAATTAACAAATCGATATACGCTATTTCTGAGTCCAAGCAGTAAAATATTTGACCACCCTTCTTCACGATTTTACCCTCATGCACTACAAATATTAATCTCAGCAAAATTCAATCTCTTTACCCAATATCAGAAGATGGCGTGCTATGGACAAATAAAATATTTTGTCAGTCACTTAAACTGAAAAAGTTATAACTCATTTTTATGTATGGCGTGTGAAGCGGCATAATTAATATCCCGCCTTATTGCTTTCACGGAACCCTAAAGTCCAACTTTGCCATTTACGGTCTTCAATCTCCCGATAACCCCAAAGTGAAACAGTGATAGGGGAACTAACCAGATACAGAGAAAAAATAGTCTGTTCGCAGGTGAAATATAGCGCCCCACACGCCGAGAGTTGATTATCCAGGTAACCCCTATTCGTCGGTCATGTACACGATCCCCCAGGAACGTTGTATTACTAATTTTGTCTTATAGACCGTAGTCAGAAAAGTTTCTGGTGAATTACTGTTGAGTCTATAGATAGTGGCTACCGATTCACTAGTTTGTATCTATTTCAATCTTTGATTTTTTCCTACAATATTCCATAAGTGTCAAAATCTAAGTTCTGGAAACCAGATCTTCAACATTCGAAACAAAATTGTAGATATCCTTAGCAGACATTTACATACAAATATGCACATCCGCTCCGATATATATTCATCCATTAGTCTACTTAGAGTTCAAGGGTTCTTAGATTCAGCCGCATATCCAGATTTATGTGTAGAAGTCATATTTATGCATGATAGTCCTTTCTGATAAATAGTCATCCACCTTATTCAATTGGATCCCCACAAATATCACTCAACTAACCTTTAGTTAAGATGTATATATATAAATCATTTCCAACAAATAGGCCTCCATGACTGCACATAAACCTTCTATGTTTTTATATTTACTCTCTGTTCGACTGACAACTTTTTAAAACTCAAATGGCAGGGATGGAAACCAACGATCTCCCTCATCGCCTATTCGCCGATCACATAGTCATTGTTTAACCTCTCATTACGATAACAGAACCTCCTATTTATAGCATGGACAGCTATCTCACCTTGCAGTCTCGTTTGTTCTTGAAAACACGTTCCAAATACAGTTCGTCCCCCTCGTATGCCACATCCAATATGATATTTTCTGTTCGATCCAATCTTGTGAAAGCCCATCCATGAAATATATTAGACGTCCATATGTTTATATACTTGTTTAGATATTGTTATTTCAGTACCTATTCAAATAAATGACCATCGTTTTTAATCACACTCCATTGATATTAATAGACACCTTTATAATGTAATAAACTGTCATATATTTTTGGCATTAAAGCAAAATAAACATCCATGAAATCAGATAGCAAACTATTACACACTATAAGGTACGTCATCAGACAATTAAATATATTGATGTAACACTCCGTTATTATTAATAGACCAGTCCAATATACTCATATCATTATAGATTAGGCCACTTGGACTCCTTCTCACCACCTCAGCCAAAGCAAAACCGTGCGTTACCAGCACGACCAAAAACCCTTCTATATCCAGAGTCATGTTCTTAGGCATCGGAACCACATAGAGCTTCAGCTCGTGGAGGTCAACCCGCATAGCCAGGAACATGTTCATGTCCTCGTCATTTCAAATATGCACTAGCACAGGATTGACAACTCCATCTCCGTCCATCCACTCTGGCATCTCGAACGTTAGCTTAATATTCTCCTCATCCATGTTGATGCTTAGTTCTCTACATACAGTCGCCTTTACCAAAGCTATTCCTTCTCCCTCTTGCAGCTTTATTTCTTTGCTAAGTCTGTCCTCCAGTAACACAAATCGCCACACCCCCTGCATCTTTCATCCACCACCCATGTTCCGCTCGCACCAGATCGATGAAGACTTCCCACAGTTGCACCATTTTTGCTAATCCCTAACAATATCAGTTTTACAAGAGTGTTGTTATTAATAACAGCAACACTTCAAGTTAATACATAGATATTCATAAACAAGATCCAAGGATTCAGAATATACGTTTACCTGATTATTCCGCTTGTAACGCTATATTGAATTAGAAGCAGGGAACTAGTATTTTTGGACACTCCATAAACTTAGGTGTAGCCAGATATTTTCATTTTTCCGCCCGTTTCTTGAAAATCCTTGTTGTAGCATTACTTTATCGCATTAACTAGCCATCACCTCCAACTATATCATGCATACTTCAGACGGCAGCTAAAATATCATGTCTCTTCTTTAATACTAATCCCAAGGTCATATAACATTATTAACAGCTTACTTTACTTTATTTATTTGTTCATATTCACTTCATTCACTACAATAACCACGTGCGGTCGATGGCACAGGATGTAATTAATTGAAGAAAAAAATTATTTTTCGGCATTCTTTAGCCAATTCTTTCTAACGCATAAATTTCTTGTTATTTTCCTAATAAAACTCTCAAACGTTACTATCCACCTCTTTATCCTTATTTTCTTTCAATCAATTTACATGCAATCCACCTTTTTGCATATTAATTGTTCATGTTTAAGTTACATTTTGCATATTAATTGTTCATGTTTAAGTTAGAGATATCACATTGGACTAATTATAAAGCATTTGCATAATTTAACTTATTGTTTCTAGAGAATGTTCATGCAAATTGGTTTTACTCGAAACATCAACCCATCATTAAGAAAGAAAAAAACGCATCAATCAATAGTTATAGTATATTGGTTTTGTGATGTGACAATAGGATTATTAAACAAAAACAAAACAGGACATGTAGGATTCCAACGATATTAATCGTTCACTTTTTCTTTCACAAGTACGCATTGCATATTTGCATTTTCTTTAAAGCATTTATGAATGCACTCATTTATTTGTTGTGTCTTAGTTTGTGATTCATAAAGTATAAAAAATGTGAAAGTTAGAGATGCTGTGATGGTTTTAACGATTTCAGCCTGGTTAATTTTGTAGGACCGGTTCTATTAAGGTTTGTTCAAAATCGCTTAACTTTTTTTCGAAATTTCAAGACCGGCCCTCTAGGTTTATGGACAGTTTGCTGATAAAACCACTGAAATATAAGACAATAATAGTTATAGTTGACCGGTCCAACTTGATTCTATTAAAGTTGGTTCTATGTGAATCATGTTAACGTAGACTTTCAATGTTTTTACTAAGAAAATATTTTTATATTTATAACATTCCTAGTGAAAGTGATAAGATTATATATCTTGATACTAAACCAACTTGGTGATTAATACAACTATATATTGTAGATGCATGATCTTATATATTTTCTTAATCGTTTTTAATGTTAAAGTTATCTTGTTTTTAAAGCGTGTTAATGAAAGCATATGGAGAAAATATGACTGAATTGTGCGAGAAGATAGTGAAAGCCATTCTTGCAAGCTTTGGAGAAAAACATATGCATGTGCAATATATACGGGATCATGCTTTTTCTTCTTCTTTTGGTTTAACTGCTCGGTTAACCCCAAAATTCACAACCGTTATTTACCCCTAATCTTGTGAGGCTCAAGACTAACTTTTGGATTATACTCAATATAAACAAAACAATCGCTCTGTTCCAAATGTGGCTCAAATTAAAGAGACAGCATTAACTCCTTGTAAAGAATCATATGCATGTTAAGGATTTATGATTCTTAAACCTCGCTAATTAATGATTTATCGCTTTAGGCATCATAAAGGAGGACATCATCTATATATGTAATTTATATTTAAATTTGAGATGCGTTTAGTAATTTGAACCTTGTATGTACCAAAATCGCTTACATATAATATCTCAAATCTAAAATGCATTAAAAAAATATCAATTTTAGGAAAAATACTAGGTATATAACTCGCGCTACGCGCGAGTCATTATTAATATTTTGGTTAATTTTTTTAGCTACTATCTTTAAAATTATTAAAAATAATATATTCATAGAAAATTTCATTTATTTAAAAGAATTTAATATATAATAAGTAATTTATCCTATTTTTATTTATAAATTTTAAAAAAACTATTAGATAAAATAATAACAATGACACCTATCAAATTATCTAACTTTGACGTACATATACATTTGATTTAGAGAAATATAATCTTGCTAAGATTTTGGTATTATTTTCTGTTTTCCATAGAATTTTTATAGTTCTTTTTTTCTTGAAGGTTTATGTGTTCAAATATTTAGTTTTTTATTGAAAGTCTTATTGATGTTGTGTACCATTGCATATATAATCCATGATTCATGTTGATTCGTATTTAATTTTGTTAGGAAGTTGTAATAATCATGCAAAACTATTTTTTCCTTCTCCATCATGTCTTTCAAAAGTTTTATGTTATATTTTTATTCAGTTTTCATTATTTTAATTATTAAATCGAGTTATTGTGGATTTTTTAAATTGATAATTGATAATGGTTACTTTTTATATACATATATTGTTAATTGTTAATTTTTTTTATTTAACTTTTAAATTTTAAACCATATTAATATTTTATGATTTTATAAAAATGTTGATTTGGATCAATCAGATTGAATTTACTTTTTTTGTTGGACATAATTTGCAAAATTAATTTTTAATGTTTTAATTATACTTAATAATTTTGGTAGCTGATGTGGACCAATTAAATCAATTTTTTCCGTCATAATCATACTTAACATTTTTTTATTTAATGAATGTGCTGATGTGGACCAATCAGATTGAATTTTTTAATCTCATGTGGACGTCCTCAATGCACTATGACATCAACTTTTATATATTATATGATGTATATGCAAAGATAATAGGTTATATAATTTTAAAGTTCAAAGATGCCAACAGATCCGCTGTAGCACAAAGGCTATCGATCTTAATTGATCTCTGAATTCCGGGTTCGAAGCTCGGCAGCGGATATAGTCTTTATTAATATTTTGGTTTATTTTTTTAGCTATTATCTTTAAAATTATTTAAAAAAATAATATATTCATAGATAATTTTATTTATTTAAAAGAATTTAATATATAATATTTAATTTATCCTATTTTTATTTATAAATGTAAAAAAAAATATTAGATAAAATAATAACAATGACACCTATCAAATTATCTAACTTTAACGTATATATACATTTGATTTAGAGAAATATAATCTTGCTAAGATTTTGGTATTATTTTCTGTTTTCTATAGAATTTGTATAGTTCTTTTTTTCTTGAAGGTTTATGTGTTCAGATATTTAGTTTTTTATTGAAAGTCTTATTGATGTTGTGTACCACTGCATATATAATCCATGATTCATGTTGATTCACATTTGATTTTGTTAGGAAGCTGTAATGATCATGCAAAACTATTTTTTCCTTCTCCATCATGTCTTCCAAAAGTTTTATGTTATATTTTTATTCAGTTTTCATTATTTTAATTGTTAAATCGAGTTGTTGTGGATTTTTTTTAAATTGATAATTGATAATGGTACTTTTTTATACATATATTGTTAATTCTTAATTTTTTTATTTAACTTTTAAATTTTAAACCATATTAGCATTTTATGATTTTATAAATATGTTGATTTGGATCAATCAGATTGAATTTACTTTTTTTGTTGGACATAATAACTTTTAATGTTATAATTATACTTAATAATTTTGGTAGCTGATGTGGACCAATTAAATCAACTTTTTCCGTCATAATCATACTTAACAATTATTTATTTAATAAATGTGCTGATGTGGATCAATCAGATTGAGTTTTTAAATCTCATGTGGACGTCCTCAATGCACTATGTCATCAACTTTTATATATTATGCGATGTATATGCAAAGATAATAGGTTACATAAATTTAAAGTTCACAGATGCCAACAGATCCGCTGTAGCACAAAGGCTATCTATCTTAATTGATCTCTGAATTCCGGGTTCGAAGCCTGGCAGCGGATATAGTTTCCTTCATTTTTTCTGTTCGAAAATTACTGGTTATAAAATCTTATAGTTCCTATTTTAACAACAGTTAATCTGTAGCGTAAAAGCTTGCTCTTCCGATTGTTGGAGCCCCAGTTACTGGGTTCGATGCCATCATTTGATATTCATGTTATTTTTTTCTGTGCAGAAAATATTTACATTTGTGCAAAAGAAAATGAGCCAAAGCCTTTGCTGAGTAACTGATGATACCTTCTTTTTTTTTTTGGAAGATGCATTGGGAGTTAGATAACATCATTAATCCTTGTAATTTGAGGAATATATGCATGTGATGACAATCAATTGTTTTCTCTCCAATGTGTTGAACCAGAAAATCACCACTAGGGTTTGTGATTAACGGTTGTTAGTTTTGGAGAATAAGATTTTTATTTAATAGCTCAAAAATGAAATAATTACAAGAGATGGCTTAACCGAGAGGCTATGCCGAAGTGAAAAAAAAAGTGTTTATGCGGTAAACTAGAAAGCTTGGAGTTATTAGGTTTAGCTCTGCTGCTCTCTAGATTGTATGAGTTGTTCCTGTGGTGCTCCGGGGTCTTCTTATTTGTAGGACTAGGAGGTCGGTCGCTGCGAACTCCTTTTCCTTTTCTCCTTTGGTGAATATTTCCATATTTGCGATATAGAAATATCTATTATTCTCCGAAGAATATGAAAATTCTCTTTTATCTTTGAATATTCCTTCGAGCTGATCCGATGTTCTTGGAATTGAAGAATATCTTCAGAGTATTTCCTTCTTGAGCTACGTCGGCGTGGTCTTCCAAAGTTTGATGGGCTTAGGTTATTATAAGAAAAAACTTTTTAGGAAATGTGCTCATTTCTCCTCTAACAATAAGTCCCCCCCCCCCTAGTTCGGCGAGACTGATTGTAAATCAGCTCGGCAGACTTCATGAAGTAAATGGGTTTGATCTCGCAATAACCGTCAGCTCGTCAAGAGCGTTCCTTCGCGATGGCCAGCTCGGCCCATCCTTAAGTGGATCTGACATGTGGCGCTTCTCTTAAATAAAATTATTTAAATACGCGACCCATTAGGGTTTTGCTTCAAGCGGGAAAGCCAAAGGTTTATCAGACGGCAAGATTGTGCGAATCTCGACATGCGTCTTTTAAGGGAACTGTTGATATATCTTTTGATTTTTATTACCGAGAATTTATCTCTTCATCTTCTTGCTCCCAAGGGTTTTACTTTCTTCAGATCGCTTTGCGAAGAATATTTTTCCCCCGTGATAGTTTCCTCTGCTCGCCGGTCTTCTTATTCTTCCGATTGCTTCAGAAATTTCTTGTTTTCTACTTCTTCTAAACGAAATGTCGTTGGGATCGCATGTCTCGAAGGGTAAAAGGGCAGCCTTTGACGATGATGACATCCCCCTTGCTGAGCATGCTAGGTGGGCGTGGATTAGTCTCGTTCCTTCTTCTCTCCCGAATACTGAGAGGTCTTCAAATTATCGGATCCCTTCAGATGATTCTGACATAGAGTCTGAAATGGAATCAGAAGGTGTCGAAGAATCAAACCAAGTTGATGGTCTCCCCAAAAAAATTGTTATTATGCCGAAGCATAAAACAGGCATCAAGGATGGGAGGACCTGGATGACTGCATATAGGCTTCAGGAGCTTTGATTAAAATGCTGTTTTCCTGAGGAAGTCGAAACTTTAGTCCCTCAAGTTCATGAAAGAGTAACGACGCCATTGGAGGGTTACTTCTGTATTTACGAATGTCATTTTGCAAACTCCAGACTTCGATTCCCTATTTCGTCGCTTCTCTGATATTACTAACGGAGGAAGATGACAGTGGCGCAACTTTCTCACGCCGTAATTCGCCATTTCAACAGTTTATGGCGGTTGCTCAAATAGCAAAGGTGCCTTTCAATTGGGATATTTTTGAAAGAATCTCAATTCTGAAGAGCGAAAGGCTAAATCGTGGGGGATGGCGCCATATGAAAACTACGCTGAAGCAGTGGATCATTGGTGGGGATCCAATAAGTAAGGTTGACGAGTGGGACCGTTTTTTCTTCTATATGAAGGTTAATGAAGCTTCCACCGGCAGCTCCGAGCTCGATTTATTCAGAGTCTGGAAGTCGAAACCTGGTAGGCCGAAATGAATTTTCTTGTTTTTTTGTTAGTTTCGAGATATTGATAAGTTTGGCCCTCCCTTTTATTCTTGCAGTATCTATTAGCCTTGGGAAAGATCTGTTTGGTCTCGATGTTGATCTTCAGAAGTTGCGGGATCTGAGCCAGAAATTGTGGCCTGAAAAGGAGAAAAGGGTCCTTCCGAAAAGAAGACGAAGTCAGCCAAGCCGGCTGAGAAGAAGACTAAGTCTTCGAAAGCTGGTGTGTTGCTAGGCTGAAGTAGCTCCGTCCATACTTTTCTAAGCGTGGTGTCTTATCGTTGTATAATTTGATGTTCCAGCTACTAAGAAGACGTTGCAACCAAGGACCGAGAGTATGGGTCTTAAGAGGAGAAGATCGATCCCGGTGGTGGAGGTTGACAGCCCAGCTAGTATCCCTTCAAAGCGGAGGAGAGCGATTCCTCGAGCTGCACCCATACAAGTGGACTCGGATGAAGCCAAGCTGGCTTCAAGGGATGAATGCTTGTGAACGAAGTTGCGAGGTAATGATCTATTCTTGATCGTATCTGTTTTTTCTTTTTTTTGGCGAGCTGATGTGATTCCTAACGCTGTTATTGCTGTTTTTAGCTTCTCCAGGGCTGCAGTGCAGGAAAGGTGAAAGCAAGCTGAAGCTGAGAAGGCCGCGGGGGCTTTGCAGGATGAATCAGTTCGGGAAACTGACTCTCGGGCTGAGGATGAGGGTGCCGAAGGTTCCCACGATGCCGATATCGCTCGTCAAGAGACTACCCTTCCGCCCGAGGGGTCTCCTCCTCCGCAGGATGCCAGTGTTCAAGGTACCGAGGATACGAACCAGTATGACACCGAAGATGCTGCTCCGGGTGCTTTTACCGAGCCCAAGCAGGAGGAGGAATTTTTTTATTGCAATCCTCATCACTTCAGCCTGAAGTGGAATGGCGTCACTCCGGCGATGCTTGATCGCGAGTTTGCCGCAAAGCTGATCGGAGGTGTAAAAAGAACCCGAGGTGGGGTAAACCTTTGCGAAAGATGAAGTTGGCGGAGTCCATAATCTTGGCAAATCATCTGATCGGCCAGGTATTTTTGTACGAGATTTCTCAGTTACTTTTTCTAGGCGTGTGTTCTAAGAATGAATTGTGCTGCAGGGTTTGGGGGAGTATATGGCTGCGTTCCAGACGTATGACAAAGATCTTCGCGAGGAGGAGATGAAGCTGGACTGTGCGTATTCAGAGTTTGAGAGGCTTCAAAAACTCGAAGAGGAAGCTGGGCATCTTAGAGCAAAGTGTTCTCGACTTGAGGGCACAGTAGATGTCCTAAAGTTGGGAGTGGCGGAGTCATCCTGACTGCGTAAAGAGGTTGCAGCCCTCAAGCGCAAAGTGAGTCCCTCGAGAACCAAAACGAGGAAAACACACAAAGGTTCCTTGCTGAGAAGGAGAAGCTTCAAGGCTCGTGATGAGGTTTCGCGAGATATTGCCGATAAAGTTTTTGACAGCATGGTCTCCTGGTTTAACCGCGGATGGAGCGGGTTCAAGCGTCGCTTGCCCAGCGAGAAGTCATCAAAGCTGTCCTGATTGGCATGGAAAAGAGCGGTGCTATGGTGGCGTACCTGAAGAAGCTGCAGGTAAAGGGATGGGAACTCCCTGCCGGGACGCTGCCAGCCTTCGAGAAGGAGTTTGCAAAATGGCAGGTGGCCAGCAAAGTTATTGATGAGATTGTTATTACTGAAGACGATCTAAATTTGCCGAGCAAGTTAGTACTATATCTCTTCCTTTATTATTATTTTTTTGTAAGAGGTTCTCCCCTTTTGGTTTTCTAAGTGCTTGAGCTTTTATGATGGCAGGTCCACTATTGATGAATTGCTGAAGCAAGCACATGGAGAGATGGCAGCGCCGGAGTCAAGGGACGATCCGATCTAAGCGGCCATCTCCCCTTTTTTGTATTTTTATTGGCTTTTGCACGGTCTTATATGTAATGACATTTCCCGAAAGGGTTTTTTATTTATTTAATGATTTTACCTTTTTTAGCAAGAGTAAATCAAAGGTTTTGTGATGCGATGAAACTTTATAGTCCGATATTGGGAGTGGAATTCCTTTGTCCGTCTTATACCAAACAACAATAATATCGAATACCAAGCTTCTAAGATTCACTTCGGCCCGGAAGGTATGATCAAGGGTTGTGCGAGTGTTCCTCGACTTTCGTCTTATCCACTTCAGAAGTACTTAAATCAAACAGAACTATCAAAGGAATGGTGATCAGCCACAAAATTAATTTTTGCTTTTGAATCGTATGTTTGGCCAGAACATTGCTTAGTTGAATGCATTCGTATAAGAAAGATTGTTTTGCTGATTTCGCGAAGTACTTACTACTTCTCACGCCGAGCTAAATTTCCAAAAATAAAATTTTATTAGATTTACAGCTGCAGCCGGAGGTTGCCTACGTACCCAAATCGGGATCAAGCCGTCTATAGTTCGTTACAATTATTAGATGAGTGTTTTAACTCAGAGGCCAAGCCGGCCTTTATTGGTGCTAAAAATGAAAATAAATATAAAATCCGCGCGATTCTTGCCGAATCTACTCCGTTTTCCTGGTGTCATCGAGGGTTTTGCCGCGGTGAGTCGTACCTTGCGTTCGCTGATGGAGCAAGACCTTGCCATTTGTTAGTTGCCGCAAAGTGTGAAGATGCCAACCAAAGTAGCAAACTTCATACATTGATGGTAAGTCGACACGATGGCTTTCATCTCGTGGATCCATGGCGTGCCGAGAATGATATTATAGATCGCCGGTTTATCCATGACGGTGAATTTGACAATCTTTGTGACTCCACCGACGTAAACTGTCAGACATATCGTGTCGATGCTGAAGAAAGACTCGCTGGCAAAGCCGGTGAGTGGCTTAGGTGCCGCCTTGATATCCTTGTCTTGGAGCCCCATCTTGGTCAGCATCTTTGAAGATAATATTAACCGTACTGCCGGTGTTGACCAGTAGTTTTGCTACTTCGCTGTCGTGGATATGCAACTCGACGACAAGCGGGTCGTTATGCGGGGTGTATAAGCCATGCATATCTTTTGTTGTGAAGGTAATTGTTGGATAGTAGTCTACAGGACGAGGGAACTTTCGCGAAGTAACCGCTTTTCGTCCATACTCCTTGATGGCGCGAACCGAATCATCGCAATCGGGAAGGCCTCCCATGATCATGTTGACCCGTCGCTTGGGCGGAGGGGGTGGATTGTCATGCTCACCGTCGTAATTCTCGTGTTCCACACCCATTTCTTTGTCCATTTCTTCCCGCTTCCTTTTGGGTGATCGACTTCGACACCTTCCTCCTGAGCTGCTTCGGCTGCTGCTTTTGCTTTGATCTCGCCGATCCTTGCTTGGGGCACTTTGGCGCGAATCCTTGGAGTTTGAGCTGCGTGAATATGGATTTTTATTCTGGGATCAATCTCCACCGACTTGTATCTTCCCTTCCTTGTATTTTTCATACAACAAATTTTGGAGGTGTCGGCAGACCGAAGTAGCATGTCATGTTCGCCCGTGGAAAGAGCAGTAGAGATCATGGTTATCATCTTTGTCATCCGAATTTCTTGCAGGATCGCCGCGCATCCACTGATTCCAGGGCTTCTCTCCCGGTGTTACAATTGCGTGAGAGGATGGTCTGCCCTTGCTTGATGGGTCCTTCTCTTGCGAAGTGCTTGCTCCGTCCACACCATGTTTCTTAACGTAGAAGGTTCATTCTTCTTCCATTCATATGAAGGTTTGGGCGCGGTGAAGTGCATCCTCTATGGTTTCTTTTGGATTTTTCTGTAAGTCTTCTTTGAATGAGGACTCGAACCATAAACCATTCATGAGTGCTTCGATAGCTAGGGCTTGCGGTATCTAGCCATATGCTGCAGCAGCATCCTTGAATTTTTCTATGTATTCCCGAAGTGGCTGGCCACGTTCCTGTACTAGAGTGAAGAGTTTGATGGTCCTCTTGGTGATGAACATTGAGTAATGTTTCATGAAGGCGGTGGATAGCTCCTTGAAGTTCCTGACCGATCCGGATGAGAGATTAGAGAACCACTTGAGAGCGTCCTTGCTGAGGTGTTCCACGAAAATTTGGCATTGATTAGCTTCGCGTTCGAGGTCATTTTTGAACTGTTGTCTCTTCATTGCGACGTTGAAGCCAGTCAGACACAGATTTGGGTATTCTGTCTCGTTGTAGTATGGTAGCTTTAACTTGATCGCCGCGCCGAGGCGTACGTCGGTGATCCTTGATGCGAATGGATTTCGCTCTGTGTCGGATAGGATTGCCGAGATCTCGGGGGCCGAGCTTGTAGCTCGGTGAACTTGGGATCTGATCGCATTGATCCGTTGGTGCAGTTTTGCCATCTCAGACTCCAGCTCCTCAGGAGTTTTCTCGGCGGCTGGTGTTGTGCTTCAAATGTTGTCGCGCTCTGGCATTTCGAAGACCAACCGCCGTCCTAGCGGTGCGGATCCCTCGGTAGTTGCGGCTGCCAAGGTGCTGAGCTGCTCGTCATATTTGGCTTGCTGAGCCTGGAGAGTGTCTAGTTTGGATACCAGGCTTTGCGTGAGTGGGAGCAAGGCTGTCTGGATTGCTGCAGCGAGATCAGCAGCTAGGACGGGAGCAGGAGCTGTTCCCGTGGGTGGTGGAGTCACGGTGGTATTGACAACAGGGTAGCCGTGCTCGTCAAGAGCAGGCGGTGTGCGTGGTCGTGTCCTCTGTGTTGAGAGTGAGGTCGATGTTGTAGGATGGAAGGCTCATCGCTTCGAGTGTTTTCTTGCTAGTGTTTAGAATTTTAGTCTCCTAGTCTCCACAGACGACACCAATTGTTGAACCAGAAAATCACCACTATGGTTTATGATTAAACAGTTGTGGGTTTTGGAGAATAAGATCTTTATTAATAGCTCAAAGATAAAATGATTACAAGAGATGGCTTAACCGAGAGGTTATGCCGAAGTAAAAGAAAAATTGTTTATGCGATAAACTAGAAAGCTTGGAGTTTTTAGGTTCAGCTCTGCTGCTCTCTAGATTGTATTAGTTGTTCTTCTGGTGCTCTTGGGTCTTCTTATTTATAGGAATAGGAGGTCGGTTGTTGCGCGCTCCTTTTTCTTTTCTCCTTTGGTGAATATTTTCATATTTGCGATATGAAAATATTTCTTATCCTTTGAAGAATGGAAATTCTCCTTTATCCTTGAATATTCCTTCAAGCTGATCCGATGTTCTTGGAATTGAAGAATATCTTCAGGGTATTTCCTTCTTGAGCTACGTCGGCGTGGTATCCCAAAGCTTGATGGGCTTAGGTTATTGCTAGAGAAAGACTTTTAGGAAAT
This sequence comes from Thlaspi arvense, assembly GCA_911865555.2. Taxonomy (NCBI): domain Eukaryota; kingdom Viridiplantae; phylum Streptophyta; class Magnoliopsida; order Brassicales; family Brassicaceae; genus Thlaspi; species Thlaspi arvense. The sequence continues at coordinate 10,717,635 of OU466862.2, read as the reverse complement.
GTGCTCATTTTCCTTTTAACAATATGCTTTGATTATATGCTTGGAGACATCAGAAGAAATTCATTTTGAATGTCTTTGGTCCAAACGAGTGGCCAAGAGTGTAACAATCATGAAATCTGCAACTTCTTCACATTCATCCTTTGAAGCTACATATAATAGCATATGGGCGCTGGGAATATGATGCCGTGTTTATGTCTGGGAGGTATGCCTTTGTTACAATTACTTCTTTCTATTATCACAGCATTGAGAAATCTCGTAAATGTTTGAGCATTGCATATGAGCTAAACTAGTAGCTCGAGTAAAGAATATGCTATTATAGTATCTGTCTTCTTAAATGCTTCTTAACAAACTAGTACAAGATCGATCATATTTAATCAGAGCCTTGTGCTGATTTTTTTCTGGATTGAAAGAATAACAATAGAAGCACCATTGTTTCACCAAATCCTTTTACAGTTTATATATGACGATGAAGAAGAATACAATAATGTGTTCTTGAGTCTGGTATGCTCTTATCTTGTTTATTTACAAGTAGTGGTTTCTCCTCTTCTGGATTTTTTACTAATTCAAAGACAGAGGCAAACTTTATGACTCGACATGCTAATGAATGGTACAAAGAACCATGCTTCTGCAACTCATCACCTGAGACTCGCCTGGAGATTCCCAATGAGATGTAACAAGTTTTGGACTTTGTTCTGTATTGGTAGAGATTTAGAAGATTGTTTGTACCAACCTATATATTCACATATGTCATGAAACCATTTTTCTTTGTCTTTTTACTTACAGAGAAGGAGACTCATTTGGTCTATAGACAAGCTAAAGATACTTCAAACCCTGAGAGGCCACATTCTCCACATTCCACGGCCTCATTTTCAACCCTGTTTACATCTGCCTCGTCTTTACTTCGGAAACGTAACATGAGACCTTCTTTTTTAAGATTCCTAAAATGTTACGACACAATAACAAAAGATACAAAATCATACAAGAGATTTTTCTGGAAAGTGTGGAGATAACAAAAAATGTCGTACCCATTCTTCGGGAATTCAACAAGATACTTTCGTTTCATAGAAAAAATAAAAGAAAAATTTGCAAATTCAGAATGAGGGATGAACAGCCAGGCTTATATGGAGATTCATCTTGTTAACTAATTTTCTAACACGAATAAGAAAATAGTTTAGCTTTTCCAACTGATTTACATGATCAGATTGGTACAAGAACAAAGTCAATTAATAGGTGATATATAAAATTGTAGTTTAGAGTTAACAAAAGTTCAGCTGTAGCACAAAGGTTAAACTTTCTCCAAAAAAATATTTTGGATGTGTGCAGAATATTTATATTATTAAAATATAGAAATATAGTCCAGAGTTAATAAAAGTTCTGCTGTAGTACAAAGGTTAAACCGTCTTCTCTTCTTGGAAATTGTTTCGGGTTCAAACCCCCGCAGCAGAAAATACTTTTGATGTGTGGAAAATATTTATGTTGTTAAAAATATGACAACAGGTTATATATAGAAATATAGTTCAGAGTTAATAAAAGTTTCGCTGTAGCACAAAGGCTAAACATTCTCCTCTTGTTGGAAATAGTTGCAGGTTCGGCAATGGAAAGTTTTTTTAAAGTTGATTCGCTAAGTCTAGGACGCTGGTCATCGGTATTTTGAAGAGAAAGTATGTGCAAGAGAAGACTCGTGTTATATCTTGGACAAACTGGGAATTTCAGCATTTGCTAACTAAATGATGATTTGCCATTTTAATCTCTTTTAACATATTTTACCTTTTGAAACCTAATTGGCTACTTCAAATTGTACTGAATCGGTTAGAATCATTAATCTTTGTAAACTTGAGAAAACAATCACTGCTTTTCTCCAATTACATCAGCTTCATACATTGCTGAAATATGCTTTTAATTATGTGGTTGGAAACATCGGAAGGAAGCCCTTTTGAATGTCTTTGGTCCAAAAGTGAATATAATACCAGTGGCCAAAGAGTGTAAGAATCTTTGAAATCCGTAACTTTCTTCACGTTCATGGCAACTTCCACATTTCTTTACATGATACTTGCAGCTAAACTCAGCGTTAAATATACTTGTTCAAAGTAAATACATGATGTAGTTTTCTTTTACCAGTTTTAAAAATCTATCATCAAGCAGATCCAACCATCTCGTCTGTATGCTGGATTTGCAGAGGTTCCTTGTACACTGAAAGGCTTTTTTGTTTGTTTGTTTAGCAAGCAAAGATTCCAAGAAACGCAACAGTACTTATATATACCTAATCCCAAAGCCAAAGATTATTGTTTGTTCCTCCTGCGTATACAATTCACACCCATGTGCAAACAGAGAAACTCTGAAGCAAACAAACGAATAATTACTGAACCCAACTTCTAGTAATGATGAGTTCTTGTCATATAGTTGTTACCTCAAATAGTATCGATTCCAATATTCCCGATTCTGTGTAGTCTTTGAATCACAGACGCATATCAAACTAGAAACAAGGAAGCTACATAGCATATCTCAAACGTCGAGGTATACAATAAAAATGTAAGAGAGTTATATAGTTTGTACCTACCTCGAACCTCTTAACATATAACCGGTGAAGGAGAATGGGGTTAAGGTCTCAAGCTCTTAGAATTTAGCTGTGAACCGGTAGAAAGACAGACAATTTTCATCCATAAAATTTTTGACAAAGGAAAGTTCCATTAAAACTATAAAATAATACATATGCTGATAAAACTTAAAGGGGGATTGTCACAGTTTCTACCTCATGGTTTTTTGCAAAAGTTCCTGGGCCCCAAAGACATAACACGTTATATCTCAAACTTAGTACTGTCAAATGGGGCTTTTCGACACCCTTCTGTGACCAGACCTTCCATGAGGAGACCGTGACCTGCTTCGATCACGACCACTTTCTCTCCCACTCCTGGATCTCCTGTCATAAGGCTTTCTATGGTCTCTACCACGGTCTCTGTGTCTGTTCTCACCAACTCTGTCTCGATCACGATCACGGTATCTTTCTCTCTCACTAGAACCACTCCTCTTACTCTCGCTTTCCTTGTCCCTCGGTTTCCACTTATCGTCTGCTTCTTTTCCTCTCACTAACCTTTCTTCTTCCTTTGCTTTATCTTTAGCAGCCTGCAATTTATAAAAACAAAACCCATCGGTATCCCCATCTTCCAAGGAATAGCAGACTTACATGAAAGCAAGATTTAAACAGAGACGTACTTTTTGTTCAGCGAGGAAATCTCGGACCAAGCCATAGCCAACATGTTGCTTTCCAAGGACATGAGACTGAGTCCTTTCTACAGCATCATTAGCCACAAGGAACGAACCACAAACCTCACACAGTGCCATCTTCTTCTCCTGTGCCATCGCTAGAACCTTGTCATTTGGTCTTTGTAACAGTACTGCCTTCTCGGTGTTAAGCGCTTCCACCTACAAAGAGTTGACAAAAGATAAGCGGTCAATGCACAAAACACCATATTACAAGATTCATCATGATATTCAAAACTTGGAAACTCAAATTTTCTAAGTTTCTTTAGAACTCATCAGTAAAATGTTTAAAAGATAATAGGTACCTTTCTCATTAGTGCTTCAGCTTCATCCACTTTGCCTTCCTCACCAAGTGCCTCCACTTGCTCCAGAAGGTTCTTAATTTTCTCCTCCAAAACAGACAACTGCTCAGCTTTCTCTGCAGATAGAGAAGGTGGTGGAGCAGGCTCAACTTCTTGTGCAAGGCGTTCTCTTCCACGCCTTACCTTCCTGTCAAGATCATTCACCTGTAGCCCAAATTCCAAAATTTTAGCGTCGAGAAGATAATCGATTCTAATGAAAAAAGTAATACGAGAGTGGCAAGCATTACGCACCAACTTCTCGCAAAACTGAACCAGCTCGGCCTCGAATTTAGGAACATAGGAATCATGCCTCGGAGAGTTCTCAAAGCTGAAGATACGCAAAGCCAAAAACACCACAACCTTAGACTTATTGAGATCATCGAATAAAAAGTCGCTCTCAAGTGAGCTTAACATTAACATCTACAGAGAACATTGATTCAGATTCATAATGAGGCAAAACTCATCTACAGAGAACATTGATTCAGATTCATAATGAGGCAAAACTATCTCAAAAGAATCGATTTGGATTCATAGATTCATACTTAAAAGGTTACCGAATACTGAAATCAAAATGAAACATTATGGAGATTTCAATCGAGCCTCACCTCTCTTTCAACTTTGGATCATGAATTCTCGAGCAAGCTCCTGAATAAGAAACACAATGGACACAAAAAACTGAAGCTAAGATAATAGAAAAAAAAAAAAAAAAAAAAAAGATTCAAAACCTCGAGAAGATGCGGCAGTGAACTAACCAAGATCGCTTCGGGTGTTGACGAAGAGGTCATGAGGACAGAATCGAACCATATAGAATGCACAGACCTCTCTGTCATCCCACTTAATCTCCTTGAAACCTCTTCTCTCTTCGTCCGTCAGATTCCGAGCTGCAGAAATTCGAGAGAGAAATTCGTTTCCTTATTGACTGATTAAACAAAAATTCAACAAAATCTTCATAGAAAAGCAAAAAAGAAAGCTCCCGAGTGCTCAATTTCGGGCTGAAACTAGATTTCTCCTCCGAAAACTCACCTGCACCCATAAGTTCGTCCAACAGAGCTCGTTGAGCATCCATGGCGGGATAAGAAGAAATCAAACTGAATCCAGAGAAAGAATATGCAGTTGTAAGATCCAATTCTAGAAAATTTCGAGAGGATGACGAACAAAAAAAAGTGCAGAAGTAGTGATGATTAGGGTTTCGTTCGCCACGAACTCGGCAAAGGGGCGTCGTTTATCATATAAGACAGCATCCCCCAAATATAATCAAAATCATGTCCACCTAAGCAAAAAAAAAAATAGTTAAACAATTAGAGTAAAAAAATTATTTACTCTCTTACCTTAACCGGTAAAAAATGTAAAAACTCTACAAGTCCTCTGTTCTCTTACTACGTAACTTGTGATTAAGAGTCTTAACGCTCGAGTATTGAGTTTATCTTAAAATTAGCGGTATTGAAAACAATGTTCCTTTTTATACCATTGTCTTTTCTTTCAAAATATCATCACTTGCTTTTGAATTTCAATTTTGTTGAATAACAAGAAGTATTAATATTGCATACTTGAGAAAAACATTTACTACAAAAGTGTGAAAACTTGTCGAAACTAATCGAAACTGATACGACGCATCTTACAAACAAGATTAGCCGTAGGGAAATCGAGTTCGATACCAGCTTCTGATTTCATCACATCTTTGAGCTCATCTCTCGGTGTAGCCAAACACGTCTGAAAAGTCGCAAGAACAGGAGGAATCGGCATGGACAAAGCCGAAAGCACATTGCTCAAATACTCTATATCTACAGAGAGTTGTTGTGCTCCACGGTCCGAAATGTATTGGATCCCTCTCAGTTGCTCCATGTACAGAGCCGTTGCGCCTTCCGCTACCTGGTTAATGTAATTTCAACCGGTTAAGTCTCTCGTTATTGCGTTAATTAAAAAGGATTAAGATTAAGACTTTACCTTGAACATCCACTCGGTTGCGAAAAACTGAGCTTCCTCGTTGTTTGAATCGCCATTGGTTGAGATTCCTTCAGCTAGAGGCTCAAGCTGCTGAGGCAAAGTAAGGAGATACTCTCCAACGCTTGTAATGTAAGACTGTGGGTATGAGCTGAAGTTTGGTAGAGGAAAAGCGGTTTGTTCCTCGACCGATGACCAGATCGGTAAACGAGATACTTCCCCGAGGCGTTGTCTGACTTTTGATATGAGGATGTCGTAGACTAGTTCGTTGACTGTGTCGGCGAATGTAGCCACTCTCTGAGATGCTAAAGGCAGTGCATGGAACCGTGGATCTTTAGACTGCAAACAAAACGAAAGGAGAAACGGAATCGGTATACAGTAAATTTCAGAATCTTTTTGTAAATTTTAGACTTGAGGTTTTTTTTTACAGTACCTGTTCCAATAGGTTTAGGAGTTTGTGAGCCTTCTCTGGAACATCAACCAAACGAATAGCTGCGACGTCGAGGGAAGCTCGTCCAGCCATAGACAAATCTCCAGCTGTTTGTTCGTTTGTTAAGTGTGATAGGTTCTGATCTAGATTTGTGCCGAATAATGAAATAGACAAGCTTGAGTTTAGTCTAGCTAGAGTCGCTCTCAAAGAAGCTTCGAATACAGAAGACCTGCTCGTGAGACAATCAGCTACAGTAAGTATTTGTAGTGCTCCTTGGACAATGGACCATTCTTCATTTGAAGTCAAGTCCATCTTGCGAGAGCTTTCCCTTTTCTCTGCAACTCCATCACCTGTACCATCTACTCCAAACACAACTCTCAAAGATTTGAGTGTTTCCTGAAGCATAGAGATATACTGCAGCATTATGTCATCTAGTGCGAGTATCAGCTCGTCTGCCTCTGAGCCGCCGGTGAAGCCGATACACCTCTCAACCGCAGCTTCAAGAAGAACAACAACTTGGGGAATAGACTCTTCCATCCTACGCACTGTTTCGCTGAGTTCGATTCCTTGAGCCCCAACGCCACGTGTAACGGCCCCTCTCAGATCCACAACTGCGATCTCAGAGGACAAAATTGCACGTTCCAGCTTCCCATACCTAAAGCATGAGCAATTCTAATGTCACAAGCAGCCTTGTAGAACCATCCCAAAAAAAAGAGACAATCTATAACATGGACACTTACTTTTGCTTAAACGTTTCAAAGGGTGAGTACACGGCCTTCAGTGTATCTATTAAGACCTTAAGTTCCGATTCAGCAAATAAATGCTGAATATTTCTTGCAAATGAGCCAGTTACGTTGTGCAGTTCAATTAGGGCCTCAAGATGCTTGGTCTGAATGTTAATACCCTTGGGCAAGTCTCCGGATAATAGATCCATCACACCTGATCAAGAAGAACATCAGAAGTGTCAGTACTCTAATATATATTTATATATGTAAGACGAACGAAAAAATGCTTAATTGCTTGGGAAATTTGCAATCACTAGACGAAGAAGGTTCAATCAATTGTTTTATAAGAAAACTTCAGATTTTCTTCAAATTCATCAAGTTGGCTATTATGCACAAAAATAAGACGAGAATAACCGAAAACAGTAGCTCATGTCAAGGCAGAAGAAACTGATATTCACAGAATTATCTAGCAAAGCATGGGGATAGTAGAGTAAAACCATCTAGGAAGTAACGTAATCTCAATCCATCTGAGTAAAAGGACTAGACTAAGAAGGGAAATCTGATAATCAAAATGCACTGATATCATATCAAACCTTTGGCGAGTGTTTTTGTTTCAGGAACAGCATCTCCCGTTGCAAGGTTAAGACGAGAAACAAAACTAGCCCCAAGCACTCCCATGGTCTCAACCACCAGCTTTGGGACAAGGGTCATGTAATCATCCGGGAAGGCAACCATACACCTGAACAATCATGAAAGCAAAATCAAATAATTGGGTATAGAGATCTCACATACCGTTACTAGAGGGGTAAAAAGTACATAATTACCATTTCCACTCCTGCTCAAGAAAGAGCAGCAACTCGTCGTAAAAGCTTGGCAGCCAACTGGCAAAAGATGTCTGTGCTGATGTCGATTGAAACTCATCGCCGCTTGACAACCTTTGGCTTTCACTTCTCTCACTAGCAAGCTTGTTGGCTCTTTGCTTAGTGTCAAAATCATCCCAGAGTTGTTTTATTGGCTTTAGACGGACTTTCGAATATTGCAACTCCAGAGACTTGAATCTCCCAATCCGGATTAGAATCCCTCGCAAATCTTGGGCAACATCAACCTGCCAGATTTGTGGAAAGGCTTTTCAGACCAATAATAGTAACACAAGACAAAAAAAAACTCAGCTTTTTGGGTTTTCTAGATAGATAAGTTCCAACCTTGTGATATGTTAATGCATCAGTAAGACGTGGCTGCACCATCGCCTCGAGCCTGTCCTCCAACACTTCTAGTTGCTTTCTAACATTAGCAAATTCTGCAACCTGTTGATCGAAATTGGAGTTAGAGTGAGTGACTGATAAAAGACTTAAACCCTTACACTACTTAATTTGGTATCTAGTACTACCTCTCCAACAGCAGACAGGCAATTTCTCATGCTGGCAAGAGTTTCTGCAGCACGAGGAAGATCGCCGCTGGCAAAAACATCCTCCACCGTCGAGCTTAACTGAGTTAACCCAGCAGCATCCTGACCATATACCAGAGAGAAGAGAATCAATTGCAGATCGAACCAAGTGTGTACTTGATGGATTCACAAAATTAGTATGCATACTGACCTGTAGTGTTTTGTATGCAGCCTCCATTCTCTGTTTGACATCGTCCACTCTCGCAAGAGCAGCTATACATTCTGCTGAAGAACCCTCTGCCTGTAAGTGCCAATTTCGACATTACTACATTCTGTTGAGAGAGAAACGTAATAGCAAAGTTTGAAGAACACCTAAAGCAACTAGATTGCCCAACCCAAAAGTAAAATGATTGAAAATGCACAATTCTCAGGTTGAATCCGATAATTTGAGAGGATTTATCATCTAACTAGTATAATATGTTGGATAATATGTTCCTCTCTCACGCATTTTCTTATACCACTACCAATGATTCATGCGTAACAACTTGTAATCTGATCTGGATTTACACTGTTCACTGTGACGCTAGAAGAGATCCAACCAAAAGCTCAGATTCATTCCCCAAACCAAAGCAGAAGTAGCACAATGCGTACCTTCTTGAGCTTCTGAAGGATTCCAGCGACTGAACCACGCAGAGACACCGCATCATCTCGGAGGCGCAAGACATCGCGTGTTGCGCGAGGGACACGGAGGAGAGCGCCTCCGCTCTGCTCCTCGAGAGACGCTCCGATCTCCTCGGAGGCAATCTGGAGCTTCATTTCCAGATCCACCAGGTGTTTCTCGAGCGAGTCCTGCGGGTGACGCGCTTGGCAGGACGAGTTAACCCACCTCTTCGCATCGAACTTCTCATCTGAGAACGGACCCAGATCCAGCATCATATCCTTTTTTCCCTCAGTCTCTCTCTTCAACTTCGAATTCGATGATGTTGAAGAGAAGAAGAAGATCCTCTGAATCTCTGTTTTCGCAGAAACATTCAAAGAAGAAACTGAACCAAATCAATCTAAACCGAGTTGAAATTCGGTTTTTAATCGGTACTCAAAATCTACACAAAACCGAAGCGAAGATAAACCTTAATTCCAAAATCTTGACCCAAAAGTTATGGGCCGTTTAGAGCAATATCATTGCGTTTTTTTTACTTGGGAACCACGCACTTCTAGAACCATCCTTAAGAAGTTAAAAACTTTTCTCTGAAACTATCATTTTCTCCAGTAGCTTCTTCTCCTTGCTTTATAATCCTCTCTCCAACAGTTTTCTCTTCGCTCAAGTGCTCAGCTAAAAAATAATCTGATCGAGTTCTGTGGTACTCTCTCTTTGATTAATCAGTCTAGCTTCTTCTTCTTTCTGCGAAAATGGCGTCATCGTCTCTAGCTCTCAGGAGACTTCTCTCGTCAACCGTCGTCCCGCGATCCGTCCGTGCCTTTCGTCCGGCGGCTGCTTCTCGACTTTTCAATACCAACGCCGTTAGAAGCTATGAAGACGGCGATGATGGCGTCGATCGGAAGCACCGCTCAAATCGACCGGTTTCTCGCCGCGGCGGCGATATCTTCTCAGGTAAATCGTCTTCTCTCTTCTCTCATCCACAATTTCTTCGATTAAATCGCGGAGGCTATTAGTTCCTAAATCCAATTTTACTTTAAATTTGAAATCCGATAAGTTAACGACGAGCTAATTTGAGTATTCTAATGGAGTAATTGTACGCTTGTATCGGATCTGATTATGGTTTTCATCTATGTCACAGACATATTCGATCCGTTTACACCGACGAGGAGCTTGAGCCAGGTGCTGAATTTCATGGATCAGTTCGGCGAAAGCCCTCTGGTATCAGCGACGCGTGGGATGGGAGCTTCAGGAGTAAGACGAGGCTGGGACGTGAAGGAGAAAGACGATGCGTTGTGCCTGAGGATCGATATGCCGGGACTGAGCAGAGAGGATGTGAAGCTGGCTCTGGAACAGAACACGCTTGTGATCAAAGGAGAAGGGAAAGCAGAGGACGGGGAGGAAGATGTTTCCGTTTCCGGCGAAGGACGGAAGTTTACAAGCAGGATAGGATTGCCGGAGAAAGTGTACAAGACGGATGAGATCAAGGCGGAGATGAAAAACGGCGTGTTGAAAGTGGTGCTTCCTAAGATGAAAGAGGAAGAGCGTAACAATGTTCGCCACATTCAGGTCGATTAGAGTTTTGCTTCTGCTGCTCTCTGTGTGTTGTTTTTGGCTTTTGACTGATGAAAAAAGTACATGAGCGAGAGTGAGTAATGAATTCTCAGTTTTTTTTTCACGGAGCTTTTTCGTTGATCGCATCTGTAATTTTTGTTTCGAAATTTCTTGTTTATAGGATAATTCGGATTCCAAATACGAAAATTGCTGCGATTACGAGATAATTAACAAAACTAAACTAAATGTGACACCATGGAGCAATATGTGATCCCAAGAAATGCAATCTTATTATTTTGTTTTTTTGGTGAAAACAATTATCTTATTTATCTTAAGGATTATTGTGTGGTCAAATTAATGAAGTCTCAAATGTTTGGATGTTTCTGGAAGACTGCAAACTCCTGGTTTTACCTGTAGATATCGTAAAATTGAATTACAGTACTTTTTAACTAACCACGGTGGTAAAATTTTGAACCGAATGATCCCTATCACAAATATGATATTTTCGTTTTTATTAATTTTAAATTCTACATTTTAAAAAATAACTTTTTGCTTTCTCCATCGCTCTAGATAGACAGAGACGGAATTTGTCGGCGCTGAGGAGGACTCAAAATCGACATCCGTCGCGTGAACTCAAAAAAGACATTCCATCATCATCTCTTTGCTGCTATCGAACCTCGATTTGAATAGTTAAATCTCTCATTGTTTCTGCTCATCTCTATCCTTTGTTGGTTGATTGAATTTACCAGTTTCTTCAATTTTAGGGGGTATTATTAGATGATTGAATTTGATAGAATATACAAGAATTCAAAAATAATTAATTTTTAAATAATTTAAAGTATTTTTTAAAAATTTAAATTAATTTTATCAAAATTCTAGTAAAAATAGTAAGAATTGGTTTTTAACAATTTTTATATAAAATTCTATTAAATTTCTTTCAAATGATAATATAATCAAAACTATTACAAAATTGAATAACACAGATATTTAATAAAATTGAAAAATTAGTATATTGAATAACAATGATATTTAAAGAATTTTAAAAAAATGAATGGAAACATTTAATCCAATAACGCAAATATTTTAAAAAATTAATAAAATATATATTGAATAGCACTGGTATTTAATGGAAATTTCAATTCTTTTCAATTCAATCCAATTTCTAAATTCAATACTCCTACTTTAGTGATTTTTATATTCACGTCTTGGATCCTTTGAACTTCTCGATCATGTTTGTAAACTGTAATTGCTGCGATTGACCTTCCCTGAGTTTTTAAACTCAATCCTCGAACTTTTGGTAGCCACACACAAGTTTTGAAATACTGATGCAAAGTCACATTAATGCAGCAGGTGACTTCATGCTCATTTGATTTTTCAATGATTCTATGGGGTTTTAAGTCTGAGTGAGAGAAAGCTGTATATAGTTGGTAATAGTGATAATCTGCCCATTTCCGTGGTGACAACAGCATTGAGCTTTGTTGGGTTACAAGTCTGGACGAGGTTGTCTTTGGATAGACTTAGAGCTTATGGGATAGTCACCAAGAACGTTTCTTTATGGGATTCTCGGGATGCACTTGAGCTGCTTCTGGGTTCTCACACTGCAGTTGCCTTGCTGGCTAGTTTTGTGCTTAATGTATACATTCTTCTGGTTCTTTCTCTCAAGGTAAGAGTGACCTTTTTATATTTTTAGGTTTAGTTTAAGCCATTTTTTCGTTAGTTAGCTTTCTCAAACTTTAATCTGTGTAAGATATCTCAAATGCCTTATAACTAATGGGTTTTTTCTTTCAATGAAATTAAGTTTGGTTGTCAGAAACAGCATGAAAAATCATTTTGTACTTGAGAATAAAGTGTTGTGGTGTAAGAAGCAAGTATTTCTGATCTAAAGGAGTTGAAAATCATCTTTTCTTTTTTTGCTGGTTGGACTCTAAGATCTTTGTTTTGCTGATGATCTACTCATTTTCTAAAGGGTTTCTCTGAAATAAAAAATTTCAAGTAGATACAGCTCCATGCTATTTGTTGCCTCAGTAGGATCTGCGAATACCTGTAGGGGAATAGATAGACTAGCTGTTTTGGGAAATTTCTTTCAGTTTCAGCCATTTTGTGGCGATTTGATAGCTCTGAAAATTTCCTGCAGACTGTTTTTCGGAGATTTGTATGCTGCTGAAACCAAAAAGCTGGAGATCCGGCTTGAACGATTGAATGCATCTCCTTCTTCAACATCTTGGACATGATTTCGTGTGTATACAGCGCTGTTCATGGTTCTCTCTGCTGATTTGTTATGGTATTTTTTAAACTTTGTGGTATGATGTAAAATTGTTCATTTGTGGCTTTTTCAACCCGTTTCTTCAAAATGATCATGTAATGTTTTCCTCCTAGTTTCTATCTCTGGACCCGACATATTTTCTTAAAGAAAGTTTAGGCAGTGTTGAATTTAAAAGGAGGCAAAACAAATTAACCGAGGTCTATGAATGGTTTGCGCATGACTGATGCATATAGTTTCTAGTGGTAACATGGTGATCTTATGCTCTAGTACAGTGCCATTATATTGAGCGGTGAAGATGGTAGACTTTAGATCGAGATTTGAGAGAGAAGAATGAATAGAGTTGATGAATCAAGAGAATTACATAAGAAGATCACGATAACATATGATCAGAGAATTGCACATACGCAAATTCTGTTACAACTGTATTTTCTCGATAGTTTAATATGTAAAACGAATCAACTATTTATATTCAGTTGCTCGAACAATATTTCACTCAAGCTAGTCCAGCTCAGCTGTTTTCTCTTGATTTTCCTCTTCTCCATTGACCTCTTTCTTCTTCCTTCGCACGTATACACGATGAATCATATCATTATCTCCCCTTTTGAAAACAAGCTTGTCCTCAAGCTTGAACGTTGGAAACTGTTGAACAAATGTGCGAGAAGGCATCCACGTATTCTCATGTTCCAACATGCCTGTCCACTTCACTAATAGCTCAACCTCCCCTGTTATTGAGTGTCGAGAGGCTAATAGATTCAGGTTCCAACCGAATAGACTCCAAATCTGTATAAGAAGGGGGAAGAGATTGTAGTTGTTGTCCCTGACCAAGAGCCGCTTTAAGTTGCGAAATGTGGAAGACAGGATGTATTTTCGATGATGGTGGGTAATTGAAGATGGTACGCCACTTTCTCGATCCTTTCCAACACCTTATATGGACCAAAAAATTAGCTGCAAGCTTAGGGCAGTAATGCTTCACCACCGTATTTTGCCTATAGGGTTTCAGCTTGAGGTAAACTCGATCTCCCACATGAAACTCGAGATCACGATGATGCTTATTAGCTTGGCCCTTCCTTAAGTCTTGAGCTCTCGCTAAATTAGCCTGAATCTGTACCAACATAGCATCCCTTTCCTTCAACGCTTCCTCCAACTCGAAATTATTCGTGGATCCCTCCTCAAAACGTAAAATTACTGGAGGTTCTCGGCCATAAACCACCTGGAAAGGAGACGCCTTCAATGATGAGTGAAACAATGTGTATACCATAGTTCAGCCCATGCAAGGTATCGAAACCAAGTTTGGGGTTGGCCTAAATCAAAGGACTCCTTTGATATGTATGAACAACAAACTTCCGCCCCACTAAGTAGTGTTTCCATTTCTGAACCGCTGCCATCAGCTCTCGTTCATACGCAGGTTTCAACTGCTCCCTCACTGTTAACATATAACTGAAAAACGCGATTGCTCTATGATCTTGCATTAACATTGCACCCATGCCGAACCCTGAAGCATCAGATTCTATCACGAATGTTTTCTCAAAATCTGGTAAAGCCAACACGGGAGCTGAAATCATCGCCTTCTTCAATGTATCAAAAGAATCCTGAGCTTTCGGTGACCAGTGGAATCTATCCTTCTTGGTTAACTCAGTTAATGGTCTTGCAATAGCACCATAACCCTTGATATATTTCCTGTAATATCCAGTCAATCCCAAAAAGCCTTGAAGTTGTTTGACTATTTTAGGTGTAGAACAGTCTCTCATAGCTGCTATCTTCGCAGCATTTGTAGCTACCCCCTCTTCTGAAATCATATGGCCCAAGTAATCTACTCGTCGTAAGCTGAAAGAACACTTTTTCTTGTTTGCCAACAATTTCTGCTCTGCAAATATACTCAGTACCACTCTGAGATGTTCTGTCACGTTTTAACTGTAGACCAGCACATCATCAAAGAATACCAGTATAAACTTCCGCATAAATGGCTTAAAAATCTTGTTTATAAGTGCTTGAAATGTCGCCGGTGCATTCGTAAGGCCAAAAGGCATCACTAAGAATTCATAGTGGCCCTCTACTGAAAAGCTTTCTTCATAATGTCCATATCTTCCATTCGAATTTGGTGGTAGCCTAAACGTAAGTCCAATTTGGAGAAGATTGTCGCTCTGTACAGTTCATCAAGGAGCTGGTCAATAACTTGTATTGGAAATTTATCTGGTACGGTTGCTTTATTCAGTGCTCTATAGTCAATACAGAACCTCCAGGAATCATCTTTTTTCTTGACCAGAAAGACCGGACTAGAAAATGGACTAGTACTTGGTCTGATAATGCATGATTCGAGCATCTCAAGAACCGTCTTCTCCATTACCACCATAGTAGCCTGTGGGTACCTATATGACGCATAGAGATTGCCGTTACTCCTGGATAGAGATTAATTGCATGTTCTTTTCCTCTGATAGGTGGCAGACTTGTTGGTAATGCAAACACGTGACTGAACTCTTCCAGGAGTGAGTTTAGCTGATCAGGAATGTTCTGAATGGATGCTGTTACCTCCTCATTGATTGCTAAAAGCTCTCTTCTTCCTTTTGCAACAATGGTAGAGATAGGCGACAATGACTTCATGGAGAACTTGAAAGTATGAATAGATGTATCTCCGAACAAATCCACTCTCTTGCCTTTATAGACAAAGAACAGTTCCTGTTTCTTCCAATCCACTTCACATTTCCCTAAAGTCTCAAGCCATTGTATGCCTAAAATAACATCAACCATTCCCAGTTCCAAAGCTATAAAGTCTGATGTGAATGAAACGTCCAACAACTGGAATGTCAATGCATTGCATACGCCAATGCCTTTGACTGTGACTCCGTTGCCTAATAGAATGTCTAGGCTTGATTCTTCACAAACATTCAACCGAAGCCTCTTCACCGCTTCAGGGGTGATGAAGTTATGGGATGCATCACTGTCTAGCATCATTATCACATCAGTCTTGTTAATTTGGCCGTACAGTTTGGTTGTTTTTGGTGATCTGATGCCAAGAAAAGAGTTCAAAGATAGCGTTCTCAATTCTTGCATTGCTTCAAGGAATATCTCCTCCTCCTCACTATCTTCGCAGTCATCCAAGACTTCCATTTCTAAGCTGTTGAGGACTGTGATTATATGGAGCTCTTTTTTAACACATTTATGAGATCGTGTCCATCCTTTCGCTTTACATTTAAAACAGATCATATCTTTCCGCATCTGATCCAATTCTTCTGGCGTATACTTCTGTTTAAACCTCCCCTCGTTGTTTCTCTGCTGTCCGACATTATCTTTTCTTTCCTGACTCTGACCTGACTGCAAAACATTATTGGGGTTCCCTTTCATCTTTGTATTAGGATCATTACGCTGAGAATTGTATGCTGACGACGATCTCAACGGATACTGTTACGGTGTTCTTGTTTCCCCTGTCACTGCACTACCAACTACTTTGCATAATGCACTCGATTTCATTCTTAAAACCGCTGCAATATGATTTTCAAGTCCCACTGGTTCTTTCATTCATATGACCTCTTTCATTTCTTAATTGAGTCCATTGTATAAAATATTTGTTAAGTGTTCATCGTCAATCCCCTCAAACAGTTCTGACAACTCCTCAAACTCAAAGATCCTGTCTGTCTGATTGATCCTGTCTGTTTGATCGAGAATAAGCGAACTGCCAGATCCTCCTCTAGAGATTCTGAAAACCGCAATGCTAGTTTGTTCTTGAAGTCTAACCAGCTGTGAAAGCTTTTTCTCTTTAATTCTCAAGCAAACCACTTCTTTACTCGTCCTTCAAGACTTAACGCAACCATCTCAAGTCGTCTATTTTCATCATAATGACTAATGTTGAGGAATCTTTTGACGTCTTGTATCCATATGTATGGATGCTTCCCCGAGAAAGCTGGCATTTCTACTTTCTGTAATATACTTTCTCTCGTAGCTAAATTCAACTTTCCAGATCGATAACCTAGCTCATTATTTTCCCGGTTTTGTTCCAGATTGTTCGAGTGTACCTTATCAGAGTTTCTGGAATACAGAGGAGCTGTTCGAGGTCTTTCCGTTGTCCCTTCTTTTTGTGCCTCAGATTGTTGGAAGAGCTGAATGATGGAGCCCATCTTTCCGTCCAGATCCATAATCTTATTGCCGAGATTCCTCAACTTTCCGTCAATCTCCTAGAAAAGCTTCACATTCTCTTTCTGTGCTACATTCAGGCGTTTGTAGCCGCTTTTGACGAAGCTTAAGCTCATTTCGCTCTCCGCGATATCCTCTTCATCGCTAAATTGTTGTTCTCCCTCAATCGATTGTTGTGATGTTGTCGCTGCTTCTCCGATTTCCGTTGATTTGAATTGAATAGGAGTAGCCATTATCGTCTTCGTCGTTTCTGAATCGTCACTCTTCCGTCGCGTTAGCTTCGACTCAGTTTCACCGCAAGACTTTAGATCGGGATTTGAGAGAGAAGAATGTTAGGATTGATGAATCAAGAGAATTACAGAAGAAGATTACGATCACATACAATCGGATCACTGATCACATATGATCAGAGAACTGCACATACGCAAATTTTGTTACAACTGTATTTTCTCGATAGTTCGGTATGTAAAACGAATCAACTATTTATATTCAGTTGCTCGAACAATATTTCACTCGAGCTAGTCCAGCTCAGCTGTTTTCTCTTGACTTTCCTCTTCTCTGTTGACCTCCTTCTTCTTCCTTCGCAGGTATACACGATGAATCGTATCAGAAGAGGTTGTGTTTAGAGTTCCCATATGTTTTATTAGACTACAGTTCAAGTAAGAGAAAATAGGGATATATCTTAACATCATACACCAGGCCTCTTGGAGTCTCATGCTCTGTTCTAATGATTGAGACCTGTTGTTCGTCTCTGGATGTTTTGAGTAATAAAATGTCAATTTTGGCAAATCTTGCAGGATGAAGCTTTTCCTAAAGATGTACAATACAATTGGTTTTTGAGCCATGCAGTCTAGCTTTTGAGACCTTGCAGGTACTTGATTAAGATCAGTTGTATTCATTTTTACGGTTGCCCTTCTTTGCAACCATGCTTAACAAAGCAGAGGGTTGATCAATCACATAATGGATCAATTTTCAGGCGTTGTTGATTCAAGGGTTTCAATTGCTTGATATGTGGATCAACCACTTAGCAGTCAAGAATTTAGACTGCCAAAGATCGAAGTTTCTTGATTCTGTGACAGCAGGTTTCATCTTCTCTCGGCTTATGATCTCTGTTAGACTGCAGTCATGCATTCTCTTGGATATTTTTGGCCTATTTGACGTTCACGTTACTTACTGGAACCCTTACCCATTGGATAGGATCATTATTGGAATGGAAAGCTCTACTCAACCGGAATCTTGGCTTCTTCCTAGATATAGATACCTTGGTAATGGCCAAGTACTTGCACATCTGGTTGCTCCATGGAATCTGGTGGATGTAGTTTTGATTCTCAACATGAGAGTAAGTATTTAATCGACTTTCTTTGTAAAAGTGCCACTCAACTGGATGCTTAATAGGCAGAGAGATCTACACATTGATTTCTTTGTCTTTGTTTCCCATTTGATTTTGGCAGGCGTTGCTAAGTGCAATACTGAGACGAGTAAAAGGATACATCAAACTGAGAGCAGCTTTAGGTGCTCTTCATGCAGCTCTTCCTGATGCAACTTCAGAACAGATACGAGCATATGATGACGAATGTGCTATATGTCCGGTATGCTTCTGTTAGATATTTCGTGGTGTCTTTGCATTTTGCAGTAGCTTACCAGTCTTGGTTCCGTTACAAATGATAGGAACCAATGGCTAAGGCTAAAAGACTTCAATGCAGCCACCTCTTTCATCTTGGATGCCTGCGATCATGATCATGGTATGCGAACTCCTTTATGCTGCTAGCGTGGTGCTGTTGCAATTGCTATTTAGATGGTGGCAGGTTGGATCAAGGCTTAAATGAGGTTTACTCTTGTCCTACATGCCGTAAGCCTCTTTTTGTTGATAGAACTGAAAGTGAGACGAATCCTAGCACAGGAGAAGTCTCAAGCGATGAACAGTTATCCCGTCAGTTTGAAAGACAAAATAATCCTGCGCATGCACTAACCACTGGAGTATTCCCCACCCTGACGCCAAATTCCATTGAAAGTGATCCTTTGAGGTTAGAGTTTATTGTTCCATCGTTAAGTATTCTTCTTAACTGCATCAAAGTAACAGTGTCTTGATAGCAACAACATCCACTAAACTTGTGATTCCGTATGCATTGTCTTAAAATTGTACTTGGTTCTTTTGGATGGCAAGTGATTGTTAGGTAAAATTTTCGATGCACAGTCCGTATTTCTGTATGCTTTGACGAGAATTTGCCATTTCTGGTTGAATTGGTAGGTCATTTATGCTTTCTGCATCGAATGAAAGGAAAACATTTTGCATATGTGAAATCTGTGAAGCAGAAGGCTTCATCAAGAAACTGATGGTTTAAGTTTTGCCTGAAACTAATGGCCATTTGTTGTTGACTTGGTGATGCCAAATTGTGTTAGTTGTAAGATTATTGTGAGTTGATATTAAAACCTTCTGCGACTCAATTTTTTTTGCAGGACCTGCAAAGAACAAATTATGTTGCTGTAACAGTGAACAATCGTCTCCAGATGTGACGATAATTTTGCGTAAAAGTAATGAGCCCTTCCGTTTTCGAGCTCTCACGCCATTTAGAAGCGTTGTTCTACTGTAAATTGGAGGCGTTCTTGCAACAGACAAGGAAGAAGAGGATCTAGAGTAGCTTTATGTTCATTGCTCTTGTTTGATAGATAAAGCTCTGATATTTGCAGATCCCTAACTTTTGCTCGCAGTCTGATGTAGTAGCCAGTCTATATGTGAATGCCCTTTTGTACTGACGCTACCTTCACTTGTATGTAATTTTACAATAAAGCAAAAAAAAAAAAAGTTGACTGTACTATCATTGATCCGATAAAGATTTTTCTGTGGTGTCATCAATTGCTCAACTGTTTCCTTAAAAGCTGGTTCCTCTCTTGTCTACTCTGTTCCGGTTTCTTTAGCTTGAATTTGCAGGTTTCATGGCTACTTGGAACCGAGGAAAGACATTCTCAGGGAACATTCTTGGTCCAGATGTTGGGTTCTTGGTTCTTGAAGCTCTTTTTACTTTGTAACTAACATGTGTTATTTGTTTTACAAACATGCAGGATTTTAGCAAATCCAAGAGCACTTTTTGAAGACAAGATGTCTCGTGGGTTGTGTCGAAGCACGAAAAGTGGTGTTACTTAAATCCGTTAAAGAGGCAGACACAACAGTCATCGTCAACCTCCAAAACCATTCTCGAGGCAGACCAAAAACCATTAAGCTGATTAAACTAATGCCTTTTAAGTATCCACATAGTATTATTATATTAACAAAAATGATACAATTCGAAACTAGCATAGAATATTTTACCGTGGTGGTCGGTAAGTTTTGGAGATTGGTCAAATTGAGATTGTGTGGAGAGACAAGAAGTAGTGAATCACTCGTTTTTCACCGAGGTTTAATATGTCCTTTTCCTTTTGTCTTATTTTCATTCTCTCTTTTTGACTCATCTTTGGCTTTTCCCATGAGCTTTTCCAGCACATTCATCTGGATTGATAAAAATAAAACACTTGTTTATTCTGTGTTTTTTTTTTCTTGGTTTCAACTCTAATTTACATATACTTAAGTGTGAACTTACTCATATAGTCATATTATGTAGTCCTTTTACGTTTCCATAATCCTTACAATCGTTAAGCCTCGTGATCGTTTTTTTCTCTTGTGACCATTATGAGTTCAGTACATGTTGCTTCAGCTCTTCTCTTGTTTCTTCTCTTGCATCTTTCTGATTCTCGTCACCTAGACAATGTTCAAATAACAGATTCTCGGTTTTCACTTGACAAGGTTCTTGTTTTTTTTATTTTACTTTCATCGGAATTTGAATCTTTCAACTTCTAAAAACTAATGCTTCTTATATTTCTGTGGTTTAGGATCAAAATGTTGTCTCTGGTTTGACATCTAAAGAACCGGTTAGAGTTTCTCGGTTTGTACCGGGGGCAAAGAAGAACCGCCACCGTCGGTCGCCGCTCTTATTCGCAGATTATCCGAAGCCGTCTACTCGTCCTCCACGTCATAACTGAAAACCTCTCTCTTTAGTTTTTTCAATCTTTAGAAGTTTCTTTGTATGCGAGAGAGTAAATAGGATCCTAACAGTTTTCTTAATATGTTTCCAAATGTGGAATTTATTTTTTGAAAGGTATAGGCTCATCCGTTCATGTTTCCCATCTGACAAAATCTATCTATTTTCAGTAAGTTTCCCAAAATAGACACACCCATCTATGTTCTATGATACTCGAAATTGTTTAGTTGCGTCACAAATTTGACGATCTGGGCCCATTTAAAGGTTTTGAGCCCAATATTGGCTCATTTGCAATTATTTCACCATGTTTTATCCACGCACAGCCCGAATGGTCTAAAATTGGGTTATTGGGATTTTTTTTTTAAATTAAGATTTTGAAATTTCATCATTATTATTCATTAATTTTTAAATTTTAATAAAATCTATTACTATTAATTTAATAAATTTTAAATTTTATTACAAAAAATTGTTATTCAAAAAATTTAGTTACTATTAATTTTGTAATTCTATTAAATATCAGTGTTATTGAAATATGGATTTTCTATAATTTTACTCATAAAATTCAACTTTCAAAATATTTTGTTTGTAAAAGAGATTTTCAAAATCCATATAAAAATAAACACACAAATATTAATATTTTTTATTAATAATTGCATCGATTAAAATAAAACAGTATAAGAAAAGAAGAATCATAGTTAGTATAAAAATAAGATTTAACTATTTTCTAATTATATGAAAATAAAAAAATGAAACTAAAAAAATACAAAATAACAAAGAATAATTTAAAATAATTCACAAAATTACAAAATATAAAATAATATATATGACTTAGTGCAACAGATGGTCAATTATTCTCACAGAAAATAATTATATGAACAAATCAAATCAATAAATAAAATATAAATTAATGGTAAAAGTAAATAAATTATTTGTTTATGCATGATTGAAGAACAAGATGAAAAAACAATGTGTTAATAAAAAGTAATATATTTATGAAAGATATTATATACATATATCTATAGTAAACAAAATATTTAGAATTTTATTAATATAGCATTTATACATGTTAACTTAAAGTTTAAATTGTAAAAGAAACAAAAGAATATGTTGATTATAAAAATCATTGAAAAATCAACAACAATCAATGAGAATCCATAATAATATATTTTTAAAATCGAAAAAAATTCACTAGAATTTTTAAAATCTCTCAACTTTACAAATCTCTCAATGATATTTGACATGCGTTCAAGAAACAAAAATATTAAATCTTAAATTCAAACAAATATCAAAATGAGAAACAAGATTGATACAACTATTATTTTGCTTGGATTAGTTGCTAAACTGTTGCAAATTTGCAATAATATATAAAGAATCATGGCTGTTGCAAACCGCTACAAAGTTTTGCAATATAGTGGCTGCAAATTGTTGTAACAAAGTACATTGAAAAATTTGGATAGATAAAATAGTTTAAAGGTGGACTTTCATATTCATATAAGTAAATTTGTTGCAAAATTGTTAGAAATATTTACAACGACTTTTGTATATCTGTACTGTATGTTGCCTTCTGTATAGGAAAAAGGTCCATTTCCACATTTGATAGTCTTGGACTTCTCTCAAACACATCATTCCAAATATGGCTTGTAGGAAACAACTCTACCTTCAGTGAGTATATAATGTAAGTGTCGCCTTTGAAAGATGGCATGCTTTTTTTTTTTTTTAATAAAACATGGCATGCTTCTTTCATGCTGATATTAGATATTTAGATGCAAGTTTAGTCGAAAACTCAAAGTCAAATTCAAGCAGCATGGTATAATCCAAAGTGTATACTTTGGTACATTCATAACCAATCTAATGATATTTGAGATTAAAAGGGCGATTGTGGCCTTTTATGTTTTTTCAGATATAATATGTTAATTTGTTAAACTAAGCTAATAATATTTAATATTGTATATGTTAGGTTGTTAAACTAAGAAAATATTATCTAGATATTTCTTTAATATTTTCTAACTCAAATCCACTTTAGTCTAAAAATAACAAAACTATAATTTAACACATCAAAAGTTTTTTTTATTCTAAATTTGAAAAAGGGAAAAATAAGAAAAACTTGAGCAGAAAAATGCATAAAATATAGGTAAAATAATGCATAAATGAACACATTAGAAAAACAAATTGACTGCAGTCTACCAATTTGATGACTATATATCCAAAACTATTATATAGTCCCGTACATCACATATTACTAAGAACGTCACAAAGCAGTGTTTAGGCGGTTTATCCCCAAGACATGGACAAATATATTCTCAAGCGTCAATCACTACTGCAAGTGTTGAACTAGTAACTTGTGAATGATCAAAAGATCCTAGTTTACAAACGAATCGAAAAAGTCACAATATTGGCACCATGAATCTTAGGTTTAAGCAAATTTATACATCTTTGGTTTAAGCAAAGTAGTATTAATATGTGCATAATGCGATAGAAGATTAAGGTATTTTAACATTCTATCAAGAAAGAGCCGGTCGAATTTCTTTAAGGAATAAAAATATGGTCAAGAAAAATGTGAAAATGGTATATATATTTCCCACGAGTTTTATAATTTAGTTAAAGTTATGGACAAATTTTTGTAACATAGGGTGGTGATCTGATTGACTTTTCTAACAAAACACATGTTTAGTTAAAGAGACATTTTGAAGTGTTAAGTAACTCACTTCCAAATAGGACGCAGAGTTGGTCGATATGGAAGTAATTAAGTAACTCACTTCAAATTTACAAAATTTAAGCTAACCAATTTAAAAAAAGAAAATCAATAAAAACCTATTGATATGGAATGAACTTTTAAACGTGATTGAAAGTTAGTGTAAAAATTTATTCTTTATTCAATAAAAACCTATATCTATGGTTTAATGTAATGCCAATATTTAGTAATGAATTTGTGTGAAAGTTATACATTCGAATAGTTAAAAACCACCTTCGTATATAAAGATTGTTTTTCAGTTCATCCAGTATATATAAACCACCTTTTTACACTATTTTCTTATAGAAGTTAGAACTTCAGCATGAATGACATATGAAGACATGACCATTTACATTTAGGTTTAGCCAAACCAACTCTAGTCACACTGTTCATTAGTATATTAGTATTTAATATTTGTGGTTTCGGAAATAATTAATATCTAATTCAAGAAATATGAGTTGTTGAGGCCTGAGGGATGGTCAAAGGGAGGAGCAGAAACAACGGCGTCAAACAAGAAGATTCTGACTAGTAAAATTTCAATTTCCAAAAGATCTTCTCAATTTTATACTCTACTTGCGAATAATTATTTGTTTCCCTATCAATAAAACAATTACAGTATATATAACACAATTCATATGGTGATTATAAAATAAGTAACTAAATTATAAAATCGGGATCCAACTGTGAAGTGGTCCTACAATCTTCCCTCATTGGTACCGAACGAACCTTACATCTCCTCGAAAAGCCAAATCTCTTCTCTCTTTTTTTTTTCCAGCCTATTTTTTTTTACAGTCTTTCCTTTTCCACTTCCAAAATGGTTCCTCTACTTTGTCGTCTTCTTGTCAGAATCTTTGACCGTCTTCGTTCCAATATGTTGACACTACACTTGCCTCTCGTCAAACCTAAGTTTGACCCGACTTTTCTCTTTTAACTTCTTTGAGACGTTGTTTTTTGTTTCACTTGATACAAAATTAGTAATTTAGTAAATAATAATAGGAGTTCAACAAAAGTTTAAGAGAATTCCTTCATCGTATTGATATAAGATGTTAAGTATATATAGGTTACAACGATTAAGTATTATACTGAGATGCTAAAACTATATACGAATATTGCTATATATATACAGAAATAGGAAAGTATCCTAATCGTAACACCTCCCCTCAAGTTGGAGCGTGCAAGTTATAAACGCCTAACTTGCCTAATAAATGATTGAATTGCTGTCGCCCAAGCGCCTTAGCGAAGATGTCCGCCGGTTGCTATGTTGTACGAACGTGAAAAGTAGCAATATTACCAGCGGTGATCTCATCACGGATGAAGTAATAATCAGATTCGATGTGTTTAGTACGCTCATGGAAGACCGGGTTTGCTGCGATATGAAGTGCGGATTTGCTATCACAAACAAGCTGCATAGGCTGATCATGAGTGATACCAAGAGAGAGGAGAACTTCTTTAACCCACATGAGTTCTTGACAAGTCATCGACATGGCTCGATACTCAGCCTCAGCGGAAGAGCGTGAGATAACATCCTGTTTCTTTGTCTTTCAAGAGACCGGGGAGTTGTCGAGAAGAACCAAGTAGCCAGTGAGAGAGCGTCGAGTCAGAGGGCAGGCTGCCCAATCAGAGTCACAAAAAGCAGTGATTTGAAGTGACGAGGTAGAGGAGAGTAAGATACCTTGACCAGGACATCCCTTTAGATAGCGAACCACGCGGAGAGCTGCATCCCAATGATCAGACAACGGAAGCTTCATACATTGAGCAAGAATGTTAACCGCATAGCTTAACTCAGGTTTGGTGTGTGTAAGATAGACTAGACGGCCAACAAGCCTGCGATATTGCTCAGGATACGGATGCGGAAGACTCTTTGAAGAGAGGAGTTTGTGATGTTGTTCCATAGGCGTTTCTGCAGGTCGAGCTCCTGTGAGACCACATTCAGTGATAATGTCGAGACAATATTTTCGCTGGGATAAGTAGAGACCGTCGAGGCCACGAGCAACTTTAATCCCTAAGAAGTACTTGAGAGGACCAAGGTCTTTCATCCTGAAACACTCGCTGAGATAGACTTTGAACTTAGTGATAACAGAAGAATCATTACCACAGATCACCAAATCGTCAACATACACCAAAATATGTAGAACCGTGGAGCCGCGAAGGTAGCTGAATAACGAGTAGTCTTTCTTTGACTGTATGAAACCATAGTCAATAAGAGAAGTAGATAGCTTCGCAAACCAACATCGAGGTGACTGTTTTAAACCATAAATCGACTTCTTAAGTTTGCAAACAAGGTTAGGATTCTCTGTTTTGAATCCCGGAGGCGGTTTCATATAGATAACTTCATCAAGATCACCGTGAAGAAAGGCGTTATGAACGTCCATTTGATGCAGTTCCCAACCTTTTGCAGCTGCAACATCAAGAACAAGGCGTACCGGTCTGCATTTTTACAACCGGTGCGAAAGTTTCAGAATAATCAGTACCTTCTTTTTGATGATTTCCAAGAGCGACAAGGCGAGCTTTATAACGCTCGATGGATCCATCTGAGTTATATTTGATTCGATAAACCCATTTTGATCCAAGCGCTTTCATGCCGTGAGGGAGGAATGCCATATCCCACGTGTTGGCTTCTTCCAAAGCAACTACTTCAAATCCCATTGCTTTACACCATCGTTCGTCTAATATAGCTTGATTATAAGTGACGGGTTCTTCAGATAAACTGAGTGCAGCAAGGTAGCGTTGATGGTTTTCAGAGAACCTATCGCATGTGATGAAGTTAGCAAGCGGATATAGACAAGTGCCAGCAGGAAACAAAGAAGACTTTAAATCACATTGTGCAGAGTAGGTGACGTAGCCCTTAAGTTTAACAGATTTTTGCTTTTCTCGCAAACCACGACCGAGAGGTTCAGAAACTAAAGACGGACGGCAAGGTTTCTGTGACGTTCGGAACTGCAGGTATGGTCTGGACTTCAGGAATGACCGGAACTGCAGGAATCACTGGAACTACAGGTGTAGCAGGAACCGTAGGAAGCGTGGGAACTTCAGGAGATGCTAGTACTGATTCATCATCTGGTGTATGGTCATTTTCAGAGAAATCAGTGTCAAGATGATCATTAATCAATTCTGGAAGAGCTGTAGTAGAGGATGGTAGAATATCTTCATCAGAGACAAGAAATGGAGGCTTGACAAAGACGATAGTAGTGGAATCTGTAGAGATGTTCTTGGTAGTAGCAAAGGGAAAGACATCCTCCTGAAATATAACATCACGAGACACAAATGTGGCTTGAGAGTCAAGGTCATAAATCCTCCAACCTTTTTGACCGTGAGGGTATCCAATAAATATCCCTTTGTGTCCTCGTGCTTGAAACTTATCTATACGAGCTGAATGTTTCTTCGCAAAACAGAGACTGCCAAACACGCGAAGGTGATCATATGATGGTGACTTTGAATAAAGGATTTCATACGGAGTCTTCCCATTGAGCAACAGAGTAGGTGTTCGATTAATTAGATAGGCAGTGGTGAGTACACTTTCTCCCCAGAAACGTGTAGGAAGTTCTGCTTGGAAGAGCAGGGAGCGTGCTATGTTGAGGATGTGACGATGTTTTCGTTCGACGCGACCATTTTGCTGTGGAGTATAGACACATGAAGTTTGGTGAATGATCCCTTTTTCAGCAAAAAACGATCGGAGGCCCATAAATTCAGTTCTGTTATCACTTCGGACTATCTTGACATGCTTGTTAAACTGGCAAAGGGCCATTGCAACAAATGTTGGAAGTATAGAAGCCACCTCACTCTTTGCAAGTATGAGATACGTCCAGACGGCACGAGAACGATCATCAACAATCGTTAGAAAGTAATGAGCACCACAAGAAGAGGCAAGTTTATAGGGCCCCCATACGTCATAATGAATCATGGAAAAACACTCTTCTGCTTTATTGAAACTTTCAGAAAAACTAGCTCGAGTTTGTTTTGCTTTGACGCAAACATCACAAATCGTCTTTAAATCGCTACTACAACTATCAAAATCCTCTAAAGTATGCAAAACTGATGATAGAACTTTCGTTGAAGGGTGTCCCAAACGCATATGTCAAAGTGCCTTGTCATTCTTCCGCTTCGCTACATTAGCACGAGCTGAGACTGTCCCTTGAAGATGATACACCCCGTTCATTTCCTTACCGACTCCAATCAGCGTCTTCGAAGTAAGGTCCTGTATCACGCAAACCTTGTCAGTGAACATTGCAAAGCAGTGCAGCTCACGTAACAGACGAGCAACAGAGATGAGTGTGCAGGAGAGATCAGGCACAAACAGAACACGAGTGAGTTTCATAGTGTCTCCGAGAATCAGTGTCCCTTCTTTAGTAGCAATAGTGTGTTTAGAATTTGGTAGAACGACCATACTATGAGGGATCTCATATATATCAGTAAGCAAATCTAAATAACTGGTCATGTGATGAGAAGCTCCAGAATCGAGAAGAAAATCAACACAAGTTGACTTACCGGAGAGTTTTTCGGATGTAGATGCATTGTCAGGTTTTAAGAGGTTGACAATTGCTGACCATGCCTCCTTGCTTACTCCTGGGATGTCGGGGAAATCAGAGGCTCGAGCATTGTTCACACGATATGGAGAACCACGTCCTCTGCCTCTGCCACGAGTCGTGTTACTGCGGCCACGACCACGACTTGTTCCAGCATCACCATACTTCTCAGTGTACCATTCGGGAGTACCATGTAGTTTGAAACATGTATCAACACTGTGATTAGATCACCCACAGTGAGTGCATGGTCCGAGATTGTTAACGCGAGTAACCGCGGCAATTGCGTTAACTCTAGTTTGAACAGCAAATCCAACTGCATCCACACGTTCTTCTTTGCTTCTCACGACCGTTAGATGCTGCTCCTCTGCAACTATCTCAGAGTAGATGTTGTCGAGATTAAGGCCAGAGTCGCGACTTAAATGGCCAAGAATGTTTGTGCGAGTGGTGCCAAATTTTGCTGCATCTAGTCCCATAAGAAATTGATGAATCCTTTCATGATCACGTCGCTGAATCTGACGAAGCATATGAGGACAATCAGATCTGTCACAGCAGCAAGTGAGAAGCGGTTCATAATCATCCAGATCGTCCCACATCACCTTTAGTTTGCCAAAGTAATCAGCTACAGCCTGGCCACTTTGACGACAAGCAACTAGATCTGCTTTGAGTTGATGCACACGAGAAGCGTTTCCTACGGAGAAACGATTTCGGAGATTTTTCCACATGACTTTTGCATTATCAACGACAGAGATTGATTTCTGCACCTGTGGGTCAAGACTTGCGTACAACCAGCCAACCAACATAGAGTTCGTTTGCAGCCAACGAAGATAGTCAAGAGTATCAGAGGAAGGCTTTTGGAGCGTGCCATCGATGAAGCCCAGTTTATGCTTGGCCTACAAGTTGATGCGAGTAAGCTTCGTCTAACGTTCATAGTTTTCACCATTTAACAGCATTGGTGTAAAAACATGATGAGGATGATCCGATGGATGTAGATAGTAAGGAGATGCTGAGATTGCATTCTTTTCATGAGTAGTAGAGTTAGATACTTCGACTGGTTTAGTCATGATGTTGAAGTTTGAATAGATCGCTTAGAGAGATTGAAGGAAGGAAAAATTTTGTGTTTGATTTTAGGTTATTAGCGGGCTCTGATACCATACCAAGTTTAAGAGAATTCCTTGATCGTATTGATATAAGATGTCAAGTATATATAAGTTACAACGATTAGGTATTATATTGAGATGCTAAAACTATATACGAATATTGCTATATATATATAGAAATAGGAAAGTATCATAATCGTAACACATATGTAACAATTTGTTCTGTTTATACTTTATACGGTAAGAATGGTTAAATTGGGTATGCTTAAACTCAATGCTATCTCCATCATTGATAATTTAGTGCTGGTTTATTAAAATATTGTGACCAGCTCATTTCGATTTGGACTAATTTGTTTATTTGACACTGACGTAGTGTTTGCATATTATTGACTTATTTACAATACTGTTGCGCTACTAGAAAGTTACAAAAAACATGACATGAAAAATGTTAGTTAAAAATTGGTGGGGAAATAAAAAAGAAAAAGAAGCTTTTAGTGTTAGTTGAAACAGTGGAAACCAAATTTTAAATTAAAAATGTGAAACCTGAGGAGTGAGTATGTTTTTATAAATGCTCATAATCGTTCCCTGAGTAGTAAAAAAAATCATAAGAACGTAAGAAGAAGAAAAAGCAAGTAAAATCATTAAAAAATGGGATAATTTGTAACAAGCCACAACTTTGTGCCACGTAAGCAAATCCTATGGTTGAAGTTTTACATTGGTCACGTGGAGCCCATGTCGACTCCACGAGAGGTCCCTCCTGTTTTTTGGAACTGAGCCGTGAAAATGATTTTGTTAAAATTTAAAAAATTAAAAAAACCGTCACCGACCTCACCACTCACCAGCTGTGTCCGAGAGCGACCGCACCAAGCCAGCCATCTCACCATGGAGGGACCCACCATTCGACTTATCCACGTCAGACCTGACTCGACTAATCCCCGGCTCGTAAAACCTTGAAAACCAGCTGCCACGTGTCTATCGCCGTAGTTTAAATATGGGCCCCCCAATGTGATCGGCGGTTTTTTTGGAACTATTATTAACCACACTAATTTAATTAATTAGCAATCGAGTTGTTAAGTAACAACAACTAGGAGTGGACGCGGATCAAATATCCGGAAATTTTTTAGTATTTCTGGTTTGCTCTATTTTTAACAGATATTTAATTTTATGATTTGATTTGCTCTGAAAATATACGGATATCTGAATTTTCGGATATCCAGAAAATTTACAAATATTTATGGATATTTGCGGATATTTACAGATATTTATAAATATTTAGTTTGATTCGTTTAATATACACAAAACTGAAAGTACATCAATTTTTATTATATAAAAATATTTTTCATCTAAACTATTAAGTGAAAATAACTAAAAGAAAATATTTTATTTTATAAAAAAATCTATAAAAAATAAACCTACAAAATTAAGATGACGAAAAAATGATATTTTATATTTAAAAATAATATTAGTTATTTGAAACTTTAATATTAAACTTTACGAAAAAACTTTTGTTGATATTTATTTACTAATATTAAATAAAATGTTATTTATTAACATATTTTAAGTTTAAACATATTATTTATTTTTTATAATTGGTTATTTAGTCATTTATTTTATATAATCAAATGAACAATTAAAAATTTAAGAAGAAAATTGAGAATATATTAATAAATATAATTGATATATACATGATAATATATAATAAATTTATAAAGATACGGATCGGATCGGATATCCGACGTTATCTAAAAACATATTTGTGATTTGCTCCATTTTGTACAGATATTATATTTTGCTATTTGTTTTGCTCCGAAACTTTACGGATATCCAGATTTTTTGAATCGGATCAAAGCAAATATCAGTTCGAAACGGATATAACGGATATTTTGTTCACTCCTAACAACAACCCACCGTGCGAGGAAACACTTTTTTAAATAATCACGGCGTAATTCCACGCGCCATACATCTTACTTTTACTCACGCGCTGTTTCATTGGTTGCGTGTTAACATGGACACGTCACCTATTTGTTCAAAATTTTCTGGCGAGTCAACAACAACCGTCGGGAGATGGTTTTAAACACGAAATAAAAAAAAAGTTTCATTTTATTAGTTTTTGTTTCGATAATTACCAAAAAAATGTCGATTTCCTTCTGTTTTTAGTTTTTACCTTCTCAGAGTTTATTTATTTATTTAATAGCTAAATTTGAAAAAAATAAAGAGTAAAATTTTGGACTTATTTATTTTTGGGGTATATAGTTTCTGCGATTTTCTCGGGCACTTAAAGAGACATTTACAGTCGTCTTTTGGCAAATCTTTTTGTTTTTTCTTCCTCCTTCCCATTTATTTTCTGTGTCCCTTATTTGATTGCCGAGAAACCGCAAGAAAAAAAAAAACTTCTTCTTCCTCTTCCCGTCGTTTCCGCTTTCAGTTTTGTATCTGCATTTTTTTCACAAGGTTCGTCTTTTCTTTTTGTGTGGCACAAATTAGACATTTAACAATTTCTTCCTTCTGTGTGTTTCCCTCTCTGAGCTCGGATTCGTTTTTAAGAAGTTAGGGATGTTAAAAAAACGGATTTTTTCTTCTGGGTTTTTTGAAAAATTGGTACTTTGTTTTGTTTGTGGATTTTATTGGAGAGTGACAATGATTTGTCAAGCTTTGCGCGCAATACATTTGAATAGTGGTGGGTCTAACATGTTTTTAATTGTCTATATCCTGCAAGTGTGTTATCAAACTTGGGTAAAATTTAATGTTTTCTTCGAACCCATACAAATTCTCTGATGTGTATATGAATGAGTGGCAATATTGGTTTTCAGTTTTTGTATGTATATGTATCTGTTTTTCCTTTCAATGTGTCTTTTTTACCTCTTTTTCTGAATTGTAATTTTTACAACAGTAGTTAATTTGTAGAATCATATGTTTGTGAAATCTAATTGTATCTGATGCTTGAAATGTGTAGTTTTTGATTTTTCTTGGCTCTATCCTTGAGCTTCAAATGTTGGTCAAAAATTCTTAAAGGTCTGAGATTTCTCTCAGTCAGAAATTCTGTTTGGACAAATAATGCCAATTTTGTTCCTTTGGTTTACAAAGTCATTTCATGAATAATGTGTTTTCTTGATTACCCTTTTTCATAACAACTGTCAGCAAAAAAGACAAACCTTTTTGTTTGTTTCTCATTTGATGAATAGCTTGAAGCTCCCAATATGTAACTCTCTGGTATCCAATGTTTTTCCTCTTGTAGCTTAAGAGAATGCTTTCAAAACATTTCATTTCTTGAGTCAACAGAACAAGTTCTTGTTCACACTTCAGTAGCTTTTTTTTTATTTTTGTCTTAACTGGTTTCTTGGCATCTGAATTTCAGGGTCCCTGAGGAAGAGGACTCTTCATTGAGTAGAAAAATTATAAATCGCAGAGCTTCTTCTATCCACAATCCATTGAGGAACTTGGGTTTAATATAGTTTGGTTGATATCTTGGGTGTTGTTATGGACATAAAATCTGGTCACTCGTCTCCTGTAATGACTGATTCTCCACCAATAAGCAACTCAAGATTAACCATTCGTCAGAACAGACTACCTTACTCATCAGCAGCAGCAGCAGCAGCAGCAACGGCTCTCTCACAGAACAACAATCTTTTGCTAACCGTTCCCAGAAAGAAAACCGGGATTCTTGATGACGTTAAGTCTAATGGTTGGCTTGACGCAATGAAATCTTCTTCTCCTCCTCCGACACTAGTTAACAAAGACAACGATGCTACGGACATGACTTACCGCGAATGGACGGTCTGACTCTGTCCCTTACTGTCCTCTCTTCTTTTTTTACTGAACATCGCGTCGTTGTTATGATCTGATGATCTTTTTGTCTTGTAAATCCTGTTTTTAGCAGCTCAAGTATCCATCAGCTTTAACTACTTTTGAGAAGATTATGAGTTTTGCAAAAGGCAAAAGAATAGCATTGTTTCTTGATTACGACGGGACACTCTCGCCTATAGTTGAGGAACCTGACTGTGCCTACATGTCAAGTGCTGTAAGTTTTTTTCTTTTCACTTAACTCAAAACGCTTAAACAAATCAAGATTTGTGATTTCACCCTCCTAGTGAATAATCTTGTTTTCACCGTTTTTACATGTTTTAGATGCGTACTGCAGTGCAAAACGTTGCCAAGTACTTCCCAACAGCGATCATTAGTGGAAGAAGCCGCGATAAGGTTAATGTTTACTTCATTTCATCTTCTTCATCGACAACATTTTCTTGTGTGGTCTAATGTGTTAGTAACTTTGTGATTGTTTCTTGTTTGATCTAATATAATCTAATAATCAATTCTTGCTTCAGGTATATGAGTTTGTTAGATTGAGTGAGCTTTATTACGCTGGGAGCCATGGAATGGATATTATGAGTCCTGCAGGGGAATCTTTGAACCACGAACATAGCCGTACTGTATCAGTTAACGAACAGGTTTAGTTTCTTGCTAGATTGTTTGTTTTCTTGCAATATCGTTTTTTATGCATCAGACTCTTGAAAATGTGAATATTTGGCGAATTTCAATTCAGGGGAAAGATGTAAATCTGTTCCAGCCAGCTAGCGAGTTTCTACCGATGATCGATAAGGTATATTCACAAATTACATCTTCTAATTGTATAGCTTATAGTAATAACAAGATTGTCGATTTGTTGAAATTTATCTTCCTTCTCAGGTGCTTTGTTCGCTTATAGAGAGTACAAAGGATATCAAAGGTGTAAAAGTAGAAGACAACAAGTTCTGTATCTCTGTGCATTACCGCAATGTAGAAGAAAAGGTTTGGTTTTCTCAAATTCAATAACCGGTTTTGTTTTGTTTCCTTTAAACCAAAACATCTTTCTTATTAATAAATAAAACTCTTCTTTTCACAGAACTGGAGTTTGGTTGCACAGTGCGTTGATGAGGTCATTAGAACATATCCAAAGCTACGGCTAACACATGGCCGGAAGGTAAAAAAACATCTGAATCTCTTACATATGTCAACATAAATTTCAAAGTTTTGATTTTTGATTTTGTTTCTTGGTTTGCTTAAAAAGGTTTTAGAGATCCGTCCGGTTATTGACTGGGACAAAGGGAAAGCTGTGACATTTCTACTTGAATCTCTCGGTATGTTTAAAAGTTAAAACATTTAACCTCCTCTGGTTCTGTTTCTGAATCTTGGTTTTAGCCATTGACCATGAAAACAATTTTCAGGACTAAACAACTGTGAGGATGTTCTTCCAATCTATGTCGGGGATGATCGAACAGACGAAGATGCATTTAAGGTTTGTTATTTCGGTCCAAAACTCAGTTCTGAACATTCCATTTAAAGAAATAGTTTTGACTTAAGGCGCAAGTAATGTTTAGGTATTACGAGATGGGCCTAACCATGGTTATGGTGTATTAGTCTCTGCTGTTCCCAAAGATAGCAATGCCTTTTACTCGCTTCGTGATCCATCTGAGGTAAACTAACAAATCACATAATTGAATACTTATGAATAAGTTATATGAATTCTGATAATAAGTTTGATTGTGTTGCAATTCATCTATCAGGTGATGGAGTTTCTGAAATCATTGGTGACATGGAAGAGATCAATGGGTTAGTAGAAGAAGCAGAAAATGGCTGACGTTAATATATATATTATATTATATATGGAAGTTAGAAGATTAATGTTATACAGAGAGAATGGAGAAAGAGAAAAGATGATGATGCAAACGTAAAGCATGTTTAGTTTTTCTTTCTTTGGTTCTTGATTTTTCTTTAAAGTTGTTTAAAATACCCGTTGAGGTTTAACTTAACGGTGTCGGAGGGAGAGATCACAATGAAGGCTTAAAAACATGCCGGAGAAACTTTTTTCCCGATCATTCTCTCATTCTTCGTCTTCTCTTACAACTGTAAATTCTTCTTTCATCTCGAAACAACTGTTTCTGTCTTGTGTTACTAAATCTCGGATTAATTCAAACCATTTGTCTCAGTTCCTGATTCCCTTTCTTTGATCTGAATGTGGCTGAGAAAGTCTCTACGTACATTGTGGGGAAGCTTGTAAAGACTTTAGAATGTCCTAATACAAGAAAAAGAAGATAGACGAGATGGAGAACAGGAGAAGGAGATAAAAGAAGAAGAATCCATTTCTTTGTTTTCTTGATGTAATCTGAAGTTTCCAAGAACCATAAAAAATGTTCTCCTAAAAAGCGTGAAGATAAGGCAAACATTAATGGTAAGTAAAAAAGTATAATTCATTAGGACCAAGATCAAAGATCACCTAGCTTGTTTAAGGATATCCACATCTACATCTTTACATGTGAAGCTTGCTAAAGGAAGGACAACATAAGTAGAAGAGATGAGATGTCTGAAAATCTTATTCTTGAAGTTGAAGTTTTTGATGTATGGAAAATATAGCGTATGAGTCTTTTCCCATTTTCTCATTATAACAAATACATATTGGTGGATGTGGATTATGTATCTAAATGGATAGGGACCATTGCAAGTCCTATTAACGATGCCAATGTGGTGATTAACCTCTTAAAAACCATCATCTTCTCAAAGTTTGGAGTGCCAAGAGTTGTAATAAATGATGGGAGGATTACTTCATCAACAAAGTCTTTGAGAATTTGCTTAAGACGCATAGAGTTAAATATAAAGTCGTCACACCATACCATCCACAAACAAGTGATCAGGTTGAAGTTTCTAACAAAAAGATCAAGGCTATATTGGAGAAGACAGTTGGGGTTTCAATGACATCAAAATTGGATAATGCACTTTGAGCCTATTGAACTACATTCAAGACACTTATTGATATCTTATATATCTCTATTCTATATGGGAAGTCATACCACTTACCAATGGACTTGGGATACAAGGCTCTATGGACAGTCAAACTTCTAAACTTTGACATCAAGACTACTAAAAAAGAGAACTTGATAAAGCTTAAAGAGCTTCATGAAATTTGCTTGGATGTTTATGAGAGCTTAAAGGTCTACAAGGAAAGAACCAAAGAATTTTATGACAAGAGGATTGTGACTAAGGACTTCAAGACTGGAGACCAAATGCTGCTGTACAACTCTAAGTTAAAAATATTTCCTGAGAAGCTCAAACTAAGGTGGTCTGGTCGTTTCAAAATGAAGGAGGTGCTACCTTATGTACCTGAACAAGAGGCCATGGTAATCTCTAGCGCCACATGGCTCCAATTTTCTATATTTAATAAGCAGTTCAACGATGAATTGTGATTCCAATACTGAGTAGATTCTTCTTCTTTCGAGTATACTGATCAAAGCTCTGAAACTGAAAATTTTAAATAATTAGATTCCTCATAAATTGAATACATATTGCTATATTTTATGTAATATCTTCATACTTTATACAAATTGTTACTATGATTAACATAGACTAACTTTTAAATCGCGCAAAAAATAAACAAAATAAAATCGAAAAAGTAAAAAAGTAAAAAAAAAATATATATATATATATAAATAAAAAAAAATTTAAAGAAAACTTTCATAGAAAGGCGAATATGCTGAGATCTTCCAGAATACTTAAAATCAATGTCAGTTTGCAACATTGCTACCAAGCGCCCCACGAGTGAAGTTTGCGAGTGGACTCACTAGGGAGTGGTTTCAGCTCCTGTCAAATTCTCTAACTGTCACAAGGTCAATGAAGGATGCGTTGGAGCCTGAGAAGTGCCACAGGACAAAGATTGAAAAGAGCCCGAGCCATTCAAGATTCCGAGTTTATCAGCCCAATCACAACTCTCCTATCAACCCAGAATAATATCAATTCATCGGTCAGGTGGTGGCCATTGCCTTTTTAGGGCAGCTCCGTATGAGTGTCTCTTTCACCCCTTGTCTCCACAAACAGATAATCGGTGATGAAGTCACCACCCCATATGACTTTTCCATGGCGCATCCAGTGGTGTTTAGGTCATTGGTAGATCTGTTGAGTAAAGAGGACTCAGAAGACATGGGTCCGTTCTTCGAGAGACTGGATCAAACATAAGAGCTCAAGTCTGAGGGAAGTACCATAAGCGTGACAAACGAGAATAAATACATGAAAACTACTTGTATTCAAGGAAAACTTGAACGTTTCCTTGAGAGTACTCAATTTACGCCACACTTAACTTAATTCAACCGTACTTAAAGACCTGAAACCAAAGAGGAATACTTGAAAAGCCAGGCACATTCTCTTCAAGGTGATATATTCTATTCTACATTGTTTAGCTGTTTATCAGCTGATATCTCTGTACATAGAACAGTAGAACTTCAGTCATATATTTGTTCTTTTATTATTCTATACTTTTCTATTTTATTTTCTGTTGATCTCAGATGTTTCTGGTGGTAATCTCTTCGTGCTGGAATTTGTGCGTATGATGAGTTCCAAACCAATTCTAAAGTAAGATACAGTCTTCTTATTTTATGGGATTGATGACGAAAGTAAGACCCTTTGTTCGATCCTTTATGAGAGAAGCAAATGAGATGTTCGTGATGTATATATACACGATGTGCGATATGTGTTACACTCAGGAGATGGCTAAGCTGATAAATCCGAAAGGTGAGTATTTTCGGGATCATACCATATCTCGTGATGAACTGATGATCAGTGAGATATAAGAAGAGTTTTAATGTTGTCTTGGGAGAGGAAGAAGTTGTTGTTATCGTCGATGACTCAAAGAATGCTTTTAATCAAACGAGCATCAAGGTAACTTCATAGAGATTAAGAGCTACAAAGTGCAAACAGTTTAAGAAGAACTCTAATTCGCTATCAGAGATAAAGATGGATGAAAATGAATCCGATAGTTCTTCTTAACATCCTAAAACAAACTCATTACCTATTCTTCGAGGACTCAGGGTAAAGATCAAACCAGTAAAGATGCGAGATCAGTACTAAAACAAGCGCTGAAAATGAAAACATGACACTGAATCGATGTTATTCTCACAAGTATCATACATGTAATTGTAAGTTATGTATATAAAATAAATAGTTTCTTTTTTTAAAAAAAGTATGTAAATCCAAATCAATTTCTCTTTTCTTCTTGTGTGTTTGGATTCCCGTTGTATTTATAGGATCATTCGAAAGTTTTTTTTTTTTGCTAAAATCATTCTAAAGTTTCGGTGTTGTTTGATTTGTGTTTGTCCTCAGCATATCGCAATGCTGATTCGTTAGAGATCGGTTTATGTAAGGAAGATTTATGTGTTGATAATTCTACTGCTGATATTGTTAATTTGTCAATTGTCACTTGTTTCTTTTTAGTCTTACCCACAGAATTATGCATGTTTATATTTGAATGGTGATGCAACGACATTAATAAACCACTAGATTGATTTCGCCAGCTGGGTTGTTTAGAATATTTTGTTATATTACTGTGTTAAATGTCATTAGATCATGTTTAATGCTGGTTTCTTAATAAATATCTTAACTTAATTTTTTTTTTTTTAAAAGTAAAAAATCTAAAAAGAAACAGCTCTTATAACTTTCATTTAAGAGCTGGATCTAAAATTTTTCTAGATATATGTTATCATATAATTGATTTGTTTTCTTTTATATTTAAAATTTATTTATATTATTATATTATATTAATATTTTATATTTAAGAAAGGTATTTTAATGTTTCTTGCATTGCACATGATCTTAAGTCTGTGGAAAATCCATCTTTAGGTGAAAATTAAGGATGCCCACAATTGTGGAATTGTGATATAATAGTGTGATGGTATGCGTATATGGAAAATATTTTACAACTTTTGCTAGGCATGCTTTGGTATGAAGTAACAATTATACAATTACAATTTTTTCAATCAAATCCTAGCGATATCCGAAACTCGTCAAACCCCACATATATAATTCAGAGAATTTGATTTTATATATTAGTTCATCTAGGAGATAACATTGGACAGTACTCCATAAAATTGATTTTAAGTGTACGAATCCGGATTAACGAGGTGTGGCTCCATTTTCCAAAGATTGCCGAGATTTTCTACATAGTTTTCAGATTA
Source organism: Thlaspi arvense (assembly GCA_911865555.2). Classification (NCBI taxonomy): domain Eukaryota; kingdom Viridiplantae; phylum Streptophyta; class Magnoliopsida; order Brassicales; family Brassicaceae; genus Thlaspi; species Thlaspi arvense. The sequence goes on along the minus strand of OU466862.2, from coordinate 10,678,624 downwards.
CATGTGATCTGTTGAGTTGGAGAAGCGTGCGATCCACGTAAAGACAGGTCATAGGTAGGTGCATGGGGACTTGATGAATTGGTTAAAATAGTACAAACAAAATTTTCTGCTTCTCTCAGGCTCTCACACGCATCAAACATAAAGCATCTTGTTTAAACTAAGATCTACTTCTCTCGGGCTTACTATATTTTCCGAATCCATTTCACACGTTTTCCTGATCTCTAACCGGTATATATAATCTAGTCAAAACAAATAAGATCGTTTTTACCGCTTGAGCCTTCTTTTTTTTGTACGTGAATCAATAAACATTGAACATGATTCACAAACAATCCACTTGTGCTTATGTATATTACTTTGGGTTTGCAAAATTAACATTTGAATATACATGGCTGTTATTTTCTTTGACAATGAAAACCCGGAAAGTTATAAAATAGGAACTTATTGGTAGATGGTAGACATGTGGATGGTCAAAGCTATATGTTAAACTTGAAAAGCTCAATTTTTTAAACAAAAAAAAAGAAATAAAAAAGAAATAGTGAACGTCATTATATAAGAAGACCATGCCATGATTGCATTTTGCCATTGACGTGAATTAAATCAGAGTTCTCGAGACACCCAAATTTCAAAATCAGGTTTGTTTTTGTTTGTTTTAACTGGCATCAATAAAATGTCAATATTCATTGCATGAGCGTTTTCACTAACTATCAACTTGTACGTAAGTACAACTCAATATATTAATTCTATTGCTAAAGAGCCAAAGTTAGCAATTCTTTGATTTTAGGTGAACTAAAAGACAACCAAATATGAGTTTGTGCTCTAATCTCAGCGACAAATTAGACGAGAAGATTTTGGAAGACTTGACATCCAATGTGAAGCAAATACAAGACAGTTTATTGGAGGAGATACTCACACTTAACGCAAACACCGAGTATCTTCGGCGTTTTCTGCATGGAGGTTCAGATAAAGAGCTTTTTAAGAATAATGTTCCTGTGGCTACTTACGAGGATGTGAAGCTTTTTATCGAGCGTGTCGTCAATGGAGAATCCTTTGATGTTATTTCTGGCATACCCATTACCGGGTTCCTTCTAAGGTATATACTTTTATGTTTCTTAATATTTTTATTTTTTTATGTCTCTAAGTGTATAAAAAGTAATTGATCAACGTGATGCTTGAGGAAAGACTCTAGAATTAATGCTCTAATGTCTTTTGACTATAGTTCTGGAACTTCGGGAGGAAAACGGAAGATGGTTCCTCGTAACAACAAGTATTTGGAAAACTTGAAGTTCATCTATTATTACCGCTCGATCGTTATAAGCAAGTAATGATAAACAAATTTATCTGGCTTCTTTTTGATTTAATAAAAACATTATTGTATTTTTAAAATTAATGATTGAAGTCTCTTTTGGTTTCATAGGCATATAGATGGTCTCAAGCATGGAAAGGGAATGGTGTTTAACTTTTGTAAACAAGAGAACACAACTCCTTCTGGTTTGCCAGCTTCAGTCGCGACGACGAGCTTTTTCAAGAATGATTATTTCAAGAACCGACAACCATTTTGGCATTGGTCATACACAAGTCCTGACGAAGTCATTTTGTGTTCAGACAACAACCAGAGTTTGTACTGTCATCTTCTGTGTGATATCATTCAAAGAGACGAGGTTGTGAAGGTTGGTGCAGCCTTTGTCTCTATCTTGGTCCGAGCAATCACATTTCTTGAAAAAAATTGGAAAGAAATTTGTGCTAATATCCGTTTTGGTCGTCTTAGCGAGTGGATCACTGATATTAGTTGTAGAGATTCTGTTTCAAAGATCCTTGGAGAACCAAACCCTGAATTGGCTGATCTCATAGAGAAGGAATGCAACAAAAAATCATGGGAAGGTATAATCCCAAGACTTTGGCCTAAAACCAAATTCATCGAAAGCATTGCAACTGGTCAAATGGCTCAACACATTCCAACGTTAGAGTTTTACTCTAACAAGCTGCCTTTGATTTCATCTAGCTATGTTTCTTCTGAAACTATGTTTGGGATTAACATGAATCCTTTATGCAAACCGCAAGATGTGTCATACACATTTATGCCCAACTTGTCATATTTTGAGTTCCTACTTGTTGATGCCGGTGACAAATTCGAAATTGTTGATCTCGTGGATGTCAAGTTAGGGTGCCTTTACGAGCCCTTGGTCACAAATCATTCTGGTGAGTTAAGTTAAATACTTGGCGACAAATGTGTCTATATATCTTCTTGTTTCAACTAATTGATTAATATTGTTTTTTTTTTTTTTTTTTTTGGTTTTTGCTAGGTTTACACAGATATAAGATGGGTGACATTTTAGAGGTAACTGGATTTTACAATAGCGCACCACAATTTAGATTTGTGCGTAGAGGAAATTTGGTTCTAAGTGTTCATTTGGAGAAAACTACTGATGAAGACCTTCTAAATGCGGTGACGCATGCAAAGATGGTTCTCGAATCATCAAATTTGATGTTGATGGACTTCACAAGCTATGTTGATATTTCAACTACTCCGGGTCACTATGTTCTTTACTGGGAGCTCAAAGGCAAATACAACAATGACATTGCTGAAATTGATAACAAGGTTTTGGTCAACTGTTGTAACGTGGTGGAGGATTCCTTGAACAACAGTTATAAAGAATATAGGAGAGGCGGATCAATCGGAGCTCTAGAGATAAGGGTGGTGCAACAAGGAACTTTTGATGCTCTCATGGAGTTTTTCATCACTCAAGGTGCTTCTTCAACTCAATACAAGACACCCATCTGCATCAAATCTCCCGAGGCCTTAGTGGTTTTAGAAGAAAAGGTTCAGGCTCGGTTCTTCACCGATAATATATAATAAGTCCCTTTATTTAGACTTTTTGTTATCATATTTATATTTTGTATGTGTGGGAAATAAAAGTTTACGGAAAAATAACATGAAACGAGACAAAAACTCAAGCTTTTCAATCTTATTTTTCACTTTTAAGTGGTATCTTAGCACTAAATTTGCGATATAAGGTCTTTGCAAACCACCTTACTGAGATAGATGTGTTGATGTTCAGAAATACAATGCTGATGGGTCCGTCGAGCGAAATAAAGCTCGTCTAGTTGTCATGGGAAATCATCAGAAAGAAGGCATTGATTATGACAAAACGTTTGCTCCTGTCGTCAAGATGAATACCATCCGTATTCTTCTAGAAGTAGCCGCAGCCAAGAACTGGGAAACACATCAGATGGATGTCCATAACGCCTTCCTCCACGGTAACTTGGAAGAAGAAGTGTATATGAAACCGCCTCCTGGTTTTGCACCTTCGAATCCCTCTTTTGTTTGCAAGCTACATAAATCTCTGTATGGTCTTCGACAAGCACCTCGTTGCTGGTTTTCCAAACTATCTAAGGCCCTACTCGCTTATGGTTTTGTTCAATGCCGGAAAGACTACTCTCTCTTCACTCGTGTTCGTGGTTCTACAGTTCTGCATATCCTAATTTACGTTGACGATCTCGTCATCCTAGGAAACGACTCAGCTGTTATTGCTCAGTTCAAAGCCTATCTCCACACGTGTTTCAAGATGAAAGACCTCGGGCATCTTAAATACTTTTTGGGCGTAGAAGTATCTCGTAACCCTGAAGGTATCTATCTCTCGCAACGCAAGTACTGTCTTGACATTATCAATGAATGCGGTCTCATCGGATCTCGTCCTGTGGATACACCTATTGAGCAAAACCATCGCCTAGCTCTTGACGATGGCCCATTGTACGACAATCCATCACAATATCGGCGTCTTATTGGTCGACTAGTATACCTTGCCCTCACTCGCCCTGAATTGTGATACTCTGTTCACATCCTTGCACAGTTCATGAAGTCTCCTCGACAAGCTCATTGGGATGCACTCCTACATGTAGTCAGATATCTTAAAGGATCTCCTGGTCAAGGCGTGCTATTGTCGTCTTCCTCAAATCTTCAGGTCACGGTGTATTGCGACTCAGATTGGGCCTCCTGTCCTCTCACACGACGATCTCTGAGCAGTTATGTCATTCTTCTTGGTGATTCACCGGTATCCTGGAAAACAAAGAAGCAAGATCGCGTCTCTCGCTCTTCAGCAGAAGTAGAGTATCGGTCCATGGCGTTTGCTGTCCAAGAACTCTTATGGATAAAAGAACTTCTCTCACCATTAGGGATCGCACATACAGCTCCCATGAGGTTGATCTGTGACAGCAAGTCTGCTCTTCACATTGCTGCAAACCCCGTATTCCATGAGCGTACAAAGCATATTGAAAATGATTATCATTTTATAAGAGATGAAATCATTGTTGGTACCATCGCTACTTCTCACGTCGGCACATCAGAACAACTTGCGGATATTCTCACTAAAGCACTTGGTCGTGATCAATTCAGATATCTTATTCACAAGATGGACATTTGTGACCTCCACGCTCCATGCTCCATCTTGAGGGGGAGTATTCGGAAATATTACATATATATCTACACAAATCTTGTATTTCCTTTATTTCCGATCTCTAATGGGTTAAAACCCTAAAACCCTTTGTATTATAAAAAGGCTCTACCCACATTCAATAAAGACACGATTCATTCTCACTTTGACAGTTGAGCATGGAGAAAATCGAGTAAATGAGTAAAGAAAATATTGAAACAACCTGTCATTAAGCGAAACACTAATGACATTAACTGTTTCGTTGTATTTTAATGAATTTAGTCAATTTACTCAGACGACCAGAAATATTTTTCCAGAAAAGCATAAAATTTGGACCCCACGATCGGTAGGCCCAACGGCAACGCATGTGAACGTTAGGAAGATCAGAAAAAATCGAAAACGTAACAGAAAATGGAAAAAGTTACAAAAAGGAATGAGCAAAGCAGTTATATGCAAACAGACGCACAAACTTGTTCAACTGAGGAAAGTATTACTATTATAATATTAGTTGCTGCCAATAAAGTTTTGTTTGGTGGTTGAGACTTGAGACACTAACTTTGAAAGATTTTATTTCAATTAATGTTGTCGTTTTTACGATTTAGTGTAAGAAGAATGAATTGAAACCAAAATGTAAGTGAACGTAAATATATATGTTGAAATTATTATTTTTTTATCTAAAATATTCATGAGTGGACTAAAACATAATGTGATATGTGTTTTACTGGTTACTAGGTATTTTCCCGCATAAGTGCGGGGTTTGATTAAATTTTTTAAAAAGTGTAACATTAGTTTATTTATAGATAAAAAAATTAGTTTTTATAATAATTTGAAATCAAACTTAATATATTTGAAAAATATAATTTTTATGAATATATTGTTTTTTGTGACAAAGCAAAATATATTATTTGTATCTTATTTTTTAATATCTTTTATATTATCCGATAAAAACTTATAAGTCTGCTTTGTTGTTTTGTTGCATTTATCAAACATGATAAATAATTCTCTTCTTTTGATGTAAGTTGGTAGATTATGATAAATGAAATTCAAAGTTTGCATTAAAAAAAAACATAGCAATCCAAAATGATCAAAACCAAATGATCTTTGTTTCATATCAACTTAATACTAATTAATCTATAGAGTTTTAAAAGGGTTTAAATAATTCAAAGTTTTACTTATGATCACATAAATCAATTAAGTTAGTCAAAATATTAGTAGGTTAAACAATCAAACTAAAATTAGTTTAATAAAATAATTAGGATTTTTTTTATATATTCTAGTTACTTTTTTTTAGTAAACTGTATATTATTATGATATAAATTTGAATTTAGAAATCTAGATTTAAAAAAACAAAAATCAATTAAAAATTAGATTATATTAATTTGTTAATTTTATTAAGGGTAATTAAAGTAAATTCACATAAGGGGCAAAAAATAATCAACCATCATAACTCTCAACCACAGCCCAATTTGCTTCTCAATTAATAATATGATAACATCATTTTGTGTAGTTTAGTATGAAAAAAACAAAAATTCACTAGGAAATAAATTTCTTTATTGTCTTTTGTCGATAAAATTTATTTATTTTTATAATTCAATATATATGGATACAAAATTTTCAATTTTTTATTCTAGATAAACTACCATAAAAAAAACTCTTGGTTAAATTACATATCAAATAATATCAATGTACAGTACTATCTTTATAACTCATAAGCCAAACAAGGAAAACAAAACTTTGTGCATCACTAATTTAGTAATATTGTTAACTGATTAGAAGTTTATAGCTGTAAAATTTAATAGTACGTTTTTCGATTTAATGATTGTATAGTAGTACTACTGTAGTTTAATTTTTGAATAATTGCACTAAATGGCCTAAGTTAATCATGAATTTAGGTGCCCGTTTCTGACCACTTTTCGGCGTACCTGTTCACAATCAAAAGACACAATGGCCCCTACTCTTGCGTCTTCATAATCAAACTATATCCTATATATGGACCCCACTATAACTTTCTTAGATACGCGCCGACCTGATAATTCAAAAACTTGATTCACTTTCAAATCATTGTCTCTCTCTTCTACCGTTCCAGTTTTTACTTTATTAAATTTAGGCGAACGGAAAAATCAAAGACAGACTTTGCTTTTTTTAGGCTTTCGGACTTCCTACGCCAAATCTCACTGCAGGATTTGAAGGTCAACATGGTATGGAATTCCAATTTATCCGCTGTCTTTTCTGTCCGCGAGTCTGAAAGATTTCGAATCGGGGATTTTAGTTTTTTTTCCAATGCCTTTTCTTACAGGAAGAAATAACTAGAGTTGCCTAGACGAATGATAGCTGCCGGTCAGAAAACTTTTGGACACAGGGTCAATGTTTATCAGAGGGCGGCACTAGTGGAAGAAATCAAAGACACTCTCGACGAAACCGAGTTGAAATTTATTCGTGAGTCACAGCTGGGTCAATTGCTGGAGATCCACGAGAAGTCCGCATGGTCAGGGGATTTTGGACTCTTTCTTCTCTCCCGTCAGTTAGAAGTTAGCCGTGACAACGAGATCCGGATCCTGTTCGCCGGGTCGACAATCCGATTCTCGCCGAGGGAGTTTAAACTGGTTACCGGACTCCGCTGTGGAAAGTATCCGCGGAAAGAGAGAACCCGCCGGAAGAACACGAAGCCGGTGAGAGAACCGTTCTATGGCAAGTTATTCGGACAGGAGGAGAATGTGACGGTAGACAAAGTTGTTTCAATTTTGAGGAGGAGGTCTCTTGGAGACCGTGAGATGAGGCTCAGATATGCATGCCTTGCCCTTGTTGATGGGTTTCTGCTGCCGACAACCCACTACCCGAAGATTAAAGTATTGAAAGAACACGCGAAAATGGCAGAGAACCTTGAAGAGTTTCTCGCATATCCGTGGGGACGACTCTCATTCGACCGGATGATGAATTCTATCAAGAAGAGAGACTTAGCGCAACTAGCTACTGCGAATGTAGCTGTTCAAGGATTGTTCGTTGCGTTGCAATTTGTTGTCTACGAAGCCGTGTTGGCGATTCTTGGAGACGCTGTTTCGCAGGCAGATGATGACGATTTTGAGGAGATAGCCTTCCAACCGCCCCAGCTGAAACTAAGTCACGTCAGAGCACTGGACCAGTCTTCGAAGGTTAGTGTTCTGAACCTGGTCTTAATCGGCAACGCTATCGGGATTATCGCTTATTTGGTTCATGGTTGACGTTAAATTGTGTAACTGCTAAATTTGCTGTTTAAGTTAACAACTCACTTGTTGCCTCGCTAACGTGGGAAACTGACAACCTGATTATCGCCCTCGACGATTGTTTACACTAAATTGTGGAACTGCGAACTTTGTTGTTTTAGGTAACAACTCATGCGTTGCCTCGCTGACTTTTGGAATCTGACACGTGATTATTGCACTCAACGACTGCATTGTTAAATCAACCACTAAATTTGGAAACCGTTGACTCTGCCAACCTTGCAACCGTTGACTTGATTTTTGTTACGTTTTTTGTACATTGACATCTTGCTGATGCCTTTTCGTAGGTGGAGGTTGTCTCAATCACCCGACCGGATGTTGTCATAAACGCCGAGGAGGAAGATTTGTCGTGGTCCGACGACGAGAATGATGTGCGCGTTGCCAACATGGTTCGACTTATCGGGGAAGGCTTCAAATTCAGCCGCAAAATGTTTGTTGGTGGCAGGAAACCTGCAGAACTGGTAGCAGAAACTGCGCCCAAAGCAGGAACGAAGCACAAAAATATCTGTGGGAATAAAGGGAAATCGACAACCAGGCAACCTGGTGGACTTCGGAAGAAAACGGGTGGAGTGATGGGTTCTGATGACAACATCGTTTCAGTAGTGGCGTCGTCTGTTGCTGAAGGAGTTAAGGATTTGGAAGAGAGGATCGTTGAAGCTGTTAAGAAGGAGATAGTTGTCAATAACCAGATTGTTACAGGCGCCTTGACTAAGTGGTTCCAAGACCATTTTATGGTGGAGCACGGAGTAGACCAACCCTCCCGAGTCATAAGTACCATGTCTGTGTCTCGGAGCTCCCGCCTAAGCAGCCCTGGGGGCAAAAAAGACGCATCCGGTGACAGAAACGAGGGTGATGTTGGTAGGATGGTAGCAGACATTGCTGCTATCTATACGGAGGATGCCTTAACGGTGGTGCAGGTTAGACGCAGAGCTAGCTCCACTTTTCGATTTGCATCAGCACCGTAACGAGGTCACGTTTGTGTACAGGTAGGAGGTGAACTGTCGAAGGAGGCGCGAGGCACTACGCCTGTCCGGGCTAACTACAAGGTTCCACAGTCGACCATCCTCGAAAAAGTAAGTAATACTGCTAACTCAAATAAGCGTTAACGGTAATTTTAATGTTGCGGTTATAACATATCTTCTGCGTGGAACTTATTTTCAATTGACCAAGCGGGCTTTAAAATGGGCGTTTCATTGTGGCAGTGTAAGTTAGCAGATAACGCCGGAGTGGAAGCTAAAACTGCCGTTGCAGACAATCCTCTCACCGCATCTCCGAAGTAGAAATTAACGGGGACAAGCGGGATGACGACACCATCTTTGATTGGAGCAGCGCACCGCTCGCGGGTCCGGTGAGTGAAGTCGTTGTAGTTGCGCTATCTCATACTCTTTACGGACGCTTGCTTATACTTGTCTCGCTGCAGGTCTCGCCGAACTTAGGGAAATCCGATGTGAGGAATCTGGACTCTGAACAGGAAGGATCAGACGCAGCAGCCGAGGTAAGGACCGAACATGTTTGCGTCAACCGAACATGTTAGCGTCAACCAAACCTGTAGCGTAGGTAGACCAGTTTTAGCATTTGTAGCATAAAGTTAGCATCCGTGATATAAAGCTAGTCTCATTAGCATAATATTAGAGATGTTAGCGCCCCCGGGCGATGTTAGCGTCCCCCAGGCATATTAGCGTTCCCGCGCGATGTGGTTGTTGTCACGTTAGTGTTCATGATGTCCGCTTTCCAGTAGGTAGACATGTCGGCGCCCATATACACTTGCTATACACACACACGAGCTCTGTTCATACACATCTTTTGCCTCCACGTGAACCCGTCCATGACCAATTCGTGCACATTTGTTAGCAGTCCGCGCATATTGGTAGCAGTCCGCGCACATTTGTTAGCACCAGACTGTTATTGTGATACTGTCAACATTCCATAATGCTCGACACAATTAGTTTAAATTTACTTACCAATGAAGCTATGTTGTGCAGGTTGGCAGCGGGCCGCACGCGGGTGTCGACGGTACTGTAGAGGCCTCGGTGTCGGAGCCAGAGGAAGTAAGAATGCGCTAACCTAGATTGTTAACTCTATACCATTTGCTGCTAACACTCGATGAAGAACATCATTAGTCCTCATATGTTTGTACTGGCAGTTGGAGAATATGGAGAGGATCGCCGCACCCACGTTTTCACTTGGTCTAACACAAGGTCAGCAGGGCGATGTTGCCACCGAAGCCAAACCAACACAGTTCACGATGTTACTCGTAAGAGCAAGAGGCCGCAGACCAAATCGTCTAGGCTGGACGAAGACAGATTTGAGTGCGATAAGAGGCTTAAGTCAATCATTGGCCAACAGACGACGAAGGAAATTGATAATGACAGAAGGATAAAAGAGAGGTTCGAGGCTGCCATGAAATCGCTAACCAGGTTCCACTTTCTGCCCGGAAATCCACATTTTCCATTAACACTCTACGGAGAGTTAACGTTGACAAAATTTCTCATGTAATTAGCGTTAGCACGGGGACGTCATTCATATCTGCCAAGGAGATTAAAGAATTGTTGGCGCTACCAACCCTACATCAGCTCTGGTTCGTGACAACTAAACTTATACAACCAAGACTTACATGCAACTTACCACAGTCCTCGTTAAGTATGAGCAAGCATTCACACCGCTAACATATTATAGCACTCTAAGTATGTAGGTCATAGATGCTCTATGCAAACTGAGTAGGCTTATTCTGCAGGCCGACGAGTGTGACGGTTGCCCTCTTCGTGTAGATGTTCTTGACTCCACTTTTGTCTCTCAGCTTACTCGGCTTTACCCCAAGTTCGTCAAGTCTGGTGACCCCGGAGGCTTTAAGTTTCCCAAACAACTAGTTGCCACGGTCATTGGGGAAGGAGAACCAGACCGAGTTCAGCTATTTGAGGAGGCCGACGTCCTGTATATCCATTTCAACTTCAATAAGATCCATTGGGTAGCCCTTGCCGTGCATCTCCATCTTCGGAGGATAGAGATTCTTGATTGTGATCCGACCATCTAATCGGATGCCAGCGTCCAAGACATCGTTACCCCGATAGCTGTGATGCTTCCCTATCATTTCAGACAAGTAGCTGTCAATCCCGCCATGGCCCACATCGACACCAACGCCTTCGCCGTTGACAGGGTGAAGAACTTGCCGCAGACCAAAGTTCCGGCACAGTCCGCCGTGATGACCATTCTATTCATCCAGGCTCATGGGGTGGAAGGCATTAACGAATGCAGAATTCTCGACCCCACAGGTGTTGGTGTGGAGGTGAAGAAGCTTGTCACTTGTCTGCTTGAGAACTTTTCTTCTGGTAACGCTCCCCGTCGCCGTCGATGACTAAGTATTTGTGCTTTTCACTTACCATCTTATCTGCTTTGTTGCAATTCTTAGACTTCTCTTCCACCTATCTTTACGTACGTCATACCTTCTCTTGTTACGCAAAGGCAGACTATTGAACTTGCGGTTGTTCTTTGTGTATTTTTCTTTTTATTAGCTACCGTGCGTTTTCAGTCTTCAAGTTAGCCTCACCCCGTTTAGCATTGTTCATTTGATCAGTTCGGAAATTGATCTTTTAAATAACCGACCACAATCTTACTAGCAAGCTAATAAAGCTAGGAATTGCACAAATTAAATGCAAACATCTTAACTGGCAAGACGATGTTTTCTCACTAACTTCTCCATTGACGGACAAGTCGTTGTTAAGTCGTTAACATTTGACTATTGCTAGATTTGCAAAAATAACAATATTTTACATTACATAACTTGGAGTTTGAGTTTGCCAGCGTAACTATTCGGATGAAATACACAACAGAGGGAAAGGGCAATGATTAATGTAAGATTTTTATGCGGTACTATTCTGAACCGCATAAACGTCTTACAGATATTTTACATGGAAAACTTATCAATTCCTATATTATTTATCGACACCTCCACACGGGGATTACTTTGATACATCGACACGCCATCCATACAATTCGCCTTGCTAGACCTTTATAGATTATTGCCTGCTCACAGCCCCTGTGGCAAAAGATCAACACGTATGTCAATACTTGTCCACGTCTATTAATAAGTTAGCGGAGAGAAGATGCATTTCCCAGAATGGGAAATTTGCACGTGGACTTGTTATGTCCCCACCCATGGCACCGTGTGCACTTTCTTCGATTGACCCTCTACACAAAATCAGGCAGAACGGCGTCAGTACTTAGTCCAAAGCAGTGAAAGCGGTTGCTGTTAATTTTGTTAGACTACTAACCTTGAACTCCCCCCTGGAAAGGATTCGCTGTTTACGCGGACGACCTGGTGGCCTACGCACCGCCGGCGGAGGCAAACTACGTCTGTTTGAGAGGGCGTTAATGTGTCCATATCCGGGACTGGCATTATCAGCGACTTGTAAGCCATTTGTGTCACCTCTGTATGCACCTGCCAGAGTGTCAACCTGAATCCCTGCATGGACTGCTCCAGTAATTGCATGCTTACAAGAGATCTGTAGGAGTTGGAACTCCCGGTATGTGCAGCTCTTATCCCAAAGGTTGACAGCGTACGCAATGTCTCATGAGTCTCGTACTTCATACATGCATTCGGCTATCTTCATTACAAAATACCCAGACGATTTTTCAAAATTCTCGACAACCATCTCTTCTATCTTTCGAGTCAGAACACCTCCCGAAGTTGTAGCGGCCTCTCTGCGCATAGCAAACCAGGAAACCAAAGTAGTACAGATTGTCTCCAGTATAGTGATTACCGGGAAATCCCTTGCCATTGTTAGGACATTGTTCAGGGACTCAGAGACATTGCTGCTCATCACGTTGTCCCGATCACCCACGAAATGGGACCTCGTCCAGTGCTCAAATCCTAGATTCTCCAGATACGCTGCACATTTCATGTCAGTCTCCCTTATTTCTTTGAAAATCCTGTCGAACTCACACAAGCGGTAAGCCCTGGCAGCCTGGGAGACAGTAGATGTGGAGCTTTGAAGAGTGTCTACACGTTCCGTTGAAGGTGAACAATGCAAGCGCTGTGGGAGGTCATTGGATACACCTGGTTGAAAATTTATTCATGTCAGCGTCAATATTTCTGATATCACGTAACATTAAAACTGCAGAAGGGTTCACCCTAACCGCATACCTTTCGTATCCCAGAGTATATTGACGCATGACGGTAGGAGACGAAAACCAGATTCGGGTCGTCGGGGACTATGGCTGAGAGCTTTTCTAGAAACCACTGCTAGGAGGCGTCGTTTTCACTGTTAACAATGCCAAAGGCCAGAGGAAATAGTTGGAAATTACCGTCCTGCGCGCTTGCAGCGACAAGGCACCCGCCATAACGACCTTGAAGATGAGTGCCGTCGACAATCACCACTTTGCGCATGATTTGGAACCCCTCAGTACACGCAGCAAGAGAGAAAAACAGGTATTTGAAACGCTCGAAACCACCTTCACTAACCTCCGTCTCTAGGGCAACAATGGAGCCAGGGTTCGCTTGCAGAAGTCGTTCAAAGTAAGGAGAGATTAGCGCGAAGCTCCCCATCGAAGATCCCATTACCTTGTCCAGGGCGATCTCTCTTGTCCTCCATGCCTTCCAGTAGCTAACATGTAAGCTAAATTCTTGGCGCAATATTCTCCTCAGCTAATAAGCACGTGGTCCCCTGCCTTCGCTACTATATTTAGAACGGACAATGTCCCCGATCACCTCACACGGCGCCTGGACGTGGTAGTTACCCCTGACATTGACGTCACATGTATGATGTAGTACCACGCTTCTCACCTCGTACCTCCCGGTCTCGTCCATTCTCGTTGTGTACACTCGCCAAGGGCAACCCTCGCCGACGCACTCCATGAGCATAATATCCAGCTTTGACTTGATGTATCAAAAATTAATTTTTCGGTTTATGGCGTGTATCGCCAATTTCATCTTGCAGTCGGCTTTGCATTTTGAATATACGGTCGTCGTAGATATCATCGCCCTCATAGTCCACGTCTCGCAATGCCTTGTCCAGTTCATCTGCTAAGACCATTAACAGTAACACGATTAGCAAATAAGTTAACACTCCAACAACACATTAATATGGCACATCCATTCTCACCTTCTGCTACCGGATCGTCGAAATATGGCGGTGCGTCCCAGGCATGTAGCATTGGTACGATGCAGACCTCACCCTTGTCGAGCAGTGCCCTACTTGTCTGCGTCACACTATCACAGACGCAGATGACTGGCAGTTTACCCAAACTCTTTTCATTTTCGATTGCCTCATATACGCCCACACCACCCAAGGAAAGTGCGATCCCTTTCTCCTTGTCCACAACTGGTGTTGTCCCGCACGCCAGGTCCCCAGCAGGTGCAGGCGTTTCTAGATGTGATTCTGCTTCTGTCAACTCCATTTCAGTGGGTACTATGGTATCTCTTGTTTGGGGCGCAGTTTAATAATGTTAGCGCTGAAGACGTATTGTTGGCAGTAATTTATTTCTTACGCTAACCTACCTGTTAGCGATATACAGAAATTGTTACAATATATCTTCGAGAATTCCCACTCATCTGAGGTTTCGCAATCCGTTGAAAGGCAGCCGGTTGGTGTGGATGTCAAATCTGTTGAGCTTATCGTAAGGACTTGGACCTCGCTGCTTGCCCCAACCGCAGGACCCGACCTGCCAATGTACGCCCTACCTAGACTTAGTTGTAGCTCTATCTCCAGATTTTGCGGTTTGAGATGCCGACGTCTGTCGTCGTTACTTGTGCGCTCGGGGTTCAAATTGTTGGCAACTGCTTCCGCGTTGAAGTACTGCCATAACTCATTTAATTCTCGCGGTTGACTCCCCTGGACTGCGCGGGTAGCAAATACAACGGATCAAGGGTCGTACTCACATACATATTATTCATCGTTGCTTAGTGTTCGGTAGTACCCACTGTGCGGGGACCAGGGGCTGTACGTTGCTAGTGGCCACGGAGACGGATATGGCAATTGGCTTGCATGAAGACCCGCAGCTCCGGCAATACTGGTAGCAGGCGGGGCTGTTGTTAGTCCGCTAACCCTGTTATCGTCAAGACATCCTTTGTTAGCAATCTCCGGATATGTAACGCTAACGCGCATGTAAACTTCTGGAAGGTCCGCCCTTATCGCCAGAAACAAGCTGGCTCCTTCGTTGTCAGAGATCAGAATGGGTGGTGCTCGCCTCCATTCCGGACCCAACATCTAGTGCGGCCACTGGTAACTCAACTGTACTTGCTCATGAGGCTGCAAGCGCAATTTCTCCCTAGTAACCTGTTGCATTGTGAGGAAATCTGCATTTTCGATTAGAGTGACGGCGTGGTTAAGGGTGCTTCGATCCGCAACATGATTCCACCAGCCTTCCTCACGCCTGATCCATTCGCCGTAGACCACACCCACAGAGTGCGCCATTTCACTAAATTGTTCACAGTTATGTTAGCAACCTAACTTACCCGGAGATAACATCATTCATCCACCTTTTTAGTTTATATGTTTCATTACCTTTGCCCACCGATAGTTAATGCAGGATCAACAACCTTGACGAGTAATTAAAGCAATCAAGGCAATTGTTATGTCAAATATCTCTTTTGAAAAGAAGAAGAGTAACTGAAAGATCCACCACTTCATCTTTCCTAAATAATCGCCCGAGGCACAGATATTTTTACTCTACATGTTTTATAATTTTTTATAACCCCTTATTTTTATTGGACTTATTGTCTAAGCAACTTCAGTATCCAGATTTACCTATCGGTGGCGGAAAATCTTGTGGACGTCACTTCCTATTTAATACTCCGAATCACTTCCCGCCATCCACTACCCAAATAGGGATAATATCGTCAAACGATACGCAACTATATTATGTTTTTATCAAATTATCCACTTATTTGCTCAGAATCTTTCGTTTCTCTATTAATATGAGCCAGTTACTAAATTTACCCTTAATTTTATATTTTGCCGCAAACAAAATCTACCGCTACATAAATTAAGCTTTGACAGCCAAAATGTTTTAATTACTAAATCTGAATCTTAAGAATATAATTTATATATTATCAAATTACATACTGGAAAACGTTTTAGAAATATACAGTAGTTTTTTAAAACTATACGCGTACACATTTTTATGTCATAAATTATATTGTGTGCGTGACGTTGGTTTTATTAAGTAGGAATCCTCTAAAAATTCCTAAATCAAGATTATAATAAATATCCAAATATGGAAAAACTTAGTGCTATATACAAATAACTTATTATCATCAAAGATCTCAGATATTCATTCCAACACGTATCTACCAAACATAATAATAAAGCTAATCGTCGGAGAAATGGAAGCTTACTCAACTAATTACAATTTACACATATGGTAGGTATACACAATAGAAAGAAATAAAAAAGGTAAATAAATATAAATGAGAATCATTATGTTTGAGAAAATATCTACACAGATCAAATCAGCATCCAAAATTTCAGCAATTACAAATTTAGATGAACCGGTTCACTCACTAAACCAGTACCAAAATCCTTAAATCCTCTCTTTTTCTTGGGTTCCCAAAATAAATAAATAAATAAAAAGAGAATAAAATCTTCAATTTTCTCTCCACCTCTTTGTCAGAGAAGTTTCAAAAACCCACACACTTTACACACTCTTCATCTTCCTCCTCTTCCTTCGTCTTCTTCTTTCTCCAATTGTTTCGATTTTTCCCCCATAATGTCGTTTCCGTAGCGGAAGATCATCGAAAATCCTCCTTCCTAAGCAAAAAATGGCGGCAGCTACTTTTCTCTCGCGGTTTTCTGTTTTCGCTATCGTCTTTTCCTTGGCTCATCTCTCTGGATTTTCTCTCGCCGGCGATCCTTTCGTCTCCTACATTTTCGATGTCTCTTACATCACCGCTTCTCCTCTCGGCGTTCCTCAACAGGTTTCGTTTCGCTTTTTTTACTTTTTTTCTCCTGTGAAATCTCGTTTCTCGGGGTTTTAGCTCTCTGATGCAACTTCTCGGTGTAATCTGATCCTTCTTTAGACATTTTGTTGTGATTTCGGTCTTCGATTTCGCTCAGAATCATCGTTTTGTTTCATGGATCTAAGAAATGGTTCGTCAGTGGCGGTTATCGCAAGTTTACTGGGTTTTAGATAGTGATGATCTGCTTCCTTCTCAGTATAGATGTAACAGAATCACGATTTCTCGATCTAACGCAACGAACTGTTCTTATCTCTCAATGTTGATTGGGGTTTATGAAAAATGTATTACTGGAAATCTTCGATGTTACATAGCCAAAACTAAGCGTATTTGATCGGATTTTGTCATTGCAGGTTATAGCAATCAATGGGAAATTCCCAGGCCCTGTGATTAATGCTACCACAAACTTCAATGTTGATGTTAACGTGTTCAATCATTTGGATGAGCCTCTCTTACTCACTTGGTGATGATCTTTAACATTCTGCAGAGTTTTTAGGGTTCTTGTTGATTCCTGACACTCTGATTAATTCTGATTAGGAATGGTATTGAGATGCGGCGTAACTCATGGGAAGATGGTGTTCTTGGCACAAACTGTGCCATTCCTCGGAATTGGAACTTCACTTATAGCTTTCAATTGAAAGATCAGATTGGGAGTTTCTTCTACTTCCCTTCACTCAACTTCCAAAGAGCTTCTGGTGGTTTTGGTCCACTCATAATCAATAACCGGGAGATGATTCCTATCCCGTTCCATAAACCTGATGGCGAAATCAGCTTTATGATTGGTGATTGGTACACTCAGAACCATACAGTAAGTGCACTTGAGATCCATCACTTTTGATCTGATTTGTTAGTTGCAATGCCTTTATAATGGTGAAACTCTGTTTGCTTTTTTATTAGGCGTTGAGGAGTATACTTGACTCTGGTAAAGAACTTGGGATGCCTGATGGAGTACTCATCAATGGGAAAGGTCCTTTCAAGTACAATAGCAGTGTACCTGATGGAATTGAATATGAAACCATTAATGTTGATCCAGGTAACATCAGTCAAAAGTGTGTGATTTGTGCTGTTTTGTGAAAGTCTTTGCATTGAAAATCCAAAGTTTATTATACATATTTGCAGGGAAAACATACAGGATCCGTGTTCACAATGTTGGTATATCGACAAGTTTGAACTTCAGGATCCAGAACCACAAGTTGCTCTTAGCTGAAACCGAAGGTCGATACACCGCACAAACAAACTTCACAGATTTCGACATCCATGTGGGACAGTCTTACTCTTTCTTGGTCACCATGGACCAAAACGCCTCAAGCGACTACTACATTGTGGCGAGTGCTAGGTTTGTGAATGAAACAGTGTGGCAAAGAGTCACAGGTGTTGGCATTCTCCATTATTCCAATTCCAAAGGAAGTGCTTCTGGTCCTCTCCCAGTTCCATCAACTGATGTTTCTCACCCTTGGTCTGTCATGAACCAACAAAGAGCCATAAAGTATAGTCTACAAAAAACTCTTTCAAAGCAAAGTGAATGCTTTTAATCTAGCCATGTAAATGTGAACCCTGATTCTTTTTATTTTGCAGGCAAAACACATCTGCAAGTGGAGCTCGTCCAAATCCGCAGGGATCATATCATTACGGACAGATAAACATCACAAGCACATACTTCCTGAGGAGTATGCCTCCAACGATGATCAATGGGTCGCTTCGTGCTACGATTAATGGGATTTCATTTCTGAATCCAAACACGCCCATGAGGCTTGCGGATAGGCATAAAGTGAAAGGAGTCTACAAGCTGGATTTCCCAAACAAACCTCTTGAAAATAGACCTCCCCGTTTGGACAGATCTATCATCAACGGGACATACAAAGGCTTTATGCAAATTATCTTCCAGAACAATGACACCAAAGTCCAGAGCTTTCATATCGATGGATATTCCTTCTACGTCGTTGCGTAAGAAAATCAAATCATTTCACTCATGATCATATATTTATTTACGAGTTTCAATTCCTCTGACATGGATTTTTCGAAATCTGGTATCGCAGGATGGACTTTGGTATTTGGACTGAAGACAAAAAAGGTTCATATAACAACTGGGATGCAATATCACGAAGCACAGTCGAGGTAAAATGTCTCTCTGTACACACCACTTGATGGTAAAAATGTTGTTTACTTAATTGAGTTTTTTCTCATGTGGTTGCTTCAGGTTTATCCAGGGGCATGGACTGCTGTGCTTATGTCTCTCGACAACGTCGGAGTTTGGAACATAAGAGTTGAGAATCTTGACAGATGGTATCTTGGCCAAGAAACTTATATACGAATCATAAACCCGGAGGAAAACGGTAAAACAGAAATGAGTCAGCCTGGAAATGCTCTTTACTGTGGCGCTCTCGCGTCTTTGCAGAAGTAAAACTTCACTCTCTCTCTTTTTCTCACATATTAATTACCTCTCTAGATGATTTGGATGAAAGTATCTTAAGACCGCATACTTTGTTTGGTGGTTTCCGTGCAGGGAACAGCAGCATAGCTCCGCAACATCAATAGTTAATGGACAGTTGAATCTAATTTTCAGCTTGATGATGGTTTTGCTCGCCTTGGTTTCAATCGGTTAAGAATCTTCTCTGATTGTTGTATTACAAACCTTTGGGCTCTTTTTTTCTTTGATTTCATTGATTGTTTGTTACTGTGTACTCTGATCTTTTACTTCTCATGGTTCGAAACAAACTATATAGTTCGTGAGGGTTTGTGTCTAAATAATCGTTCTTAGTAGTTATATAGGTCTTTTGGTGTTCAGAATCATGGGTCTTCTATATTATTTCTACAATTAACCTCAGTATCGGATTATTATTAACAATGCTTAAAACTTGAGATGGACAAAAGTCTCATATTTGGTCACTGTTCACTACGAGAATGTACATTTTATTGGTACAGTTATTAGAATCAAATGTTGGGACCGGACGGAAATTTCGGTTTTGTTCCCTTTTCCGGTATCTCAAATAAGAATGGAATTGGAACATTACTTATATTCAGAGTCGTAACATTTTACATCATTGTAATTATAAGGACGAAAAAGTAACAAACACACCAAGATATGGCCTTTATAGACCGGAAGTGAAAGGTATACCGGTTCGTGGGAGCCACGCAGAACCGGCGATGAACCTACCAACAGTGAAAGCAGATGCATCAGAAGCTCTGTTCAACACATGAAACCCTTTCCAACGAACACGCCACCTCGTGGACGAAGCCGGTCCACTATTCTTATACTCCGCATAGAACAACGTATCTAAACCGAAAACCGAACCTTCGGTCCACGGAGACCACCCGAAAGGACTCACAACACTATCCAAATACGTCTGAAGAACCACGGTGCGTGAGTACTTCATCCAAGGCCTACCCATATACGTCTTAACGCTAGGTAGAACCGGTCTTAGATCAGGAGCCGGTAGGATTCTTGAGTTATGGATTGAGATCCCTGTGTTCTGAAATGGATCAGCACGACCTTGTGCGGTTATAACATTTGCTTGGCCTTTGAGTGGCCGGCGAGGGAGGATGAGGCAGTTTTGGAAAACCGCGGCTGCGTTTCCGAAGATGAAATCGACGGTTCCGTATATGTAGCAGTCACGGTAAAACTGGCGTTGTGAATGGACCATTAATGTGTCTTGGTATCCTTCGATTGAGCATTTGTAGAAGATTGAGAGGTCTGAAGATGACCGGAGTGCCACGGCCTGGCCCTTGGCCGGACCTGCCGTGTTCCGGAATGTTAGACCTTTGGCTATGAAGTGAAGTCCCTCGATACCTGGATGATCACATGCAAATTTAGCCAATTGTTACATAATGAGAGAAAAAATGAAATTAAATGGTAACGCTTACTTATTTTGCGGGAAATAAAGCAACGGTTACGTCTTATATCTTTTTTAATTTTCTGTCGTGAGGTTCTAATCATAATTGATGACGATCCCAATGTATAATTTAACTTGGACGTCTCCGCCACGAATCTTATCGATTGGTAAACTCATTTCGTACGGAATATTCGATTTTTTTTTATTAATGACTTTAGAATTTTTTTTTTTTTTTTTTTTTATAAAAAGGGCTTGACTTTAGAAACTTGTTAGATCCAATCCATGCATTAACTAAAATGTTAAATAAATAAAATATTAGAAGAGTTAATTATTTACCGGCAGTGGCGGAATTGTAAGTGGTGTAACCACCTCTCACACTACGACCTCCGGTGATAATGGTGGATCTCATTCCATCTCCGACCAACATTATGTCATCGTTATTCAGACGTACGTTTATGTTTTCTTGATATATCCCTCTCTTCACGTATATTACAAACCTCCCTGACGTCACTTTTCTCCGTCCCGCCAAGTCAATAGCTGCTTGCACCGTCGTGACATGTCCGGATCCGTCTTTAGCCACCACGAGGTTGGCTTTGACGGCACGTGCTGATTGAAACTGCAAAAGTCGCCTCTCTTTACCGGAAACCCACGTCGGAAAACCCTTTTGATCAGCCGTGGTGGTGCCGTTGTTTGTGGCGGTCAAGAGGGCTCCGTTGACAGCTAAGCAATTGCTTATTAGGTTGGAGATTTTAGTGTCTGAAACGATTGGTGTGATGAAATCCGAGACATTGAAATCTGATGAGCCACGTCGGCAAGTCTCGGTGTTTGTAAGCGCGGTGCTCAGCCAGGTCTGAGCGTCGAAGTCGGTGCATCGTTTTCCTGCACTAGTTTTCGGAGACACACCCTGCAGCGTCCGGTTTAGCTGCACGACCGTGTCTCCATAGAGGTCGATGCAGTCGGCCAAAACGGCTTGTTTCTTGCAATCAGTGCAATTCCGTCCGGAATTAGTTAACTCGTCCCGGGCGGATACGGCCCGGTCCATGGCTGCTTCGACAAGCATTACTCGGAACTCCGATAGTTGTGTCGGCAGTCGAAAACCATTGTGGGTTTTGAAGTAGTGTTTGCATGGATCAGGGTAAGGAGTTTGGTCGCACCACCGGTCAATGCCGGTTGTGGAATTGCCGTCGGCTACTACGGTGGTGGGAGGATGGAGGGAGATTAGTAATAGTAAATGTAAAAATGGAAAAAAGATTGTGTGCTTCATCACATTCATGTTGCTTCCTTTGCTAAGTGTTGTGGTTTTGGCGTGAGGAATTGAATGTAATTCAAAGTAAAATGTTAGAGACTAGAGTGGGAACATGACTCTTATCTGTATATTTATATATTGTGGTGGTATTAGCATTAATGCATAACAAGCAAACAAAATTTATATTGCGAGGTCAATAGATCATGCAGTGAGATCTACCTTTGCGTTTATGTTGTTTAGCTCCATGGCTGTTTTCTTATTGCGTGAACGATTCTATCACTATTAGTATAAAGATATTATTTTACGGTGACTTTTAACAAAAGTTTCGACTCTTTTTATTTAGTTAGACACTGAATGAATTAGCATGCTGATTAATTTCTTCCCAAGATAAAGATTCAAACTTGTGATTCTGAGGCGCACTCTTTTTTATTTCTGTATAAATTTATACACTGGAAGACATTGTTCATATTTTGACCTACTCTTATTTACTTATTCTTAATTTGACACTTTATAATTATTGTAAAAGAAGCAAGCTAAAAGAAACTAGTTCTTAAACAATTATACTTTCCCAACTTCAAATACCGACAAGTCCGGCCATAAACCATCGGCAGCGACTATAGCTAGAAGAACGCCGTACGAGATCTTCGAATCTTTAAACAATTGTTAAAAAAAACAATCCGACAGGTTGAAGGTATTAAATAGGATTATTAATGTTTTGCCGAAAAAAAAAAAGGATTATTAACATCCTATATAATATACAAGAAGTAAAAGTCATAAGCAAATGCTTTGTTGTTCATACCATTTAATTATCTTCTCTCCTGATGGGGAATCCTTCACTTCACATGCAATTTATATCTTCAACCACCATAATTAACTACTAGTCTCAAATCTAAAATAAATGCAAAAGCTGTTAATTTTTTTTCTTTGATTAAAATATCATCAAGACTGTAGTTTAGTGGTTTCTATCATTTCACAATTTTATTTTGTTTAGAACCTCACCAAGACTATATTTAGTGGTTTCAATTTTTTTTTTGTCAACCGGTTTCAGTTTTTCTCTTCACCATATTATCAACATGATTTAATGTGGTTCCACTGTAGTTCAATATAGTTCAGTAATATCCATGAAAAAAATAACATGAAAAAGCTATTGATATGTATGATAATTATATTTTTATTAAATCATAAAATAAAATAAAAGAATACAATGAAATTGAAAATTTTGTCTACAGCTTAATTTGTTTGCACCTCGTGACAGTGGAAATGAATTTGGTTAGCTGTGCCTGTGCGCTTCAAGAAAAAAAAAAGTAATTAGGCCCTGTTCGTTTTTGTATTCAGATGCTTTATTTGGATGCAAATACTCAAATATTGTTTGTTTGAACACTTTTAAACCAGTATTTAGATATTGCATCTGGATGCAAAATTAAAAATATCTCAAAAATCTGGATATTTGAGATGGTAAAAAAAGTAGTCTAGATACAGCATTTGCATCTCAAAAACAAAAAATCAAAATATTCTTTAATATGATAGAAATAATATAACTAAACTTAGATTTATTACTTCTTTGCCAAAATGGTAAAATAAAAAAGATAAAATCATAATTTCTATAAAAATCGTAAATTCAATTTTCCATAAAAACTGTAAAATGAAATGTTCCCGCCAAAACCACAAAATAAAAATTTTCCGTCAAAACAAAAAATCGATTTTCTATCAAAACCGTAAAATCGAGTTTCCCGCCAAAACCAGAAATCGAGTTTTCACGCTAAAATCGGAAAATCCTGTTTTTCCGCAAAAACCAGAAAATCCTGTTTTCCTGCCAAAACTGGAAAATTGGATTTTCCCGTAAAAACCGGACAATCAATTTTTTTTCCATCAAAATAGCAAAATTAATTTTTTTGCTAAAAACAAAAAATCGAGTTGTCCCGCCAAAGCAGTAAAACTGGATTTTTTCGCCAAAACAAAAAATCAAATTTCCCGCCAAAACTGAAAATCGAGTTTTCACGCTAAAACAGGAAAATCCTGTTTTCCTGCAAAAACCGGAAAATCCTGTTTTTCTGCCAAAACTGGAAAATCGGGTTTTCCAGTCAAAACCGGACAATCGATTTTTTTCCATCAAAATAGCAAAATTAATTTTTTCGCTAAAAACAAAAAATCGAGTTGTCCCGCCAAAGCAGTAAAACTGGGTTTTCCCGCCAAAATCGAAAAATTAAATTTTTCGCCAAAACTAGGAAACCGGATTTTTTCGCCACAATAACAAAATTGAGTTTTTTCGTCAAAACAATGGTTTTCCATCAAAACTGCAAAATTGAGGTTTTAAGTCAAAATTACGTTTTTCCGTCAAAACCGTAAAATTAAGTGTTTCCGACAAAATCATGGTTTCTGTCAAACCGTATTTTTCTGCCAAAACTGTACCAAATTTTCTCGCTCAGACTGCAAACTGGTATTTTTTCGCCAAAACCGTAAAATTCTTTTATTTTGTTAACATTACAAAAACGAGTTTTCTCGCCAAAATTGTATTTTTAGTCAAAACTATTTTTGTCAAACTTTTTTTATAAAAAAACTATTAATTTATATGATCATAAATAAATCATTTTAATTGTAGATAAAATTAATAAAATAAAAATATATCTTTTTGGTCATTTGAAATATTTTGCATTCAGATTTTTTTATAAATACACAAATGAACAAAGTTGCATCTAAATGCTGCATCCAAATACAAAACTTAGTTTTAAAAAGGAACGATATCTAAATGCTGCATCTGAAAACTGTATCTAGATGCTAAATCTAGATACAACATCTACATCATGAAACGAACAGGACCTTAGTAAATTTTCGTCGATCTAAAATATATTCCAGAAAGTCTGAAAATATACACTGTGCGTAGAACAATTCAGGATTGAAAATAAAAATGCTACGTACTGTAATGAGTTCAAATGATTGTAATTTGTTTTTGTTTTTATTCCACACAATAGATTCCTTTTTTGTTAGTCTATAACTTGCATCAGATTATGCACATATAACTGCTAGTTGAATCCGAATGGGATGGCGATACGAGTGAAGAATTAATACGCTAGTTCTTGTCAGTTCATTGGCCATGTACACAGATCATTAAATATGTTTTTATCTATTTAAAACGTACACTTATCACTATAATTATTACTATATAATAATATAAATGCATTTGGAATAATTATATAGTTTGATTTATTATGAACATTCAACTTGTCGAGAAAGATGGCATGTTCGTCTTTTCTGTTGAATAGTTAGAAGTATATTAAAAAAATAGTGAGCCATGTGATCGCTGGAGTGTCCATTCACACATTCTCACGCAATCACCACATTTCTCGTACATCCCTTCTTATGCTTTCGATCTTCTTTATATGAAAGGATTGTTACAGTTCTAAAATCATAGAAACAACTGTTTTAAAACGAAAAAAAAAAAAAAATCTTAAAGTAATGCAAACACAACTTAACTCATATTTAAAATTTCAGAAATCAAAATAAATCATGATTGTTAACATGAATGAGTTATCTATGAGTTAGACTCATAACTCAACTTACATAAGTTATACTACATGTTTCCAATCGCACTCTAAAGACCTCAATTCCATTGGTTTTCTATAATTTCTTTTACCACTAGCGTCATATCTGAATATCAGATAAGCAATGCCAAAACTAAAGATGAAAAAACAAGCCTCATCTTGTTTCATATGAGAATGTAATTTTGATTGGAATAATTATTAGGATCACATTTTGAAATTGGAGGGGGACATAAGTTTTGGTTTTTGTTCCGTTCTGTTGCATTCACATATTTCCACTCCGAGAGTGAAACAGGACATGATTCGTAATATCCAAAAATTACATTTGTCCATTTATAACTAGAACTTCATTTTCATAATAAGCATAATGAATGTATATTCAAGATTGCAAAATTTTACATCATTATAAATTTAAGCACGGAAAACGAAAGACGGTCTTCATTTAGAGTCCGGAAGCAAAGGGTATGCTGGTGCGTGGGAGCCACGTAGAACCGGCGATGAACCTTCCAACAGTGAAAGCAGATGCATCAGAAACTCTACTCAACATATGAAACCCTTTCCAACGTACACGCCACCTCGTGGACGAACCCGGTCCGATATTCTTGTACTCCGCATAGAACAACGTGTCAAGACCGTACGTAGAACCTTTAACCCACGTAGACCACCCAACCGGACTCACAAAACTATCCAAATACGTCTTCATAACCACGGTGCGTGAGTACTTCATCCAAGGCCGGCCCATGTACGTCTTAACGCTACGGACCAGTGGTTTTAGATCAGGAGCCGGTAGGATTATGGAGTTATGGATAGAAATCCCTGTGTTCTGATAAGGATCAGCACGACCTTGTGCGGTTATTACATTGGCTTGGCCTTTGAGCGGTCTGCGTGGGAGGATAATACAGTTTTGGAAAACGACAGCTGCGTTTCCGAAGATGAAATCGACGGTTCCGTAGATGTAGCACTCGCGGTAAAACTGGCGTTGCGAGTGGACCATTAGTGTGTCTTGGTATCCTTCGATGGAGCATTTGTAGAAGACTGAGAGGTCTGAGGATGACCGGAGTGCCACGGCCTGGCCCTTAGCCGGACCCGCCGTGTTTCGGAATGTTATACCTTTGGCTATGAAGTGAAGTCCCTCGATACCTAGATCACAAGTCAAAAATTGAAATCAAAATTTCTAGTGGTAATTCTTACTAATTTCGCTGGAGATATTCAATATTAATTATGTTTGTTTCTAAATTTATAACTTTCTAGATGGTGACATTTACTTTCTTAAAACCTCTAGTTAAGCTCAAACCAAAAATATGTTCTCAAACTTTCATCCAAATACATATCATATATATATATGTACTCAAATTGTTTGGAGAATTATTTGAACATCTACCTTTTTTAAAACATAAATTATATACTACTTGTTCCAATCTTGTATTAACTAAATATATATATATATATATATATATATATATATAGATTTAATAATTTACCGGCAGTGGCGGAACTGTAAGTGGTGTAACCTCCTTTGACACTCCAACCTCCGGTGATAATAGTATATCTCATTCCATCTCCGACCAACATTATGTTATCGTTACTAAGACGTACGTTTATGTTTTCTTGATATATCCCTTTCTTCACGTATATCACAAACCTCCCTGACGTCACCTTTCTCCGTGCAGCCAAGTCAATAGCCGCTTGTACCGTCTTGAAATGTCCCGATCTGTCCTTGGCCACCACTACGCTGGCTTTAATGGCACGCGCTGATTGCAACTGTAGAAGTTTTCTCTCTTTACCGGAAACCCACATCGGAAAATCCTCCGGATCTGCGGTGGTCGTACCATTATTTGCGGCGGTCAAGAGGGCTCCGTTGATGGCTAGGCAGTTGCTTATTAAGTGGGAGATTCTGGTGTTTGAAACGATTGGGGTGGTGAAATCTGAGACGTTGAGATCAGAGGAGCCGCGTCGGCAAGTCTCGGTGTTAGTAAGTGCGGTGCTCAGCCAGGTCTGAGCATCAAAATCGGTGCACCGTCTTCCAGCACCGGTTTTTGGAGACACGCCCTGCAGCGTCCAGTTTAGCTGTAGTACAGTGTCTCCATAGAGGTTGATGCAGTCGGCCAAAATGGCTTGTTTCAGGCAGTCAGTACAGTTTTGCCGGAAATGAGTCAGCTTGTCCCGAGCGGATATGGCCCGATCCATGGCTGCTTCGACCAGCATTACTCGGAACTCGGATAGCTGTGTCGGCGATCTAAAACCATTGTGGTTTTTGAAGTAGTGTTTGCATGGGTTCGGGTAAGGAGTTTTGTTGCACCACCGGTCAATGACGGTGGTGGAATTGCCGTCGGCTATGATGGTGAGAGGATGGAGACAGAGTAGTAATAATAAAAGTAAATGTAGTGATAGAAAGGAGAGTTTGTGCATCATCAAATCCATGTTGCTTCTTTTGCTAAGTGATGTGGGTTTTAGTGTGAAAGAGCGGAACTGAATGTAATTTAATGTAAAACGTAAGAGAGTCTAGAGAGTGGGAAGTGGGAACATCTACTCCAATCCATAATTATATATCGTGGTGGTATTATTAGCGTTAACACAAAACAAGCAAATGAACATTTATATTGTGACTTGTGAGGTCATGAGTGAGATATACATGTACCTTCGCATCTCTATATTGTTTAGCTCAATGGCTGTTTTCTTATTGCGTGTACGATTCTATCACTATTTGTTTATAGAGATATTGTTTAAGTACTTGGAAATATTTATTAAAAAGTGAGTCATGTGATTCTGTGAATGTGATCCCTCGAGTGTCCATGCACACACTCTCACGCATCCACCATATTTCTCGTACAACCCTCCTAAATCCTCATGCTGTTTTCCTTATTTTACGATGGAAATATCACCTTTAAGCTCTAAGATTATTCATACAACTGTTTCATCACGAAATAAGCTTTATGGTAATTTGAAATAGCAGAGAGTCATTAGTTGTAGACTTATAATTGTGTGAACGTCAAGAGCCACATGGAATGGAAACTATGGTTTTGGATTGGATCTGTAAGACAGAAAACAGAATTTGTCGTTGACTTTACGGCACCACGATTTTTAAGAAAATATGTTAATTGTAAACTTATAACATGCATAAAGATGGGATTTATATGTGTTTATATATATTATATTATTATAATGTATGGAAACTGTTGTAAAAAGCTTAAGAAAAGAAGGAGGTAATTTTCTTCTTATATATGTAAAAGTAGGAGGTAATCTTCTTATATATATTCATATATATAGAGAAAGAATGAATCAATGGATAAGTTGACAGAACAATTTTTTTATAATAAACAAATAATAAAATATTAAAAATTGATAAAAAACTATAATATTTTTTGATTATTTATCATTATTAATGTATTATGTATTATTTAATTAAAACTTTATTATAAAAAATATAATTGAGTAAAAACTATGTTAAAGGAAAATGAGTACAATAACATAAATTTCTTCTAAAAATAATGAACATAATATTTTTTTCATAGATCTTTAAATGACGCATTTCAATATTATGAATATGTTTTTTGAATATTGTGTTAGGAAGCACTTTTGTAAAAGATCGGCTGTATAGTAACATGAATATATATTTATTACTTCTTAATTCTTTTCGAGCTCTCGTATCTAAGAGGAAAATCTTAGAGGAATATGCTTTATTTAATTCTTCTTAATATAATCTTATTTGAGTTGGGCGACACATGCAATATTATTTTTAAATATTTTTGTTGGTTTCTTCTTTGTGTCTATTCTATTTGTCTCTTTTATGTGATGAATCATATATATATGAGCCATTTGTATTTCCTACAAGCTTCATATAATTCAATAATTTCTGCATAATTTGAAGAAGTTGCAACCAAAATCTGCTTTTGGGAACGTCAAGAGATCATCATTCTACCAACTGTGAAAACATATCCTGTTTTTGATCGAGCCTTGTGTGGATCTAATAAATATCATGCATCTGCAAAACCAGCAAGACCAGCCTCATGGTTTAAAAAATAAAATAAGCCAAAGTAAATAGTACTTTGTAGATAACGGAATATATATTTTATTCTATTCCAATGTCTCCGAGTGAGAGATTAGCTATATACTGCAAGTAAATTGGTAGCACAAGCTATATTTGGTCTAGTACAATTTGCAAGATATATAAGCCCACTGATAGCACACATATAAGGTATTTTATGATCTAATATTTCTTCGCTATCCTCACAAGGCCGAAACAGATCTTTATCAACGTCATTCAATCTATTGACCATCAAAGTATTCAAAGAAGTCACTTTATCCATATTAAATAATTTTAAAATCTTTTTCGTATAATTAGATTAATGAACAAATTATCTGTCTTGGAAATACTCTATATGGAGCCCAAGACAAAACTTTATCTTTACAAGATCTTTCATTTCAAACTATTCCTTCATATGAGTTCTTCCATCAACAATCTCTTTTTGTAGTTTCAATTATGTTTAGGTCATCAACATAAATAACAATGATCACAAACCCAAATAAATATTTCTTAATAAAAACACAAGGGCATATCGCATTGTTGATGTAATATTTACTGATGTATCATGGTTTTTATGGTTTTTAACCATGATATAAGTTCTTTTTATTGAGTATTTTTGGTCTTTTTAGAGTCCTAGAAGAGTCTTTGCAGGTTATAGCATGTCTGGAGCATAATTGGAGATTTTGGAACCTTTTGGAGCATTCTGAATTGAAGCCACGAAGTACCAAGCTCGAAGCAGAAAGTATCCCATATGGTGACGCTCATCACCACCCTTGGTGACGCTCGTCACCCATCAAGGAAGGAGCGTGGTGGATTTATTAAAAGTATGAAGAATATTTGCAGAGTTGACCCATAAGTTCTATTAATTACAAGAAGACCCCAAATCGTGTTTAGCCTCTATTTATTAGGTTTTTCAGCCATTATTGGCGGGGATCTTAGTTTTTGAGAATTTAGAAAGCTTAGAGAGATATTTATTCAGAGCTTTTTAGGGAGACAAATCCTGTACTATTTTGAGAAGATTTCGAACCCCCTTATTCTTTTACTCTTTCTCTTAATGCAATATTATTCAGTTATGTTTTGTGATCCCATGATCATGTCTGAGTAATCTGTTAGTTAAGTTAGGGCTTTTCAAGGGTTGATGAAGAGATTGTAGAATCATAATTCTGTTAGGAATATCTTTTGGTTTTTCATCTCTGCTTGCTTTAAAATCGAATTTCTGAGAAACATCATCTTGGAATCCGAAAATCTTAGGTTGTTAAATATATGTGAGAGCATTATTCATAACCTGAGCTAGTATTTGATGAGCAAAACAACTTTTTGCAAAGAGATTTGACTTAGGAGTTTTGTAAACAATTGAATCTGATCATTCCTGCATGCTTAGGTTGTTAGGATTTGCAAAAAGATTTGAAACTCTGTGATTTAGGCATAGATAACTTTTGCAATGAGAATTGATTAGTTATATATCAGTGATTCATGTTTAAAACGATTCGTAATCATTCCTGATTTCTTGCATTCTACATTCTTGGATTCAACCTGCGAAATGTCTTGACTTAGCGCTTTTAGTATTCTGAAACTTTGATCATCTGCCAAAAATTGTTTGCTTACTTTTATTTATTAATTCGCATTACATACATTATATCATGCTTAGCATAATCCGAATCTACATTCGATAGTGTAGTTTGCATTACTCCCTTGGGATTCTATACCCCTTGTACTACAACTGCTTTTGCTGTGCACTTGCAGTAGTTTTATTTGGATAAAACCTGAGCCCTATCAAGTTTTTGGCGCCGTTGCCGGGGATTAATAGCTGCCTTTCGATTTCTAGTATTAGGATTTTGTCTAAGTTTTAATTTGTTTACTAACTTTTTGCTACTTTTCTTTGTTCCTGTTTCAGGTGTATGCCTAATCGCAGAACCAGAAGCAACAAGGAGAAGGAGCTTGTGACTTTGAGCATCGACGAACTAGCTAGGTTGGAGAGAACTAACAGGAAAGCTAAGAAGCAATCTACAATGGTGGCTCCACTTATCCTGGTTGAAGATGCAGAAGGTCACTTGGTTGACAGGGAAGGAAACATGAGAAACGAAGAGGGGCAGAGAATTGATCAAGAGGGGAATGTTATTGTTGAACAGCAGGTTCAACAAGTGAATGAGAACGTGGGAGTCCCTGCTGCTGCCAATAACGCTGCTGGGCGTTTTGTTCAGAGGACTCTAGGTGATTACAACAGACCTGATCAGTTCTATGCCAACAGAGCTGCAATCCGACCTCCTGCTTTCCAGAGAAACGATTTTGAGGTTAATCCTGTCTACTATCAGCTGGTTAGCCAGCATCCATTCCATGGCTTGCCTCATGAGCATCCTATGGATCACATAGAGAGGTTTGAGGACCTAGGTTCAAGTGTCAAAGCTACTAGAGTTAGCAATGACTTCCTGTTCTGCAAGCTTTTCTCTTACTCTCTTGGAGGAGAGGCTGCATATTGGCTGAAGCAACTGGAACCTGCTTCATTGACCACTAGGGAAGACACTAAAAACGCCTTTCTGAATAACTTCTATGATGATGCAAGATCAGAAGACATGAGGACGAAAATTGCATCCTTTACACAAGGCCCTACTGAAGCTTTTAAGGCTTCTTGGATCAGGTTCAAGTCTTATCAAAGGGACTGTCCTCATCATGGCTTTAGTCAGGTGCAATTACTTGGGATTTTCTTCAGGGGCATTGACTGAAAGTATCAGATGGCGCTGAATGCAGCAAGTGCAGGAAACTTCAACACCAACAGACCAGAGGAGGCGATCAGACCTTGGCAACACACCAGGAGGGTGACGCTCGTCACCCAAATCCAATGATCGACCCCGACTTGTCCAAAGTGAGTGACGCTCGTCACCAACCCAGTGACGCTCGTCACCAGACGCCACTTACTGCAGTTTTGCCTAAGACTTCAGATAATGCTAAGGAGACCGTGTATAAACCCAAGATACCCTATCCTAAGCATCCTAAGAAGTTTAACCAAGAGCTTGAAGATGCAAGATGCAAGGCCATCATGGACAAGTTGGTTATAGAGATCCCATTGATTGATGCTGTAAGGATCACTCCTGTTATAAGGAGGTATGTGAAGAGGATGGTGACCAATAACTTGAGTCTAGAGGCTGGGGCTATGATGATCAACGAGCAGGTCAGTGCAGTGATTCAGAACAGAGTTCCAGAGAAGCTTTCAGACCCATGAAGCTTTGTTTTTGACTGCACAATCTTCAATGACAAGTTTGAAAGGTCATTGTGTGATCTTGGTTCTAGTGTGAACCTCATGCCTCATTCTGTCGCCAAGAGCTTGGGGATGGCCGATTTTAAGGCTACAAGGATATCTCTTGTCCTAGCTGATAGATCCGTCAGAGTTCCTGAAGGAGTGATAGAGGATGTTCCTATCAAAGTAGGAGATTGTATGATTCCTACTGATTTTGTGGTTCTGAAATATGGAAAAGAACCCAAAGACCCCTTGATCTTGGCAGACCCTTCTTGGCTACTGCAGGAGCTATCATTGATGTCAGGAAGGGTAGAATAGAGCTGAATGTTGGTGATTTAATGATGAAATTCGAAATAGACAAGCTGATGAAGAGGCCAACCGTAGATGGACAGACTTTTTATGTGGATGTTCTCACAAACTTTGCTGATCAGATCTTCCATGAGATGAGTTCAGAGGATCCCTTGGAGAGGGCGTTGACCACTTCTACAGCTGAGTATGAGCATTTAGATGCTGCTGAAACAGGGTATACAAAGATGATGGATGCTACTGCACAAGTGATGCAACTGGTTGCACAAGATGAACTTGTCTCCACATCTGCGAAAGCTGCCACAATGGGTGATTGGTCTGCAACAAAAGCACCAAAAGTTAAGCTTAAACAGTTCCCTGCAGGGCTAAGGTATGCATTTCTTGGAGAAAACTCCACCTATCCTGTTATTGTTAATGCTTCATTGAACAATGCAGAGCTCACCCTTTTGCTAAGTAAGCTGCGAAAATTTTGCAAAGCTCTTGGCTACTCTCTTGATGACATTTCAGGTATCTCTCCAGAGTTGTGCATGCATAGGATACATTTGGAGGATGAGTTGAAATCATCAGTTGAGCATTAGAGGAGGCTGAATCCGAATTTGCAAGATGTAGTCAAGAAAGAGATCATGAAGTTGTTGCAGGCTGGTATCATTTATCCTATTTCAGACAGTGCTTGGGTGAGTACAGTGCACGTGGTGCCTAAGAAAGGAGGTGTCACAGTGGTGAAGAATGACAAGGATCAGCTGATTCCAACCAGGACTGTGACAGGACACAGGATGTGCACTGATTACAGGAAACTGAATGCAGCAACAAGGAAGGATCATTTTCCTTTGCCTTTCATCGATCAGATGCTGGAGAGGCTGGCGAATCACAAGTATTACTGCTTCTTTGATGGGTAATCAGGCTTTTTTCAGATTCCCATCCATCCAGATGATCAGGAGAATACCACTTTTACTTGTCCCTATGACACTTTTGCATATCGCAGAATGCCTTTTGGGCTGTGTAATGCTCCTGCAACCTTCCAGAGATGCATGATGTCGATATTCACAGACATGATAGAGAAGTTTATGGAGGTGTTCATGGATGACTTCTCTGTTTATGGGCCCTCTTTCAAGAGCTGCTTGGATAATTTGTGTGCAGTTCTACAGAGATGTGAAGAGAAGCATTTGGTTTTAAACTGAGAGAAGTGCCATTTTATGGGTCAGGATGGTATTGTGCTTGGCCACAGAGTCTCAGGAGACAGAATAGAAGTGGATAGGGCGAAAATTAAGGTGATGACAAGTCTGCAATCACCTGATTCAGTCAAAGCAGTGAGGAGTTTTCTGGGTCATGCAGGCTTCTACAGAAGATTCATCAAAGACTTTAGTAAGATAGCACGCCCCCTTACTGCTCCCCTCTGCAAAGATGTGAAGTTTGAGTTCATAGAAGAGTGAAAATCTGCCTTTGAACAGATCAAGCAAGCTTTGGTTACAGCTCATGTTGTGCAGCCACCAGATTGGGACTTACCTTTTGAGGTAATGTGTGATGCCAGCGATTTTGCAGTTGGAGCAGTGCTGGAACAGAGGAAAGACAAGAAACTCCACGCCATCTACTTTGCAAGTAGGACTTTGGATGATGCTCAGAAGAATTATGCAACAACTGAGAAGGAATTGTTAGCTGTTGTGTTTGCTTTTGAGAAGTTCAGGCAGTATCTTGTTGGCTCCAAGGTCGTGGTTCATACTGACCATTCAGCACTGAAGTATCTAATGCAGAAGAAGGATGCAAAGCCAAGACTGTTGAGATGGATCCTGCTTCTCCAGGAATTTGACATTGAAGTGAAGG
Source organism: Thlaspi arvense (assembly GCA_911865555.2). Classification (NCBI taxonomy): domain Eukaryota; kingdom Viridiplantae; phylum Streptophyta; class Magnoliopsida; order Brassicales; family Brassicaceae; genus Thlaspi; species Thlaspi arvense. Next base: position 10,643,998 of record OU466862.2, on the reverse strand, counting down.
ACAAGGAAGGTGTTGAGAATGGAGTTGCTGATCATCTATCCCGGATTCAGGTCGAAGACAGTGTTCCAATCAATGATTTCTTGCCTGAAGAGAATGTTTACTTGGTGGAAACAAGAGAACAGGAAGAAAGTGTTGCAAACTTGAAGTTTTCTCGAAACTGCAGGGGAGTGACGAGCGACACCAAGAGGGTGATGCTCGTCACCAACCCAGAATAGTCGCGACCAAAGTGTACAAAAGAGGTGACGCTCGTCACCAATCTCTACACTTTTCTGCGATTTGTGCAAGCTTGGGGATGACTTTTGAAGAGCTTGTTTATGCTTTGAATGATCCAAAGAGGCCCTGGTATGCTGATATTGCCAATTACCTTGCTGCAGAGGATGAACCATATGACTTCAAAGGCTATGCTAAGAAGAAGTTCTTGAGAGAACTTAGGAGATTATATTGGGATGAGCCATACCTCTACAAGAATTGTGCTGATGGGATCTACAGGAGATGCATAGCAGAAGAAGAAGTGCAGGACGTCCTCTTTCACTGTCATGGATCAGAGTATGCTGGACACTTTGCTACATTCAGGACTGTCTCTAAGGTATTACAAGCTGGATTTTGGTGGCCTACTATGTTCAGAGACGCCCATGCCTTCATTACAGGCTGTGATACTTGCCAGAGAAGAGGAAAAATCAGCAGGAGACATGAGATGCCACAAAACTTCATTCTGGAAGTTGAAGTCTTTGATTGTTGGGGTATTGACTTCATGGGACCTTTTCCCTCATCTTATGGGAATAGATACATTCTGGTTGCTGTTGATTATGTATCTAAGTGGGTGGAGGCGCTGGCTACTCCTACTAATGATGCTGCAGTGGTTTTGAAACTGTTGAAGACCATAATCTTTCCCAGATTTGGTGTCCCGCGGATTGTCATAAGTGATGGTGGTTCTCACTTTGTCAATAAGGTTTTTGACAAGCTGTTGAAGAAGTATGGTGTACAGCACAGAGTAGTCATGCCCTATCACCCCCAAAAAGTGGGCAAGTTGAAGTTTCCAACATGCAGATCAAGCAGATTCTGGAAAAGACAGTTGGGAAGACAAGGAAAGATTGGTCTGCAAAGCTGGATGATGCATTATGGGCTTATAGGACAGCATACAAAATGCCACTTGGGACTACACCATTCCATATTCTCTATGGCAAGGCATGCCATCTACTAGTAGAGTTGGAGTTCAAGGCAGAATGGGCCATCAAGAAGCTGAACTTCGATCTGAAGCCTGCTGCAGAGAGGCGTTTGATTCAGCTCTATGAACTGGATGAGATCAGATATCTGACCTATGAAAACTCCAAGTTATACAAGGAGAGGACAAAGGCATATCATGATAAAAAGATCATCTCCAGGCATTTCGAGCCCAATGACCAGGTATTACTCTACAACTCTTGTTTACAGCTTTTTCCTGGTAAATTGCGTTCTTGATGGTCAGGTCCTTTCACTGTCAAAGAAGCTCGCCCACATGGTGCAATTGTCCTGATTAACTCCAAAGGAGAGGAGTTCACTGTGAATGGACAAAGGGTGAAGCATTACTGGGCACAAGCAGAGATTCCAGCAGGACACATTGTGTCTCTGGATGATGCACCAGCTGTCTAAACAGCCAACCAAAGTCAAGCTAATGACTTTAAACAAGCGCTTAGTGGGAGGCAACCCACTGGTAAGTTGTAAATATTGTACTTAGTTTTGATTTTTCGTGCTTAGGATTATTATTTAGATCAGTTAAAAAAAAAAAAAAATTTGGTGACGATCGTCACCCGTAGAAGTCAAGCACGGGTATTAATTTTTCTTCTTCTTCTTCCTCGCCATTCTTCTGCAAAGTAACGAACACATAGCTAGATCTTCTATATTCACAACTTTTGATTTCTTGCACCAAATTGAGTGATTCAAAAGCCTAATCCGTATGGATTTTGCTCCTCTTTCTGAATATCCACTCAGTTTTTAAGATCTGCAAGGTATGTGTTCGGAATCCCCAATTTTCAGTCCGCCATAGGTTTGGTAAAATCTGATTTTTGACTTGATTAGCTTGATTTAACTGTTGAATCATGGTTAGTTAGGTTGTATAGGAGGAATGGAACCATATATGTGAGCTTTTATCGGTTGATTTGCAAGTTTTAAATTTTTGAGTTCATGATGAAATTTACGAAAATCTGGAAATTTTGGGTGATTTGGGTTGAACTGATGATTGAATTGTGTTCCTGGTAGTGCTGTAGTTGATCGCCATCGGTTATTTCACCTTGATTGATTGATTTTTTGAATTTTGAAAAATTTGCTAATTTTGGTGATGTTTTTGGTCGATTTTGATCTTCGATTTTCAGATGCCTAGACAGGAGAAACGACCAAGGCAAAGCTCGTCTTCAAGCACTGCAACAGGGTCTACGGATTCTTTTAGTCAGTACCCGGTTTGCAGGCCCTCATGGCCCAAGCGAGAAGATCGGAAAATAGCATCAGGAGTGGCTTGAGCAGGAACTCCGAGGCAGGAAATATCACGAGACACTTGCATATTCCGTGATATCCAGGAGGAGTGGGATGAGTATGACATACTATTCCTCAATGCGTGGCTGGGAGTGAAGATTATCCCCACACGGTTCGCGGATTTTGCTGTTCTGCAGAAGATGGGGATCTTCGAGGATGTTGTTCAGATTCTAGAGAGCATTGGGATGGGGACTATGCCATTCCAGCTGTATGATCTCTACCCAGATTTGGTCTGCCAGTTTCTCTCTACAGTTCGCGTCTACTACGCGAATGAGCTGGCGAAGCGTGCGCAGGAAGGCACGATGACGTTTCTGATCCGAGGGGTTCGATACCGGATCAGTCTGATGGAGCTTTGTGGGATCCATGGCTTCTCTGACCACCCCACAGGCGTTCTCCTTCCCTCTCAGTGGACTCATATGCGGACATTCTGGTCCAAGTTCGGGAATGGAGTCTATGACAGCAAGACTAGCACACAGACAGAGGTTCGCGATCCTATCTTGAGGTACATTCTGCGCCTCTTTGGCCATACCATTTTATCCAAGTCTGCACCTAGCAAGACTCGGGTTAGTGAGCTGATTCTCCTCTACTACAGACTTTATGAGATGCTTGATGATGTGATCCCTATCGATAGCATGGTTTGCGCCAACTTGGGCGCTGTTTTCGCTGAGCATCTGGTCTCCTTGAAGACCAAGCCGTTCACCAGTCCGGGGGAGAAGACCGAGAGTGTTGGCAGCCTTCTGACACCGATCTTTCATCATTTCCAGATCGATGTCACTCCTTGCAGTCTGCGCAGTGACAGATCACTCATGGATGACCAGTATCTGCGCCATGTCACTTGGCTGAAGATTGGAGTTATCTGGACTTTCACTACTACTTCTGGAGAGTATGTTGGCATTAATTTGCCACAGAGAGCCCTCACTACGATTCAGGGAGTTCCACGCCATCTTTTCTTCATTCCAGCTCGGACTTTGCTGCGCCCTTTGGCTCTGCGCCCTGCTAGAGCTGCTACAACTGGTGCTTCTGCTTCTACTGCAGCTGCTGATGATGCTGGACCATCCACACGTCAGACTTCCTCCTCTACTACTTTCAGGCGTCCTCCACGACCACAGACACCCATGGATATGGCTGCTTTTCAGGAGTATGTCATTGACAGCTTTGAGGGACTCTGGGATGCTGTTGTTACACTTACCAACTGTGGTTGTGTCCGCCCCCATTACACCACTGAGCCTTGCGAGGATGAGGACTGAGGCTCTACTATCTGGTTACTTGTTTTCTTTTTCTCTTTCATTTTTATTTCTCTTGAGTCATTTTTATGTTTTCTTTGAGTCAGTTGTCAGTTTCTTTGATGATGTTTTGTGAGATTGTTGAACCAGGTTATTATTGCTATGTTTGGATATTGTTAATTATGTGTTTGAGTGCTAAAAAAGTCTAACTTTAGAGTACACATGACAACACTTCGTTAATTAACATCTAACTTGACAATTGGGCAATACAGGTCGCGGTGACGCTCGTCACCAGATTGGTGACGCTTGTCACCCGACCCCATGCGAGGTAACATTTTTCTGACTTGGTTTTTTGACTTCTCATTCATTTTTCTGACCAAATCTTGGCTTAATAACACTGGGGATAGTGTTGTTTAATTATGGGGGAGGTGGTTACTGACGTTGTGTGCTTTGTGTCATGTTTATAGAATCTTAAAGTTGAGTCAAAAACCTGTTTTATAGAGTCAAAATTTTGAAACTGTCAGTTTTTCTTGGAACTAACCATATAAAGTTTTTGCTTATAAGAACCATTTCCACAGTAGTTGATTACAAGTATTACTAAGTTGAAAGTCATAGGTAGATCAGTGTAGCAATGAAGGTTTAGGTTCTTAGAGAATCTGGAAAATTTGTTGTTAGAGAAAGTTTAATGAACTTTAAACTTCTTATCTTGGTGATGGATTCTTATTGATCTTGATTCTCTCTTTCAGCACTGACAATAAAGTTAAGATACAATCTCTCTTTGATCTTCCCTGATGTAGTTTTTAAAAGTTTAAGTCCAAAGGATGGTGCATTCATGACCCTGTCTCCTCACAAGGAACAACAGTAGTGAACACACTCAAGAACCTGTCTCCTCACAAGGAACACAAGTATTGAGTAGCACCATTTCTTAGACTGAAAAAGTTGAGAAAAAGAAGTGAAAAATCGAAAATATTCAAAGGAAAAGATCAAGGGAAGAGAAAATAGGAGAGCTGTGTTAAGATTGAATTGTACAGTTGTTAGGAAGGGAAAATAATCTGTAAAGTGATTGTGATGATAGAACCTTGATGAGATATCACACTTAGATAAAAAATAAGGAGGTAGCAGTAGAAATTTCGGATTTCTTGAAGGGATTTGGACTGAACATGAGAGATTTGCTAAGCTTGTGATGATTAGACTGAAATTTGATCTTTTGTTGACTCTGTGGTATGTGGATTCGAAAGTTCTAACTAATGTGGTGTTCCTAATGACTGACTGACTGTTTCTTGTTTTCAAACCTCGACCCTGTTCTCCGTCTGATGTTTGCTTGAGGGCAAGCAAAAGCTAAGTCTGGGGGAGTTGATATATCATGGTTTTTATGGTTTTTAACCATGATATAAGTCCTTTTTATTGAGTCTTTTTGGTCTTTTAGAGTCCTAGAAGAGTCTTTGCAGATTATAGCATGTCTGGAGCATAATTGGAGATTTTGGAACCTTTTGGAGCATTCTGAGTTGAAGCCACAAAGTACCAACCTCGAAGCAGAAAGTATCCCATATGGTGACGTTCGTCACCCATCAAGGAAGGAGCGTGGTGGATTTATTAAAAGTATGAAGAATATTTGCAGAGTTGGCCCAGAAGTTTCATTAATTACAAAAGACCCCAGATCGTGTTTAGCCTGTATTTATTAGGGTTTTCAGCCATTGTTGGCGGGGATCTTAGTTTTTGAGAATTCAGAAAGCTTGGAGAGAGATCTATTCAGAGCTTTTTGGGGAGACAGATCCTGTACTCTTTTGAGAAGATTTCAAACCCCCTTATTCTTTTACTCTTTCTCTTAATACAATATTATTCAGTTATGTTTTGTGATCCCATGATCATGTCTGAGTAATCTGTTAGTTAAGTTAGGGCTTTTCAAGGGTTGATGAAGAGATTGTAGAATCACAATTCTGTTAGGAATATCTTTTGGTTTTTCATCTCTTCTTGCTTTAAAATCGAATTTCTGAGAAACATCATCTAGGAATCCGAAAATCTTAGGTTGTTAAATATATGTGAGAGCATTATTCATAACCTGAACTAGTATTTGATGAGCAAAACAACTTTTTGCAAAGATATTTGGCTTAGGAGTTTTGTAAACAATTGAATCTGATCATTCCTGCATGCTTAGGTTGTTAGGGTTTGCAAAGAGATTTGAAACTCTGTGATTTAGGCATAGATAACTTTTGCAATGAGAATTAATTAGTTATATATCAGTGATTCATGTTTAAAACGATTCTCAATCATTCCTGATTTCCTGCATTCTACATTCTTGGATTCAACCTGCGAACTGTCTTGACTTAGCGCTTTTAGTCTTCTGAAACTTTGATCATCTGCCAAAAATTGTTTGCTTACTTTTATTTATTAATTCGCATTACATACATTATATCCTGCTTAGCATAATCCGAATCTACATTCGATAGTGTAGTTTGCATTACTCCTTTGGGATTCGATACCCCTTGTACTACAACTGCTTTTGCTGTGCACTTGCAGTAGTTTTATTTGGGTAAAACCTGAGCCCTATCATTTACTCAGCAAGTATTCACTTAAACGATTATACCACGTCTTTTCCAATTATTGTAGCTGGATGATGCAATATTCACTTCTGGAAATGGTGCAAATCCAGTTGGACGGCTTTGATGGTTCATCATCATGAAATCGTTATTCTGCTCTGTAACAAGTAGTACATGCATTAAACCTGAATAACGATTACATCTATTTGCCTGATATTGTTGTTATAGGATAACATTTCCATGGTGAAATGTGGAGAGAGGTTTCTCAATCATATCATAATCACTTATAATATCTCAGAATTATAATCACTATAGTCCTGAAACCGAAGATGTAACCACTCATGTCTAGTTTTTGGTAAGATTATATATTTCTAATGATCACACCTGTTTTAAGTGATTGCCAGAAATCTGCAAGATTTTATTGTATGACATACTCATCTTTTAAACCATCGTGGATATGGTGACGTATCGTTAGTCACTATTTTTTGTCACAACATTGTGACGATTTACATACGAAATTGTGACAAAATCAATAGTATTAAAAGCGTTATTATTTCGTCATAACATTGTGACTAAATTGAAGGTTACAAATGTTTGTCACTATTCGTATCGTAATTGTTATAAAATATATAGCAACAAATATTATCACGGATTTGCGACAATCTAATAACTATACTATACAAATTTTTGTGAGTAAACTTAAATCACTCAAAGTTACAACTGTTTTGTAAACATGTCATCACAATTAATCACCTTTTTACTGACCTAAGCATTTGGTCACAGATTATGACATAATTGTTATCATTTTGTGACAAAGATTAAATTCACATGTAAATTAAAAAAAAAAAATTTGCTTCAATTCTGAAAAAACCAAGAAATACATAATAACTAGAAAAGAGTATAAATGACATAAATAAGTATAAAAAATATTTTTCAAATTCACACTGGCTAACTCGATATCAGAATTTCCATCTTCAACTTCTGATCCAATTTTTGTAACTACTTCTGGATCATCCAGATCTTCTGCTTAACCTTGTAGATATGTTAGTGTCTCGACGTGCAATGAATCAGCTTGAACAATAGAATCATCATTTTCATGTAGCATTGCATTGATATCCAAATTTCGGTTGACCAATACTTTCCCCTCTGATTGTATCATAATTGATGCTTTCCACTGTTGATCTTTTTTTTGGATAACATACTTAATCTACTTGTAAAGACAAAATTAAAAGATTGTATTTTTCATAAAGTCCTTTGATATTAATATGGAAAATCTCTAACTTGTTTATCCTTATACCTGAATCATACCAATCACATCTGAAGACCACAATTTTAGAATCAATTTGTCCAAGATAATGTAGCTCAAAGATTTCTTTCAATAATCCATATAAAGTAGGTTCTTCACTTGAGACAAAAGATGTTGTACCTTTGACACAAATTCCATAGTATAAAAGGTATGAAAAACTAATATACATATATATATATACCATATAAAAATATAAATTAAAATATATTTGTGCATATTAATTTTCATACCTTTTAAATAGTCTTGGTGAAAATATCAATTAATATTTTTTTTTTATTTTTCAAACGATTTTATATCTATAAAGCACAACTAAGTATAATTGTCAATTTAACATGTGTATTTTTACATTTATTTTAAAATGATTTTTTTTTTTTTTTTTATTTTTACATGTTTATCAAAACATTTCCACAAAAGATAACCGACATATTTTCCTAGAAAAACTACAAATTATATTTTAAATTTTATTATATAAAAAAATTCTAAAAATCTATTATAATTTGATAATTCTTTAAAAAAATAAAGTGATATAAGTCTACCATTCTTAGAATAACAAAATTTTATTTAAATTTCAATTGTTTATGATATATAGCGTTGTTTTCATGGTTTTGTTCAATTATTAACTAATTTGAATTATTGGAATACATGTTTCCATTTTGTTTTGAAATATCATCTTTGAGAAGAGCTTTCTCTTTACAACACATTTGGATTTGGATCCAATTTTGATGGATCTGAAATTTTACTATCTGGTTCCAAATTCGACTAATCTATATATTCAATTTTTTTTAGCATATTTTAGATTGAATCTAAGCATTTTATTATTTTATTTACTTCTCAAATAATTTTTGATATGTTCTAATTTTTGGACTTGAAATTTTAATTATTCTATTAACAAAATAATTTAAATTTTAAATATTTGTTTGTTTCGCATTTGTAAATTTTTATTATGATTTCTGAATAATCTACACATCTCTAATTCTAATATGAAACTTTTAAAATAAACTTATATTTCTATATAGTTTTACTAAGATAATTTAATTAGTTTTAATTAGATATGTGTATATTAATAATATGTATGAATAACAATAAGAATTGTTTATAAGATTTTATAAATAATTTTAATATTTTTTTTATTTTATGAATATAATTGCATATTTATTTTAACACCTGTAATTTGAAAAAGAGGTTTCCCTCTCAAAGTTTCTCCAACGCTTAAGTTAATGTACGTCCTACTGGGAATAAGTACTCGAGAAGGTAAGTTTTGAGGTGGTCAAAGATTGGATATCCCGTCCGGAGATCGTAATATTTGTCTCGTGTTTAGTGGATAGGAGAATATAGATAATGGACTGTGATGAGAGTGGGGTAGGAGTCCTCTCCATATGGGTACTGAATGGGGAGTAAAAGGTAAGGAGAACGCTTATCTCGGTAGGCGTTCCTTCCGGGAGACACTAAGCATTCCCCTTCAATTTCGCTGCAGCAAGGGGCTTAGGGCGAGCTCCAAGGTTGAAAGTTTTCCTCTCCTCCTCCTCTTTTGGTGGTGTCTCGTTCTTTCTCTTGGATTCACCCTCTATGTGGCTCATCTGAGATCCTCGATCCAGCCTCCCTTTAATTTGGCTTTAAGCATCTTTTATACCCGATCTTCTTCGACATATTCCCTCCATGCGGCGCACCGTGGGAGCAGGCAGCATTTGCAGCAGCCTGACTTGGTAAGCATGCCATCTAATAGTCTGCTAGGCGGTTGGTGGTAAGTCTAGTGGGAGAAGGTCAGCGCTCTGGAAGGGTCCAATGACCACATGTAGCATCAGAATTGGTCGTGGTAAAAGTAGGCCCAATAATTTGACATAGTTATAATGTGGAACTTTCAATATATATTCCTATTTCTTTATCATTTGTGTAGTTAAAAAATTCAGCTTTTGATATATATATTAATATTAATATTAATACATTGATTTATTTTTTTACAAAAAAAATTTTCAAACAAAAATGAAAACAGAAATATGGTAATTAAAAGTAGTTAATATGATATATTATAGTAGGTAGATGATTATATTTATAATTAAATACTGAATGATGTATAGATAAATAATATAAACTATTCATTTAACCAAATTAATAAGAATGACATATATTGTAGATAGTCCAATTAGTTAAATACTTTTAATGTATGTTTGATAATGTAATGGGTGACAATGACACAAATGTAAATCATATGTAGTGATAATATTACTTTAAAAAAATGTTTTTTTTCATGTTAAAAAAGTGGTGATTATCCATCTTGTGCTACCTCATGGACACTTGTCTAATCTATATAATAAGTGGACACTAAGCTTGATTATTATCCTATCAGTCTATCACTATAACACATGTCACTAGCTCCCTGTATTTGCGAAAACTGTTTGTTTAATTCCTCTATTATAAATAAGTGGCTGTAGATGACCATAGAGCATAAGTTAAAACACAAACAATAAAGAATGTAAATAAAGTTTTTATTCTCTCTCTTATAATTCAAGTCATTCCTCTCTCCTCTTTTTATTTTCAATACGTTATCGTATGATTTAAATTATGTTTATGAATTCATTTAAATTTATCTATTATTTATTTATAGAGTGATAGATTAGATTTTCTCTTTATTTAAATTATAGAGTGGAAGGATAAGTTTGCTCATAGATCATTATTTAATTATGGAGTAGAAAGTTAAACTTCCTCCTAATTTATTATAGAGTGGATGTTTTTTAAAAAAAAACCCATCCTTTTTTATGGAGTGAAAGTTTTTGAACTCATCCACAGTTGTATTGTAAGTTGTGCCTCATCATATTGCTTTAATTTATTGCTTTAAATTACTTTCTTAAATTCTGTATTAATTATGATTTAAAGGTTTCAAAAATTTTAAAAAATAATTTTTTTTATTAAATTAAACGCGTTAAAGTTTATTATATCAAACCTGACAAAACTTGAGATCGCCGCCCTTGAATTATGTTAAAATAATTATATGACTTGGGCGGTAGGTGCAAAGTTGCATCTAAAAGGAAGCGGTCTCCTAAGCACCATCGACAAGTCAAAACGACTTCAGATGAAAATCATGAGAAGGTCATGATATTCTTACGCCACCACATCTATGATGGTTTAAAGGATGAATACATCACGAAAGAAGATCTCCAGAAATATGTGATCTTACCAAAAGCCAAACACGAGTTACTGAATCTCTGGTTTCAGGATTACAAAAATGTGAGTGAATATAATTCTGCAATGTTAGGAATCACATCCAAGATGATGTTATGTGGAGACATAGTGAGTAATTATGATATGATTGATAAAACTCTCTCCACATTTCATTTGGGAACAATACCGGGTGAATCGCCACACTCATTATTCGGAGTTGATGCAAGTCCTCCTTATTGCAGAAAAAAATAACGAGCTCGGGATGATGAACCATCAAAGTCGTCCAAGTGGATCTGCTCCATTCCATGAAGTGAATGTAGCGTCATCCAATTATAATAATAGACGTGGACGCAGACGCAATCGATTCCGTAGTCACAGTCATGGATGTGGATGTGGTCAAGGTCAAGAAAGAGGATATCGTCCAAGTGCTTCCAACAGTGAAAGAAACAGTAAAAACTTCCAAGAAAATGATGATAAACGAGAAGTCAAAAGGCAAAGAGAAATTGTCTTTTACAGATGCGGCATGAAGGGACATTACGGCATGAAGGGACATTACGGCATGAAGGGACATTAGGTATGCCAAACCATTTTGCATGGCCTAAGTGATGATACTTATCTCGATGTTGCTGATTTTCTTGTTGATCCTGAAGAATCACAGAATTCAAAGAAACTTAAGTCGGTAATTATGTCTCCTGAAGAAGACTAGAATGATAAAAATTAATCTTGTTTTTAGTATGTAATATATATTTTTACTTTAATCAAGGTTTCTGATGTAATATATTAATATTTTTTATAAAAGCCGATGCTTTTTGATTAATTATTACATTTTTTAAGTATTGTGGCCTAGAAGATGTCACAATTTGAGACTCAGGATGGAGATATATATCTGGCAGACAGTGCTTCAACGCACATAATAATTAAAGATAAAAAATATTTCTCTTGTCTCAAAATAAAAGATTCCGCCGGATGCGTGAATACCATATCAAGAAATGCAAAGATTATACTTGGCTCCAGAAGAACAAAATTTTCAATGCCAAGGGGAACAAAGTTTGAAAAAAAAATGATGTTTTATACTCCCCCAAGTCTCACAGAAATTTGTTGAGCTTAAAAAATATCTGTAGAAATGGATATCATATTGAGACTAAGTGGGGATTATTGGTTCTTGTATTTTGATGGATTTATAAATCTTTTTTGGATTTGATAAATTTATTGATTTCAAAATCAGCAAAATGGAATAAAATCAAATCCACTCAAATACCAAGGTTAGACTTTGTATTTGAGTATTTGTATTTTAGTCATGAAAATCCTTCCAAATCCATTCAAATTCAATTAAAACTCAAATCCTTATAATATTTAGATTTTAAAATGATAGAACCAATAACACTGTATTTCATTATGAATTTTAAAATCATAGAACCGATAACATTGTATTTCAATATAGATTTTAAAATACAAAAACCAATAACACTGAATTTGGTTTGGATTCTCAAATCCATTAAAATACAAGAACCAATAACACCTCCTAAGAATACAAATGACATTGAATATCTTTGCATTACAACGGAGAAGAAACATCAGTTGGAAGAATTACCAATGATGTCTTCCGGATTATATTGCACAAAAATAAATATGACTGAATCATATGTTACACTAAACCAGAAGTTTATTAGTACATTTAATATTTGGCATGAAAGACTAGCGCACACTAGTTCAGTCGTGATGAGAAAAGTTGTGCAAATACCAATGGCCATTTGTTGAAAAACGAGAAAATTTTGCATTCAAATGAGTTGTCATGTAAAGCATATTCTCAAGAAAAACTCATAACCCGGCAATCATCAGCCAAATTTGGGAATGAATCTCCTGTATTCCTAGAGAGAATACATGGTGATATATGTGGGCCGATCCACCCACAATGCGGGCCGTTCAGATATTTTATGGTATTGATTGAAGCATCTCGTAGATGGTCACATATGAGTCTTTTGACCACAAGAAATGCGATTTTTGCAAGATTCATTGTCCAAATAATCAGGTTGAGAGCACAATTCCCTGATTATACTATTAAGAGAGTTAGATTGGATAACGCTGGTGAATTTACTTCCCAAGCCTTTAATGATTATTGTATGTCTTTGGGAATTGATGTTCAACATTCGGTGCCACATGTTCATACACAAAATGGCATGACTGAATCATTGATTAAGCGGTTAAAATTGATTGCAAGACCATTAATCTTGAGAACAAAGCTCCCAATCACTGTATGGGGACATGCTATACTGCATTATAGGGCATTGGTCCAAGTGAAACCAAGTGCATCTAATGAATATTCTGCCATACAATTAGTATCTGGCCAGGAACCAAATATATCACATCTTCGTGTTTTTGGATGTGCCGTTTATGTTCCTATAGCTCCACTGCAAAGAACAAAAATGGGGGCACAAATAAGATTGAGGATATACATTGGTTACGTAACACCAAGTATAATTCGATACCTAGAACCACAAATTGGTGATATATTTACGACACGTTTTTCCGATTGCCATTTTAATAAAGATGAATTTCCCGCGATAGTGGGAGGATTGAGAGAATCATCAAATGATATCACCTGGTGTATACACTCTTTGGCTTATCTTGAACCTCCTTCTAATCAACAGGAATTTGAAGTTCAGAAAATTATACATTTGCAAAATATGGCAAATCAATTACCTGATGCCTTCACAGATACGAAACGGGTGAAAAAATCCTTTATCCCTGCCTCTAATGCTCCATCAAAGATAAATGTTCCTGAAGAACATATTGATGTAAATAGAGCAAATGAACTGGTTCAGCTATAGCGTGGGAGGCCAATATGATGAAAAGATAAAAATCCCCGAAAGGGAAAGAAATTGGGAGTAACTGTTCTAGAAGAACCAAAATGTCCTGAAGACAATTGTGAAGAAGTTCCAGAAGATATTTGTCCTGAAGACGAATCTGGAGCAGAAAAATCTGAGATTTCCGTCTCCTTCACCCAAAGTGGAAAATTATGGGCTAGAAATAATAGAGTATAATGATGGAATATTCTCCTTTTCTGTATCCAAAGAGATCGATCATGAATATGATGAATCCAGACCCAAGGTCCATATCAGAATGTCAGAAAATACATGATTGGGAGAAATAAAAAATGGTCATAGAAATAGAATTACTCTCCCTCAATAAAAGAAATGTTTTTGGACCTATTGTCACAATACCTGTAAAACCGATCGGATACAAGTGGGTCTTTATTAAAAAATGAGAAAAATAAGGTTACAAGATATAAGGCCCGACTTGTGGCACAAAGATTTTCTAAAGGACAGCGAATTGATTATAAAGAGATGTATTCCCCGGTAATGGATGCTATCACATTCATGTACTTAATGGGCTTAACAGCCTTTAATGATTTAGAGATGTACCTGATGGATGTTGTGACAACATAACTATATGGATTACTTGATAGTGATATACATATGAAAATCCCTGAATGATTAAAAAAATGCCTGAAGCATTAAAGTCAAAATCTAACGAGATATGTGTGATTAAATTGCAGCGATCACTTTACGGATTAAAACAATCCGGACGCATGTGGTATAATCGCTTAAGTGAATATTTGTTGCGTAAAGGCTATGTGAATAATGTGATATGCCCTTGTGTGTTTATTTAGAAATCCGCGTTAGGATTTGTGATCATAATCGTTTATGTTGATGATCTAAACATTATTGAGGTTCAAAATGGAGATTGATGATGCAAGAACTCATATGAAAGAAGATTTTTAAATGAAAGATCTTGGAAAGACAAAGTTTTGTCTTAGGCTCCAGATCGAGCATCTCCGAGATGGAATATTTGTGCATCAATCAAATTACACTAGAAGAGTGTTGAAACGCTTTAGTATGGATAAATCGACTCTTTTGAATACTATAATGGTCAACAGATCCCTTGATGTTAACAAGGATCCATTTCGGCCTTGTGAAGGTAACAAAAAAATATTAGGTTCAGAAATACCTTATATAAGCGATATTGGTGCACTTATGTGTCTTGCAAATTGTACTAGACCAGATATTGCTTTTGCTACTAACTTACTTGTAAGGTACAGTTCATCACCAACACGCAGATATTAAAATGTAATTAAGCATATCTTCTGTTATCTTCAAAGTACGGCTGATTTTGGATTATATCATCTTAGAAACCCCGAGGTTGGTCTGATTGATTTTGCAGATGCAGGATACTCAGATCCGCATAAGGCTCGATAAAAAATTAGTTATGTTTTCACTGTTGATGGGACTGCAATATCATAGTGTTCACAAAAACTGACTTTGGTCACTACATCTTCAACTCATGCAGAATCATTGCACCTCATGAGGCTTATAGAGAATGTGTGTGGCTAACATCTATGACTAATCATATCGAAGAGGCAAATGGAATAACCTTCAACAAGAAGCCAACAAAAATATTTGAAGATAATGCAATGTGCGTTGTTAAACTCAAAAAAGCTATGTTAAGAGCGAAAGAACAAAACATATCCCTCCAATATTTTTCTCCTACACTCAAGAGCTCGAGAAAAGTAAAGAGATAGATTTTCAGTATGTTCGCTCATGTGACAACATGACTGATCTCTTCACAAAAGCATTTCCAACTACAACATTCAAAAAACATGTTTATAACATTGAAATGCGGCATCTCCCATATTTGTGAGGAGAAAATGAGATCTATTTTTTTTGGAAATTTGCTATTATTGTATTTTTTTTTTCTCTTTAACATCTCTAACATTCTTTGATAAATTAATTATCTACGACAACAATTTTTTTTAATAATTGAAGATCTGACTGCATATCTATAACTATTAACAATAAAAAATAAAAATAAAATTTATTTTATTCAGAAAATACTTTTTAATACACATACATGCAGTTTTACTTTTTATTAAAATTTCAATTTTTGTTGTGGTGGAGGACCTCCGGCACAACCAGGATGTTCTGGAATACATTTTTGTTTAGAAGAAACAACATCAATCGTATTTTTAACATGTAGATTAGTGCACACGCAAGTTTTACGGCTTTTGTCATAATACCCTCCACATATCTTGTTGCAATCAGCGTTATTCTCACTCAAAGTACTGGTCACGCCATTTTGTCCTGCAAACACATACAACATAAAAAAATTTATTTTTAGTATAAAAAATAATAAAAATAAATATAATAATCTAAAAAATTAAAAACTAAAAAATTGATTGTCAACAAAAATATTTTATTTATTTTTCTTCTGACTGAAATTATTTTTAGTTATTGATAATAAGATATATAAATTTTGTTTTAGTTTGTTTGAAAATGATATGTATACTTACGTAAGAGGACAACAAAAAGACAGACCAATAATATATTTCTAAAGAAAAAGCTCTTCATTTTTAAGTAAATGTTTTTAAGTGATGATGAAAAGTGAAGGATGAAGCTATTCTTCATCAGTTTTTATAGTGTAGATTATAAGATTATTTAACATTACAATTGTGAAGATTTATTTTTTTATATTTTAATATACATTGACCAAAAATGGTTACTCTCAAACAAATGTAGAGACATTATCTCTAATATTTAGATTTGCTACCTCTAATATTTAGATTTTCTACCAAAAATAATTACTATCAATAAAATGTGGGGACATTTTCTTTAATATATAGATCCTTGCTAACCAAAAGTAGATAATATCAATTATCATGAATATAAAGTGGGATTTTAATTAATACTATATTTTTTCTAATCAAATATAGAGTTTTTTGGTAATTGACAAAAAAAAAGCTAATGTAGGGTGTATAGATATAACTTATTTTTCCTATGTGTGATTATCCATTATATTAGGTGTCAAATATCATAGATTCTTAAGACATTCATTTTAATTTAAAAAAATAAAAAATCATATATCCAAAAATCTGTTAACTAACACCTATAAAGTTTCTATATTGTTGAAAATGGTCAAACTAAAACAAATATCAAAACTTATTTTTAATAAAAATAAATTTAATTTTTTTCTGCTTCTATATTGTTAATTGAAAAATATATATATATTTTTGACAAATTACATTTACCATATATGCCATTAAAGTATATTTTATATAATATACCCAAAATATACATTCTATGTAAATATAAATTATATATACAATATAATATCTTTCAATAATTATCATTCTATTAAAAAAAACTAAAATCAAACAAAAATAGCAAATGTAATGTATGATATGACTTTTCTAAAATAGATTAAGATACAAATAAACAGCTAAAACAAAAAGTAACACATAAACCAAAATTTGTTATTTTAATTAAAACTCCAATGTTAGTTTTTATTATTCATGCACATGATATGTATGGAACAACACTTATTAAATACTAGGTGGTTGGTCTGTATCTATATGATTTTTTCAATAGATATAGTTAATTGTACTATTTAAGTATTTGTGTTGGGACTTTTTTTACTGGATCGAAAGAGAACCCGACACATAGACCTATACTACGCTAGACGCTACACACGTCACGCTAGTTTGGCCGATCCATTCTCACGTACTGTTCCAGGGCAGTTGGCAGACTTCTCCAAATATGCCAGAATCATTACACTCACCTGCTCCCTTGGCGCGCCGTACGGAAGGAACATGACAAAGAACCCGCGAGTATAAGTAAAGAGAGATCACCACGAGAAAAAAGGGGGATCGATCGATGGAGAGAGGAAGAGAGAGAAAACCCCTCTGAAAGAGGTGGTATCCGCTTATATCTAAGACAGCCGATCCAGGCAAGCAGCATGATCATAGGTGAACTTCATGTTATTCTCGGGAGAATGCCGACCAGGTTAAGTTATTCCTAACCCGGAATCCCACCTTCATACTCGCCTCGCTTTCCTTTCACTGTGTAGACCCCTTTGAAAAACCTGAAAACAGATAGAAACCTCGATCTCCGGACGAGACTTCTCACTCTAACCCGTAGAAAATCCCCCTCCCGAGTACTTGTTCCTGGTAGAATGTTCATTGACTTGGCGTCGGAGAACCTTCGGGAGGGAAACCCCCTTTCGGTCCTCTCAGAGGCTCATCTGACCTTTGTTTGAGTGCTTATAGGATGGAGCGCAATATTCACCCAATCGCCCCGGGACCAGAAGCTTCCGCCCTGGAGCGACTTGCCGCCTTCCCCCCCCAAAGAACAAAACTCGGAGGCACAGCTCCAACCCCCCGACGAATCACACACCCCTACATGGCATCCCGAAATTTGCTTCCAAACAGTTGACGCTAGAAGGAGGGGGATCACTGGCAAACGTTCCACGAGGGAAGCGAAGCACTCAAAATTAGCTGCACAAAAGCATGAGGGTCAAGCAGACTACAGTGCTGCTCAACCGTCTCGAGGCTTTGGGATCATTACGCATATTAGCAGAGTAAAACACGAAAGGAACATGCAAGAGAAGAAGATATTCGAAATAAAATGAAGTGCATTTTTAAAGAGAATCAAACAGGCCAAAAGCAGCCACCGATATAGGTTCGAAGATAGAATTTACAAGGGGAACGAGTCCCTGAAACAAAGAGATAATTTAAAACCCAGCGGACGTGAAGGTCCCGCCGGTGAGGAAGGGTCTGCGCCTCTAGTGCCTCCAGCCGCTCCCGAAGCATCTGGCCCCCGTGGCCTGCCGCGTCGTCGTTCTTCCTCGAGCTCCCGCCTAAGCATGCAGATCGTGGTTTGGCTCGTCGAGAAAGCCTCAGCCGCCATCAGTGCCAAGTCAACCTCGGCCCCCAGAGCGAACCCTCGGTACACCATGAGGGTTTGGCAGAGCATTTGCATTTCTGAGTTATGGGTTTCCAGATCCCGCTGGCTTTCCGTTAGCGCCAAGCACAAGCGCTCCATCTCGCTGAGATCTTCCCCCCGAGCAGAAGTTTGGGCTTCGGCGAGTTGGTCCCGGGTGACCAGGAGTTCGGTCTGGAGCTCGCTAGCCTTGTCGGCAAGGCCGTGCTCACGATGTTCGGCCATGTGGAGCTTGTGCTCCAACTTATCAAGCGAGCGCTGGCTCTGTCAGGAACGAAGAAACCGGTAAGTCAAAGGTAAAATCTGGAAAAGCAAAGGAAAACATTCCAAGATAGTAGCTTACCATATCCAGCGATTGAGTGAGCTGAGAGGCGGTCAGCCGCCAACCGGTAAGCTCGCGGGCTGAGCAAGCGGTCGGACGAGGGGGCACGAATATCGGCTCTGACCCCGAAGAGACGCTCATCGCCTTCGGCGAGCCCGATGCAGTAGGGACCAGAGTGGTGGCTCATGCGGCTCTGGACCTTTCAACAGTCCCCAAGTACTCCAGAGCATCAGAGTTTCCCGGAGCTCCGCCGCTGGCAGTTGAGGCCGACTCCAAAGAAGAGTGCCGGTGGAAGGCAAAAGAGGGGCCCGGAGATCATGTTGCCCTCACCACAGGAAACCTGGTGAGGCGCCTTCGACACGAAAGCTGAGACGAAGCTTTCCCCTCGGGAGAGTCGGCTTGAGGCCTCTGGCATGACGTTTGGACAGGTGTCCTCCGAGCGGCCCGTAAAAACCTTGCCGGGGGCAGGCGACCGTCGTGGGCATAGAGACCCCAGATCTCCTTAATCCGACTCCGAGAACCTGCTAAGACAGAGCCCACGGGTGAGCGTCATGGAACCAGCACAGGATCAGAAGCAGAAGAGTCTGAGTTAATACCTGTGGTGTCCGAGGACATGCCAGATGGAAGGACGAGCGAACTCACCCCGATGCTCGGCGGAGAGACCAGTAAGTCAAATGATGGAACCATTTGGGTATCCCGAGCATCCAGTGCAGATCAACCCGTTCAGAGGCCGCCAGCGCCGCGGAACCTGGTAAAATGAGATAGCGATGAAAAGATAGTATCAGCGGACTAAACTCGAAAGGAAAAGACAATGGCAGTTGAAGAGTCGTACCCCTTGGCAGCCTGGTGAGCTGGATATTAACCTCTGACGGCACCATTCAGAAGATGTATTGCTCCCTCCTGTTGCAGCTCCCATAGCGGTCGTCCAAGATGGGGGCAGTGCACCTGTCCCTGGCGTGCAAGGAATAGCGGAGAGCGTCGGCGGTCAGGTTTCGGAGCTGATAGGATAGCAGCACCGTGGAGCCACAGATACGGACTCTGGACAAGTCCGAGAGGACTTGGTAGGCGCAGAAGAGCCCCCACATGGAAGGATGGAGTTGGCTGGGGCAGATGCTGGTGAACCGGTAGAAGTCGATCACCATACGAGGGAGACTGCCTTGGAAGCCATACAAAATGTAGTCGTCGTGGATTACGATGCAGCGTCAGAGAGGCCGGTCGGCCCGGTCCCATTCACCGGAAAAAGTGGCGTTGAGCCCAGAGTAGTAGGGATGGTTGGTCGAGAGGAGCCTCTCCAGCGATTCCGGCGTGCATGTCGAAGGAGGGGGGGACTGCAGGGTTGGACGCTGAGGGCGCCCCGACGATTTCCTCGACCTCGCCCCCGGCCCATGAAAAATCAGCGGGGACAAGTCCTGAGGGGATCCTGGCGACATCCTGGACTTCTGATATATCGTGGTTTTTTTATGGTTTTTAACCATGATATAAGTCATTTTTATTGAGTCTTTTTGGTCTTTTTAGGTTCCTAGTAGAGTCTTTGCATGTTATAGCATGTCTGGAGCATAATTGGAGATATTGAAGGTTTTTGGAGCATTGCAAAACGAAGCCACAAAGTGTCCAGCTCGGAGAAGAAAGTATGCATTTGGGTGATGCTCGTCACCACCTATGGTGATGCTCGTCACCCATGAAGGAAGGAGCGTGGCTGATTTATTAAAAGTTTGAAGATTATTTGCAGAATTGGTCCAGAAGTTCTATTATTTCTAAAAACACCCCAGATCGTGTTTTAGCTTCTATATATTAGGTTTTCAGCCGTTGTTGGCTTTTATCTTAGTTTTTGAGAATTTAAAGAGATTAGAGAGGATTTTATTGAGAGCTTTTGGGGAGACAGATCCTGTACTTTTTTTGGAGAAGATTTTGAACCCCCTCTGTTTTTATTTTATTCTCTTAATGCAATTTTATTCAGCTATGTTTTGTGATTCCATGAACATGTCTGAGTAATTTGCTAGTTAGGTTAGGAATTTTCAAAGGTTGATAAAGAGTTTGTAGGATTGCTACCTGTTAGGAATATCCTTTAGTTCTTCATCTCTGCTTGCATTAAAATCGAATTTCTTAGACACATCATATAGGAATCCGAAAATCATAGGTTGTTAAATATATGTGAGAGCATTATTGATAACCTGAACTAGTATTTGATGAGAAAAATAACTTAGTGTAATGAGATTTGGCTTAGGAGTTTTATGAACAATTGAACCTGATCATTACTGCATGTTTAGATTGTTAGAGTTTGCAAAGAGATTTGAAACTCTGTGATTTAGACATAGATAACTTCTGCAATGAGAATTGATTAGTTATATATTTGCGATTCATGTTCAAGACAATTCTTAATCATTCATGATGTCATGCATTCTACATTCTCAGATTCAACCTGCAAATTGTCCTGACTTAGCGTTTTTAATCTTCTGGAACTTAGATCAACATCCAAATTTTGTTTGCTTTCTATTATTTTGTCATTCACATTAAATACACCATCTATTGCTTAGTTTAATCTGAACCTATACTTGATAGTGTAGTTTACATACTCCTTTGAGATTCGAT
The DNA here is from genome assembly GCA_911865555.2 of Thlaspi arvense. Classification (NCBI taxonomy): domain Eukaryota; kingdom Viridiplantae; phylum Streptophyta; class Magnoliopsida; order Brassicales; family Brassicaceae; genus Thlaspi; species Thlaspi arvense. Next base: position 10,622,588 of record OU466862.2, on the reverse strand, counting down.
ACCTCTTATACTACGACTGCTTTGCTGTGCACTTGCAGTAGTTTTTATTTGGATAAAACCTGAGCCCTATCAAGTTTTTGGCGCTGTTGCCAGGGAGTAATAGCTGCCTATCAAGTTTTAGTATTAGGATCTTGTCTAAGATTTATTTTGTTTACTAACTCTCTGCTACTTTTCTTTGCGCTGGTTTCAAGTGTATGCCTCATCGCAGTACCAGAAGCAACAAAGAGAAGGAGCTTGTCACTTTGAGCATCGACGAACTTGCTAAGTTGGAGAGGACCATCAGGAAAACTAAGAAACAGTCTACAATGGTTGCTCCACTGATTTTGGTTGAAGATGCAGATGGTCATTTGGTTGACAGAGAGGGAAACAAGAGGAATGAAGAAGGGCAGAGAATTGATCAAGATGGGAATATCATTGTTGAACAGCAGGTTCAACAAGTGGGACAAGACGCTGAAGTCCATGCTGCTGCTAATAACGCTGCTGGGCATTTTGTTCAGAGGACTTTAGGAGACTACAACAGACCTGATCAGTCTTATACCAACAAAGCTGCAATCCGCCCTCCTGCTTTCCAGAGGAACGATTTTGAGCTTAAGCCTGCTTATTATCAGCTGGTGGGACACCATCCTTTCCATGGCTTACCTCATGAGCATCCAATGGATCATATTGAGAGTTTTAAGGATCTCCTTACTCACTTGGAGGAGATGCTGTATTTTGGCTGAAGCAACTAGAGCCCGCTTCGCTGACTACTTGGGAGGACACCAATAATGCTTTTCAAAACAATTTCTATGATGGTGCTAGATCAGAGGACCTGAGGACGAAAATTGCATCATTCTCTCAAGGTCCTACTGAAGCTTTTAAGGCTTCTTGGCTGAGATTCAAGTCTTATCAAAGGGACTGTCCTCATCATGGTTTCAGTCAAGTGCATCTAATTGAGATTTTATTCAGAGGCATTGATTGGAAGTATCAGATGGCGCTAGATGCAACTAGTGCTGGAAACTTCAACACCAACTGACCAGAAGAAGCAATCAAATTGATTGAAAACTTGGCCTGCAGCAACAGCACCAAGAATGCAGACTTTTAGAGAATGAAGCAAACTGGTTTGAATGATGGGAATCAGATTGCTGAAGTCAAGGCTAAGCTGGACAGTATGCACAGCCTCTTGGTGGGGAAGAAGTCAGCTCATTTTGCTGCAGAGGTGGAGACTTTCGAAAACCCAGAAGAGATTGAGCAGGAAGATGTGAATTTCATTAATGCTGGAGGATTTCAGGGTCAAAGTTATGGGAATCAGCAGTGGAACAGAGGCCACAACAACAATAATCAAAAGAGTGCCTTCACAGGAAATCAGAGCTCGCCTGGTTACACACCTAAGCCTCCATTCCAGAAGACAGAGTACCAGAAACCATTTCAGAACAGCAGCAATTTCAACAGGAACTATGGTTCTTCTTCCTACCAATCTGCACCTCCACAAGAGAACAAAATAGAAGCTATGCTGGAACAGATCCTAGAATGACAACAGAAGCTGACAGTGGACTTCAATGGTAAGACAGATTCGCTCTATCAGGACCTGAATGAGAAAATTGAGAGTCTGAACTCTCATATGAAGAAGCTTGATGTGCAGGTTGCCCAAGCTGCAGGAGCTGTTAAGAGGCAAGAAGGATTTCTTCCGGGAAGAACTGATGCTAATCCTAAACACCACGTGAATGCCATCACATTGAGGAGTGGAAGGAACCTGCAACCAGTGTTGCAGAAAGATTTGAGCTCAAGAAATTTCGTGGGACTTGAAGAGTATGAAGATGAGGAACTTTCTGCTGAAAACCCACGGGTGACGCTCGTCACCAACTAAGCTCGACCTCAATCATTCTTAATAAAATGGTGATGACCGTCACCAGGAGGGTGACGCTCGTCACCCAAATCGAGCAAACCTTTACAATTTTTCCAAAACGAGTGATGCTGGTCACCAAGCTGGTGACGCTCGTCACCCGTTGCAACAAACTGCAGTTTTGGCTGAGACTTCAGATAATTCTAAGGAGACAGTGTATAAGCCCAAGATACCCTATCCTAAGCATCCTAAGAAGTCTAAACAAGAGCTTGAAGATGCTAAATGCAAAGCTATCATGGACAAGTTGGTTATTGATATCCCATTGATTGATGTTGTGAGGATTACTCTTGTTATAAGGAGGTATGTGAAGATAATGGTGACCAATAACTTGAGTTTAGAGGCTGGAGCTATGATGATCAACGAGCAGGTCAATGCAGTGATTCAGAACAGAGTGCCAGAGAAGCTTTCAGACCCTGGAAGCTTTGTTTTAGACTGCACAATCTTTTCTGACAGGTTTGAGAGATCATTGTGTGATCTTGGTTATAGTGTGAACCTTATGCCTCATTTTGTTGCCAAGAGCTTAGAGATGACCGATTTTAAGGCTACAATGATATATCTTGTCCTAGCTGATAGATCAGTTAGAGTTTCTGAAGGTGTGATAGAGGATGTTCCTATCAAAGTAGGAGATTGCATGATTTCTACTGATTTTGTGGTTCTGGAATATGGAGAAGAACCCAAAGACCCCTTGATCTTGGCAGACCCTTCTTGGCTACTGCAGGAGCTATCATTGATGTCAGGAAGGGTAGAATAGAGCTGAATGTTGGTGATTTAATGATGAAATTCGAAATGGACAAGCTGATGAAGAGGCCAACCGTAGATGGACAGACTTTTTATGTGGATGTTCTCACAAACTTTGCTGATCAGATCTTCCATGAGATGAGTTCAGAGGATCCCTTGGAGAGGGCGTTGACCACTTCTACAGCTGAGTATGAGTATCTGGATGCTGCTGCAACAGGCTACACAAAGATGATGGATGCTACTGCACATGTGATGCAACTGGTTGCACAAGATGAGCTTGTCACCACATCTGCGAAAGCTGCTACAATGGGTGATTGAAGTGCAGCTAAAGCACCAAAAATTGAGCTTAAACAGCTCCCTGCAGGGCTAAGGTACGCCTTCCTTGGAGAAAACTCCACCTATCCTGTTATTGTTAATGCTTCATTGAACAATGCATAGCTCACCCTTTTGCTAAGTAAGCTGCGCAGATTTCACAAAGCTCTTGGCTATTCTCTTGATGATATTTCAGGGATCTCTCCAGACTTGTGCATGCATAGGATACACTTGGAGGATGGATCGAAATCATCAGTGGAACACCAGAGGAGACTGAATCCGAATCTGCAGGATGTGGTCAAGAAGGAGATCATGAAGCTGCTGAAAGCTGGGATCATCTATCCCATATTAGACAGTTCTTGGGTCAGTCCAGTGCACGTGGTCCCTAAGAAGGGAGGAGTTACAGTAGTGAAGAATGAGAATGATGAGCTGATTCCAACCAGAACTGTGACAGAACACAGGATGTGCATCGATTACCGGAAGCTGAATGCAGCCACAGGGAAAGATCACTTCCCTCTACCTTTCATCAATCAAATGCTGGAGAGGCTGGCGAATCACAAGTACTACTGTTTCCTTGATGGTTATTCAGGCTTCTTTCAGATCCCCATCTATCCAGATGATCAGGAGAAGACCACTTTTAGCTGTCCTTATGGCACCTTTGCATATCGCATAATGCCTTTTAGACTGTGTAATGCTCCTGCAACCTTTCAGAGATGCATGATGTCGATATTCACTGACATGATTGAGAAGTTTATAGAGGTTTTCATGGATGACTTCTCAGTTTATGGGACTTCCTTCAAGAAAGGAGTTGCTGATCATCTATCCAAGATTCAGGTTGAAGATAGTGTCCCAATTAATGATTTCTGGCCTGAAGAGAACGTGTACTTGGTTGAATCAAGACTGCAGGAGGAAAGTGTTGAAAACCTGCAGTTTTCATGAAACTGCAGGGCAGTGACGAGCGACACCAGGGGGGTGACGCTTGTCACTAACAGAGTAGAGTCGTACCCAGTTTTTATTCGAAGAGGGTAACACTCGTCACCAACCTCTGACTTTGGCTACGATCTGTGCAAGCTTTGGGGCAGCTTTTAAAGAGCAAGTTTATGATTTGGATGATCCAACGAGGCCCTGGTATGCTGATATTGCCAATTACCTTGCTGTAGAGGATGAACCACATAATTTCAAGGGCTATGCCAATAAGAAGTTCTTGAGAGAACTTAGGAGATTCTTTTAGGATGAGCCATATCTTTAAAAACATTGTGCTGATGGGATTTAAAGGAGATGCATAACAGAAGAAGAAGTCCAAGATGTCCTGTTTCACTGTCATGGCTCAGAATTTGCTGGACACTTTGCCACATTCAAAACAGTCTCCAAGGTTCTTCAAGCTAGTTTTTGGTGGCCTACTATGTTCAGGGACGCCCATGCATTCATTACAAGCTGTGATACTTGTCAGAGAAGAGGAAATATCAGCATAAGACATGAGATGCCACAGAACTTCATCCTTGAAGTTGAAGTCTTTGATTGTTGGGGTATTGATTTCATGGGCCCTTTTCCCTCATCTTATGGGAATAGATACATTCTGGTTGCTGTTGACTATGTATCTAAGTGGGTAGAGGCGTTGGCTACTCCTACTAATGATACTGCGGTGGTTTTGAAGCTGTTTAAGACCATTATTTTCCCCAGATTTGGTGTCTCGCAAATTGTTATAAGTGATGGTGGTTCTCACTTAAAAAGGTCTTTGACAAGCTGCTGAAGAAGTATGGTGTACAGCATAGAGTGGCCACGCCTTATCATCCCCAGACGAGTGGACACGTTGAGGTTTCCAACAGACAGATCAAGCAGATTCTAGAGAAGACAGTTGGGAAGACAAGGAAAGATTGGTCGGTAAAACTGGATGATGCATTATGGGCTTACAGGACAGCATACAAAACGCCACTTGGGACTACACCATTCCATCTTCTCTATGGCAAGGCGTGCCATCTACCAGTAGAGCTAGAGTTTAAAGTAGAATAGGCTATAAAGAAGCTGAACTTTAATCTGAAGCCTGCTGCAGAGAGGCGCTTGATTCAGCTCAATGAACTGGATGAAATCAGATATCTGGCCTATGAAAACTCCAAGTTAAACAAGGAGAGGAAAAATGCATATTATGATAAGAAGATTATCTCCAGACATTTCGAGCCCAATGACCAGGTACTCCTTTACAACTCTCGTTTACAGCTTTTTCCTGGTAAACTGCGTTCTCGATGGTCAGGTCCCTTTACTGTCATAGAAGCTCGACCACATGGTGCCATTGTCCTCATTAACTCCAAAAGAGAGGAGTTCACTGTCAATGGACAGAGGGTGAAGCATTATTGGGCGCAAGCCAAGATTCTGGCAGGACATATTGTGTTCCTGGATGATGCACCAACTGTCTAAACAGCCAATCAAAGTCGAGCTAATGACTTTAAACAAGCGCTTAGTGGGAGGCAACCCACTGATAAGTTTTATTTTCTGTACTTAGTATTTTATTTTCGTGTTCATATATTTATTAGTTAGCTATTTAGTTTAAAAAAAAACCGACCAAACAAAAAAACAGGTGACGCTCGTCATCCGTCCGGCCAGGTACGCGGTTCTTATTTTCTTCTTCTTCTTCCTCGAGCTCACTTAGCAAATAACGAGCTCTCTCAAAATTTTCTTCAATTCATAACTTTTGATTTTTTGAACCAAATTGAGTGATTCAAAAGCCTAATCCATGCGGATTTTGGCCCTTTTTCATAATCTAAACTCAGTTTTCAAGATCTGCAAGGTATGTGTTCGAAATCCCTAATTTTCAGTCCGCCATAGGTTTGGTAAAATTCGATTTTCGACTTGATTTGCTTGATTTAACTGTTGAATCATGGTTAGTTAGGTTGTATTAGATGAATGATACCATCCTTGTGTGATTTAATCGGTTGATTTGCAAGTTTTTGAAATTTTGAGTTCATGATGAAATTTGCAAAAATCTGGAAATTATGGGTGATTTGGGTTGAACTGATGATTGAATTGCGTTCCTGGTATGTTGTTGTTGATCGCCATCAGTTATTTCATCATGATTCATTGATTTTTCGAATTTTCAAAAATTTGCTGATTTTGGTGATGTTTTTGGTTGAATTTTGACTTGAATTTTCAGATGCCTCGACAGGAGAAACGACCGCGACAGGGCTCGTCTACGAGCACTGCATCAGGCTAGCACAATCATTCAACAATTACCCAGTTTGCAGGCCTCCATGGCCAAAGCGAGAGGATCAGAACATAGCTTCAGGAGTGGCTTGGCCAGGAACTCCGAAGCAAGAGATAGCGCGGGATACCTGTATATTCCGTGATATTCAGGAGGAATGGGGTGAGTACGACACGCTATTCTACAATGCGTGGCAGGAGGTCAAGATCATGCCCACCAGGTTCACAGACATCACCATGGTGCACAAGATGGGTATTCAGGATGAGGTTCTGGAGACTCTAGAGAGGATCGGGATGGGCACTATGCCATTCCAGCAGTATGATCTGTACCTAGACTTGGTTCGCCAGTTTCTCTCCACTGCTCGCGTGTACTATGCAATGAGATGGCTAAGCGTGCGCAGGAAGGCACGCTGACTTTCCTAATCCCAGGATTCGTTACAGGATCAGTCTGATGGAGCTTTGCGGGATTTGTGGTTTCTCTGACCACCCCACAGGTGTTCTCCATCCCTTACAGTGGACCCACGTACAGACATTCTGCTTCAAGTTCGGGAGTGGAGTCTATGACAGCAAGACGAGCATGCAGATAGAGGTTCGACATCCAGTTATGAGGTACATTCTGCGCCTTCTTGGCAACACTATCTTGTGCAAGTTTGCGCCCAGCAAGACGCGGGTTAGTGAGTTAATTCTTCTCTACTATGGCTTTGCTGATATGCTCACTGAGGTGATACCCATGGATTGCATGGTCTGTGCCAACTTTGGCGCTATTTTTGCTGAGCATTTGGTCTCCTTGAAGACCAAGCCATTCACCAGTCCGGGGGAGAAGACTGAGAGTGTAGGCAGTCTCCTGACACTGATCTTCCAGCACTTTCAGATCGATGTCACGCCTTGCACCATTCGCAGTGACAGATCTCTCATGGATGAGCAGCATCTGCGCCATGTTACGTGGCTCAAGCCGGGAGTTGTTTGGACATTCCCTACCACAGCTGGAGAGTATGTTGGCATTAAGTTGCCAAACAGCGCGCTCACTACGATCCTGGGCGTTATACGCCAACTGCGCTTTCTGCCAGATGCGAGTCTACTGCGTCCTCTACCTCTGCGTCCAGCTAGAGTTGCTACTGCTGGCGCTTCCACTGCTGCTGCTGCTGGACCATCCAGACGTCAGACCACTGCATCCACTGCTTTCAGGTGTCCTCCGCGACCACAGACACCCATGGACATGGCTGCTTTTCAGGAGTATGTCATTGACAGCTTTGAGGGACTCTGGGATACTGTTGCTACACTTAGCAATTGTGGTTGTGTCCGCCCACATTACACCACTGAGCCCTGCGAGGATGAGGACTGAGCCTCTACTATCTGGTTACTGGTTTTTGTTTCTCTTTTCTTTTATTTCTCTTGAGTCATTTTTAGGTTTTCTTTGAGTCAGTTGTCAGTTACTTTGATGATGTTTTGTGAGATTGTTGAACCAGGTTTCTATTGCTATGTTTGGATGCTATTAAATATGTGTTTGAGTACTCTAATAGTCTGACTTTAGAGTACATATGATAACATTACGTTTATAACCATATAACTTGTCGATTTTGGAGTATCAGACGTGGTGATGCTCGTCACCTGTCACTTCGCAAGGTACCACTTTTTCAACTCGATTTTACAAGTTCTCATGCTTCATTTTGACCAACTCTAGGCTTAATAACACCGGGTACAGTGTTTTTTAAGTCTGGGGGAGGTGGTTACTGACGTTGTGTGCTTTGTGTCATGTTTATAGAGTCTTAAAGTTGAGTCAAAATTTTGAAACTGTCAGTTTTTCTTGGAACTAACCACAAAATGTTTTTGCTTATAAGAACCATTGCCACAGTAGTTGATTACAAGTCTTACTAAGTTGAAATTCATAGGTAGATCAGTCTAGCAATGAAGGTTTTGGTTCGTAGAGAATTTGGAAAATTTGCTGTTAGCTCCACCTTAATAAACTTTAAACTTCTTATCTTGGGGCTTGATTCTTATTGATCTTGATTCTCTCTTTCAGCACTGACAATAAGGTTAAGATACAGTCTCTCTTTGATCTTCCTTGATGTAGTTTTTAAGAGTTTAAGTCCAAAGAATGATGCATTCATGACCCTGTCTCCTCACAAGGAACAACAGTAATGACCACACTCAAGAACCTGTCTCATAACAAGGAACACATGTATTGAGTAGCACCATATCTTAGACTGTAAAAGATGAGAAAAGAGCTGAAAAATCGAAAAAAAGCAGAAAGAAAAAGATTCAGGGAAGAGAAAATAGGAGAGCTGTGTTTAGATTGTTTTGTTCAGTTGTTTAGGAAGGGAAAAGAATCTGTAAGTGACTGAGATGATAAAACCTAGCTGAGATTTCACACTTAGATAAAAATAAGGAGTTAGCAGTCGAGATTTCGGATTTCTTAAAGGAATTTTGATTGGATTTGAGAGATTTGCTAAGCTTGTGATGATTAAACTGAAATTTGATCTTGTGTTGACTCTGTGGTATGTGGATTCAAAAGTGTTAAGTAATGTGGTGTTCCTGATGTTTAGCTGACTGTTTCTGTTTTCAAACCTCGACCCTGTTCTTTGTTTGATGTTTGCTTGATGGCAAGCAAAAGCTAAGTCTGGAGAGTTGATTTATCATGGTTTTTATGGGTTTTAACTATGATATAAATCCTTTTTATTGAGTCTTTTTAGCCTTTTTAGAGTCCTAGTAGAGTCTTTGCAGGTTATAGCATGTCTGGAGCGTAATTGGAGATATTGATGCTTTTTGGAGCATTGCAAATTAAAGCCATAAAGTGTCCAGCCCGGAGAAGAAAGTATGCATTTGGGTGACGCTCGTCACCGATAAAGGAAGGAGTGTGGCTCGTTTATTAAAAGTTTGAAGATTATTTGCAGAATTGGCTCAGAAGTTTAAATATTTGCAAGAACACCCCAGATCGTGTTTTAGCTTCTATATATTAGGTCTTCAGCCGTTGTTGACTTTTATCTTAGTTTTTGAGAATTCAGAGACATAGAGAGAATTTTATTAAGAGCTTTTGGGGAGACAGACCATGTACTCTTTTTGGAGAAGATTTCGAACCCCCTATGTTTTTATTCTATTCTCTTAATGCAATTTTATTTAGTTATGTTTTGTGATTCCATGATCATGTCTGAGTAATTTGCTAGTTAGGTTAGGGATTTTCAAAGGTTGATGATGAGTTTGTAGGATTGCTACCTGTTAGGAATATCTTTTAGTTCTTCATCTTTGCTTGCTTTAAAATCGAATTTCTTAAACACATCATCTAGAAATCCAAAAATCATAGGTTGTTAAATATATGTGAGAGCATTATTGAGAACCCGAACTAGTATTTGATGAGCAAAGCAACTTAGTGCAAAGAGATTTGGCTTAGGAGTTTTGTGAACAATTGAACCTGATCATTACTGCATGTTTAGATTGTTAGGGTTTGCAAAGAGATTTAGAACTCTGTGATTTAGACATAGATAACTTCTGCAATGAGAATTGAATAGTTATATATTTGCGATTCATGTTCAAGACGGTTCTTAATCATTCCTGATTTCATGCATTCTACATTCTCGGATTCAACCTGCGAATTGTCCTGACTTAGCGTTTTTAACCTGAGATTTCGTTTGCTTTCTATTATTTTATCATTCGCATTACATACACCATCTATTGCTTAGCTTAATATGAACCTATAATTGATAGTGTAGTTTACATACTCCTTTGAGATTTGATACCCCTTATACTACAACTGCTTTGCTGTGCACTTGCAGTAGTTTTTATTTGGGTAAAACCTGAGCCCTATCAACTTCACCGTCGGCCCAGGGAGCACGCCACTCGCCAGACGACGAACTTGAAGCAGACATCTCAATTGATCGAGAAGAGGGATGTGTAGCAAAAAAGAGATATAGTTTGAGAAGAGAGAGTTCCATGGGTTGCTTCGAAAATGGAGTAAATCCGCAGAACTGCGAACTTCCCAATTTTATAGAAGAAGAAAAAATTGAAGAGGCACACGAGAGAAATCGCGTCGGTCGGGAAAAGCCAAAAGTCAGTGAAGAACTAATAATTATCAGTCTCTCAAGCCGTGCGTGGGAAGTGACGCACATTCGATGAGAAGAGAGAAAAGAAGTCCGCCACAGCAGAAAAGATGACTGGTGGCTCTCGAAGAAGCGGCGAACGCTGCATGAAGTGACGCGCTGCGATTTGAATCACCAAGGGCTTGCCTCGTGGACCGCACTGGCCATACTCCAAAGATTTGCACGGGAATGTTCGAAGGGAGACCACCGACCTTACCGAAAGTCTTCTTAAGATTAATTGTCAACAGTCACGATGGTATAATTTTTGCGTCCCTACAGGGTAACCCCCCCGAGAGAAGGTCGACTCCGGGGACAGGGTGCAAGACAGCCACTCCCGTGGGTCAAACGTAACCGTCCGACAGCACGAGCCCCATGACGGGTTTTACGGTACCCATAACCGTAGACAAAACATGACAGTCCCTAACACGGTCTCGGCCACTAAAGTCTTTCTTGATTGCCTGATTTATAGATTGCTTGATTTCTTGCTTGCTTGATTGCCTGATTTCTTGATTGCTTGATTTCTTGCTCGCTTGATTGCTCGATTTCTTGCTTGCTTGATTGATTAATTTCTTGCTTGATTAATTCGGCTCATTGCTTGTGCGATTGCACGGTGTTTCCTGGCGTAGTCGAACAATCGCTTGCTCGTCCGATCGCACGTCCCGCGCACCAACCAAACGATTCTCCTCCCCTGTCATATCTATAATCTCCACTTTTCTTGGCATGCACCTCCACAGACTTGCTTGTCCTCAAGAACACCATTCCTCTGGGAATTCAGGACTCCGGTCCTAGCCCCCGGTGGCTCGCCCCCTGCCAGCTCCCTCTGCGGACCGCGCACACTCTGAGCATGCTTCCCCGTAAACTTGCTCGCCCCCGGGGCAGGATCCCCATGGGACCCTAGGGCTCAGGCCTCTCAGATCTCCGGATCTTCCCCGCCAAACCCCACCAAAGGGCCGAGCGACAAATCAATGTGCTCCTCACTAGGACATGCTTGCCACTCAGGCACAACAGGAATTGAGGTCGCCGACTCGCAGGCTTTCTCTTCCTGATAATTTCCCGACCTCTTCCCCTCCGGGGTACGTCACAAGCACATTCTCAAAACCCACAAACTTCCACATAAGCACAACGCGAAGACTGTCCAGGCAGTAAGGGAGTTGAGGTAATGCCCTCGAGAAACACGTTACACCACACCAGCTGCATTCGAGTAGCGACTCCCCTTGCGTTAGCGCCCCGCGATGTAGGGAACATCTATTCATCCGTCCAACGGCGCCACCTCTAGTCCCTGGGTCGGTGTCTTAGCCCACGTTGTTGCCTTGTGCTGATCCCCATGATCACACAAGACTATAACCTCGCTCATGACCGATGAATGGGGGGAAGGACGGCTTCTTGTCTAGTGCCTCACGAAGCGAGAAGTAAAATCCCTCCGGGGAGATATCCACCAATACACGCCCCAGTCAGGATAGGACCCCATCATTTTAACTCCCTAGGCCAAACGGCGTACTCCACCGGATGCGTAAAGTAGATTGGGCGAGTCTCTCCATATGTATCTAGTCTGACCATCTCACGGTTCGTTCCCCTCAGAAGCGTAATTCTTTCAATCAATAACGTACTCTCCTGGATGCGAATAAGGTCGGAGTTGACATCTAATAAGAGCTGCCCCGCTGCTCGCATCCTCGGAAGTAAAACACTCTCGACCAATAATGTGCTCTCCCGGGACAAACGAATAAGGTCGGGGTTGAGAGTCCACTTTGAACTACTTCTTTGACCAAGGACGTCCTCCATCATGGAACGCACCGAGGTCGAAGTTGATACCCCATCTAACTTCCTCGGAAGTCCAAAACATCTACCCAGTACCGTACCCCCCGGGATGCGTGGCACGGCTTTGATTAGTTCCCAAAATTTTGCTATCATTTGGGTACTGAATGGGGAGTAAAAGGTAAGGAGAACACTTATCTCGGTAGGCGTTCTTTCCGGGAGACACTAAGCATTCCCCTTCAATTTCCCTGTAGCAAGGGGCTCAGGGCGAGCTCCAAGGTTGAAAGTTTTCCTCTCCTCCTCCTCTTTTGGTGGTGTCTCATTCTTTCTCTTGGATTCACCCTCTATGTGGCTCATCTGAGATCCTCGATCCAGCCTCCCTTTAATTTGGCTTTAAGCCTCTTTTATACCCGATCTTCTTCGACATGTTCCCTCCATGCGGCGCACCGTGGGAGCAGGCAGCATTTGCAGCAGCCTGACTTGGTAAGCTTGCCATCTAATAGTCCGCTAGGCGGTTGGTGGTAAGTCTAGTGGAAGAAGGTCAGCGCTCTAGAAGGATCCAATGACCACATGTAGCATCAGAATTGGTCGTGGTAAAAGTAGGCCCAATAACTTGACATAGTTATAATGTGGAACTTTCAATATATATTCATATTTCTTTATCATTTGCGTAGTTAAAAATTCAGCTTTTGACATGTGTAATATATATATATATATTAATATTAATATTAATACATTGATTTATTTTTTTACAAAAAAAAATTTCAAACAAAAATTTCAAACAGAAATATGGTAATTAAAAATAATTAATATGATATATTTTAGTAGGTAGATGATTATATTTATAATTAAATACTGAATGATGTATAGATAAATAATATAAACTATTCATTTAACCAAATTAATAAGAATGACATATATTGTAGATAGTCCAGTTAGTTAAATACTTTTAACGTATGTTTTGATAATGTAATGGGTGACAATGACACAAATGTAAATCATATGTAGTGATAATGTTACTTTAAAATTTTTTTTTTTTCATGTTAAAAAAGTGGTGATTATCCATCTTGTGCTACCTCATGGACACTTGTCTAATCCATATAATAAGTAGACACTAAGCTTGATAATTATCCTATCAGTCTATCACTATAACACATGTCACTAGCTCCCTGTATTTGCGAAAACTGTTTGTTTAATTCCTCTATTATAAATAAGTAGCTGTAGATGACCATAGAACATAAGTTAAAACACAAACAATAAAGAATGTAAATAAAGTTTTTATTCTCTCTCTTATAATTCAAGTCATTCCTCTCTTCTCTTTTTATTTTCAATACGTTATCGTGTGATTTAAATTATGTTTATGAATTCATTTAAATTTATCTATTATTTATTTATGGAGTGATAGATTAGATTTTCTCCTTATTTAAATTATAGAGTGTAAGGACAAGTCTGCTCATAGATTATTATTTAATTATGGAGTAGAAAGTTAAACTTCCTCCTAATTTATTATAGAGTGGATGTTTTTTTAAAAAAACCCATCCTTTTTTATGGAGTGAAAGTTTTTGAACTCATCCACAATTGTATTGTAAGTTGTGCCTCATCATATTGCTTTAATTTATTGCTTTAAATTACTTTCTTAAATTCTGCATTAATTATGATTTAAAGGTTTCAAAAATTTTAAAAAAATAATTTTTTTATTAAATTAAACGCGTTAAAGTTTATTATGTCAAACTTGACAAAACTTGAGATCGCCGCCCTTGAATTATGTTAAAATAATTATATGACTTGGGCGGTAGGTGCAAAGTTGCATCTAAAAGGAAGCGGTCTCCTAAGCACCATCGACAAGTCAAAACGACTTCAGATGAAAATCATGAGAAGGTCATGATATTCTTACGCCACCACATCTATGATGGTTTAAAGGATGAATACATCATGAAAGAAGATCTCCAGAAATATGTGATCTTACCAAAAGCCAAACACGAGTAACTGAATCTCTGGTTTCAGGATTACAAAAATGTGAGTGAATATAATTCTGCAATGTTAGGTTGTTAGGGGTTTTGTGAGCAATTGAATCTGATCATAATGCATGTTTAAAATCGAATTTCTTAAACACATCATCTAGAAATCCGAAAATCATAGGTTGTTAAATATATGTGAGAGCATTATTGATAATTTGAACTAGTATTTGATGAGCAAAGCAACTTAGTGCAAAGAGATTTGGCTTAGGAGTTTTGTGAACAATTGAATCTGATCATACTGCATGTTTAGGTTGTTAGGGTTTGCAAAGAGATTTGATACTCTGTGATTTAAACATAGTTAACTTCTGCAATGAGAATTGATTAGCTATATATTTGATATTCATGTTCAAAACGGTTCTTAATCATTCCTGATCTCATGCATTCTACATTCTTGGATTCAACCTGCAAAATGTTCTGACTTAGCGCTTTTAGTCTTCTGAAACTTAGATCAAACAATAAATTTGATTGCTTACTTTTATTTTATCATTTACATTACATACATTACATTCTACTAAGCTTAATCAGAACCTACATTCGATAGTGTAGTTTGCATTACTCCTTTGGGATTCGATACCCCTTGTACTACAACTGCTTTTGTTGTGCACTTGCAGTATTTTTATTTGGGTAAAACATGAGCCCTATCATGTATTTTCCTCGATGTGGTACCTCGATATGATCACCCTTAGGCTTCTTGATCGATGTACGGTTCTTTCTCCTTGGAGTATGGATATGGGCTCCAGGTGCGATTGCATCGAGCATGGTGGTTGGAGGTTTTGCTCGATATGGCACCTCGATACAATCCCCCTCGTGCAATTTGCTCGACGTACAGATTGCTTCTTCCCCGAGGTAAACTGCATCAAGCAGATTTTGCAGAGGTTTTGCTTGATATAGCACCCCGATGCGGAAACAGAGCTTTGGTTTCCTTTGGTTTTTCATATTCTTTGACCAACTTAACTACCTTTTCCAACCTGAAAACACTTAACAAACATATCAATAGTAAAAGGAAAACATATTTACAAAGATATGCATGGGATTACTGATAGGGCTCAGGTTTTACCGAAATAAAACTACTGCAAGTGCAAAGCAAAGCAGTTATACTATAAGGGGTTATCGAATCTTAAAGGAGTAAGTAAACTACACTAGCAATTATAAATTCGGACTAGGCTAAGCAGTAGATAATAAATGTAATGAGAATTAACTAAAACAATGAAAGCAAGCGATTGTTGATTGATCTAGGATTTAGAAAACTAAAAGCGCTAAGTCAGGTCAATTCGCAGGTTGAATCTGAGAATGTAGAATGCATGCAAGCAAGAATAATTTAAACAGTCTTGAACTCAAAACTCAATGATATAACTAATCAATTCTCATTGCACAAGTTATCTATGCCTAATTCACAGAATTCCAAATCTCTTTGCAAATTCTAACAAGTTAAACAAGCATTAAAAATCTGGTTTCGATTGTTCACAAAACTCCTAAGTCAAATCTCTTTGCAAGAAGGCGTTTGCACATCTAATACTAGTTCAGGTGATAAAAAATGTTCTCACATCTATTAAACTACCTAGGGTATTTCGAATTTCCAGATGACTAGCCAAAGAAATCGGGTTGAATGCAAGCAAATATGAAGAACCAAAATATATTCCTAACAGGTTTAGCGATTCTACAAACTCTTTATCAACCTTTGAAAAGCCCTAACCTAACTAGCAGATTACTCAGACTTGGTCATGGTAACACAAAACATAACTGAATAAAACTGCATTAAAAAGGTAGAGTAAAAGATAAAGGGTACAAAATCTTCTCAATAAGAGTACATGATCTGTATCCCCAAAAGCTCTGAATAAATCTCTCTCTAAAGCTCTCTGAATTCTAAAGTCTAAGATAAAAACCAACAATGGCTGAAAACCTAATATATATAAGCTAAAACACGAGCTGGAACACTTTTGTAATTATTGAAACTTCTGGGGTAAAAGTGCATTTAATCCTCCATCTTTTAAAAACCAGTCAAAACTCCTTATCAAATACGGGTGACGAGCGTCACCCTTGAGTGGTGACGATCCTCACCAAAGCCATATGATGCCACCAAGTTGCTAACTTCGTGGTTGATTATTGCAATACTCCAAAAAGCTCCAAAATCTCCAATTGTGCTCCAGACATGCTATAACCTGCAAAGATTCTACTAGGACTCTAAAAATACCAAAAAGACTAAAAAAAGGACCTATATCATGGTTAAAAAATATAAAACCATGATCTATCAACTTCCTCACACTTAGCTTTTGCTTGCCCTCAAGCAATCATCAGACAAAGAACAGGGTCGAGATTTGAAAACAGAAACAATCAGCTAAACATCAGGAACACCACATTGATCAACACTTAGGAATCCACATATCACAGAGCCAACACAAGATCAAATTTCAGTCTAATCATCACAAGCTTAGCAAATCTCTGAAATCCAGTTCAAGCTCCTTTAAGAAATCTGAAATTTCTACTGCTAACTCCTTATATTTATCTAAGTGTGATATCTCATCAAGGTTTTATCATCTCAGTCACTTACAGATTCTTTTCCCTTCCTAAACAACTGAACAAAGCAATCTCAACACAACACTTATATTTTCTCTTCCCTTGGTCTTTTTTCTTTAGATATTTTTGAATTTTCAACTTCTTTTCTCATTTTCTTTACAGTTTAAGACATGGCGCTACTCAATAGTTGTGTTCCTTGTGAGGGACAGGTTCTTGAGTGTTCATTGTTGTTGGTCCTTGTAAGGAGACAGGGTCACAATGCACCATTCTATTGACTTAAACTATTAAAAGATGTATCAGGGAAGATCAAAGAGAGACTGCATCTAAACATTCTTGTCAGTGTTGGAAGAGAGAATCAAGATCAATGAGAATTAAGCCCTAAGAAAAGAAGTTTAAAGTTCATTAAGGTGGAACTAACAGCAAATTTTCCAGATTCTCTAAGAACCTAAACCTTCATTGCTAGACTGATCTGCCTATGATTTTCAACTTAGTAAGAATTGTAATCAACTACTGTCGCATTGGTTCTTATAAGTATCAACGTTTTTTGGTTAGTTCCAAGAGAAACTGACAATTTCAAAACTTTGACTCTATAAAACAGGTTTTTGACTCAACTTTAAGACTCTCAAAACAAAACAAAATGTACACAACGTCAGTAGCCACCTCCCCCAGACTTAAAACACTGTCCCTAGTGTTATTAAGCCTAGAGTTGGTCAAAAAGAAGCAAGTGAACGTGTAGAACCGAGTGTGAAAAGTGGTACATCGCGAAGGATCGGATGACGAGCGTCACCTCTCAGTGGTGATCGTCACCACGTATGAAACTCCAGCATCGACTAGATAGATGTGTTCAACGTTATGTTATCATTTGTACTCTAAAGTCAGACTGTTAGAGCACTCAAACACACATTTAATAACATCCAAATAAGCATAACTCTTGGTTTAACAAGTTCAAAAAACAACATCAAAGCAACTGACACCCGACTCAAAAGAAAAACATAAAAATGACTTAAGAGAAATAAAAGAAAAGAGAAATAGAAACAAGTAACTGAATAGTAGAGGATCTAGTCCTCATCCTCGCAGGCCTTAGCAGCAGAGTGAGGGTGGACACAGCCACAGTTGCTGAGTGTAGACACATCATCCCACAGGCCCTCAAAGCAGTCAATGATATAGTCCTGAAAGGCAGTCATATCCATGGGTGTCTGAGGTCTAAGAGGGCGCCTGAAAGCAGTGGATGTGGTCTGGCGTCTCGATGGTCCAGCCTGTATAGCAGCAGCGGAAGAGGAAGTGCCAGCAGTGGCTCCTCTAGGACGCTGGGGAAGAAGATGCAACAAACTCGGATCAGGCTGAAAACGCAGCTGGCATCTATCGCCCTGGATCGTGGTGAGCGCCCGGTTTGGAAATTGTATGTCAACATACTCTCCAGCAAGAGTAGTGAAAGCCGAGACCAATCGCTGCTTGAACGAAGTAGCATGGCGCAGATGTGTCTCATCCATAAATGCCCTCTTAGTGATAATGCTGCAAGGCGATGTATCAATCTGAAAGTGCTGGAAGATAGGCGTGAGAAGGCTGCCAACGCTCTCACTCTTCTCCTCCGGACTGGTAAATGGCTTGGTCTTCAGAGAGACTAATTGCTCAATAAAAATGGTGCCAAGATTAGCGTGGATCATGCTCGTCATCGGGATCTCATCATCCAGCATCTCGGCAAAACCGTAGTAGAGCAGAACCAGCTAGCTGACACGCATCTTGCTTGGTGCAGATTTGCACAAGATGGTTTTGCCTAGAAGGCGCAGAATGTACCTCATCACAGGATGTCGAACGTCCGTCTGTGTGCTCGTCTTGCTCCCATAGACGCCATTCCTGAACTTCAACCTGAATGTCTGCATGTGGGTTCACTATGAAAGGAGTTGGCACGCCTGAAGGATGGTCAGGGAAGCCATAGATCCCGCAAAGCTCAAAGAGACTGAGCCTGTAGCGAATCCCTCAGATCAGAAACGTAAGTGTGCCCTTATGCGCTGTCCTGGCCAGTTCATTCTTGTAGTAGATGCGTGCGGTGGAGAGGAACTGGCGGACTAGATCGGGGTACAGATCGTACTGCTGCGTCGCCAACGTGCCCATCCCGATCCTCTCGAGAATCTGCAGAACATCATCCTTAATGCCCATCTTA
Organism: Thlaspi arvense; assembly: GCA_911865555.2. NCBI lineage: Eukaryota > Viridiplantae > Streptophyta > Magnoliopsida > Brassicales > Brassicaceae > Thlaspi > Thlaspi arvense. Next base: position 10,603,952 of record OU466862.2, on the reverse strand, counting down.
TGCAGCACTGTGATGTCCGCGAATCTGGTGGGAATGATCTTCACGTCTTGCCACGCATTGTAGAATAGCGTGTCATACTCATCCCAGTCCTCCTATATGTTGCAGAACACACAGGTATCCCTCACCACCTCCTGCTTCGGTGTCCTGTCCAAACAACTCCTGAAGCGATTTTCCGATCTTCTCGCTTCGGCCATGGAGGCCTGCAAACTGGTCAACTGTTGTCTGATTGCGCTGAATCTGATGCACCGCTTGATGAAGATGTATGTCGCTGTCTCTTCTCGCGAGGAGGCATCTGAAAATTCAAAACAAGAACAACCAAAATTTCACCAAAATTAGCCAATTTTCAAAATTTTCAAAAATTAACGAATCAATGTGAATTAGCTATGGCGATCAATCACAGCAGTACCAGGAACACAATTCAATCACAATTTCAACCCAAATCACCCAAAATTTCTAGATTTTTGTAAATTTCATCATGAACTAGAAATTTCAAGAATATGCAAATCAACCAATAAAATTACATATGGATGGTATCATTTATCTAATACAACCTAACTAAAAATGATTCAACAGTTAAATCAAGCTAATCAAGTCGAAAATCAAATTTAACCAAACATGTGGCGGACTGAAAATTAGGGATTCCGAACACATACTTTGCAGATCTTAAAAACTCAAGATTATGAAAAGCACTGAAATCCGCGCAGATTAGGCTTTTGAATCGCTCAATTTGGTTTAAGAAATCAAAAGTTACAAATTTGGTGATTTTATGTTCTAAGTGTTCGAAATTTTTAGTTGTCAAGCGAAGAAGAAGAAAGAAGGAGTTAGTCGCGTACCTTGGCCTCGGGTGGGTGACGAGCAGCAAACTTGATAGGGCTCAGGTTTTACCCAAATAAAACTACTGCAAATGCATAGCAAAGCAGATATAGTATAAGGGGTTATCGAATCCTAAGTGAGTAAGTAAACTACACTAACAATTATAGATTCAGACTAAGCTAAGTAATAGATAATAAATGTAATGCGAAATAACTAAAACAATGAAAGCAAGCGATTTTTGATTGATCTAAGATTCAGAAAACTAAAAACGCTAAGTCAGGTCAATTCGCAGGTTGAATCCGAGAATGTAGAATGCATGCAAGCAGAAATGATTTAAACCATCTTAAACTCAAAACTCAATGATATAACTAATCAATTCTCATTGCAAAATTTATCTATGCTTAATTCACAGAATTTCAAATCTCTTTTCAAATTTTAACAAGTTAAGCAAGCATTAAAGATCAGGTTTCAATTGTTCACAAAACTCCTAAGTCAAATCTCTTTGCAAGAAGGCGTTTTGCTCATATAATACTAGTTCAGGTGATTAACAATGTTCTCACATCTATTCAACAACCTAGGGTATTTCGAATTTCCAGATGACTAGTCAAAGAAATCGGTTTGAATGCAAGCACAGATGAAGAACCAAATGATATTCCTAACAAGTTTAGCGATTCTACAAACTCTTCATCAACCTTTGAAAAGCCCTAACTTAACTAGAAGATTACTCAGACATGATCATGGTAACACAAAACATAACTGAATAAAACTGCATTAAAAAGGTAGAGTAAAAGATAAAGGGGTTTGAAATTTACTCAATAAGAGTACAGGATCTGTCTCCCCAAAAGCTCTGAATAAATCTCTCTCTAAAGCTCTCTGAATTCTAAAATCTAAGATAAAAACCAATAATGGCTGAAAACCTAATATATACAAGCTAAAACACGAGCTGGAACACTTGTGTAATTAGTGAAAATTCTGGGGCAAAAGTGCAAATAATCCTCCATCTTTTAAAAACCAGTCGTGACTCCTCTTCAGGTACGGGTGATGAGTGTCACCCTTGAGTGGTGACGATCGTCACCAAAGCCATATAATGCCTCCGAGTTGCTAACTTCGTGGTTGATTATTGCAATGCTCCAAAAAGCTCCAGAACCTCCAATTATGCTTCAGACATGCTATAACTTAAAAAGACTCTACTAGGATTCTAAAAATACCAAAAAGACTCAATAAAAAGGACTTATATCATGGTTAAAAATCATAAAAACCATGATATATCAATTACCTCCCAATTGTGCTTTGTTTAAGGTCACTTAGCTTGACCTTCTTTACTTTGCTAGGTGGAAGGATCAAGGAGACTAAGATCAGTCTCCACTGTTAGAACTTCTAAGGCGAAGTATGGCTTGACTCTGTGTCCATTGGCTGTGAACTCCCTTGCTTCATTATCCACCAATGTGATTGCTCCATAGGAAAGAAATTCTTTGATTCTAAATGACCCATTCCATCTTAACTTAAGTTTTCCAGGAAAGAGCCTTAATCTCGAGTTGTAGAGAAGTACCAAATCGCCTTATCTGAATTCCTAGTGGAACTCTTATAAGACTCCAACCTGATCTCTTCAAGCTCATGAAGCTGCATATGTCTCCTATCTTGAGCACTCTTAATGTCATAGTTAAGCAGTTTTATTGCCCAATAAGCCTTATACTTAAGCTCTACTGGAAGGTGACAATTTTTTCCATACAACAAGCTGAAAAGAGATCTTCCTATTGGTGTCTTGAATGCAGTCCTATAAGCCGAAAGAACATCATCAAGCTTGGCTGGCCAGTCTTTCCTTGTAATCCCTACTGTCTTCTCTAGAATGGCTTTGATCTCTCTGTTTGAAACTTCAACCTGACCACTTGTTTGTGGATGATAAGGCGTTGCAACTCTATGTTTGACCCCATGCTTCTTTAGAAGACTATCAAATATTTTGTTAATGAAGTGACTTCCACCATCGCTTACCACCACTTTAGGCACACCAAACCTTAGAAGAATCACAGTCTTGAGGAGCTTCACAACAACAGAACGATTATTAGTAGGACTTGCAACAGCTTCAACCCACTTTGAGACATAGTCAACTGCCACTAAGATGAACTTGTTCCCATATGAAAAAGAAATGGTCCCATGAAATCAATTCCCCAAACATCAAAGATTTCGGTTTCAAGGATTGAGTCCTGGGGCATTTCATCCCTCTTGCTTATGTTGCCTTTCCTTTGACATGCTTCACACTTCTTTATGAATTCACGAGTTTCCTAAAAGAGGCCACCAAAATCCTGCTTGAAGCATCTTCGTAGCGGTTTTGAATGTTGCAAATTGGCCTTCATAAGCAGAACCATGACAATGAAAAATAATTCCTTGAGCCTCTTCTTCTGCCACACATCACCTGAACAGACCGTCTGATCCTTTCTTGTACAAGTATGGATCATCCTAATACAGCTGAGACAAGTCTTTGAAGAACTTAGTCTTGTGATAAGGCTTTTGGAAGATAGGAAGATTATCTGAAACTAAGTAGTTCACAAAATCTAAATACCAAGGGAGATTATTGTCTTGTAATGCATTTGCTTCTTCCCAGCTCTTCTTAGTAGCAACTCCTTGCTCCAAATTCTTGATAACCATGAGATATTCTTCTGGTAGAGAGTCATCAATGAGAACAAGATCTTCAATCCCCATTCTTGATAAATGATCAGCCACACTATTTTCTATGTTCTTCTTATCAAGTATCTCAAGATCAAACTCTTGGAGCAAAAATATCCATCTGAGCAGACGTGGCTTTGTATCCTTCTTGGAATAGATGTAGCAAAGTGCTGCATGGTCTGTATAAAATATGACCTTAGAACCCACTAGATAAGTTCTAAACTTCTCAAATGCGAACACAGCCGCTAACAGCTCCTTTTCTATTGTAGCATACCGAGTTTGAGTGTCATCTAGAGTGCGGCTTGCATAGTAAATGACATGTAACTTCTTATCAACTCTCTGACCAAGCACAGCTCCAAGTGCATAATTGCTAGCATCGCACATTATCTCAAATGGCAGACTTCAATCAGGTGCTTGAACAATGAGAGCACTCACAAGCGTCTCTTTAATGGTTAAAAAAGCCTGCATGCAGTCATCATCAAAGACAAACTCTGTTTCTTTGCACAACAGCCTAGTAAGAGGTCTTGCTATCTTGAAGAAATCTTTGATGAACCTCCTATAGAAATCTGCATGTCCCAAGAAGCTTATGATCCCTTTCACTGATGTAGGTGGGCTAGATGCATCATAACTTCTATCTTGGCCTTGTCCACCTCTATCCCTTTCTCAGAGATCTTGTCCCAAAATAATTCCTTTATTGACCATGAAATGGTATTTCTCCCGATTTAACACCAGACATGTGTCTTCACATCTCTTTAAAACTTGACAAAGATTAGACAAGCAGACGTCAAAGCAAGATCCATAGACAGAAAAGTCATCCATGAATACTTCCATGATGGCGCACTCTCTCTTGAGTTAACTTGTATAATGGAGCACTCTCTCTTGAGTTAACTTGAGGATTGTAAGTGTTGAAGGTGGCATAGCCTGTATTCGTGTAATGCTCATGATGAACATCTTGTTACTGCACATAGTATGCTTCAAATTCTAAATTTTAAGCATGACTAAGAGCTGACTTCTTCTCCTTAACCTTTGGTGATGGAAGCAGAGACTTCTCAAGCAACAAGTCTAGCTTAGCACTGATTGCTATCACATCCTGTTGTGTTTGGAGAAAAGAAGCATTAGTACTCCTCTTGTAGGTATCCTCATGCTCATCCGCATAGTTTCCATTGCTCATGGAAAGGTTTTCAATCAGTTGCAAACCATTCTCAACACTTGTACCCAAGAAGTGGCCGTTACTGGCTGTGTCTAACAGCATCTTGAACCGTGGTGACACTCCTCTGTAGAATGTGCTGAACAGCGACTCTGTTGAGAAACCATAATGAGGGCATCGCAAGGTATAGCCTTGAAATCTTTCCCATGCTGAACAAAATGGCTCATCTGGTGATTGCTTGAAACCTGATATGTTCTACCTTAGTGTACCTGTCCTGGTAGAAGAGTAAAACTTTGCAAGAAACATTCTTTTGCAATCATCCTAAGAACATATTGATCCACAAGGCAGAGCTCTTTCCCATAAATGTGCACGATCACCAAGAGAGAAAGGAAATAACCTCAGTTTAAAACCATCTTCTGTGACAACACTGATCCTTTGTAAGCTGCATATACTCTCAAAGCTGTTCAAGTGATCAAGCAGATCCTCCATAGATGTTCCATTGAAATGGTTGGCTTGTACCATTGTAATCACACTACTCTTGATCTCAAAAGTATGCTCTTGAGATGGTAGATGAAGTATACCTCTGCATCTAATATGAAGGTAAGGAGCATCATGAGAACCAATGTGTTGTGCTCTTCTAGCAATCTGAGGAACTGGCCTATGTAACCTCTGAACCGAGTTTGATGAGCAGGTGCGTAGTAGTTTGGATTAGCCATGGTACCTAAGAAAACAGAGCAAGAAAGGTAAACTTATTAGTAATGTAAACAGAGCAAGAAAAGTCTAAGCAAGAACCTAAACTCAATTATCTAAGCAATCCTAGAATGTCAACGGCGCCAAATTGAAGAAGGATTTTTGCAAGTCTTAACTCAATCCTTCTCTAAATCAGATGTAGTATAGATAAGGTTTATTAATCCATCTAGGAGTTAAAATAAAAGAGATGCAAGGCACTAACTAAGCTTAACCAATATGAAAAAGAAGGGTTTATCTAACAACCTAAGTGATCAGATGAAATGCATACACAAAAGAGAAAACTAGCAAGACTAAAGCAAAGTATGAAATGCAAAGAAGTTAAATGCAACAGGAATAAAAGAAAGCAAAAGTCAAATGGAAATGCAAGATGAAAGAGTGAAAGCTAAATGCAATAACTTAAAATGCAAGGCAAGGTATAAGAATAAAGATAATTCAAATGAAGCAAAGCAGAACAACTAAGAACACAGAAAAACAAAGCACAAAATGATCAAAATGCAAAGAACAATAAGGCGCATGTTCAAGGGTAGAGGAATGATGATTTGGGGATTACTTAGTATCAAACCTAGGATATTCAAGACTAATAACAAGCTAAGAACATGATCAAGCCACTAATTCAATCAATCTGCAAACAAAGCAAAGATGTCTAAGTTAAACACATGTCTGACCCACTTGTGATGGCGTATTTGTGCAAAACCGGCATAAAAACACAAGACTCTTAAAGACCAAACAAACAACCAAAACGAACTATAATCATCTACGCGATTGTTCCTAGCAAAGTTCTTTCATGCATTTAAACAAACACTTTTGATGCAGCAAACACCTAAGATCAGTTTCACCCTAAAAGAGTTACTAAGACTAAGAACAACTAAGCTAAGTTATCTAAGCATGAATCAAACCAAAACTCCTTAAGTTATCAATCAATCATCTCCAAATCTGCTCTAACCTCAAACCATATTAAACTACTCACAACACATCATGAAATCAACAGAAACAAGCAGAGAAGATAAATCAAACATGATCAAATAAGAACTAGAAGCAAAAATGACAAAGGAAGTGCAAAACTTTATTAAAAAGATGATCTTGATCAAAGTCCCATAAACATCTCTTTGTGGTTTCCCACAAGGTCGAAAATAGGGCCAGGAAGAAGATAAGATAACAAAAAGATAAGATTAGGCATAAATAGGCCTAAAGATAAGGTTTGGCAAAAAGTAGAAAAAATTAGTCAACTATCGGCATTGACGCATCGGGGTGTACAGACATGTGTTTTGCTCGGTGTGCCTCCTTGTTGCAGAATATCCCTTAGTCGCAGCTTGGTTACTTTTGCAGTTCCTCAACATACAGCAAGTCTCAGATCGTATCGTGCAGATTGTCGGGTGTTCAGCTCGATGTTGGATCCCGATATGTCATGTCTCCTCGTATCGGCTCATACGGCCTGCCCAGCTCGATGCATCATCCCGGTATGGTCTTGAAGTCCACGAGCTGAGTACTCCCCTTCGTCCTGCTGGTCACATCGGGCACACTCCACGGGTGTTATGCTCGATGCTTCTCCTCGGTGCAGACACAGACTTAGCAAAAATCCTTTCCTTGGCCTTTTCATAAATGTGAACTGCTCCAACCTCCTTGCCAAGTTCCAGATGCTCCAAATATACATGATATATACTATAAACATGCAGATATATGCAAATCCTAAGCTATATGCATGCAATGCTATTTCTAAGTACAACTATGACTAAAATGCTAAGAAACTATGCAAAAACAGGGGAAAAGATGTATGAAATGCAGCCTAAAATTGTTGAATATATCTGGCTATCAGTCCGCACCTCATTGTCGGTGTCCAAATTCCTCTCGCTATCCGCCAGCGCCACCTGCAAGAGCCTCACCTCCGCACTCAAATCTTTACCCCCAGCAGAAGTTTGCGCCTCCACGAGCTGGTTCTGGGTCACATGCAGTTCAGGTTAGAGCTCGCTAGCTCTATCAGCAAGGCCGCGCTCACGGTGCTCCACCGCATGGAGCTCGTGCTCAAACATCTCAAGCGAGCGCGGACTCTGCCAAAAACAAAGAAATGGTAAGATAACCACAAAGAAATAAAAAAGATAAAAGCTCTAAGAAGAAACTTATCGTATCCAGCGAGCGAGTAAGTTCTGAAGCCGTCAACTGCCATTCGGTAAGCTGGCGAGTCAAAGGAGCGGCCGGGGGAAGAGCTGCAAATATGGGCTCCGACTCGGAAGAGACGCTCATCGCCTTGGGCGATCCTGTCCAGAAGGGCCCGAGGGCACATATCAAACACTCTGGAGACCCCCCCAAACCTAAATATTGGGGAGAATCCACCATGCTCAGAGCCTCACCAACGGTAGAAGAATCAGAGTTCGTAGAGGTCGAGAGGGAGAGAGCGGTCTGGTACGGGCCAACGAAGGGTTGGCCATCCGTGCTCCTCCGGCGGGAGACGCAATGCGATGCCTTCAACACGCAGGTTGGGCTGAGGTGTCTCCAATAAGAGAATCGGTGCAGCACCACCGGCGCGACGACTACGCAGGTGCCCTCCTAGCACTTCGAGTGACCCTAGAGTTGGGTTGGTGATCTCCGGGGGCATAAAGATCCCACACCTCCTCGAGCTGGCGCAGGCCACCTGCCAAGTGGGGACCAGCAAGCAGCACCCATAAAATAAATGAAACAAGGAAGTCTGAGTCGTTACATGGAACGTCGGATGTCACGGGAGACAGGTGATATCTCTTGTATTTACACCATTTAGGCATGCATCTAGTATATGTTTTGGTTCTCTTTTGCATGTTCTCCTTAGTTTTTGTCCCATTTTCTTCTTCTTTTAGACTTAGGTTGCATTTAGGATATAGTTTGCATTTTTCTTGCATTTTGGATGTTTTTAGGTGCTTATGGAGCTAAAAGGAGCTAAAAGGATGATCCAAGAAACTAGCTGGACCAAAGAGAGCAAAAGGGATCAAAGCAGACAATCTCTGCAGAGCTTTTCGGTCAAAGCATGGAGGACATCGATCAAAGGGGTGATCGATACAAGATTTTTGGTCAGGAGCATCGATCAAGAAGTGACCAATACGAGCACATCGATCAGATGCATCGATCAGGAGTGATCTGTACAAACGCCCCGAGTTAATTTCGGTCACTGCAATGATCACTGCCCAGACCGATACGATTTACAAAGATCAACCCTGACTGTTGTAACTGATCAATGTAAACCCAGTCTGAACCTGTTTTATTTACACTTTTGCCATTACTCTAGGGTTTCCTTCCTTAGGCTAGAAATAGCCTCTTTTTCCAGATTTTCGACAAGTCTTATCAATTTACTGTTCTTAAGTATTTCCTTTTAGTTTGTAAGACAAATCATTTGCTTTATTTAATATATATGAGTATTTGCCTTTAATCCTTCTTTATCATCTCTTTTAATCATGATTAATATCCTTTCTATTTGTGATTTTGTGTTAAACATGAGTATTAGTGAGTAGTTTGCTTAGAGTTTCTAGATGAGGTAGACTAGGGGAATTTAAGACTTGATTAAGGCTTGTTTAGTGATTCATTATATGGGTTCCTCTCTATTAATCTGTTCTTAAACTAGATTTGTCTTGATCACACTCATCTAGGATGTTAGCTTTCTCTTATGCCCACCAAGTGTTTGATGAAATGATGATCTAGTTTAATAGAGGATTTGCTGGCCTTGGCTCAAGAGATTGACTGTTTGAGGAGCATCTTGACTAAAATAGAGTTGTTTATTAATGCTTGCTTAGTGTTTTAGCACTAATGAGAGTTATTTTTTGTTAAGATGTTTGGCAAAGGGCTATTTTACAAGAGATTAGATCTAGCTTGCTTGGTTGTGAACTCTATGTCTAAGAATCACTATTGCTAGCTTGTTTGCTTGATTAATGTTGTTTGAAATATCCTTAGTTAGTCCATAGATTCCCCAGAGTCAATAACCACATCTAGGAATTTGCTTTTCTCTTATTTGAATTTTGGATTTGCTCTGTTTTGCTCTGTTTTGCTTAGTTTGCTCTTATCTTTACTCTCTTTGTTGCTTGATCATATTAGGACATTAGATTGGTTGCTTAGGCAACAAAAACCCTTTTCTGCTTGCTTGACTTAAAGATTTTTTACTCTCAACTCTTCTAATTTCAACTAAAACCCATTTGGATTGACATTAAAACCCAATACTACAATGACTATTACAATGGGTGATTGACCAAGAGAGTCAAAACTCTTGTATCAACAGGAGAATGAGAGAGCTCGCCATGATGCTCACCGGCGAAAACAAAAATTTGAATGACCTTAACCGCTCGTCTAGCGCAAACAGCTGGTTCGGTTTGACCCGTTCGAAGGCAGACGTCGTCACAGAACCTAACACCACGAAAACCATCAATCAGAGATCAGATCTAGCAATCAAACCAAGTGCAAAATCAAAAAAGCAGCGGTCAACGAGTTTACCTTGCGGGTGCCGAGTGAGCGAGACTTTGACATCCGACAGCACCCTCCAAAAGCCCTTTTCTGCTTGCTTGACTTAAAGATTTTTACTCTCAACTCTTCTGCTTTTAACTAAAACCCATTTGGATTGACATTAAAAGCCAATACTACAATGACTAGTACAATGGATGATTGACCAAGAGAGCCAAAACTCTTGTATCAATTTGGCGCCGTTGCCATTTGGGTTTTCTATCTAAATCATTAGAGTTTGTAGACCCTTTAAGATCAAGTTTTTAGTTCTATTTGGTTACTCACTCCTTTCCAAGTGTTTTCATTTCAGGTGAGTTACAACAAACAGCAAGATGTTGTACTTTGAAGACACTACTTACAACAACTTCTTCCAAGAGCCTCTACATATGCACTACTTTGAAGAGAGCTACACTCCTTCCCTCACTCAAGACCAACTCTATGTTTCTGCATCTGGAACAGCTGACATCAGGAGCATGATCATGGAAAGCATCAGTCTCCAAACCATTGGAATTATGGAGATGAACAAGAGATTTGCTGAGCTGCACAACATGATAGATTATGTTCATGACGACCTTCATGCCAAGTTTGATGACCTGGACTCAAGAATACAACTTTTGGAGAACAGCCAAGATGATGCACCAACACCAAGACTTCAAGACACTCTTCTTAGACAAGCTGCAAACAATCCTCAGGAATTCTGCCACTTACTCACTAAAGAGGCAGAGGAAGCGAAAGAAGAATTCACTGATGAAGATGCATCATTGGAAGAGCTTGGCATCATGGTCCAAGAAATGATACTACATATGGACATGCTAAGGGTTGAGTATGGAGGGGAAGTCAGAAGTAGCAACATTGATGATCAAGAAGCTCAGGAAGTTGTAGAGAAGTTCCTACATGGACTTGATGAAAGCTTGAACAGAGAAGAAGAACAGGAAAGAGCAGCACTGGAAGCTGCTCAGAAAGAGGAGGCTGAGAAAACCCTTGCTGCTCCAGAAGAAGACACCACACCACGGCACACTGATGCTGCTGAAGAACTACTAGAAACATAACATGCTTTGATGGTCTTGTCTACCAACAACTCTCAAGACTCTAAGGAGCTCTACAATAACCAAGTGGAAAACTCTTCAAGCAGTATTGAGAAGGGTAAAGGACTTGCAGTCCAGGACTACAAACCACCAGTTTTTTACCCCACAATGCATTTCACAAAAGCTAGAATGGAGATCTATACAAAGTTCAAGCAAGACATACAAGATGTTGGAATAAAACTCTCACATGGCACCACTTTGCTAGAAGTGAAGGATCAGATTAGGTTCCTGAAAGAAATTTTGACAAGCTGGAGATAGTGGAACCAATCCTTGAGAATGTGGGGGCTCATATGCAGAGAAGCAAAGTGATGATGTCATTACCAAAGCTCCCCAACCCAGGAAAGTTTCTCATCACTTGTGAGCTAGAGATGCTTGACAATGTCAAGGCCTTATGTGATTCAGGATCAACTGTGAATGTCATGTCTCTCCATCTAAGCCAAACTCTGGGAATTAAGAAACTACAGCCATCCAGAACCTCTATCACTTTTGTGGACAACACCTCCACAAGACCTTTGCGCATGGTGAAAGACTACCTTTTGAAGATTGGAGAATGTCTAGTGCCAACAGATTTTGTAGTCATGGAGAAAACATATTCCAGAGAGGTGCCACTTCTTCTAGGCACAACATTCTTGGCAACAACAGGAGCTCAGTTAGACTTCAAGAGAGGTTCAGTGATTATAAATAATGTTGTTGAGTTCAAAGCCTACAAGATTGACTCTCCTTCCATAGTTTTCTATGGAGCAACTGAACAAGAGAATGAACAGTGGAAGCTTCCAGATAATTTGGAGGATGCTATGAACCTCACTATGAGCATGTTGATGAGTGATGCTTCCCCAACTGAACCAGGAAAGACATTGGATGCTGAGTTGAAGCTTAAAGAGGATTTGAAGGATAATAAGAGCTTCACCACCAAGGAAGTGAAACCTTCAACCACACTAAGTGTCAAAAAGAAGAGGCATAAGATGTCAGCTCGTGGCAAAAACAAACTACTATCAGTGGGAACATGAGTCTGGAGGAAGAAAGAGGTAGGAGCACCAGCTCCATCAGCCTCTACTCACTAGCCCTCAAGTAAGCAAAGTCAAGCTTAGTGACTTTAAACAAGCACACTTGGGAGGTAGTCCCATGGTATCCTTTTGTATATATTATGCTTTCTAGTTTCTCTTTTATGCTTTGTTATTGTGTATAGAAACAGGAGTTCGAATTGGGGATTGAGAAAGTCTGTAAGAGACAAAGAACAGGTGCTTTCTGGCTGACATCGATGAACTGTATCGGTCATGACAAAACCGATACAGATATTTTTGTCATGAATATCGATCATATTTGATCGATGTCAGTGGAGCCAGTTTGCACCAGTCAACATATCGATCACTTGTGACCGATATGGAAGGAAGCCTCAAAGAGAGATCCATTTTGGTCATGCACATCGATCAAGCATTGATCGTTGTAAACCCGCCGGACTAATTTCGGTCAAGTGTAACGATCAGTTGGTGATCGATATGATTCTCAGGAACATATCGTTCATCCACAACGATCACACACTGATCGTTATAAACCCACCGGACTAATTTCAGTCAAGTGCAATGATCAGGTGGTGACCGATATGATCTCCAGGAAGAACATCGATCATCAGCATCGATCACTTATGATCGATACTGACCTTTCGGTTAGTTGCAACGGTCATTTTTGATCAATGTCCGCCCGAGGTAAGTACTTCATTTTTAAAAAAAAATTCCCTCCTTCAGTTTGGAGCCAAGGAGGTTTAAATTTACACATTGGATTCTTCCTGACCACTTTCAGAGCTTCTGAGCACTTTTGTTTTTGTCCCCCACTCTTTTGATTCCTTTGGTTCCCTCACCAACCATTGATTCATTTGGTTTCCCCTTCTTCACTCTATTTAAACCAACAATCTCCTTCACTTCTCTTCACACTTCAGTTCACTACTTCTCTCACCTAAAGCACGAAATTATTAGTTCTCTCTCTCTCTTTTATTTGCCTTCTCTAAGTGCTCAGAAGCTTCACTAAGGTTTGCATCCTCAACTATCCATTATTTGCTCTTAATCTATGCATGTGTTCAAAATCGCTTAGTCTATGTTTTTAAGAGCAAGTTTTGATTAGTTTTCAGTGTTGTGCTTTGATTTTGCATTGTGTATTTGTTTAACATAAGCAAGTTAGATGTTTAAGCTTTGTTTACTGTTTATATATCTCATTGCTTGCTTATTTACTATCTCTTTGCATGATCATCATCCCTTTTGCTTAAGAACCATTTTGCTAGATTCACATGCATAACTGTTTTATTTTTATGAACTCTAGCTTATCTAAACTGTTAGCTTTTGAATCTCTCTTACTTTATAGAAGTTTAATCTTATTGCTAGGACTTGTTAAGCTTAGCTTAGCCTAGAGAGTTATCTTTTTAAAGCTTTCAGTTATTTGGTCTTTTAGCTTTTGTTCTTTCACTTATCCTATCTTCAAGCTTTGTTTTTGAAGGTACCATGGGGAGGACAAAAACAGCTGCTGGAAGCAAGGGAAAGGCACATCAGAAGGAAGCACCCACTTCACCAAGAGCAAGCAGAGACAAAGGGAAGGGCGCTGCTACTGAGCACTCATCCAAAGCCGCTGGAAAGAGACCAGTTGGAGACAAAGGCGCTAAACAGAGAGGCAAGGGAAAAGCTGCTGAGGATGAAGTTCCATCCGGGAAATACAGTGCTAGGGAGCTCATGGAGGCATTCAGTCAATGCACATTCAAGCCAACAAGATACCCATACACCACCACAATGAAGGAGCTAGGGATCTATGAAGACTGCATTTGCCTCTTTGAGCACATGGGGCTTACAATGCTGTTACAGCCTCTTCCCTCCTATGAGCGCTTCACTCATCAGTTTCTTTCCACTATCAAGGTGGTAAGCTATGAGATGAGTAAGCTCTCTGACCATGATGGATGGATCTCCTTCAAGTTTGGGAAGTGGCGTTTACAATCACCTTCCAAGAACTCTCTAAGGCGTAGGGGCTAAGGACATATTTTCAAAGAGGAAATAAGTTCTCAATCAGCGAATCACAGTACACAAAGCTATGGGGAATAATTGGAGTTAGGGAATTCAAAGCTGGAATTACAAGAAACCAACACTTGAAGCATCCTGCAGTTAGATATGCACACAAGGCGCTTGCAAACACTTTCTTTGCAAGGAAGGAAACCTCACACCTAACTGGCAAGAAGAGAGACTTCCTTTACAACGGATTGTAAACCAGTGTGGACACCAACGAAAATGAAACACATATAGGTCCACCAAGCAAATTCTCATGCTTTGTAAGACTGTTGACAGAGCAGCTGTTAACCTATAACAGCTGGGTTCTTGATATCTCTTGTATTTACACCATTTAGGACTGCATTTAGTACATGTTTTGGTTCTCTTTTGCATGTTTTCCCTTAGTTTTTGTCCCATTTTCTTCTCCTTTTAGACTTAGGTTGCATTAAGGATATAGTTTGCATTTTTCTTCCATTTTGGATGTTTTAGGTGCTTTTAGAGCTAAAAGGAGCTTGGAGGAGCTTTGGTGATGATTCAGGATGCTAGCTAGATCAAAGTGAGCAAAAGGGATCAAAGCAGACAATTTCTACAAAGGTTTTCGTTCAGAGCACGGAGAACATCGATCATGCGGGTGACCGATACCAGATTTTCGGCCAGAAGCATCGATCATCAGGTGACCGATAAGAGCACATCGATCAACAACATCGATCAGAAGTGATCGACACAAATGCCCCGGATGAATTTCGGTCACCACATCGATCACTGCCCAGACCGATGGGATTTACATCGATCACTAGCATCGTTCACTCATGACCGATGTAAACCCAGTCCGAACCTGTTTTATTTACACTTTTGCCATTACTCTAGGGCTTCCTTCTCTAGGCTATAAATAGCCTCTTTTCTAGATTTTCGAGAAGTCATATCAAATTATTGTTCTTAAGCATTTTCTTTAAGTTTGTAAGCCAAATCCTTTGCTTTAATTAATATATTTGAGTATTTACCTTTAATCTTTCATTATTCTCTCTTCTAATCATGATTAACATCCTTTTCCTTTGTGATTTGGTGTTAAACATGAGTATTAGTGAGTAGTTTGCTTAGAGTTTCTAGATGTGGTAGATTAGAGGAATTTAAGACTTGATTAAGGCTTGTTTAGTGCTTAAGATTATGGGTTCCTCTCTATTAATTTGTTATTAATGCTAGATTTTTCTTGATCACAATTATCTAGGTTGTTAGCTTTCTCTTATGCCCACCAAGTGTTTGATGAAATGTTTATCTTGTTTAATAGAGGATTTGCTGGCCTTGGCTCAAGAGATTGACTGTTTGAGGAGAATCTTGACTGAAATAGAGTTTTTTATTAATGCTTTCTTAATGTTTTAGCACTAATGAGAGTTAGTTCTTGTTAAGATGTTTAGCAAAGGGCTATTTTACAAGAGATTGGATCTAGCTTGCTTGATTGTGAACTCTATGTCTAGGAATCACCATTACTTGCTTGTTTGTTTGATCAATGTAGTTTAAAATAGCCTTAGTTAGTCTATGAATTCCCCAAAGTCAATAACCACATCTAGGAACTTGCTTTTCACTTATTTGAATCTCGGATTTTCTCTGTTTTGCTTGCTTAGTTCTGCTTAGTTTGCTCTTATCTTTACTCTCTTTGCTGCTTGATCATATTAGGATATTAGGTTGGTTGCTTAGGCAACAAAAACACTTTTATGCTTGATTGACTTAGAGATTTTTAATCTCAACTCTTCTATTTTCAACTATAACCATATGGATTGACATTAAAACCCAATGCTACAATGACTAGTACAATGAGTGATTGACCAAGAGAGTCAAAACTCTTGTATCAATTTGGCGCCGTTGCCATTTGGGTTTTATGTCTGAATCATTAGAGTTTGTAGAATCTTTAAGTTCAAGTTTTTAGTTTTCTTTGGTTACTCACTCCTTTCCAAGTGTTTTCATTTGAGGTGAGTTACAACAAACAGCAAGATGTTGTACTTTGAAGACACTACCTACAACAACTTCTTCCAAGAGCCTCTACCTATGCACTACTTTGAAGAGGCAGAGGAAGCAGAAGAGGAATTCACTGATGAAGATGCCTCATTGGAAGAGCTTGGCATCATGATCCAAGAAATGATATTACATATAGACAGGCTAAGGGTTGAGTATGGAGGAGAAATCAGAAGGAGTAACATCACTGATCAAGAAGCTCAGGAGGTTGTAGGGAAATTTCTCCATGGACTTGATGAAAGCTTGAACAGAGAAGAAGAACAAGAAAGAGCAGCACTGGAAGCTGCTCAGAATGAGGAGGCTGAAAAAACCCTTGCTGCTGCTGAAGAAGCCGCCACACCAAAGCACATTGATGCTGATGAAGAACCACTTGAGACACACCATACTTTGATGGTCTTGTCTAACAACACTCCTTAAGACTCCAAGGAGCTCTTCCATCACCAAGTGGGAAATTCTTCAAGCAGTAATGAGAAGGGTAAAGGACTTGCAGTTCAGGACTGCAAACCACTAGTCTCCTACCCCACAATGCATTTCACAAAAGCTAGAATGGAGATGTACACAAAGTTCAAGCAAGACATACAGGATGATGAAATAAAGCTCCAACATGGCACCACTTTGCTAGAAGTGAAACATCAAATTAGGTTCCTGAAAGAAGTTTTCGACAAACTGGAGGTGGTGGAACCAATCCTTGAGAATAAGGGGGCTCAAATGAAAAGAAGAAAGATGATGAAGTCATTGCCAAAGCTCCCCAACCCAGGAAAGTTCCTCATCACTTGTGAGCTGGAGATGCTTGACAATGTCAAGGCCTTATGTGATTCAGGATCAACTGTGAATGTCATGTCTCTCCATCTAAGCCAAACTCTGGGAATCAAGAAACTGCTGCCATCCAGGACCTCTATCACTTTTGTGGACAACACCTCCACAAGGCCTCTAGGCATGGTGAAAGACTACCCCTTGAAGATTGGAGAATGCCTAGTGCCAACAGACTTTGTAGTCATGGATAAAACATATTCCATAGAGGTGCCACTTCTTCTAGGCACACCATTCTTAGGAACAACAGGAACTCAGTTAGACTTCAAGAGAGGTTCAGTGATTCTAAATAATGTTGATGAGTTCAAAGTCTACAAGATTGACTCTCCTTCCATAGTTTTCTGTGGGGCAACTGAGCAAGAGAATGAACAATGGAGGCTTCCAGATAATTTGGAGGATGCTATGAATCTCACTATGAGCACGTTGATAAGCGATGCTTTCCCTACTGAACCAGGAAAGACACAAGATGCTGGTTGAAGCTTGGAGAGGGTTTGAAGGATAATGAAAGCTTAACCACCAAGGATGTGAAACCTTCAACCACACCAAATGTCAAGAAGAAAAGGCATAGCATGTCAGCTCGTGGCAAACCCGAGCAACTATCAAAGGGAACATGGATCTGGAGGAAGAAAGAGGTAGGAGCACCAGTTCCATCAACCTCTACTCACTAGCCCTCAAGTAATCAAAGTCAAGCTTGGTGACTTTAAACAAGCACATTTGGGAGGTAGTCCCATGGTATCCTTTTGTATATATTATGCTTTCTAGTTTCTCTTTTATGCTTTATTATAGTGTATAGAAGCAGAATTTCGAATTGGGGGTTGAGAAAGTCTGAAAGGGACAAAGAACAGGTGTTTTCTGGCTGACATCGATCAAGTGTATCAGTCATGACAAGACCAATACACACATTTCAGTCATGATTATCGATCATATTTGATCAATGTCAGTGGAGCCAGTTTACACCAGTCAACATATCGATCACTTGTGATCGATATGGAAGGAAGTTGGAAAGGGAGATACATTTCGGTCATTCAAATCGATCAAGCTTGATCGATATAAACCCGCTGGACTAATTTCGGTCAAGTGTATCGATCAGTTGGTGATCGATGTGATTCTCAGAAACATATCAATCACCAACATCGATCATACACTGATCGATATAAACCCAGCAGGTGAATTTCGGTCAACAACATTGATCATGTGATGACCGATGTGATCCCCAGGAGGAACATCGATCACTAGCATCGATCACTTATGACTGATACTGACATTTTGGTCAGTTACAACAGTCATTTGTGATCAATGTTCCACCCGAGGTAAGTAATTCATCTTTCAAAAAAACTTCTCTCCTTTGGTTTGGAGCTAAAGAGGTTTAAATTTACACATTGGATTCCTCCTGACCTCTTTCATAGCTTCTGAGCACTATTATTTTTGTCCCCCACTCTTTTGATTCCTTTGGTTTCCTCACCAACCATTAATTCCTTTGGTTCCCTCTCCTTCTCTCTATTTAAACCAACAAACTTCTTCACTTCTCTTCACACTTCAATTCAATACTTCTCTCACCTAAAGCTCGAAATTATTAGTTCTCTCTCTCTTTTATTTGTTTTCTCTAAGTGCTTAGAAGCTCCACAAAGGTTTACTTCCTAAACTATTCTTTTTGTGCTCTTAATCTATGCATGTGTTCAAAATCGCTTAGTATATTTTTTAAGAGCAAGTTTTGATTAGTTCTAAGTGTTGTGCTTTGGTTTTGGAATGTGGGTTTGTTTAAAATGAGCAAGTTAGTTGTTTAAGCTTTGTTTACTGTTCATCCATCTCATTACTTGCTTGATTATCATCCCTTTGCATGATCATCATCTCTTTTGCCTAGGAACTATTTTTGCTAGATTCACATGCATAACTGCTTATCCTTTGTGCATTCTAGCTTATCTAAACTGTTAGCTTTTGACTTCCTCTAGCTTTGTAGAAGTTTAATCTTGTTGCTAACACTTGTTAAGATTTTCTTTAGCCTAGAGAGTTTTCTTTGTAAAGCTTTCAGTTATATGGTTCTTCAGCTTTTGTTCTTTCCCTTACCCTATTTTCAAGCTTTGCTTTTGAAGGTACAATGGGAAGAACAAACATAGCTGCTGGGAAAAAGGGAAAGGCACCACAAGAAGGAGCAACCACTTCACCAAGAGCTAAGAAAGATATGGGAAAGGGTGCTGCTGCTGAGACTTCATCCAAAGCTGCTTGAAAGAGACCAGTTGGGGACAAAGGCGCCAACCAGAACAGGAAGGATACAACTGTGGAGGAAGAAGTCCGCTGCCATGAGCCAATAAATAGAAAACTCATGGAGGCTTTCAACCATTGCACCTTCAAGCCAACAAGATACCCTTGTGCTAGTACAATGAAGGCACTAGGGATCTACATGGACTGCAAGACAGTGTTTGGGAATATGGAACTTGAAAGCCTCATGACAACACCACTCCCATCATACCAACAACTCACTTACCAGTTTCTCTCCACCCTCCAAGTGGTCTGGTATGAAGACAGTGAGCTTCCTAATAGAGACGAGTGGTTCTCTTTCGAAATTGGCAATCAGAGGTTCACCTCCACCTTCCTGACTATCGCTAAAGCTCTTGATCTGAGGTCCTACCCCAACAAGAAGAGCACTTTCGACATTTCGAGGAAGCAGCATGCCATAATATGGGAAGCTATTGGGGCTGGAAAATTTATGCCTGGAACAATAAGGAATCAGCACCTGAAGCATCCAGCTGTGAGATATGCTCACAAGGCACTTGCAAACACGCTCTTTGCAAGGAAGGAGACAACATATCTCACAGGAAGGGAGATAGACCTGATATACCAGGGAGTGTATGATATTGTAGGCACCACCAGAGATGGGAGACCTCTTAAGGTGCCAGAAAAATATCCATGCTATGTGTCTATGCTGATGGAGCAGCTCCTTTACTACCAAAGCTGGGTTCTGAGCAAGGTGAAAAATGGGAGGATTGTGACAGCTGTTCTTCTGGCTAGTGGAGTACACCTTGAGGGATATGAAGATGATGCTCTTGAACCACAATGGATTGATATAGCCTATCTCAAGAGAAGCCACTTCCTTGAAAAAAGCATTGGTGGAAAGCATGTATACACCTTTATCAAGGGCTTGATTACACCAGCAAAAGTCCTTCTCCCTAATCCAAGGCTCACCTCTTTCACTAAGAGGAGCAACATCAGCTTCAATCCAAGTGATGATCAGCTTTACCAAGACGGTCATATCCCTGGAGAGAGAGAACAAGACAGCAAGGAAGCAGAAACTGAAGAGACTGAAAAAGAAGATGAAGAAGGTCACCAATGGAATGCTGCTGCTGGCACTGACGGTCAAGGAAGAACCTATGAAGAAGATGATCTTGAAGAAGAAAAAGTGTTGAGCTACAGTTCAAGGCAGTTCCACTTCAAACCCTATGAAGCACCCAGCCAAAGAGGCTCTTTGAAGGCTGCTCATGAACACATCAATGCCCTCCAGAAATAGTGTAAATGGCAAGATAAAGCCATTAAGGGATTAGTGAAAATAGTTAAGAGGAAGTTCAAGAAAGACAAGGCTACATCAGCAAGAACTTCCCACCAAAGCCATACTCATGAGCACACTCCTGGTCAAGAAGAGCACCTACAGCAAGCTGAGCCAACTGAAGAGGAGGAAGCTGTTTGGAACCCCCATGGAAGACATTCTTTCCATGCACAGCCAAGTGATCAATGGGGGACATGGGCACAACCAAGAGCTTCATCTTATGAGCTAAGTACCCATGTACCATCAGCTTGGGAACCAACTCCCACTCCCTCTGAAGTTCAGAAGACATGGCAATGGGGTCAACAAGGGAACTCTTCTCAAGCAGAGCAGCTATGGTCAAGCTGGGTTCAACCACCTCAAGAAGCAGAGCATTCCACAAAGGTTTATGAGAGGAGAAACAAGAGGAGAGCTAGCAAGTCTCCTCAGACCTCAGGATCATCCCACCACTCCTACCACTGAATCAAGTACCACATCCTCTCCACTGTTTATTCCATTGCATTTTTTCAGTTTTGTATTATATTTTGTGCTTCTCTCTCTCATTGCTTTCATTACACAAGAGATTGTGTAATTTAAGTGTGGGGGAGAGATTTGGGGTTAGACTTTGTGTTTTGTTTTCTTAGTTTTTCTTTTTCTTTCACTTTAACTCTCATGCATATCATGCATTCATGTAAGGCATAGAAAAACACAAAAAATCGAAAAATTTGAAAAATTTTGCAATTTTGCAAACCAAAGAAAGCATGTAGTTGCATTTCATTATTCTAGGATTGAGTCTAGTGTTGACATATAGGTTGCATTGCATTTGTATAGGGCATTATGATGAGTTTTTCTTGTAAAGTGTTTAGTGTTTAGAGATGATTCCAGTGTTTAAGTGGCTAGTTTTTTGATGCATCATATGATTGCTAGAAGTTAAGGCTGAACCATTCTTAGATTGCTAGATTTGGTCTTCTCATCTCATTCTGAAAGCACTTGTTCTCTGAAATTCAACTCTATCAACTTGAACTTTAATTTGGACATTTAATTATCATGTCTTATGCATTGAAAAGTGAATTCATGGCTACCATATACAAATTTGGATCATCTTTCCCCTTTCTACCACTCTTGTTGATCCAGATAGCTGATCCTCATACTTATGGGACAGTTACATCCTCACCTTTAACCAAAACCTCCTTTTGAACCTAAACACTATTGTGAGAGCTGTGAGGCCTTTGCATTGCATTTTCGATTTTGTCTTGGCAAAAAGTGTTAGGAATAAGGCTGGAAATGATTAGCTCTCTTGTAGATATCAGCTTGCATCTTGAGCTTGATTTTAGGATAGGAGTTTTGGGGTTTAAAAGGGTAGTGTAAGTGGTCTGAACTTCATGTATATATGTTTTGAAAGAAAAGGAAAAGATTTGAAATGGTAGAAAAGGGGAAACAGTCTAGAATTGTGGTTAAGTAAAGGGAAGAAAAAACTCTAAGTACAAAGAAGAAAGGCGCCAGCAACAAAGCTTAGAAAGGTCCAAAGAAGAAAAATCAGACCAGGAGCAATCCACCAAAGGTGATGAAGGTGCAACAAAGAAGAGCAAGTCCCAACCAAAAAGAAGCAACCACACAAGCAAAAAGAAGAAGTTTTCCCAGCCATGAAGAGGGGTAAAGGGTAGAGTTTAGGAAAGGGTAGACTTAGGGGTTCACTTTTGGGTTTATAAGTGCTTAGGATTCTTCTTTGGATAGAAGGGAGCTTTGATTTGCATGCATAAGTGTGCTTTTACCTTTAGCATTTTGCCTAAGATGAAATCCTTTTCATTGAGTGATCCCTTATGTTTATTAACCCTTTGCTAGAATGAGATCATTCTTATCTCATAACCTTACCCATTTCAACCAAATGTCTTCACTTGATTTGCATAAGCATGATTCATGGTTCTGATCTTAATTGAATGTTAAAGAGTTGGTTGATTTGAGCATTTGCCTAAGTTGAGATTTAAGATCATTTTGAAACATGATGAGCATGGCTAGTTTCTTTAAAGTATAGCTAATTATGTTTGCATCCTACAACTAGGCACTTAAACATTGATACCATCTCTTTACCTTTGCACTTTTAGAATCTGAATGCCCACCTTCAAACCTCACTCTCTATTTGTTCTTATTTACTTGAGGACAAGCAAAAGGCAAGTGTGGGGGTGTTGATATCTCTTGTATTTACACCATTTATGACTGCATTTAGTACATGTTTTGGTTCTCTTTTGCAGATTTTCTTTAGTTTTTGTCCCATTTTCTTCTCCTTTTAGACTTAGGTTGCATTTAGGATATAGTTTGCATTTTTCTTGCATTTTGGATGGTTTTAGGTGCTTTTGGAGCTAAAAGGAGCTTGGAGAAGCTTTGGAGATGATTCAGGATGCTAGCTGGATCAAAGGGAGCAAAAGGGATCAAAGCAGATAATCTCTGCAAAGGTTTTCGGTCAGAGCACGGAGAACATCGATCATGGGGGTGACTGATACCAGATTTTCGGTCAGAAGCAACGATCATCAGGTGAACGATACGAGCACATCGATCAACAGCATCGATCAGAAGTGATCGACACAAATGCCCCAGATGAATTTTGGTCACGACATCGATCACTGCCCAGACCGATGGGATTTACATCGATCACTAGCATCGATCACTCATGACCGATGTAAATCCAGTTTGAACCTGTTTTATTTACAATTTTGCCATTACTCTAGGGCTTCCTTCACTAGGCTATAAATAGCCTCTTTTTCTAGATTTTTGAGAAGTCTTGTCAAATTACTGTTCTTAAGCATTTTCTTTAAGTTT
Source organism: Thlaspi arvense (assembly GCA_911865555.2). Lineage (NCBI taxonomy): Eukaryota > Viridiplantae > Streptophyta > Magnoliopsida > Brassicales > Brassicaceae > Thlaspi > Thlaspi arvense. The sequence goes on along the minus strand of OU466862.2, from coordinate 10,580,882 downwards.
GTAAGATAAATTATTTGCTTTATTTAATATATTTGAGTATTTGTCTTTAATCTTTCATTATTCTCTCTTCTAATCATGATTAACATTCTTTTCCTTTGTGATTTGGTGTTAAACATGAGTATTAGTGAGTAGTTTGCTTAGAGTTTCTAGATGTGGTAGATTAGGGGAATTTAAGACTTGATTAAGGCTTGTTTAATGCTTTAGTTTATGGGTTCCTCTCTATTAATCTGTTATTAATGCTAAATTTTTCTTGATCACACTTATCTAGGTTGTTAGCTTTCTCTTATGCCCACCAAGTGTTTGATAAAATGCTGATCTTGTTTAATAGAGGATTTGCTGGCCTTGGCTCAAGAGATTGACTGTTTGAGGAGCATCTTGACTGAAATATAGTTGTTTATTAATTTTTGCTTAATGTTTTAGCACTAATGAGAGTTAGTTCTTGTTAAGATGTTTAGCAAAAGGCTATTTTACAAGATATTGGATCTAGCTTGCTTGATTGTGAACTCTATGTCTAGGAATCACCATTACTTGCTTGTTTGCTTGATCAATGTAGTTTTAAACATCCTTAGTTAGTCTATGAATTCCCCAAAGTCAATAACCACATCTAGTAACTTGCTTTTCTCTTATTTGAATATCGGATTTGCTCTGTTTTGCTTGCTTAGTTCTGTTTAGTTTGCTCTTATCTTTACTCTCTTTGCTGCTTGATCATATTAGGATATTAGGTTGGTTGCTTAGGCAACAAAAACACTTTTCTGCTTGATTGACTTAGAGATTTTTACTCTCAACTCTTCTGTTTTCAACTATAACCCATATGGATTGACATTAAAACCCAATGCTACAATGACTAGTACAATGGATGATTGACCAAGAGAGTCAGAACTCTTGTATCAGTGCTAAACAAAGGAAAAAGGGAGAGGAACCCACAGCTTCACATTGGAGGAGCTGTGACAGCTATACTCATGGCCTGTGATGTGAATCTTGAGGAACATGCTGGAGATGCTCTAGGTCCTTCATGGATAGACATGGATTATCTGAAGAGAAACCATCTGATTGAGAAGAGTATTTAAGGCAAGCATTAATACAAATTCCTCAATGATCTCCAAGAGTCAGTAAGAGTCATTCTCCCTAACCCAAAGCTCACCTCCTTCACCACAAAGACCAACATCAACTTCAATCTGAGTGAGGAGGAGCTCTACAAAGGCGGCTCTATCCCTGGAGAAAGAGAATAAGACATTGAGGAAGGAAACACTGAAGAGATTGAAGAATAAGCTGAAAGAGATCACCAATGGAATGCTGCTGCTGGCTCTGAGTGCCAAGGAGGAACCTATGAGGAAGATGAGCTTGAAGAGGCAGAAGTGTTGAGCTACAGTTCAAGGCAGTTCCACTTAACACCCTATGAAGTTCCCAGCCAAGGAAGCTCTTTGAAGGTGGCTCATGAGCACATCAATGCCCTCCAGAAATGGTGTAAATGGCAAGAACAAAGCCATTAAGGGGTTGGTGAAAATGGTTAAAGGTAAGTTCAAGAAAGACAAAGCTACATCAGCAAGAACATCGCACCAAAGCCATACTCATGAGCACACTCCTCATCAAGAAGAGCCTTTACAACAAGCTGAGCCAACTGAAGAGGAAGAAGCTGTATGGAACCCCCATGGAAGACACTCTTTCCATGTACAGCCTAGTGATCAATGGGGGACACGGGCACAACCAAGGGCCTCATCATATGAGCTAAGTACCCATGTACCATCAGCTTGGGAACCAACTCCCATTCCCTCTGAAGTTCAAGAATCATGGCAATGGGGTCATTAAGGTGCCTCTTCACAAGCTGAGCAGTTATGTTCAAGTTGGGTTCCCTCACAACAAGAAGCAGTAGCATCTACAAAGGTTTATGAGAGGAAGAACAAGAGAAGAGCTAACAAGTCTCCTCATACCTCTGGATCATCCCACCACTCCTACTATTAAGCAAGATACCATATCCTGTCCATTGTTTATACCATAGCATCTTTTTCAATTTTCTATTATATTTTGTTGCTTCTCTCTCTCATTGCTTTCATTACACAATAGACTGTATAATTTAAATGTGGGAAAGAGATTTGGGGTTTGACTTTGTATTTTTTTTTCTTATTTTTTCTTTTGTTTTCTTAGTTTTTCATTCTCTTTCACTTTGAGTCTCATGCCTATCATGCATTCATATAAGGCATAGAAAAACACAAAGAAAAAATCGAAAAAATTTGAAAATAAAAAGAAAAAAAAATCAAAAAACTTAGAGTTTAGAGATGAATTTAGTGTTTAAGTGGCTAGTTGTTTGATGCATCATATGATTGCTAGAAGTTAAGGCTGAACCATGCTTAGATTGCTAGATTTGGTCTTCTCATCTCATTCTGAAAGCACTTGTTCTCTGAAAATCAACTCTATCAACTTGAACTTTAATTTGGACTTTTAATTATCATGTATTATGCATTGAAAAGTGAATTCATGGCTACCATATACATATTTGGATCATCTTTTTCCTTTCTACCACTATTGTTGATCCAAATAGCTGATCCTCACACTTATGGGACAGTTACATCCACACCCTTAACCAGAACCTCCTTTTGAGCCTAAACACTATTGTGAGAGCTGTGAGGTCTTTGCGTTGCATTTTCGATTATGTCTTGGCAGAAAGTGTTAGGAATAAAGCTGGAAATGATTAGCTCTCTTGTAGATATCAGCTTGCATCTTGAGCTTGATTATAGGATAGGAGTTTTGGGTTAAAAAGGGTAGTATAAGTGGTTTGACCTTCATGTATTTATGTTTTAAAAGAAAAGGAAAAGATTTGAAATGATAGAAAAGGGGAAATAGTATAGAGTTGTGGTTAAGTAAAGGCAAGAAAAAACTCTAAGTATAAAGAAGAAAGGCGCCAGCAACAAAGCTCAGATAGGTCAAAAGAAGAAAAACCAGACCAGGAGCAATCCACCAAAGGTGATGAAGGTGCCAATGCAACAAAGAAGAGCAAGTCCCAACCAAAAAGAAGCAGCCACACAAGCAAAAAGAAGAATTTTTCCCAGCCATGAAGAAGGATAAAGGGTAGAGTTTAGGAAAGGGTAGACTTAGGGGTTCACTTTTGGGTTTAGAAGTGCTTAGGATTCATCTTTGGGTAGAAAGGAGCTTTGATTTGCATGCATAAGTGTGGTTTTACCTTTAGCATTTTGCCTAAGATGAAATTCTTTTCATGGAGTGATCCCTTATGTTTATTAACCCTTTGCTAAAATGAGATCATTCTTATCTCATAACCTTACCTTTTCAACTAAATGTCTTTAATTTATTTGCATAAACATGATTTATGGTTCTGATCTTAATTGAATATTAAAGAGTTGGTTGAGTTGAGCATTTACCTAGGTTGAGATTTGAGATCATTTTGAAACATGATGAGCATGGCTAGGTTCTTTAAAGTATAGCTGATTATGTTTGCTTTCAACTAAAACCCATTTGGATTGACATTAAAACCCAATACTACAATGACTAGTACAATGGGTGATTGACCAAGAGAGTCAAAACTCTTGTATCAATAGGAAAATGAGAGAGCTCGCCATGATGCTCGCCGGCAAAAAAAAAAATTCGAAAGACCTTAACCGCTCGTCTAGCGCAAACAACTGGTTCGGTTCGACTCGTTCGAAGGCAGACGTCATCACAGAACCCAACACCACGAAAACCATCAATCAGAGATCAGATCTAGCAATCAAACCAAGTTCAAAAGCAAAAAATCAGCGGTCAACGAGTTTACCTTGCGGGTGCCGAGTGAGCGGGACGTTGACATCCGACAGCACCCTCCAAATGAAGTATCGCACCAGCCAATTGCGATTCCAGATCGGTCCCCGAAGATGGGGATGGCACAGCCGCCTCTGGTGTGCAAAGTGTAGCAGAGCGCATCAGCGGTGAGATTACAGAGCTGGTAGGACAGCAACACCATGGAGCCACGCACACAGACCCCATACATGTCCGAGAGAACCTGGTAGGCGCAAAGAAGCCACCACGCCAAAAGGTGGAGCTGACTAAGTCATATGCCGACGAGGCGGCAAAAGTCGATCAGCATCCAAGGAAGGCTGCCATGGAAACTGTAAGAAATGTAGTCATCGTAGATCGCCCTGTCTTCCCCAGCAGGAAAGATGGGGGAAAGGCCGGAAGAGGAAGGGTCATTCGCCCTCAAAACTATCTCCAAAGAGTTTGATATGCACACCGACAGAGGCCGGTTGCAGGGTGAGGCTGCTGAAGGTGCTCCGGCCGCACTATTAGCCTCGCTGTCGGACCACAAAAAATGCGTGTTCCACTCGCCGGATGATAAAATCGCTGATGACATCTTAATTGAACGAAAAGAGAGATAAGAGGCCAAAAGGTTTGAGGAAGAAATGAAAAATCTGCAGATTGCTTCAGAAATAGAGTAAGACCATGAAAGCATAGATTCCGCAGAATTTATAGGAGAAGGAAGAAATCGTGTCTCTCAGGGAAAGCTAAAACACGGGGGCATTCTCCTAATTATAGGCTTTTAGAGCCATGCCATCGAGGTGATGTGCATTCAATGAAGAGGGAGACGGACAGCCCATTACGCCAGAAAAAAAGCAACCGACGGTTTGCAGGAAGCAAGGTGTGTTGTGTGACATGACACATAGGAGCTCGCCACGTGGATCGCACTCATCCTACGTCTGAACTCCACCCCAGAAAAGGCCCAAACGACGACTACCGGTTCTGTCGAAACCAAGAGTAACCCTACTGACAAAAGGTCGCAACGGTATGAAACTCGTGTCTTTACAGGAAAACCACCAACCATCCGCAAGCAATAAGTAGCCTCGGGGATGGGTTGCACGAAGTCCGTGCGCGGGTCAAACGTAACCGCCCGAGCATATCGAGCCCCATGGCAGGTCATACGGAACCCGTGGCTGTAGACGAAACGTGACCGTCTTGAAAAAACAATCTGGACTTACGAACGGCTCACAAGGTTACGTCATTCCTGCATGCATGATCCTCTAATTTCTTGCTTGCATAATTATGTGATTTTTTGTTTGCATGATTGTGTGACTTCTTGCTTGTATGATTGTGAGATTTTTTGTTTGCATGATTATGTGATTTCGTGCTTGCATAATTGTGTGATTACTTGTTTGTATGATTGTGTGATTTCTTGTTTGCATGACTGTATGATTTCCTGCTTGCATGATTGTGTGTCCTGCTTGCACGATTGTGTGATTTCTTTCTTGTATGATTGTGTGATTTCTTGCTTGCATTATTGTGTGATTTCTTACTTGCACGTTTGTATGATTTCTTGCTTGCGCGATTGGTCGATATCTTGTTTTCATGACTGTATGATTTCCACTCGCATGATGATGTGTTCTTTCTCGTTTACGTATCATCGACATTCGCCCTTCAGTTTGCATAACTCTTTTCAAAACCCCTTTTCTAGCATCCCTCGCAGACTTGCTTATCCTCCGGGACATCATTCCTCCAGGAATTCAGGACCCCAGTCCAGATCACCCTTGCGGCTCTTCCTGCGTTAGCTCCGTCTGGGGACAGAGCGCGCCCTAAGCATGCTCCCCCGTATACTTGCTCGCCCTTTGAGGCATCCCTCCTCCAAATGTCTGAGGCTCCGGCCTTGCAGACCTCTAAGTCTTCCTTGTCAGTCCTCTCCAGCGGGTCCTACGATAAAACAGCGCGCTCCTCCCAAGGACATGCTTGCCACTCAGGCACCACAGGAATTAAGGTCACCTACTTGCAGGTTTTCTCTTCCTGATAATTCCCTCGACCTCTTCCCTCCGGAGTTTGTCACAAGCACGTTCTTAAAACCTAGAAACTTCTGCATAAGTACAACACGAAGACTGTCCAGGCAGTAAAGGAGTCGAGTTAATGTCCTCGGGAAATGTCCTACCCCGCACCAGCTGCACTCGAGTAGCGACTCCCCTTTGCATTACCGTCCCGCGATGCAGGGAACATCTATTCATCCGCTCAATGGCGCCACCTCTGGCCCTTGGGATTGTATCTTAAGCACGTCATTGTCTCTTGTCGATCTCCAAGGTCACATAGGACTATAACCTCTCTCGTGACCCCGGCGAGAGGGGGCAAGACGGCTTCTTGTCTAGTGCCCCACGAAACAAGAAGTAAAATCCCTTCGGGGAGATGTCCACCAGTGGGCGAGCAATTAGTTCCTCCGGGAGCGCCAATATCCTCCTATCCTGAGCAAGTAACATACTTCCCCGGATGCGTACCCTAGTTAGGTTAGGACCCAATCACCTAGCTCCCCCGGCTAATGACGTACTCCTCCGGATGCGTGTTGAAGTCAGGACAAGTCCATTATCATATATTTGGTCTGACCGTCTCACGGTTCGCTTCCTCCATAAGTGTAATTCCTTCGGCCAGTAATGTACTCCCCCAGATGCGAATGACGCCGGAGTTAACATCTATTAAGCCACCCCACGGCTCGCTTCTCCGGAAGTGTAATTCCTTCGACCAATAACATGCTCTCACAGGGCATACAAATAAAGTTGGAGTTAAAACTCTTCTTTTTTTGCTCCTCCGACTAGAACCGCACTCCTTCGCGATGCGTGGCAAGGTCGGAGTCAATGCCCCCTCTCGTGCTCCCCTGAGAGTTAGGATCCCAGCTAGTACCCTACTCCATCGGATTGTGTGGCACGTTTAGGGGGAGTCTTTATTTGAATATAGCTCTTAAGAACTTAGCTTCGCCCAGATTGGTACTATACCCTTCGGGATACGCGATAAGATAAATGCGTTAATACGGCCGTTAACGACAAAAACACCTAGGGAACCGGATAACTTATGCTTACTGCATAGGAAACCCAAAGAAAGTCGACTCTCCGACTCATTTCCCAACTGTTGGGACCGATTTTACCAGAACTAGGGACAGTGTGACACATGGACAGTGAACCACCATAGACGCTGACATGGCTAACTAGCTCGGCCAACAACCCCCTTACATTATTCCCAGACAGTTGGCGAGCTTCCTGAAACACACATGCAACACCAGCTCACCTGCTCCTCTAATACGCCGAATAGAGAGGACATGACGGAGAGAAGCCTGTACAAAAGGAAAGAGATCCCACAAAGAGGAGGGATGACGAACGGTGAAGACGGGAGGAATGGAGCAAAAGAACTCCTTAGAATCCGATCTAAGGAGGAGATAGTTCAACCGCTCTGGGTCAGGTCACGCTGCCGAACAGCATAATCGAGAGGGAATCTCCCATTCCCTCGAGATAATGCCTATCAGGATAAGTTCTTTCTCAAACCGGAATCACGCCTTTATACTCGCTGAACCCTTTTTTCATGCTATAGAACCTCCTCAAAACACTTGTAAACAGATAGATGTCTCGATCCCCAGAAGAGATTTCTCACCTAAATCTGTATAAACACCCTCATGAGTATATGTTCCCGGTAGGACGTTCATTGACTTGGGCGTCAAAGAACTTTCGAGAAGAAAATCCATTTTCGGTCTTCCCGACGGTCCAGCTGATATTTTTTGTGTAGTATTTGCAGGTTCAGGTCAGTCCTCTCTCACGTAGTTGGGACCCTAACCGGTTTCCATCCCGAAATGACTCGTCGCTTTTCACCTGAAAGACGGAACTTGAAAACATGACTCTACTCTCCAAACAAATAACATATCCCCACAAAACATCTTAAAATTTATTCCGGAACAATCTATATAATTAATATAAATTATGGTCTCAACAATTAATATAAATAATATATGATATAATTATCTTTGTAATAAAAATTTATTTTCAAAAAATTTATGAAAAAACATCAGTGAAATAACACCATTTTAATTATTTATAAAAATTAATTTAACTTTTATAAATATTTCTCAATTAATATATACAAATTTTAATATATAAAAAATTTAGAAATCGACGTTTAAAGAGTTAATGGATGTTGAAAAAAAAAACGACGTTTGGTGTAATAGTAATGGTCTAGTAAAATTCTAACCCATATCTTTCATTTTCGGTTCAACTCGATTTCGCATTTGTCTCGGTTCGGTTCGGTTAAATGCGCAATCGTATCCAAATCAACAAAATCTAATAGCTTCGTTACCCTAAACTCTCTATCTCTCTCCGATCGACGCCAAACAGAGCCGATCACTCGACGCCGGCTAACCGAAACAGTACCAATTTCCACCGGAGAAGATGCAACAGAGGAAGCCGACGGCGGGTAGACCCAGTGGTACCGATGGATCGGATTTCTCGTACCGAATGGTCGTTGACTCTCGTAAGTTTACAAATTCCAAGTCTCCTCCGTCTCCGATTCCATTTTTTTCTCGATTCCTTCTTCTTGATCCATGCGCCTTGGTTTGAATTTTTGGGTTCTTAGGTTACACGAAGGTCACTAAAGGGAAATCTCGTCTTCGTCCTTTGATCTTAGTTCAGGTACTCTTCGTTTCCCTTGTGTGAGAAATTGAAATCTCTTTGATTGATCCCGAATTCGATTTATCTTGTAGCACTGAATTTATAATTCACATTTGGTTCTGAAAATTTATCCACAGAATTCTCAAAATTAACCAAGTGTTTATCTAATCTCTACGAATAGTTCGCATTTCGTTCCCATTTTCAACTTTGATGTCATTGAGATTGTAGTTTTGTTGAAGTTGTGTGGAATTTAGTTGAGAAGTTTTGAGATTATCTGAGAAATGTATCTCTTTAAGCTCAAATCTTTCAGGTTCTTGTTTACAGGCTGCGCTATATTTGATTGGACTATCTTGTGCAATTCTGACAACAACTAAAAAGGATGAGAGGAACACACTTGCGATTGCATCTGCTGCTATTGGCTTAGTGTGTTCATTTATTGGAGAATTAGGTTTAACCTTCTTCTCCTCTTCCGCTTTTTTTACGCATAATCAAGAACATTCTTTCGTTTTTGGGTTTCTTTATATTTGTTGGTATTCTCTGTTTAATAGGTTGCAGACGCAGCAAAGCAAACCTTTTGACTCTCTACACTGCTGCATCTACCATTGTCATGGTTCTTTCTGTGTTCTGTGCTGTTAGGAGCAGATTAACAATGGAGGTAAGTCGCATAACTCAAACATACTTTGGTCCTTTAGCTGTTAGTTTAAGCTTATCCTAGTTAGAAATACATTTAAAGAATTGGGTAATGGTCCAAAGAAGAAAGGATTTTACTTTCCTAGTCTTGAAAAATAGGTGATTGAGCTTGGCTTTGATACTATCAATGAATGTTTTAGGAACGGAATAGCTCTGGAACAACAGCGAAGCTTGAGCTCGTAGGGTTCATTTGTGCTCAATTAGGTAAAACTTCAGGAATATTCTCTTCGGTTTCTCTTATTGTCTACACTTAGTTTCAACTTGAGTGACACATTCGAGGGTTTGTAATAGATCTTTCGGGTTGTTTTTGTCGAATGCAGAAGCGGTGGTGCAGATATTAGCGATCATCGTTACGGGTTCTCTTGTGAATAATATGTCACCGCCTACCAAAACAGCATAGAGAAACAGAGGAATTGTGGGTATTGTCATGTGTGATTCTCCTACATGAAAGAAGATATTTGAAGTTTTGAACCGTTTAGTTTTTTTTTTTTCCACCAAATGAATAGTTTATATAACGTTTACTTAAAAACTCTTTTATTAATCATTCAAACACACATTATTGATAGATCGATGCACCATACGCAAGTCTTTTTTTCCATGGAAATTTCGAAAATACAATTCACTTGAGGATAAGTAACCTAAGAAATATCGTCAAACCATTTTGGTAGATCGATGCACCAAACAAAAGTCTTTTCAATTCGAGAATCTAAATGCTTAAATAGCTTATAATCCTAGGTCACAGGCGATGCAGGAGAAGATAAGAGGACAGGCTTCGAAACACACTAAGAAGTCCATCTAAAACATATATAAAGCATAAATTGCATCCAAATATAACCAACAACTCTTAAAACCGATAAAATCCAAAACCAAACGGTCTCGTTTGGTTTGCCGCCAAAGAGGTTAAGATGACTTTTGTTTCACGTTAAGATTCATCTGTGTGAATCGTAAAATGCAAAAGTCAAACGCAATAAAATTTGTTTGTTTCGTGGAGTTGTCTGTATCTTGCAAAAGGTCGTATGAAAAAATAATTAACGACATATTTTATGATGAATCTTGTCCCTTGGTTAGTTTCTTAACCACAATGTTCTCTTTAATTGAAGATGGGTACATTGATTATCCAAAAGTTACGTTCTCATGGTTAACAAAATAACAATTCAATTCACATAGGAAAATGAATTAATTCGTCGGCGATACCTAAGGGAAGCAATATTAGTTAATCATAGACGACGACAATGTTAATTATAATTAAGAATAATGGGCGAATATTATTGGATGAGACTCATGGTCATGTTGTTTTCCAGCCAAGAACATCAAGTGGCCCATGTTAATGTTTTCTTCAATTTTCATATATTCCATTTTTATCATCAACGTACGTTTTTCAATATTATTCAAATATAAGTATTATCTGATTCTATGATAATCAGGGTTCCTATGTGGAAGCTGTAGTAATCACATGTAAGCTAATTGTATCATACACAATTATAGTAGCATTGTTGGTATCTCGCTAATGGGTTTTTTTCTGCGTGTAAAGTTTATTTCAGTTTTTGCTAATTTGTATATATTATGCTCTCTATTTTATTTTTAACATAAATAGTTTGAGAAGACTCTTGTGTACTTCTAAGTACCAACAGATGCAAATTCACTAGTCACTACGATAGAATAAGATGTTGAAATGTCAAGCAAAACTTAGTCATAACACGTAATGGACGCATCCTAACTAACACGTATAAATTATAGTAGAGGTAAGAGCATTTCCATCGGAGAATTCTTAAGTAAATATCTGATTATTAAAATATTTAAAAAATGGAAAAACGATTTTCATATTAGAGATCTTAACTATTTAGAAAACTTGTCCTTTCTGCTGTCAAAAAAAAAGAAAACTTGTCCTTTCATTAATTGTTCAATTTCTTTTGTAAAACTAAAATTTAATTACATAAATAAATCAAATTAAATATTAATACTTTATTGTCTAGATACTTGATATGGATCTCAAATTAAGTATATAGTTTTCTTTTTGCTAGCAAGTAAATAAATACAATGCATTCGCAATTAACATATACAGAACATTATGAAACACCCTCTATTCATGTTCAAGGACCCGCGTCACCCGCTAAACATAGATAGAAGTTTTGGACTCTTTTACATGTTTTGTTTTCTTTCTTGAAATTAGAATCACATTGGAAACCTTTGAAATCATTTATTTAAATATATACAAAATAATAGATAAAACATTTGGAATTTCCGCGTTATACAAAACAGTTTAAACAATTGGGTATAAGTAGATTGTATATATTCTTCACACATTACTCTCAGTTTCATATTATTTCAAATCAATTAAACTACAAACAATTTAGAACAAAAAAGCATATACATATATATCTATATATATTATTATTATTATCTAGTATTACTGTTCCATATATTATTTTTTTTCAAATAAGAAACATCGATCTTGATTATATGTCGCATAAATTGTTTATGTAATAATTTGTTTTAAGTTTTGTATATTGATTTTGTAATCTTCTTTTAATATCAATAAAATTATTTGACAAAAAAAAACATCGATCTTGAAATTTATAACAGGTCAATTTGCAAATAATCAAGTCTTTGAATAATTAGGGGAGCGAGTTATTCCTCCGAAAGAGGAGATCTAATCCATGTTCATTACATCACGTGCCACGTACCTCACATTTCATTAGGCTTAAATGCCGGAATATACTTGTAATAATGTTCTAGCTAGTTTTATTTGCAGGCAATGTAAGATTTTCCAAAAAAAAAAAAAAAATTGTTTTCTCATTTCACACTACATATTTCGAAAACTATTATCTCCTTTCACACTCTAAGAAGTGTTCTCGTCAAAGATAACAACAAAACAATCACGTTTGACGATAGTTGCTGAATATATTATATATGTACTCTTACTATTAAAGGCAATTTGACTGCAATACAGTAGTTAAAGCAAAATGAGCATTTTGGTATGTTATCTATATATTATAACTTAATTAGGTGAAAATGTGAGGAGTTAATGAGATCGGTACTCTCTAGTCTATAGCAAACTCAAAATGGTTGAGTCAAATATTGTCATTAAATGCATATAATAACAATGAGGACTGATATTAGTGGCCCCGTTGAGTACACACACTAATTAACCATATCAAGGGAAGAAAAACATAACCGCAACGAAGTCGTCTTTACTCTTGTGAATATATATATAATTCAAATATATAGTTGAGAGTTGAGACTTGAGAGTTGACCATGATATATTATACGATTTCTTGAGTAACAAAACTACACAGGCATACATAAATGATTTGTTGCTATATAACGAAACCATATTTAAATGTTACATATAGATCGATATAATTAACCATCTTCCTACGTTAAAAAAAGAACGAGATCATTCATTTCCTTCATTTAATATAAAACCAAATGTGCACACAACATACAACATAGTTCCCAATTCGCCCCTATAAATTTGTTCATACCCTAAAAGAAAATGGAAGCTGCCACTATCAAGATGTCGAAATTCCTCTACTCTCTAACGCTCGTCTTCGTTTTCCTAGCAACAACAAGCATCCACAAAACATCAGCCACTCCACCACCCTACACCCAAAACCACAAAACGTTCGTGAAAACGGCATGCAACTCGACAACATACCCCGACAAATGCTACAAGTCCTTATCCTCCTACTCCTCGGCCATCAAATCCGACCCGATCAAGCTATGCGCCACCGCGCTTAGCCTCACCGTAAAATCCGCAAAGGACGCGGCTTCCACCGTCTCTAAGCTTCTCAAAAAGTCTCAGAAATCCGCGGCGGGACGAAGAAATAAAATGCTACCGGAGACGCTTATCCTCAAGGACTGCCTCGAGGAGATGAAGGACACAATTGTTGAGCTCAAGCAAGCCATCACAGAGATGAAGACTCTACGAGATGGTGACTCCGTGGCTGAGCACATGGCAAACGTGAGGACTTGGGTGAGCTCGGCTTTGACAGACGAAGGGACTTGTACGGACGGGTTCGAGGAGGTGAAAGTAAATAAAGAAACGAAGAAGAAGGTAACGAAGGTTGTTGAGGAACTTGCAAGGACGACTAGTAATACTTTGGCGCTTATTACTAATCTACGCTACTAGCTAACAAATCAAATAAAATAAGATTTATATAATTTGTTGTTAATGAATTATTACTACTCCTTTGCATATGCATGTTTCTTTTTTTGGTTTCCTCACGTCAAAATTGATGCGATCATTGTATTTATTATATTGTAATATTGTAAGATGTTAGAGTTAATTTTATATAATTTCATTAGGAGTATCATATATTCATGTTTACTATGTTTTAGTAAAGTAGCCGATATACTATTTCAGAAAAATTAGAAGACGAATAATTAGGTCGACCTTACTACAATGAGCATAAAAAAAACATTCAAATGTTATTTTCTATCACATTCCTATTACAAAGTTCAACTTCAAACAAGTAAAAACATAATTCTAAGACAAAGTTGGAAAACTTTTCCTGATTTCATAACTTACATGATCTTTTCTTGATGTTGAATCCTCTACTCTTGAACTACTTGCTATCATTGTAGCGTCATTGTTATCTTCTATGATACCTACAATAAATTTAAAATGTGAATTAGTAACTATATGTAGATATAAAACAAAAAATCTTGTAAATCAAAACATTTTATCCTCATAATCCGCAAAACAAGGTAACCAATTCCGAGTACATATTAAAGCTTGAACGTTGTCTGAAACAAACAGTTTCTATAAGGAGTCAACACCCAAAATCCAATGCTGAAAGCTGACTCCGATGCTACTGTCGTGATCGGGATGCTGACTAAATCACGTGCCATAGTTGCTAAATCACCAAATCGACATTGGTTATCCTTCCAATAGCTCAAAATTTCCAAATCTGGAAATAAACTTCTTTCTAGCCTTGGCTCATGCAAATAAAGATCTAACTGTGTTTTTGTGTTGTTCACAACAATTCTAATGCTTTTTTCAAGATAAAAAAATCCTATATTTTAGCAGGACTAGTTAAAATCATATTTAATCATCTTCAAGAAGGTTAAAAAAAGTTCTTACACTGTCAAAATCATCTTCAATGGGAGATTCTGTAACTATAATATGTGGAGGTGGTATCTGTGAAACACTTGAAGAAGTAGTGCAAGACCTGAACGATAATCTTCGTAGAGAGACTCCATTTACTTTTTAAGTTTCTCAACTTTCCACTCTCAAAAGTAATGAGATCCACTGCTTCATAAGATTTTTCAATCATTTGCAATTTCAGTCTTGGATCTAACACAACTCCCCTAGCCAAAACAAGGCTGTACTCCTTCTAATAATTATCAAATTTAGCCTGCATAATCTTAACCATTTCTTTCAAAGCATCATCATCACAACACAATTGGCATATTTTTTCAACAATAGCTCCATCCTCTATACTTCTGTGAAATACACATTAGATATGGGATACTTAGAACCTCAAAAGTGAGTAGTAATAACACTGAAAGGCTTTAAGAACTCTAATCTTCTCTCCACGGTTCCAATCATCTTCTGAAGGCAAAAACTTATAGTTTGTGTCATAAGATTTCATACTAACAAATGCATTTCTAAACTTTAACGTCTGGATAAGCATTTCATAAGTAGAGTTCCATCTAGTAGAAACATCAAGTGATAAAGACGCTCCACTTCTAATTCCTACTTTCTCTACACATGCAGCAAATGCTTCTTTCCTTGTTTGAGATACTTTTACATATCTAACACTTTTCTGAATATAAACCTTTTTCACTATGAAATTGAGAATATGAGCACATCTCACTTGCACAAATTCGCCATCACATAATAAGGCACTGCCACTCATCAATTGAAGCCGACCCTTGAGGATTCTCAGCATTAATTTTTAATTTAAGGAAATATATATTCAAAAATATACATATAAATATTAATCCTTATAAAAACATACTTCTATTCTAAAAAGGAATATAAAACATATTTTTATTTTTTAAAAGGAAAATAAAGACAAAAAAAAATATAAAATTATTTTCAGTTTAAGAAAATATATGTTCAAATATTAAATCCTTATAAAATACTTATTTAACTTTATTTTTTATTTTTTCGTATTTAATTTTTTTTATTGTGTCGTAACATGTTAGGAATCTTCTCATGTTACGTTTTTGAGTATCACATTAAGCTCTTTTGCTCATTTCTTAATATCTTTAGTGTTATTGATGTTTTTTGGATAGATCTCCAGCAACAAAATCAAGGTCAAAGGATAAAAAAACTGGAAAAAAGCTCAAAATGCATTACCAAAGGCTAAGAGGAATAGCAGCTAGTGCTTATAATCCTGTTGTAGGAACATTTCAAGTTTTTGATTCAGTCTCAATTGATGATGAACGAAGGTAAAGTAGCGGAGTCTGTTCATTGGTTCTTTGACTGAGATTGTTCTCAGTGGTTTGGTTCAGCAGGAACGTCTGACGCATCATCACTGATAGATTGAAGCTCTGGTGGTTCTGTCGACTACACAAACATAGACTGGAGTCTAGACCAAGGTTTATCTCAAAAGGTTAAAGCACAGAAGCGACATGTATGATCCAAACATCAACAGGTATAGTCTAAACAGTGTATATGTATGGCCCGAACCTTGCTAGGTTCGTCGGCCCGGATCATGGTCGGACCAGGACGAAACTTGTCGGACAAAATCAAGTTAATCCATTCTATGATCCATAAGGGAAGGCTAAGTTCGAGAAAGGATAGATGATATAAGATTGGAATCATACCAAATCTTATTGGTCACAAGATGTCAAAAGTTTACAAGCTTATGGCAGAAGATGACCGTTGGTAGAGATGGAATGGTGGAACTTGTGATTGACTCACTCAATCGGTGGGTTGACTGACTCACTCAGCCGTTGAAACTAGACTTGTCTGAATCACACTAACAATTCTATTCCAAGAATCAATAGAAACAAATGAATCTCTCAAATGAATCTAAAAACAAGAATAAACAAAGCCTAAGCTTTTAGAGAAAATTTCTCTTTCATTTTCCAAAATTTTTTATATCTTTTTACAATGAGAACAATGAGCTTTTATACCTTTTACAAAGAATCTTTACAATAAGTTATATTTAAATTAATTTATTTACATTTGAACAAAAAGGAGAAAAATAAGCTAAATCAAATATTGGTCTTCTTGCCACTAATTTTGATTTGGACTTGAATGAGAATCTTTTGACTTATAAATTATGAAAAACAGATTCTAATAATTATTCACATATTGAAGACCCTTGATTTACTGATTTTTGATATTTTATCAATAAACTTAGCCAAGAATTGAAAGAAAGGTCGGGAAAAAGATTGTAAGTTAGCTCACAAAGTTTAAACAAGCTAGATCAAGGTAGAATGAGCTGAAAGACCGATCTAAGTAGCTGAACCAGATGAAGGGTAGCTCAGCCTAGCTGGAATTACATCACAATAGTCGAGTCAGCTGGTCAACTGTTTTGCTAGCTAAATGGGGAGTAAAGCTAGCTGGACGGACGATGATATAAGATTGGAATCACACCAAATCTTATTGGTCACAAGATGTCAAAGTTTACAAGTTTGTTGTGGAAGATTTTTTTTGTTGGTAAAGATGAAATGGTGGAACTTGTGATTGACTCGCTCAATTGGTGGGTTGACTGACTCACTCACTCATTGGAGCTAGGCATGCCTGAATCACACAAACAGTCATATTCCAAGAACCAGTGGAAACAAATGAATCACTCAAATGTATATAAAAACAAGAATAAACAAAGCCTAAGCTTTTTAGAGAAAAATCTCTTTCATTTTCCAAAAACTTCAATTTTATTTTACAAATGAGAATATATGAGCTTTTATAGCTTTTTACAAAAAATCTTTAGAATAAATTACATTTAAATTAAATTATATAAATTTAAACAAAAAAGAAAAAAATAAGCTAAATCAAATAAAAGTCTTCTTGCCACCAATTTCTTTTTAGAATTGAATGAGAATCTTTTGATTTTATGAAATGATGAAGACCAGATTCTAATAATAAATCCACATAATGAAGACATTTGATGTGATCGTCGTCAAGTACATAGACGAGATTTTCCGGTTACATGGTATTCCGAGAGGTATAGTCTCGAATAGAGACTCCCGGTTCACAACCTTGTTTAAGAAGGCTTTCCAAAACGCCTTAGGAACGAAGGTACACATGAGCACGGCTTACCATCCGCAGATTGATGGACAGTCAGAACGAACCATCCAAACCCTGGAAGACATGTTGTGGGCTCATGTACTCGATTGGGGCGGTTCATGGGAAGAACACTTAACCCTAGCCGAGTTTGCATACAAAAATAACTTTCAGGCAAGTATAAATATGTTGCCATATGAAGCCTTATATGGGCGGCCATGCCAAACACCCTCTGCTGGAAACAAGGGGCAGAGAGGAGTGTTATCGGCCCGGACATTGTAGACGAAACTACGGAAAAAAACTAGTTTTTAAGGATTACGATGAAGAAGCACATGATAGATAAAAGAGTTATGCGGATAGAAAACAGAAAGATATTAAGTTCACATTTGGTGACTGGGTTTATTTTAAGATGATCACTTTCAAGGAAAGGGCCAGTTATCTAAGAGGGGGTAAGCTGGACCCGAGGTATCTTGGACCGTTCATCATCCTGGAAAAAGTTGGGGCAGTCGTCTATAAGTTGGATTTGGCTACGGAGATGGCAGCATTCCATAACGTGTTCCACATATCCCAACTTAAGAAATGTTTGATCAAGATGTGATTATCCCAAAGTTATCCACTGAACTCAAGGAAAACTTGACGTTTGAAGCTAGGCCAGTTTGGATCATCGAACGAACGGAGATGATAACGAGAAGAAAGACTATCCAAATGATCAAGGTTGTTTAGGAATGCAACAGATCTGAAGAAGAAACTTGGGAAACCAAAAATAGGATGAAGCCTGAATTTCCTAAGTGGTACAAAGCTACATTAAACCAGGCGGTACAGTCAATAGCACTTGTCTCGGTTTTGAGAACGAATCCCTTTCAATGGGGAAGACATGTAACGGCCTCGAACCTTGCTAGGTTCTTCGGCACGGATCATTGTTAGACAGGGGCAAAAATTATAAGACAAAATCAGGTTAATCCGTTCCACGATCCAAAAGAGAAGGCTAAGCTCGAGAAAGGATGAACGTAGCCAAGAATTGAAGAAACGGTCGGGAAAAAGATTGTAAGTTAGCTTGCAAAGATTAAACAAGCTGGACCAAGCTGGAATGAGCTGAAAGACCGAGCTAAGTAGGCTGGACCAGCTGAAGGGTAGCTCAACATAGCTGGAGTTGGCTCACGATAGTTGAGTCAGCTAGTCAACTTTTTTGCTAGCTAAACAGGGAGTGAAGCTAGCTAGATAAGTTAGTTGGACGGATGTAAGATGGATTCTCGGACAAAACTCGAATAAACGTGACAAGTGTGTGACACAGTTAAGGATGAAGGAATATGACTGTTGGCGAGATGGGACGTGGCAACCATTTGTTTAATGAAAATGGTTATGGTCGAGATCTTATAAATATATCCATTTAACCATTCGTGCGGGACACACCGACTTTCACGGGATTTTCCCAGAGATTTCAGAAAGATATCCTAAAAGAAAGAGGAGTTTATCGAGAGAAAGAAGAAGAAATGAACGTTCCTCGGTGATAGTTGGAGTATCAGAGAAAACACCAGATCACGTGGGTCATTCTCGGGAGAAAGTTCGCCTGGAAGAAGGGCTTCAGGAGAGGGATAATTCTACGGCAATCGATCGAGAGAAACCCCCCAATTCCCAGTAACTATTGGAAAATGTGTGTAATTTTACTGGAGATAGCCGAGGAGATTCATGACTATCAGTCTTACCGAGAAAGTCTTTGGATCGGTTAGAAATCCCTTGGCCAAACCTCTCTTTTCTCGGGTTAAACTCTCGTTTTGGTATTACCAGGTATGAGAGATTGTTCACAATCGGTCATATGCGTTATAGCGTGACTATGGCCGATGGCCAGTCTAATCTAGTCTCAGATAAATCTGGATGGTCGTAAAGATTCGCGGACAGCCTTGATTGACTCGCACCATTTTGGCTATTCCCGAGAGAAATTACGTAGACCCGGATTAGCCGAATGATAAAGGAGATTGTGGGAATAATAATACTTAGGCATCAAAAACATGCATTATAGCCTTGTTCATATAATCATGCTTAGGCGAATTTGCACACCATTGAGTAAATGGATGACTTACGGTTCTTTGACCAATATATTCCACACAAAAAATGAAATAGTAATTTTTGTTGCCAGACATCGAATCCGAATTTTGTAAACCATAATCTAATAGATTATTATCCTTGTGCTACAATAAAACTATTGTTTTATGTGAATTTTAAATTTACATAAGCAGTATTTTCGCATAAAAAAAATATATATATATCAATCTTTGTGCTACAGTGGAATTGTTGGTATATGTGAATTTTAAATTTATGGGATTGATTCCTTATAATCGCTTGTATAGTAATGATTCAGCACGTTTCTCCAGACTCTGAATCCTCCAAATTTATACATTCACTTATGTAACCTTCCAAATTTATTTTCTCTGTCTAATTCCACTTGGGATACTAATAAGGCTAAATCACTACTAAATCAAACAAATATCGTTTAACAAATAGTGATTGCCCAAAATCAATTTTACCCGGCCCGAGAATTATTATTGTGTTCTTCATCTCGACACAGAAAAATTGAAGAAAAATTTTAGCTTCAAAGACGTTAAGAGAACTCTCTTCAATAGTGTTGTTTCTATCCGTCGGGTCTTTGATTTCCTAAGACTTATGGAGGCTTATCAACTATACTAGCTCTAGCTATGCCAAGTCACTCAAGTGGGGGCGAGAAAGAGACCAAAAAATCGCCAGCGATGGTGCTTTTCATCCTCCCATAACGACAGTAAAAGAAACTGCCAAGAGAATCTGCAAATGGCTGCAAGTCAATGGCAAGATAGGGTTTAATATTGTCCCTAAAACTCAATTTGTGTTGCAATCATACAAATTTCATTGATTTTGTCACTTGGATGATGCAAATAGCAAAACCTATAACTTATGAAACTAAATACTTGTTTTTTCAGTATAAGTTACATTGTGTGCATCTGTGGTAACTATCATATTAGTATAAACTCCTTGGGGTTTAAGCGGATTGAGCTTAATGAGAAGTCGAATACAAAGTGGTCCCAGAAGGAAACTCTGCAGCTGTTGAATTAATTCATATCATCTCGTCTCCAGGCTGTTTTTCTTATAGCTTTGACTGGGACAAATGTTGCAGAAGCAGCAGCTCGAGGTGCAGTGAAAGCTATATCTGATATAGACCACAAGGCTGAGAAAAACATGTACAGTATGTTTCTATCGTTTTCTGATTGATACGCAGAGATCAATGGTGACTTGAGTAGTGACAGCCTTCTCCATGTCTTCGAGACTGGCAGGCTGGAAAGCACGGTCCTTAAGCTTGGCAGGGAGGCTGACGTTGACAAAGTCGGTTCTCTCGTCTATTCCCATCCACTTGATGAGTACCATAGCTTTGCCTAACTCTACTTTGAAGAGATTAGACCAAATTTCATGCTCTTTTCTTTGGGGTAGCACAATGGGGAAGAAGAAACATCATCTGTTGGCCTGGAACGGGTATGTGTCCCTAAGAAATAGGGAGGGCTTGGGATTCGAACAGCTTAGAACATGAATAAGGCATTGCTAGCTAAGTTAGGATGACGGGTACTTCATGATCAAACTAGCTTGTGGGCACGAGTAGTAAGGAGTAAGTACAAAATAACAGATGTGCATGATGAGTCTTAGCTAAAAGTAAAGAACACTTTGTCGATGACATGGATAAGTTTGATTATGGGGATGAAAGAAGTGGTTTTACTAGGGCTAAGATGGATTATGGGGGATGGCCGTACAGTCAAGTTCTGGAGCGATAAATTGCTAACAGATAAGCCACTTGTGGAGACTGCAATGGTAGAAATCCCAGATATCATGCTGAGCTTACGAGTCCGAGATCTTTGGGTTAATGGGAGAGGGTGGAACTTTCAACAAATCCTACCATATATTTCCAATAACACTCGACTGAAGCTGGGAGGAGTGGTTGTAGATGATGTTACGGGAGCAAGAGACAGACTATCTTGGGGTGGAAGTCAGGATGGTGCTTTCACGGTGAAATCGGTTTACTTTTTACTCACGAAGAATGATTCACCCAGACCGTATATGGGAAAAATGTTTGATCGGATTTGGCAAGTTTTAGCTCCAAAAAGAGTAGGATTATTCTTATGGTTAGTCGCTCATCAGGTTATAATGACGGACATGGAGAGAATGCGGAGACACTTGAGCGCTATGTGCATTTGTCAGGTTTAAAAAAATGGTGGAATCCATCATCCTTGTCCTTCGGGACTAACCAACAATGGAGGGAATCTGGCGTCGAATTGTTCCGGTAGAGAATCGTCACCGTTTCTTTGATTCACCACTGCTGGAGTGGGTTTATGGTAATCTGGGAGACTCGCAGATGGTGGAGAATTGCCCGTGGTCTACCTTATTCACAATGGTAGTGTGGTGGGGGTGGAAATGGCGATGCGGTAACTTATTTGGCACCATTGGAAATTGCAGAGACCGAACACAGTTTGTAAAAGACATCGCGAGAGAAGTTGTGTTGGCTCATGAGAAAGTTCGAGGATATATTGAGGGAGCCACACGAGAGGAGCGTCTTATAGCATGGGCTTTCCCAAGTGATGACTAGTTAAAGCTTAATACAGACGAAGCATCACATGGGAACCCGGAACTAGCTACTGCAGGAGGAGTATTACGGGATGGGATGGGGAATTGGTGCAGAGGATTGACACTGAACATTAGAGTATGCTCGGCTCCGGTTGCGGAACTGTGGGGAATTTATTATGGCTTATATATAGCCTGGGAGAGGAGAGCTACGCGGGTTGACTCAGAGGTGGATTCGAAGATTGTGGTAGGGTTTTTAATGACAGGGATAAGCGATTGCCATCCTCTGTCCTTCCTAGTGTGATTGTGCTATGGCTTCTTATCGAGGGACTGGATAGTTTGTATTACTCACGTGTATAGGGAGGCTAACCGCCTTGCGGATGGGTTAGCTAACTATGCGTTTACTTTGCTGTTGGGTTTTTATTTGTTTGATGATGTACCTGATAGCTTGATTTCGATTTTGGCAGAGGACTTTAATGGTTCCTCAAGGCCTCGTTTTGTTCGATTGTAAGGACTCACTTTCTTAATAAATTTAGGAGGATGGTTAATCCCCTGAAGCGTACAAAAAAAGGTATTTTCCAATGCTGAAGTTCAAACCCAAAACAACACCCAATATATGGAGTGGTTTTAACTTTTGTGCTACATCAAAACTTTTGTTAAGTTTTAACTATAATAATATATATCACATATTCTCATCTTTTTAATATCATAAAACTTTCCCAAAAAGCATTTTCAAATGTCGAAGTTCAAACCCAAAATAATACCCAATCCCAATATATGGAGTAGGTTTAACCATTAATCGGAACTTTTGTTAAGTTTGAACTATAATAATATATATCACATATTCTCATATTTTTAATAACATAAATATTTCCCAAAAAGCAGAAGTTATTTTCCGATGTCGAGATAAGAACCCAGAACAACATCCAATATTTGGATGTGGTTTAACCTTTGTGCTACATCGAAACTTTTGATAAAATTGAACTATAATAATATATATCACCTATTCTCATTTTCTTAATAACATAAATATTTCCCAAAAGGTAAAAGAAGTTTTCCAAAGTCAGGGTTCAAACTTAGAACAACATCCAATATTCAGAGGAGGTTTAACCTTTGTGCTACATCGAAACTTTTGTTAAGTTTGAACTATAATAATATATATCACCTATTCTAATATTTTCAATAACATAAATATTTTCCAAAAAGCAAAAAGAATTTCTGTTAAATTTGAACTATAATAATATAGATCACATATTCTCATATTTTTAATAACATTAAAACCTTTATAAATTAATAATATTGGAACTTCAAAAATTTATTAATTTATAGAGTTATTATTAATCGATAAATTAATAATTATTAATTTGTAGAGAAATTAATATTTTATTAATTTATAGAGAGATATTTTAGTTCAAATTTAAAATATTTGTCAAAAAACAAAGAAAAAATATTTTCAACAATGTAAAATTTATTCAGAAAATATCATATCAGTGAATTTGAAAAATAAGTCAAACAATTTTTATAATCTTGAAACGGTAATATAATTATATTTTATGATATTATATTATTTATATACGCTTAAATGTAGAATTATTAATTTATCTAATTATTGAGACTATATTTTTACATAGGAGTTTCAAAAAAATTATTATCTTATCGAAATTTGCTAATTTTTACACTGACCCAACTTGGAACCGGCAAAAATTATTAATTTATAGAGATTCTGCTGTAAATACTTCTCAAAAAGAAAAAAGAATTTTCGGATGCCAAGGTTCGAACCCAAAATAAAACACACTATTTGGAGGAAGTTTAACGTTTGTGCTATACTGAAATTTTTATTAAGTTTGAACTATAATAATATATATCATCTATTTTCATATTTTTGATAACATAAATATTTCCCACAAAGCAAAAAGTATTTTCTGATGGCAAGGTTCGAACCCAATTGTCATAATTTTAATAACATAAATATTTCTGATCTCGCGATCCTTCTCTCTCTCACACCTTTATTCTTTCTCATTTTCTCATCTTCTTCTCTCCTTTTCCTCCTCTATTTCGCGATGACTGCTACCACACCTGTTCAATCTGACAAACCATTTGGCATCAGCCAAGTTAGTTAGGATATACTCTTATCTGTGTATAGTTAAGATCTTATTAGATACGAGTCTCTTGTGTATATATTTAACCGTGTTCAATGGAAACATCATCAAATGTTCTATATTTACATGGTATCAGAAGCCTTGCAGATCAAAGTCTGATCTCGTGATCCTTCTCTCTCTCTTACCTTTATTCTTTCTCATTTTCTCATCTTCTTCTCCTTTTCCTCCTCTGTTTCGCGATGGCTGCTACCACACCTATTTAATATGACAAACCATTTGGTATCAGCCCTATTGTCCTCGATCTTGACAAGATGAACTACGATGTGTGACGAGAACTTTTTGAGACACACTGTCTTACTTTCGGTGTTCTGCAACGGAGAAGGTCTGGAAGGAACATGACGGTCTCGTAAAGATGTGGATTTACGGAACCCTCACTGATTCTCTCACTGAGAGGATTCTCATGCCAAAAAGCACCGCTCAAGACCTCTGGCTCGCCCTCGAATGTCTCTTCCGTGACAACAAAGAGAATCGAGCTCCGCACCATCGCCATCGTTCAGGAGTATTGCCGTACACTGAAATCCCTTTCTGATTTGCTAGCTAATGTTGATTCTCCGGTTTCTGACCGTGCGCTCGTTATGCATTGTCTTAATGAGAAGTTTGAAGGCATCCACAACGTCATTCACCATCGCACACCGTTCCCAAGCTTCCACACCGCCCGATCAATGCTTCAATCTGAAGAAGATCGCCTCAAGAAACAACTTCGCCCCTCTGCTCCCTCTGCCGTGGTCAATACCTCGTCTCCCAATTACAACACCATCATCTCGACATCTCGGGTACACAAACACCAGAAGCAACAACAACAAAACTCATGGACTCGGCGGCAAAAGTCGCTGTAATGGTAATCGAGGAAGAGGACGCAACAACACCTTGGACCCAATGAATTTTGGTAACTCAGGCCCAACTAAGTTTGGATATCCACAATGGAACTTTGGGCCTCCACAATGGCCTTATTCCTACTACCTTAGCCCAATGGTAGCTCTGTTTAACGTTCTTTGAATTCTTAAAACTACTGGATAATCCATTTGTAATTGGAGAAAATCTTAAAACTAAAATAAAAACCACATCATAAATAATTACTAGTCAATAATAAAAAAAACAAATAAATTAAGGAAACAGATATGAGTTTAGGGTTTATGAGTTTCATTACATTTATATACACAGCTAATCGTCTCTTAAGCTTTTTTTAGATAAAAAATCGCTTCTAAGTTTTTCTACCTTTCGCAAGAAATCAAACTTGAAAAAACGACAATCATGATCACCAATCTTCCAAGTGAGTTGATGGAGAATATTATCTCTAGGGTTCTTTTAAAATTTATCAGAGCAGTGCGTTTAACTTGCAGAGATTGGAACACTTTATCGATGAACACGGCAAACTGGTTGTGACTCAGCATGAAAAGTGAGCCGCACCAGGGTTCGAGCAGCATATTGGTACCCGAAGGAAGGGGAGTGTTAAAACTTCTCTCCCCGCAAGAGAGTCTCGTGGGAGCCGCGAGAAAGTCTCGTGGAGCCGCCGAAATTACAGATGGACGAGTTACGTCCACTCTGGGCAGATGGACAAGAGAGTCCACTGTGGCACAAGGTCTCGTGATGATCCTGTGGTTGGGTTTAACCTACTTCAGAGTTCATGCTCTCTGAGAGTAGTGATTTGAGGTAATCTTAATTTACAAAGAAACACATTGGTAAAACATCAGCCGCAACAAAGGAAGGAGAGTTTCCGATGATCATGCTAAGGGATTGTAATCTTTGTTTAAAGAGCGTCTTCGTGAACCACAACGTTGATCCATCTATGGAGCATAGAGGTAAACATACTTGCCTTAACGAACAAGTCGAGATATCTAACGTCGTTGATTGTGAGGGCTTATTGTTATGCATCTTGAAAGACGATGATACTAAAGTTGTGGTTTGGAATCCGTATTTGGGACAAACAAGGTGGATCGAACTCAGATATTCTCTCCGCAGAAAATTCAGGTGGAACACGTTCAGTTACGCTCTCGGATTCGAGGATAAGAAATCTTGTCGTAGCCTCAAATTCTTGAGGTTTACATATGTATTATGGAATGGAAACGAATTTTTATGGTATGAAATATACGATTTCGACTCTGGTTTATGGACGACTCTTGATGTCACTCCATACGGGCACGTATACCATCTCACAATGGCGTTTCTCTCAAGGCAAACACTTACTGGTGTGCTACAAAAAGGAACCCAAATGGTTACATAACCACCGATGACCACATAATCTGTTTTGATTATACGCGAGAGAGATTTGGGCCGCTTTTGTCTCTGCCGGTTACAGATTGGACATACGCTGTGACTCTATCTTGTGTTAGAGAAGAGAAGCTTGCGGCTTTATTTAAGCACGTCCACTATGACTACGGTGTTAGTTGTTTTAGTGGTCGAGTAAGCTCTGATTAGGTAGTTTACTGGGTCAAGTATTTGTTTCAGTAGTTGTAAAAGTCCTCCGAGAATATAGGAGGCAGTTGCTTTGTACTTTGGCTATTTAAGTTTTCTAAGGAATAAGAACAGAACAAGTTTTCCGTTCTCATCATTCTGATCTGTAAAACTGGTTCCAACATATTGGTATCAGAGCTACGGTCATACAAGAGTGGTGAGATCTATTCGTGAGAGAGTGAGTTAAAAGGGTGAGTGAAACATGTCAGAAGGACAAGTGGTGGTTCCTAAGTTCGATGGGGATTTCGAGCACTGGAGTCTCCTGATGGAAAATCTCATCCGATCCAAAGAATGGTGGGATTTGATCGAGAGAGGCTATGTTGAGCCAGGACGTGGAGAAATTCTTACCGGACCACAAAGACAGGAGTTAGCAGACAAGAAGCTAAAAGACTTGAAGGTAAAGAATTACCTCTTCCAGGCAATTGACAAATCAATTCTCAAGACCATAATCCAGAAATATACTGCTAAACAACTATGGAATCTCTGAAGACAAAGTACCAGGGGAGTGAGCGTGTGAAGCGATCACAACTTCAACGTCTAAGGAGGGACTTTGAAGTACTGGAGATGAAGGAAAGAGAGAATATTACAGAGTATTTCTCAAGGGTGCTGTTGGTTGCAACAGACATAAGGAATCTTGGCAAAGAGATGCAAGACATCAAGATCGTTGAGAAGATCTTAAGAACATTCTCCGAGAAATTCACATACATTGTGTGTTCGGTCGAAGAGTCGAAAGACATAGACAGTCTTTCTGTAGATGCCCTGCAAAGCTCACTGTTGTGTCATGAGCAGAAGATAACAAGGCATTCCAAGGGTTCTTCAAGCAAAGAAGAACAAGTGCTGAACGTTGCGACTGATCCGAGTGGAGCAAGAGGAAGAGGAAGAGGAGGCTCATTCGGAGGACGTGGCAGAGGACGGGGAAGAGGAGGACCGTTCAACAAAGCATTGGTAGAATACTACAAATGTCACAAGTTAGGAAATTTTAAGTACGAATGTCCTAGCTTAGAGAGACATGTGAACTACGTGGAGTTTAATGAAGAAGAGGAACTAGTGTTGATGTCACACGTGGAGATGAAAGGATCAACAATGGATAATCTGTGGTTTCTCGACAGTGGTTGCAGTAACCATATGACTGGAATGAAGAAGTGGTTTCATGAGATTGATGAAAACTTCAAGCATTCAGTCAAGCTCGGAAACAATGCACGAATGGCGGTTCAAGGAAAAGGGAGTATCAGGATGAAGGTGAATGGCTTGGTGCAGGTGATTCATGATGTTTACTATATCCCAGAATTGAGCAACAATCTTCTGAGCATAGGACAACTGCAGGAGAAAAAACTGGCAATTCTGATACAAGATGGTGCATGCAAAAACTATCATCACTCAAGAGGCATTATCATTGAAACCACGATGAGCACCAATCGAATGTTTGTAATCCTTGCTGAAGAGACGGGTTCAGACTCGTGCTTCCAGATAAGGACAACAAATGAGACGCACATGTGGCACTGCAGATTCACTCATCTCAACTACAAAAGTTTGAAGACCTTAAGTTCTAAGGAAATGGTGAAAGGTCTTCCTAGCATTGAATCCTGCACAAAAGTGTGTGAAAATTGTCTCGTTGAGAAGCAGAAACGAGAGTCATTCCCAAAGAAATGCGCATGGAAAGCCTCAAAGAACCTGTAACTGATACATGCTGACATATGCGGTCCAATTACTCCCATCTCTATCAGTAAAAAGAGGTATCTTCTTACATTCATTGACGATCATAGCAGAAAAATGTGGAGCTATCTGATTGCAGAAAAGTCAGAGGCGTTTCAGATGTTCAAAACCTTTAAAGCGAGTGTAGAGAAAGAATCTGGCTTGTCAATTTGCTGCCTAAGAACAGATAGAGGAAGAGAATTCTGTTCAAAGGAGTTTGAACAATTCTGCAGCGACCAGGGTATCAAACGACAGTTAACTGCAGCCTACACACCTCAACAAAACGGCGTCGCTGAGAGGAGAAACCAGACCATTATGAATCTGGTTCGCAGTACGTTGACATAGAGAAAGATGCCTAAAGAGTTCTGGGCAGAAGGAGCTAAGTAGATAACTTATGTCCTAAATCGCAGTCCCACCACTGCCCTGCAAGATCAAACACCAGAGGAAGCCTGGAGCGACATTAAACCAAACGTGCAACACTTCAAAGTGTTTGGTTGCATTGGGCATGTTCACATACCAGAAGCAAAGCGAGTGAAGCTAGACAACAAGAGCTGCAAGTGTGTCTTTCTCGGCATAAGTGAAGAATCAAAGGCCTATCGAATGTACAATCCCATTTCTAAGAAAATTATAGTGAGTGGAGATGTGGTTTTCGAAGAAGAAGAGAAGGTGCAATAGCACAACCAGAGGAGACTGCAGAAGGAACAAGACCAACACGAGTAAGAGAACCTCCTGCTTATTTAGTCGACTATGAGTGGGGACGGGTTCTGTTACTACAGGAAGAGGTAACAGCCATGTTCTGTGATGACTACTTGTCTGAAGATGTCACTCTTCAAGTTCTCACTGCACTTGAGGATCCCACTACTTATGAAGAAGCCGTAAGACATCAAGAATGGAGAGAAGCAATGAAAGCAGAGATTGAATCCATAGAAAGAAATCAGACATGGGAGCTGTCTACACTACCTAAAGGTGCAAAATCGATTGGTGTCAAATGGATATTCAAGACAAAATATGCGGAAGATGGTGGGGTAGACAAGTTTAAAGAAAAACTAGTCGCTAAAGGCTATGCACAGAAGTATGGGGTAGACTACGATGAGGTATACACACCAGTGGCAAGGTGGGACACCATCCGAATCATTCCTGCCACTGCAGCATGTAACAACTGGATCATCTATTAGCTAGACGTGAAGAGCGCCTTCCTACACGGAGAACTGAATGAAGTGGTTTACATTGATCAGCCACAAGGTTTCATTAAGAAGGGAGAAGAAGATAAGGTCTGTAAATTGAGAAAGGCGCTTCACGGTCTGAAGCAGGCACCGAGAGCTTGGTTCAGCAAGATAGAAAGCTACTTCACTGGGGAAAGATTTGAGAAATGCGACTTGGAGCACTTTGTTCATCAAAACAGAGAAACAAGGTCAGATCCTCATTGTTAGCTTGTATGTTGATGATCTCATCTTTACTGGAAATTGTGAGAAGCTGATCACTGAGTTCAAAGAATCGATGATGAGGAAGTTTGACATGACTGATCTTGGGAAGATGAGATATTTTATTGGAGTAGAAATTCTGCAGAGAGAAGAAGGGATTTATATGTGTCAACAGAAGTTCGCTAGGGAAGTTCTTGAAAGGTTTGAGATGGGCTCAAGTAATGGTGTTAGCAGTCTGATTGTTCCAGGCACAAAGGTCTCAAAGAAAGGAGGAGGAGCTGTTCTGGATACAACACTCTACAAGCAGATAATCGGAAGCTTAATGTATCTCACAGTCACTCGGCCAGATTTGACGTTTGTCGTTGGTCTTACAAGTCGCTTCATGGAATATCCAACGAAGGTACACTTGCAGGTGGTGAAGAGGATACTGAGATATGTGAAGAACACAACAGAACTGGGGGTCATGTATAAGCGTGGTGGAAGCAGTGAGCTTCAAGTGTATACTGACAATGATTATGCAGGAGATTTGGACGATCGAAGAAGCACATCTGGGTTTGTGTTCATCATAGCCGGAGGAGCTGTCTCATGGAGCTCAAAGAAATAACCAATTGTTGCTTTATCCACAACAGAAGCAGAGTACATTGCTGCAGTTTCTTGTGCAACACAAGGAATCTGGATAACAAGGGTGCTTCAGAGGATTGGAGAACGTCAAGAGAGCTGCATCACAGTCAAGTGTGACAACAGCTCAACTATTCAACTATCAAAGAATCCAGTGCTATACGGGCGTAGTAAGCACATTGAGGTACGATTCCATTACTTGAGGGACTTGACTTGACTAAGGAAGGGAAGGTGAAGCTAGTGCATTGTGGAACACAGAATCAGATAGCCTACATCATGACAAAGCCGCTGAAGTTGGATACATTCAAGAAGCTAAAGGAGCTGCTGGGAATGGTTGAAATGCCGAAGTAAACTGATACACTCACGAGTATCGTTTTAGGGAAGGATTTATTAGTTGTTTTAGTGGTCGAGTAAGCTCCGATTATGTAGTTTACTGGGTCAAGTATTTGTTTCAGTAGTTGTAAAAGTCCTCCGAGAATGTAGGAGGCAGTTGCTTTGTACTTTGGCTATTTAAGTTTTCTAAGGAATAAGAACAGAACAAGTTTTCCGTTCTTATCATTCTGATCTGTAAAACTGGTTCCAACATACGGCTCATATTCATTTGAGATATGGATCACGACTATGATTGACACCGAAAAGGTTTCGTGGAGCAAGTTCATAAAAGTGGATGAGTATTCAAACCCTGGCATTACGTATTCATATAGTGGGAGTTTCTTTATTGATGAGGTGAAGAAAACCGTCATGCTTTTTGGAGATAGACGCAGAAAAAAAAGGAGGAAGAATCGCGAAACACTTAACATCATTGGAGAGTTTGGATACTTTAGACAAGTGGACCTCGGAGAACGTACCGACAATAGCTGTTTGCCACATGTGTGCTCTTATGTTCCAAGTCTAGTGCAAGTCAAGCAACTTAACGGAGGCCAAAGTAAAAATCAAAGCAGTTTAGAAAAGGGTCGATATGATCAAAACATGTTGAGACTTTCCACCTTTAAAACGAGGTACATAAATTGGCAGAGAAGAGAGGTTTAAAGAACAGGCCTGAGATTCTATATATAATTCGTATTGTTTAGGTTTATCTCTTTGATGATTTACTTAGCTTTGTGTGTCCCAATATTTCATCTGTGTACGTCATCCGTATTCCAATCCTATTTCAATAAAATAAAGTGACAAGATATTCAGTTGGTTCAGATTATGAGTAAGACCTGACTCTGCCATTGGTAATAATTATTTAGAAATTATATATTGACAATACATATATTTTATTTTTTTGAGAGAGGAAAGATTTAGCGGTTTGTTGTTTTATGGGAAGGTGCAAGTCAGTTTCTATGTTTTGTATAATGGAATTCCATTTTGTTCACAAGTACCGGAAAATTCGTACTTGTCTTGAATGTAGAGCAAAACTAAATTGTGTAAACAATAATGCATTAATTTTTTATAACATGTTCAAAAAATTGAACCAAAATAATTTTAATATTTTTTTATTTAGTCTAGATTTCTTATGGATATTTGGCTAATATCTGCACTACGTGCTGATTATTTTTCTATACATATATTATTTTATATTTTATTTGCCATTTTGTTTTCTTATATACATGTAAATGGAGCATACATGATGATCGCCAAAATGAAAAAGAATTGTAGCCTTAAGTATACACGTAGACACATCACTAAAACAATAGAATGAGATCATATTATTAATTGGCAAGTAAATTGAACTGTGGTTAAAAGTTATTGTGGTTAATTACTATTTGCCCATTATATGAAAATACTTCAATTACCCTTAATGAAATTAATACTCTTAATAAAAATCATCAAATAATATCTACCCTATGTCGATAACATGGAAGCCTTAATTTCTATTTCTAATTTCCACCCATTCAACATTATAAATACTTCTATTTAGAATCCTTAGGTCACGCATACTTTCCGTCTTCTCTTAAAAACATTAACACGAGAATCACTTATACAAATTCCTTAGGTCAAACATACTTTCCATTGCCTTTACTAATTTCTTTGATAAGTTTTTTTTATTATTTTTTTATGATCGATATGTTGATAAGTTGATCCTACACAAGTTATATTAAATCCTCTTTTTGAAGAGGCTAAGGAGTTCAGAGCCAGGTGAGATGATTCTTCGCATATGTTATTTGTTTTTAATAGATAAGTCCAGTTATGACTATTTGTAATTTTATTCTTTGATTTCTGTAGTCTATCTGCCAAGATATCTGCAAGGAAATCAAGGTCTATGGTTGTGGATCCTTAAAGATCGTGCTGTTGTGTTGGAAAGTGAATAAGATATTTGGCTATTTATGTTCGTCTTAGGTTTTGATCTATATTAGATTTATAATTACTGTTTCCTTTTGGGGGTTTGTTAGTCAGTGCCTAATCTTTAAAATATTAATAAAATATTAATTTATAGATCAAATTTGTTCTTCTTTAAAGAGATACTCAGAAGTTGAATATATGATTTGACTAAACCGAGATGATAATCTTTGTGTAGATTCAATATACCAAATTTGTTCTTTTTAAAAGAGATACATTCATCCGTCAATATATACGCCGTCTCATCCGAGATATCAATGTTTATTCGATTATTGATCTTGGATAGGTTTAAAAACTTGATTTAGATCTTCCATTCTTCTAATTCGCACCAACTGGCAGATGAATTAGTCCAAAAGCAATACATGCTTCGTAAAAGTTAAGGTAAATAACACCGTCCACTGTTTAAGGTCGTTGAAACATGTTGCTCCTCTTACAACAGTTAGTAACATTCGAAGATAAAAAAATTCACCACAACGTTCTTGCAGTATTGGGAGGCGGACACCAACAGGATTGTAATGAAGTGGCGACGGAGCCATGTCTTAGGTTTCGAATGCCAAACCCAAAACGATGGGAATTCTGTGTACAATAGTTGCCTTGCTTCAGGATATACTCTATTGCAATCCATTCAAGACTGAAGTTTAGTTGTTTTGGTGATCAAGTCTGGATCATATTCATTGAATACTATGGCGGTATGCTCTGTTGGTAGGTGTTTTTTTCCTTGTATGATGTTGGAGATTATGGATTTATTATTTATGTTTTGGATACTTTATTTAAGTTAGTACTTATGTTTTCTTCTAACTTCACTTAAGACAATTATTTATGATAATTACTTATGCTTTCTTCTTACAAGTTAGCGTTTCAACTATCAGTAGTTAATTATACAGAGAGTTATCTATACACAGACAGGTTTCTATAAAGTCAAAGATGGAGCACTAAAGAAATATCCAAAATCTGCAGAAGAAATCGAATAATATGATGTGATTTATTGATCTATAATATGCAGAGCATGAATACAAGCAAATGTGCAGAAAAAGAAGAAGAGATATTGACAGAGTGATGCTTGCGTTGTAGGATGGGAGTAGAATGGAAAAGATGATCTTTCTCCAACATAGATGCTATCTATATCGAAGCATCACATCCCTATACATTCATATATGACAGTTCTATACATTCAAAGCTTTTGCTATGAAAATAATTCTGAACCACTATAAATATAGAGGCCCCTGTAATATATTAACATACGCGAACAAAGCAATTGTGGAAGAAGAGGTAGAAATTGGCCGGAACGGTGACAAAAGTCTGCTGGAATTTTTTACGGATGGCATCAAGGACGATAGTTTCAATGTTCGGGCATGAGTTATGTTAGAAACCTGTCCAGAGCTGAACAGAGACACATGAATAAAAGATAAGAAGAAGAGAAATATGGAGAAGATGGTTTGCTCCTTCCATTGCAGATACATACGTGTTTCTTCTCCATTGCTCCCTCTCTTTTTCCTTATCTCTACTTCTCTCCTAAATCTCTCTCTCTCTCTCTCTCTCTCTCTCTCTCTCTCTCTCTCTCTTTCTCTCTCTCTATCTTTCTCTCTCTCTCTCTCTTGCCGGAAAAAATGGTGGACCAGAAAAAGTACGCTCTGTTTCCAGCGACTCCAGATTCAGAGTTCGTGAAGAAAGCGTAGAGAGGATACCGCAACGTGATTGTGTCGACGTTCGGAGACGAAGGAGAGCATTGGAAAATGATGGTTTGCTTAGTTTTCTTCTCCATGGCATTAGAAATAAAATCAAATAACTACACTTACCCGCGCATCCGCGCATCCACGCGGGCAGTTACCTAGTTATACGTATAAGTTTACCAAACATGGAAAAAAACTGAAAATAGTAATTAAAGTAATGGCTCCTTTAAAATTGTTAGTGTGTCTCTTATCATGATGCAGAGGTTTGCATCAACACAAAAACCAAGCACTTGAATGAGATTCTCATGCTTTAGCCTTGAAACCATGGAAACCTAAGGAAGATCACATTTTTAATATAGCAAATTGAAAGAAGATGTAAACGCAAGCTTCCTGGAAAACAGAAATACATAGATACTGATTCATCTCATTAACAGAGAAAGTGGTAAAAAAAGAGAAAGAAAATGCTGAAGAAGTTAAATAACCTGACTCAAGAACTCGGCATCTGATTCAGCTTCAAGTACGACATCAAGTTTCTTCAGAGCAACCGGGACACCACCATTTAATGTTGTATAATATACTATTCCATAAGATCCTTCAGCAAATAGCGCGTTTGATCCAAAATTTTGAGTCTTTTCCTTCACCTCATCCAAAGACAAGGGAGGAACCTCAATGGGAAGAGATTCTTTTTGCACCTCATGTAATGTAAGCATAAATACTCATACATCAGTACTTGACAAGAAATGGAGCAAAGGAGCCACTAAGCTAGTAGCCATAAGGAATGGAGGACTTGTAGCTGAGGGTAAAGGCGAGTTTGTAGCTGCTTTTAAAGGAGATATGGACCTATTCTCTAAACGCCACCATTCCAGCCATCAAAAGGATCAGTTTACTCAACCAAATGATGAGCCAAAACACCATCAAAATCAAGCTAAACCGCCAAGACATTTAATTGGACCTACATGTGTAGTTGGCGAGCCATATAAGGAAACCACGACCTTGATTTATTCTTTGGGATATTCAGAAGATAAAAAAGCCCACATACCAGCTAATAACCGGAGTTATCCCATTCAAATCAAGGAGAAACTGCCAAATCTCTTCAAACCTCCAAATAGAGCAATATTGGAGCTAGTTAAGGATACAAGGGATCATATGACATTATGTTCGTCCCACCACTACATTCAGCCACCAAGATACATCTTAAGACGTCCAAGACCACTAAACCACGCCAATAACCAGAGAAACTCGAGTCAAAACCAAGGAGAAATCAAGAGGAAGCTACTTACCAAAATCGGAACCAATTTTCTTGGTTTAAGAAGAGAAGATGGAAACCAAGATCAAAGACCATAAAATCACATTAACTTCGATCCTTCAGTCAAGCTACTTGATTCTACATATCCATTTCGTGCCAAAGATCACCAAGAATCTCCCCATTCAGCGCCAAAGACAACCATCTCCCCATTTAAGCCTAACGGCTAGTAAAACTCTTTCCAACAATTTTAGCTTGATCTTTGCTTATTTTTATTACTTGTTACCGTTTTATTTACATCATTTGAGCTCTATATAAAGCTCATAAGTATTGTACTTTTCATTAACCAAGTTATAATAAATCAGAAAGTATTTTTGTTTCAAAGAGATGTCTGTCTTTTGAATCAAAGTTGTTACTGCGTTTAATACTTAGTTTCTTGAGGGATTCAGAGGCTGATAGAACGTGTAGAATCTCCCAAGCTCTCGCAAGGATTAGCCCTTGAGCTAGTAGAGTCTAACCTTTGGTGTTTGAGGTCATCAACCACATATTGACTACAAAAATCATCAGTCATTCCTCCATCATATCCAGCTTGAAACAACCGATTCTAAGGAGTATTCTTGAAGCATTTTCAGGACTACATCATCATGTTTTGCAACAGCGGCTGATTTTAGATTCTTATGGTTTGCTACATACATACATGAAGACACTCAACACGATAAGCGGAAAATACCAAATGTCAGCTCATTCCCCCTCATTGGAAAATATGATAATAAAGTGTGGGTATAGAATTCTTTTGAACGATGAACACTACAACTAAAAACATGTCACTCAGACACTCACTTAATTAGAAACCTTCAGTTAGTAAGTGGCATCTAGATAACATACCATCATATTGCTGCTGGGAACTTTTCAGATGTTCCTCTTCATTTGAGTCTTTTATTTGACATATACAACAGATCCACTTGCACATCCTCGTTCACTTATTCAACAATAGATCGTTCAGACACCTGAAATAGTTTAAATTGAGATCAAATTTAAATCTCAATAGAAGTTTGATTGCACAGATTATCTGGGAGGAGAACATGTAATTTCCAAGTTCGGCAAACCAAAATTCTAAATCAAGAAAGAACACATGATCCAGCATCCACAACACTGTGAAATTTATGTTGATTGAAGCCGAGAAGCTCCTTATGCCTTCTGACATGACTTGGGATAAAGCAGCACGAATTTCCAAACCCTCTTCCACCAATGGCGAGTTAACATACTCAGAGACTTGAGAGAGTGCTGAGACACATACACTAGGAAAGGAAAGATAAAATTCAGAACTGGAATGATATAAAGCGAAACAATAATCAGTATATCATTCTTGATATAAGACAATGACACAGTAAAGCATCATCCCCAAAGTTCCAATCAAAGATACCATATAGAAACTAGAAACATCCATATTTGCATATTGGCTTTTGATCTGGTTACAGTGTTCTGCATAATATACACAAATTAACAAACACAATGCCTCAATAAAATAGTAGATTTGTAAGAGATAAAAAGTAAATTAACAGTCAAGTACATTTATAAAATTAAAAAACTGTTAGAAAAACCTAAAATGGATTATTGTAAACCAAAACCATCATCACGCAAACCCTCCACACAATAACAACATGAATAAATAGTAGAATAAGCAGAACCAAAATCAGCATTAATGATTTTTTTTTTTTGGTTAAGGCTTTGATACCTACACTCTCCTCCTTCTCATCCCAGTTAAATTAAGCCCATTCGCTTTCAGGTTCCAAAATTCTGTTGTTTTTTTATCATCCTCATCTGTCGCAGTTCTTTCTCCATCAATATCTCTTCCCCTTCGTGTCTCTTCCCTTCCGTGTAGAGAACTACCATTATCTCTAGTGCTTACAGCCAATGATCTATCAATGCTTCTATTTATCGATCAAGAGTATAAAAGCCATAGGAATATTTTATTCTTCACCCCATCTCCAAATGCATTTATATTCAACAGGTAAATGTCGGGTTGCATCTGATAATAAGTGGAAAAAATGAATGTCATATGAAACCGCTGAAAAATTGAAAAAAGATTAATGGTGGAAGATGAAACGATAAGAAAAGGAGGTAAATTCTAAACAATTCCATTCAGGAAAACATATATGACATACTCCCTCCATTCCAAAAAGTTTGAAGTTTATTTTTGTTTCTGAAAGTTTGATTTTTTATATTGTATTTAATATATATCTTTTTCCAAGACAGTTTTTAGATAAATAAAAATATAAAAAATAAGTATTAAATTAAAAAACAAAAAAAAAATAATCACTTTTTTCTTAATATCTCTGAAACATCAAAAAAGTCGAACATTCTGGAATAGAAAAAGTGTATGTGAATGATTGTTTGGCCAAAACTAACAAAATATTATCTATTCTAATAAAGTAAAGTTTTTGTAGAAGCAGTTCTGATATGCTGCCACATGTCATCTTCTGAATTTTCTGAATTTTCTGTATTAAACAAACACAGAAATAAAAATTCAATTTTTTTTCTTCTTCTCCACATGATTCTCTTTCATCCAGCAAAAAAAGAGAAAAAATAAATTCTCTAACAAAATACAAATCTTATATGATAGAGTAAGATCATGTGTTAATTTTTTTTCTCTTTTATCAAACAAACACAAACAATGTTTAAGTTTTTTTCTTCTCAAAATAAAGTAAGTTTTTTTTTTTCAGAAGCAGCTTTAATATGCTGTTGTGTGGCTTCTAAGAAAATAATATATGTCACTTTTGTTTTTAAATATTAAATATAGTAAGTTTTCTTTTGTAAACAACTCTGATATACTGTCATTGATGTAGGATTGAAAATGCTTCAATCTGTACTTCTTTGAAATCAAGACCTTGATGCTAAGGTTAATGGAGAGATGACTTTGAATGGTTGAGAAGTCAGTTGATGCTTGAACTCCAAACACTAAGAGTTTAGATTCTCTAACTCAAGGGCTAATCTTCACGAGAGTTGAGAGATTTTACACAATTCTTCAGTTGCTTGATTCCACAAACACAAGAAGAAAAGCAGGAACACTTTGAATGCAAATAACTTTTCTTTAAAACAAATAACTTTGATTTATAACTTGAATATTCTGAATATGAAATACAATGAAAAAGAGCTTATATAATGCTCAGAAAATGATGAATAAAACGGTCATAAAGTAATAAAAACATAAGAAGAGATTAGCTTAAGTGATGGGATCATGTGTACTAGCCATTTGGCTTTAAAGGGAATATCCTTGTCTTGGGCGATGATGGGGGGATTCTTTGGACTCTTTTATGAGGTAGGGACGTGATGAATCTTGTAAATGATGAATGGTCGGTATTAAGTAAGAGATGTGGTCGTTGGTTTTCAAGAATCCTTAAACCAAGATAATTGGTTCTAAGATTGGAAACTTTGTTCTTGGTGAGATCTTTTTGGTTCTGGTTGATTGAACTCGGCTATTGACTTGGTCTGGTGGTTTGAATCCTTTGGTATCTTCTGTGGACGTCAGGGAAGGCAAATGATAAGTGGTGATATAAGATATACACATGTAGGTCCATGTGCATATATGAATGTCTTAATGGGTTTCTCCTGGTTATTGGGGTGGTTTAATGATTCTGAATGTCTTGAAATGTCTCCTGGTGGCTGAATATAATGGTGAGTCGAATATAATGGCATGTGGTTCCTCCTTTCCTTAGATAACTCCAATGTAGCTCTATTTGGTGGTTTAAGGCAATTTGGTGGTTCTCCTTGGTTAAGTGACGACTTGTATTGAACCAGCTCGTCTTTGGCTTGACCAGAAGGCTCCTTTTGATGATCAGAAAGATGGCGTTTTGATATATACTTTTTAGCTTCTTCAAACATAGCTACAAGCTTCTCCTTCTCCTAATCTACAAGCAAGCTTATCTCCAGTTTGGTATTTGAATATCCTCCAACGTCTGAGAGGGTTTGTTTGCTATTGATGC
This sequence comes from Thlaspi arvense, assembly GCA_911865555.2. Taxonomy (NCBI): domain Eukaryota; kingdom Viridiplantae; phylum Streptophyta; class Magnoliopsida; order Brassicales; family Brassicaceae; genus Thlaspi; species Thlaspi arvense. The sequence goes on along the minus strand of OU466862.2, from coordinate 10,541,498 downwards.
CCACAACAATCAGGTGTCATCTTAGAAATTAAAATTAATACATCACATTTTTTTTTTCTACTACATTTTTTTATCGATCTAACACAAAAACAAAAGCTTAGATTTTTTTTTCTTCTCCAATAATTTTCTTTCATCCAACATATACAAAAATCAAACTACCCAACGAAGTACAAATCTTATATAATATCCACACAACTCTTTCATGCAACAAAAAAAAATTAAAAATTAAACCACCTAACAAAATACAAATCTTATATGATAGAGTAAGGTCATGTGTCAAATTTGTTTCTGGTCATATGTCAAGTTTGTTTGTTTTTTTCTTATTTCTGCTGGATTTATTTAATCAAATAAGCACAAAACAACACTTCGGTTTTTTTCTCCATTCTCTATCTGATTCTCTTTCATTATGTCTCCTACTTCATATTATTTTAGAAATTTATTTTACTTTAAGAGCTGATTACGGCATACTTCTGCACAAAAAATAATTTCGTTTCTTTAAGTTTTCTTTGTGGTTAATCGAGCAGAAAATAATGAATTATATAGTAAGTTTTTTGTAGAAACATTTCTGATCTGCTGCCACATACCACCTTATCTAATAAAGTAAGTTTTTTTTTAAGAATCAGTTCTGATATGCTGCTACATGTCATCTTATAAGTTGACTTGTGGCACCATTCTCTTTTTTTTATATATATTTTTTCATATTTCTATGGAATTCTTTTTATCAAACAAACAAAGAAATAAAACTTCAGTTTTTCCCTTTTTCTCTACATGATTCCTTTTCATCCAACAAAACAAAGAAAAAACAAATCACCTAATAAAATACAAATCTTATATGATATATTAAGGATATGTGTCAAATTTGTTTTCTCTTTTTTTTTATTCTCCTATCTCTGCTGGATTTATTTAATCAAGGAAACATGAAAACAACACTTCAATTTTTTTTTTCCATTCTCCACCCGATTCTCTTTTATTATGTCTTCTACTTCATATGATTTTAGAAGTTTATTTTACTTTTAAGAGCTAATTGTGACATACTTCTGCGTGAAAAATAATTTCATTTCTTTAAGTTTTCTTTGTGGCTAATCGAGTAGAAAATAATACATTATATAGTAGGGTTTTTTTAGAAACATCTCTGCTATGCTGTCACATATCACTTTATAAATTGACATGTGTCACTTTTTCCTTTTTTCATACTTCTATTGGATTCTCTTCTATCGAACAAACATAAAAGCAAAGCTTCGATATTGTTATCTCTCCTGTATATGATTTTTTTTCATCCAACAAAAGAAACAAAAACAAATCAACCAACAAAGTACCAATCTTATATGATAGAGTAAAGTAATCTCTCCTAGAATTTTTGAATCGTATAAACACAAAAATAACGCTGTAGTTTTTTCTCACTTCTCCACCCTGTTCTCATTCATTATGTCTCCTACTTCATATTATTTTTGAACATTTTTAAACTTTTAAGAGCTGATTGTGGCATTACTTATGCGCAAAAAATAGTTTCATTACTTTATGTTTTCTTTGTGGTCAATCGAATAGAAAATCATTCATTATTTGCTTTCATGAAATCATTTTAGATTAATGGTTCACTCTTTCCATCCATACCCCATCGAACCTCAAACCGCCACTACTATCACAATTTGGATTCTACTCTCCGAATTTTTTTCCGATCATCCTTGCGTGCTTTCAAAGAATGGTGGCAGCTACACTTTCCTAACAGGGTCAAACCTCATTTTATATAAATATTATTATTTCACAAACTTTAATAAATTTTTTTAATAAATTACATGGTATTCACAACCTACAAACTAACATTTATTGAAAAACTTTTACTAACAAATATAATAAAATATATTATAAAATTAAAATCGTTAAAATATCACAAATCTGTGCAATGCGGTTGCATTAACATGTGTCACATGTGGACACTGCATCTAAGATTTTCTTTAATAATTTTGTGTCTGACCTTACAAATTTATTGAGCTTATATAATGCTCAAAGTAAAGACTTAAAACGGTCATACAATAAAAAAAAACATGTAATTCGGTCTAAGTGAAAGAAAATGCATCAACTAGCCATGTTGGCCTTAATGGGGGAATGACTTGATTTGGGGTGATGGTAGGGGGACGAATCTTTGATCCTTCAACATTGTATGGACGTCTAGGATCTCTTATCTTGAATGGAGGGTCGAGATTAGTGAGATAAGGTGGTTGCTGGTCATGGTTTCCTTTAGAAGCAAAGTTAATGAATTCAGAAAAGGAAACCTTCTTGATGTTGGTATCATCTTTGGTTTGAAACGATCTAGCTTGGTTCTTGGCTTGGTCTGGTGGTTTGAATCATTTGGTTTCTTCTGTGGACGTCAGGGAAGGCAATTGATAAGAGCTGATATAAAATATTCTTAGGGTTTCCTTAAATAGCTACAAGAATGTGAATGTTAGTCCATGTATGCAGTTTGGGGGCTTTGACGGTTTAGGCTGGTCTTCTTGCATCTTAATTCGAACCAGTTATGTCTTGGCACGATCAGGAGACTCTCTTTGATGTGTAGAATGACAGTGTTTTGGTTTAAAACATTTGTTCTCTTTGTAAACAGTTTTCAGCTTCCTTTCTTCCTCTTCTTCAAGCATGTTTAGCTCCAAGTCAGCTTCTATATGGCTCCTCTCCTCTGGTAAACCTAGCATGGTACTGATGTCCACATCAATTTTCCTTGGACCATTCGTAGTATCCAGTGAGATCTGATTATTTCAACTAGTACATTTGCTTTTTACCGGTTAAAATAACCATGAGAAATTCAGATTCATCTTGAGAGGACCCAAAGGTTCTTACTTAGTGAGTTATTAAACTTGAAGAACTTTTGCCTTCTCAAATGGTAATATGTATCCAGGGACAATTTAGTAAGAGCGACAAACAGTAAAATCACCCTGGATCCAGCTTCAAATCTATTGATATAAGAGAACCCGAATTTTTTTTCATCTATATACCTATTTTTGGATTTAGATTTAGATAATAATAAAACTACATCATAATATAAATAATTAAATTTATACGTTTTTTTATCTAAAATTTTACACAAGATAATAAGTATTTTTAAAAATATATTTTTTTAAATAATTATAGAAGTCTAAAACTTTTTTGCTCAATAAACCTAAATATTTTGTGTTCGAGAGCAATTTACGGATGCTTACGTGGATCGTTATTTTCAACCGGTGGGCCTGATTCACAGGTTCAAACTCTAAGGGATGAGTTAACCTGCAAAGATGAAACAGTGCGAACGTGAGAGAATGGAAAGAGGGTATCACGAGACAACCTGAGGCAAAAGGAAAGATACGAGGTATTTTATTACTTAGTTTGGCTTTTAAGTGTCTTCCCGATTATTCTCTGACGCTTAAGTCAGAACAAAACACATGACTAGTTGGAAGAACAAGAAAACAAAAAAAACAGGTAGGACAGATGTTTAAAGAAATGTTGTCATGCCGACCCAGAATGATCTCGATAGAACTTTGGCGAACTAGATATTATGGATGCTAGAAGATGAAATTTATCTCTCTAGAATTTTTTTCTCCTCTCGTTGTTGATGCGGGGAGTGTATTTATAGAGAATACCTAATTATACATGATTACAGATCGAGTGCGGGTCACTCACTAGTTTTGAATCCATCGAGAGCAAATGCCTGCTGATATCGGCTGAATTATCCGGCGGTTGTACTAAGAAGTTGCTGCGAGCTAGTCCGACTTTTCCTACGCACCCTATCGATATTGGGCGTCTCTCACATCGGGTTCTTGTGGCAGTCACATATCGCACACCTGACATGTGGGCTCCTGGGCCTCCCATAAATTCTCGGCCTAACAATTTCCTTTGACTTCCTTCCTTTTGCTCAAACAAGAGTTAGGAAGTCTATCTTCCTTGCTGATTCGCCTTTCCGGAGCGTGAGTGGGAGATAAGGGACCCGAAATAAGAACTTATAATTACTTTTACGAGAAATATTGTATTTTTTAATAGAAAAGATTATGATTTCCATGAAAACACTCCCAGGGGGCAATCTAAAAAGATCATAAGAGAAGCTCCCTGAAGAGGCAAGCCCTGATTTTCGAAGGAAAGTTTTTTGGAGGGCAATCTTGGAGGATTAGAAGAGATGCTCTCAGAAGAGACAAACTCTGATTTTTGAGGAAACTTCCCTAGAGGGCGATCCCAGAGGATTTGAAGAGAAGCTTCTGGAAGAGGCACACTCTGATTCCCGGAGGATTATAAGAGAAGCTCTTGGAAGAAGCAAACTCTGATTTCTGGAGGAAAGTTCCTCGGAAGGTGATCCCCGAGGATTAGAAGAGAAGCTCCTGGACAAGGCAAACTCTAATTCTCGAAAGAAAATTTTCTGGAGGGCGTTGGGGTTTGAAAGGAGGAGAGCACTCGAGATTTAACGATAATGGGATTCTCATTGTTAAAGGTGCCACATATAATTTATAGAGGATCCCACAGCGTGATTGTTGCATGTGGTTCAATGAACCCGAGAATGATCCATATCAGGCATAAACTGAACTCGACCACACATTCATTGTATGGACAATATGAGTGTTAAAAGAAAAATAATCATTCATATCACTTTGAGATCTCAAATCTTATAATTATGCTAGTTAATTATTTCATTTATAATTACTTTATGATCTCATTTTACTAATATAAGCTGTGTTCTACATATTCAATAATACAATACAATATTCATCTTCAACATATTGTCCATTTTGTTCCATAAACTTTTGATGGTGGACATTTCAAAATTTCAAATGCATATTTTTCATATTTTCTAATTTTTCCACATTTATGACGAGGCGAGTGACCTTAAAACAATGTGAACTAGTGTTCTTATGAAATGATTTTGACCATAAAGAGATTTCAATTGAGTTTTAAAAACATTATCTTTTTTTGGTTAAATTTTAATTTTTATTAAACGGATATTACATCTCCGTAAGGAGAATGTTGTGGACATGGGATAAGGCTCATTTTGAAACCATAATCAGCTGAAACATTGATTAAACGGGAAATGAAGGAAAAACAGATATATTCGAAGGAGTTACTCAGCACGCGAATGTCGCAGAAGATTCCTTGGAGCTTGACGGAATTGCCATTGCCAGTGAGTCGAGAAATGAGATTCTTGGAGTCTGATAAACAAGCTCTGATACCTGAAGACACTGCATCTAAGAGAGCAGTCTTAAGTGTTAGGGCTTCTGCAGCTAAGGCCGAGCCTACAAAGCACCGATTTGCAGAATTTTGGTGGAGTAGGGCCTCTAAGCCATCTTTGATGATCCACCCAACGCCACAACTCCCACTCAACAGATCTGAAGATGCATCCATAAAGCAATTGATGGTAGAGAGGATAATTGGAGGATGTCAGGATTGGACAGGAGGAGGGACAATCTCTATCTTCCTCTTCGATTCACACATTCATTGTATGGACAATATGAGTGTTAAAAGAAAAATAATCATTCATATCACTTTGAGATCTCAAATCTTATAATTATGCTAGTTAATTATTCATATAATAGTCATTTATAATTACTTCATGATCTCATTTTACTAATATAAGCTGTGTTCTACATATTCAATAATACAATACAATATTCATCTTCAACACATTGTCCATTTTGTTCCATAAACTTTTGATGGTGGACATTTCAAAATTTCAAATGCATATTTTTCATATTTTCTGATTTTTCCACATTTATGACCGGGCGAGTGACCTTAAAACAATGTGAACTAGTGTTCTTATGAAATGATTTTGACCATAAAGAGATTTCAATTGAGTTTTAAAAACATTATCTTTTTTGGTTAAATTTTCATTTTTATTAAACGGATATTACATCTCCATAAGGAGAATGTTGTGGACCTGGGATAAGGCTCATTTTGAAACCATAATCAGCTGAAACATTGATTAAACGGGAAATAAAGGAAAACAGATATATTCGAAGGAGTTACTCAGCACGCGAATGTCGCAGAAGATTCCTTGGAGCTTGACGGAATTGCCATTGCCAGTGAGTCGAGAAATGAGATTCTTGGAGTCTGATAAACAAGCTCTGATACCTGAAGACACTGCATCTAAGAGAGCAGTCTTAAGTGTTAGGGCTTCTGCAGCTAAGGCCGAGCCTACAAAGCACCGATTTGCAGAATTTTGGTGGAGTAGGGCCTCTAAGCCATCTTTGATGATCCACCCAACGCCACAACTCCCACTCAACAGATCTGAAGATGCATCCATAAAGCAATTGATGGTAGAGAGGATAATTGGAGGATGTCAGGATTGGACAGGAGGAGGGACAATCTCTATCTTCCTCTTCGATTCACACATTCATTGTATGGACAATATGAGTGTTAAAAGAAAAATAATCATTCATATCACTTTGAGATCTCAAATCTTATAATTATGCTAGTTAATTATTCATATAATAGTCATTTATAATTACTTCATGATCTCATTTTACTAATATAAGCTGTGTTCTACATATTCAATAATACAATACAATATTCATCTTCAACACATTGTCCATTTTGTTCCATAAACTTTTGATGGTAGACATTTCAAAATTTCAAATGCATATTTTTCATATTTTCTGGTTTTTCCACATTTATGACCGGGCGAGTGACCTTAAAACAATGTGAACTAGTGTTCTTATGAAATGATTTTGACCATAAAGAGATTTCAATTGAGTTTTAAAAACATTATCTTTTTTTGGTTAAATTTTAATTTTTATTAAACGGATATTACATCTCCGTGAGGAGAATGTTGTGGACCTGGGATAAGGCTCATTTTGAAACCATAATCAGCTGAAACATTGATTAAACGGGAAATGAAGGAAAAACAGATATATTCGAAGGAGTTACTCAGCACGCGAATGTCGCAGAAGATTCCTTGGAGCTTGACGGAATTGCCATTGCCAGTGAGTCGAGAAATGAGATTCTTGGAGTCTGATAAACAAGCTCTGATACCTGAAGACACTGCATCTAAGAGAGCAGTCTTAAGTGTTAGGGCTTCTGCAGCTAAGGCCGAGCCTACAAAGCACCGATTTGCAGAATTTTGGTGGAGTAGGGCCTCTAAGCCATCTTTGATGATCCACCCAACGCCACAACTCCCACTCAACAGATCTGAAGATGCATCCATAAAGCAATTGATGGTAGAGGAGATAATTGGAGGATGTCAGGACTGGACAGGAGGAGGGACAATCTCTATCTTCCTCTTTGATTCTTGAGCCATATGCCATTCTTTTGCATCTTTGATGGTGTTGCGAGCTATCTCTTTAGCCGTGTAGATTTTATTTTCAAAGAGGAGCTGGTTTTGACTAGTCCAAAGGTTCCAGAAGACCCACATATAGAGAGGTATAGAGGAGATACCAATTGGTGGTAAGTTGATCATGCGATGAAAATTTTATAGCCGAAACGGAGGGTAGTCAGGGTTGCCACTGACGGTTTGAAAAGGGCATTAATGGATTCCTACATATGAACTACAAAGTGGCAGTGGAGAAGAAATATGAGTTTCATTTTCCACTGCTCCATATCTCTTACATAAACTTTCCACATTGATTCCTCTAAAAGCAAGTGTTTTTAAAAACCAGGAGGGCTCTATATTTTAGTTTCTAGAGGAAACTCTTCAGCTTAGGAGAGGTCTTAAGCTTCCAGATACATTGGTTCCATTTGAAGAGAACATCAGATACTGCTATAGAGTTGGTCTTTGAGAGAGCATAGCCTGATTTGGTGGAATATGTTCCAGATGTTCCTAGTAACCAGGAGAATTCATCATGCATATGAAAGGTTTTTAGGATGAGCTTCATAATTGTATCCTTTTACTGAGGTAAGTGAAGATGAATAGCAGGGAGGTTCCACTCAAAGGTCTCATAAACCAAGAGATCTTGAACCATGAGCGCTTTATTGATATTTGTGGGAGGTCCAATTAGAGATAATGGTTGAGAGGTTGAGATCCAGTTGGCATTCCAAATCGAGACTTGTGAGCCATTGCCAATGATCCACCCGTGCCTTTTTAGCACTTCCCTTCCTGTTAAGATGCCTCTCCAGCCATGTGAAGAAGCTGGATGGGGAGAGCAATCCATGAAGGAGACTAAGTGACAATACTTACCTAAGAGAATCTGGGATAGTAGAGAGTCGACTTAAGGATTCTCCAGAAAAGTTTGACCAGCAGCACATCATTACAGATTTTAATTTTCCTGAAGCCAAGACCACTTTTACTATTTGGAAGCGTGATTTTCTCCCAAGAGGTCCAGCAGATCTTCCTCTTCCCTGGTTTAATATCCTACCAAAAACGGGTTAGAATTGATTGAATCTGCTAACAAAGGGAGAGAGGGATTTTAAAGCAGGATATAGCGTAAGAAGGCATAGCCAAGAGGACTGCTTTAGTAAGATCTGTTTTCCAGCGCTTGAGAGAAATTTAGAAGACCAGTTGTGAGCTTTTTGGCAAACACGATTAACAATGCTTGCACAAATGTCCCATTTCTTCCTACTAAAGTGTTATGGAAGGCGAAGGTACATTCTAATACCTCTTTCATTATTGATTTGAAGGCTCTGTTTCACTCTTCTTTTGCTTCCTAAGGAGTTTTAGAGAAGAAAGTGATTGCTGATTTTGCCAAGTTTATGATTTGCCCTGACACCAGTTCATACCGTTTGAGAATAGAAGAGAGTATATTGCAGCTGTTACCATCACTGTGGCAACAGCTGCAATGTTCTCTTCTCTATTTGTGCAAGCATTGTTGATCGTGTTCGCCAAAAAGCCCACAACTGGTCTTCTAGATTTCTCTTCCATGCATCAAGGTCAGCAAAGAGAAGATGATTTGTTGGAGGGCACCCACGAGCAACCTTGATGCATGGAAGGGAGCCATTCTTCTGAGCCTTTGTACATAGGCCAGACATCACCTTGGTGCGGAAAATGAAGAGGTCCGATGAGAGGGGATCGCCTTGCCTAAGTCCACGAGAAGGTTAAAATCTGGCATTCGAAGTGCCAGTTATCAAGAAGGAGTATGATATCGAGCAAACACATTCCATAGTCCCAGAGATCCACATAGTCGTGGAAGCCAAACTATTTCAAAACTCTATGAAGGAAGCTCCATTAAATTCTATCGTAAGCCTTGCTCATGTTTGTTTTAACTGCCATAGAGCATCTTTTTGTTGCTCCTAAGATGCAGAGGTAATGGAGAACCTCATATGTAATTAACACATTGTCCTTTTTGGCACTAAGGCTTATTATTGTAGAGAGATTAGTTGCAGCCGCAGGGGTTGCAGTCGACGGGTTAAGATTTTGGCGATTATTTTTTTGTGTGGGAGACTCAAAGAGCGATTGAACAATAATCCGACATTTTTCTTAGTCCTTTACCAAACATACATCTCATTTTATCTCTGATGCAGGGAGCCAGATTCAAAGAAGAGCTGGATATTCCATGAAACGTCAGGGCCGATTATATCCCAAAAAATTGGTTGAAGTCTGCAGTGAAACCATCAGGTCCCGGTGCCTTGTCCGAGTTGGTGGAGAAGACTGCTTATTATTTCAAGGTCATCTGGTAGTTTAATAAAAGTCATGTTCATGTCAGAGGATATCTTAGGCGTTATAGCTAGAAACTACATCAAAACCATCACTAGAGTTTAAAGTAAAGATAAATCGATAATATTCAATCACTATGTATACTATTTTTCCTTCTTCAAATAAAGCTTACCCTTGATCATTCTCAATAATTGAAAATTTGTTTCTGGCTATTCATTCTCTTGTTGTAGTATGAAAGAAGTTTGAATTTTTATCCCCACTATGAAGCCATTGGATCCAGCTTCATTATCTTCAGAAAACTCTTTGTCTTCATAAGATTTGGCCAGTGATATAGATAAGTTTTCGGTAAAGAAGATATGTGTGATAAAGACAGAAAATGCATTTTTTTAAAACATCTTAGATTGTCTTAAACTAAATTGTGCTTATGAGATTTTGCTATAAACTGATTTTAGGCTTATATTTAAACCATGTGATTGCTATGAGAGAAACATATGGTAAACATTTTCCAACAAATCAAAACAATTTTTGCATTATAATGACCCTAAAAGTAATCCTATAACCCATCTAAACCTTTATTTGTGAAGTGATTTTGAGGAATAGAGATGTCTCATTCAATCTCACTAAATATTACCTAAATGCCCTTAATGAAGAAATCGCTAATCTATTCTAATATTTTCCAAGATTTTCAATATTATTTTTTGCTGACTTAATGTATATCTCGAATTTAATATTTAGATAATTCTAACATTTTTTAATTTCTAAATAAGTTAGGAAATAATCAAAAAGGAACATTCATTAGTTTAATGATTCTATGGTTATTGAACTGGGAATAACATTAATATAGTTACCATTATCTTATGTGAATCTTAATAAAATCTAGGTAATTTCGTATACTTTCTAAAACTTTAAAATTATTCTTTTAAATTGGGTTGTAGCCCATAATGTATGAGCGGTTGTCATGTAACCCTAATCTTCTCTATATATATAGTTCAGTATTCTAGGATCGGCAAAAATTATCGATTTGTTTATTTGTTCTTCGTGTTTGTTAGATTTTGTATTTTGGTGAAATTTTCATACGCATATCTAATGAATTTTTTTTATATGCATACAGTTGATGGCTTTGTTGATCTTCTTGAAGCACTGCCCTGCTTAGACAGTATGCTCTCTACATATATCATATAGATGTATTAGGTTCTTTTGTTGATTTGGATTTTCGTTTAACCTTTTTTATTTTGTTGACGATTAGGTTTTCGGCGCTGATTGCATTTCGACTACGTGAAGAATCATCGAGATGTTGTTTCCTTCTTTGTAGTTTTGCAGCTGATCATGTATTTGATTTTATATTTTATTAATAATTTCTTATGTATACAGGTATTTGATGAATTTATTCGTATATTCTTATCTAATGAATTCTTCATATGTATTATGTAGGTGAATTTTTTATTGTAATGTTTAATGTGTGATAGAGTTCTTGCGAGGGTGTAATTAATGATCTGTCCAATGTCGAGTGTGGAGTGTAGAGGACGTGTTGGGATCACTAAAGATATAAAGTTTCAGATTCTTGAGTGTATATGCTTGATCGTGTATGCCTTGAAGAGGAATACTTTTATTGATATTTCGTTGAGATTAATGTAATTTGATTGTATTAGGTTATCTATGATTTGTATTTTGGCCGTATATGATTTGTAACAGTGTTGTGTTCTTTTAATAAGTTATTTTCTTATTCTATTTGGTTGTTCCATGATATCTCGATTGTATTTTCGGTTTTTTTTTAAGATGTCTAAAAATAAGAGCTTACCGTACTAATTGAATTTTGTTAGTATGTGGTATCTTGAACGAGACTATATAAGACGGTGTTTATATGCATACTGATGTATATACATATAATAGGTGTATATTGTTGACATCTTCTAAGTAAAAAAAAATAAAATGGGATATATCCTGCAGTATACTATTCTTATCCATCCGGAAATTTCTATATTAATTTACTTTAAGATTTTGTAGATTAGAATTGTAAGGGATATCATGTTGTTCGATATCAGATATCTTGGGCTATATTAAGGTCGTTGTCGTTTATATTATCTAAAAATATTTGGATAGTGATAGCGTAGATTGTTGTTGTATCTTTTTATATTTGATGTTTATTTACATTCACTGGATTCATATGGGTCGAATTAATTAACTATTTGTTTACTTGGGCCCAATATGGTTTGCAACAAGTTCGATATGGACAAATAATGGGAAAGCGAACGGATGTCAGTGATTTTTAAAAGAATATTTGGCCCCAAAGTAGATCGCTTACTGCCATATATCACCTTTTATGGTTCTTTAAGCCGCATAACCTTCTTTTCTTTGCAGTTCGAGAGGACCCATAAATAAACTATAGGAAGTACCTTTCGATCTTTGCTTTGGCGTTCTTTTCTTCGCTATGGATTCTCTTTCTAGGATAAAAAAGTGTTTCATTAAGCAGTCTGTTCGTGTGAAGGTTCTTCGAGTTTGGAGACATATCAATTTCTTCTGTCGTACATTGGAGCTAATAGTTACCAATATGCAGGTAAATTTTTTTAGAAATTAATAAATGGAACAGGTTACTCTTTTCTGTTTGCATTCGAAATTTTCTTTCAGAATTTGTTTTTCATTTAGATTTGATCTCTATTTTCGGCTAGCGAACACAAATCTCAGTGTGTCTTGCCCGGTGAATTGCTTATTTATGAAAACTACTTCAAAGAAGGATCTTGGTATGAATTCTATAATTTTGAAGTTAAACGCGAGACTGGATCTGTGATTTTGTCTGACTACAGTCAAAAGATCGAGTTTGGTCGTTTGACAAGAGTTATGAGATTTGATGATGGACCTCCTGGATTATTTCTTCTCTGTCGGCGAATTTTTGATATTCGTACTAGGGAGTTTGAACCTCAATCTTTAATCGGTAATTTTTTTTTTTGGATTTTTTAGAATTGTTTCATACTTGGTTACCGTGATTGTATGTGTTTTAAATACGTTTTGTCACAGATGTAATGGGAACGGTTTTAAGGATGGGAACTCTACAGGACAATAACAATGATGCATATGAGGAGGACTTGTGTCACGTTTGTTTTGAACTTTGTGATGCGAGGTTAGTAGTTTGTAAATTATTTTTGAATAAAATATTTTTGTTGTTATTTTATGGTATATTCATAGCTGATGTCGTTGTCATAGGAAGGATGGTGTCATTGCGTGTATTGCGAGATGAGCTATTGCTAGGCACTTTGTTTGTGTGTACGAGCAAAATGATGCTGAATCGATAGTATGTGTTCTCAGGTTCTGGATGGTATCCGATGGCAAAGGTAAGTATATTATTATGTGTAATAAGTAAAAAAAAAACTGATCTACTTTGCTTTCAGTTTCTAATTAAGCCTAATGAGTGTTGAATGATTTTCTTTGTTTCAAGAGTCTATTTAATATACTTTGTTTGTGTGTAAGAGCAAAATGATGCTGAATCGATAGTATGTGTTCTCAGGTTCTGGATGGTATCTGATGGCAAAGGTAAATATATTATTATGTGTAATAAATAAAAAAAAACCGATAAACTTTGTTTTCAGTTTCTAATTAAGCCTAATGAGTGTTGAATGATTTTCTTTGTTTTAAAAGTTTATTTAATATATTTTGTTGTACATGTTATCTTGCAGTCTCATTATCCAAGTTCCCAGTTCATATTTAACCCTCTCGATGATGATGTCCGCGAGTTTCAGGAGATGTGAGTTTCTGGTTTTTATGATCAACTTTATCTTTTGGTACACATTTCATGTTTATGCTTTTGTTTTGTTAATATTCTGAATCTACTCCAATGCAGTTGTGGTAGCCTCGACCGCCGCATTATTCAGTGACGAGGTGTCTGGCATGGACTGGCTTTGATGTCGTCGTTGTCTCCACTGGATTTTTTTAATTACTCGGACCTGCTATAAGTGTTATTTTTGAACAATCAAGTTTATTTTATGTACCTTTGTAGTGTATGCTATCGGATTTTATATTTTGTGTGCCTTTGTCTCGGCGTTTCAAGACGAACCATTTAATAAATTTTAATTATTATTCATATGATTATCGAGAAGAACAAAAAGTTGGGCTTGGAAGTTTGTCACGTTTGTATAAAGTGTAAATTAAACTGGCTCTCTGAGTGTGGATTTTCTAGCAAATTCGTGTGATTATCAAGAAGAAAAAGTGTTGGCTTTAGAAGTCCAATACACTTCTATGAAGTGTAAATTAAACTGGGTGTACATTGTTGTCACACATGAAATTTTTTAATTTCTTGGAGTTGCTTTTATGTGTTATTTGCGAGCGTTTTTATTTTATTTCTTGGGTGTTTGTAATATGTTATCTCGGAGCTTAAGTTTTTTAATTATTCGAATGACTACCGAGAAGAGAAAGGGGTTGGGCATGTATGTCCAATAAATGTATTCAAAGTATTGTTTTGAATCTAATTATTTGTATGATTATCGAGCAGGAAAATAATATTGTGCTTAAAAGTCCAACAAATATGTATGAATTATATATTAAACCGGGCCTTAATAAGTTGATTTATGATATGTGATATTGTCAAAGAATTTAAATCTACTATGCTAATTTATATGCTCAAAATTTCTATTGGTGTAAGCTATCGAGAATAGTGAGAGTTTTGAACCTTTTGGTTCTTTTGGTTTTGGTAGTCTATAGTGATATTATTCATGGCGGTAAAGTAAGATAGTTTGTAATTAGCACGCGAGTTACGTGGTTTATTATGTTTAAGTTCTTTTAATTATTCAGAACGATCTTATAGTTCACATTCAAAAACGAACCATTTGTGATATTTAGTTTATATATAATTCACATAACATATCAGAAAACAAGAACACGTTGTTGGGCTTAACAATCCAAATAATATTTTTGGGCTATAAGTTGAGTTGTATCCTGATATGTTGATTTTTCAACGATTGTTATTGTAGACAATATTCAGATGTGTTTATTCTAAAGTTTTTGAATTTAATTGATCGAAATCCTCATTGGAGATTGCAAACTGTCGAGAACAGTGAAAGTTCAGCGCCATTTGATTTTTTCATTCCTCCGAGACATGCATAATTGTTGTACTTTGAAAACGAAAAAATTAAGATTGGTAAATTAACCATATGATTTATCGATATTTGTTTTTAGTGTTTTCGTTCTTATCATGTCGGAGAGACCAAGGATATAGCGAGTTCATAAGGAAAGGAGATTGGCGTATTCTCGCTGTATATCGATAGAAGAATCTTTTATAAACTTTATCTTCTTTGAGCTCTTTGTTTTTCATCTTTATGCTACGATGCGGAACATCGTTAAAGTATCCGAGTTAGATAATTTGGTGGTCAACCCCAGTATTGAAATTAAAGTATTGAAGAAATGGCATGCGACAGATAGGAATAGCCGTCTTAAGTTGAAGGTGATCTTAGTTGATATACATGTAAGTTTTCTCATTCAATTTTCATGTCATTTTTCTTTTCCTTGTATCTCCTACGTTGTATTTGTGTCTCGATTGAGTTTTGGATAATGTTTACAGGGGTCGAAGATACAAGCTTCAATTGGTAATAAATACGTTCATTTGTTTGAAGATCTGCTTGTTGAAGACAGATGGAAGCTCTTGTGTGGGTTTGTGGTTAAAACTTCTAATGGTTTTACGTGTTTGAAAAGACATCCATTTAAGTTAAAGTTTGTTACAAACACCACATTTATTGGTGTTGGTGGTTCTAGAGGTGATTTGTTTTTGTCTTTAGCTGACTTTGGGGATGTTCTTGGAAGTCATCTTGATGTCACGTATACTATCGGTAGACTTTGTGATAATCAATAATAAAATCATTGAAGTTGAACGGAATAAACAGATGTTTTGATTTTTTTCTTTGTTTTTTCTAGATTTGATTGGTGTTCTTGTGAACGTTGGCGATCTTGAGATTTTTGATGAGAATAAAATACAAGAAAACTACGCTATTATTCCAATTGAACTTCAAGATGACAGGTGAGAAGATTGTATATTTTGTTATCATAGTATCAATTCATTCGGTTATTAGAATGATTTTTTCTGTAGACAACGTGTCATCCAATGCTTTGTTATGGGAAAACTGGCTGAAGATTTTGCCTTTCAATGGGCTCAACTTCGTGGCATAGAAGTTGTCTGTATTCTGAGGTGGTGGTGTATCAGTAATGAATACGCAGGTATTGCAACAATGTACTAAGATATGTTTGTTTATTTTGAATAATTCGTATGTGTTGTCTTTTGATCCACCATATTTTGTTTTCGTGTAGGCATTACAAACGTTTACGCAGTAAAGAAGTATTGTGAATTCTTTTTCAATGCGAATATTCCTGATGTTCGTGATTTCCGTGTTAGGTATCATTACCACAATGACTGTATAATATTAAGATTAATGGTTACCATTTATTTGTTCATGTTGTGGGTTTCCGTGTAGGTGATAGGGTCAGGTTTTACCCAAATAAAAACTACTGCAAGTGCACAGCAAAGCAGTTGTAGTACAAGGGGTTATCGAATCCCAAGGGAGTATGTAAACCACACTAGCGATTATAGATTCAGATTAAGCTAAGCGATAAATAATGAATGTAATGCAAAACAGTAGAATAAATGCAAGAGGGCGTTTTTATGCTTGTTCTTAAAGTTCAGAAGGCTAAAGGCGCTAAGTCAGGACAGTTCGCAGGTTGAATCCAAGAGTGTAGAATGCATGCAATCAGGAATGAATTAAAACCATGTTGAACATGAATCGCAAAGATATAACTAATCAATTCTCATTGCAAAAGTTATCTATGTCTAAGTCACAGAGTTTCAAATCTCTTTGCAAACCCTAACAACCTAAACATGCAGTAATGATCAGGTTCAATTGTTCACAAAACTCCTAAGCCAAATCTCTTTGTACTAGGGCGTTTTGCTCATCTAATACTAGTTCAGGTGATTAATAATGCTCTCACATCTATCAAAAACCTAGGGTTTCGAAATCCAGATGATGTGTCTAAGAAATCGATATGAATGCAAGCACAGATGAAGAACCAATGAATTTCCTATAAGTTTTTAGCAATTCTACAAACTCTTCTTCAACCTTTGAAAAGCCCTAACTTAACTAACAAACTACTCAGACATGGTGATTTGAGAAAACATCATGAAAAGAATAGATTGCATAATAGAAATAAGAAGTAGAAATAAAGGAGTTCAAAATCTGCTCTGAAGGAGTCTGATTTGTCTCTCCAAAAGCTCTTCTACAAATCTCTCTCTCTAGCTCTCAAAAATAATAAGATACAAGATTTTTGCCAAAAGAATGGCTGAAAAACCTAATATACAAGCTAAAACACGATCTTGGGCCTTTTTGCAAAAACTGGAACTTCTGGGCCAAAACTGCAATTTCTTCCCAATCTTTTTAAAACAGGCCACGACCCCTTCCTTTCTGGGTGACGAGCGTCACCAACTTGGTGACGAGCGTCACCAGCTTGGTGACGAGCGTCACCATATGGCATACTTTCTTCTTCGAGCTTGGTACTTCGTGGCTTCAACTCAGAATGCTCCAAAAGGTTCCAATATCTCCAATTATGCTCCAGACATGCTTTAACCTGCAAAGACTCTTCTAGGACTCTAAAAAGACCAAAAATACTCAATAAAAAGGACTTATATCATGGTTAAAAACCATAAAAACCATGATATATCAGTAGGCATTACAAACGTTTACGCAGTGAAGAAGTATTGTGAATTCCTTTTCAATGCAAATATTCCTGATGTTCGTGATTTCCGTGCTAGGTATTATTATCACAACGAATGTATAATATTAAGATTAATGGTTACCATTTATTTGTTCATGTTGTGGGTTTTGTTATAGGCTACAATGTGATGAAGAGCTATCGACTGCAAGATGTGGTGCGAATGATCATTAAACCAGTTTTTTGAAGCACTACTTGTGAAGAATGCTACAAGTACGTCGTTTGCGTGATGTCGATACCATGAATTTTGTGTATTGCATATTATTGTGACAACTTGTATTTCTTAGTCTAACATGTGTCCTTTATTCTGTTTTTGCGAGATTTGATGTCGAGACCTCTTTAATTAATTAAACAATTGTATTTGTAATATCAACACATCTACATTTTGATGATTTGGTTCGTTTTGGTGTTTTGTTTGGATTTTTAGTATATTTTATTTTTGTTTAGTTATTAGAAAAAAGTTTATAGTGTTCTAAACATTGAATTTGCGAGTCGATAGTTATGAGTCGTACTAATGCGATTTTGTAGCAACTACGGGTGTTCAATACTAACTTCTAGCATTCTATAGCATCGAAAGAAACGTGGCACACCAAGTCATATGAATAAAGCCAAATTTCAGTACCGAAAATCAAGCAATTAGAGATGTCTAATTATCAATATTAGAAAGATAAATATTCATTTATTAATTATATTAGGTTACGAAACCATTGTCTCGATTAATTGTTTCTATACACAAGAAGTGAGAAGCATATTTCTATATAACTGTTTAGTATTTTGTAGACTTGTGTTTAGCAGTTTTGTATCGTTATTGGGTTATAAGATTAACCGGGCCTTGGTGTTTTCGAGTTTTAGCAAATAACATTGATATATTTCTGAATTTGATAGATTATTTTTTAATTGTTGGATAGCGTCGTGGAGAATGTGAACTGTCACGAATATTGAAAGTTCTGAAACGTTCGACTCTTTTTGTTTATTGTATGCATGCATAATGATTACCCCGTGGAAAAAAATACAACTTTTTAATAATATATATAACCTATCGGTGTCCGCATCTTTATCTTCAGCCTGTTCTAGATTCTAGAGATCAATACTGTGTCGCTAATTAGGGACACTTGGATCTTCGAAAACAATCATGTGTAGTCTGTTATCTTATAATGGATGGAGTTTCTAGAATAAGCGAGTTGGAACCTTCAAGAGTGGATTGGGAAATCAGGGTGATGGTTTGTAAGAGATGGCTCAAATTGGTGCCCGATGCTGGCGATGTTCTTCATTTTATTCTTATTGATAGGGCTCAGGTTTTACCCAAATATAACTACTGCAAGTGCACAGGAGAGGCAGTTGTAGTACAAGGGGTATCGAATCCCAAAGGAGTAATGCAAACTACACTATCGAATGTAAGTTCGGATTAAGCTAAGTAGAATGTAATGTATGTAATGCGAATGATAAAATAAAAGTAAGCAAGCGAATTTATTGTTTGATCTAAGTTTCAGAAGACTAAATGCGCTAAGTCAGGACAGTTTGCAGGTTGAATCCAAGAATGTAGAATGCATGAGATCAGGAATGATTAAGAACCGTTTTGAACATGAATATCAAATATATAACTAATCAATTCTCATTGCAGAAGTTAACTATGTTTAAATCACAGAGTTTCAAATCTCTTTGCAAACCTTAACAACCTAAACATGCACTATGATCAAATTCAATTGTTCACAAAACTCCTAAGCCAAATCTCTTTGCACTAAGTTGTTTTGCTCATCAAATACTAGTTCAGGTTATCAATAATGCTCTCACATATATTTAACAACTTAGGATTTTCGTATTTCTAGATGGTGTATCTAAGAAATTCGATTTTAAAGCAAATAAAGATGAAAAACCAAAAGATATTCCTAACAGGAAGCAATTCTACTATCTCTTCATCAACCTTTGAAGAAGCCCTAACTTAACCAACAAATTATTCAGACATGATCATGGAATCACAAAACATAGCTGAATAAAATTTCATTAAGAGAAAGAGTAAAAGAATAAGGGGGTTCGAAATCCTCTCAAAAGAGTACAGGATCTGTCTCCCCAAAAAGCTTTGAATAAATCTCTCTCTCAAACTCTCTGAATTTTAAAATCTAAGATAAAAGCTAACAATGGCTGAAAAACCAAATAAATAGAGGCTAAACACGATATGGGGCCTTCTTGCAAATATGGGAACTTATGGGCCAATTCTGCAAATAATCTTCATACTTTTCATAAATCAGCCACGCTCCTTCCTTGGTGGGTGATGAGCGTCACCAAGGGTGGTGACGAGCATCACCATAAGGCATACTTTCTTCTCCGAGCTAGGCACTTTGTGGCTTCAACTTGCAATGCTCCAAAAAGCTTCAATATCCCCAATTATGCTCCAGACATGATATAACCTGCAACGACTCTACTACGACTCTAAAAAGACCAAAAAGACTCAATAAAAAGGACTTATATCATGGTTAAAAACCATAAAAACCATGATATATCAACTCCCCTAGACTTAGCTTTTGCTTGCCCTTAACCAAACATCAAACAAAGAACAGGGTTTGAAAACAAGAAACAGTCAATCAAACATCAGGAACACCACATTAGTTAGAACTTTCGAACCCACTATGCAAAATGTATGCAATGTGCAATAACATCAACTCCCCCAAACTTACTTCTTGCTTGCCCTCAAGCAACATAAAATAAGTAAGGAAGAGAGGTTTTAAGAAAAATGAGTGGGGTTTTAAACTTTTTGCAAAGGTGCCTTTCAAATGAATCAATCTCAATGTCCTAGTTAACAGTTCTAAAATGCTATGCTTACACTCATACTCCAAAAAACTTAGCCATACTCATCACACAAAGAAATTCAAATCATGACTCTCCTATTCCTAACAATCAGAGAAACTCATCCTTTAACATTCATTAACATTCGAACCATGAATCAAACTTATGCACTTTAAAGCAAAACACATTTGGCTAAGGGTTATGGTTATATGCATAGAATGATCTCATTTGAAAAGGGTTTATAAATAGATTAAGGGTTTCTCTCGAAAATGGTTGAACTTGTGCATAATGCTAAAGGTAAAGACAATTTATGCATACATGATTAGATTCTCATCTACCCATGTAAACTATCAAATGATCCTATACCCCTCTCATTTAAGAAATTTTATCCTCACTCACCACTTAAGAGTCTACCCTTTCCTTCACAAATTTAGCAATCCCCAATTCAAAATAAAGACATTATTAAACTTTTAGGCTAGTGAAAAGGTTTTGAAAAATACTTTTGCTCTTTAGAAATTTCTTATTGGTAGCTCTCTTATTATTTTTTTTCTTTTATTTTTTTCTTTATTTGGCACTTAGGCTCTTTTTTTTTTTTTTCTTTTTTTTTCTTTTCTCTTTTTTTTTTTATTTTATTATGGGAGAGCTACCTCCTGAAATTAGAGCATACTTAGTTTTAAAAATAACCTTTCACTTAAAACCTCATTTCTTTCCTTAAAACACAAACTTTTTGAAACCGAAAACAAATAGACAAGAAAGCAACCCCAATGATCCCCCAAACTTATCCTAAGCCTATACCTAGCTTCAAAATGCAAAGCTAGCAATCAATATGAAAACCAAATCATGTCGCCTAAACTTAACACTTTATGCCAAGTTCAAACCGAAAGGAAGGCCTCACAAAGATGTCACACAAGAACATTTGGCTTCAAAGGAGGGTAAGGTTCAAGGAGGGAGTTCTACTTAGGCTCACAAAGAGTGGTAAAAAGGAAGAAGAGAGCCTAAATATTTTAAAACCATGTGTTCATTTTCAAATGCATAAGAATGATAATTAGAATTTCAAATTAAGGTTTCCACTTATTAGAATGAGTTTCAAATCATGAGAGTTCAATTCAAGCCACGAAAATCCTAACAAGTGATCCAAGCATGGTAAGAACTTACTTTCAAAGCATAGACAAAGCATTAGAGAACTACTAACTAGGGTATTGAAACAATTCATAAGTAAAAATACCTTTGTAAGAAATTCTAACCCCTTATGCAAAATGCAAACAACCTAGGTGATATGAGAAACTCTAAACTCAATCCTAACATGTTTTAAAAAGATGAATGTAACTACACGAATCTTTGAAAAAATTTTAAAAATTTTACCAATTTTTCATGACTAAAGACTCAAGGGTGCAAAAAGGAAAATAAGATCAAAGAACACAAGATTAAATCACACATGTACTCCCCCAAACTTGCTTGACACCGTCCCGGTGGCAAACTCATCCGAAGGAGCATCAAAACACAATGCAAGAAACAAATATGGGCGGTTATATATAATGGAAGAAGGTTGTTACCTCTGGTCTAGGCTCGGCTGGAACTTGAGGATGTTCCAGAGGAGCTAGAGATCGTTGCTTTGCCTTTGTCAGCTGGTGAATGGCGCGCCGGCTGAATGTTGTCTCCTTGGGTCTCGCGGATGACAACTCCTCCGGTTGAGAGCCTTCTCTTCTCGGGTTGTTGCATCTCTTGACTTGCAGCTGGCTTAGGCGAGCCTCCCTGAAGTGCTTTGAACTTCTTCCCCAGCTTCTTAAGCATCTTGCCTTGCCACTTATTGATCTTCCTTTGCATCTCCACAACTGATGCTAGGAACTTCTCGGTTTTTGTCCTCGGCTCAAAGTCTAGCTTGGGAAGTGTGTAAGCCTCGGGCATCTCGTCTTCCGTGGCTGGAGACTCTGACCTTTGACGCGGGCAATGGCTGAAGCAGGCGGTCCTCCTAAAGGGGCAAAGCATTCTTCCTCCGTGGGCAAGAACTCGATGTTCCCAACACCAAGCAGCTCGGTTTCATCTCTGTTGGGAAGGATGCACACTCTCTTCTTATCTTCGTCATCAATGAAGAGGTAGGCATAGAACCCTTCTGCTGGCGTGCATCCCAAGCTATCAGTATTCCTCATGTATGCTTCATCCATGAAAGCTCTGTTTGGGACGTGAGCAAAGTCATGAATGGGCACACCGGCTTGCACGAACAGAGGAGTAAGGAAACCGCCAATGTAAGAGGAGGTTGCCTTGCACCGTAAGGCATAAGCCTTGTACTTCACAAGAGAAGCCGCGAGCACACAGCCGTAGTTCACTTCATCGCCGAGTTCATCTTCCATAGGCTCGTCGTTGGCATCCGGATCACACACCAAGTGCTTCACGCCTTGGAACAGGAAGCACAGCTCTGTCTTCGTGACCGTAGGAGCAACAGACCTTCCACTGAACGTGTTGGCAATCAGCTTCAGAGTATACCTCAGCACCGGGCTCCTTACTCGCTTGATCTTGGCGGTGTTGGCTTTGTAGTCCTCATTGCTGATCAGGTCCCAAAACTCGTCGGCTTTCTTGAAGGCTGGGAACTCGACCTTGTATGCATCAGCGTTGAGACCGTAGGCTTGGCATAGCTCAGGGATGGAGAGTGTATAGGCTTGACGTCCAACTTTGAACTAGAGGCGGCCTTGAAAAGGAACGGGTGCACTAGGATTCTCATACCGGAACTCCAAGGTGGCAAGGAAGTCTATTGTCACTTCAGGAATGGTTGGGCAATCCATCCGTGACAGACATCTTAAGCCAATGTTCTTGAGGAGTTGGTCGAAGTCCCCAAGAATCCCGAGCTTAGACAACAGCTCTCGATCAGCAAACTTGGTAGGCTCAAACCGGAGCCTCTCTAGCCGCTTCTTATCCCTCTTCTCATCCTTGCTCCATCTAACCCTCTCTTGAACTGCCACTTCTTGTCCTTCTCCTTCTTGTGCTTGCTCCTCTCTTGTTCTCTTTGGGGCCATGGTTCCTGAAACAAATTTCTAAAGATATTGATAAGTACACGGCGGTTTGATGAGAATGGGAGAAGAGAAGGAGAGAATTTATAAAAAGCTACCCTAGAATTTTGGGGAATAAATAAAAATCATAGCTAAGTAAAAGGGAATCAAATCTTTAGATACTGAAAAATCTGGAATTTTTCCTTCTACTTAGCTAGTTTTAAAAATTCAAAACCGATCCTATATTCTAAAACAAGATCTTGCGATATTAAAGGAGATTTTCTAAAATTAAACTATTAAATCCTTGAAATACCTTTGCAAGAAGTTCAGAATATCTTTGCTAGCTTTTGAAAACTTAAACTCTCACTCTCTTTGTTGAAAATTTTCGAGAAAAACAGGAATGATAAGGTGAGAGGATGTTTGAAATATTTAAAGACTAGCAAAACCAAAATAATGGGTGGTCAAAGTGGTTTCTGACAAAGTCTTGGTCAAGGCACATCTTTCATGGTCAAAGATGCTTGCCTTGACCAAGTTTTGAATTCAAAAGTTGGAGGGAAAAGAGTAAAGGAGGGAAAGAAAAATGTTACCTCAGCATGAGATCGAGTCCATTTGGTCGATCTAGGACTCGATCTCATGCCCAAAATGGCTTAGATCGAGAGGGTTACTCGATTTGAGACTCGATTCATAGTGAATCGAGTCCTGGATCGATTGGCTCTCTCAATCATTGAGATGTTGGCTCCTCGGCTAAATCCTCATAATCGAGCTATGTCCTCGATTTAGGGGTCGATTTGGCATAGATCGAGTGATGGATCGAGTCGAGTGATCGATCTGTTTTCAACAGATTTTCCCGAGAGAAATTAGATCGGTCGATCCGATTTGGATCGATCGATCCTTTTTCGTCAAGGTCGATTTTGTCACTCGATCTCGTCTAGATCGACTGGCTCCTCTCGATTCACTGACTCGATCTAGCAAAGATCGAGCCAGGATCAGTCGATCTAGCACTCGATCTCTAGCCTTATTCTAACCCCTATTGCCTTTTTAAGACCTCAGAGTCAAGGTTTAGACTCCTTATACCTGTTCCTACACACTTGCAAAATAAAAACATAAAACTGAACGGGCAATAAAGCAGAAATATGTACAAGATAAACATGGGAATGCCTCCCAAGCGCGCTTTCTTTAACGTCTTTAGCTAGACCTTACTTGGTCTAAGCGGATGGTGGGTCTTGAAGAAGCACTGAGGTACTCTCCTTGTCATAGCTATCTGCCAAATAGGGCTTGACTCTGTGTCCGTTGACGGTGAATGCACTGCCACTTTTTCCCATCAGAGTAACAGCTCCATACGGCAAGACTTCTTGAATCACGAACGGTCCGCTCCACCTTGATTTCAGCTTGCCCGGGAAGAGCTTGAGCCTCGAGTTGTACAGCAACACCAGTCCTCCTTCCTTAAGCTCCTTGGCAACCAACTTCTTGTCATGAGCCTCCTTAGTACGCTCCTTGTATATCCGGGAGCTCTCTTAAGCATTCAGCCTCAACTCGTCCAGTTCGTGTAGCTGAATAAGGCGCCTCTCCTGAGCAGTCTTGAGATCAAAGTTCAGCCACTTCACAGCCCACAACGCACGGTGTTCCAGCTCAACCGGGAGGTGACAGCCCTTGCTATAGAGTAGAGTGAAGGGAGTTGTACCAATCGGCGTCTTGAAAGCGGTACGGTAGGCCCAAAGAGCATCGTCCAGCTTCACTGCCCAGTCTTTCCTTGTGGCTCCGACGGTCTTCTCTAGAATAGCCTTGATTTGCCTGTTGGAGACCTCCACTTGACCGCTTGTTTGAGGATGATACGGTGTAGCCACCTTATGCTTAACCCCTTACTTTCTCAAGAGGTTCTCAAAGACCTTGTTTATAAAGTGGCTTCCTCCATCATTTATAACAACCTTGGGTACCCCAAACCTCGGGAAGATGATACTCTTGAACAACTTGATTACCACCTTAGAGTCATTTGTAGGGGAAGCAACAGCCTCAACCCATTTAGAGACATAATCCACTGCTACTAAGATGTATTTGTTGCCGTATGAAGAAGGGAAAGGCCCCATGAAGTCAATCCCCCACGCGTCGAACACGTCAACCTCGAAGATGGGAACTTGAAGCATTTCGTTCCTCTTAGTTATATTCCCTGCTCGTTGACATGCCTCACAGCTCTTCACAAACTCGTGTGCATCTTTAAAAATGGAGGGCCACCAGAAACCGGCTTGCAATACCTTCGTGGCAGTCTTGAATGAGGCGAAGTGTCCTCCGTAGGAAGAGCCATGGCAATGATAGAGGATGTCCCTGGCTTCTTCCTTTGTAACACATCTCCGGTACAAGCTGTCTACTCCTCTTTTGTATAGGTAGGGCTCGTCCCAAAAGTAGTCACTAGCCTCCCTCAAAAACCTCTTCTTGTGATAGCTGTTGAGATGTGTTGGCTCCTCACCACATGCTAGATAGTTCACTACATCAGCATACCACGGTAGATCCTCTTCTTTGAAACTCAGCACCTCCTCAAACCTCCCTTCTAGCTTCCCACAAACAGCCGTAGTGATCACCATAAGCTGCTCTTCTGGAAGAGAGTAATCTACGGCGTAGTCGCTAGCATCACACATGATCTCAAAGGGGAGAGACCAGTCTGGTGCTTGGACTATAGGGGCTGATGTAAGGGCTTCCTTGATGGTCACGAAAGCCTTCAAACACTCCTCATCGAATACAAACTCAGCTTCCTTGCACAACAGCCGTGTAAGAGGGCGTGCAATCTTGGAGAAATCTTTGATGAAGCGCCTATAGAACCTTGCGTGCCCCAAGAAGCTTCTGATTCCTTTAACATTAACTGGCGGCTCAAGACCCATCATGACCTCCACCTTAGCCTGATCAACCTCAATACCCTTCTCTGATATCTTGTGACCGAGCACGATCCCTTCCTTAACCATGAAGTGGCATTTCTCCCAGTTCAGCACCAAGTTTGTCTCTTCACAATGTTTAAGTACCCTGCAAAGATTCAACAAACACGCAAGAAAGGACGCACCATACACAGAGAAGTCATCCATGAATACCTCTACCATCTCCTCTATAAGATCAGAGAAGATAGACATCATACACCGCTGAAACGTAGCCGGTGCATTACACAATCCAAACGGCATCCTTCGATATGCAAAGGTATCGTAGGGACATGTGAAAGTCGTCTTCTCCTGATCGTTTGGGTGAATAGGAATTTGAAAGAAACCACTATACCCATCGAGAAAGCAGTAGTAAGGGTGATTTGCAAGTCTCTCAAGCATTTAATCAGTAAAAGGCAAAGGGAAATGGTCTTTCCTAGTCGCAAGGTTAAGTTTCCTATAGTCAATACACATTCTATGACCAGTGATGGTCCTAGTAGGGATAAGCTTATCCTTTTCATTCCTTATGACAGTGATCCCTCCCTTCTTAGGCACCACGTGTACAGGGGAAACCCACGTGCTGTCACTTATGGGATAGATCACGTCAGCCTCTAAAAGCTTAAGGATTTCCTTCTTAACAACCTCTTTCAAGTTAGGATTTAAACGCCTTTGATGTTCTATAGAAGAAGCGTTCTCATTATCCAAGTGAATCCTATGAGTGCATAGCATTGGTGAAAGGCCCTTCATGTCACTTAAAGAGTACCCAATGGCCTTCCTATACTTTCTCAGCTCAGTCAAGAGCGAGTGCAACTCATCATCACTGAGGTTTTCATTCACAATCACGGGATAGGTGTTATTAGGCCCTAAGAAAGCATACCTTAGCCCTTTTGGGAGCTCCTTAAGGTCCACCTTTGGGGCTAACAGCTCACTCCAGTCATCCTCGTGGCTGTTGTTGTTGCTTTCCTCCTTGGAACTCTCCTCTGAACCCGAGGCATTGCCCTTCATACTGCTTTCCTCCATCGCTATCCCTTCTGAGATCGAGTCCTCCGGTTGATTCTCCTCTCGATGTCGTCTAGATCGAGCCATTTCGCTCGATTCACTTACTCGATTTGATAGGGATCGAGTAAGGGATCGAGACGCTGAGTCGATCTCTTGATTGGACCCCAAAATGATGGGGAGGTCTCTCTCGATCGTCGACTCGATTGTTTTTCCTGATCGAGCATTCTTCTCGATCTGTCCATCGATTGTTGCACCTGATCGAGTTATGTTCTCGATTGACTTGTCGATCTGACTCCTGGATCGAGTGATAGCGTCGATCTCGGGGTCGATCTCTAGGCAGCAACCTTCTTCATTCTTGATAATCCTCCTAGAATCCAGCAGGTTCACGTACTCTTGGGTTCTCTGGTCCACATAGCCAAACTCCCCTGGCTCCTTAGTCAGTGCTAACTTCAGATGGTCTTCTAGAGCTAGCTCTTCCAGCAACTCATCCGCTAAAGCATCCATTGTTTCAATGTAGAAGGCTTGCCCTTCAATGGTTGGCTTCTTCAGAACCTCGTTGATGTCGAAGTCAAGCCTGATCTCCTTCCCCAAATGCAAGGCAATCTTCCCATTCTTCACATCTATGATAGCCCCGGCGGTTGCAAGGAATGGTCTCCCTAAGATGAGTGGGTCTTTAGGCTCCTCATCCATATCCAACACGACAAAGTCTGTGGGTACGTTCACACCACTGATTCGTACCGGTAAATCTTCAAGCAGCCCCACTGGTAACCTCACGCTTCTATCAGCCAGCACCAATGAGATCCGACAGTCTTTAAACCGAGTAAAACCAAGCTTCTTAGCCACGGAGTGAGGCATCAAGTTTATGCTAGCTCCGAGATCACACAAGCAACTCTTGAACTCTAGAGGACCCAAAGCGCAGGGTATAGTGAAGCTTCCAGGGTCTCCCAGCTTCTTAGGGACTATCTCCTTGTGTATAACCGCGCTACACTCTTCACTTAGAACAAGCACCTCTTTGCTTTCTTCGTTCTTCTTCACGAGGGTGTCCTTGAAAAACTTGGCGCACTTTGGCATCATAGCTAGACAATCTACAAGAGGTAGCTTGATTTCTACGTCTCTCAGGTGCTTCTCAAACAGGATCCGATGCTTCTCTATTAGCTGCTTTTTGAAACGACCGAGAAATGGCAACTTCAGTACGTAAGGTGGGGGCACGTAAGAGTTCTTCTCCTTGGTGGTTTGCTCACTTTTCTTCTCAGCGACCGCCTTATCTCCTCTCCTCGGCCCTTGGATCCAAACGTTTTCAAAGTTTATCTCATCATCATCAGCCGAAGGTTTACCCTCCCCCTCTTGAATTACAATGTCCTCGTTGTTCTTGGTAGAGACCGGAGGTTCGAGCTCTTTGCCGCTTCTCAACGTTATAGCATTGGCATACTCCTTGGAATTTTGCTCACTTTTCTTCTCAGCGACCGCCTTATCTCCTCTCCTCGGCCCTTGGATCCAAACGTTGTCAAATTTTATCTCATCATCATCAGCCGAAGGTTTACCCTCCCCCTCTTGAATTACAACGTCCTCGTTGTTCTTGGTAGAGACCGGAGGTTCGAGCTCTTTGCCGCTTCTCAACGTTATGGCATTGGCATACTCCTTGGGATTTTGCTCACTTTTCTTCTCAGCGACCGCCTTATCTCCTCTCCTCGGCCCTTGGATCCAAACATTGTCAAAGTTTATCCCCGGCAACGGCGCCATTTGATAAACGCTTTTCTAGCTCGGGTTTATGATGCAGAGAGGTTATCAAACTCTAATGCAAGCAATGTCGTAGTATAGCAAGCAAGAGAGAGTCAATCCACTTCTAGGAGATAGAGAATGCACAGAGAATGCAAGGACTAAAGCAAATCTAAGCAAAATGAGAAAGTTTATGAGAAAATATCTAAGAACTAGATGCAGCAACCTAAACAGAGTGAAACCTATTTTAAAAATACTAGAAAGGAAGCAACTACCACGAGAAACAAACGGATTGATTAAAGGAAAGAGCTTCGAATTATTAAAATTCGACTAGTGGATCGACCACGAGATCGAGCAGTAACAATCGATCTCGTCTAAAATTGTAAGAACAGTAAAGCTAATGACCAGGATGCTATCTGATAACAAGCGAATGATGAGAATAGACGTAAAGATGCTAAAAGAAAGAGCCTATGGTTGAGATTCATGGTTAGGGGTTTCAAAGGTTCGACCTTGGTTTTAAAACTTTAGATCGACTCACTTAGTGAGGATCTCTAAGCCTTGAAAACAAAACAAGATCTATCTGTGGCTTTCGGTATAGATCACTCTTTCATCCTCTCCTCCAAACCCATGGCTTTTGGTGGAAAGAGAGGTCGAAAGGCGAGGAAAAAAGATTTCAAGTAAATGGCTTAACTAATCCCCCAAACTTCCATGGCTTTTGGGAAGGGGTAACTAGTCTCTAAGGTGTGATCTTCCGAGATTCCTGGATCTTGTCAAGGTAAGGAACCTCTCGGATCATGAAGCTCTTGGCGTAAGAGTCTTCAAGCATTAAGCTTTCAACACCTTAGAAGAGATAGCCTTTAAAAATGTTTAGAAAAATCCCAAGATCGAAACCCTTTCAACCCCTTAATCCTCTCAACCCCGAACCCAAAGTAACTAGTCACTACACATAGAGTAAATCAAGCAAAGCATATGAAACGAGACGATAAACATGAAAGAAAAACTGGATTAAACGATAATGATTCGAATACAAAAGCTTAAGAGAAAACCGAATTTCAACAATGGTGTTCTTCACGAAAACGAGAGAGAAAACATAAGGAAAAAGATAAGGATCTAAAAAGTTCTCGAAAAAGGGCGTCGCCGCCTTGCCTAAAATGCCCAAACAAGCCAATGGTCCCCCCTTCGCTAGCAGCCAAAAACGGTTGGTTCTCTCGACTCCAAGATCGAGTGGTTCTCTCGATCATATCCGGACATCGTGTCTTCGGCTCGATCTGGGTCTCGATCTTCATCGGCGAATCGAGTGTTGCATCCGATCTCGGTATCGATCTTCGGCTGGATCGAGTGGTGTACTCGATCTGTCTCTCGCTCTGCATGGCATCATTTACGTCCGTACCGATTGATCGATTGCTTCACTCGATCTCCGTCTCGATCATTTTCCTTGGATCGCCTAGTTGGCTCGATCTTCTGGTCGACCAACTCCTAGATCGACCGGCCATGCTCGATCTGCTCCTCGATCTCTGGTCCTTAGCATATTTCCGAGCTCCCACGAACTGCTACATCAGCTTCAACACGTCCACGAACCTCCACGACTCCAAAGTAGCCAGAAACAACCTGAATGTGATGCAAAATACAAGAAAAATGCGTATGCTGATGCAAAAATGCTCTAGGACCCTAAGTGATGCAATCTAACCTAAAACATGATACAAATGCATGAAAAGCTAACTAATGAGTATGCAAAATGTATGCAATGTGCAATAACATCATTCCGCTTCAAGGAGCAGCTAGGAGGACATAATCAGGGACAACTTCAGTTGTCAGCGCCAAAAGTAGGACAGCCGGGAAGACCTCGAGTCTATGTCGCGAGAGAACACGGTGGTGTGGAACCAAACGCGGGTATGTCATTCCTTATAGACTTTTGTGTTCACTTTAGAGAGTCTTGTGTGAAATTTGAATAGCATGCTTTGTGTAATACCAATCGTGTGGGATCGGTTTTGGTCTAGGAATCGCCACCCATAAATTGTTTGACACAGGAGCTATGAATAGCTTTGTGTGTTCGACACTGGTAAAGTGCTAGACTATCCAAGTCGTGGTTTGTCTTGAGGACGAAGGAGATCAAGACAGTCCGAGTTGAGCTTGTGAAGTCCACCGAAGTTTATGAAGAAGTGTCCATGGTGCTGAAGGGCGCAAAGTTATGCGGAAATCTTGTGAAAATAGAGCTGGACCATTACGAAGTCATTTTGGGGATGGATTGGATGACCGAGCGTCGATCGTCATGAAAGTTCTCTGGAAGGATGTAGAGTTCACAATGGGCGATGCTGTGTATTTTAGGATGAGAGCGATCCGAGGAACCGTAAGCTGGGAAAGTCGAGGCCAAGGTTCATGGGGCTTTTTAAAATCATAGGTTGGACTTACCACACAAGTTTTCAAACTTTCATGATGGGTTTCATTGGTAAGTTTTGAGGGTTGTGGTATGGGAACCGTAGCTGATTTTAGTTCTACCGCCAGTGGATGTGGGCCGACACTTTACTGTTACGAGTAAGTCGGTGCAAATCTCAAATCGTCAACAGTCAGAAGTTCAAGAGAAGAAGACCAAGTTCGTTCGTGTTTGTTCGGCAAGTGATGGAATCCGGGAAGAATTTTTGGGAGCCTAAGGCTGTTGTGCGGACTTGTTATCTGGAGCTTTTTGGGTCGTTAGTGTTGTATGGGATGTCGACTTGAATTCAGGGGCGAATTCGCAGTAAGTGGGGGAGAGTTGTGACATCCTGGCCCAGCCCACTAGAATTTTTGTAGACAAAAGCCCAAAGCGCAAGCCCAATCCTAATCTGACATAGGGCATGGTCGGACCCATGCCATCGTAATGCCCATATCCGTTCGTAGAGGACCCGCAATAACCAGATCTCCTTCCATTTCTGTTTTTCGCTTCCGATCTGAGACTAAGGTGAGGACCGGTCATGATCTATCTCTCTCAGATTCATATTCAATTCTTACTGAGTAGTCCTTTGTTAATCCGCGCATACATGCGCCGTATCTATATGAATACACGTATTTTATTGTTGGTTGAACCTGACTAGTGACCCTTAATATCACTATAGTAATTGTTATTTTCCTGCGGTTGCTGATTGATGAACTTAGTACAATAGGTTGTTAAACGGGATACTGTTGATTGATGTATGAAAAGTGTTTGCGGGTGTTTGTATTACGTGGGGAAAATCACTTGAGGTTTGGTATTAGATGTATGAACCTCTTTTGATATGTTTGGTATTGGATATGGAGGCTTGTGGGACTCCATTGTCCATCGTTGGTGGCTTGACGAGCCCTGCGTCTTGAGGACGGACAGCGTGTGGGCCGCTATATGCCACGGGGTGTGCGCTGGTGAAGGCGTGGATGCACCAGTTAGGTCTAGTGATGTCATTTCTTGATCTATGAGTGTCTTCAGACGTGTATGCTTGTGTGTATTAGCTTAGGACTTTCGTCTGGAATGGTTATGCATGTGCGAGATGTATATCGTGGGTCCCTAGGACCCGCCCTCACTGAGTATTGTTGGAATACTTATCCCTCTTTCCTCTGCAGGTGAGCGCGTAGACATTTAGGTATAGTCTTGTGGCTTGGTGATGATTTTGGAAAGATGCAGTTTTTATTTTATTATTTCTTATTTATTTTAAAAGACATTTGAATTCGGATTTATTGGTTAAGTTAAAGTGGTCTTTGTAAGACGTTTTGAATACGATTCTTGAGAATAAAAGTGGCATTGAACTAGCAAGTGGTTTTTTGTGGTGAAAGTTAATGTACTTTAACATTTTGTCCTGGTTTGAAAGAGGCGGGTGTTACAGGTAGGTTTGGAGATCCATCCAACTAGGATTTTGTTGAGGAAGTTACCAGGATCTTGGAGCAGGGCAGTAATACGGCGTTCCGACAATACTCTAAATTAAGACTAATATCAAACGAGAGCAGAAGTAAGATGAAATATCTTCACTAATAACTATAAAAAACTAGAGAATTAAAAAAGAATCAAACCTTAGAGATGACAGAGAAAGAGCGATGTTAAAGAGACTGATGTCACAGAAGAAACAAGCGATAGAAAGAGAGAGATAGATATGGTGAAGTGAGCTGTGAAAGTGAAAGGAGGAAAATAAAGTTAGGGATTTGGTGAATTTTAGGGGGAATTAAAATTTGACTAAATGATTTTGGCCGAAACTGAAAGTGATTACCAAAATTTTCGCAAATTTGGCGCATATTTCCAAAATGTTTATTTTTTTTTTGTCGTAAATTTTTTTTTTGTCAACAGCCACATATTCCTAAAATGACTCAGTAAGCTAAGTCGGTGGAATTAAATTTACATAAGATAAGTGATTTACACTCAAAGGCACTTATGAGTTATAATTTACATTTAAAGCCACTTTTAGCTATTTGGTGACTTTCCCTTATTATTCACAAGATGAAAAGTCTACTTTATCCATAATGAAGTTAAAAACATAAGTAAGGTTTTTTTTTTTTGGTTCAACCATAAATAAAGTTTTATATTTTATATTGGATCAAATTTTAATATGTCGCCGGCGTTTTTTGTTTTTTTCAGAAAAGAAAAAAACATTTCGTGAAATAGTAAGATAATTGCTTAGGGTAAGGAGAAGAATTCTCCAATAATCTCGAGCCAATAATCGCCATAAAATCACCATGAACCCTAGGAATCGGATTTGAGGCATTATTTACAAACAACTTTCTGTGAGAGATTCTCTCTGTAATTTACTACCAGATTTTCATCATCGTCGAACGATTGTCTCAAGCAGTGGATCGTTGGAATCCAAACCAGATTGACGCGATATAAGAGGTAACAAAGCCATTCTTTGATTTTTCAATTAATCTTGTAATGCTTTTTATTTAGCTTTTAACACCATCGTATATTGAACGGAAAAACCCATCTCGCCTTTTCTAAAAGAAGATTCAATCTGATACAAGCCTTGAAATGCTTCACGTATTGTCCCTTTGAAATATGTTGCTTGAAGCTGAAGTTGATGGAGGAATGGTTTGATGGTTGACATACCAGTGTGCTTGAACTCCAAGCACAAGAGTTTAAACTTTACTAACTCAAGGGCTAATCCTCACAAGAGTTAATAAATTCTACACAATTCTTCAAGCTTTGATTCCACAAAACACAAGAAGAAAAGCAGGAACAGAATTTGATTCAAAAGATAACTTTCTTTGAAACAAAATAAACTTTCTTTGATTTATAAAAATGATTGCTGGTCTCCAAAATACAATGCTTATGAGCTTATATAATGCTCAATATGAAAGATATAAAACGGTAACAATAATTAAAAACAAAGCAAAAATCAAGCTAAAGTGATAAAATGAGTTAACTAGCTATTTAGGCTTAAATGGGGGAATGGCTTGATTGGTGTAGTGAAAGGGAATGATTGTTTGACTCTTCTGCTTTATATGGACGTGTGGGATCTTTTGAGAGGATGGAGGGTTGAGATTGAGTAGAGGGAATGGTCGTTGGTCTTGCTTTCCTTTGAAAGCAATGAAATCATCTCCAAGAAAGGAAACTCTCTTTATGTTGATATCTTCTTTGGTTTGGCTTGTTTTGACTTGGTTATTGGCTTGGTCTGGTGGTTTCAATCCTTTGGTATCTTCTGTGGACGTCAGGGAAGGCAAATGATAAGAGCTGATTTAAGATATGCTCATGGTTTCCTTAAATGACTCCAAGAATGTGAATGTTGGTCCATGTATGCGGTTTGGGGGCTTTGACGGTTTAGGCTGGTCTTCTTGCATCTTAATTCGAACCAGTGATGTCTTGGCACGATCAGGAGGCTCTCTTTGATGTGTAGAACGACAGTGTATTGGTTTTAAACACTTGCTCTCTTTGAAAACAGTTTCCAGCTTCCTTTGCTCCTCTCCTTTAAGTATGTTTAGCTCCAAGTCAGCTTCTATATGGCTCCTCTTCTCTGGTACAGCTAGTATGGTTCTGATGCTTACATCACAATCTTTCGATTGTTAGGAGGAAATAAGTAAAATATGCAGCTATATAGATGCAATGATGTGGATGAAGCGATATAGATGCAATGATGTGGATGAAGCGGCTTGGATGCAACGGTGTGGATGCAATGGTATGGAAGCAGCAGTTTCGGATTTATAATACTATGTGTACAACAAGATGATAATGTGTACAATTATTCGTGGTCAAGTAATTGTGGATGCAGCGACATGGATGCACCGGTATGGATATAATAGCGTGGAAGCAGCACTTTCAGATTTGATATACTATGTGCACAACAAGACATTAATGTGTACAATTATTTATGTTTATGTAATTGTGGATGAATGTCGATTTTAGGGTAGAGAAAATCAAATTTCATAGTCATAATTGTGGATAAACATGATTCAGTTTTTATATACTTTGAAAGAGAAACATTTGACCCCTTAGAACATGAAGTGAGTATCTTTGAATGGGAACAATATAGACATGTGGATATGAGTATGAAGATATTATATGAGATGAAGAAAGCATGATGGACACTTATATATGGACAGCTTTATTTTACAAAGAGATTAAGAGAGAGATTTTTAGAGAGTTTTTCGTGAGATAAATCATTCTCCTTTAGAGAGGATTTTGAACTCTTTTATTTCTTCTATTGATTTCTCTTATGCTTTCTATTCAAATTATGATTTGTGTTTCATTGATCATGTCTGAGTAGTCTGCTTGTTAGGTTTAGGGTTTTTCAAAGGTGATGATGAATTGCTAGGTTGAATTGAATTGTTAGGATAAAATCATTAGAGTTCTTCATCTTGATTTGTGTTTATTGCTTATTCTAGCTTCGCGACCTAGAATCTGATCTTAGGTTGATTAATAGATGCGGAAGTATTGTTAATCACCATAACTAATCTTAGATGAGCAAAATTCCTATCCGCAAAGGAATTTGGTTTAGGATTTTGTGAACAATTGAACCTGATTTTAATGCTTGTTTGAATTGATAGGATTTGCAAAGAAATTTGGGATCCTAGGATTTAGACATAGATAATCTCTGCAGCGGAAGTTGATTGATTTTATATTAGTATTTCAAGTTCAAGAACAGTGCTTAATAAACGCCTAACATTCTGTCTAGATTTGCAATTCGGATTCACCTGCGAATTTCCCAAGGCCTAGCGTTTCTCTCTTTGCTTTAAAACCTCCTCACAATCGATTTGCTGCTTTATTTTTATTACTTGCATTACATTTATTTAGTTTTCCTTAGCTTGATTTGAACCTAGAATCTAGTGTGCAACAATCTAAGTCCTTGTGGATTCGATCCCTAAGTACTACCGTGATCTCTTAATTTGAGAGAGTAGCTCTAAGGATTAATTTGAGCATATCAATCTATCACCCTAATCATCCTTAAACATCAAATGAAATACTTTTGTTCATCAAAAATCAAAAACCTCTAAAAATAAAAACTCAAGAACAGAAATTCGAAAAACTAAAGCATATTAAATAAGAAAGCAAAACTAAAAGATTAAAGACTTAGATTAAAAGCTTAAATAAAAGTATATACAATTGATCCAATCAATTACCCACAAAGGATTTGATCTTGTATATAGGAAAACCAAAGCAAAACTTTGGGGAAAAAAGAAAGGATAAGGAGAAATGATTTTAGGTCTAGGCTATTTATAGGACATGTCCCAAAAATCCTTGGTCAACACAAATAAAGAGGTCCACAAAAAATTCAACTTTCTCTCGAACAAGTCTATACCGAGCGGGGACAGGAGTGGCTGTCATCGGTACATCCGGCCGATGTGTTCTAATACGCATACAAAAGCAGCTCTGGCTTGGCAGGCTCGCGGATGGTGTCGGTTTGGGACTTACCGAGCAGGGGTTGGATAGCTCTCCTCGGTACACTGTACCGAGCATGGCTCTCGGTGTATGGTCCATGGTATGATCGCCCTCAAGGAAACTCATTGGCGTACGGACAGGCTGTGCACGGTATGTCCTGTTCTGCTCATACCAAGGAGTGACATAGTGGCTCTCCACGGTGCATGTCCTCGGTACAGATCCTGGATGAGCTTCTCCTTTCTTTTTCAGCTTGATTCTCCTTGTCCAAGCCCTTCATCATCCTCCAATAAGTCTCCTTAGCTTCAAAGATACCTGAAATAGACTCAAAACAATGCAAAATATGCAATGCCTAAACTAAAACCTATCATGTCTAAAATGAATGCAAATGGAGAAAGATGTGATGAATAGATGCATGAAAGGGTCTAAAACATGAACTAAATGCATGTTAAAACATAGTTAAATATGAGGTTATCATGTAGCAAGGAGGACCGTTCCATTTCCTGCCTGGTGCATCCTGAGCCGCATACCAATCAAAGAACATTGACAAGCCGACGTGTCCCGCGCAGCATTCTGGATCGCACCGACCACACGCACCAACGAGTGCTACTTCCTGTCCTGCTCGATACAAGCCAATCCGAGGGTTGACTTTATGTTGACTTAGTCTTTTTTTTTCTCCTTCCTTATAAATAGTTTGAACCTAAGAATCTTTGCTTTATCTAAGTTTTATTATCTCTTAAACAGAAAATTCTCTCTTTGTATCTCTCTAAGAAACAAGTTGATCTTCGTTCATTTTCAACAAAGTTTTGCATTTATCTTTGATTGTTTATCATCCTCTAATCATCTTTAGTCATATTCTTATGGTTCTAAGTATGGTTAGTGAGTGGTTTCATTAGGTTTTGAGATGGAGAGATTAGGTTGATTTGATGGTTGATTAATGGTGTCTAGTGCTTAATTCTTTCATATCCTTACTTGTTCAATGTTCTTAATGCTTGATTGGTATTGGAAATATTCATGTTCATAGGAGTTTTAATACATTGCAAGTGTTTTTTGAAATTCTTTCTTGAGTTGATCAAGTGGTTCGCATTACTAGCCTAAGGGATTAGTTGCCTAAGGTGCTTATTGGCTTTGTAGAATTGAATCTTAATGCTTGCTAATTATATTTCCACCATTGAAAGTGAGTTATAAGTGTGGATAGTAAATGATTATTGCCAATGAATTGGATTAGTCTCGTATTGGTATTCTATGCCTAAGGATTATCATTGCACTGTTGTTTATGCACTGTTGTTTAAGCACTATTGATCATCCTAAGAATTATCTTAGTACAAACCTCTCCATTTTGAGACCATTTGCGTTTTTAGTGAATTAAGTTATCATCAATAGCTCTGTTTTGTTTTCTCTGTTCTTGCATCTTGTTTAAGTTTAGATTATTGTCTAGAACTGCTTTCAGTTTACATGTTTGATCATTTGCTTGCTCTTGCTTCATTGATTAGAGTAAACCCTTTTAAAAATCTATTTTAGGCTTAGCTAGACAATTTTCTGCATCTTTTCTACACTATCCATATGAAGGATTGATAATCCTTTGTGCTGCAATAATCTGATTTGATACTTTAGGAGAATTGAGTCACAATACATAAAAAGTCTTGTATAACTACATGCTTAAATCAACATGAATCATATATTATATATGCATAAATATAAAACATCAATAAAATATTTATTAAAAAATAACTAATTATTTAAACATATAAATTTTAAAATATTTTAAAGAAAAAAAAAATATAAAAATTTTAAAGAAAACAGAACATCAAAGTTTTAGTAAAGAAACTCTTCTACAAATCAAACATATGTATATGTCAAAATTAAATAATTAGATAGATGTTATTATTATTATTTTATAAATAAAATAAAAAAATCTATATATTATATTTTAAATTATTTTATTTATAATAAAAATTATAAGTCTATAATAGTTTTGATAATTTAAAATATATTTATCAATAAAGTTAATTAAACAAAATTATTAATATAAGCCCATGATAAAAAAAGTAAGAAAAAATTATATACTATATTTTAAATTTTTTTATATATATAAAAATTTCCATAAATTTATTATAATTTTAATAATTTAAAAATTATTAATTAAAAAAATAAATCAAATTATTAATATAGAGTAGCAAACGCGTAGGGGTTTATTCTGACCCCTTTATCAAGTCACTACATTGCCCAAAAAAAAAACAATTAAAACAAAATTAGGACATTTAATTTTAAAATAAAATAAATTATTAAAAATAAGCTTTGTCTCTTTCGGTGACTCTTTCTTCTTCCTTCTGGTACCGAAGTTTTCGCTTTCTTCTCTGACCCATTTTCAACAACCACCTCTTGATTCTTTCCTCTTTCTACAGTTTTCAATTCTCAATTCTCTGCGTCCTCCTTATCAATCTCTCACCGCTCTACGGTGACCGATAGTTTCTTCATCTCCTCCATCGTCATCCACCGCCCAATCATCGGATCCAACGATCTCCAATTTTTCAATTTCTTGTCTCGAAGACCTATTTACACATGCTTCCTTTCTGTTGCGTTTCTACTGTATCCGATCACGCTCTTTCAATGCCGTTGCCGGAGCAACCGCCACCACAACTGCCTTTCGGTATGACTCGATCCGAACCGGTTATGACTCGATCTGCTTCACAGAGTTATAATTATCAATCCAATCAATCCAATCAGCATCTCCTTCATAGTCTGTCCTTCAACCACCAGAGTGACGTCGCAAACCGGTTAGGGCAACGCGTTTTAGCCTTACCAGCGTCGGCGGTTAGAGAACCCCCCGTTGATGTGAAGATAAATGACATCGTCGGGAATGGAATCGCCGGGATATTGCATAAGTGGGTGAATTACGGTAGAGGCTGGAGACCAAGGTGGTTCGTTTTGCAGGATGGTGTACTTTCGTATTATAAAATCCATGGACCCGATAAGATCTTCGTTAGCCCTGAAACTGAAAAGGGATCAAAAGTGATCGGAGATGAGTCCGCTCGTATGATCTCTAGGCGCCACAAGCATGGTGGAAGCAGTGGCACTTGCCAACTCCGTCGCAAGCCATTTGGAGAAGTCCATCTCAAGGTTGGATACTGATTAATTGTTATGTCCAGTTTGCTTCAATGATTGCTAATATATTTATCATTTGCATACTTTATCGTTGCCTTCTCTTTTATTGAAGCTTAATTGCAGTTTCATAGCCGTACTTGTGGTTCTTGG
Organism: Thlaspi arvense; assembly: GCA_911865555.2. Classification (NCBI taxonomy): domain Eukaryota; kingdom Viridiplantae; phylum Streptophyta; class Magnoliopsida; order Brassicales; family Brassicaceae; genus Thlaspi; species Thlaspi arvense. The sequence continues at coordinate 10,501,805 of OU466862.2, read as the reverse complement.
GTTTGAATAAATTAGACCTCTTGCACTATCTATTCATTTTAGGGTCTGGTTAAGAAACAGCAGTAAGTGATAGCGGAATACTTAGAAGAGGTTAGACATATTGGTAAGGTGTTACCAGTGACAATCTTAATTATATATGCTCTGTGCAGGTTTCTTCAGTTCGGGAGAGTAGATCTGATGATAAGAGATTTTCCATATTCACGGGCACCAAGAGACTCCACTTGCGTGCAGAAACACGAGAGGACAGAACAACTTGGGTTGAGGCACTGCAAGCTGTCAAAGATATGTTTCCAAGGATGTCTAACAGTGAATTGATGGCTCCTACCAACAATTTGGCCATGTCTACGGAGAAGCTTAGGCAACGGTTGATTAATGAAGGACTCAGTGAGTTAGCTATTCAGGACTGTGAGCAAATTATGAGGTCTGAGTTCTCAGCACTTCAGAGCCAGTTGGTACTTCTCAAGCAAAAGCAATGGCTTCTCACTGATACCCTTAGGCAGCTAGAGGTATTACAAGTTTCATAGTACATCCTTTATTTTCAGTGATTTATTGAACAAAGATCAACCGAAATTTTGATTGTTTGCTAAAGTTATGTTTGTGCTACTCTAACAATTTAATTTAGATTTCACGTTGACTGCTATAATCTGCATGCATTGGCGATATTGTTTTGGAGTGGGAGTAGCTGGGGTGACCTATATTGATGTGTTGTTGCATCTTTTGTGTTTATATTGTTTTTAAATTCTGTAAACTTTAACGAGTGATTTGATTAGTCTTTTGATTTGTTTATTTGTTATCTCTTTTGGCTATACTCTGGTAAGAAACTGGTCTTCCTTTATGATTCTCTAGACAGAAAAGGTAGACCTGGAGAACACAGTTGTAGATGAGAGTCAAAGACAGGCTGAAAATGGAGGTTCCAATGATTTAAGACATGATAAGTTCAGTGGTGAGTCGTCCAGCTTCCTACTTTTTATCTTAGCATTTTCCTGCATATTACTGTTTCATCTACCTGCATGTGGTTCGACTTTGCAATTGACTTGGTACGTTTTATCTCAGAAGGTACTGCCACTGAGTCTGATGATGATAACGAACGTGGTGATGCGGAAACTGATGAGGAAGACAATACCTTTTTTGATACACGTGACTTTCTTTCTTCAAGTTCTTTTAAGAGTAGTGGTTCTGGCTTTCGTACATCATCTTTTTCATCTGATGATGATGGCTTTGGGTCAGAAGATGATATTGATCCTTCCATTAAGTCTATTGGATGTAACTATCCTCATGTAAAAAGGAGGAAGAGTTTACCTGATCCGGTTGAAAACGAGAAAAGTGTTAGCCTTTGGTCAATGATCAAAGACAATATAGGAAAGGATCTCACAAAAGTCTGCCTTCCTGTTTACTTCAACGAGCCACTATCTTCTCTACAGAAGTGTTTTGAGGATTTGGAATATTCATACCTTCTTGACCGAGCATTTGAATGGGGGAAAAGGGTAAACCATTTAAACGCTTCTACCATTTGAATCCCTTATTATAGCTTTTTGAATAGTTCAGTATGTGAACCATTTTCAGGGAAATAGCGTCATGAGGATTCTTAATGTAGCTGCTTTTGCTGTATCTGGGTATGCATCAACCGAAGGAAGAATCTGCAAACCTTTTAATCCGTTGTTAGGTGAAACATACGAAGCAGACTATCCAGACAAAGGCCTTCGATTCTTCTCAGAAAAGGTTTCAGTCAACAACGTGCAAGATCTATTTTTTCTTTGTCTGTTTTACTCATTAGATATATCTATTCAGACCTCTTAAAATCGTTTTGTTGTCAGGTCAGCCATCATCCTATGGTAGTGGCATGCCATTGTGATGGCACAGGATGGAAATTTTGGGGAGACAGCAATCTAAAGAGCAAATTCTGGGGTCGATCAATTCAGCTTGACCCTGTTGGTGTATTGACTTTGCAATTTGATGACGGAGAAATCCTTCAGTGGAGTAAGGTACAAATCAAACTAAGAAACTAACCATTTTATATGTTCTTTGTTCACTAATAAACCTTTATTGTAGGTGACTACATCAATATACAATCTCATACTTGGTAAACTGTACTGTGATCACTACGGGACCATGCGCATTGAGGGCAGTGCTGAATACTCATGTAAACTTAAATTTAAAGAGCAATCGATCATAGACCGAAATCCTCACCAGGTACTTTATTTTAATTTGCTACCACTTCATTAGTGGGTTCACGTGTTATTTTATTCTGAGAATTGTATAACGAATATAGATCATGTGACAGGTTCATGGTATTGTTCAAGACAAGAGTGGGAAGACAGTGGCAACGATGTTTGGTAAATGGGATGAGAGCATGCACTATGTGACTGGTGATTGTTCTGGGAAGGGGAAATTGAGTGAACCTATGTCAGGAGCTCAACTTCTCTGGAAACGAAGCAAACCTCCTGGAAACGCAACCAAGTATAATCTAACACGTTTCGCAATCACGTTAAACGAGCTTACGCCTGGGCTTAAGGTGAATGCCGGAAAGAATTCTGTTTATTATTTTTATAACTTGCATTCAAACCTAAATGAGAAATGGATGTAGGAGAAGCTGCCACCAACGGATTCAAGGCTGAGACCGGATCAAAGGTATCTGGAGAACGGAGAGTTTGAAATGGCCAACACAGAGAAGTTGCGGCTGGAACAGCGACAACGTCAGGTAATACAATTCTCACAACGGGTTGGGCATTTGATTTCTTTTTTGTTGATACGTTTTCTCTGTATTATGTTTTTTTGGTTTGAAGAACATTTATACCATATAGAAGAGTTCCGTTCGGTTTTCAGTCCGGTTTGGTTTCGGTTTAAAGAAAAGGAAAGTAATAATATTTCAAGTAAATTTTTGTAGGGACATTTAAAGAAATGCATCAATTTTCGGGTTTAGAACTCTTTTTTAGTATTTCGGGTTTTCTATATATATTTTAGCGTTTAACGTTTAATTTCAATTTTTAGAAACTGTAGACTATTAATTTAAATATTATTTTTGTATATATAATGAAATGTGTTTCATTTCATTTGAATTAATGAATATTAATTTAAATATAAAGTTTCAATGATATTATGGTTCATTCGGGTTGGAGAAGTTGGGTTTTGGTTATATAGAAACCTATTGTTATCGTTCAGTTTGGGTTGGTTTCGGTCTATTTTATGTTTTGGTTCATTTCGATTCGGCTTTTATGCCCCTTTTAAGTTTTACAATCGCATCAATTGCATTATTCTAAATGCTATAAACTGGCCCTGTGTGACACAGGCTAGGAAGATGCAGGAGAGAGGATGGAAGCCGAGGTGGTTCACGAAGGAGAAAGGAAGCGACGCTTACCGATACAAAGGAGGGTACTGGGAAGCCCGCGAGAGGGGGCTATGGGAAGATTGTCCAGACATCTTCGGCCACATCGATTCCGAACAACAAATACAGTAAAAGTACAGTATTAAGTTTCAGTTCTGGTCTCGCCGATTCTGATATTACAAAATATTAAATTCGTCCGATTTTAGTCTCCTTTTTTTGTTTTTCAGATTATAGTTTGATTTCTTCCCTTATTTTTCATGGTTTTTTTTTTGTTGCATATTCACTACAAATCCCTTTTTTTGCTTTTTCATAAATTATTCATTATTATCCTTGCACAGATGTAATAAAGTAAGAGTAACCACGAAGTAACTTTCTTCCTTTTGCTAATTCAATACAAATTTGTGTATGGGTCGAATTCTTTGTTTTGTTGATAATACAATGAAGGAAACGAAACAAGACAAGTAAAAAGGTCCGGTTAGACAAAACTGCGAGTAAAAGAATAATGAGACGAAAAGTAATATTGCATAAATAAACCCTCAAACTAAATTGTCTTTTATAAGATCAACCTAAACTTCAAATATAGCAGTTTCATTTGTCAACTTCAAATGGGGTTATATGTTGATGACATTTGAAGAAAAAGACCTGATTTGAGAAAACACGTAATGCTTTCCAGAAAGAATTTATGGGACAAAATTTTGGTTTGGGTTGAGATTTTTTTTCTTGGATTTTGGTTATAAATTTGAGTTTTTTTGTACTTATTTAAAAATGGCTAGATTGATCGAAGCTTTAGTGTATTTGTTAGTCGTTGTGTAAGATAGCCAATAGTTCTAATGAACAATTTTACGGCAATTCATATGTGTATTCGGTATGGAAACATTGAAGAGATTCGACACTGAAACAATTACCATCGCTTTTACTTGTTGTCGGATAAAATATGAGAAATATTCAGTTACAGTTTAATTAGCTATGTATCAAGATCAAGTGTTAGCTATAAAGGTTGATGCAAAGAGCAATATGTGATTCCACATAAGTGTTTGTGTGGTGGTGATATTGTGTTTCATATCGCTTATACATAGACCCAATAAAAAGATTATACACATACAAGAATAATATATTAGTAACTCTAATTACTTTATCTTTTAAGTTGTTTTTTCTTATATCGCCGAATTGTAATTTTTGTTTAATGTTTAGGATGGCCGCCACCATATTAGGTTGTGGTGGGATTAGGCTTAGGCATTTGGATAATTGGGTAGGTTTTGGGTCTTAACCGATCAGTTTTGGATATTTTGGGTATGATGATTTTTTACTTATACTGTATAGGTATTAATTAAATGAATTTCAAATTAGTTTTGGTTCGAGTCGTTCGGTTATCAGAGTTTGTTAGGATCGATTTTCACTTAACCAAAATCAACTGTAAAAATGACTAGAGTATGAAAATGGGCTTAGCTGAAATAGAAAGCAGAAATCATCCTTGCTTATAGCACCTCAAGCCGAGCCAGAATGCTTCAGACTAAACTGGACCACCTCAGACCAAGTGCGGATACCTCAGACAAAACTAGAGCACCTCAGGCGGTTCAAAGAACATATATCAAAGACAAAATTATAACACCTCAGACAAAATTGGAGCACCTACCGACATCTTTTACCTATCTAAATACTAAGCATATCGCTTATCACTTTAAATAAATAAAAAACTATCTTTAGATCTTATGTCCTGTGTGTTTTTATTTACAATCTTTAGTTCCTTATAAATTTCTTAACTAAATTTAGTTGTAAGTTTTGGTTCTTACAGAGTTAAAAGCCGTTTAAAACCTGAAAGCAATTTGAGCACCATAAACCTGAAAAAACCAAAACAAATATATAACGTAGATTCATATTTTAGATTCATAAAAATAGGTGGAGAAAGCCATCCAGACACTATGTTCTAAATAATATGATAAAATATTTTTTTTTGCACAAATTGCAAAATAATTTATATATAAATAAATCGACGCGCTTTTAGCTTATAGGTCTTCATCTCCCCGAGACAGGTAGACGATACCTAGAATGCCTAGACTCGAGCCACATTGGTCTTGATCCCCCACCAGTGCTGCCTCAATTTCCAATTTGGTAAAGTCCACTTAAGAGACGGGAGCACGTTGATCCAAAGCATCTTCGTCCTTATCACCGTCTGTAGTATCTTGCTTCTTTAAGATCGCCTTAGTAATAGATTTCACCGCCTTCACTTCAACCTTTATATCCTTGTTTCTAACTTCTTCCTCGGGTGCATCGACAATAATAGGAGGTTAAACCGAGCATAGAACATTAATTGGCTTATCTATAGATCAGATTTCTTGGTGATGGATCGAAAATACGAAAAGTTGCTGTCGGGTCAATTGGCAAACCTTTTCAATTTCTAGTGTTAATCAAAGTTACTCTATGCAAACTTATTTGGTATTTATAGCACAATAATAACTCGGTGATGAGAAGCGCAATCCGATTCGGTCCAAATGAAAACTTGCATCATCACAACTCTTCAACAAATCAACTTGGTGATGAAATCATTAACCATGCCTAGGCAAGAAGACGACTCAACATAGTCATTCAAAGGCTAGAAAAGGCTCGATATCAAACAAGGCTTGTGAGCGTTTGGCTCTTCAACACGCGAAGTCACCCCAAAGGAAAATGTTAGTGCCGAAGCTGATACTTTGAATAATTACAAACCAGAAACATGATTCGACAGAAATTATCTTCACATCCAAACCAAGGCAAGATGATAACTCGGATTAGAAAACATAGTGAAGAAGATGGCTCTAAACACGAAAAAGACATCAACATATGTAGCGAATCAGTTGGACATCTCAAGAAGACAGATCGGGATAGGCATCCCAGGATATCTATCTCCCAGCTTGGAAATGAAGCATTCAACTAGACGGATTGGTAACACTAGCTCCGAACGTTGATCTCGTTCATGATTTAATACCTCATCTCACTCATCATTGAGTCTAATGAGCTGGAGAGCTAACTATTGGGATCAGTTTTCACCTAGCCAAAATCAACTGTAAAAATGACTAAAGTATGGAAATAGGCCTAGCTGAAACGGAAAGCTGAAATCATTCTGGCCGAGCTAGGGTACCTCAGACCGAACTAGGATGCCTCAGACCAAACTGAAGCGCCTCAGGCCAAGCGGGAATGCCTCTAAAAAAAATGAAGCTCCTCAGGCCGAGCTGAAACACCTCAGGCGGTTCAGGCGGTTCAAGTAACTTCTATAAATATAATTAATTAGGTGACCGCCTACGCGACGCGCTGGCAAATATCATTTATAAATTATTATAATATTATTTTTTATAAAATATATTTCATATCTGTATTTTATCTAATGTTCATTTTTATATAGGCTTATAATTAAACGTAGTTTGGGTATAAAAACATATATCAATAACACAAATTTTATTTTGGTCATACACTAAACTAATTTTTGATAACAATGTAACCAGCATCTGCATCAGTAGATTTCAAAAGCTGTATCACCGAAAAATTATTTCATTTAGCTTAATAATCTCTAAAAATTAAAAATATTACATCAACAAAAAAATGATCAAAATAATAAATGCTAAAAACAATAATTATGACATCTAAGCCGTTATAGCTAACCAAAACAATCAAACACGCTAAACAAATTATCTTTCACACTGCTAGTTGAGGCCTCTTATTAGACAAATTGCAAACAGCCCAATTTTAAAAATAAATAAAGACAAAGAAAAACATGAAAATCATATATACAATCAACGCTGTCACATCAACGCAAATCCAAAGAAACTGCTGTCACATCAACGCAATGATGGAGATATTGTATTTGACGAAAAATACTAAATTACTACGATGATCACTTGTAAAAGAGATAAATGTGTCTCCAAAAAACCTTTTTTTTTTGAAAGAAGAGGTCTCAAAATCATTAAAGTTAAATGCTTTGCTTAAATGACATCCTCTCAATGTTAGAAGAGAGATCTCAAAATCATTATAGTTTAACAATTTACTACATGAATGATATCTTATCCAGCTAGAAGATTGACTTTCTATTTGAACCATTTTGTTTCTCTTGTAATTGTCACTAAACATGTGTCTTCTAAGTGTTCATTTTTCCTAACCATACACCTAAAAGTTAGAAGACCAAACAAAAACACATGACCTATACGGTAACATGCAAGCTGGACACGGTCTTTATATTTTTTTATTGTGTAGGTTTTTTTTTTAACCTGTAGGTTATAGTTTCTCTTGTAATTCTGACAAATATATGTACAGCTTGCATGTTACAAACTATTTCTTAAGTTTATTCGTCCTCCTCTTCGGGAGAGTGGGGGAAAGAAATATCCTCATCAGACGGCAGAGAATCCTCAGAGTCAAGATCAGCTTCGAATCTCTCTCTCTCCTCTCCACTTTCTCTCTATTCCTCCTCTCATATTTTTCATTCATACAAGCAACATGTGCCTGAGCCTGAAGTTACTCTGTTCTCAATCAAAATGGTGTGCCTTAGGATTTTCCGACGCTCTAGTGAGTGGTTAAAGAATCTATTAAAAGTATGAATATATAACTTCATGCTTACTTGAAAGCTACCACTTATTTGAGTTCCAATGACATCGCCTAGTTGATGAATGTGGAATCCCAATGATACATAGTATCTCATGTTGAGTTCCAGGCTTCTAGCTTCGTCCCTTTGCTGCAACCAAGGAGAGCTTACTCCGGATCTGGTTAATAGAAAAATCACCTGCACGACCCAACTTACACGGTATCAGAAGAATATTTTGGAATCATCATATATGATTAACACTAACACTAACATAGCATTACAAGTTTGGTTCATAGAAGAAGTAGCACTATCCACATGTCTAATTTTCTTGTAGAGACTGTTTGTTAGTACATAATGAAACTTTACTAACATGTTTCCAATGGCCTAATAGGGATGGATACTTTTAAAGAATCGGTTTCACGTCAACGATTCTTTTCATTCATCTCTAATATGTTCTTTTTTGAACAAAACATATTAGCAGTAGCTTTTCGGATGAAAAGTTCATGTTGTATAGAAGATGAAGATATAATGCAATCAGAATGATAATGAATCATTATTTAGGTTAACAAATATAAAGATTAACTCTCATAAAGAAATACTAAATTAAATTGACACACAATGGTATAATACAACGTTTATTGAACGAAAGTGAAGGAAAGAAGAAAGCAGTGAACTAAATATATAAAAATAACATAGAAAGCAAACATAAGATGTATCATCATCTTTCTAAGAGAGGACGGTATGAACAGGGAAACGAAATAATACAAACGAAAACGATTTTGTAATCAAAGCATTAGTTATAATCAATTTACCAAATCTTTGAGTGGGGAAGGAGATAAAGTAGTGATATATTTTCTGTAAATTAAGCCCACGGTTAATGTCAGTTGCAAGTATTTGAAAGCTATATAATCAGATAGGGAAGCAGTGAAACCTAAGTAAGTCTTCTCTTTAACGTGTTAAGCTTGTAACAATATTGCTTTTTTCGTCTAGGATTCTTTCTCTTGCAAGTTACCTGTAACACATTGAAACCCCGAGAAGATGCACCAATGGATCAATGGGAAAACTTTAATGAGAACTTCACCAGATGTTAGTTTATTCTCAAACAAATACATATACTTAACTCTAAATTACATGGTAAAAAAAATAAAACTAAGCCGCTTAGAAGAATGAAATTCATGTGAGTATATATAGTTTTCTAAAATTTAGGGTTTTTGCTTTTAAATATAATTAGCCGACTTAAAACATTATTTATTGCACACCAACATCAAATAAAGCTTAACAAATAAATCAAATTATATAAATTAAAAAAGAAACCGAATTATATCTAAACTAATGATTTATTTAGTCAATTATTTCATTAAGAGTTATTAAAGTCAATTTACATAAAGGGCAAAAGATAATCAACCATAATAACTTTTAACCACAACTCAACTTGCTTGCCAGTTAATAATATGATAGTTGCGTAAAATCGGCTGACAACTTTTACCTAATTAAACACTGAGCATATCGGTTATCACTTTGAATCAATAAAAAAAAAACAGCTTTGGATATTTGGCCGTGTGTATTTTTCTTCAGAAATTCGCTCTGAATTTCCTCACCAAATTTAGTTGTGTGTTTTGGCTCTCAGATAGCTGAGAACCTTATAAAACCTGAATTTTTTGTGTATATAATGATTTGGGTCAATTTGGTTTTACTTACCCAATTATATCTGAAATAATTGAAATTATATTTTATATCCCGAAATATAACAAAAATTCTAGAATTTTGGCTCTTACAAAGTGAACTTTTTTCAACTTCCAAACTGATTTGCTGATCAAATATACATCGAAATCGGTGATGTAAAGAAGATCCAAATAGCTATCTAAACCTTCAAACTCGTATATAAACACCTATTCTGGATCCTTCTATTTCGTCAAAAAATAACCTTGCAAAACTCTCCGTCGACCACAACTTTTCTTCCTTCTCTTTCCTATGGTGGTCTGGACTGACCTTATCCATTTTTCTTTGAAGCTTCCAGAGCAAGCTGCTCCTTTGCCTCTGAAGATGAGTATAACCAAGGACAATCAATTATCAGACAATATCGATATTGATTATAAACATAAATTTGTGAATATGAACTTAGATTATCCACATTAGTTTTCTTATTCAATACTTCCTTTTAACTTTTTACAAATATTTTGTGGTAGATATATGTTAGAAAAGTAGAAATTATTACAGTCCTAATAAACCAATACAAATATTTAGGATATATGTGTTTTTGGAATCGTTTTACATTTAGAACAATATATATTTTAGGAAACCATTTTCTTTAATTTCGTGCAAAATCTATTTTAGGAAACCATTTTTTTAATTTTGTGATTTGTATAGAATTTTTTTTTTTTTTACCTTTTTGTACTTATCTTCACAATAAATGGTCGTACATTACTGTAATACATATGTTAAATATAATTAATATTCTAAATATTGGATATAAATAATCATTCAAAATGATTTGATTATTTCTAGAGCTTGTGAACATTTTTTATTTCCTCTTATTATGGGAGTGGTAATTTTTTGCAATTGTATGAATTTCACATGATTTAAGTTTATGTCTTAATTTTTCTATATAACTAAATTACTTTTTCTATAGGAATATGTAATAATTTATATACAGGCTTAATTGGTAAGTGTCGTTGAATCTTTCTATAGCCATAAAATTTTTAAAGAATTCAAATTCTTCAAATTATATTTTATTCAATTTTTTTTAAACTTACAGATTTTTTTTAAAAAAAAATATGTAAAGCACTAATAGTTTGAATTTGAAAAATTAAAAATCCTATATTACTAAAGTCTACAGAACTAAAATTTACAGCAACAACAAAAAAACTTATAGCTTTATTTCTACAGCAAAAAATCTAGAACTACAACAGTAACCAACGAAGCCCATACATCTCTTCAAAGAGAACCAAAAAAAATTATTACAAAACAAACTACAAATAATTTTAATATGAATATATATTTTTTGGTTTGCCTAGAAAAACATTGTGTATAATTTAAGTTTAATTCATTTTGGTTTTGTATTTTATAGGATTTTATAAAACAACAATTTTGTGAACATGACAGAAACAATCTACAGAATTTGGTGAAGAAAGTATTTGTAGAATTAGTGTATCATGACTTTCGAGCTTTCCGGCTAATGCATCAGCCATTGGACAGGGATGGTCCCATTAACCCGAGAGAGGACATGGATGCTCATTGGTAGGGCCGATCAGGGCGTGGTATGAGAACCGAACATAAACGAGAGCATAGAGTCAGAAGGGCTCACACCGTACGGTCCTGGTGCGCAACAAGGACGCTGTGTTCAGTGAGTGGGGGGGGGGGGGGGGGAGTGAATTGTAACATCCTGATCCCAAGAATATGAAAGTACCTGTGGAGATGTTTAAGAAAATTGATTTGGCTATATATGTCACCAAAAACTTATCTTTTCGATCACTGGTCCTAAGAGAACTCCAGAGTTATGCGTGTTTGAGTTGGAGTAGGACTATGATGGGTGACCTTTTGGAAAGTGATTTCCGGAATTGTGTGAATGAGGACAAAACACGGGGAAAGATCACATGGTGATTGCAGGTCGGTATATCATGACTTTCAAGCCTCCCAGCTAACGCATCGTCTGTCAGAAAGGGATGGTGCATATAGAGACCCGACCTGGCTATCTAAACCGCAGCCTTGCCTCCCACCAAACATCTTATCGGCCATTCTATACTTAATCAAATTTCGCGTTTTTAATTCTTTCTAGCAATCTCATTAACCAAGAGCATTCAAGCAGATTCAAGTCAAATTAATTCATTCTCATTGCATTATAACTTGAATTAAAACACTTAACATGATTCATGATTCATTAGTCAAAACACACGATTTGCTAAAAAATACATCATATCATCTAGCCTCAACCTAAACGATCAACACCAAAGCCCATAAAACAAAGCAACAAGTCTAAACGAGTAAACATCCAAGCCATCCATGTCCATCACTGCCGCCGGTCTCGCTCTACTTACTTCTTAAATCATGCACACTCAAAAGATAGAGATGCATAAGTATTATCATAAATACTTAGTGAATACGATAATCCCGTATCATCCTAGCCAGTACTAGTAGGGGCGGATCTAGAATAATTATTCAATGGATGCACTACTAATAAAAAAACAAAAAGGAAAGCTCAAGAGGGAATCGAACTTGAGATATTAAGGGTGCACGTAAAGCTTTTTCCAACTCATCTAATATAATTTCAATATACATTAACACAAAATTGCAAATATTAATAATTTTATGGGTGCACATGCCCCCATAATTTATAACCTGCATTCGCCCATAAGTACTAGTTACGCAATCATACTTTCGAAATTCAACATTTATATAATCGACTAGCAAGAAACATATATCAAACGACCTTGATCATCTACCCTAACCCACAAACAATCCCTTTTTAAAACTTATATCTACTTCAACGTGAATCACACATCCCATAAGCTAGAACATGATCCGGATTTCCATCAAGTTAGTTTGACATCACTCTTAGCCACGCTAAACACCTCACAATCGCATATCATAGAATTGTTTACACTTGCTAAGCACACACATGAAACACACATGAAACTCACACAATCAATCACGCAAAACATCAAACCCTAGAAATCCTAAGATCCTAGGCACTAGCCACAGCCACGCACTTACCTTAGACATGCTTAGAAACAGATTAGTCGGAAGAAAACTCGATCAGAAACGAAGATAGTCGACACACTCAAGATTCCTCGGCTATCGCTCTGACTGAAACTCCCTCTCCTCGGCTATGTCTCGATCCGTTCACTTTTTCTCAGACCAAACTCTGTTTTTCTTTAGAAACACCACAAAACACATTGATTAGTCCGATGTTACCCAGCGGAAGCTCGGCACTAACAAAATATCCGATCGCTTACCAGATTATCGCAGTGACAGTCGGATCAGTACGGCTATGGCTTGATCTCTCTCGACTAACTTTCGGAATACTCAGAGCTTTAGGGTTTTCTCTCGACTATTCTCTCTCTCTCGCTTTATTTTTTTTCAAATAATGTGGCTCTCCCGCGAAAAGTCTCAAAAACACCTTCTAACCATAAGTAACTCGGTTACAACAGACGTTTGCTGGTTCCACTAAGATTTATCCCGATTAGTTTTAATTTCTCTCGGTAATAGCATGTACCAGCTCGACCATTCGCTCGATAATCTATTTTTTAGCCGACCAAACTCACGAGCCACGGTCCAGCCCATTTTCCTTCGGCCATTTTCCTTTTTCTCTCGGATTAAACCAAACCGCCTCGGCGATTTCCCAAAAGCCTCGGACAAAACCATTTTCTCTCGGATATGGTCCATCCGGCTCAGCCCATTCCAGCAATCCTTCAACTATTTCCAAGTCATCACCCGACTATAGTTTGAACCTCCCATCCATACGTATTTCCCACTTGACTGAACTCAGTAATCCCTCGGGCAACGTCCTGTCCGGTCTCGATCATTTCAGTTTTATTGGATACGGATGCTACTCTCCCTCACTTGGTTTTGATTCATCCTTAAATCTAGTTCCTCCGTCCGAGCTTCTCAAACCACTTGGGAATCTCAGTTTTCATCCTAGCCTCCTCTTCCCACGAAACCTGTTCCTGTCTGTTGCAATACCATACGACCTGGACCATCCTGACTAACCTTCCCTGTTTAGTCTTCTCCCTTCTGTCTATGGCACAAACCGGCCTAGCTACTACTGCAAGGTCCTCTTGCAAGTCTGCAGGCGGTTCTCCTATTACCGTCTCATGTTCTGTTATATGCTTCCTTGGTTGTGATACATGGAATACATTGTGGAATGCTCTCATTTCTAATGGCGAGTCCAGTTTGTAAGTCACTGCGCCAACCCGTTCCATTACCCGGTACGGTCCCATGTACCTCAGATTTAGCTTAGCGTTCTTTAACGCTCGGTCCTTCCCCTTATACGTCATTTTTTTCACGTAGACCATGTCACCTACACTGAAATCTAAGTCCTTGCGACGCTTGTCTGCATAAGTCTTCTATCGGTCCATTGCCTCTTTCAGCTTAATCTTTAAGAACTTGATCTTTTCCGTAGTAGCCTCGACCACCGCTGGCCCCATTATGCTACACTCCCCCCACTTGTGTTCAACTCAATGGTGTTCTGCACGGCCTGCCATACAACGCCTCATACGGAGACATCTCGATGCTCTTATGGTAACTATTGTTGTATGTGAACTCAACCAAAGATAAGTAATCCTTCCAGTTACCACCCCAGTTGAACACACATGCCCTTAACATATCCTCCAAAGTTCTAATCATTCGTTCCGACTGTCCATCAGTATGTGGATGATATGTTGTACTCATATGCAACTTTGTTCTAAAAATCTGCCTGGAACTCTTTCCAAAACCTGGAAGTAAACTTCGGATCATGATCCGAGATAATGCTTACTGGCACTCCAAGCAATCTCATGATCTGATTGATACACATATCCACCAACTTTGGCACTCCATCTGTCTTCTTCATCGGTAAGAAGTGAGCAGACTTGGTCAACCGAATCATGATGACCCACTCCATCATGCTACTTCTTAGACTTTGGTAAAATCAATACAAAATCCATGGTGATCATATCCCATTTCCATTATGGCATTGGTAATTTTTGCAACAAACCACTCAGAAACTGATATTTCGCCTTAACTATCTGACACGTCGAACAACCGACTACCCACTTAGCCACATCTCGCTTCATCCCGATCCAATGATAATACCTCTTCAAGTCCTAATACATCTTTGTCATCCCCGGATGAACGGAATACATTGACTGATGTGCTTCCTTAAGGATCTCATCCTTAACTTCTTCACGTCAGGAACATACACTCTTCCATTCACAGAAATGGTCCCATTGTTTGAAGTCTGATACTCAGCCTTATCATTCTGTGATACATTAATCAGATTCTCATCCTGCTCTTGAGCAATTCGTATCCTTGTCAACAAATCAGCTAGATATGCGGCTCATAAGCCCAACGGTTCTACCCTTTCTGTTATTGCATTCAGCCGCAAGACGGTGGCACATGCATGCATGCACCGGGTATCCGAGAGATGGGCATCAGACGTGGGAAAAAGCTAAGTGTTGGACATGTACCAAGCAAGTGCACTGATGAAGCCAACCTATGTCTTGCTCAGTACAGTCTAAATTGCTTTGTGCATCGAGGACATCACCCCATGGCTGCACAGACCAAGGAGATCAAGCTACGACATGGACCGAGGAAGTACACCGCTGAGATCAACAAGATGCTTTGCTCGGTGCATCCCACATCCGACAAAGGATCCGGCCAATTCTTGCCCACGCGTGCATAGCCGACTAAACCATACGATCTGGTACGCACTGAGGAACTGCACCAGTTAACTCCTCTGTATGGATCCAAGTTTTTCAAATTTTGAAAATTTTTGTTTGGAGCCAAACCGAGGTAGGATCCATGTGCAGACCTCGGTGCATGTAATGTCTCCTCTCCTCTTGACCCAAAAAATTTCAATTTTGAAAAAAGATTTTTTGAGATTTTATTTTTAATTATTTGTTAATACTTATATATTCTCTTTTCCTTGCATTCGCATAACCATCTTTGCATTCATCTCTCTCTCCACCATGAAAATTTTCCTCTCTTTTGCATCTAGTTTCTCTTACTCTAAGGCATCATCATAAGCATCTTGTCCACATTCATCTGGCAAGGTATCTTTTATGGCTTAATTTTGATTTCTTTTTTTAGTTAAGCTTGTGTTTCTATATTCTTTTTGATTGTTTATGGTTCAGTTGCGTCATGAATTGCATTTAGAATAGTTCTTATAGTCTAGAAGCATGAAAAACTACTCTAAATGCATACAAAATATACAGAATATATGGTACTATCATCCTTCCAGAAAGGAATCCCTCTTACCTCTGAACAGCTCCTGCAGTTTGAGCAATCTGAACATCCATCTTCTCCATGAGAGAGTTCAGACTCCTAATTTTTCCATTCAGATCCTGATACAGCGAATCTATCCTGCCATTGAAGTCCACTGTCATCTTCTGCTGTCCTTCTAAGATCTGCTCCAACATAACTTCCATCTTATTGTCTTCTGGAGGTGCAGATTGGTAGGAAGAAGAACCATAGTTCCTGTTGAAGTGGATGCTTTTCTGGTAAGGGTTTTGGACCTCTTCTGGAACTGAGGCTTGGGCGTGTAACCATGCGAATTTTGGTTTCCTGTGAAGTTATTCTTCTGATTATTTCTGTTGTAACCTCTGTCCCACTGCTGATTCCCAAACCTTTGACCCTGAAATCCTCCACCATTGATGAAATTCACATATTCCTGCTCAATCTCCTCTAAATTTCCGAAAGTCTCTACCTCTGCAGTAAAGTGGACTGACTTCTTTCCCACCAAAAGGCTATGGATACTGTTAGGCTTAGCCTTAACTTCAGAAATCTGATTCCCATCATTCAAACCAGCCTGTTTCATCCTCTGATAGTCATCATTCTTGGTGCTGTTACTGCAGGATAAGTTTTCAATTAGTCTGATTGCTTCTTCTGATCTGTTTGTGTTGAAGTTGCCACTGCTTGAAGCATCCAACGCCGTCTGGTACTTCCAGTCAATGCCTCTGAAAAAAATACCAAGCAGCTGCACCTGATTGAAACCATGATGAGGACAGTCCCTTTGATAAGACTTGAATCTCAGCCAAGAAGCTTTAAAAGCTTTAGTATGACCTTGGGAAAATGAAGCAATTTTCATCCTCAGGTCTTCTGATCTAGCATCATCATAGAAGTTGTTCAGAAAAGCATTTTAGGTGTCCTCCCAAGTGGTCAGCGAACCAAGCTCCAGTTGCTTCAGCCAATAAGCAGCATCTCCTCCAAGTAAGTAAGGAATTAGCTTGCAGAACAGGAAGTCATTGCTAACTCCATTAGCTTTGACACTCGAAGCCAAATCCTCAAACCTCTCAATATGTTCCATATGATGCTCATGTGGTAAGCCATGAAAAAGATGCTGTTCCACAAGCTGAAAGAAAGTAGGCTTGAGCTCAAAATCGTTCCTCTGAAAAGCAGGAGGGCGGATTGCAGCTCTGTTGGCATAAAACTGATCAGGTCTGTTGTAATCTCCTAGAGTCTGCTGCACAAAATGCCCAACAGTGTTTACAGCTTCTTCTGGTGCTTGCTGAGTCACCTGTTCAGCTATGACATTTCCATTCTGATCCAGCTTCTGCCCTGCTTCATTCTTTCTGTTTCCATCTCTATCAACCAAGTGACCTTCTGCATCTTCAACCAAGATAATCAGATTGACAATTGTAGATTGCTTCTTAGCTTTCTTGATGGTCCTTTCCAACTTAGCTAGTTCGTCAATGCCTAAAGTCACAAGCTCCTTCTCTTTGTTGCTTCTGGTACTGCGATTAGGCATACACCTGAAACCAGCACAATGGCTGAAACCCTAATATATACAAGCTAAAACACGAACTGGAACACTTTTGTAATTTATGAAACTTTTGGGGCAAAAGTGTAAATAATCCTCCATCTTTTAAAACCAGTCGCGACTCCTCTTCAGATACAGGTGACGAGCGTCACCCTTGAGTGGTGACGATTATCACCAAAGACAACTGATGCCTCCGAGTTGCTATCTTCGTGGTTGATTCTTGCAATGCTCTAAAAAGCTCAAAAACCTCCAAATATGCTCCAGATATGCTATAACCTGCAAAGACTCTACTAGGACTTTAAAAAGACCAAAAAGACTCAAGAAAAAGGACATATATCATGGTTAAAAACCATAAAAACCATGATATATCACCTCTCAAGGAACCCTCACACCCCATTGCTTACCTTGATGCTGCTTATCTAACCAAAGCTGATTTCTTGGTTGGGGGAATGAGAGAAGGTTATGCTTACAAGTTTGACCTTGGAGACACGAAGAATGTAGTCATCCTCCCAAATTGCCATCTTAGTAGCTTCAACTTGCAAGAGAATGTATGGTTTCAAGTGGAAGGGCATCATTTGTATGATCTAAATGTCCATGAGCCTCTCCTAAGAAAAGGAAGAATGAATAATGTCACCATTGAACCAGCTGAAGACCAAGGAGACAGTGGTGATGAAACGCTTGAAGGAGAAGACTTAGAGGAAGAAAGCGCCAAGTACCACTTTGATCCTTACTCCAAATCTTGCCCTTCTGAAGCAACAAGAGTGGCTCACCATCACATAAAACTCTTACAAGGCTGGAATAAACTGCAATAGAAGACCATTAAGGCCTTGATGAAGTCCGTTAAGAGTTTGAAGAAGAAAGTCCACAAGCTTATGAAGAAGGTTTGTGGTGATTCATCCTCTTTAAAGAGGAAGATCGGTTCTAGGATGGGAACAGAATTGGGACAGCAAAGCATGGGGCAAGGAGAAACATCAGAGAGGCGTCACTCCTTCCATGGGATAGCGAGTGAGCCGGATGCATCAGCTGAGTGATATGCTCAAATTATCCCTTAGAGGTACTCTCTTATATTAAGAGATCACTGTGGTACTTAGGGGTCGAATCCATAAGGACTTAAGAATATTACACAACATACTTTAGGTTCAAATATAGCTAAGCAATCGATAACTAGTAAAACAAAATGGCAAATAAAAGTAACAAGAGCAGGTGCGGATTATAAGTTCTTTAAATCAATGAGACGAAGCGCTAGGTAATGGAAAATTCGCAGGTTGACATAAATCACAGACTACATATTGAAAGGATTATTTGTTAAAACCGTTCTAGAACTCGAAAACACGAATGTAAAACCAATCGACTTCCGTCACAGAGATTATCTATGATCAGATTCTAGAATTCCAAATTCCTTTGCAAATTCTAACAACCTAAACAAGCATTATGGTCCAGGTTCAATATGTTCACAAAATCACTAATCCAAATTCCTTTGCAATTAGTTATTTTGCTCATCTAAGATGGTTCTGGTGATTAATAATGTTTCCACATTTATTAAACAACCTAAGATCTGATTTCAAGGTGATCAATCTTAAAATCAGTGTCAAAACAATCGAGATGAAGAACCAATAGATTTATCCTTCCAGTTTTGCAGTTCTAACAATTCATTATCAACCTTTGAATAACCCAAAACCTAACTAGCAAATTACTCAGACATAAAAATTGAAACAAAAATCTCAACTGAATAATATTGCATTAAAAGATAGAGTAAAAGACAAAGGGGGTTCAAAATTCTTCTCTAACAGAGTACGGATTTGCCTCCCTAAAAGCTCTGAATCTAAACTCTCTCTTAGTGTCAATGAAAACAAGATAATCGCCTAACAATGGCTTTTAAAACCTAAATACATCTCTAAACACGACTAAGGCAAGTTTGCAAATAAGAGGAAACTTCTGGGCCAAGTTGCAATTCTTCAAAAGAGTTTTTAAGGCTCCTTTGCACGTCCACGATCGGTGTCGATCGACACTCTGCTCCAGAATGCTCTCCGACTTGGTCTTTTCAGCATCAGCTTCAACATAGCTCCAAAAGGCTCCAACATCCACAATTATGCTTCAAACGTACCTAGACCTGCAAAGACTCGAAAGGACTCGAAAAATACCAAAAAGACTCTATAAACAAGACTTATATCATGGTCAAAAACCCATAAAAACCATGATATATCAACTCTCCCAGACTTAGCTTTTGCTTGCCCTCAAGCAAACAGAAAACTAAATATAGAATCGAGGTTTGAAAACACGGGAACTCATCTTCTCATAGATAATTGCTTCAACTGTTCATCTTGTAATCCACACACTGCATTTCTTAAACCAAATCGAACCACCATGTAATTCTCCTTAGACATTCACAACATCCCAAATTCAACACATAGATTCACATCATTATCCAGTAACTATCATTGCTAAACCTCATTAGCAGTCTAAATATTCAAGAGCCTTCTAGATTCATTCTCTAAATATTCAAGAACCTTTTAGATTCATTCCCATACTATACCAAAATAAATTTGCACTGCAATCTATCAACCTTTAGTACTCTTTCTCTCCCCCAGACTTATTCTTTTCTAAAATTTCATTATATTTTCAGGTGTAGGTAAATAATGGTATCACAGGATAATCCTCAGCTTACATCCACCTGTGATAATCTCTTTAAAATGAAATATTGGGATCATTGGAAATTTTCCTACCCTTCACCCAAAGAGAATCATAACAAATCTTCAAAATTTATTATATTTTATTTCTTTTTGTTTTTTTATTAAACAAGGGAGAGGCGTACCATCACTTTTCAAACATTGCAGGCAATTTATCATATATGAATGATGAATCAAGCTATATGAATACAAGACATACTAACTTAGTCTTTTTGAAGCTCAAGTTAAGTGGACTTGCTCGAACTATGGATGTTTCTAGTTAACTGGTCAGCTTAAGGATTTTTCATTAGTCAGAAATTGGTATTAATCATGCACCAATGGTCACTCAGATGAAACAGTTTACACAAACAATCAAGAGATAGGTCCTAGTTCCCAACAAATTTTGACTCAATAAAACAGGTTTTGACTCCACTTTAAGACTCTAAAAACCAAACACAATGTACACAATGTCAAAAACGACCTCTCCCAGACTTAAACAACACTGTCCCCAGTGTTATCAAGTATGGAGTTGGCAAAGATAAGCAATGAAACGGTTTGTACATAGATGAGAAGATGGTACCTGAGGTCGCGCTGGGTGTCGATCGACACCCTATGCTGGTGTCGATCGACACTCGGTCCAAAGACAGAATGTGATCGACCCGAACATGTATAATGTTGCATGTTAGATTGTTAGCTGAAGTTCTCCCGAGTCAAAACTATTAAGAACACTCAAGCACACAATCAATAGCATAATCTCATCATAATGCATATTCTCATCAGTTCAAACAAGTTTCAAAGCACAACCAAAGCTGACAAACTGACTCAAAGCAAAAACATGAAAAACTGACTCAAAGAAAATGAAAAAGAACAAAGGAAAAGGGAAAAGTAACCAGGATAGATAGAGGAACTAGTCCTCATCCGCATCGCAGGGAGATGAAGAAGGTCGAACGCAGCCACAGTTTGACAGCACCGAGATGGCGTTCCAGAGGCTCTGAACACTCTGAACCATGAATCGCTGAAAAGTGTCCTGCTCATTTGGAATGTCAGTGACGTCAGGGAGCATGTGTCGCCCAATCGGCTCAGGCAGTGCATGAGCTCGGAACGCTCTCGATTGACGAGATGGACCTCCAGCAAGGTCCTCTACAGGTGCGTCCTAAGCGGAAGAAGCAGCAGCTCGCGAAGATCCTCATCTGTGCCTAGTGGCTGGCGCGGATCGAAGCAATGAAGCATCAGGCTGAAAGCTGAGGAGGTTTGGCAGAAGTGTAGTGAGAGCAGGCTGCGGTAGCGGAATCAGACATCGCTCGCCACTGGTCCTAACAAAACTCCAAAGCATCTCATCTCCCTTTATCCAGTGGGTCCTCTTCAAGTAGTCCATATCGAGGAGGTGGCGCTCAGTGACAATCCTGCAGGTGAAGGTGTCAATTCTGCAGTGGCGGATTATGGGGGTCAGAAGACTACCAACACTCTCGGGCTTGCCGCAGGCTCCTGAGAATGGCTTGGTCTTCAATGAAGCCAAGTGATGAGCAAAAATGGCGCCCATGTTGTCATCACTGTCAACCTCATACTCCTCTGTAAGGTTATTCTCAATGCCATAATAAAGCAAGGCCAGCTCAGAAACTCACATCTTCCCCAGCTCATACTTACACAAAACTGTAGTGGAGATGAGATGGGCAACTATGTGCAGCAAGGGATGGCGCATACCTTTCATTCCCGAAGTGGGACCAGAAACTCTGCAGATTAGTAAACTGCGCTGGAAGAGAGACGCTATTGCACGCTAAAAAATAGAGATTTGGAGTGTCATATCTTGCAGATCGGATGAATGAGTTATATATTCAGAATCAGCACAGAATTCTACCCAAGATAGGCTTTTAAATCACTCAAATCCGTCAAGAAACAAGAAAGTTGCGATTTGGGGAAATTTTTGTTCTTTACGATTTCGAGAGAGAGAGAGAACGAAGGAGATGAAATCGGGTTTTAAAGAAAACTTACCTGGTTAATGAGGGTGTCGATCGACACCGGTCTGTGTTGAGCCCGGTGTCGACCGTGGTCGATATCCCTTCACCACAGGATAAAAATTAGTCCCCTTACACGATTTTTTCTTTTTATTTTCTTTTTATTTTTGTTTTTATTTTTTTGACTATAGACACGAAAATCAGTTAGTAAAAACCAAAAATAAAACTAAGTATGTACACTTACCAGTGGGTTGCCTCCCACCAAGCGTTCGTTTAACGTCATTAGCTTGACTGTCCATAGGATCAGGCAGTAGGTGCATCCGCCAAAGGCATAATCTGTCCTTCGGGAATCTCGGCTTTCGCCCATTAGTGTTTCACCCTTTGTCCATTGACAACAAACTCTCTGCCTTATGGAGTTGATAAAACAACTGCACCATATGGTCTGACCTCCTTGATGGTGAAGGGACCTGACCAACGAGAACACAATTTCCCAGGGAACAATTGTAAACGTGAGTTATACAGGAGTACCTGGTCATTTGGTTCAAAGTGTCTGGCAAGGATCTTCTTGTCATGATATTCCTTAGTCCTCTCCTTGTACAGCTTGGAGTTCTCATAGGCATGATGTCTGATCTCATCCAGCTCATTCAACTGAATCTAGCGCCTCTCTGCTGCAGGTTTTCAGTCAAAGTTCATCTTTTTGACAGCCCAATTCGCCTTGTATTCCAGCTACACTGGAAGATGACATGCTTTTCCATAGAGCAGGTGGAAGGGTGTGACGCCAAGTGGTGTTTTGAATGCTGTCATGTAGGCCCAAAGTGCATCATCTAGCTTGGTTGACCAATCTTTCCTTGTCTCTTCCCACTGTCTTCTCCACAATTTCTTTAATCTGCCTGTTGGAAACTTCAACCTGACCACTTGTCTGAGGGTGGTAAGGTGTAGCAACCTTGTGATGGACTCCATACTTCTGTAGCAGCTTCTCAAACACTCTATTGATGAAGTATTTTCCACCATCACTGATCACAATCCGTGGTACTCCAAATCTGGGAAAAATGATGGTCTTAAACAGCTTAAGGACCACTGCAGAATCATTGTGTGGACTGGAAATTGCTTCTACCCACTTGGATACATAATCCACAGTAACCAGGATGTATTTGTTCCCATAAGATGAAGGAAAGGATTCCATGAAATCGATGCCCCAGCAGTCAAAAACTTTAACCTCATGTATGAAGTTTTGTGGCATCTCATGTCTCTTACTGATCTTCCCTCTCCTTTGGCAGACATCACATCGAGATATGAATGTCTGAGCATCTTTGAACATTGTAGGCCACCACAACCCTTCTTGCAGCACCTTGGACACTGTCTTGAAAGTAGCAAAGTGTCCTGCATACTCAGAGCCATGACAATGAAACAGCACGTTCTGAACTTCAGCTTCTGCAAGACATCTTCTGTAAATTCCATCTGAACAGTGCTTGTACAAGTAAGGCTCATCCCTATAGTATCTACTTAGTTCCCTAATAAATTTCTTCTTCTCATACCCCTTAAGGGTGTCAGGGACTTCATCTGCAGCTAGGTAGTTCGCAATGTCTGTATACCAAGACCTAGAAGAAGTTGCAACCGCGAAGATAGGCTGAGAGAAAACATCACGCAGGATCTGCTGAAGGAGAAGTGCAGTTCGCGACTGGTGTCGATCGACGCCGGAGGGGGTATCGATCGACACTGGCTCGCGTCGATCGACAACAGAGGGGGTATCGACCGACACTGGCTTGTGTCTACTGGATGTCGAGCTTGATGTCGATCCTGCTCGATATTGGATCGCTTCAAGGTTGGTGTCGATAACCACCAATGAGGGAGTGTCGATCGACACTGACTCTATAGCACGAAAAAGCTACAGTTCCTTCAGATCTGGTTCCTGCAGTCTTTCTTCTAGGAAGTAGATGTTCTTCTCTGGCAAGAAATCATAGATAGGGACGTCGTCTTCAGTCCTGATCCTTGGAAGATGATCAGCTACTCCATTCTCAATTCCTTTTTTATCTCTGATCTCAATATCAAACTCTTGAAGCAGTAAAATCCATCTCAACAGTCTTGGTTTGGCATCTTTCTTCTGCATCAGGAACTTGAGAGCAGAATGGTCAGTATGCACAATCACCTTAGCTCCAACCAGGTACTGTCGAAATTTTTCAAATGCAAACACCACAGCCAGCAGTTCCTTCTCTGTAGTTGCATAATTCTTCTGTGCTTCATCAAGAGTTATGCTTGCATAATAGATGGCATGAAGCTTCTTCTCTTTTCTCTGACCCAAGACAGCGCCCACAGCAAAGTCTGAGGTTGCACAGTGGGAGCACTCACTAAAGCCTGCTTGATATGCTGAAAGGCTGAATGACACTCTGCAGTAAAGTCAAACTTTACATCCTTGCAAAACAGAGCTGTGAGTGGTCTTGCAATCTTGCTAAAATCCTTGATAAATATTCTGTAGAATCCAGCATGTCCCAGAAAACTCCTCACTGATTTCATATAATTTGGTGGCTGCAGACTTGTCATCACCGTAATTTTCGCTCTGTCAACCTCAATGCCTTCTCCAGAAACTCTATGCCCCAGTACAATCCCATCTCTGACTATAAAGTGGCACTTTTCCCAGTTCAGAACCAGATGCTTCTCTTCACATCTTGCAAGCACTTGACAGAGGTTGTCAAGGCAGTCTTTAAGGGAGGAGCCATACACTGAAAAATCATCCATGAAGACCTCCATAAACTTCTCAATCATATCAGTGAAGATGGAAAGCATGCACCTCTGAAAGTTGCAGGAGCATTACAAAGTCCAAATGGCATTCTGCGATATGCAAAGGTGCCATAGAGACAAGTAAATGTGGTCTTCTCCTGGTCATCTGGGTGAATAGGGATCTGAAAGAAGCCAGAGTAACCATCCAGGAAACAGTAGTAGGAGTGATTTGCCAACCTCTCCAGCATCTGATCGATGAATGGCAATGGGAATTGATCCTTCCTTGTTGCAGCGTTGAGCTTTTTGTAGTCAATGCACATCCTGTGCCCAGTGATGGTCCTTGTAGGGATCAGCTCATTCTTCTTATTTTTCACGACTGTGACTTGGAACCACATGTACTGGACTGACCCAAGTACTGTATGAGATGGGGTAGATGATCCCAGCAGATAGAAGCTTCATGATTTCCTTCTTGACTACATCCTGCAGATTTGGATTCAATCTCCTCTGGTTCTCAAGGTGTATCCTGTGCATGCACAACTCTGGAGAGATACCTGAAATGTCATCAAGAGAGTAGCCAAGAGCTTTGCAAAATGTGCGTAGCTTGCTTAGCAGTAAAGTGAGCTCTGCATTGTTTAAGGAAGCACTAACAATAACATGATATGTAGAGTTAGATCCCAGAAAAACATATCTTAGACCTACAAGGAGCTGTTTGAGTTTGATTTTTGGAGCTTTTTCTTCACTCTAATCGCCCAGTTTTGCAGATTTTACAGAAGTCTCAACCAGTTCCTTTAGTGCTACCAGCTGCATAACTTGTTCACTTGCATCCAACATCTTGATATACCCAGCAGTAATGTCATCTAGATGCTCTGTTTCTTCTGCAGAAACTGTCAACGCTCTCTCCAAGGGGTATGTGGGATGCATCTCCTGAAAGATCTCTTCTGCAAGGCTGGTGAGGGAGTCTACATAGAATGTGTGACCATCTATTGTTGGCCTCTTCATCAGCTTATCCATGTCAAAGTTCATCACCAAATCGCCCACATTAAGGGCTATGCTTCCTTTCCTGACATCTATTATGGCGTCTGCAGTGGCTAGGAATGGTCTTCCCAAGATCTGAGAGTCTTTTGGTTCTTCTCCATAAGCTAGAACCACAAAGTCTGTAGGGATCATGCAGTCTCCCACCTTGACTGGTACATCTTCCAGTATGCCTTCATGGATCCTCACAGATCGATCTGCTAGGATAAGAGACATCCTAGTTGGCTGAAAATCTGTCATGCCTACGCTGACAGCAACTGAGCGAAGCATCAGATTAACACTTGACCCCAAATCACATAAAGACCTCTCAAACCTCTCAGAAAAGATTGTGCAGTCTAGGACAAAGCTCCCAGGATCTGTTAGCTTCTCTGGTATCTTGTTCTGTATCACTGCACTGACCTATTCTGAAATCAACATTGACCCTTGCTCAAGCCCCAAATTCTTGGTCATCATCCTTTTCACATATTTCCTGATCACAGGAATAGTCCTTATAGCATAAATCAAAGGAATCTCCACCACAAGCTTATCCATGATAGCTTTGATCCTAGCATCCTCCAGTTCCTGTTTAGACTTCTTTTGGTTCCTTGGGTAAGGTATCTTTGGCTTGTAAACTCTTTCTTCTGCGTTTTCTGAAGTCTGAACAATCGCAGGTTGCTTCTGTGAAGAGTGTCGATCGACACCAAGTGGTGGGTGTCGATCGACACTCATCTCTGCATCTGGTGTCGACATTCCAATGTGCTCCTTGTCGACCTTGATTGACATCTCTCCGCCTAGACTCGAAGAGTCGGGAAAATCCTCTGGTGTCGATCAACACTGAGTGATGGGTGTCGATCGACACCGCTCAAATTGACACCGCTCAAAACTAGCAAAATCATCTTCTTCAAACTCTTGGAGTTGCTCGAAATCTCCTGCACTAAGACCCTTCTTCTGCACTGGTTGCAGATTCTTTCCACTCCTCAGCGTGATGGCGTTGACAGAGTGTCTTGGGTTGGTATTTGTTCTTCCTGGAAGGAACCCATCTTGCCTTTTCATAGCTCCATCAGTTTGAGCAACTTGAGTATCAAGAGTTTTGACATGGGTGTTCAGGGCTTCGAATTTGCCATTCAAATCCTGGTAGAGAGCATTAATCTTCCAATTGAAGTCAACTGTAATCTTTTGCTGACCCTCTAGTAGCTGTGCAAGCATAGCTTCCATCTTACTTGAAGCTGATGGTGCAGGTGGTGACTGATAAGAAGAGGAACCATAGTTCCTAGTGAATCTGTTGTTCTGGTAAGGCTTCTGATATTTAGTCTTCTGAAACTGAGGCTTGAGAGTGTAACCAGAAGAATTCTGGTTTCCTGTGATGTTGCTCCTCTGATTATTCCCACTGAATCCTCTGTTTCCTTGCTGATTGTTGTACCTTTGACCCTGAAAACCAGCCCCATTGATGTAGTTGACATCTTCTTCTTCAATCTCCTCAGCTGGCTCAAATGTCTCCACTTCAGCAGAAAACCGAGCAGATTTCTTTCCCACCAAAAGGTTATGAACAGAGTCCAGCTTAGCCTTCATCTCAGCAGCAAATCGATTGTCCCCAACATTCCCAGCCATTTTTTGTCTCTCAAAATCAGCATTCTTTGTACAGTTGCTGGAAGCCAAGTTCTCTATCAATGTGATGGCGTCAGCTGGGACTCTAGTGTTGAAGTTTCCATTGCTTGCAGCATCCAAAGCCATCTGGTATCTCTAATCAATGCCTCTGAAAAAGATACCCAACAACTGCACCTCATTGTAGCCATGATGTGGGCAGTCTCTCTGATATAACTTGAACCTCAGCCATGCTGTCTTGAAAGCTTCTATATGACCTTGAGAGAAGGAAGCAATTTTCGTCTTCAACTCCTCTGATCTTGCATCATCATAGAAGTTGTTGAGAAAAGTGTTCTTGGTGACCTCCCAAGTGGTCAAAGAGCCAGACTCTAATTGTTTCAGCCAATGAGCTGCATCTCCTCCCAAAGAGTAGGGAAATAGCTTGCAGAATAGGAAATCATTGCTGACTCCATTGGCTTTAACACTAGTAGCCATATCCTCAAACCTCTCTGTGTGGTCCATAGGATGCTCATGTGGAATCCCATGGAAAGGGTGCTGACCCACAAGCTGGTAGTAGGCAGGCTTGAGTTCAAAGTCATTCCTCTGAAAGGCAGGAGGGCGGATTGTAGCTCTATTTGCATAGAACTGATCAGGCCTGTTGTGATATCCAAGGGTCCTCTATTGAAAACACCCAGCAGCATTTCGAGCAGATTGTTGTTGCACATTCTGAGCAACTGGTGGCATAACTTGTTCCTCAATCACAACGCCATTCTCATCTATCCTATGCCCTTCCTCATTCCTTCTGTTTCCTTCCCTGTCAACTAAATGACCCTCAACATCTGTCCTCAAAACAATCGGTCCAACCTTCTTAGATTTCTTCTTGGCTTTTCTGATGGTTCTTTCCAACTTGGCAAGTTCGTCGATGCCTAAGGTCACAAGCTCTTTGTCTTTGTTGCTTCGGGTACTGCGATTATGCATACACCTGAAACAAACATCAGAGAAGTAACAGAAATTTAGCGAACAGAAAGTAAAATCTTAGTCAAAATTCTAAAACTAAAAATCTGACGGTAATAACTAAGTCCCCGGCAACAGCGCCAAAATTTGATATGCTCAAATTATCCTTTAGAGCTACTCTCTCAAATTAAGAGATCACTGTAGTACTTAGGGGTCAAATCCACAAGGACTTAAGAATGTTATACAACAGACTTTAAGTTCAAATATAGCTAAGTGATCGATAACTAGTAAAACGAAATGGCAAATAAAAGTAGCAAGAGCAGGTGCGGATTATAAGTTCTTTAAATCAATGAGATGAAGCGCTAGGCAATGGGAAATTCACAGGTTGACATAAATCGCAGACTACAAACTGAAAGGATTATTTGATAAAACTGTTCTAGAACTCGAAAACACGAATGTGAAACCAATCGACTTCCGTCGCAGAGATTATCTATGATCAGATTCTAGAATTCCAAATTCCTTTGCAAATTCTAACAACCTAAACAAGCATTATGGTTCAGGTTCGATATGTTCACAAAATCACTAATCCAAATTCCTTTGCAATTAGTTATTTTTTCGTCTAAGATGGTGATTAATAATGTTTTCACATCTATTAAACAACCTAAGATCTGATTTCTAGGTGATCAATCTTAAAACCAGTGTTAAAGCAATATAGATGAAGAACCATTAGATTTATCTTTCCAGTTTTGCAGTTCTAACTATTTATTATCAACCTTTGAATAACCCAAAACCTAACTAGCAAATTACTCAGACATAGAAATTGAAATACAAATCATGACTGAATAATATTGCATTAAAAGATAGAGTAAAAGACAATGGGGGTTCAAAATTCTTCTCTAATAGAGTACAACTTTGTCTCTCCAAAAGCTCTGAATCTAAACTCTCTCTTAGTCTCAATGAAAACTAGACAATCGCCTAACAATGGTTTTCAAAACCTAAATACATCTCTAAACACGACTAGGGTAAGTTTGCAAATAATAGGAAATTTTTGGGCCAAGTTGCAATTCTTCAAAAGAGTTTTTATGGCTTCTTTGCGCATCCAGAACGGTGTCGATCGACACCAAGGAGTGGTGTCGATCGACACGTTGCTCCAGAATGCTCTCCGACTTGGTATTTTCAGCATCATCTTCAACATAGCTCCAAAAGGCTCCAAAATCCACAATTATACTCCAAACGTACCTCGAACTGCAAAGACTTGAAATGACTCGAAAAATACCAAAAAGACTCTAAAAACAAGACTTATATCATGGTCAAAAAACCAAAAAAACCATGATATATCACTGAGCCTTCAAGGCACTCTTCTCACATAGCTGGCCGTAGAAGAGGAAGGAAGAGAAGAGCTTCTCATTCGCCAATGCGGAGCCCTTCCCAAGAAAGTGAGAGCCAAGACTCTCACACTTCTGAAACCTAAGGTACTCACTCTCAAACCATTGTAAATACCACATCAGTTTTTTAAAATTTTCTTTTTAAGTTATTGGTTGAATATTGCCTCATTTTGTATTTTTATTACACAAGGATTGTGTAATTTAAGTGTGGGGGAGGGTTTGTGAGACTAATGATATTTTTGCATTCTTGTTGCATTTAGTTTAAATTTTTGATTTTCAGTTCAAGCATATAGATCATCTTTCTTCATTTTAGAAAATTCATGCATCATTTGCATCATCTAAGGCATAGAAAATCTAAAAAAAAAACAAAAACCATTTCTCAAAAACAGAGTGTCATTTGCATTCATGTAGGACTGAGTCTAGTTGCATTGCATTCATTTAGGATTGCTTGTGCTTAAAGTGGGAGCAATGATAGATAAATCCATGAGATATGATGTTGTTTAGATTAGACCAATGCCCTTGTTCCTAATTGTTTGATGCATCTGGTGAAGCACTTGAAATAAGGCTGAACTACTCTTTGAAGTTATGATTTGAAACTCTTGTTTGAAGTTGAAGCTTGCTTGAAATGATCTCAACCTTTATCTAAGAAGAACCATAAATTGAATTTTAAATTATCATGTCTTGTGCATTGCATTGTCATCATGAATACCATATACATATTTGGATTTTTTTTCTCCCTTTTAATCACTCTTGTGGGTCCAAATAGATTTTTCCCACCATTAATCTTAACCTCCTTTCAAGCCAAAAATCTTTAGTGAGTGTTTGTGCGGCCTCTTCTTTGTGATTGTGCTAAGTAAAAAGTGTTGGATTAGGAGCTATAAGGGATCTCTTTCATTGTAGAACTAGCTCACCCTCTTGAGATTGATAGACTAGGATGTTTGGGTTATTAAAGAGATGGGTTTGGGATTCTCAGTTTTGGGTTTTACAAGAAGAGAAAAATGGGAAAGAAATCAAGGTGACAAGAAGGAGTGCAAGTCAAGAAAATCTTGGAAATGGTTTGGTGAAATCAAATGGCGCCTGATATACTCATATATTTTGCATATTTAGCATGCATTTAGAGTAGTTTTCATGCATACATCTTTCATAATAGGCTAGTTTGCACCATTTATCACATTTTAGGTCCTAGAACACTTTGCATTAGCATTTTGCATATTCCTTGCATTCTTGCATCATATTCAGGTTGTTTTGGATACACTGGAGCTATGGAGGGTGCATGGACATGCTAAGGATCGAAAGGGAGCCTATAGATACGTGAAGGAACTCAGCCATGCAGCAAAGGAACCGGGATCGAGGCGCAGATCGAGCTAGGCAGGTCGATCTATACGAGATGAACCTCAAGATCGAGACACTTGGGTCGTTTCAAGCAAAAGGAGCGAGGTCAAGATCGACCAAGGTGATCAAACGTGAGTACGGACACGGGAACTAAGCCTGGGAAGAACGAGGGCCAGATCGAGGTCACGACTAGATCATCCGAGGATCGACCAGAAGATCGATCGAAGCACCCGATCCACCCTACTGAATCGACCCGAAGATCGAGCGAGAGAAGACGTTCTACGAGAAAGATCGAGTAAGAGATCGACTGCTCAGATCGATCTCGGAACCTTATCCGGACAGCTTATGTTTTGGATTTTAGTGGGGGGGGGGACCATTTCCTTTGTCTACCCTATTTTGGGAGCAAGGCAGGACAATACATATTGCCTCCTCCTTGTTTTAGTTTTCATCTTATCTTTATGCTTTGAAAAACTGCCATTGTTTAAGTTTTAAGCTTTTGTTATTTTGTAGAACTTTAATCCGTTTTTAATCTATGTATTTCTCTTAAATCTTGCTTGCTTAGTAGTTTAATCATGCTTATCTTTCTTTTCTTTGCATTTTTGTGTGTTTTAATCATGTGTAGCGAGTAGTCATTTATGGGTTTAAGGTTGAGGTGATTAAGGGGTTAAAGGGTTTAAGCTTTGGTCTTTTTCTTGCTCTTAACTTAATCTCTTCTTGGATTTGGGGGTTTTAATGCCTAGAGAGTCTTGGGAAAGATCTCTTTGATCTCAGAGATTTCCTTACCTTAGCAGGATTCAGGAGATCCCTTAAACCCAAATCCAAGAGACTAGCTCATCTTTTCCCAAACGCCATGGATGCTTAGGGAGCTAGTTAAGCCATATTTTGAGATCTATGCTTCATGTTCTTCACCCTTTCTTTCCACCATACACCATGGGTTAGGAAGAAAGGTCGAGGAAAGGATTTATACCACATGCCATGGCTAAATCTAGCTCTAGTTTCTCAAGGCTTAGAGATAGCACTCAAATGTGTAGATCTTTGTTTTCAAACCCAAAGCTTGAATCTTGAACCCTCTTAAGCATGACCCTCAACCTTGAATCCTCTTTTAGCATTCAAAAACTCAAAGTAATCATTTCCTAGTTTTAAAGTTTGCATCTTTTGCTCTAGTTTCTTAAAAATCATTTCCTAGGTTGTTAGAACTTCTCTTTTCTGTTTATCTGTAGCTTTAGAATTTTAAAAATTAGTAGTCTTGTATTTTAAATTCTTAGAAGTCATCTGCTAGTTGTTTAACCCTTCAGTAGGGATTTTAAAATAGTTTTAGTGGTAATTTAGTAGTTGCATTAAGTTTCCATAGATTTTCTTCTCAAATAATCCGGTTTTCACTTAGCTTTAAAAAGCTCTTGCATTCCTAGTATCTTTCATCATACCTAAGCTGGATTGACACCTCTTGCACTATACTACAGCTATATTGTGCTTTAGGCTTTGAAGCACCCAATCCACCCTACCGAATTGACCCGAAGATCGAGCGAGAGAAGACGTTCTACGAGAAAGATCGAGTAAGAGATCGACTGCTCAGATCGATCTCGGAACCTTATCCGGACAGCTCATGTTTTGGATTTTAGTGGGGGAGGGGGGGGGGGGGACCATTTCCTTTGTCTACCCTATTTTGGGAGCAAGGCAGAACAATACATATTGTCTCCTCTTTGTTTTAGTTTTCATCTTATCTTTATGCTTTGAAAAACCGCCATAGTTTAAGATTTAAGCTTTTGTTATTTTGTAGAACTTTAATCTGTTTTTAATCTAAGTATTTCTCTTAAATCTCGCTTGCTTAGTAGTTTAATCATGCTTATCTTTCTTTTCTTTGTATTTCCGTGTGTTTTAATCATGTGTAGCGAGTAGTCATTTATTGGTTTAAGGTTGAGGTGATTAAGGGGTTAAAAGGTTTAAGCTTTGGTCTTTTTCTTGCTCTTAACTTAATCTCTTCTTGGATTTGGAGGTTTTAATGCCTAGAGAGTCTTGGGAATGATCTCTTTGATCTCAGGGATTTCCTTACCTTAGCAGGATTCATGAGATCCCTTAAACCCAACATCCTTTCCCAAACGCCATAGATGCTTAGGGAGCTAGTTAAGCCATATTTTGAGATCTATGCTTCATGTTCTTCACCCTTTCTTTCCACCATACGCCATGGGTTTGGAGGAAAGGTCGAGGAAAGGATTTATACCACACTCCATGGATAAATCTAGCTCTAGTTTCTCAAGGCTTAGAGATAGCACTCAAATGTGTAGATCTTTGTTTTCAAACCCAAAGCTTGAATCTTGAACCCTCTTAAGCATGACCCTCAATCTTAAATACTTTTTTAGCATTCAAATACTCAAAGTAATCATTTCCTAGTTTTAAAGTTTGCATCTTTTGCTCTAGTTTCTTAAAAATCATTTCCTAGATTGTTAGAACTTCCCTTTTCTGTCTGTCTTTAGCTTTTGAATTTTAAAAATTAGCAGTCTTGCATTTTAAATTCTTAGAAGTCATCTGCTAGTTGTTTAACCATTCAGTAGGGATTTTAAAATAGTTTTCGTGGTCATTTAGTAGTTGCATTTAGTTTTCATAGATTTTCTTCTCAAATAATCCGGTTTTCACTTAGCTTTATAATGCTCTTGCATTCCTAGTATCTTTCATCATACCTAAGCTGGATTGACACCTCTTGCACTATACTACAGCTATATTGTGCTTTAGGCTTTGATTCAAACTAGACCTTAAAAACTTAGTTATCAAATGGCGCCGTTGCCAACTTGGGTTTAGTTTGAAAGTATTAGGATTTGGAGCTTAGTAGAGACTAAGTCTTTATTTTTACTTTGGTTACTAATCTATCTACCTTCCTACTTGTCTTCTCAGGTACATGAATTTGAGGTCTAGTGGTGACAACAATCTACTACAACCTCTAGACAACATTCATCAACTTGGAAGTGCAAGGCTAAGAAGGGCAGTAGAACAAGCACCAGACTTTGAGGAGATATTGCAACCGGATAGTCTTGATTTTGAGGGTATGGCTGAGCAAGACCAAGCTGAGGCTCCACCTCACCGTGCTTCTGCTGGAAGGGGTAATGGAAATCCCAACCACGCCCTAAGGCAACCAAGGATCATTGGTGCGGGTGATGCTCCAAACACTCATCACAACCGTTTTGGCATCACTCCTCCACCGGTGCTAAACAACAACTTCGAGGTTAAGCCAGGCTTTGTCTCAATGGTGCAGAACAACAAGTTCCATGGACTTGCAATGGAGGATACCTTGGAGCATTTAGACAACTTTGAGCAAGTGTGTGGAATGATCAAGATCAATGGCATCTCGGAGGACAGCCTCAAGCTTAGGCTTTTCCCTTTCTCACTTGGGGATAAAGCAAGGCATTGGGAGAAGACCTTACCTCAGGGAACTATAACCTCATGGGCTGATTGAAAGAAGGCATTTCTGTCTAAGTTCTTCTCAAGCACAAGAACAGCTCGGCTAAGGAGTGAGATTAGCGGTTTTACACAAAGGCAGAATGAGACCTTTAGTGAAGCAATGGAGCGGTTCAAGGACTATACCATTGCATGTCCTCATCATGGTTTCACTGAGGAGACACTCTTGAGCACCATCTATAGAGGAGCTCTTCCCAAGATTCGAATGCTCCTAGACACGGTGAGTAAAGGGAACTTTCTTGGACAAGATGTAGAAGCGCGAACGGAGCTTATTGAGAATCTTGCTTTGAGTGATGGCAACTACGCTGAAGACTATGATAGAGCACCTAGAGGATCCGACCTTGAGGCACACAAGAAGGAGCTGAAATCACTTCATGAAAAGATTGACAAGTTGGTACTTGCAAATCAAAAGCATGTACACTTTGTGGGAGAGGCTACGGACGTTCTAGAGGAGTTAGAGCTGAGACAAGAGGAAGCAAATTGGGTTGGAGGCCAAAACTATACTAAGCCACATCGCTATGTTCAAGGGTATCAAGGCAACAACAACCTGTCTTACCGAAGCACCAATGTGGAGAACCCTAAGGACCACGTGTACCCTCCACAACAAGGAAAACCTTTTGTTCCTTACAAAAAAGGTGGGTTTACACAAAACAGTGGGTACCAAGGGCAGAGACAATGCAACTTCCAAGGCCAGCAACAGCAAGTGAACAAAGGCTACCCTCCTGGTTTCATGCCTCAGCAGCAACAAGCTCAACTGCCACCTCAAGATCCGGTACAAGCTATGTTCCAACAGTTACTTCAAGGACAAGCTACTACAAATCAAAAGTTTGTTGATATGAACAATAGGCTGGACTCTTCTGAGGGGGGGGGGGAGTAATCTCTCAAAGGATCAAGAGATCACCTTTGACAATGTCTACATTGCAAGGCCAATGAAAGGCAAAGAAGCGGGTTTGAAGAAAAAAGTGGAGGAAGTTAGCAAGGAGAAAGAAGCTTTCGTGCCTCCACCTTACAAACCGAAGCTCCCCTTCCCTGGACGTTTCAAGAAGCAGTTGATTGAGAAGCATAAAGCCTCGGTTGAGAAGCACATAAGGAACGTTGAGATCAAACTGCCGTTGGTTGATTATTTGGCTATGATGCCAAAATATGCCAAGTTTTTGAAGGATACTCTTGCTAAGAAGGATAAAGAGAGTGAAGAAGTCTTGGTATTGAGTCAATAATGCAGTGCAATCATCCACAAGGAGATAGCACCAAAGAAGCTAGGAGATCCGGGGTCATTCACTATACCTTGTGCACTAGGCCCTTTGAAATTTGAGAGTT
This sequence comes from Thlaspi arvense, assembly GCA_911865555.2. NCBI lineage: Eukaryota > Viridiplantae > Streptophyta > Magnoliopsida > Brassicales > Brassicaceae > Thlaspi > Thlaspi arvense. Next base: position 10,466,123 of record OU466862.2, on the reverse strand, counting down.
GCCGAAGTGATCTTGGTGCAAGCATTAATCTTATGACTCACTCTATTGCCAAAAATCTAGGCTTCACCAAGTTTAAGGAGTGTAGAATCTCACTCATTCTGGCTGGCTGAAGTATAAGACTCCCTGTAGGCATGCTTGAAGACTTACCCGTGAGGATTAGCAATGTGAATGTGCCAACAGATTTTGTAGTGCTAGAAATGGATGAGGAACCAAGAGATCCTCTAATCCTTGGTAGACCCTTTCTAGCAACTGCTGGAGCCATCATAGACGTGAAGAATGGCAAGATTTCTCTACACCTTGGCAAAGACATCAAGCTGAACTTTGACATCAATGAAGTCTTGAAGAAGCCAACGATTGGTGGACAAGCGTTCTACATTGAAACTTTGGATGAATTGGCTGATGAGTTTCTTGAAGAATTTGCACAAGAAGATCATCTACAGCTGGCTTTGACAAAGGAGTGTGGGAAGTATGGTTTCTTGAGTGAAAAAACCCAGGAGTATGTACGCATCCTTGATTCTCACAAGGTTGTGAAAGAAGATGAAGGCGAGTGCCTAGAGATTGACCTAGAGATTGATTATATTACTTGATCCAGGAAAGAGATCGATGAGACAATCGAGCGAGGCAACTCGATCTGTTTAGAGAACGACCTCGTGAATCGATCTCCTGCTCGATCCATATCCAATCGAGCAAGTGAATCGAGAGAGTGCAATCGATCCAGCCTAGAACAAGGGAGCGATCGACTGGTTGACTCGATCTCTGCGGTTGGAACGGTCCAAGATGGCAGCTTAAGAGCTCATAACTCGGGTTCAGAAAAGGCGAATGAAGACAGCAACATCAACACCAGCCAGGAGGAGGACTGGAGTGAGCTGCTAGCCCCAAAGGTGGACCTAAAGCAGCTTCCAAATGGGCTAAGGTGCGCTTTCTTGGGACCGAATGATACTTATCCGGTCATTGTGAATGAAAATCTAAGTGACGATGAGTTAGACTCACTCCTTAAGGAGCTGATGAAGTATAGAAGGGCCATTGGGTACTCTCTCAGTGACATCAAGGGCCTTTCACCAATGCTTTGTACTCATAGGATTCACTTAGATAATGAAAACACATCTTCCATTGAGCATCAAAGACGTTTGAACCCAAATTTAAAAGAAGTGGTCAAGAAAGAAATCTTAAAACTCTTAGAAGCTGACGTGATATACCCTATCAGTGATAGCACATGGGTATCTCCGGTCCATGTGGTACCAAAGAAAGGGGGTATCACGGTTATAAAAAATGAAAAAGATGAGTTAATTCCTACAAGAACAATAACTGGACATAGAATATGTATTGATTATAGGAAACTTAACTCAGCCACTAGAAAAGATCATTTCCCTCTTCCCTTCATTGATCAAATGCTAGAAAGATTAGCTAATCATCCATACTACTGTTTTCTTGATGGCTATAGCGGTTTTTTTCAAATACCCATTCATTTTAATGACCAAGAGAAAACCACTTTCACATGCCCCTATGGTACCTTTGATTATCAAAGGATGCCATTTGGGTTATGTAATGCACCAGCAACCTTTCAAAGGTTTATGATGTCTATTTTCTCTGACCTTATAAAGGAAATGGTAGAGGTTTTCATGGATTATTTTTATGTATATGGTGCTTCTTTTGGTGGTTGTTTGTCAAATCTTTGCAGGGTTCTCAAGAGATGTGAGGAGACAAACTTGGTGCCAAATTGGGAAAAGTGGCACTTTATGGTGAGGGAAGGCATTGTACTTGGGCACAAGATTTCTGAGAATGGGATTGAGGTTGACAAAGCCAAGATAGAGGTTATGATGAGCCTAGAGCCGCCGGTTAATGTGAAAGGGATTATGAGCTTCTTGGGGCATGCTGGCTTCTACAGGCGGTTTATCAAGGATTTCTCCAAGATAGCACGTCCTCTTACAAGGCTACTGTGCAAAGAAGCCGAGTTCATCTTTGATGAAGAATGCCTTCAAGCCTTTAAGACCATCAAAGAAGCCTTAGTCACCGCGCTTATAGTTCAAGCTATGGATTGGGATTTGCCCTTTGAGATTATGTGAGACACAAGTGACTATGCCGTGGGTGCTGTCTTGGGTCAGAGGAAGGATAAGAAGCTGCATGTGATCTACTATGCAAGCCGTACCTTGGATGATACGCAAGTGAAGTATGCAACCACTGAGAAAGAGCTTCTAGCCGTGGTCTTTGCTTTTGAGAAGTTTAGGTCTTACTTGGTGGGTTCTAAGGTCATTGTATATACTGAACATGCTGCCTTGAGGTACATATACTCCAAGAAAGACACCAAACCGAGACTCTTAAGGTGAATCCTTCTCTTGCAAGAGTTTGATATGGAGATCAAGGATAAGAAGGGTATAGAGAACGGTGTAGCGGATCATCTTTCAAGGATGAGGGTGAACGATGTCTTTTCTTTGGACGACTCACTCCCTGAAGAGCAGCTTATGGTGGTTAACACCGTGGTATGTGCAAGGCTAGAGGAGAAGTTTGAAGAAGTCTTGAGCTTCAAGGAAGAGGATCTACCATGGTATGCAGATATAGTTAATTACTTGGCTGGTGGAGAAGAGCCTACTCACCTGGACCACTACCATAGGAAGAAGTTCATGAGGGACATCTCTCACTACTTTTGGGATGATCCTTATCTGTACAAGAGGGGTGTGGACAGCATATACCGAAGATCTGTCACAAGTGGAGAGGCAAGAGACATTCTTCTCCATTTCCATGTTATGTCTTATGGTGGGCACTTCACATCGTTCAAAACAGCTACAAAGGTTCTACAAGCCGGGTTTTGGTGGCCTACACTCTTCAAGGATGCACATGAGTTTGTAAAATCGTGTGAAGCTTGCCAAAAGTCCGGGAACATAACCAAGAGGAATGAGATGCCGTAGGTACCTATCTTTGAGGTGGATGCCTTTGACGCTTGGGGGATTGATTTTATGGGTCCATTCCTATCATCATACGGTAACAAGTATATCCTAGTGGCAGTAGACTATGTGTCTAAGTGGGTGGAAGACATAGCTTCACCAAGTAATGATTTAAGGGTGGTGGTCAAGCTTTTCGAGACTATCAATTTCCCAAGGTTTGGAGTTTCTAAGGTGGTGATTAGTGATGGAGGCAGCCACTTCATCCACAAGATTTTTGAGGGTCTTTTGAGGAAGTATGGAGTTAAACACAAGGTAGCCACGCCTTATCACTCTCAAACCAGTGGCCAAGTGGAGGTTTCGAATAGGCAAATCAAGACTATCCTAGAGAGAACCGCGGGAGTAACCAGAAAAGATTGGGCAAGCAAGCTTGATGAAGCTCTTTGGGCTTATAGAACGGCTTTCAAGACTCCCATTGGTACCATGGTACCATGCCTTTTAACCTCCTCTATGGTAAGTCTTGTCACCTCCCTGTGGAGTTAGAGCACAAAGCTCTTTGGGCTGTGAAGCAAGTGAACTTCAGTCTCAAGACGGCACAAGAGAGAAGACTGGTGCAACTTCATGAGCTTGATGAATTGAGGTTGGATGTTTATGAAAGCGCCAAGATCTACAAAGAGAGGACCAAAGCCATGCATGACAAGAAGCTGGTGCTTAAGGAGCTCAAAGAGGGAAGCCTGGTTCTGCTCTACAACTCGCGTTTGAAGTTGTTCCCTGGGAAGCTCAAGTCTAGACTGAGCGGTCCGTTTGAAATAAAAGAAGTGCTACCGTATGGGGCGGTTACATTGGTTGGCAAGAGTGGAGAAAGTTTCACGGTGAATGGGCATAGAGTCAAGCCCTGTATGGCAAGTGAATGCAGCAAGGAGAGCACCACGTTGCTTCTCCAAGACCCCCCTCTAGCCTAAACCAAGTAAAGTCAAGCTAAGAGACGTAAAATAAGCGCACTTGGGAGGTATTCCCATGACTATCATTGTACATATTTTTGATTTCTTTCTGTTTCAATTTTATGCTTTTTAGTTTAAGTGTGTAGGTATAAGGAGATGGGAACCGGAGATCATGATCTTGGAGTCAGCAAGGAAAGGAAAGGAGAAACAGAGGCAAAAGATCGAGTGATAGATCGACCTGTCCTGGCTCGATCTTTACTAGATCGAGCTAGTGACTCGAGTGAAGTCACTCGATCTAGATGAGATCGAGTAGACAATCGAGTAAGTCAGTCTATTGCGAGAGGATGACCCACCCATACGTTTAGCTTGAAATGCAAACGGGGTGTGGATTGACTGGTCTCACTCAATCCTCGAACTGGATCGATCAGTTCACTCGATCAGCTCACTCGATCCTTGCCAAAACGACCTCGAAATCGATCAAGGAGCTCGATCTAAAGAGCATGGCCATAACCACGTGGAATCTTGGAACGAGGAGCAGACTCGATCTAAGGCTCGATTCAAATCAGATCGAACCACCAATCGAGCAAGCCTCTCGATCACATACAGAATGGGCATGAGATCGAGGTCAAGATCGACCAATTTGACTCGATCTCATGCCGAGGTTGGTTTTAACTTTCCCCCTCCTTTCTCTTTCCCTCCACTTTTTGAATTTGAATTTTGGTCAAGACAAGCATCTTTGACCATGAAAGATGTGCGTTGACCACAGTTTTCAGAAACCACTTGCATGCATCCATATATTTTTGTCTTTATAACCACCTTGCATCCACACTCTCTTCACATTGCATTTCGAAACTGATTTTTAGAAAGAGAGAGTGTGAGTTCGGTTTTTAAAGACATATAGCATCTTCTCAACTTCCCTTTTCAAAGGTATTTTCGAAATTTCTTGAATTTCGTGTTTGAGTTTTTAAGAAAATTTCCTTTTTGTTAAGTTGGTTGAATGTTATTTGCTAGGGATTATGATGAATTTTTAAAAATATCTAAATATTAGGGAAATTTTCTTGATTTAGCCTTATCTCAAGAGATTTTTATCTTCTATTTAATTGATAAATTTTAGAAAATCTCCAAAAATCTAGGCTTTATGTTTATAGTTTTTCTCTCTTGCCTTAACTTTTTCTCTTAATCGCCGCCTATACTCATCTTCTCTTTGAGAACTTGTGTTTCAGGTACCATGGTACCAAAGAAGAGAAGCAGAGACTTGACAACTCAAGAGGAGACTCAACAAGTGGTTGAAGAAAGGGTTAGATGGAGTAAGGAAGAGAAGAAGGCAAAGAAAAGGCTTGAGAGGCTGCGGTTTGAACCTACGAAGTTTGCAAGCAGGGATCTCTTGGAAAGGCTAGGCTTGTTGGAGGATTTCGACAAGCTGCTCAAGGACATGGGGCTTGCGTGCCTATCACGGATAGACTGCCCTACTTACCCCAAGGCAACGCTTGACTTCCTCTCTACCTTGAACTTCTCATATGAAGATCCAAGCATTCAAGCTCCCTCTAAGGGTCACGTCACATTCAAGATCAGGAAGCAAGCTTACCACCTCTCCATCAGCGAGCTATGCCAAGCCTATGGTCTCAATGCTGCAGCTAAGCTTGTGGAGTTCCCACGGTTCACATCCGCCAATGATCTATGGTACGATTAGTGAAGACGACTACAAGGCCAATACAGCCAAGATCAAGAAGGTGCGAAACCCTGTTCTAAGATACGCCCTCAAGCTGCTAGCCAACACATTCAGTGGAAGATCCGTAGCTCCAACCGTTACCAAGAACAAGCTGTGCTTCCTCTTCCAAGGGATTAAGAAGGTTCTATGCGATGTTGAAGAGAATGATGAACCAGTGGAGGATGGGCTTGGAGACGACATCAACTATGGCTACATCTGAGCTTCTTCCTTGGTCAAGTACAAGGCTTGGGCGTTAAGGTGTAAGGCGAGCTCTGCACTCATAGGAGGCTTCCTCACACCTTTGTTTATACAAGCGGGAGTGCCCCTTCAAGAGTTTGAGCCTTGTGTGGAGCGTACTTACATGGATCAGACCTACATGAGCAACACCGATTCCTTGGGACCTACTCCAGCTCCAGGCTTCTATGCTTACTTGTTCTACAACAGTGATCATGAGAAGAAGGTTTGCATCCTGCCCAATACGGACGAAACCCACCTCCAAAGCATTGGTACAATTGAGTTATTACCGAGCGATGAAGAGTGCTTCGCGCCTCTTGGAACCGCAGCAGCCCCACCTCAGCTCACTCGCTCACCTTCAGAGTCACCTCTTACAGATGCTGAGATGCCACCAAGCTTTGATCTCCCCAAGCTAGACTATGAGCCACGCACAAAGGCTGAGAAGTTCCTTGCCTCGGTTGTTGAGATTCAGCGCAAGGTTAACAAGTGGCAAGGCAAGATGATCAAGAAGCTGGCCAAGAAGATCAAAGCTCTACAAGAAAGCTCATCTGAGGAGTCTTCGAGTGATGAGGTTGACCAACCGAAGAAAAGGAGGAGATCAACCGGAGGTGTGGAGATCCATGAGCCTCAAGGAAGTGATCAAGCTAGCCGCCGTTCTCTACATGAAGGCACAAGCAAGAGCAAGGACAAGGAGATCCTCCACGAAACTCCTAGAAAGAGCAGGAGGACTGGAGCAACCTCAAGCTCCAGCCATGCCTAGCTCCGAGGTACCAAAACTCAACCATTGTATATATCATGCATTTTTTTTTAATTTTTGCTTTGTGTTTTTGATCTCCTCTTAAATTTGTTTGACACCGAGACGGTGTCATTCAAGTTTTGGGGAGAGTGTGGGCTTTGACATGTTTTTATTTGGATCTTATTTTGTGTTAGCATCCTTGAGTCTTCATGCATTGCATTCACCTAAGTACATAGAAAATTACAAAAAAATCAGAAAAATTTTCAAAAAAAAATCATATAGATTGCATTTGCATTGTCAAATATATTAGGATTGAGTCTAGAATTTTAACCATTTAGGTTGTTTGCATTTGCATAGGGGGCAATGATGTAAAATTTTTTCCTTGTAAAGTGTTTTATGCTCATGAATTAGTTCAAGGCCCTAGTTAATAGTTCTTTGATGCTTTTCACAAACTTTGAAAGTAAGTTCTAACCACATTTGGATCATTTGTCTTGATTTTCGTGGCTTAATGATGTTATAGCATATTGCATACATTTTGCATACTCATTAGTTAGCTTTTCATGCATTTGTACCATGTTTTAGGTTAGATTGCATCACTTAGGGTCCTAGAGCATTCTTGCATCAGCATACGCATTTTCCTTGCATTTTGCATCACATTCAGGTTGTTTCTGGCTGCTTTGGAGTCGTCGAGGTTCGTGGGCGTGTTGAAGCTGATGTAGCAGTTCGTGGGAGCTCGGAAATATGCTAAGGACTAGAGATCGAGGAGCAGATCGAGCATGGCCGGTCGATCTAGAAGTTGATCGACCTAAAGATCAAGCCAACTAGGCGATCCAAGGAGAATGATCGAGACAGAGATCGAGTGAAGCAATCGATCAATCGGTACGAACGTAAATGATGCCATGCAGAGCGAGAGACAGATCGAGTACACCACTCGATCCAGCCAAAGATCGATACCGAGATCGGATGCAACACTCGATTCGCCGATGAAGATCGAGACCCAGATCGAGCCGAAGGCACGATGTCCGGATATGATCGAGAGAACCACTCGATCTTGGAGTCGATTTCTGTCCTTTCAACCGTTTTTGGCTGCTAGCGAAGGGGGGACCATTGGCTTGTTTGGGCATTTTAGGCAAGGCGGCGACGCCCTTTTTCGACAACTTTTTAGATCCTTATCTTTTTCCTTATGTTTTCTCTCTCGTTTTCGAAAGAACACCATTGTTGAAACTCGTTTTTCTCTTAAGCTTTTGTATTCAAATCGTTTCTGTTTAATCCAGTTTTTCTTTCATGTTTATCGTCTCGTTTATTATGCTTTGCTTGATTTACTCTATGTGTAGCGAGTAGTTACTTTGGGTTCGGGGTTGAGAGGATTAAGGGGTCAAAAGGGTTTCGATCTTGGTTTGTTTTTCTAAATGTTTTCAAAGGCTATCTCTTCTAAGGTGTTGAGATCTTAATGCTTGAAGACTCTCACGCCAAGAGCTTCATGATCCGAAAGGTTCCTTACCTTGACAGGATCCAGGAATCTCGGAAGATCACACCTTAGAGACTAGTTACCCCTACCCAAAAGCCATGGAAGTTTGGGGGACTAGTTAAGCCATTTATTTGAAATCTGTTTTCCTTGCCTTTCGACCTCTCTTTCCACCAAAAGCCATGGGTTTGGAGGAGAGGATGAAAGAGTGATCTATACCGAAAGCCACTGATAGATCTTGTTTTGTTTTCTAGGCTTAGAGATCCTCACCAAGTGAGTCGATCTAAAGTTTCAAACCCAAGGTCGAACCTTTGAAGCCCCTAACCATGAATCTCAACCCTAGGCCCTTTCTTTTAGCATCTTTACGTCTATTCTCATCTTTCGATTGATATCTGATAGCATCCTGGTCATTAGCTTTACTGTTCTTACGATTTTAGACGAGATCGATTGTTACTGCTCGATCTAGTGGTCAATCTCGTGGTCGATCCACTAGTCGAATTTTAATAATTCGAAGCTCTTTCCTTTAATTAATCCGTTTGTTTCTCGTGGTAGTTGCTTCCTTTCTAGTATTTTTAAAATAGGTTTCATTCTGTTTAGGTTGCTGCATCTAGTTCTTAGATATTTTCTCATAAACTTTCTCATTTTGCTTAGATTTGCTTTAGTCCTTGCATTCTCTGTGCATTCTCTATCTCCTAGAAGTGGATTGACTCTCTCTTGCTTGCTATACTACGACATTGCTTGCATTAGAGTTTGATAACCTCTCTGCATCATAAACCCGAGCTTAGAAAACGTTTATCAAATGGCGCCGTTGCCATTCTAGGACTGTTTAGAGAACATAGAGATTTGGGTCTTAGCAAAGACTAAGTCTTTATCTTTTTCAAGTTACTAATACTTTTACTCTCAAACGTGTGTTTTCAGGTACATGAATCTTCGTTCAAGGGGAGACAACAATCTTCTACAACCCTGAGACAACATTCATCAACTTGGTCACTCACGGAAAAGGAGAGTCAGAGAGCAAACAAGAGCCTTTGAGGAGATTGTTCAGCACGGTTTGGTTGACTTTGAAGCTATGGCTGAACACGAACATCCAGAAGGACCACCTCCAGCTCACGGGGCAGCAGGATGGGGCAATGGAAACCCCCTGTTGGAATTGTTTGCGGAAGTTTACAATAAAGGAGAGAAATGAATGAAGAACATGACGAACAAGAGAAAGAGGGTTAAGGAGGATTATTATTCCTTAAGTTAACTCATTACAATGATAGAAAGAGTCTATATATAGACTTATACAATGGTGAGTAACGGCTACATATGAAAGAGACACAAGGAATAAACAAGTGGATGTGGTCCTCACGGTGATAGTGACTGGTCAAGGGAAGCCTCCAACGTTCATATCCTTAAGTGTAACATGTGACCTTATCTTCTTTAGTTTAGAAACTAATGTGACCGTTGGTGTAGATAACAATGCCAACCATTCCCTTGCCTTGCACTCCACTTAGCTTGATATCATACCTTGCATCCCACTCTCGTCTATTTCCTTGAATGCCAAGTATGTGTACGGACACCATTCATCCTTCTGCTTTGATACTCCCCCTCAAGCTTTAACCATGGTGAATGGTTAGAGCTTGGAGCCATGAAGGATCACCTCATTAAAAACCTCAATGTAGAAAACCTCGTGGGACAAAACTACATTGAGGGAAAAAGAATGTGATCTCCACGGCTAGGTGAGCTCAAGCTGAGATATCAACGAGTCCCATCCTAGAGTGGATGAACTCGCTTGTCTTCTGGTTGACTGCCTTGGTGAAGATGTCAGCTAGCTGATCTGAACTCTTGGTGTAGCATGGGAGAATGACTCCAAGTTGCACTTGCTCCCTGACTTTATGACAATCCACCTCTATATGCTTGGTCCTTTCATGGAAGACCGAGTTTGATGCTATATGCATAGCCGCCTGATTATCACAATGCATTGTGATCGGTGTGCTTGTCTCTCGCCCGAGGTCTTTGAGGAGGTTTCTTAGCCACATTAGCTCGGTAGTTAGCCTTCTCATAGCTCGGTATTCCGCTTCGGCACTAGAGCATGCTACCACATTTTGCTTCTTGCTCTTCCAAGTGACTAGATTCCCTCCAATGAATGTGCAATAACCAGTAGTGGATCTTCTGTCTACACGGTCTCCTGCCCAATCTGCATCACAGTATCCTACTAGCTCTGAGCTTCCATTGCACCCCATCCAAATGCCATGACCAATCGTTCCTTGAACATAGCTGAGAATGCGCTTGATCATGCTCCAATGATACATCTTTGGAGCTTTCATGTATTGGCTAACCTGATTCACAGCAAAGCACAAGTCAGGTCTGGTTATTGTAAGATAGATTAGCTTACCAACCATCCTGCGATATTGTGTGACATCTTCAAAGGGTTCATCCTCTAGCTCCCCCTTTCGGTCCACTTTGTAGCTATCTTCAAGAGGGGTTTTAGCTACTTTATCTCCAAGGTTTCCTGTTTCACTCAACATATCAAGCATATATTTTCTTTGTGAGAGAAACAAGCCTTCTTTATATCTACAAACTTCGATACCTAAGAAGTATTTTAGTTCACCTAGATCTTTAATATCAAAAACAGTTTTTAAATAGTCTTTAGTAGCTTGAATGTTTACCTTGTCATTCCCAGAGATGATTATATCATCTACATAGATGAGAATGACTACTATACCTTCTTGGCTGGTGAGAGTGAATAAGGTGTGATCCGCTTCTGATCTGCTGAATCCCCTATCGAATAGAACTCTACTCAACCGGTGGTACCAAGCTCTTGGCGATTGCTTGAGATCATAAATCGCCTTTCTCAGCCTTAGTACTTTGCCATGGGCAACCTCTTTGTCTACACCAGGTGGTGGTGTCATGTAGACTTCTTCCTCAAGCTCTCCTTGTAGAAATGCATTCTTCACATCCATTTGCCAAAGATCCCATTCCAGATTCACGGCAAGTGAGATGACAACTCTAACTGTATGGAGCTTCGCTACTGGTGCAAAGGTGTCTCCATAGTCTTCTCCATAGGTTTGAGTGAATCCTCTTGCTACTAGCCGAGCCTTATACCTTTCTATTTCCCCGTTGCTTTTGTATTTAATAGTGAAGACCCATCTTGAGCTCACGGTTTTCTTCCCTTTAGGCAATGTAGCCTCATCCCAAGTGTGATTCTTTTCCATAGCACCCCTTTCCTCACTGATTGCATTCCGCCATACCTCATACTCTACTGCTTCTTCGTAAGATCTAGGTACCTGACCTTGCTCCAATGCTACTAGGAAGGCTTGGTGCTCCTTTGGAAACTGAGCGAAAGAGCAAGTTACTTGAGTAGGATGAGCTACTGCATTGCCGTTGTAGTACACTCTGGTGTTAACCCAATTTGATGGATCCTGCCTTTCCCTAGTGCTTCTCCTTAGGGCTGCTGGAGCAGGAGCTGGAGCCGGAGCTTGTTCTGCTTGTTGTTCTATTTGTTGTTGTAGGCGCTCTAAGCGTTGACTCCTTCTTAGCGGTACAACGTGAGGAGAGGAGCTAGGGTGTTCCGGAGACTGAACTGGTGTGGGGCTTTCCAAGTTTGCTTCTGCTTGATCATGAGCATTATCTTGGGTCTCCAAGTTTGCTTGTTCCTCATTTCCCCCCTCAGGATCAACAGCAGGAGCACTAGTAGGTGTTGTTACCCCAAGGTGGTCTAGGATGAGCCGTAAGCTAGCTGCCCTATCAGAGGTAGAGGTAGATAGCCCTTGTAGGTCCTCCCATGGTTGTTTGGCATAGAAGCTTTCTGACTCTAAGAATTTGACATCACGAGAGACTATGACCCGGCGTGTATCATGGTTGTAGCATTTGTACCCCTTTTGGGTAGTAGAGTAGCCAATGAACATACACCTCATGCTTTTAGCTTCCAGTTTTGTTCTATGATCCCCTGGAATAAAGGCAAAAACACACACAACCAAACACTCGTAAGTGATCAAGAGAGGGTTTAGTTGAGTTGAGTACCTCATAGGGTGAGGAGTCATGGAGAACTTTGGTAGGAATTCGGTTGATCAAGTAGCAAGCTGTAAGGACAGCATCGCCCCAAAACCGCTTTGGTACATTATGTTGAAACATCATGGATCTCGCCACCTCCATTAGATGTCTGTTTTTTCCTCTCAGCTACACCATTCTGTTGAGGCATGTAGGGGCAGCTAGTTTGATGAATGATTCCATGTGAAGTGAGATGTTCTCTGAAAACATTGCTTGTGTATTCGCCTCCATTATCTGATCTAAAGATCTTAATCTTGGCATTAAAATGGTTAGTGATATGATTTTGAAAATTTTTAAATGCCTCAAAGACTCTATCCTTGGATGGAAGGAGAGTTACCCAAGTATACTTAGATTTTTCATCTATAAAAGTGACAAAATATTTGTTTTGATCTCTAGATTCACATGGTGATGACCAAACATCTGAATGCACTAAATCAAAACATTTTTCATAGATAGTAGATGACTTGGGAAACACAGTCCTACAATGTTTTCCTAAGATACAAGCCTCACATTCATCATTTTTAAAACTAACTTTAGGTAATAAAAGACTCAATGCACGAGCATGAGGATGACCTAATCTAGCATGCCAAATTGCATTATTAGCAGAAGCTACAACATTATTAGAAGATAAAAACTTAGTGTCTTCAAGAACATAGAGATCATCCTTAGTAGTCCCTTTTCCAAGCATTCTGTTTGTTTTAATATCCTGAAAACACACATCATTAGGTCCAAAGATAGCAATATAATCTAAATCAGTTGTAGCTTTCTTAACAGATAACAAATTAGAGGTAAAGGTTGGCATATAAAACGCTTTAGATGATCTATCAAAGAGTTTTAAATCTCCTATGCCTTTAATAGGCACCTTTTCTCCATTAGCAATCTCAACATTTCCTACTGTTGGCTTTAGGTTACTAATCAGATTTAAGTCACTAATCATATGATGTGAAGCGCCTGAATCTACAATCAATGGTTTAGTCCTAAGAGTATATGAAGAACTATAAGAGTTACCATCGTGCTTCATTACATGAAAGGAGGTACCAAGAGTGTTACCAGATTCCTTAAGCGCTTTGATCAGTGCATCTAGGTCTGATTTTGTCACGAATTGAGAGGAGTTAGCTGCTCCTTCTTCTCCAGCGGTTGTCTTAGATGATTCGCCCTTATGAGTGGTGTTCTCGGCGGCATAGCTAGCCTTCCCTTCCTTCCACTTGCTAGGCTTGAGATGTGGGTGAAGGATCCAGCACTTGTCTTTAACATGCCCCTTTTTCTTGCAATGCTCGCAGAATGAGCTCCTCCTTTCTTCAAACTGGTAAGCGCCCTTGTTGGCTGAGACAAGTTCCCCCTTTCCTCCAAATAAGCCGAGTGATCCTTGCTCCTTTTGGATTTGAGAACACACTTCTTCAAGGGTTGGCAACCGTTCTGCTCTAAGGAGGTGCTTGATGAGGTCATTGTAAGTTGAGCTGAGGGTCATGAGCAGGCCAAAGACTTTGTCTTGCTCTCTTCTGTCGTTCAGGACTTGAGGGTCAACTGTGCTTGGCCTTAGCATCTCCAGTTCTGCCCATAGTGCTCTGAATCTTCCAAAATGCTTAGTAAACTCCATATCTTCTTGCCTTAGCTCATTGATAGCCTTCTTGACTTCAAATACACGGCTGAGATTGGAGATGTTGCCGAATACTTGCTTCAGAGTCTCCCATAGCTCTTTGGCGGTTTCACAGTATGAGTAAGCCTCCAATATTTCATTGTTAAGGGAGCTTTGTAGAAGAGCAAGAACGGTCTGATCTTCCTTGTACCATTGGGTCTCTTCGGCTGGGACAATGACGGCTCCGGCGGCTGGTGGTGCTGCTCTAGGAGCATCGCTTGACACATGACTCCAAAGACCTCTTCCACACAAGGCGGTTCTTGTGGTTCTTGACCACAGCAAGTAGTTCACCCCTTTGAGGGTCACTGGTAAAGCCAATGGCTTGTTGTTCTCCAAGGCCATGTTTTAGATACTATGGACCGTTGGGCAAAGCAAGGAACCGTTGGGTAAACGGTTTTGGATGGTAAATTAGAGGTGATTAGAAGGTGAGCGAATGAGAGTATGGTGGAATGAGAGTGTTTTAGGCGGGTTAGAGAGTGTTTAGGGGTGATTTAAAGTAAAAGAGGAGTGATTGAGAGCTACGGACCGTTGGGTAAAGATTAAGGATTTTCTGAAACTTTGAAAGAATGAAAAAGCGAGAGATGAAATCAAGAGGAGAGTGATGAGAATCAAAAGGTTGTAGTCCAAAGATCTACAAACCGCTCTGATACCATGTTGGAATTGTTTGCGGAAGTTTACAATAAAGGAGAGAAATGAATGAAGAACATGACGAACAAGAGAAAGAGGGTTAAGGAGGATTATTATTCCTTAAGTTAACTCATTACAATGATAGAAAGAGTCTATATATAGACTTATACAATGGTGAGTAACGGCTACATATGAAAGAGACACAAGGAATAAACAAGTGGATGTGGTCCTCACGGTGATAGTGACTGGTCAAGGGAAGCCTCCAACGTTCATATCCTTAAGTGTAACATGTGACCTTATCTTCTTTAGTTTAGAAACTAATGTGACCGTTGGTGTAGATAACAATGCCAACCATTCCCTTGCCTTGCACTCCACTTAGCTTGATATCATACCTTGCATCCCACTCTCGTCTATTTCCTTGAATGCCAAGTATGTGTACGGACACCATTCATCCTTCTGCTTTGATACCCCCAACACGCGGCTAGACCCCCAAGGATCATAGGAGCCGGAGATGCTCCCAATACCCACCACAATAGGTTTGGGATCACTCATCCTCCTGTACAAAACAATAACTTCGAGATCAAGCCAGGTTTCATCTCCATGGTGCAAAACAACAAGTTCCACGGCTTAGCAATGGAAGACCCCTTGGAGCACTTAGAAAACTTCGAGCAAGTATGTGGGATGATCAAGATCAATGGCATATCCGAAGATGCTTTCAAGCTGCATCTATTCCCCTTTTCACTCGGAGACAAAGCTAGACATTGGGAGAAGACCCTCCCACAAGGCACCATCACATCATGGGCTGAGTGTAAGAAGGCATTTCTCTCAAAGTTCTTCTCAAGCACCAGGACAGCTCGGTTGAGAAGCGAAATCAGTGGTTTCACTCAAAGGAACAACGTGACATTCAACGAGGCAATGGAGCGTTTCAAAGATTACATGATCCAATGTCCTCATCACGGGTTCTGCAAGGAGACACTACTCAGTACCATATACCGTGGAGCTTCACCAAAGATCAGGTTGTTGCTTGACACAGCTAGCAAAGGGAACTTCCTCGGTCAAGAGGTAGAAGAGGGTATGGAGCTGATAGAAAACTTGGCATTGAGTGATGGAAACTATGCTGAAGATTATGACCGTGCACCAAGAGGATCAGAGTTAGAGTCTCACAAGAAGGAGCTCAAATCTTTGCATGAGAAGATTGATAAGCTGGTGTTAGCCAATCAGAAGCATGTTCACTTTGTTGGTGAAGCTGATGAGAACCAAGAGGAGTTAGAGCTAAGCCAAGAAGAAGCAAATTGGGTGGCTGGACAGAACAACTACAAGTCTCAAGGCTACAACCAAGGCTACCAGAACAACAACCTCTCTTACCGAAGCACCAACGTAGCCAACCCTAAAGACCAAGTGTACCCTGCTCAGCAAGCTAAACCTTTCATCCCTTACAACAAAGGTTTTCAACCGAGTGGTGGTTTCCAAGGTCAAGGGCAGAGCAACTTCCAAGGGCAATAACAACACAACAAGGGTTATACTCCTAACTACCCTCCGGGCTTTGCACCTCAGCAACAACAACCGATGCAACAACAAGTTGATCCGGTTCAAGCAATGTTTCAACAGCTAATACAAGGGCAAGCCTCTACCAACCAGAAGTTCGCTGAAATGAACAGTCGCCTAGACTCATCTCTAACCGTCTTCTCCACTCATATCACCAACCTAAACAACAAGATTAAACAGCTGGAGAAGGGAAAAGCAAGTACGAGTGGTCAGAACAGTCTTCCGGGAAAGTGTGAGCAAAATCCCAAGGAGTATGCCAATGCTATAACGTTGAGAAGCGGCAAAGAACTCGAACCTCCGGTCTCTACAAAGAACAACGAGGACGTTGTAACTCAAGAGGGGGAGGGTAAACCTTCGGCTGATGATGATGAGATAAACTTTGACAATGTTTGGATCCAAGGGCCGAGGAGAGGAGATAAGGCGGTCACTGAGAAGAAAAGTGAGCAAACCACCAAGGAGAAGAACTCTTACGTGCCCCCACCTTACGTACCGAAGTTGCCATTTCCCGGTCGTTTCAAAAAGCAGCTCATTGAGAAGCACATAATCTTGTTTGAGAAGCACCTGAGAGACGTGGAAATCAAGCTGCCTCTTGTAGATTGTCTTGCTATGATGCCCAAGTGCGCCAAGTTTTTCAAGGACACCTTTGTGAAGAAGAACAAAGAAAGCAAAGAGGTACTTGTTTTAAGTGAAGAGTGTAGTGCGGTTATACATAAGGAGATAGTCCCTAAGAAGCTGGGAGACCCTGGAAGCTTCACTATACCCTGCGCTTTGGGTCCTCAAGAGTTCAAGGTTGCTTGTGTGATCTCGGGGCTAGCATAAACTTGATGCCTCACTCTGTGGCTAAGAAGCTTGGTTTTACTCGGTTTAAAGACTGTCGGATCTCATTGGTGCTGGCTGATAGAAGCGTGAGGTTGCCAGTGGGGCTGATTGAAGATTTACCGGTACGAATCAGTGGTGTAAACGTACCTACAGACTTTGTCGTGTTGGATATGGATGAAGAGCCTAAGGATCCACTCATCTTAGGGAGACCGTTCCTTGCAACCGCCGGGGCTATAATAGATGTGAAGAATGGGAAGATTGCCTTGCATTTGGGGAAGGAGATCAGGCTTGACTTCGACATCAACGAGGTTCTGAAGAAGCCAACCATTGAAGGGCAAGCTTTCTACATTGAAACAATGGATGATTTAGCGGATGAGTTGCTGGAAGAGCTAGCTCTAGAAGACCATCTGAAGCTAGCACTAACTAAGGAGCCAGGGGAGTTTGGCTATATGGACCAGAGAACCCAAGAGTACGTGAACCTGCAGGATTCGAAGAGGATTATCATGAATGAAGAAGGTTGCTGCCTAGAGATCGACCCCGAGATCGATGCTATCACTCGATCCAGGAGTCAGATCGACAAGTCAATCGAGAACACAACTCGATCCGGTGCAACAATCGATGGACAGATCGAGAAGAATGCTCGATCAGGAAAAACAATCGAGTCGACGATCTAGAGAGACCTCCCGATCATTTTTGGGTCCAATCAAGAGATCGACTCAGCGTCTCGATCCCTTACTCGATCCCTATCAAATCGAGTAAGTGAATCGAGCGAAATGGCTCGATCTAGACGACATCGAGAGGAGAATCGACCGGAGGACTCGATCTCAGAAGGGATAGCGATGGAGGAAAGCAGTCTGAAGGGCAATGCCTCGGGTTCAAAGGAGAGTTCCAAGGAGGAAAGCAACAACAAAAGCCACGAGGATGACTGGAGTGAGCTGTTAGCCCCAAAGGTGGACCTTAAGGAGCTCCCAAAAGGGCTAAGGTATGCTTTCTTAGGGCCTAATAACACCTATCCCGTGATTGTGAACAAAAACCTCAGTGATGATGAGTTGCACTCGCTCTTGACTGAGCTGAGAAAGTATAGGAAGGCCATTGGGTACTCTTTAAGTGACATCAAGGGCCTTTCACCAATGCTATGCACTCATAGGATTCACTTGGATAATGAGAACGCTTCTTATATAGAACATCAAAGGTGTTTAAATCCTAACTTGAAAGACGTTGTTAAGAAGGAAATCCTTAAGCTTTTAGAGGCTGACGTGATTTATCCCATAAGTGACAGCACGTGGGTTTCCCCTGTACACGTAGTGCCTAAGAAGGGAGGGATCACGGTCATAAGGAATGAAAAGGATGAGCTTATCCCTACTAGGACCATCACTGGTCATAGAATGTGTATTGACTATAGGAAGCTTAACCTTGCGACTAGGAAAGACCATTTCCCCCTACCTTTTATTGATCAAATGCTTGAGAGACTTGCAAATCACCCTTACTACTGCTTTCTCGATGGGTATAGTGGTTTCTTTCAAATTCTTATTCACCCAAACGATCAGGAGAAGACGACTTTCACATGTCCCTACGGTACCTTTGCATATCGAAGGATGCCGTTTGCATTGTGTAATGCACCGGCTACATTTCAGCGGTGTATGATGTCTATCTTCTCTGATCTTATAGAGGAGATGGTAGAGGTGTTCATGGATGACTTTTCTGTGTATGGTGCGTCCTTTCCTGCGTGTTTGTTGAATCTTTGCAGGGTACTTAAACGTTGTGAAGAGACAAACTTGGTGCTGAACTGGGAGAAATGCCACTTCATGGTTAAGGAAGGGATCGTGCTCGGTCACAAGATATCAGAGAAGGGTATTGAGGTTGATCAGGCTAAGGTGGAGGTCATGATGGGTCTTGAGCCGCCGGTTAATGTCAAGGGAGTCAGAAGCTTCTTGGGGCACGCAGGGTTCTACAGGCGTTTCATCAAGGATTTCTCCAAGATTGCTCGCCCTCTTACACGGCTGTTGTGCAAGGAAGCTGAGTTTGTATTTGATGAGGAGTGTTTGAAGGCTTTCGTGACCATCAAGGAAGCCCTTACATCAGCTCCTATAGTCCAAGCACCAGACTTGTCTCTTCCCTTTGAGATCATGTGTGATGCTAGTGACTACGCCGTAGGAGCCGTCCTTGGTCAGAAGAAAGACAAGAAGCTACACGTGATCTATTATGCTTCAAGGACGTTGGATGACACGCAATCACGATACACCACTACGGAGAAGGAGCTGCTTGCAGTAGTCTTCGCCTTTGAGAAGTTCAGATCATATCTGGTTGGCTCCAAGGCTATTGTATACACGGTTCACGCTGCCTTGCGATACATCTACTCGAAGAAAGACACTAAGCCTCGGCTCTTAAGATGGATTCTGTTACTCCAGGAGTTTGACATGGAGATTAAAAACAAGAAAGGGATAGAAAATGGAGTCGCTGACCACCTCTCACGGCTAAGGATCAACGAATCTCTCCCCTTAGATGACTCTCTTCCAGAAGAGCAGCTTATGGTGATTACTACGGCTGTTTGTGGGAAGCTAGAAGGTAGGTTTGAGGAGGTGCTGAGTTTCAAAGAGGAGGATCTACCGTGGTATGCTGACGTGGTGAACTATCTAGCGTGTGGTGAGGAGCCAACACATCTCAACAGCTATCACAAGAACCGGTTTATGAGGGAGGCTAGTGACTATTTTTGGGACGAGCCTTACTTATACGAAAGAGGAGTAGACAGCTTGTACCGGAGATGTGTTACAAAGGAAGAAGCCAGGGACATCCTCTACCATTGCCATGGCTCTTCTTACGGAGGACACTTCGCCTCATTCAAGACAGCCAAGAAGGTGTTGCAAGCCGGTTTCTGGTGGCCCTCCATTTTTAAAGATGCACACTAGTTTGTGAAGAGCTGTGAGGCATGTCAACGGGCAGGGAATATAACCAAGAGGAACGAAATGCCTCAAGTTCCTATCTTCGAGGTTGACGTGTTCGACGCGTGGGGGATTGACTTCATGGGGCCATTCCCTTCCTTATATGGCAACAAATACATCTTGGTAGCAGTAGATTATGTCTCCAAATGGGTTGAGGCTATTGCTTCCCCTACAAATGACTCTAAGGTGGTAATCAAGTTGTTCAAGAGTATCATCTTCCCGAGGTTTGGGGTACCCAAGGTTGTTATAAGTGATGGAGGAAGCCACTTCATAAACAAGGTCTTTGAGAACCTCTTGAGAAAGTATGGGGTTAAGTATAAGGTGGCTACACCGTATCATCCTCAAACAAGCGGTCAAGTGGAGGTCTCCAACAGGCAAATCAAGGCTATTCTAGAGAAGACCGTCGGAGCAACAAGGAAAGACTGGTCAGTGAAGCTGGATGACGCTCTTTGGGCCTACCGTACCGCCTTCAAGACGCCGATTGGTACAACTCTCTTCACTCTACTCTATGGCAAGGGCTGTCACCTCCCGGTTGAGCTGGAACACCGTGCGTTGTGGGCTGTGAAGAGGCTGAACTTTGATCTCAAGACTGCTCAGGAGAGGCGCCTTATTCAGCTACACGAACTGGACGAGTTGAGGCTGAATGCTTACGAGAGCTCCCGGATATACAAGGAGCGGACTAAGAAGGCTCATGACAAGAAGTTGGTTGCCAAGGAGCTTAAGGAAGGAGGACTGGTGTTGCTGTACAACTCGAGGCTCAAGCTCTTCCCGGGCAAGCTAAAATCAAGGTGGAGCGGACCGTTCGTGATTCAAGAAGTGTTGCCTTATGGAGCTGTTACTCTGATGGGAAAAAGTGGCAGTGCATTCACCGTCAACGGACACAGAGTCAAGCCCTACTTGGCAGACAGCTATGACAAGGAGAGTACCTCAGTGCTTCTCCAAGACCCACCATCCGCTTAGACCAAGTAAGGTCTAGCTAAAGACGTTTAAGAAAGCGCACTTGGGAGGCATTCCCATGTTTATCTTGTACATATTTCTGGTTTATTTCCCTTTCAGTTTTATGTTTTTATTTTGCAAGTGTGTAGGAACAGGTATAAGGAGTCTAAACCTTGACTTTGAGGTCTTAAAAAGGCAATAGGGGTTAGAATAAGGCTAGAGATCGAGTGCTAGATCGACTGATCTTGGCTCGATCTTTGCTAGATCGAGTCAGTGAATCGAGAGGAGCCAGTCGATCTAGACGAGAACGAGTGACAAGATCGACCTTGACGAAAAAGGATCGATCGATCTAATTTCTCTCGGGAAAATCTGTTGAAAACTGATCGATCACTCGACTCGATCCATCACTCGATCTATGCCAAATCGACCCCTGAATCGAGGACATAGCTCGATCATGTGGACTTAGCCGAGGAGCCAACATCTCAATGATCGAGAGAGCCAATCGATCCAGGACTCGATTCACCATGAATCGAGTCTCAAATCGAGTAACCCTCTCGATCTAAGCCATTTTGGGCATGAGATCGAGTCCTAGATCGACGAAATGGATTCGATCTCATGCCGAGGTAACATTTCTCTTTCCCTCCTTTACTCTTTTCCCTCCAACTTTTGAATACATAACTTGGTCAAGGCAAGCATCTTTGACCATGAAAGATGTGCCTTGACCAAGACTTTGTCAGAAAAACCACTTTGACCACCCATTGTTTTGGTTTTGCTAGTCTTTAAATATTTCAAACATCCTCTCACCTTCTCATTCCTGTTTTTCTCGAAAATTTTCAACAAAGAGAGTGAGAGTTTAAGTTTTCAAAAGCTAGCAAAGATATTCTGAACTTCTTGCAAAGGTATTTTCAAGGATTTAATGGTTTAATTTTAGAAAATCTCCTTTAATATCGCAAGATCTTGTTTTAGAATATAGGATTGGTTTTGAATTTTTAAAACTAGCTAAGTAAAAGGAATAATTCCAGATTTTTCAGTATCTAAAGATTTGATTCTCCTTTATTTAGCTATGATTTTTATTTATTCCCCAAAATTCTAGGGTAGCCTTTTATAAATTCTCTCCTTCTCTTCTCTCATTCTCATCAAACCGCCGTGTACTTATCAATATCTTTAGAAATTTGTTTCAGGAACCATGACCCCAAAGAGAACAAGAGAGGAGCAAGCACAAGAAGGAGAAGGACAAGAAGTGGCAGTTCAAGAGAGGGTCAGGTGGAGCAAAGATGAGAAGAGGGATAAGAAGCAGCTGGAGAGGCTTAGGTTTGAGCCTACCAAGTTTGCTGATCGAGAGCTGTTGTCTAAGCTCAGGATTCTTGGGGACTTCGACCAACTCCTCAAGAACATTGGCTTAAGATGTCTGTCACAGATGGATTGCCCAACCATTCCTGAAGTGACAATAGACTTCCTTGCCACCTTGGAGTTCCGGTATGAGAATCCTAGTGCACCCGTCCCTTCCCAAGGCCGCCTCTACTTCAAAGTTGGACGTCAAGCCTATACACTCTCCATCCCTGAGCTATGCCAAGCCTACGGTCTCAACGCTGATGCATACAAGGTCGAGTTCCCAGTCTTCAAGAAAGCCGACGAGTTTTGGGACCTGATCAACAATGAAGACTACAAGGCCAACACCGCTAAGATCAAGCGAGTAAGGAGCCCGGTTCTGAGGTATACTCTGAAGCTGATTGCCAACACGTTCAGTGGAAGGTCTGTTGCTCCTACGGTCACGAAGACAAAGCTGTGTTTCCTGTTCCAAGGCGTGAAGCACTTGGTGTGTGATCCGGATGCAAACGACGAGCCTATGGAGGATGAACTCGGCGATGAAGTGAACTACGGCTGTGTGCCCGCGGCTTCTCTGGTGAAGTACAAGGCTTATGCCTTACGGTGCAAGGCAACCTCCTCTTACATTGGCGGTTTCCGTACTCCTCTATTCGTGCAAGCCGGTGTGCCCATTCATGACTTTGCTCACGTCCCAAACAGAGCTTTCATGGATGAAGCATACATGAGGAATACTGATAGCTTGGGACACACGCCAGCAGACGTGCCTACCTTTTCATTGATGACGAAGATAAGAAGAGAGTGTGCATCCTTCCCAACAGAGATGAAACCGAGCTGCTTGGTGTTGGGAACATCGAATTCTTGCCCACAGAGGAAGAATGCTTTGCCCCTTTAGGAGGACCGCCTGCTTCAGCAATTGCCCCGCGTCAAAGGTCAGAGTCTCCAGGCACGGAAGATGAGATGCCCGAAGCTTACACACTTCCCAAGCTAGACTTTGAGCCGAGGAGAAAAACCGAGAAGTTCCTAGCATCAGTTGTGGAGATGCAAAGGAAGATCAATAAGTGGCAAGGCAAGATGCTTAAGAAGCTGGGGAAGAAAGTCAAAGCACTTCAGGGAGGCTCGCCTAAGAAAGCTGCAAGTCAAGAGATGCAACAACTCGAGAAGAGAAGGCTCTCAACCGGAGGAGTTGTCATCCGCGAGACCCAAGGAGACAACATTCAGCCGGCGCGCCACTCTCTCCGAGAACCAGCTGACAAAGGCAAAGCAACGATCTCTAGCTCCTCTGGAACATCCTCAAGTTCCAGCCGAGCCTAGACCAGAGGTAAACAACCATCTTCCATTGTATATAACCGCTCATGTTTGTTTCTTGCATTGTGTTTTGATGCTCCTTCGGATGAGTTTGCCACCGCGACGGTGTCAAGCAAGTTTGGGGGAGTACATGTGTGATTTGACTTGTGTTCTTTGATCTTATTTTCCCTTAGCATCCTTGAGTCTTAGTTCATGAAAAATTGGTAAAATTTTTAAAATTTTTTCAAAGATTCATGTAGTTGCATTCATTTTTTTTTTTTAAACATGTTAGGATTGAGTCTAGAGTTTCTCATATCACCTAGGTTGTTTGTATTTTGCATAAGGGGTTAGAATTTCTTACAAAGGTGTTTTTACTTATGACTTATTTCAATGCCCTAGTTAGTAGTTCTCTAATGCTTTGTCTATGCTTTGAAAGTAAGTTCTTACCATGCTTGGATCACTTGTTAGGATTTTCGTGGCTTGAATTGAACTCTCATGATTTGAAACTCATTATAATAAGTGAAAACCTTAATTTGAAATTCTAATTATCATTCTTATGCATTTGAAAATGAACACATGGTTTTAAAATATTTAGGCTCTCTTCTTCCTTTTTACCACTCTTTGTGAGCCTAAGTAGAACTCTCTCCTTGAACCTTACTCTCCTTTGAAGCCAAATGTTCTTGTGTGACATCTTTGTGAGGCCTTCCTTTCGGTTTGAACTTGCCATAATGTGTTAGGTTTAGGCGACGTGATTTGGTTTTCATATTGTTGCTAGCTTTGCATTTTGAAGCTAGGTGTAGGCTTAGGATAAGTTTGGGGGATCATTGGGGTTGCTATCTTGTCTATTTACTCTCGGTTTCAAAGAGCTTTGTGTTTTAAGGAAAGAAATGAGGTTTTAAGTGAAAGGTTATTTTTAAAGCTAAGTATGCTCTAATAATTTCAGGAGGTAGCTCTCTCATAATAAACTAATAAAATAAAAATAAATAAATAAAAGAGAAAAGAAAAGAAAAAGAAATAAAAAAGAGCCTAAGTGCCAAATAAAGAAAAAAATAAAAGAAAAAAATAATAATAAGAGAGCTACCAATAAGAAATTTCTAAAGAGCAAAAGTATTTTTCAAAACTTTTTCACTAGCCTAAAAGTTTAAAAATGTCTTTATTTTGAATTGGGGATTGCTAAATTTGTGAAGGAAAGGGTAGACTCTTAAGTGGTGAGTGAGGATAAAATTTCTTAAATGAGAGGGGTATAGGATCATTTGATAGTTTACATGGGTAGATGAGAATCTAATCATGTATGCATAAATTGTCTTTACCTTTAGCATAATGCACAAGTTCAACCATTTTCGAGAGAAACCCTTAATCTATTTATAAACCCTTTTCAAATGAGATCATTCTATGCTCATAACCATAACCCTTAGCCAAATGTGTTTTGCTTTAAAGTGCATAAGTTTGATTCATGGTTCGAATGTTAATGAATGTTAAAGGGTGAGTTTCTTTGATTGTTAGGAATAGGAGAGTCATGATTTGAATTTCTTTGTGTGATGAGTATGGCTAAGTTCTTTGGAGTATGAGTGTAAGCATAGCATTTTAGAACTGTTAACTAAGACATTGAGATTGATTCATTTGAAAGGCACCTTTGCAAAAAGTTTAAAACCCCACTCATTTTTTCTGAAAACCTCTCTTCTTTACTTATTTTCTGTTGCTTGAGGGCAAGCAAGAAGTAAGTTTGGGGAAGTTGATGTTATTGCATATTGCATACATTTTGCATACTCATTAGTTAGCTTTTCATGCATTTGTACCATGTTTTAGGTTAGATTGCATCCCTTAGGGTCCTAGAGCATTCTTGCATCAGCATACGCATTTTCCTTGCATTTTGCATCACATTTAGGTTGTTTCTGGCTGCTTTGGAGTCGTCGAGGTTCGTGGGCGTGTTGAAGCTGATGTAGCAGTTCGTGGGAGCTCGGAAATATGCTAAGGACCAGAGATCGAGGAGCAGATCGAGCATGGCCGGTCGATCTAGGAGTTGATCGACTAGAAGATCGAGCCAACTAGGCGATCCAAGGAGAATGATCGAGACGGAGATCGAGTGAAGCAATCGATCAATCGGTACAGACGTAAATGACGCCATGTAGAGCGAGAGACAGATCGAGTACACCACTCGATCCAGCCGAAGATCGATACGGAGATCGGATGCAACACTCGATTCGCCGATGAAGATCGAGACCCAGATCGAGCCGAAGACACGATGTCCGGATATGATCGAGAG
Source organism: Thlaspi arvense (assembly GCA_911865555.2). NCBI lineage: Eukaryota > Viridiplantae > Streptophyta > Magnoliopsida > Brassicales > Brassicaceae > Thlaspi > Thlaspi arvense. Next base: position 10,440,756 of record OU466862.2, on the reverse strand, counting down.
AACCACTCGATCTTGGAGTCGATTTCTGTCCTTTCGACCGTTTTTGGCTGCTAGCGAAGGGGGGACCATTGGCTTGTTTGGGCATTTTAGGCAAGGCGGCGACGCCCTTTTTCGACAACTTTTTTGATCCTTATCTTTTTCCTTATGTTTTCTCTCTCGTTTTCGAAAGAACACCATTGTTGAAACTCGTTTTTCTCTTAAGCTTTTGTATTCAAATCGTTTCTGTTGAATCCAGTTTTTCTTTCATGTTTATCGTCTCGTTTCTTATGCTTTGCTTGATTTACTCTATGTGTAGCGAGTAGTTACTTTGGGTTCGGGGTTGAGAGGATTAAGGGGTCAAAAGGGTTTCGATCTTGGTTTGTTTTTCTAAATGTTTTCAAAGGCTATCTCTTCTAAGGTGTTGAGATCTTAATGCTTGAAGACTCTGACGCCAAGAGCTTCATGATCTGAGAGGTTCCTTATCTTGACAGGATCCAGGAATCTCGGAAGATCACACCTTAGACTAGGTACCCCTTCCCAAAAGCCATGGAAGTTTGAGGGACTAGTTAAGCCATTTATTTGAAATCTGTTTTCCTTGCCTTTCGACCTCTCTTTCCACCAAAAGCCATGGGTTTGGAGGAGAGGATGAAAGAGTGATCTATACCGAAAGCCACGGATAGATCTTGTTTTGTTTTCAAGGCTTAGAGATACTCACCAAGTGAGTCGATCTAAAGTTTCAAACCCAAGGTCGAACCTTTGAAGCCCCTAACCATGAATCTCAACCCTAGGCCCTTTCTTTTAGCATCTTTACGTCTATTCTCATCTTCCGCTTGATATCTGATAGCATCCTGGTCATTAGCTTTACTGTTCTTACGATTTTAGACGAGATCGATTGTTACTGCTCGATCTAGTGGTCGATCTCGTGGTCGATCCACTAGTCGAATTTTAATAATTCGAAGCTCTTTCCTTTAATTAATCCGTTTGTTTCTCGTGGTAGTTGCTTCCTTTCTAGTATTTTTAAAATAGGTTTCATTCTGTTTAGGTTGCTGCATCTAGTTCTTAGATATTTTCTCATAAACTTTCTCATTTTGCTTAGATTTGCTTTAGTCCTTGCATTCTCTGTGCATTCTCTATCTCCTAGAAGTGGATTGACTCTCTCTTGCTTGCTATACTACGACATTGCTTGCATTAGAGTTTGATAACCTCTCTGCATCATAAACCCGAGCTTAGAAAATGTTTATCACTGAAGTTGAACAAACATGAATTGAATTCTTTCCTATCAAGTGGAACCTTAACTTGAATTTTGAATTATCATACTTGTGCTTTTGAGAAAGAATACATGGATTACATATACATATTTAGGCTTTCTTATCCCTTTCACCACTCTTTTGTAAGCCTGAATAGAACTCCTCACCTTAACCCTTACCCTCCTTTCAAGCCAAATATTTCGTGTATGATTTGTGAGGCCTTTAATTTTCGGTTGAACTTGGCATAAAGTGTTAGGTTTAGGCGACATGATTAGGCTCTCATATTTATGCTAGCTTTGCATATTGATGCTAGTTTTAGGCTTAAGTTTGGGGGTGGGGATTCATGGGTGTTGATTGATTATGCTTACTTATTTCGGTTTGAAAAGAATTGGTGTTTGGGGTTTGAACAAAAAGGATTCATAGTTTTAAGTGGTTGGTCTTGGTTTTAAATAAAAGCTCTAGTTGAAAAGAAAAGAAGATAGCTCTCAAAAAAAAAAGAGCCAAAATGCCAAGTAAAAAAGAAAAAAAATACGTGAAGAGAGCTATCAAAAGAAAAGAAAAGAGCTAAGTATATATATGGCCATACCACTAGCTATAAGAAGGTTTGAATGATGTGTTTATTTGGGTTATGCTAGGCGTCTTGCCTTGTTGTTTTGGGTAGTCTCTAGGGGGTGAGTTAGCTTGAAAAAAAAAGAAAATGAATGAGAGAGGGATTAGGATCATTGTTAGTGTATATGGGTAGATGAGAGTCTAGTCATGTATGCATCAATTGCCTTTACCTTTAGCATTATGCATAAGTTCAACCCTTTTTGAGATAAACCATTGCTTGAATTACCCTCATGAATGAGATCCTTTTTATCTCATGACCTTGTCCCTATCCAAATGTATTCGGTTTTAAATGCATAAGTGTGATTCACGGTGTGATCTTAATTGAATGTTAAAGGTTAGGATTCTTGGATTGTTTGGAATAGGAGAGTCATGATTTGAGATTCAATATGTGATGAATATGGCCTAGTTTTTTGGAGTAGGAGTTTGTGTACTGCATTTTAGAATTGAGAACTAGGATCGTTGAATTGATTCATTTGCTTAAACATTTTTGGAAATTTGAGCTCCCATTTTAAACCTCTCTTCCTAGCTTGAATTTTGTTGGCTTGAGGGCAAGCAAAAGGCAAGTTTGGAGGAGTTGATATACTCATATATTTCGCATATTTAGCATGCATTTAGAGTAGTTTTCATGCATACATCTTTCATAATAGGCTAGTTTGCACCATTTATCACATTTTAGGTCCTAGAACACTTTGCATTAGCATTTTGCATATTCCTTGCATTCTTGCATCATATTCAGGTTGTTTTGGATACACTGGAGCTACGGAGGGTGCGTGGACATGCTAAGGATCGAAAGGGAGCCTATGGATACGTGGAGGAACTCAGCCATGCAGCAAAGGAACCGGGATCGAGGCGCAGATCAAGCTAGGCAGGTCGAGTTAGACGAGATCGACCACAAGAGTGAAACACTCGGGTCGTTTCAAGCAAAAGGATCGAGGTCAAGATCGATCAAGGTGATTGAACGTGAGTACGGACACGGGAACTAAGCCCGGGAAGAACGAGGGTCAGATCAAGGCCACGACTCGATCATCCGAGGATCGACCAGAAGATCGATGGAAGCACCGAATCGACCCGAAGATTGAGCGAGAGAAGACGTTCTACGAGAAAGATCGAGTAAGAGATCGACTGCTCAGATCGATCTCGGAACCTTATTCGAACAGCTCATGTTTTGGATTTTAGTAAGGAGACCATTTCCTTTGCCTACCTTATTTTGGGAGCGAGTCATAACAATACATATTGTCTCCTCCTTGTTTTAGTTTTCATCTTATCTTTATGCTTTGAAAAACCGCCATAGTTTAAGTTTTAAGTTTTTGTTATTTTGTAGAACTTTAATCTGTTTTTAATCTAAGTATTTCTCTTAAATCTCGCTTGATTAGTAGTTTAATCATACTTATCTTTCCTTTCTTTGCATTTTGTGTGTTTTAATCATGTATAACGAGTAGTCATTTATGGGTTTAAGGTTAAGGTGATTAGACCAAGTCCAATGATAACATTAAAGGATCTAATAAATGTTCTTAAGATAAGAAAAAATTAACAGAATGAAAAAGAAAAAAAATCTCTCAGTTGTTTTTTCGTCTCTCTCTTTCTCTTTCTCTCTCGCTTCTCCAATCGCCACCATCTTCTCCGCCGTGTTAGATTCCATCTGTACTCTTACTCCCACCATCATCGTGGTCGCCTCCGCTTCAGTAGTCTGGCAATGTTGATCAGCCTCCTAGGGTTTCTCTCCTCCGGGTGAAGGAAAGATGTTTCACTTTCTCTTAATTGGATTTATGATGCTGGTTTTTCTTCTAATTCGCCGGCAATGGAGACCTGCCTTGGTGAAGAGTGAGGAGGTTATTCGGCTCATCGCTTTAGCCACCAAAGAATCTTATGTGGCGGCGCAGGAGGAGGTTCAAGCCACTGTAGATTACGGGTCTCCGGATGCTTATCGTTGCGCTGTTTGTCTCTACCCCAAATCTGTCCGTTACTGGTTCGCTTTCTAAATCCCATCACCAAAGAAAAGTTTTGAAATTACTGCTTCTTTGATCGATGACGTTTGGTTTTTGGGTTTCTCTAGTTCAAGCATGTGTCAAATTCTTCATTGGCGAAGAGGTCACAATGATGAATGTCGATCGCCTTCTCTTCCTGATTACGATGGAGAAGAGGGCAATGGTAAGAACTTTAGATACTCGAGTGTTTAATTCTATAGGTTTCCACAGTTTGATCACTTGAAACAACTCTCTGCAGATGCAGAAGGATCATCAAATATCGAATTGCCATCTCGTGGGACTGAGTTCGGATCATCATCTCTAAATGGCACCAACGACGGGGTGGATAATGATGGATTTGTGGACTGAAGACAGCGGTGCAGAAACTTGTTCAGAATTTTAGACCCCCAAAGACGTTGAACCTATCTCAACCTTACACTTCTATCAATGAGATTGCTACAATATATGATTGCAAGTTCAAATTTTTATTTTGTACCCTTATTCAAGCTACTGCTAATATTCTGTATTGGTGTTGCTGCTTTTGGTGTGCAGATGAGCTTCTTTTATGAAGTGTTTGTGAAACTTTAATGTGATAGAGTAGAATTACGACCATTTGGTCTTGTGAACTTGGGAACAGGTACATGTCGATCGAACTTTAACTTTGCTTGCTTATAGCATATAAGGAAAAGCTTTATTTTTCTTAACACTTTTGTATAGATAGAAGGTGTTGAGAGCTTTTTGTTTACTGTCTCAGGACATTTTATCCAGCATTGCCCAACAAATGGTGACCCTAAATTTGATGTAAAGAGAGTTAAACCACCTACTGGTATCCCAAGTCCATGTTTGGATTGGATTTAACTCAGACATAAAGTCGAAGCAACAAGCTCTTACTCTTGCTCTGGTTAGTTTTCCTCTTTATTTCGCCTTCCAAGTGCTATGTTAGGCTGATATTTAGTATGAATGGGATCAAAACATCACATTCCTTGGTTGTTTCATTTCCTGGACTAGCCCAACAACATATATAAGATTTAAGAATATAGAAAACTCGATGTTGTTATCGAATGCGTCTTCATTTTTCAGTGTTTCTTAGTCCGTTCTACTTGTAAGATTGCAGAAATTCCTAGAGATGAACATTCTGGAGGAAGGTTTAACCGTGATGACTCCTGTATATGTTGTCACAGAAGGCCACGAGCCACCATTATTCACCCATTTCTTTGAGTGGGTTCTTGAAAAGGCAAACGTAAGACTTCTCCTTCCATATCGAAGTCACCTCAAACAGAGCTTCAGGAGATTCCAAAATGTTTTTTTATAGTAGTCTACTGAATTTTATTCAAGTTTTGCGTTTTTGTTTACGTTCACTAAATACAATGCATGGGAACATTGCAGATGCATGGTAATTCATTTGAAAGGAAGCTTGCTAGTCTGAAAGGAAACAAGCCAAGCACTAAGGCAAGTCACAATTAAACTTAATTACTTGGCTTTGCATCAGATGCAAAACTCACACACAAGTCCCTTACTGTGAAAAAACGTTAACTTGGGCTAGCCAGAGGAGGCCGATGTTTTTAATAGCTTTGATTGCAAACTGGCCAAATAAAAGAAATGATCAATGTGTTATAAGAAGCTACAACGTTTGTGCTTTCAGAGACCTAGTGGAAGCCCATGGAGATCACAGTTGAAGGAGAACGTGATTCACGAAGTCGATCTGTGAGCTCGAACAGATCAGAGCAAGGAGTATCACCTTGCTCCAGAGAAACTGTTTCAACTTTGAGATCTGCAGAGGACAAAACAAGCATCAGCAACTCCACCCCAGTTGTCAAAAAGCTTTTCTCAGAGTCTCTTTCAGTGGATACTAATAACGGTAACAACAACGAATATATCAATTTTCTTTACTATTGGATTCCTCAAAACATGTTATAGTTGCAATTAGTCTCTTTGATGCTCGAAGTCTCATATCAAAACACTGATTTACAATATGCAGGAAACTCTAATTCAGACAGTTCTATAGAGAATCCACTGGGAGGAATGAATCTCGATCTTAGTCTAGAGTCATGTGCACATTCATACGAACACATCAGAGAGAGGTAATCCTACAATTCCATATAGTTATGTAGATTTTTTTATGTTTGCAATAAGTTGATTTTTGTTTGTTACAACATCAATTCAAAACATAAGAGACACAGATTTAATTAAGTAAATTGAACCAGTTGTCTAATCTCACACAAACATCATTCTTACTGATTCATTCTCCCCTTTTGGATTGATAAAACCCTATGCTATACTACAACTGATTAGTACAAATTTGGGTAATTGAATCAAGTCCCAAAAAGTCTTGTATCAAAGGTTCGAACCGTTGAAGGGGTACATCTGCCTGGATGAAGAGTGGCGTGAGAAACACTCCGATGTAAGCTGAACTCGTCTTGCACCTCAGAGCATATACCTTGTACTTCACCAAGGAGGATGCTAGTATACACCCGTAGTTAACATCATTCCCAAGGTCATCCATCAGCAGATCGTGGTTCTCTTCCTCGCTGCTGCATAATATCCTCTTGATCCTTTGGAAGAGGAAACACAGCTCGGTCTTTGTCACAGTAGGAGACACGGCCCGCCCGTAGAACGGGATTCCTCACTTTCTTGATTTTAGCCATGTTGGCCTTGTAGTCTTCATCGCAAAGCACGTTCCATATGATGCTAGGGTTCTTGAGAGGAGGAACCTCCACTTGTTTAACCGCGGCGTTTAGTCCATATGCTTGGCAAAGCTCCTCAATGGAGGCAACATCAAAACAACAAGGGTTATACACCTAACTACCCTCCGGGCTTTGCACCTCAACAGCAACAACCGATGCAACAACAAGTTGATCCGGTTCAAGCAATGTTTCAACAGCTAATACAAGGGCAAGCCTCTACAAACCAGAAGTTCGCCGAGATGAACACTCGCCTAGACTCATCTCTCACCGACTTCTCCACTCAGATCACCAACTTAAACAACAAGATCAAGCAGCTGGAGAAAGGGAAAGCAAGTACGAGTGGTCAGAATAGTCTTCCGGGAAAGTGTGAGCAGAATCCCAAGGAGTATGCTAATGCCATAACGTTGAGAAGCGGTAAAGAGCTCGAACCTCCGGTCTCTACAAAGAACAACGAGGACGTTGTAATTCAAGATGGGGAGGGTAAACCTTCGGCTGATGATGATGAGATCAACTTTGACAACGTTTGGATCCAAGGGCCAAGAAGAGGAGACAAAGCAGTTGCTGAGAAGAAAGCTGAGCAAACCACTAAGGAGAAGAATGCTTATGTGCCTCCACCTTATGTACCTAAGCTGCCTTTTCCTGGCCGCTTCAAGAAGCAACTCATAGAGAAGCATAGAATCCTCTTTGAGAAGCATCTTAAGGACGTGGAGATCAAGCTACCTCTCGTTGACTGCCTTGCAATGATGCCTAAATGCGCCAAATTCTTCAAAGACACTCTCATGAAGAAGAATAAGGAAAGCAAGGAGGTACTTGTTCTAAGTGAAGAGTGTAGTGCGGCTATACATAAAGAGATAGTCCCTAAGAAGTTGGGAGACCCTGGAAGCTTCACTATACCCTGCGCTTTAGGTCCTCTAGAGTTCAAGAGTTGCTTATGTGATCTCGGAGCTAGCATAAACCTAATGTCTCACTCCGTGGCTAAGAAGCTTGGTTTTACTCGTTTCAAAGACTGTCGGATCTCATTGGTACTGGCTGATAGGAGTGTGAGGCTACCAGTGGGGCTGCTTGAAGATTTACGGGTGCGAATCAGTGGTGTGAACGTACCTACGGACTTCGTAGTGTTGGAGATGGATGAAGAGCCTAAGGATCCACTCATCTTAGGGAGACCGTTCCTTGCAACCGTCGAGGCTATCATAGATGTGAAAAATGGGAAGATTGCCTTGCATTTGGGAAAGGAGATCATGCTTGACTTCGACATCAACGAGGTTATGAAGAAGCCGACCATTGAAGGGCAAGTTTTCTACATTGAAACGATGGATGCTTTAGCGGATGAGTTGCTGGAAGAGCTGGCTCTAGAAGACCATATGAAGCTAGCACTGACTAAGGAGCCTGGGGAGTTTGGCTATGTGGACCAGAGAACCCAAGAGTACGTGAACCTGCTGGATTCTAGGAGGATTGTTAAGAATGAAGAAGGTTGCTGCTTAGAGATCGACTCCGAGATCGACGCTATCACTCGATCCAGGAGTCAGATCGACAAGGCAATCGAGAACAGAACTCGATCTGGTGCAACAATCGACGGACAGATCGAGAAGAATACTCGATCAGGAAAAGCAATCGAGTTGGCGATCGAGAGAGATCTCCCGATCATTTTGGAGTCCAATCAAGAGATCGACTTAGCGTCTCGATCCTTTACTCGATCCACATCATATCGAGTAAGTGAATCGAGCGAAATGGCTCGATCTAGACGACATCGAGAGGAGAATCGATCGGAGGACTCGATCTCAGAAGGGATAGCGATGGAGGAAAGCAGTCTGAAGGGTCATGGCTCGGGTTCAAAGGAGAGTTCCAAGGAGGAAGGCAACAACAACAGCCACGAGGATGACTGGAGTGAGTTGTTAGCCCCAAAGGTGGACCTTAAGGAGCTCCCAAAAGGGCTAAGGTATGCTTTCTTAGGGCTTAATAACACCTATCCCATGATTGTGAATGAAAACCTTAGTGATGATGAGTTGCACTCGCTCCTGACTGAGCTGAGAAAGTATAGGAAGGCCATTGGGTATTCTTTAAGTGACATCAATGGTCTTTCACCAATTGCACTCATAAGATTCACTTGGATAATGAGAACGCTTCCTCTATAGAACATCAGAGGCGTTTGAATCCTAATTTGAAAGAGGTTGTTAAAAAGGAAATCCTTAAGCTTTTAGAGGCTGACGTGATCTACCCCATAAGTGACAGCACGTGGGTTTCTCATGTACACGTGGTGCCTAAGAAGGGAGGGATCACAGTCATAAGGAATGAAAAGGATGAGCTTATTCCTACTAGAACCATCACTGGTCATAGGATGTGTATTGATTATAGGAAACTCAACTTTGCGACTAGGAAAGACCATTTCTCCTTGCCTTTTATTGATCAAATGCTTGAGAGACTTGCTAATCACCCTTACTACTGTTTTCTCGATGGGTATAGCGGTTTCTTTCAAATCCCTATTCACCCAAATGATCAGGAGAAGACGACCTTCACATGTCCTTACGGTACCTTTGCATATCGAAGGATGCCGTTTGGACTGTGTAATGCACCGGCTACGTTTCAGCGGTGTATGATGTCGATCTTCTCCGATCTTATAGAGGAGATGGTAGAGGTGTTCATGGATGACTTCTCTGTCTATGGTGCGTCCTTTCCTGCGTGTTTGTTGAATCTTTGCAGGGTGCTAAAGCGTTGTGAAGAGACAAACTTGGTGCTGAACTGGGAGAAATGCCACTTTATGGTTAAGGAAGGGATCATGTTTGGTCATAAGATATCAGAGAAGGGTATTGAGGTTGATCAGGCAAAGGTGGAGGTCATGATGGATCTTGAGCCGCCGGTTAATGTTAAGGGAGTCAGAAGCTTCTTGGGACACGCAGGGTTCTGTAGGCGCTTCATCAAAGATTTCTCCAAGATTGCACGCCCTCTTACACGGCTGTTGTGCAAGGAAGCTGAGTTTGTGTTTGATGAGGAGTGTTTGAAAGCTTTCGTGACCATCAAGGAAGCCCTTACATCAGCTCTTATAGTCCAAGCACCAGACTGGTCTCTTCCTTTTGAGATCATGTGTGATGCTAGTGACTACGCCGTAGGAGCCGTTCTTGGTCAGAAGAGAGACAAGAAGCTACACGTGATCTACTATGCTTCAAGAACCTTGGATGACACGCAATCAAGATACACAACTACGGAGAAGGAGTTGCTTTCAGTGGTCTTCACCTTTGAGAAGTTCAGATCGTATCTCGTTGGTTCCAAGGCTATTGTATACACAGATCACGCTGCCTTGCGATACATCTACTCAAAGAAAGACACTAAGCCTCGGCTCTTAAGATGGATTCTCTTACTCCAGGAGTTTGACATGGAGATTAAAGACAAGAAAGGGATAGAAAACGGAGTCACTGACCATCTCTCACGGCTAAGGATCAACGAGTCTCCCCCCTTAGATGACTCTCTTCCAGAAGAGCAGCTTATGGCGATTACTACGGCTGTTTGTAGAAAGCTAGAAGGGAGGTTTGAGGAGGTGTTGAGTTTCAAAGAGGAGGATCTACCGTGGTATGCTGATGTAGTGAACTATCTAGCGTGTGGTGAGGAGCCAACGCATCTCAACAGCTATCACAAGAAGCGGTTTATGAGAGAGGCTAGTGACTACTTTTGGGACGAGCCCTACTTATACAAGAGAGGAGTAGACAGCTTGTACTGGAGATGTGTTACAAAGGAAGAAGCCAGGGACATCCTCTATCATTGTCATGGGTCTTCCTACGGAGGACACTTCGCCTCATTCAAGACTGTCACGAAATTGTTGCAAGCCGGTTTCTGGTGGCCGTCCATTTTTAAAGATGCACACGAGTTTGTGAAGAGCTGTGAGGCATGTCAACGAGCAGGGAATATCACTAAGAGGAACGAAATGCCTCAAGTTCCCATCTTCGAGGTTGACATGTTCGGCGCGTGGGGGATAGACTTCATGGGGCCATTTCCTTCTTCATACGGCAACAAATACATCTTAGTAGCAGTGGATTATGTCTCTAAATGGGTTGAGGCTGTTGTTTCTCCTACAAATGATTCTAAAGTGGTAATTAAGCTGTTCAAGACTATCATCTTCCCGAGGTTTGGGGTACCCAAGGTTGTTATAAGCGATGGAGGAAGCCACTTCATAAATAAGGTCTTTGAGAACCTCTTGAGAAAGTATGGAGTTAAGCATAAGGTGGCTACACCGTATCATCCTTAAACAAGCAGTCAAGTGGAAGTTTCTAACAGGCAAATCAAGGCTATACTAGAGAAGACCGTCGGAGCAACAAGGAAAGATTGGGCAGTGAAGCTGGACGACGCTCTTTGGGCCTACCGTACCGCCTTCAAGACGCCGATTGGTACAACTCTTTTTACTCTACTCTATGGCAAGGGCTGTCACCTCCCGGTTGAGCTGGAACACCGTGCGTTGTGGGCTGTGAAGAGGCTGAACTTTGACCTTAAGACTGCTCAGGAGAGACGCCTTATTCAGCTACACGAACTGGACGAGTTGAAGGTGAACGCTTACGAGAGCTCTAGGATATACAAGGAGCAGACTAAGGAGACTCATGACAAGAAGTTGGTTGCCAAGGAGCTTAAGGAAGGAGGTTTAGTGTTGCTGTACAACTCGAGACTCAAACTCTTCTCGGGCAAGCTGAAATCAAGGTGGAGCAGACCGTTCGTGATTTAAGAAGTGTTGCCTTATGGAGCTGTTACTCTGATGGGAAAAAGTGGCAGTGCATTCACCGTCAACGGACACAGAGTCAAGCCCTACTTGGCAGATAGCTATGACAAGGAGAGTACCTCGGTCCTTCTCCAACACCCACCATCCGCCTAAACCAAGTAAGGTCTAGCTAAAGACGTTAAAGAAAGCGCACTTGGGAGGCATTCCCATGTTTATCTTGTACATATTCCTGCTTAATTTCCCTTTCAGTTTTATGTTTTTATTCTGCAAGTGTGTAGGAACAGATATAAGGAGTCTAAACCTTGACTTTGATGTCCAAAAGAGGCGATGGGGGTTAAGATAAGGCTAGAGATCGAGTGCTAGATCGACTGATCCTGGCTCGATCTTTGCTAGATCGAGTCAGTGAATCGAGAGGAGCCAGTCGATCTAGACGAGAACGAGTGACAAGATCGACCTCGACGAAAAAGGATCGATCGATCCAAATTGGATCAACCGATCTAATTTCTCTCGGGAAAATCTGTTGAAAATAGATCGATCACTCGACTCGATCCATCACTCTATCTATGTCAAATCGACCCCTAAATCGAGGACATAGCTCGATCATGAGGACTTAGCCGTGGAGCCAACATCTCAATAATCGAGAGAGCCAATCGATCCAAGACTCGATTCACCATGAATCGAGTCTCAAATCGAGTAACCCTCTCGATCTAAGCCATTATAGGCATGAGATCGAGTCCTAGATCGACCAAATGGACTCGATCTCATGCCGAGGTAACATTTCCTTTCCCTCCTTAACTCTTTTTCCTCCAACTTTTGAATTCAAAACTTGGTCAAGGCAAGCATCTTTGACCATGAAAGATGTGCCTTGACCAAGACTTTGTCAGAAAAATCACTTTTGCTACCCATTGTTTTAACTTTGCTAGTCTTTAAATATTTCAACAGCCTCTCACCCTTTCATTCCTGTTTTTCTCGAAAATGTTAAAGAAAGAGAGTGAAAGTTTCAGTTTTCAAAAGCTAGCAAAGATATTCTGCATTTCTTGCAAAAGTATATTCAAAAATTTAATGATTTAATTTTAGAAAATCTCCTTTAATGTCGCAAGATCTTGTTCTAGAATATAGGATCGGTTCTGATTTTTAAAAACTAGCTAAATAAAAGGAAAAATTCTAGATTTTTCAGTATCTAAAGATTTGATTCTCCTTTGTTTAGCTATGATTTTTATTTATTCCCCAAAATTCTAAGGTAGTTTTTATAAGTTCTCTCCTTCTCTTCTTTCATTCTCATCAAATCGCCGTTTGCTTATCAATCTCTTTAGAAACTTGTTTCAGGAACAATGGCCCCAAAGAGAACAAGAGAAGAGAAAGCACAAGAAGGAGAAGGACAAGAAGTGGCAGTTCAAGAGAGAGTCCGGTGGAGTAAGGATTAGAAGAAAGGCAAGAAACGGTTGGAAAGGCTTCGGTTTGAGCCTACCAAGTTTGCTGATCGAGAGCTGTTGTCTAAGCTAGGGATTCTTGGGGATTTCGACCAACTCCTCAAGAACATTGGCTTAAGATGTCTGTCACGGATGGATTGCCCAACCATTCCTGAAGTGACAATAGACTTCCTTGCCACCTTGGAGTTCCGGTACGAGAATCCTAGCGCACCCGTCCCTTCCCAAGGTTCCTCTACTTCAAAATTGGACGTTAAGCCTATACACTCTCCATCCCTGAGCTATGCCAAGCCTATGATCTCAACGCGGATGCATACAAGGTCGAGTTCCCAGCCTTCAAGAAAGCCGACGATTTTTGGGACCTGATCAGCAATGAAGACTACAAGGCCAACACCGCCAAGATCAAGCGAGTAAGGAGCCCGGTGCTGAGGTATACTCTGAAGCTGATTGCCAACACGTTTAGCGGAAGGTCTGTTGCTCCTACGGTCACGAAGACAGAGCTGTGCTTCCTGTTCCAAGGTGTGAAGCACTTGGTGTGTGATCCGGATGCAAACGACGAGCCTATGGAGGATGAACTCGGCGATGAAGTGAACTACGGGTGTGTGCTCGCGGCTTCTTTGGTGAAATACAAGGCTTATGTCTTGCGGTGCAAGGCAACTTCCTCTTACATTGGCGGTTTCCGTACTCCTCTGTTCGTGCAAGCCGGTGTGCCTATTCATGACTTTGCTCACGTCCTAACCAGAGCTTTTATGGACGAGGCATACATGAGGAATACTGACAGCTTGGGACGCACGCCAGCGGAAGGGTTCTACGCCTACCTCTTCGTAGATGACGAAGACAAGAAGAGAGTGTGCATCCTGCCCAACAAAGATGAAACCGAGCTACTTGGTGTTGGGAATATTGAGTTCTTGCCCATGGAGGAAGAATGCTTTGCCCCTTTAGGAAGATCACCTGCTTCAGCGATTGCCCCTCGTCAAAGGTCAGAGTCTCTAGCCACGGAAGATGAGATGCCCGAGGCCTACACACTTCCCAAGCTAGACTTCGAGCCGAGAACAAAAACCGAGAAGTTCCTAGCATTGTTTGTGGAGATGCAAAAGAAGATCAACAAGTGGCAAGGCAAGATGCTCAAGAAGCTTGGAAAGAAGGTCAAAGCACTTCAGGGAGGCTTACCTAAGAAAGCTGAGAGCCAAGAGGTGCAACAACCCGAGAAGAGAAGGTTCTCAACCAGTGGAGTTGTCATCCGCGAGACCCAAGGAACCACCATTCAGCCGGCGCGCCACTCTCTCCAAGAACCAGCTGACAAAGGCAAAGCAACAATCTCTAGCTCCTTTGGAACATCCTCAAGTTCCAGCCGAGACTAGACCAGAGGTAACAACCTTCTTCCATTATATATAACCGCTCATGTTTGTTTCTTTTTGCATTGTGTTTTGATGCTCCTTCGGATGAGTTTGCTACCGGGACGGTGTCAAGCAAGTTTGGGGGAGTACATGTGTGATTTGACTTGTGTTCTTTGATCTTATTTTCTTTTAGCATCTTTGAGTTTTTAGTTCATGAAAAATTGGTAAAATTTAAAAAAAAAAATTTTTTCAAAGATTCATGTAGTTGATAGGGCTCAGGTTTTACCCAAATAAAACTACTGCAAGTGCACAGCAAAAACAGTTGTAGTACAAGGGGTACCGAAATCCCAAGAGAGTAATGCAGACTACACTATCGAATGTAGATTCGGATTAAGCTAAGCAAGATATGATGTATGTAATGCGAATGAATGAATGAAAGTAAGCAAACGATCTTGTAAGATAATCTAAGTTCCAGAAGACTAAAAGCGCTAAGTCAGGGTAGTTCGCAGGTTGAATCCAAGAATGTATGACGCAGAAAATCAGGAATGATTAAGACCCGTTTTAAATATGAATCACTGATGTATAACTAATCAATTCTCATTGCAAAAGTTATCTATGCCTAAATCACAGAGTTTCAAATCTCTTGGCAAATCCTAACAACCTAAGCATGCAGGAATGATCAGATTCAATTGTTTACAAAACTCCTAAGCCAAATCTCTTTGCACTAAGTTGCTTTGCTCATCAAATAGTAGTTCAGGTTATGAATAATGCTCTCACATATATCTAACAACCTAAGATTTTTGGATTCCTAGATGATGTGTCTCAGAAATTCGATTTTAAAGCAAGCAGAGATGAAAAACCATAAGATATTCCTAACAGATAGCGATTCTACAATCTTTTCATCAACCTTTGAAAAACCCTAACTTAACTTGCAGATTACTCAGACATGATTATGAGATCACAAAACATAATTGAATAAAATTGCATTAAGAGAAAGAGTAAGAAATAAAACGGGTTCGAAATCTTCTCAAAAGAGTACAGGATTTGTCTCCCCAAAAAGCTCTGAATAAATCTCTCTCTAAGCTCTCTGAATTCTCAAAAACTAAGATAATAGCCAACAATGGCTGAAAAACCTAATAAATAGAGTCTAAACACGATCTGGAGTCTTCATGTAAATAAAAGAACTTCTGGGCCAATTCTGCAAATCTTCTTCATAGTCTTAATAAAACAGCCATGCTCCTTCCTTGATGGGTGACGAGCGTCACCAAAGGTGGTGACGAGCGTCACCATAGGTGGTACTTTCTGCTTCGAGCTTGGTATTTCGTGGCTTCAACCCAGAATGCTCCAAAAGGTTCCAAAATCTCCAATTATGCTCCATACATGCTATAACCTGCAAAGAGTCTACTAGAATTCTAAAAAGACCAAAAAGACTCAATAACAAGGACTTATATTATGGTTAAAAACCATAAAAACCATGATATATCAACTCCCCAGACTTAGCTTTTGCTTGCCCTCAAGCAAACATCAGACAGAGTTCAGGGTCGAGGTTTGAAAACAAGAAATAGTCAGTAAGTCATCAGGAACACCATACTAGTTTGAACTTTCGAATCCACATACTACATAGTCAACACAAGATCAAATTTCAGTATAATCATCACAAGCTTAGCAAATCTCTCATGTCCAGTCCAAATCCCTTCAAGAAATCCGAAATTTCTACTGTCAACTCCTTATTTTTTATCTAAGTGTGATATCTCATCAAAGCTCTATCATCTCAATCACTTTACAGATTCTTTTCCCTGACTAACAAGTGAACAAAATCAATCTCAACAGCCTCTCCTATTTTCTCTTCCCTTGATCTTTTTCCTTTGGATATTTTCGATTTTTCACTTCTTTTTCTCAACTTTTACAGTCTAAGATATGGTGCTACTCAATACTTGTGTTCCTTGTGAGGAGACAGGTTCTTGATGTGTTCACTACTGTTGTTCCTTGTGAGGAGACAGGGTCATGAATGCACCATTCTTTGGACTTAATCTTTTAAAAACTACATCTGGGAAGATCAAAGAGAGACTGTATTTAAACCTTATTGTCAGTGTTGAAAGAAAGAATCAAGATCAATAAGAATCAATCACCAAGACAAGAAGTTTAAAGTTCATTAAGGTGGAGCTAACAGCAAATTTTTCAGATTCTCTAAGAACCTAAACCTTCATTGCTAGACTGATCTACCTATGACTTTCAACTTAGTGAGACTTGTAATCAACTACTGTGGCAATAGTTCTTATCAGCAAAAACGTCATATGGTTAGTTCCATGAAAAACTGACAGTTTCAAAATTTTGACTCTCTAAAACAGGTTTTTGACTCAACTTTAAGACTCTATAGACATGACACAAAGCACACAACGTCAGTAACCACCTCCCCCAGACTTAAACAACACTGTTCCCAGTGTTATTAAGCCAAGAGTTGGTCAGAAAAATAAATGAGAAGTCGAAAAACCAAGTCAGAAAAGTGTTACCTTGCGTGGGTCGGGTGACGAGCTTCACCAGTCTGGTGACGAGCGTCACCAGTCTGGTGACGAGCGTCACCACGACCTGTATTGCCTAATTCTTAGGTCAGATGTTAATTAACGAAGTGTTTGCATATGCACTCGAAAATTAGACTTTTTGAGCATTCAAACACATAATTAACAACATCCACACATAGCAAAAATAACCTGGTTCAACAATCTCACAAAACATCATCAAAGAAACTGACAACTGACTCAAAGAAAACATAAAAATGACTCAAGAGCAAGAAAAAATAAAAGGGAAAAAAGGAACAAGTAACCAGATAGTGAAGCCTTAATCCTCATCCTCGCAAGGCTCAGTGGTGTAATGGGGGCGGACACAACCACAGTTGCTAAGTGTAGCAACAGCATCCCAGAGTCCCTCAAAGCTGTCAATGACATACTCCTGAAAAGCAGCCATATCCATGGGTGTCTGTGGTCGTGGAGGACGCCTGAAAGCAGTAGAAGAACCACTCTGGTGTGTAGAAGGTCCAACATCAGCAGCAGCAGCAGTAGAAGCAGAGGCGCCAGCTGTAGCAGCTCTAGCAGGGCGCAGAGTCAAGGGGCGCAGAAGACTCCGTGCTGGCATGAAGAATAGCTGGCGTGGATCTCCCTGAATAGTAGTGAAGGCTCTTTGTGGCAATTTAATGCCAACATACTCTCCAGAAGTGGTAGTGAAAGTCCAGACAACTCCAATCTTCATCCAAGTGACATGGCGCAGATACTGGTCATCCATAAGTGATCTGTCACTGCGCAGACTGCAAGGTGTGACATCGATCTGGAAATGGTGGAAGATCGGTGTCAGCAGGCTGCCAACACTCTCAGTCTTCTCCCCTGGACTGGTGAATGGCTTGGTCTTCAAGGAGACTAGATGCTCAGCGAAAACAGCGCCTAAGTTGGCGCGAACCATGCTATCAACAGGTATCGAATCATTCAGCATCTCATAAAGTCCGTAGTAGAGGAGAATCAGCTCATTGACTCGAGTCTTGCTGGGTGCAGACTTGCACAAAATGGTGTGACCAAAGAGGCGCAGAATGTACCTCAAAACCGGATGTCGAACCTCCGTCTGCGTGCTAGTCTTGCTGTCATAGACTCCATTCCCGAACTTGGACCAGAATGTCCGCATATGGGTCCACTGAGAGGGAAGGAGAACGCCTGTGGGATGGTCAGAGAAGCCATAGATCCCACAAAGCTCCATCAGACTGATCCGGTATCGAACTCCTCGGATCAGAAACGTCATCGTGCCTTCCTGCGCACGCTTCGCCAGCTCATTCGCGTAGTAGACGCGAACTGTAGAGAGAAACTGGCGTACCAAATCTGGGTACAGATCATACTGCTGGAATGGCATAGTCCCCATCCCAATGCACTCCAGAATCTGAACAACCTCCTCGAAGATCTCCATCTTCTGCAGAACAGCAGAATCCGCGAACCGAGTGGGGATAATCTTAACTCCCAGCCACGCATTGTAGAACAGCGTGTCATATTCATCCCACTCTTCCTGAATATCACGGAATACACAAGTGTCTCGGGACACTTCCTGCTTTGGAGTCCCTGCCCAAGCCACTCCTGAGGCTATTTTCCGATCTTCTCGTTTGGGCCATGGAGGCCTGCAAACCGGGTGTTGACTGAAGGAATCCGTAGACCCTGTTGCAGTGCTTGAAGACGAGCTTTGCCTTGGTCGTTTCTCCTGACGAGGCATCTTGCAGATCTTAAAAACCGAGTGGATATTCAGAAAGAGGAGCAAAATCCGCACGGATTCGACTCTTGAATCACTCAATTTGGTTTAGAAAATCAAAAGTTATGAATCTCTGAAAATTTCTAAGTGTTCTTGGTTTAAACAGTTATGCCCGAGGAAGAAGAAGAGAGAAAACTAATAACCGTGCCCGACTAAGACGGGTGACGAGCGTCACCATAAGGGTGACGATCGTCACCACCTTTTTTTTTTTTTTTTTTTTTTTTTTTACTGAATATTAATCTAATTACTAATTCTAAGCACGAAAATAATAACTAGTGTTATATCTACAACTTACCAGTGGGTTGCCTCCCACTAAGCGCTTGTTTAAAGTCATTAGCTTGACTTTGGTTAGCTGTTTAGACAGCTGGTGCCTGATCCAGAGACACAATGTGTCCTGCTGGAATCTCTGCTTGTGCCCAGTAGTGCTTCACCCTTTGTCCATTGACAGTGAACTCCTCTCCTTTGGAGTTAATCAGGACAATTGCACCATGTGGGCGAGCTTCTTTGACAGTGAAAGGACCTGACCATCGAGAACGCAATTTACCAGGAAAAAGCTATAAGCGAGAGTTGTAGAGTAATACCTGGTCATTGGGCTCGAAATGCCTGGAGATGATCTTTTTATCATGATATGCTTTTGTCCTCTCCTTGTATAACTTGGAGTTTTCATAGGCCATATATCTGATCTCATCCAGTTCATTGAGCTGAATCAAACGCCTTTCTGAAGCAGGCTTCAGATCGAAGTTCAGCTTCTTGATGGTCCATTCTGCTTTGAACTCCAACTCTACTGGTAGATGGCACGCCTTGCCATAGAGAAGATGGAATGGAGTGGTCCCAAGTGGCGTTTTGTATGCAGTCCTGTAGGCCCATAATGCATCATCCAGCTTTGCAGATCAATCTTTCCTTGTCTTCCCAACTGTCTTTTCCAGAATCTGTTTGATCTGCCTGTTGGAAACCTCGACCTGTCCACTTGTTTGGGGATGATATGGCGTGGCCACTCTGTGCTGTACACCATACTTCTTCAAAAGCTTGTCAAAGACCTTGTTGACAAAGTGAGAACCACCATCACTTATGACAATCCGCGGGACACCAAATCTGGGAAAGATAATGGTCTTAAACAGCTTCAAAACCACTGCAGCATCATTAGTAGGAGTAGCCAACGCCTCCACCCACTTAGATACAAAATCAACAGTAACCAGAATGTATCTATTCCCATAAGATGAGGGAAAAGGTCCCATAAAGTCAATACCCCAACAATCAAAAACTTCAACTTCCAGAATGAAGTTCTGTGGCATCTCATGTCTCCTGCTGATTTTTTCTCTTCTCTGACAAGTATCACAGCTTGTGATGAAGGCTTGGGCGTCTCTGAACATAGTAGGGCACCAAAATCCAGCTTGCAATACCTTAGAGACAATCTTGAATGTAGCAAAGTGTCTAGCATATTCTGATCCATGACAGTGAAAAAGGACGTCCTGGACTTCTTCTTCTGCTAAGCATCTTCTGTAGATACCATCAGCATAATGCATGTAGAGGTATGGCTCATCCCAATAGAATCTCCTAAGTTCTCTCAAGAACTTCTTCTTAGCATAGCCTTTAAAATCATGTGGTTCATCCTCTGCAGCAAGATAATTTGCAATATCAGCATACCAGAGCCTCTTTGGATCATGTAAAGCATAAACAGGTTCTTCAAAAGCCATCCCCAAGCTTGCACAAATCGCAGATAAGTGTTGAGATTGGTGACGAGCGTCACCAATATTGGTGATGGGCGTCACCTTTCTCGTATACTTTGGTCGCGACTGAACTGGGTTGGTGACGAGCGTCACCCTCCTGGTGCCGCTCGTCACTCCCCTGCAATTTCGTGAAAACTGCAGGTTTTCAGTACTTTCCTCCTGTTCTCTGGTTTCCACCAAGTAAACATTCTCTTCAGGCAAGAAATCATTGATTGGAACACTGTCTTCGACCTGAATCCGGGATAAATGGTCAGCAACTCTATTCTCAACCCCTTTCTTGTCCTTCACTTCAATATCAAATTCCTGAAGCAGCATGATCCATCTTAACAGCCTTGGTTTTGCATCTTTCTTCTGCATTAGGTACTTCAGTGCTGAATAGTCAGTATGGACCACGACCTTGGAGCCAACAAGATACTGCCTGAACTTCTCAAAAGCAAACACAACAGCTAACAATTCTTTCTCAGTTGTTGCATAATTCTTCTGAGCATCATCCAAAGTCCTACTTGCATAGTAGATGGCATGGAGTTTCTTGTCTTTCCTCTGTCCTAGCACTGCCCCAATTGCAAAATCGCTGGCATCACACATTACCTCAAAAGGTAAGTCCCAATCTAGAGGCTGCACAACAGGGGCTGTAACCAAAGCCTGTTTGATCTGTTCAAAAGCAGATTTGCACTCTTCTGTGAACTCAAACTTCACATCCTTGCAGAGGAGAGCAGTAAGTGGGTGTGCTATCTTGCTAAAATCCTTGATGAATCTTCTGTAGAAGCCTGCATGACCCAGAAAACTTCTCACTGCTTTGACTGAATCAGGTGCTTGCAGACTTGTCATCACCTCAATTTTCGCCCTATCCACCTCTATACCGTCTCCTGAGACTCTGTGGCCAAGTACAATACCATCCTGCACCATAAAATGACACTTCTCCCAGTTTAAAACCAAGTGCTTCTCTTCACATCTCTGCAGAACTGCACACAGATTATCCAAGCAGTTCTTGAAAGGGGACCCATAAACCGAGAAGTCATCCATGAAAACTTCCATAAACTTCTCTATCATGTCTGTGAAAATCGACATCATGCATCTCTGGAAGGTTGCAGGAGCATTACACAGCCCAAAAGGCATTCTGCGATATGCAAAAGTGCCATAGGGACAAGTAAAAGTGGTCTTCTCCTGATCATCTGGATGGATGGGGATCTGAAAGAAGCCTGAATACCCATCAAGGAAGCAGTAATACTTGTGATTCGCCAACCTCTCTAGCATCTGATCGATGAAAGGCAGATGAAAATGATCCTTCCTTGTTGCTGCATTCAGTTTCCTGTAGTCTATGCACATCCTGTGTCCTGTCACAGTCCTGGTTAGAATCACCACGTGCACTGGACTCACCCAAGCACTGTCTGATATAGGATAGATGATACCAGCCTGCAACAACTTCATGATCTCTTTCTTGACCACATCCTGCAAATTCGGATTCAGCCTCCTCTGGTGCTCAACTGATGATTTCGACTCATCCTCCAAGTGTATCCTATGCATGCACAAGTCTGGGGAGATACCTGAAATGTCATCAAGAGAATAGCCAAGAGCTTTGCGAAATTTTTGCAGCTTACTTAGCAAAAAGGTGAGCTCTGCATTGTTCAATGAAGCATTAACAATAACAGGATAGGTGGAGTTTTCTCCCAGAAATGCGTACCTTAGCCCTGCAGGGAGCTGTTTAAGCTCAACTTTTGATGCTTTTGCTGCAGACCAATCACTCATTGTGGCAGCTTTCGCAGGTGTGGAGACAAACTCATCCTGTTCAACCAGTTGCATCACTTGTGCAGTAGCATCCATCATCTTTGTGTACCCTGTTGCAGCAGCATCTAAATGCTCATACTCAGCTGTAGAAGTGGTCAACGCCCTTTCCAAGGGATCCTCTGAACTCATCTTATGGAAGATCTGATCAGCAATGTTTGTGAGAACATCCACATAAAAAGTCTGTCCATCTATGGTTGGCCTCTTCATCAGCTTGTCCATTTCAAATTTTATCACTAAATCGCCAACATTCAGCTCTATTCTACCCTTCCTGACGTCAATGATAGCTCCTGCAGTAGCTAAGAAGGGTCTGCCAAGAATCAAGCGGTCTTTTGGCTCTTCTCCATACTCTAGAACCACAAAATCAGTAGGGATCATACAATCTCCTATTTTGATAGGAACATCCTCTATCACTCCTTCAGGAACTCTGACTGATCTATCAGCTAGGACAAGAGATATCCTTGTAGCCTTAAAATCGGTCATCCCCAAACTCTTGGCAACAGAATGAGGCATGAGGTTCACACTAGAACCAAGATCACACAATGACCTCTCAAACTTGTCATTGAAGATAGTGCAGTCTAAAACAAAACTTCCTGGGTCTGAAAGCTTCTCTGGAACTCTGTTCTGAATCACTGCACTGACCTGCTCGTTGATTATCATAGCTCCAACCTCAAGACTCAAGTTATTGGTCACCATCCTCTTCACATACCTCCTTATAACAGGAGTGATCCTTACAGCATCTATTAATGGGATCTCTATTACCAACTCGTCCATGATAGCCTTGCATCTTGCATCTTCAAGCTCTTGCTTAGACTTCTTAGGATGCTTAGGATAGGGTATCTTGGGTTTATACACGGTCTCCTTAGCATTATCTGAAGTCTTAGGCGAAACTGCAGCATGTGGTGTCTGGTGACGAGCGTCACTGGAATGATGGCGAGCGTCACCCAATTTGGGCGAGTCGAGATTGATCACTGGATATGGGTGACGAGCGTCACCCATCTGGTGACGGTCGTCACCAATTTGTGAAGAGTCGGGGTCGGGGTTGTGCTCGATGGGTGACGAGCGACACCCATTATTGGTGACGAGCGTCACCCGTGGTTCTTCAGCAAATATTTCTTCATCTTCATACTCTTCCATACCCACAAAATTCCTTGATGTTAAATCCTTCTGCAACACTGGTTGCAGGTTCTTTCCACTCCTCAATGTGATGGTATTCACATGGTGTTTGGGATTAGCATCAGTTCTTTCTGGAAGAAATCCTTCTTGCCTCTGAACAGCTCCTGCAGTTTGGACAACTTGAACATCAAGCTTCTTCATATGAGAGTTCATACTCTCAATTTTTCCATTCAAATCCTGATAGAGCGAATCTATCTTGCCATTAAAGTCCACTGTAAGCTTCTGTTGTCCTTCCAAGATCTGTTCTAACATTGCTTCCATTTTATTCCCTTGTGGAGGTGCTGGTTGATAGGAAGAAGAACCATAGTTTCTGTAATTTCCACTGTTCTGGAATGGCTTCTGATACTCTGTCTTCTGGAATGGGGGTCTAGGAGTGAAACCAGGCGTGCTCTGTCCTCCTGTAAGGGCGTTCTTCTGATTATTGTTGTTGTATCCTCTGTTCCACTGTTGATTCCCATACCTTTGTTCCTGAAAACCACCAGAATTGATGAAATTTACATCCTCCTGCTCAACTTCCTCTGGAGCTTCGAAAGTTTCCACTTCTGCAGCAAAGTTACCAAAAGGCTGTGCATATCATCCAACTTAGCCTTAACTTCAACAATCTGATTTCCATCAGCTACATCAGCTTGTTTCATCCTCTGAAAGTCTGCATTTTTAGTGCTGTTGCTGCATACCAAGTTCTCAATCACTCTGATCGCCTCTTCTGGTCTGTTGGTGTTGAAGTTTCCTGCACTTTCTGCATCCAGCGCCATCTGATATTTTCAGTCAATGCCTCTGAAGAAAATCCCAAGTAATTGCACCTCACTGAAACCATGATGAGGACAGTCCCTTTGATAAGACTTGAACCTGATCCAAGAGGCCTTGAAAGCTTCAGTAGGGCCTTGTGTAAATGATGCAATTTTCGTCCTCATGTCTTCTGATCTTGCATCATCATAGAAGTTGTTCAAAAAGGCATTCTTGGTGTCTTCCCAAGTGGTCAATGAAGCAGGTTCCAGTTGCTTCAGCCAATATGCAGCTTCTCCTTCAAGAGAGTAAGGAAAAAGCTTGTAGAACAGAAAGTCATTGCTAACCCCATTAGCTTTGACACTGGAAGCCAAGTCCTCAAATCTCTCTATGTGATCCATAAGATGCTCATGAGGTAAACCATGGAATGGATGCTGGCCAACCAGCTGATAGTAGACTGGTTTAACCTCAAAATCGTTCCTCTGGAAGGCAGGAGGTCGGATTGTAGCTCTGTTGGCATAGAACTGATCAGGTCTGTTGTAGTCACCTAGAGTCCTCTGAACAAAACGCCCAGCAGCGTTATTGACAGCAGCAGGGACTCCCACGTTCTCAGCCACTTGCTGAACCTGCTGTTCAACAATGACATTCCTCTCTTGATCAATTCTCTGCCCCTCTTCGTTCCTCCTATTTCCTTCCCTGTCAACTAAGTGACCTTCTGCATCTTCAACCAAGATAAGTGGAGCGACCATTGTAGATTGCTTCTTAGCTTTCCTGTTAGTTCTCTCCAACCTAGCAAGCTCGTCGATGCTCAAAGTCACAAGCTCCTTCTCTTTGTTGCTTCTGGTTCTGCGACTAGGCATACACCTGAAACAGGAACAAAGAAAAGTAGCTGAAAGTCAGTAAACAAATAAAAAATTAGACAAAATCCTAATACTAAAAATCGATAGGCAGCTATTACTCCCGGCAACGGCGCCAAAAACTTGATAGGGCTCAGGTTTTACCCAAATAAAACTACTGCAAGTGCACAGCAAAAGCAGTTGTAGTACAAGGGGTATCGAAATCCCAAGAGAGTAATGCAGACTACACTATCGAATGTAGATTCGGATTAAGCTAAGCAATATATGATGTATGTAATGCGAATGAATGAATGAAAGTAAGCAAACGATTTTGTAAGATAATCTAAGTTCCAGAAGATTAAAAGCGCTAAGTCAGGGTAGTTCGCTGGTTGAATCCAAGAATGTATGACGCAGGAAATCAGGAATGATTAAGACCCGTTTTAAACATGAATCACTGATGTATAACTAATCAATTCTCATTGCAAAAGTTATCTATGCCTAAATCACAGAGTTTCAAATCTCTTTGCAAACCCTAACAACCTAAGCATGCAGGAATGATCAGATTCAATTGTTTACAAAACTCCTAAGCCAAATCTCTTTGCACTAAGTTGCTTTGCTCATCAAATACTAGTTCAGGTTATGAATAATGCTCTCACATATATTTAACAACCTAAGATTTTTGGATTCCTAGATGATGTGTCTCAGAAATTCGATTTTAAAGCAAGCTGAGATGAAAAACCATAAGATATTCCTAACAGATAGCGATTCTACAATCTTTTCATCAACCTTTGAAAAACCCTAACTTAACTTGCAGATTACTCAGACATGATTATGAGATCACAAAACATAACTGAATAAAATTGCATTAAGAGAAAGAGTAAGAAATAAAGAGGGTTCGAAATCTTCTCAAAAGAGTACAAGATTTGTCTCTCCAAAAAGCTCTGAATAAATCTCTCTCTAAGCTCTCTGAATTCTCAAAAAATAAGATAATAGCCAACAAAGGATGAAAAACCTAATAAATAGAGGCTAAACACGATCTGGGGTCTTCATGTAAATAAAAGAACTTTTGGGCTAATTCTGCAAATCTTCTTCATACTTTTAATAAAACAGCCACGCTCCTTCCTTGATGGGTGACGAGCGTCACCAAAGGTGGTGACGAGCATCACCATAGGTGATACTTTCTGCTTTGAGCTTGGTACTTCGTGGCTTCAACCCAGAATGCTCCAAAAGGTTCCAAAATCTCCAATTATGCTCCAGACATGCTATAACCTGCAAAGACTCTACTAGGACTCTAAAAAGACCAAAAAGACTCAATAAAAAGGACTTATATCATGGTTAAAAATCACAAAAACCATGATATATCAGTAGTTGCATTCATCTTTTTAAAACATGTTAGGATTGAGTCTAAAGTTTCTCATAGCATCTAGGTTGTTTGCATTTTGCATAAGGGGTTAGAATTTCTTAAAAATGTGTTTTTACTTATGAATTGTTTCAATGCCCTAGTTAGTAGTTCTCTAATGCTTTGTCTATGCTTTGAAAGTAAGTTCTTATCATGCTTGGATCACTTGTTAGGATTTTCATGGCTTAAATTGAACTCTCATGATTTGAAACTCATCCTAATAAGTGAAAACCTTAATTTGAAATTCTAATTATCATTCTTATGTATTTGAAAATAAACACATGGCTTTAAAATATTTAGGCTCTCTTCTTCCTTTTTACCACTCTTTGTGAGCCTAAGTAGAACTCCCTCCTTGAACCTTACCCTTCTTTGAAGCCAAATGTTCTTGTGTGACATCTTTGTGAGGCCTTCCTTTTGGTTTGAACTTGGCATAAAGTGTTAGGTTTAGGCGACATGATTTGGTTTTCATATTGTTGCTAGCTTTGCATTTTGAAGCTAGGTATAGGTTTATGATAAGTTTGGGGGATCATTGGGGTTGCTTTCTCTCCTATTTGTTCTCGGTTTCAAAGAGCTTTGTGTTTTGAGGAAAGAAATGGGTTTTAAGTGAAAGGTTGTTTTCAAAACTAAGTATGCTCTAATAAATTTCAGGTGGTAGCTCTCCCATAATAATAAAAAAAAAAAAAAAAAAAAACAAATAAAAAGAGCCTAAGTGCCAAATAAAGAAAAAAAAAATAAAAAGAAAAAAAATATAATAAGAGAGCTACCAATAAGAAATATCTAAAGAGCAAAATTATTTTCAAAACCTTTTCACAAGCCTAAAAAGTTTAAAAATGTTCTTGTTTCAAATTGGGGATTGCTAAGTTTTGTGAAGAAAAAGGGTAGACTTTTAAGTGGTGAGTGAGGATAAATTTGTTAAATGAGAGGGGAATATGATCGTTTGATAGTTTATATGGGTAGATGAGAATCTAATCATGTATGCATAAATTGTCTTTACCTTTAGCATTATGCACAAGTTCAGCCATTTTTGAGAGAAACTCTTGTTCTAATTATAAACCCTTTTCAAATGAGATCATTCAATGCTCATAACCTAAACCCTTAGCCAAATGTGTTTTGCTTTAAAAGGCATAAGTTTGATTCATGGTTCTAACGTTAATGAATGTTAAAGGATGAGTTTCTTTGATTGTTAGGAATAGGAGAGTCATGATTTGAATTTCTTTGTGTGATGAGTATGGCTAAGTTCTTTGGAGTATGGGTGTAAGCATAGCATTTTAGAACTGTTAACTAGGACATTGAGATTGATTCATTTGAAGGGCACCTTTGCAAAAAGTTTAAACCCCCATTCATTTTTTTCTGAATACCTCTCTTCCTTACTTATTTTCTGTTGCTTGAGGGCAAGCAAGAAGTAAGTTTGAGGGAGTTGATGTTATTGCATATTGCATACATTTTGCATACTCATTAGTTAGTTTTTCATGCATTTGTATCACGTTTTAGGTTAGATTGCATCACTTAGGGTTCTAGAGCATTCTTGCATCAGCATACGCATTTTCCTTGCATTTTGCATCACATTCAGGTTGTTTCTGGCTGCTTTGGAGTCATGGAGGTTCGTGGACATGTTGAGGCTGATGTAGCAGTTCGTGGGAGCTCGGATATATGCTAAGGATCAGAGATCGAGGAGCAGATCGAGCATGGCCGGTCGATCTAGGAGTTGATCGACCAGAAGATCGAGCCAACCAGACGATCCAAGGAGAATGATCGAGACAAGGATCGAGTGAAGCAATCGATCAAACGGTACAAACATAAATGACGCCATGTAGAGCAAGAGTCAGATCGAGTACACCACTCGATCCAGCCGAAGATCGATACCGAGATCGGATGCAACACTCGATTCGCCGATGTTGATCGAAACCCAGTTCGAGCCGAAGACACGATGTCCAGATATGATCGAGAGAACCACTCGATCTTGGAGTCGATCTCTGTCCTTTCAATTGTTTTTGGCCGCTAGCGAAGGGGGGACCATTAGCTTGTTTGGGCATTTTAGGAAGGCGGCGACGTCCTTTTTTTGGATAACTTTTTAGATCCTTATCTTTTCCTTTATGTTTTCTCTCTCGTTTTGGTGAAGAACACCATTGTTGAACTCGCGTTTTTCTTAAGCTTTGTATTTGAATCATTTCTGTTCAATCTAGTTTTTCTTTTCATGTTTATCGTCTCGTTTCATATGCTTTGCTTGATTTACTCTATGTGTAGCGAGTAGTTTCTTTGGGTTCGGGGTTGAGAGGATTAAAGGGTCTAAAGGGTTTCGATCTTGGGGTTTTTCTAAACGTTTTCAAAGGCTATCTCTTCTAAGGTGTTGAGATCTCAATGCTTGAAGACTCTCACGCTAAGAGCTTCATGATCTGAGAGGTTCCTTACCTTGACAGGATCCAGGAGCCTCGGAAGATCACACCTTAGAGACTAGTTACCCCTTCCCAAAAGCCATGGAAGTTAGGGGGATTAGTTAAGTCATTCGTTTGAAATCTGTTTTCCTTGCCCTTCGACCTCTCTTTCCACCAAAAGCCATGGGTTTGGAGGAGAGGATGAAGGAGTGATCTATACCGAAAGCCACAGATAGATCTTGTTTAATTTTCAAGGCTTAGAGATCTTCACCAAGTGAGTCGATTTAAAGTTTTAAACCCAAGGTCGAACCTTTGAAACCCCTAACCATGAATCTCAACCCTAGGCCCTTTCTCTTAGCATCTTTACATCTTATCTCACCTTTCGCTTGATCTCTGATAGCATCCTGGTCATTAGTTTTACTGTTCTTGCATTTTTAGACGAGATCGATTGTTACTGCTCGATCTAGTGGTCGATCTCATGGTCAATCCACTAGTCTAATTTTAATAATTTGAAGCTTTCTCCTTTAATTATTCTGTTTGTTTCTCGTGGTAGTTTCTTCCTTTTTAGTATTTTTAAAATAGGTTTCATTCTGTTTAAGTTGCTGCATCTAGTTTTTAGAGATTTTCTCATAAACCGTCTCATTTCGCTTAGATTTGCTTTAGTCCTTGTATTCTCTGTGCATTCTCTATCATCCTAGAAGTGGATTGACTCTCTCTTGCTTGCTGTACTACAACATGTCTTGCATTTGAGTTTGATAACCTCACTGCAATATAAACCGTCCAAAAAGAGATTATCACTATCTCTTCTAAGGTGTTGAGATCTCAATGCTTGAAGACTCTCACGCCAAGAGCTTCATGATCCGAGAGGTTCCTTACCTTGACAGGATTCAGGAGCCTCGGAAGATCACACCTTAGAGACTAGTTACCCCTTCCCAAAAGCCATGGAAGTTTGGGGGATTAGTTAAGCCATTCATTTGAAATCTGTTTTCCTTGCCCTTCGACCTCTCTTTCCACCAAAAGCCATGGGTTTGGAGGAGAGGATGAAGGAGTGATCTATACCGAAAGCCACGGATAGATCTTGCTTAGTTTTCAAGGCTTAGAGATCCTCACCAAGTGAGTCGATTTAAATATTTAAACCCAAGATCGAACCTTTGAAACCCCTGACCATGAATCTCAACCCTAGGCCCTTTCTCCTAGCATCTTTACATCTTATCTCGTCTTTCGCTTGATTTCTGATAGCATCCTGGTCCTTAGTTTGACTGTTCTTGAATTTTTAGACGAGATCGATTGTTACTGCTCGATCTTGTGGTCGATCTCATGGTCGATCCACTAGTCGAATTTTAATAATTCGAAGCCTTCTCCTTTAATTATTTTGTTTGTTTCTCGTGGTAGTTTCTTCCTTTCTAGTATTTTTAAAATAGGTTTCACTCCATTTAAATTGTTGCATCTAGTTTTTAGAGATTTTCTCATAAATTATCTCATTTCGCTTAGATTTGCATTAGTCCTTGTATTCTCTGTGCATTCTCTATCATCCTAGGCATGGATTGACTCTCTATTGCTTGCTGTACTACAACATGTCTTGCATTTGAGTTTGATAACCTCACTGCAATTTAACCTTTGCTCAAAAAAGTGTTTATCAAATGGCGCCGTTGCCATCCTAGGACTGTTTAGAGAACATACAGATTTGGGACTTAGCAAAGACTAAGTCTTTACCTTTTCAAGTTACTAATCCTTCTACTCTCAAACGTGTGTTTTCAGGTACATGAATCTTCGTTCAAGGGGAGACAACAATCTACTACAACCCTTAGAAAACATTCATCAACTTGGTCACTCACGGCAAAGGAGAGTCAGAGAACAAACAAGAGCCTTTGAGGAGATTGTTCAGCACGGTTTGGTTGACTTTGAAGCTATGGCTGATCACGAGCATCCAGAAGGACCTCCTCCATACTCTAGACGAGATCGTGCTGACGGGGCAATGGAAACCCCCAACACGCGGCTAGACCCCCAAGGATCATAGGAGCCGGAGATGCTCCCAATACTCACCACAATAGGTTTGGGATCACTCCTCCTTCTGTACAAAACAATAACTTCGAGATCAAGCCAGGTTTCATCTCAATGGTGCAAAACAACAAGTTCCAAAACTTAGCAATGGAAGACCCCTTGGAGCACCTAGACAACTTCGAGCAAGTATGTGGGATGATAAAGATCAATGGCATATCCGAAGATGCTTTCAAGCTGCGTCTCTTCCCCTTTTCACTCGGAGACAAAGCCAGACATTGGGAGAAGACCCTCCCACAAGGCACCATCACATCATGGGCCGAGTGTAAGAAGGCCTTTCTCTCAAAGTTCTTCTCAAGCACCAGGACAGCACGGTTGAGAAGCGAAATCAGCGGTTTCACTCAAATGAACAATGAGACATTCAACGAGGCAATGAAACGTTTCAAAGACTACACGATCCAATGTCCTCATCACAGGTTCAGCAAGGAGACACTACTCAGTACCATATACCGTGGATCTTCACCAAAGATCAGGTAGTTGCTTGACACAGCTAGCAAAGGGAACTTCCTCGGTCAGGAGGTAGAAGAGGGTATGGAGCTGATAGAAAATTTGGCATTGAGTGATGGCAATTACGCTGAGGATTATGACCGTGCACTGAGAGGATCAGAGTTAGAGTCTCACAAGAAGGAGCTCAAATCTTTGCATGAGAAGATAGATAAGCTGGTGTTAGCCAATCAGAAGCATGTTCACTTTGTTGGTGAAGCTGATGAGAACCAAGAGGAGTTAGAGTTGAGCCAAGAAGAAGCCAATTGGGTAGCGGGACAGAACAACTACAAATCTCAAGGCTACAACCAAGGCTACCAGAACAACAACCTCTCTTACCGAAGCACCAACGTAGCAAACCCTAAAGATCAAGTGTACCCTGCTCAGCAAGCAAAACCTTTCATCCCTTACAACAAAGGTTTTCAACCGAGTGGTGGTTTCCAAGGTCAAGGGCAGAACAACTTCCAAGGGCAACATCAAAATAACAAGGGTTATACACCTAACTACCCTCCGGGCTTTGCACCTCAACAGCAACAACCGATGCAACAACAAGTTGATCCAGTTCAAGCAATGTTTCAACAGCTAATACAAGGGCAAGCCTTTACAAACCAGAAGTTCGCCAAGATGAACACTCGTCTAGACTCGTCTCTCACTGACTTCTCCACTCAGGTCACCAATTTAATTAACAAGATCAAGCAGTTAGAGAAAGGGAAAGCGAGTACGAGTGGTCAGAATAGTCTTTCGGGAAAGTGTGAGCAGAATCCCAAGGAGAATGCTAATGCCATAACGTTGAGAAGCAGCAAAGAGCTCGAACCTCCGGTCTCTAACAAGAACAACGAGGACGTTGTAATTCAAGAGGGGGATGGTAAACCTTCGGCTGATGATGATGAGATTAACTTTGACAACGTTTGGATCCAAGGACTAAGAAGAGGAGATAAAGCAGTTGCTGAGAAAAAAGCTGAGCAAACCACTAAGGAGAAGAATGCTTATGTGCCTCCACCTTATGTACCTAAGCTGCCTTTTCCTGGCCGCTTCAAGAAGCAACTCAAAGAGAAGCATAGAATCCTCTTTGAGAAGCATCTTAAGGACATGGAGATCAAGCTACCTCTCGTTGACTGCCTTGCAATGATGCCTAAATGCGCCAAATTCTTTAAAGACACTCTCGTGAAGAAGAATAAGGAAAGCAAGGAGGTACT
Organism: Thlaspi arvense; assembly: GCA_911865555.2. NCBI lineage: Eukaryota > Viridiplantae > Streptophyta > Magnoliopsida > Brassicales > Brassicaceae > Thlaspi > Thlaspi arvense. The sequence continues at coordinate 10,408,786 of OU466862.2, read as the reverse complement.
TGTTCTAAGTGAAGAGTGTAGTGCTGTGATACATAAGGAGATAGTCCCTAAGAAGTTGGGAGACCCTGGAAACTTCACTATACCCTGCGCTTTAGGTCCTCTAGAGTTCAAGAGTTGCTTATGTGATCTCGGAGCTAGCATAAACCTGATGCCTCACTCCGTGGCTAAGAAGCTTGGTTTTACTCGTTTCAAAGACTGTCGGATTTGTTGGTACTGGCTGATAGGAGTGTGAGGCTACCAGTGGGGCTGCTTGAAGATTTACCGGTGCGAATCAGCGGTGTGAACGTGCCTACGGACTTTGTCGTGTTGGAGATGGATGAAGAGCCTAAGGATCCACTCATCTTAGGGAGACCATTCCTTGCAACCGCTGGGGCGATCATAGATGTGAAGAATGGGAAGATTGCCTTGCATTTGAGAAAGGAGATAAGGCTTGACTTCGACATCAATGAGGTTCTGAAGAAGCCGACCATTGAAGGGCAAGCTTTCTATATTGAAACGATGGATGCTTTAGCGGATGAGTTGTTGGAAGAGCTGGCTCTAGAAGACCATCTGAAGCTAGCACTGACTAAGGAGCCAGGGGAGTTTGGCTATGTGGACCAGAGGACCCAGGAGTATGTCAACCTGCTGGATTCTAGGAAGATTGTTAAGAAAGATGAAAGTTGCTGCCTAGAGATCGACCCTGAGATCGACGCTATCACTTGATCCAGGAGTCAGATCGACAAGGAAATCGAGAACACAACTCGATCCGGTGCAACAATCGACGAATATATCGAGAAGAATGCTCGATCAGGAAAAACAATCGAGTCGGCGATCGAGGGAGACCTCCCGTTCATTTTGGGGTCCAATCAAGAGATCGACTCAGCGTCTCGATCCCTTACTCGATCCACATCAAATCGAGTAAGTGAATCGAGCGAAATGGCTCGATCTAGACGACATCGAGAGGAGAATCGACCGGAGGACTCGATCTCAGAAGGGATAGCGATGGAGGAAGGCAGTCTGAATGGCCATGCCTCGGGTTCAAAGGAGAGCTCCAAGGAGGAAAGCAACAACAACAGCCACGAGGATGACTGGAGTGAGCTGTTAGCCCCAAAGGTGGACCTTAAGGAGCTCCCAAAAGGGCTAAGGTATGCTTTCTTAGGGCCTAATAACACCTATCCCGTGATTGTGAATGAAAACCTTAGTGATGATGAGTTGCACTCGCTCCTGACTGAGCTGAGAAAGTATAGGAAGGCCATTGGGTACTCTCTAAGTGACATAAAGGGCCTTTCACCAATACTTTGCACTCATAGGATTCACTTGGATAATGAAATCCTTAAGCTTTTAGAGGCTGACGTGATCTATCCCATAAGTGACAGCACGTGGGTTTCTCCTGTACACGTAGTGCCTAAGAAGGGAGGGATCACGGTCATAAGGAATGAAAAGGATGAGCTTATTCCTACTAGAACCATCACTGGTCATAGGATGTGTATTGATTATAAGAAACTTAACCTTGCGACTAGGAAAGACCATTTCCCATTGCCTTTTATTGATCAAATGCTTGAGAGACTTGCTAATCACCCTTACTACTGTTTTCTCGATGGGTATAGCGGTTTCTTTCAAATACCAATTCACCCAAATGATCAGGAGAAGACGACCTTCACATGTCCCTACGGTACCTTTGCATATCGAAGGATGCCGTTTGGATTGTGTAATGCACCGGCTACGTTTCAGCGGTGTATGATGTCGATCTTATAGAGGAGATGGTAGAGGTGTTCATGGATGACTTCTCTGTCTATGGTGCGTCCTTTCCTGCGTGTTTGTTGAATCTTTGCAGGGACTAAGACGTTGTGAAGAGACAAACTTGGTGCTGAACTGAGAGAAATGCCACTTTATGGTTAAGGAAGGGATCGTGCTTGGTCATAAAATATTAGAGAAGGGCATTGAGGTTGATCAGGCTAAAGTGGAGGTCATGATGGATCTTGAGCCGCCGGTTAATGTTAAGGGAGTCAGAAGCTTCTTGGGACACGCAGGGTTCTATAGGCGCTTCATCAAGGATTTCTCCAAGATTGCACGCCCTCTTACACGGCTGTTGTGCAAGGAAGCTGAGTTTGTGTTTGATGAGGAGTGTTTGAAAGCTTTCGTGACCATCGAGGAAGCCCTTACATCAGCTCCTATAGTCCAAGCACTAGACTGGTCTCTTCCCTTTGCGATCATGTGTGATGCTAGTGACTACGCCGTAGGAGCCGTTCTTGGTCAGAAGAAAGACAAGAAGCTACACGTGATCTACTATGCTTCGAGAACCTTTGATGACACGCAAACAAGATACACCTCTACGGAGAAGGAGTTGCTTGCAGTAGTTTTCGCCTTTGAGAAGTTCAGATCGTATCTTGTTGGTTCCAAGGCTATTGTATACACGGATCACGCTGCCTTGCGATACATCTACTCGAAGAAAGACATTAAGCCTCGACTCTTAAGATGGATTCTCTTACTCCAGGAGTTTGACATGGAGATTAAAGACAAGAAAGGAATAGAAAACGGAGTCGCTGACCATCTCTCACGGCTAAGGATCAACGAGTCTCTCCCCTTAGATGACTCTCTTCCAGAAGAGCAGCTTATGGCGATTACCACGGCTGTTTGTGGAAAGCTAGAAGGGAGGTTTGAGGAAGTGTTGAGTTTCAAAGAGGAGGATCTATCGTGGTATGTTGATGTAGTGAACTATCTAGCGTGTGGTGAGGAGCCAACACATCTCAACAGCTATCACAAGAAGCGGTTTATGAGAGAGGCTAGTGACTACTTTTGGGACGAGCCCTACTTATACAAGAGAGGAGTAGACAGTTTGTACCGGAGATGTGTTACAAAGGAAGAAGCCAGGGACATCCTCTATCATTGCCATGGCTCTTCCTACGGAGGACACTTCGCCTCATTCAAGACTGCCATGAAAGTGTTGCAAGCCAGTTTCTGGTGGCCGTCCATTTTTAAAGATGCACACGAGTTTGTGAAGAGCTGTGAGGCATGTCAACGAGCAGGGAATATCACTAAGAGGAACGAAATGCCTCAAGTTCCCATCTTCGAGGTTGACGTGTTCGACGCGTGGGGGATAGACTTCATGGGGCCATTTCCTTCTTCATATGGCAACAAATACATCTTAGTAGCAGTGGATTATGTCTCTAATTGGGTTGAGGCTGTTGCTTCCCCTACAAATGACTCCAAGGTGGTAATCAAGCTGTTCATGAGTATCATCTTCCCGAGGTTTGGGGTACCTAAGGTTGTCATAAGCGATGGAGGTAGCCACTTCATAAACAAGGTCTTCGAGAACCTCTTGAGAAAGTATGGAGTTAAGCATAAGGTGGCTACACCGTATCACCCTCAAACAAGCGGTCAAGTGGAAGTCTCCAACAGGCAAATCAAGGCCATACTAGAGAAGACCGTCGGAGCAACAAGGAAAGACTGGGCAGTGAAGCTGGACGACGCTCTTTGGACATACCGTACCGCCTTCAAAACGCCGATTGGTACAACTCCTTTCACTCTACTCTATGGCAAGGGCTGTCACTTCCCGGTTGAGCTGGAACACCGTGCGTTGTGGGCTGTGAAGAGGCTGAACTTTGACCTCAAGACTGCTCAGGAAAGGCGCCTTATTCAGCTACACAAACTGGATGAGTTAAGGCTGAACGCTTACGAGAGCTCTCGGATATACAAGGAGCAGACTAAGGAGACTCATGACAAGAAGTTGGTTGCCAAGGAGCTTAAGGAAGGAGGGCTAGTGTTGCTGTACAACTCGAGGCTCAAACTCTTCCCGGGCAAGCTGAAATCAAGGTGGAGCAGACCGTTCGTGATTCAAGAAGTGTTGCCTTATGGAGCTGTTACCCTGATAGGAAAAAGTGGTAGTGCATTCACCGTCAACGGACACAGAGTCAAGCCTTACTTGGCAGACGGCTATGACAAGGAGAGTACCTCGGTGCTTCTCCAAGACCCACCATCCGCTTAAACCAAGTAAGGTCTAGCTAAAGATGTTAAAGAAAGCGCACTTCGGAAGCATTCCCATGTTTATCTTGTACATATTCCTGCTTTATTTCCCTTTCAGTTTTTTGTTTTTATTCTGCAAATGTGTAGGAACAGGTATAAGGAGTCTAAACCTTGACCTTGAGGTCTAAAAGGGGCGATAGGAGTTAAGATAAGGCTAGAGATCGAGTGCTAGATCGACTGATATCTAATTTCTCTCGGGAAAATCTGTTGAAAATAGATCGATCATTCGACTCGATCCATCACTCGATCTATGCCAAATCGACCCCTAAATCGAGGACATAGCTCGATCATGAGGACTTAGCCGTGGAGCCAACATCTCAATGATCGAGAGAGCCAATCGATCCAAGACTCGATTCATCATGAATCGAGTCTCAAATCGAGTAACCCTCTCGATCTAAGCCATTATGGGCATGAGATCGAGTCCTAGATTGACCAAATGGACTCTATCTCATGCCGAGGTAACATTTTCTTTCCCTCCTTTACTCTTTTCCCTCCAACTTTTGAATTCAAAACTTGGTCAAGGCAAGCATCTTTGACCATGAAAGATGTGCCTTGACCAAGACTTTGTCAGAAAAACCACTTTTACTACCCATTGTTTTGATTTTTGCTAGCCTTTAAATATTTCAACAACCTCTCACCCTCTCATTCCTGTTTTTCTCGAAAATTTTAAACAAAGAGAGTGAGAGTTTCGGTTTTCAAAAGCTAGCAAAGATATTCTGCATTTCTTGCAAAGGTATTTTCAAAAATTTAATGACTTAATTTTAGAAAATTTCTTTTAAATTCGTAAGATCTTGTTCTAGAATATAGGGTCGGTTTTGATTTTTTTTTTTTAAAAACTAGCTAAGTAAAAGGAATAATTCTAGATTTTTCAGTATCTAAAGATATGATTCTCCTTTATTTAGCTATGATTTTTATTTATTCCCCAAAAATTCTAGGGTAGTTTTTATAAGTTCTCTCCTTCTCTTCTCTCATTCTCATCAAAACCGCCGTTTGCTTATCAAATCTCTTTAGAAACTTGTTTCAGGAACAATGGCCCCAAAGAGAACAAGAGAAGAGACAGCACAAGAAGGAGAAGGACAAGAAGTGGCAGTTCAAGAGAGGGTCAGATGGAGTAAGGTTGAGAAGAGGGATAAGAAACGGCTGGAAAGGCTTCGGTTTGAGCCTACCAAGTTTGCTGATCGAGAGCTGTTGTCCAAGCTAGGGATTCTTGGGGATTTCGACCAACTCCTCAAGAACATTGGCTTAAGATGTCTGTCACGGATGGATTGCCCAACCATTCCTGAAGTGACAATAGACTTCCTTGCCACCTTGGAGTTCCGTTACGAGAATCCTAGCGCATCCGTCCCTTCCCAAGGTCACCTCTACTTCAAGGTTGGACGTCAAGCCTATACACTCTCCATCCCTGAGCTATGCCAAGCTTATGGTCTCAACGCGGATGCCTACAAGGTCGAGTTCCCAGCCTTCAAGAAAGCTGACGACTTTTGGGACCTGATCAGCAATGAAGACTACAAAGCCAACACCGCCAAGATCAAGCGAGTAAGGAGCCCGGTGCTGAGGTACACTCTGAAGCTGATTGCCAACACGTTTAGTGGAAGATCTGTTGCTCCTACGGTCACGAAGACAGAGCTGTGCTTCCTGTTCCAAGGTGTGAAGCACTTGGTGTGTGATCCGGATGCAAATGACGAGCCCATGGAGGATGAACTCGGCGATGAAGTGAACTACGGGTGTGTGCTCGCGGCTTCCTTGGTGAAATACAAGGCTTATGCCTTGCGGTGCAAGGCAACTTCCTCTTACATTGGCGGTTTCCTTACTCCTCTGTTCGTGCAAGCTGGTGTGCCCATTCACGACTTTGCTCACGTCCCAACCAGAGCTTTCATGGACGAGGCATACATGAGGAACACTGACAGCTTGGGATGCACGCCAGCGGAAGGGTTCTACGCCTACCTCTTCATAGACGACGAAGATAAGAAGAGAGTGTGCATCCTGCCCAACAAAGATGAAACCAAGCTGCTTGGTGTTGGGAACATCGAGTTCTTGCCCACGGAGGAAGAATGCTTTGCCCCTTTAGGAGGACCACCTGCTTCAGCGATTGCCCCTCGTCAAAGGTCAGAGTCTCCAGCCACGGAAGATGAGATGCCCGAGGCCTACACACTTCCCAAGCTAGACTTCGAGCCGAGGACAAAAACCGAGAAGTTCCTAGCATCAGTTGTGGAGATGCAAAGGAAGATCAACAAGTGGCAAGGCAAGATGCTCAAGAAGCTTGAAAAGAAAGTCAAGGCACTTCAGAGAGGCTCGCCTAAGAAAGCTACAAGTCAAGAGGTGCAACAACCCGAGAAGAGAAGGCTCTCAACCGGTAGACTTGTCATCCGCGAAACCCAAGGAAACACCATTCAGCCGGCGTGCCACTCTCTCCAAGAACCAGCCGACAAGGGCAAAGCAACAATCTCTAGCTCCTCTGGAACATCCTCAAGTTCCAGCGGAGACTAGACCAGAGATAACAACCTTCTTCCATTGTACATAACCGCTCATATTTGCTTCTTTTTGCTTTGTGTTTTGATGCTCCTTCAAATGAGTTTGCCGCCGGGACGGTGTCAAGCAAGTTTGGGGAAGTACATGTGTGATTTGACTTGTGTTCTTTGATCTTATTTTCTTTTAGCATCCTTGAGTCTTTAGTTCATGAAAAATTGGTAAAATTTTTAAAATTTTTTCAAAGATTCATGTAGTTGCATTCATCTTTTTAAAACATGTTAGGATTGAGTCTAGAGTTTCTCATAGCATCTAGGTTGTTTGCATTTTGCATAAGGGGTTAGAATTTCTTAAAAAGGTGTTTTTACTTTTGAATTGTTTCAATGCCCTAGCTAGTAGTTCTCTAATGCTTTATCTATGCTTTGAAAGTAAGTTCTTACCATGCTTGGATCACTTGTTAGGATTTTCGTGGCTTAAATTGAACTCTCATGATTTGAAACTCATCCTAATAAGTGAGAACCTTAATTTGAAATTCTAATTATCATCCTTATGCATTTGAAAATGAACACATGGTTTTAAAATATTTAGGCTCTCTTCTTCCTTTTTACCACTCTTTGTGAGCCTAAGTAGAACTCCCTCCTTGAACCTTACCCTTCTTTGAAGCCAAATGTTCTTGTGTGACATCTTTGTGAGGCCTTCCTTTCGGTTTGAACTTGGCATAAAGTGTTAGGTTTAGGCGACATGATTTGGTTTTCATATGATTGCTAGCTTTGCATTTTGAAGCTAGGTATAGGCTTAGGATAAGTTTGGGGGATCATTGGGGTTGTTTCCTTTCCTATTTGTTATTGGTTTCAAAGAACATTGTGTTTTAAAGAAAGAAATGGGTTTTAAGTGAAATGTTGTGTTTTAAAAACTAAGTATGCTCTAATAAATTTCAGGAGGTAGCTCTCCCATAATAAAGAAAAAAAAGAGAAAAAGAAATAAAAGAGCCTAAGTGCCAAATAAAAATAAAAAGAAAAGAAAAAATAAGAGAGCTACCAATAAGAAATATCTAAAGAGCAAAATTATTTTCAAAACCTTTTCACTAGCCTAAAAAGTTTAAAAATGTTCTTGTTTCAGAACGGGAGTTGCTAAGTTTTGTGAAGAAAAAGAGTAGACTCTTAAGTGGTGAGTGAGGATAAATTTTTTAAATGAGAGGGGTATAGGATCGTTTGATAGTTTACATGGGTAGATGAGAATCTAATCATGTATGCATAAATTGTCTTTACCTTTAGCATTATGCACAAGTTCAGCCATTTTTGAGAGAAACCCTTGTTCTAATTATAAACCCTTTTCAAATGAGATCATTCAATGCTCATAACCTTAACCCTTAGCCAAATGTGTTTTGCTTTAAAGTGCATAAGTTTGATTCATGGTTCTATTGTTAATGAATGTTAAAGGATGAGTTTCTTTGATTGTTAGGAATAGGAGAGTCATGATTTGAATTTCTTTGTGTGATGAGTATGGCTAAGTTCTTTGGAGTATGAGTGTAAGCATAGCATTTTAGAACTGTTAAGTAGGACATTGAGATTAATTCATTTGAAAGGCACCTTTGCAAGAAGTTTAAACCCCCATTCATCTTTCGGAAAACCTCTCTTCCTTGCTTACTTTCTGTTGCTTGAGGGCAAGCAAGAAGTAAGTTTGGGGGAGTTGATGTTATTGCATATTGCATACATTTTGCATACTCATTAGTTAGCTTTTCATGCATTTGTATCACGTTTTAGGTTAGATTGCATCACTTAGGGTCTTAGAGCATTCTTGCATCAGCATACGCATTTTCCTTGCATTTTGCATCACATTCAGGTTGTTTCTGGCTGCTTTGGAGTCGTGGATGTTCGTGGACGTGTTGAGGCTGATGTAGCAGTTCGTGGGAGCTCGGATATATGCTAAGGATCATAGATCGAGGAGCAGATCGAGCATGGCCGGTCGATCTAGGAGTTGATCGACCAGAAGATCGAGCCGACCAGGCGACCCAAGGAGAATGATTGAGACAAGGATCGAGTGAAGCAATCGATCAAACGGTACGGACGTAAATGACGCCATGCAGAGCGAGAGTCAGATCGAGTACACCACTCGATCCAGCCGAAGATCGATACCGAGATCAGATGCAACACTCGATTCGCCGATGATGATCGAGACCCAGATCGAGCCAAAGACACGATGTCCGGATATGATCGAGAGAACCGCTCGATCTTGGAATCGATCTCTGTCCTTTCAACCATTTTTGGCCGCTAGCGAGGGGGGGGGGACCATCAGCTTGTTTTGGCATTTTGAGAAGGCGGCGACGTCCTTTTCCCACAACAACTTTTGATCCGTATCTTTTTCCTTATGTTTTCTCTCTCGTTTTCGTGAAGAACACCATTGTTGAACTCACGTTTTTCTTAAGCTTTGTAATCGAATCATTTCCGTTTCAATCTAGTTTTCTTTTCATGTTCATCGTCTCGCTTTACATGCTTTGCTTGATTTACTCTATGTGTAGCGAGTAGTTTATTTGGGTTCGGGGTTGAAAGGATTAAGGGGTCTAAAGGGTTTCGATCTTGGGGTTTTTCTAAACGTTTTCAATGGCTATCTCTTCTAAGGTGTTGAGATCTCAATGCTGGAAGACTCTCACGCCAAGAGCTTCATGATCCGAGAGGTTCCTTACCTTGACAGGATTCAGGAGCCTCGGAAGATCACACCTTAGAGACTAGTTACCCCTTCCCAAAAGCCATGGAAGTTTGGGGGATTAGTTAAGCCATTCATTTGAAATCTGTTTTCCTTGCCCTTCGACCTCTCTTTCCACCAAAAGCCATGGGTTTGGAGGAGAGGATGAAGGAGTGATCTATACCAAAAGCCACGGATAGATCTTGCTTAGTTTTCAAGGCTTAGAGATCCTCACCAAGTGAGTCGATTTAAATATTTAAACCCAAGGTCGAACCTTTGAAACCCCTGACCATGAATCTCAACCCTAGGCCCTTTCTCTTAGCATCTTTACATCTTATCTCGTCTTTCGCTTGATCTCTGATAGCATCATGGTCCTTAGTTTGACTGTTCTTGCATTTTTAGACGAGATCGATTGTTACTGCTCGATCTAGTGGTCGATCTCATGGTCGATCCACTAGTCGAATTTTAATAATTCGAAGTTTTCTCCTTTAATTATTCTGTTTGTTTCTCATGGTAGTTTCTTCCTTTCTAGTATTTTTAAAATAGGTTTCACTCCATTTAAGTTGCTGCATCTAGTTTTTAGAGATTTTCTCATAAATCATCTCATTTCGCTTAGATTTGCATTAGTCCTTGTATTCTCTGTGCATTCTCTATCATCCTAGGCATGGATTGACTCTCTCTTGCTTGCTGCACTACAACATGTCTTGCATTTGAGTTTGATAACCTCACTGCAATTTAACCTTTGCTCAAAAAAGTGTTTATCAATTAGTTATAAGCTTTCTTCTTCGCCTCTCATCCGATCGCCGTTTTGCTTATCAAATTGCTTGAGAAATTTGTTTCAGGCACAATGGCTCCCAAGAGAACGAGAGAAGAGACAGCACAAGAGGGAGAAGGACAAGAGGTGGCTGTTCAAGAGAGGGTCAGATGGAGTAAGGATGAGAAGAGGGACAAGAAACTGCTTGAAAGGCTTCGGTTTGAGCCTACTAAGTTTGCGGACCGGGAGCTGCTGTTCAAGCTAGGGATCCTTGGAGATTTCGGCCAACTCCTCAAGAACATTGGCTTAAGATGTCTGTCACGAATGGATTGCCCAACCATTCCAGAAGTGACAATAGACTTCCTTGCCACGTTGGAGTTTCGTTACAAGAACCCTAGCGCCCCCGTTCCTTCACAAGGTCGTCTCTCCTTCATGGTTGGGCGTCAAGCCTTCAGCCTCTCAATCCCCGAGCTATGTCAAGCGTATGGTCTCAACACAGCTGCCACCAAGATCGAGTTCCCCTCCTTCAAGCGAGCAAACGATTTTTGGGACCTGATCGGCAACGAAGACTACAAAGCCAACACCGCCAAGATCAAGAGAGTGAGAAGCCCGGTGCTGAGGTACACTTTGAAGCTGATCACCAACACGTTCAGCGGAAGGTCAGTTGCTCCCACGGTCACGAAGACCGAGCTTTGCTTCTTGTTCCAAGGCGTGAAGCATGTGTTGCGTGACCCGGCTGAGAATGACGAACCTATGGAGGATGAACTCGGCGACGAGGTGAACTATGGATGCGTGCTTGCTGCCTCCTTGGTGAAGTACAAGGCTTATGCCTTGCGGTGCAAGGCAACCTCTTCTTTCATTGGCGGCTTCCTCACTCCTCTATTCTTACAAGCTGGCGTACCTATACACGACTTCACACCCGTCCCAGCTAGAGCTTTCATGGATGAGGTCTACATGAGGAATACCGACAGCTTGGGACGCACGCAAGCAGAAGGGTTCTACGCTTATCTCTTCATAGACGACGAAAACGAGAAGAGAGTGTGCATCCTACCAAACAAGGACGAGACCGAGCTTCTTGGTGTTTGGGAACATCGGGTTCTTGCCAACAGAAGAGGAGTGCTTTGCTCCTCTAGAAGGAACGCCTGCCCCAGCGATTACTCCTTGTCAAAGGTCTTATTCCCCAGCCACGGAAGATGAGATGCCCGAGGCTTACACCCTTTCCAAGATAGACTTTGAGCCGAGAACCAAAACGGAGAAGTTCCTAGCATATGTTGTGGAGATGCAAAGGAAAATCAACAAATGGTAAAGTAAAATGCTCAAGAAACTTTCCAAGAAGGTCAAAGCACTTCAAGGAGGCTCGCCTAAGAAAGATGCAAGTGAAGAGGTTCAACAACCCGAGAAGAGGAGGCTTTCAATCGGTGGAGTTGTCATCCGTGAGACTCAAGGCAGCAACATTCAACCGGCGCGTCTCTCTCTTCAAGAGCCAGGCTCCAAAGGAAAAGCCGTAGCATCTAGCTCCTCTGGAACATCCTCAAGTTCCAGCCGAGACTAGAACCGAGGTAAAAACCTTCTTCCATTGTACATACCGCTCATGTTTGCTTCTTTCCGCTTTGTGTTTTGATGCTCCTTTGGATTTGTTTGCCACCAGGACGGTGTCAAGCAAGTTTGGAGGAGTATATGTGTGGTTTGACTTGTGTTTTCTGATCTTATTTTCCCTTTAGCATCCTTGAGTCTTCATTGCATGAAAAATTGGTAAAATTTTTTAAAAATTTTTCAAAGATTCATGTAGTTGCATTCATCTCATTAAGCAATTTAGGATTGAGTCTAGAGTCTTAAAGCTTCTAGGTTGTTCATATTCGCATAAGGGGTTAGAGTTTTTCTTAAAAAGGTGTTTTAAACTCATGAATTGTTTCAATGCCCTAGTTAGTAGTTCTCTAATGCTTTGCTCATACTTTGAAAGTAAGTTCTTACCATGCTTGGATCACTTGCTATGATTTTCGTGACTTGAATTGAACTCTCTTGATTTGAAGCTTGTCCTAATAAGTGAAAACCTTAATCTGAAATTTCAATTATCATCCTTATGCATTTAAAAATGAACACATGGATTTTAAAATATTTAGGCTCTCTTCTTCCTTTTACCACTCTTTGTGAGCCTAAGGAGAACTCCCACCTTGACTTTTACTCTTCTTTGAAGCCAAATTTTTCTTGTGTGACATCATTGTGAGGCCTTCTTTTTCGGTTTTGAACTTAGCATAAAGTGTTAGGTTTAGGCGACATGATTGGGTTCTCATGTGATTGCTAGCTTTGCTAGCTTGGTTTAGGCAGATGGTGGGTCTTGGAGGAGCATTGAGGTGCTCTCCTTGTCAAATGCACTCGCCATGTATGGCTTAACTTTGTGTTCATTCACTGTGAATGCATTCCCACTCTTGCCTACCAACGTGACAGCTCCGTAGGGTAATACCTCCTTGATTTCATACAGCCCACTCCAACTAGATTTCAGCTTCCCAGGGAATAGCTTGAGCCTTGAATTGTAAAGCAGCACCAAACTCCCTTCTTTTAGCTCCTTGGGTGCCAACTTCTTGTCATGAGCAGCCTTAGTACACTCCTTGTAGATTCTAGCACTTTCGTAAGCATCCAGCCTTAGCTCATCAAGTTCGTGTAGCTGGATCAAGCGCTTCTCTTGAGCCGTCTTTAGATCGAATTCAGCCGCTTCACAGCCCACAGTGCTCTATGTTCCAGCTCAATGGGGAGGTGACATCCTTTGCCGTAGAGAAGAGTGAAAGGAGTAGTACCGATGGGTGTTTTTAAAGCAGTCCGGTAAGCCCATAAAGCGTCATCTAACTTCACTGCCCAATCCTTCTGAGTTGTTCCAACTGTCCTCTCGAGTATGGCCTCTATCTGTCGGTTAGAGACCTCCACTTGTCCACTCGTTTGAGGATGGTAAGGTGTAGCTACCTTGTGCTTCACGCCATACTTCCTTAAAAGGTTTTCAAACAGCTTGTTGATGAAATGGCTTCCTCCGTCGCTTATCATCACCTTGGGTACTCCAAACCTCGGGAATATGATGCTCTTAAAGAGCTTGATCACCACCTTAGAGTCGTTTGTAGGGGAAGCAATGGCCTCAACCCATTTAGAAACATAGTCAACAGCCACCAAAATGAACTTGTTGCCGTAGGAAGATGGGAAAGACCCCATGAAGTCTATGCCCCATGCGTCAAAGATGTCAACCTCAAAGATAGGAACTTGAGGCATCTCGTTCCTCTTCGTGATGTTCCCTGCTCGTTGACAAGCTTCACAACTCTTCACAAACCCATGGGCATCCTTGAAGATAGACGGCCACCAGAAACCGACTTGTAAGACTTTTGTAACGGTTTTGAATGAAGCAAAGTGTCCGCCGTACGAAGAGCCATGGCAGTGAAAGAGAATGTCCTTAGCTTCTTCCTTTGTAACACATCTCCTGTATAGACTATCAACACCTCTCTTGTATAAATAGGGTTCATCCCAGAAGTAGTGGCTTACGTCCCTCATGAACTTCTTCTTGTGATAGTTGTCAAGATGCGAAGGCTCTTCCCCACATGCCAAGTAGTTCACAATGTCCGCGTACCAAGGAAGATCCTCTTCTTTGAAACTAAGAACCTTCTCAAACCGCCCTTCTAGCTTTCCACATACGGCTGTAGTGATCATCATAAGTTGTTCTTCCAGAAGCGAGTCATCTAAGGGCAGAGATTCGTTGATTCTCAACCGAGAGAGGTGGTCAGCAACGCCGTTCTCTATCCCTTTCTTGTCTTTAATCTCCATGTCAAACTCCTGAAGAAGAAGTATCCATCTCAAAAGCCTCGGCTTAGTATCCTTCTTGGAGTAGATGTATCTAAGCGCCACGTGATATGTGTAGACAACAACCTTGGCTCCCACTAGATAAGCTCTGAACTTCTCAAAGGCAAACACTACTGCCAATAGCTCTTTCTGAGTCGTAGTGTACTTGGCTTGCGTGTCATCCAAGGTACGTAAAGCATAGTAAATCACACGCAGCCGCTTGTCTTTTCTCTGCCCTAGAACAGCTCCCACGACATAGTCACTAGCATCACACATGATCTCAAACGGTAGACTCCAGTTTAGTGCTTGAACTATTGGTGCCGTGACAAGAGCTTCCTTAATGGTCTTGAAAGCTAGCAAGCACTCCTCATCAAAGACAAAATCGGCTTCCTTGCACAACAGCCATCTGAGAGGGCGTGCAATCTTGGAAAAATCCTTGATGAAGCGCCTGTAGAAGCCAGCGTGCCCCAAGAAACTCCTGATCCCTTTGACATTAACCGGCGGCTCAAGACTCATCATGACCTCAACCTTAGCCTCATCAACCTCAATGCCCTTCTCTGATATCTTATGACCAAGCACGATCCTTTCCTTCACCATGAAGTGACATTTCTCCCAATTAAGCACCAAGTTTGTCTCGTCACAACGCTTTAGTACCTTGCAAAGATTCAACAAACACGCAGAAAAGGATGCACCATAGACAGAGAAGTCATCCATAAACACCTCTACCATCTCTTCTATTAGATCGGAGAAGATCGACATCATACACCGCTGAAACGTAGCCGGCGCGTTACACAACCCGAATGGCATCTTTCGATACGCGAAAGTGCCATAAGGCATGTAAATGTCGTCTTCTCCTGATCATTTGGATGAATTGGTATTTGAAAGAAACCACTATATCCATCAAAAAAACAATAGTAAGGATGATTAGCAAGCCTCTCAAGCATTTGATCAATAAAAGGCAAGGGAAAATGATCCTTTCTAGTAGTAAGATTAAGCTTCCTATAGTCAATACACATACGGTGTCCTGTAATAGTCCTAGTAGGTATAAGCTCATCTTTATCATTCTTAATGACTGTGATCCCTCCCTTCTTAGGCACCACGTGTACAGGAGAAACCCACGTGCTGTCACTTATCTGATAAATCACGCCAGCCTCTAACAGCTTAAGAATCTCCTTCTTAACAACCTCTTTTAAATTCGGATTGAAACGCCTTTGGTGTTCTATAGAAGAGGCGTTCTCATTATCCAAGTGAATCCTATCAATGCAAAGCATTGGTGAAAGGCCCTTGATGTCACTTAGAGAGTACCCAATGGCCTTCCAATACTTTCTCAGCTCAGTTAGGAGCGAGGGCAACTCATCATCACTTAAGTTCTCATTCACAATCACGGGATAAGTTTCGTTATGCCCTAAGAAAGCATACCTTAGCCCTTTTGGGAGCTCCTTAAGGTCCACCTTTGGGGCTAGCAGCTCGCTCCAGTCCTCCTCGTGGCTCTTGTTGACATTCCCATCCTCAGTAGCCTCCTTAGAACCCAGACATGACCCAAAAGACTGCTTTCTTGAACCGTTGTCCCCTTCGAGATCGAGTCCTCCAATCGATCTTGCTCTCGTTCTGGCCCGGATCGAGCAATTTCACTCGATTCTCCCACTCGATTTAATTGGGATCGAGCAGGAGATTGAGTCCCTGTCTCGTTCTCTGAACTAATCGGTTGACTTCCCTCGATCTTTCCATCGTTTGTTTTTCTGGATCGACTGCTCTCAACTCGATCACTCAGTCGATTTAGAATGGATCGAGTAAAGGATCGGGTGTCTGAGTTGTTCTCTCCTCTGGATCGACCAGTATCCTCAATCTTCTTGTCGATTGCTGACTTGGATCGAGTGATGTTCTCAATTTCCTGATCGATCTCTAGGCATCCGCCTTCATCTTCTAGCACAACTTTCCTAGAATCCAGGAGATTAATGTACTCATGAGTCCTCCTTTCCACGAAACCGTACTCTCCTGGCTCCTTAGTTAATGCCAGCTTCAAGTAATCCTCTTGTGCAAGCTCCTCTAGCAGTTCGTCCGCCAAGGCATCCAACGTTTCTATGTAGAAAGCTTGCACTTATATGGTGGGTTTCTTCAGGACCTCATTGATGTCAAAATCAAGCCTGATGTCCTTGCCTAGATGCAGAGCTATCTTCCCATTCTTGACGTCGATGATGGCTCCAGCAGTGGCTAAGAACATTCTACCATGGATGAGCGGGTCCTTAGGTTCTTCATCCATTTCCAACACAACGAAGTCCATAGGCACGTTTACACCACTGATTCTCACAGGCAAGTCCTCAAGCAAACCCACGGGTAACCTCACGCTTCTGTCAGCTAGCACCAAGGAGATTCTACAATCTTTGAATTGCGTGAATCCAAACCTCTTTGCAATAGAATGAGACACCAGGATTATACTAGCTCCCAAATCGCAAAGACAACTCTTAAAATCCAAAGGACCTAAAGCGCAAGGTATAGTGAAGCTTCCAGGGTCTCCTAACTTCTTGGGGACTATCTCCTTGTGTATAGCACTACATTCTTCACTAAGAACCAACACTTCCTTGCTTTCCTTATTTTTCTTTGCAAGCGTGTCTTTGAAATTTTTTGCACATTTAGGCATCATGGCAAGGCAGTCTACGAGAGGTAGCTTGATCTCTACATCCCTCTGATGTTTCTCAAACAAGATTCTGTGCTTCTCTATCAGCTGTTTCTTGAAGCGGCCAGGAAAAGTTAGCTTGGGTACATACGGTGGAGGTACATAAGCATCCTTCTCCTTAGCGGCTTGCTCCACTTTCTTCTCTACATCAACCTCCTAACCCTTTCTTGGTCTCTCAATCCAAACGTTGTGGAAGTTGATCTCATCATCAGCTGAAAGCTTACCTTCCTCCTCTTGAATTACAACGTCCTTGTTGTTCTTAGTAGTAACCGTAGGTGCTAGCTCTTTCCCACTCCTTAGTGTAATGGCGTTGGCGTATTCCTTGGGATTTTTCTCACACTTACCCGGTAAGCTATTCTGTCAACTTGTACTCGCCTTCCTTTCTCTAGCTGCGTGATCTTGTTATTCAAGTTTGTAATCTGAGTAGATAAGTCAGTGAGAGAAGAGTTTAAGCGAGTGTTCATCTCGGGAAATTTCTGGTTTGTAGAGGCTTGTCCCTGAATCAGTTGCTGAAACATGGCTTGTACCGGATCAACTTGTTGCAGCTGCATCTGTTGTTGTTGAGGAACAAAGCCCGAAGGGTACATTGGTGTATAACCTTTGTTGCCTTGTTGTTGTCCTTGGAAGTTGCCTTGCCCTTGGAAACCACCAATCGGCTGAAAACCTTTGTTGTAGGGCACAAATAGCTTTGCTAGTTGAGCAGGGTACACTTGATCTTTAGGGTTTGCCACATTTGTGCTTCTATAGGAGAGATTGTTGTTCTGCTGGTAGCCTTGTGAATACCCTTGAGGTTTGTAGTTGTTCTGACCCGCCACCCAATTGGCTTCTTCTTGACTCAACTCAAGCTCCTCTAAGGTTTCATCCGCTTCACCAACGAAGTGAACATGCTTCTGGTTAGCCAACACTAGCTTGTCAATCTTCTCATGCAATGACTTAAGCTCTTTCTTGTGAGACTCTAGCTCAGAACCTCTCGGTGCACGGTCGTAGTCTTCAGCATAGTTGCCATCACTCAATGCCAAGTTTTCAATCAGCTCCATGCCTTCTACTACCTCTTGACCAAAGAAATTTCCCTTACTGGCCGTGTCAAGTAGAAACGTATCTTCGGTGAAGCTCCGCGGTATATTGTGCTTAGGAGAGTCTCTTCACTGAAGCCGTGGTGAGGACACTGAATGGTGTAGTCCTTGAACCGCTCCATAGCTTCATTGAACGTCTCATTGTTCCTTTGAGTGAAGCCGCTGATCTCACTTCTCAACCTTGCTGTTCTGGTGCTAGAGAAGAACTTTGAAAGGAACGCCTTCTTACACTCAGCCCAAGAGGTAATGGTGCCTTGTGGAAGGGTCTTCTCCCAATGTCTAGCCTTGTCTCCAAGAGAAAATGGAAAGAGACGCAGCTTGAACGCATCTTCAGATATGCCATTAATCTTGATCATCCCACATACTTGCTCAAAGTTGTCAAGATGCTCCAAGGGATCTTCCATTGCTAACCCATGAAACTTGTTGTTTTGCACCATTGAGATGAATCCTGGCTTAATCTCGAAGTTGTTGTTCTGTACAGGAGGAGGAGTGATCCCAAACCTATTGTGATGAGTGTTGGGAGCATCTCCCGCTCCAATGACCCGTTGGGGTCTAGCCGCGTGGTGGGGGTTTCCATTACCCCTTCCTACTGCTCTGCCGTGAGCTGAAGGAGGTCCCTCTGGATGTTCGTGCTTAGCCATCGCTTCAAAATCCACTGAACTTTGCTGAACAATCTCCTCAAAAGCTCTAGCTTGCTCTCTAACTCTTCTTGTTCTTGAGTGTCCGAGTTGATGAATGTTGTCCAAGGGTTGAAGTAAGTTGTTGTCTCCCCTTGAACGTAGATTCATGTACCTGAAAGACACAAGTTTGAGAGTAGAGAAATCAGTAACCAACTTAAAGTAAAGGCTTAGTCTTTACCAAACCCCAAATCTTAATGCTTTCTATCCCCTAAGATCGCAATGGCACCATTGATAACAAGCTTTTAGCATGTAATGATTATCAAGATGCAACAGAGAGGTTATCAAAACTCTAATGCACACAGAGATGTAGTATAGTGATGCAAGAGAGGAACCAATCCACACCTAGGGGTAGAAAGATCACTAAGAATGCACATGAATGAGCAAATCTAAGCAAAATATGTAAATGATTGGTAAAATCCCTAAAAACTAGATGCAGCGTTCAAATGCAAAGCAAAACTATTTTAAAAATACCAGAGACGAGTTAACTACCACGAGGAACAAGCGGAATATTTAAAATGCAAGGCTACAAATTACTAAAAATCGACTAGTGGATTGACCACGGGATTGACCACTAGATCGAGCAACAACGATCGATCTCGTCTAAACAACCTAGAATGATGAAACTATTCAGAATGCGATTGACAAGAACAAAACTTTATGATGATGGGATGATATTAAGAAAGAGGATCTAGGGTTGAGGGTCACGTTCGTGGGTCTCAAAGGTCAAAGCTTGTTTGAAAACATTAGATATACTCTCTTTTAGAGGTTCCCTAGGCCTTGACAACGAAACGAGACTCATCCATGGCGTGTGGTATGAGTCACTCCTTCATTCTCTCTTCCAAACCCATGGCGTTTGGTGGAAAAAGAGATTGAAGGGCAAGGTGATGTTACTGCATATTACATACATTTTGCATACTCATTAGTTAGCTTTTCATGCATTTACATCACGTTTTAGGTTAGATTGCATCACTTAGAGTCCTAGAGCATTCTTGCACCAGCATACGCATGTTCTTTGCATTTTGCATCACATTCAGGTTGTTTCTGGCTGCTTTGGAGTCGTGGAGGTTCGTGGACGTGCTGAAGTTGTTGCAGCAGCTCGTGGAAGCTTGGATATTTACTAAGGATCAGAGATCGAGGAACAGATCGAGCATGGCAGGTCGATCTAGGATGTGATCGACCAGAAGATCGAGAAGACCGGGCGATCCAAGGAGAATGATCGAGACGAGGATCGAGTGAAGCAGTCGATCAAACGGTACGGACGTAAATGACACCATGCAGAGCGAGAGCCAGATCGAGTACACCACTCGATCCAACCGAAGATCGATACCGAGATCGGATGCAACGCTCGATCCGCCGAAGATGATCGAGACCCAGATCGAGCTGAAAACATGATGTTCGGACATGATCGAGAGAACCGCTCGATCCCGGAGTCGATCTCTGTCCTTTCAACCACTTTTGGCCGCTAGCGAGGGGGGGACCATCAGCTTGTTTTTGCCATTTTGGGAAGGCGGCGATGTCTTTTTCCCACACAACTTTTCATCCTTATCTTTTTTTTTGTTTTCTCTCTGGTTTTGAAGAGGAAGTCGATTGTCGAACTTTGTGTTTTCTTTAGCTTTGTAATCGAATCGTTTCAGCTTAAGCTAGTTTTCTTTTCATGTTCATCATTTCCTTTTCCATGCTTTGCTTGATTTACCTTATGTGTAGTGAGTAGTTTATTTGGGTTCGGAGGAGAGGATGAAGGAGTGATCTATACCGAAAGCCATGGATAGATCTTGCTTAGTTTACAAGGCTTAGAGATCCTCACCAAGTGAGTCGATTTAAAGTTTTCAACCCAAGGTCGAACCTTTGAAACCCCTGACCATGAATCTCAACCCTAGGCCCTCTCTTTTAGCATCTTTACATCTTCTCTCAACATTCGCTTGATCCTTGATAGCATCCTGGTCGTTAGTTTACTGTTCTTGCATTTTTAGACGAGATCGATTTTTATTGCTTGATCTAGTGGTCGATCTCATGGTCGATCCACTAGTCGAATTTTAGTAATTCGAAGCTTTGTCCTTAAATTATTCTGTTTGTTTCTCATGGTAGTTTGATCATTCCTGGTAATTTTAAAATAGTTCTCATTCCATTTAGTTGCTGCATCTAGTTTTTAGGGATTTTCTCAAAACTCATATTGTTTCGCTTAGATTTGCATAGTCCTTGCATTCTCTTTGCATTTTCTATCATCCTAGGTGTGGATTGACTCTCTCTTGCATGCTGTACTACAACCTGTCTTGCATTTGAGTTTGATAACCTCATTGCATTCTCACCCTTGCAAACAAAAAGTATCTATCAAATGGCGCCGTTGCCATCCTAGGATTATTTAGAGAAATACAGATTTGGGACTTAGCAAAGACTAAGTCTTTACCTTGTTTAAGTTACTAATCATTCTACTCTCGAACGTGTGTTCTCATGTATATGAATCTTCGTTCACGGGGAGATAACAATCTACTTCCACCTTTGGACAATATTCATCAGCTTGGTCATTCACGGCAAAGAAGAGTAAGAGAACAAGCCAGAGCCTTTGAGGAGATTGTTCAGCACGGTTTGGTTGACTTTGAAGCTATGGCTGAACACGAGCATCCAGAGGGACCTCCTCCAGCTCACGGGGCAGTGGGAAGGGGCAATGGAAACCCCCAACACGCGGCTAGACCCCCAAGGATCATAGGAGCTGGAGATGCTCCCAATACTCATCACAATAGGTTTGGGATCACTCCTTCTCCTGTACAAAACAACAACTTCGAGATCAAGCCAGGTTTCATCTCCATGGTGCAAAACAACAAGTTCCACGGCTTAGCAATGGAAGATCCCTTGGAGCACCTTGACAACTTCGAGCAAGTATGTGGGATGATCAAGATTAATGGCATATCCGAAGATTCTTTCAAGCTGCGTCTCTTTCCCTTTTCACTCAGAGACAACGCTAGGCATTGGGAGAAGACCCTCCCACAAGGCACCATCACCTCATGGGCCGAGTGTAAGAAGGCCTTTCTTTCAAAGTTCTTTTCTAGCACCAGGACAGCACGGTTGAGAAGCGAAATCAGCGGCTTCACTCAACGAAACAACGAGACATTTAACGAGGCAATGGAGCGTTTCAAAGACTACACGATCCAATGTCCTCATCACGGTTTCAGCGAGGAGACCCTACTCAGCACCATATACCGTGGAGCTTCACCAAAGATCAGGTTGTTGCTTGACACAGCTAGCAAAGGGAACTTCCTTGGTCAGGAGGTAGAAGAGGGTATGAAGCTGATAGAAAACTTGGCATTGAGTGATGGCAACTACGCTGTGGACTATGACCGTGCACCGAGAGGATCCGAGCTAGAGTCTCACAAAAAGGAGCTGAAATCATTGCATGAGAAGATAGATAAGCTGGTGTTAGCCAATCAGAAGCATGTTCACTTTGTTGGTGAAGCTGATGAGAATCAAGAGGAGCTTGAGTTGAGCCAGGAAGAAGCCAATTGGGTGGCGGGACAGAACAATTACAAACCTCAAGGCTACAACCAGAACAACAACCTCTCCTACCGAAGCACCAACGTCGCCAACCCTAAGGACCAAGTGTACCCTGCTCAGCAAGCAAAACCTTTCTTCCCTTACAACAAAGGTTTTCAGCCAAGTGGTGGTTTCCAAGGTCAAGGGCAAAACACCTTCCAAGGGCAACATCAAAGTAACAAGGGTTACACGCCTAACTACCCTCCGGGCTTTGCACCTCAGCAGCAACAGCCGATGCAACAACAAGTTGATCCGGTTCAGGCAATGTTTCAACAGCTGATACAAGGGCAAGCCTCTACAAACCAGAAGTTCGCCAAGATGAACACTCGTCTAGACTCATCTCTCACTGACTTCTCCACTCAGATCACCAACTTAAACAAGAAGATCAAGCAGCTAGAGAAGGGGAAAGCGAGTACAAGTGGTCAGAATAGTCTACCGGGCAAGTGTGAGCAGAATCCTAAGAGTATGCCAACGCCATCACGTTGAGAAGCGGCAAAGAGCTAGAACCTCCGGTCTCTACTAAGAACAACGAGGACGTTGTAATTCAAGAGGGGGAGGGTAAGCCTTCAGCTGATGAAGAGATTAACTTTGACAACGTCTGGATCCAAGGGCCAAGAAGAGGAGACAAAGCAGTTGCTGAGAAGAAAGCTGAGCAAACTACGAAGGAGAAGAATGCTTATGTGCCTCCACCGTATGTACCTAAGCTGCCTTTTCCTGGCCGTTTCAAGAAGCAACTCATAGAGAAGCATAGAATCCCCTTTGAGAAGCATCTTAAGGACGTGGAGATCAAGCTACCTCTTGTTGACTGCCTTGCAATGATGCCTAAATGCGCCAAATTCTTCAAAGACACTCTCGTGAAGAAGAATAAAGAAAGCAAGGAGGTGCTTGTTCTAAGTGAAGAGTGTAGTGTTGTGATATATAAGGAGATAGTCCCTAAGAAGTTGGGAGACCCTGAAAGCTTCACTTTACCCTGCGCTTTAGGTCCTCTAGACTTCAAGAGTTACCTATGTGTCTCGGAGCTAGCATAAACCTGATGCCTCACTCCATGGCTAAGAAGCTTGGCTTTACTCGTTTCAAAGACTGTAGGATCTCGTTGGTACTGGCTGATAGAAGTGTGAGGCTACCAGTGGGGCTGCTTGAAGATCTACCGGTGCGAATCAGTGGTGTGAACGTACCTACGGACTTCGTTGTGTTGGAGATGGATGAAGAGCCTAAGGACCCACTCATCCTAGGAAGACCATTCCTTGCAACCGCCGGGGCTATCATCGACGTCAAGAACGGGAAGATTGCCTTGTACTTGGGAATGGATATAAGGCTGGACTTTGATATCAATGAGGTTCTGAAGAAGCCGACCATAGAAGGGCAAGCTTTCTACATTGAAACGATGGATGCCTTAGCGGATGAGTTGCTGGAAGAGCTGGCTCTGGAAGACCATCTGAAGCTGGCACTGACTAAGGAGCCAGGAGAGTTTGGCTATGTGGATCAGAGGACCCAGGAGTACGTCAACTTGCTGGACTCTAGGAAGATTGTTAAGAAGGATGAAATCTGCTGCCTAGAGATCGACTCCGAGATCGACGCTATCACTCGATCCAGGAGTCAGATCGACAAGGCAATCGAGAACACAACTCGATCCGGTGCAACGATCGACAGACAAATTGAGAGGAATGATTGATCCGGAAAAACAATCGAGTCGACGATCGAGAGAGACCTCCCGATCATTTTGGGGTCCAATCAGGAGATCGACTCAGCGTCTCGATCCCTTACTCGATCCACATCAAATCGAGTAAGTGAATCGAGCGAAATTCCTTGATCTAGACGACATCGAGAGCAAGATCGACTGGAGGACTCGATTTCAGAAGGGATAGCGGTTGAGGAAAGCAGTCTTAAGGGCCATGCCTTGAGTTCTAAAGAGGGTTCCAAGGAGGAAAGCAACAACCGCAGCCACGAGGATGACTGGAGCGAGCTGTTAGCCCCAAAGGTTGACCTTAAGGAGCTCCCAAAAGGGCTAAGGTATGCTTTCTTAGGGCCTAATAACACATATCCCGTGATTGTGAATGAAAACTTAAGTGATGATGAGTTGCACTCGCTCCTAACTGAGCTGAGAAAGTATAGGAAGGCCATTGGGTACTCTGTAAGCGACATCAAGGGCCTTTCACCAATGCTTTTCACTCACAGGATTCACTTGGATAATGAGAACGCCTCTTCTATAGAACATCAAAGGCGTTTGAATCCTAATTTGAAAGAGGTTGTTAAGAAAGAGATCCTTAAGCTTTTAGAGGCTGACGTGATTTATCCCATAAGTGACAGCATGTGGGTTTCTCCTGTACACGTGGTGCCTAAGAAGGGAGGGATCACGGTCATAAGGAATGAAAATGATGAGCTTATTCCAACTAGAACCATCACTGGTCATAGGATGTGTATTGATTATAGGAAACTTAACCTTGCGACTCGGAAAGACCATTTCCCTTTGCCTTTTATTGCTCATATGCTTGAGAGACTTGCTAATCACCCTTACTACTGTTTCCTCGATGGGTATAGCGGTTTTTTCAGATACCAATTCACCCAAATGATCAGGAGAAGACGACCTTCACATGTCCCTACGGTACCTTCGCGTATTGAAGGATGCCGTTTGGATTGTGTAATGCACTGGCTACGTTTCAGTGGTGTATGATGTCGATCTTCTCCGATCTAATAGAGGAGATGGTAGAGGTGTTCATGGATGACTTCTCTGTCTATGGTGCGTCCTTTTCTGCGTGTTTGTTGAATCTTTGCAGGATACTAAAGCGTTGTGAAGAGACAAACTTGGTGCTAAACTGGGAGAAATGCCACTTTATGGTCAAGGAAGGGATCGTGCTTGGTCATAAGATATCAGAGAAGGGCATTGAGGTTGATCAGGCTAAAGTGGAAGTCATGATGGGTCTTGCGCCGCCGGTTAGCGTTAAGGGAGTCAGAAGTTTCTTGGGACACGCCGGGTTCTATAGGCGCTTCATCAAAGATTTCTCCAAGATTGCACGCCCTCTTACACGGTTGTTATGCAAAGAAGCTGAGTTTGTGTTTGATGAGGAGTGTTTGCGAGCTTTCGTGACCATCAAGGAAGCCCTTACATCAGCCCCCATAGTTCAAGCACCAGACTGGTCTCTGCCCTTTGAGATCATGTGTGATGCTAGTGACTACGCCATAGGAGCCGTTCTTGGTCAGAAGAAAGACAAGAAGCTACACGTGATCTACTATGCTTCAAGAACCTTGGATGACACGCAAACAAGGTATACCACTACAGAGAAGGAGTTGCTTGCAGTAGTGTTCGCCTTTGAGAAGTTCCGATCATATCTTGTTGGTTCTAAAGCTATTGTCTACACGGATCACGCTGCTTTGCGATACATCTATTCGAAGAAAGACACTAAGTTTCGGCTCTTGAGGTGGATTCTCTTGCTCCAGGAGTTTAACATGGAGATTAAAGACAAGAAGGGAATAGAAAACGAGTCGCTGACCATCTCTCACCGCTAAGGATCAACGAGTCTTTCCCCTTAGATGACTCTCTTCCAGAAGAGCAACTCATGACGATCACCACAGCTGTTTGTGGAAAGCTAGAGGGGCGGTTTGAAGAGGTGTTGAGTTTCAAAGAGGAGGATCTACCGTGGTATGCTGATGTAGTGAACTATTTAGTGTGTGGTGAGGAGCCAACACATCTCAACAGCTATCACAAGAAGCGGTTCATAAGAGAGGCTAGCGACTACTTTTGGGACGAGCCCTACTTATACAAGAGAGGTGTGGACAGTTTGTACCGGAGGTGTGTTACAAAGGAAGAAGCTAGAGGCATCCTCTATCATTGCCATGGCTCTTCCTACAGAGGACACTTCGCTTCATTCAAGACTGCCACGAAAGTGTTGCAAGCCGGTTTCTGGTGGCAGTCCATCTTTAAAGATGCACACGAGTTTGTGAAGAGCTATGAGGCATGTCAACGAGCAGGGAATATCACTAAGAGGAACGAAATGCCTCAGGTTCCCATCTTCGAGGTTGACGTGTTCGACGCATGGGGCATAGACTTCATGGGGCCATTTCCTTCTTCATATGGCAACAAATACATCTTAGTAGCAGTGGATTATGTCTCTAAATGGGTTGAGGCTACTGCTTCCCCTACAAATGACTCTAAGGTGGTAATCAGGCTGTTCAAGAGTATCATCTTCCCGAGGTTTGGGGTACCTAAGGTGGTTATAAGCGATAGAGGAAGCCACTTCATAAACAAGGTTTTTGAGAACCTCTTGAGAAAGTATGGCGTTAAGCATAAGGTGGCTACACCATATCATCCTCAAACAAGCAGTCAAGTGGAAGTCTCCAACCGGCAAATCAAGGCTATACTGGAGAAGACTGTCGGAGCAACAAGGAAAGACTGGGCAGTGAAGCTGGACGACGCTCTTTGGGCCTACCGTACCGCCTTCAAAACACCGATTGGTACAACCCCTTTCACTCTACTCTATGGCAAGGGCTGTCATCTCCCGGTTGAGCTGGAACACCGTGCGTTGTGGGCTGTGAAGAGGCTGAACTTTGACCTCAAGACTGCTCAGGAGAGGCACCTTATTCAGCTACATGAACTGGATGAGTTAAGACTGAACGCTTATGAGAGCTCTCGGATATACAAGGAGCGGACTAAGGAAGCGCATGACAAGAAGTTGGTTGCCAAGGAGCTTAAGGAAGGAGGTTTAGTGTTGCCGTACAACTCAAGACTCAAACTCTTCCTGGGAAAGCTGAAGTCAAGGTGGAGCGAGCCGTTTGTGATCCAAGAAGTGCTGCCTTATGAAGCTGTTATCTTGATGGGAAAGGATGGCAGTACATTCACCGTCAACGGACACTGAGTCAAGCCTTTTGGCAGACAACTATGACAAGGAGAGTACCTCGGTGCTTCTCCAAGACCCACCATCCGCCTAACCAAGTAAAGTCTAGCTAAAGACGTTACAGAAAGCGCACCTGGGAGGCATTTCCATGTCTATCTTGTACATATTTCTGCTTTCTTTCTCTTTCAGTTTTATGTTTTTATTTTGCAAGTGTGTAGGAACAGGTATGAGGAGTCTAAACCTCGATCTTGAAGTCCAAAAGAGGCGATAAGGGTTAAAATAAGGCTAGAGATCGAGTGCTAGATCGACTGATCCTGACTCGATCTTTGCTAGATCGAGTCAGTGAATCGAGAGGAGCCAGTCGATCTAGACGAGAACGAGTGATAAGATCGACCTTGACGAAAAAGGATCGATCGATCCAAAACGGATCGATCGATCTTATTTCTCTCGGGAAAATCTGTTGAAAACAGATCGATCACTCGACTCGATCCATCACTCGATCTATGCCAAATCGACCCCTAAATCGAGGACATAGCTCGATCATGAGGACTTAGCCGTGGAGCCAACATCTCAATGATCAAGGGAGCCAATCGATCCATGACTCGATTCATCATGAATCGAGTCTCAAATCGAGTAACCCTCTCGATCTAAGCCATTATGGGCATGAGATTGAGTCCTAGATCGACCAAATGGATTCGATCTCATGCCGAGGTAACATTTTCTTTCCCTCCTTTCTTCTTTTCCCTCCAATTTTTAAATTCAAAACATGGTCAACGCAAGCATCTTTGACCATGAAAGATGTGCCTTCACCAAGACTTTGTCAGAAAACCACATTTACTACCCATGGTTTTGCTTTTTGCTAGTCTTTAAATGTTTCAACAACTTCTCACCCTCTCATTCTTGTTTTCTCGAAAATTTTAAACAAAGAGAGTGAGAGTTTTCGGTTTTCAAAGGCTAGCAAAGATTCTTTAACATTCTTGCAAAGGTATTTTCAGAGTTTAATGATTTATCTTTAGGAAAATTTCCTTTAAATTCGCAAGATATTGTTCTAGAAGATAGGATCGGTTTTGATTTTAAAAATTTAGCTAAGTAAAAGGAATAATTCTAGATTTTCTAGTATCTAAAGATTTGATTCTCCTTTATTTAGCTAAAATTTTTATTAATTCCCCAAAATTCTAGGGTAGTATTTATAAGCTTTCTCCTTCTCCTCTCTTATTCTCATCAAACCGCCGTTTTGCTTATCAAACTTCTTGAGAAAACTTGTTTCAGGTACAATGGCCCCCAAGAGAACAAGAGAAGAGACAGCACAAGAGGGAGAAAGACAAGAGGTGGCTGTTCAAGAGAGGGTCAGATGGACTAAGGATGAGAAGAGGGACAAGAAACGGCTAGAAAGGCTTCGGTTTGAGCCTACCAAGTTTGCTGATCGAGAGCTGCTGTTCAAGCTAGGGATTCTTGGGGATTTCGACCAACTCCACAAGAACATTGGCCTAAGATGTCTGTCACGGATGGATTGCCCAACCATTCCAGAAGTGACAATAGACTTCCTTGCCATGTTGGAGTTCCGTTACGAGAATCCTAGCACACCCGTTCCTTCACAAGGTCGCCTCTACTTCAAAGTTGGACATCAAGCCTACACCCTCTCCATCCCTGAGCTATGTCAAGCATATGGTCTTAACGCGGATGCCAACAAGGTCGAGTTCCCCGCCTTCAAACGAGCAGACGACTTTTGGGACCTGTTTAGCAACGAGGACTACAAAGCCAACACCACCAAGATCAAGAGAGTGAGAAGCCCGGTGCTGAGGTACACTCTGAAGCTGATTGCCAACACGTTTAACGGAAGATCAGTTGCTCCCACGGTCACAAAGACCGAGCTTTGCTTCCTGTTCCAAGTCGTGAAGCACTTGGTGTGTGATCCGGATGCAAATGAAGAGCCTATGGAGGATGAGCTCGGCGATGAGGTGAACTACCGATGTGTGCTTGCTGCCTCCTTGGTGAAATACAAGGCTTGTGCCTTGCGGTGCAAGGCAACTTCTTCTTACATTGACGGCTTCCTCACTCCTTTATTCTTGCAAGCTGGTGTGCCTATACACGACTTTGCCCATGTACCAGCCAGAGCTTTCATGGATGAGGCCTACATGAGGAATACCGACAGCTTGGGACGCACGCCAGCAGAAGGGTTCTACGCTTACCTCTTCATAGACGACGAAGACAAGAAGAGAGTATGCATCCTGCCAAACAAAGACGAGACCGAGCTGCTTGGTGTTGGGAACATCGAGTTCTTGCCCACGGAAGAGGAGTGCTTTGCTCCTCTAGGAGGACCACCCGCCCCGGCGATTGCTCCTCGTCAAAGGTCCGAGTCTCCAGCCACGGAAGATGAGATGCCCGAAGCCTACACACTTCCCAAGTTAGATTTTGAGCCGAGAACCAAAACAGAGAAGTTCCTAGCATCTGTTGTGGAGATGCAAAGGAAAATCAATAAGTGGCAAGGCAAAATGCTCAAGAAACTTGGCAAGAAAGTCAAGGCATTTCAAGGAGGCTCGCCTAAGAAGGATGCAAGTAAAGAGGTCCACCAACCCGAGAAGAGAAGGCTCTCAACCGGTGGAGTTGTCATCCGTGAGGCACAAAGCAGCACCATTCAGCCGGCGCGCCATTCTCTCCAAGAACCAGCCGACAAGGGCAAAGCAACAATCTCTAGCTCCTCTGGAACATCCTCAAGTTCCAGCCGAGACTAGACCAGAGGTAACAACCTTCCTCCATTGTACATAACCGCTAATATTTGCTTCTTTTTGCTTTGCGTTTTGGTGCTCCTTCGAATGTGTTTGCCACCGGGACGGTGTCAAGCAAGTTTGGGGGAGTACATGTGTGGTTTGACATGTGTTTTGTGATCTTATTTTCCTTTAGCATCCTTGAGTCTTTAGTTCATGAAAAATTGGTAAAAGTTTTAAAATTTTTGTAAAGATTCATGTAGTTGCATTCATCTTGTCAAAACATGTTAGGATTGAGTCTAGAATTTCTCAAAGCATCTAGGTTGTTTGCATTTGCATAAGGGGTTAGAGTTTCTTAAAAAGGTGTTTTTACTTATGAATTGTTTCAATGCCCTAGTTAGTAGTTCTCTAATGCTTTGTCTATGCTTTGAAAGTAAGTTCTTACCATGCTTGGATCACTTGCTAGGATTTTCGTGACTTGAATTGAACTCTCATGATTTGAAACTTGTCCTAATAAGTGAGAACCTTAATTTGAAATTTTAATTATCATCCTTTTGCATTTGAAAATGAACACATGGATTTTAAAATATTTAGGCTCTCTTCTTCCTTTTCACCACTCTTTGTGAGCCTAAGTAGAACTCCCACCTTGACCCTTACCCTTCTTTGAAGCCAAATATATTTCTTGTGTGACATCATTGTGAGGCCTTCTTTTCGTTTTTGAACTTAGCATAAAGTGTTAGGTTTAGGCGACATGATTTGGTTCTCATATGATTGCTAGCTTTACATTTTGAAGCTAGGTATAGGCTTAGGATAAGTTTGGGGGATCATTGGGGTTGTTTTTATTTCTATTTGTTCTCGGTTTCAAAGAGTTTGGTGATTGAAAAAAATAAATGGGTTTTAAGTGAAAGGTTGTGTTTAAAAAATATGTTTATGCTCTAATAAATTTCAGGGGGTAGCTCTCCTAATTAAAAAGAAAAAGAAAAGATAAAAAAAAGAGCCTAAGTACCAGATAAAAATAAAAAAAAAAAAAAAAGAGAAAAGAAAAGAAAAAAATAATAATAAATAGGAGAGCTACCAATAAGAAATATTTAAAGAGCAAAATTATTTTCAAAACCTTTTCACTAGCCTAAAGAGTTTAAAAATGTTTTTGTTTCGAATTGGGGATTGCTTAGTTTTGAGAAGAAAAAGGGT
Organism: Thlaspi arvense; assembly: GCA_911865555.2. Taxonomy (NCBI): domain Eukaryota; kingdom Viridiplantae; phylum Streptophyta; class Magnoliopsida; order Brassicales; family Brassicaceae; genus Thlaspi; species Thlaspi arvense. The sequence continues at coordinate 10,378,392 of OU466862.2, read as the reverse complement.
AGATTCTAAGTGGTGAGTGAGGATAAAAGTTGATAAATGAGATGGGTTTAGGATCATTGATTAGTTTACATGGGTAGATGAGAATCTGATCATGTATGCATCAATTGTCTTTACCTTTAGCATTATGCATAAGTTCAACCATTTTTGAGAGAAGCCCTTGTTTTAATTGTAAACCCTTTTCAAATGAGATCATTCAATGCTCATAACCTTCACCCTTCGCCAAATGTGTTTTGCTTTAAAGTACTTAAGTTTGATTCATGGTTCGAATGTTAATGAATGTTAAAGGATGAGTTTCTTTGATTGTTAGGAATAGGAGAGTCATGATCTGAATTTCTTTGTGTGATGAGTATGGCTAAGTTCTTTGGAGTATGAGTGTGAGCATAGCATTTTAGAACTGTTAACTAGGACATTGAGACTGATTCATTTGAAAGGCACCTTTGCAAGAAGTTTAAACCCCCATTCGTTTTTCTTAAAACCTCTCTTCCTTACTTATTTTCTGTTGCTTGAGGGCAAGCAAGAAGTTTGGGGGAGTTGATGTTACTGCATATTACATACATTTTGCATACTCATTAGTTAGCTTTTCATGCATTTACATCACATTTTAGGTTAGATTGCATCACTTAGAGTCCTAGAGCATTCTTGCACCAGCATACGCATGTTCCTTGCATTTTGCATCACATTCATGTTGTTTCTGGCTGCTTTGGAGTTGTGGAGGTTCATGGACGTGCTGAAGCTGTTGCAGCGGCTCGTGGAAGCTCGGATATTTACTAAGGATCAGAGATCGAGGAACAGATCGAGCATGGCAGGTCGATTTAGGATGTGATCGACAAGAAGATCGAGAAGACCGGGCGATCCAAGGAGAATGATCGAGACGAGGATCGAGTGAAGCAGTCGATCAAACGGTACGGACGTAAATGACGCCATGCAGAGCGAGAGCCAGATCGAGTACACCACTCGATCCAACCGAAGATCGATATCGAGATCGAATGCAACGCTCGATCCGCCGAAGATGATCGAGACCCAGATCGAGCTGAAGACACAATGTTCGGAGATGATCGAGAGAACCGCTCGATCCCGGAGTCGATCTCTGTCCTTTCAACCACTTTTGGCCGCTAGCGAGGGGGAGACCATCAGCTTTTTTTGGCCATTTTGGGAAGGCGGCGACGTCTTTTTCCCACACAACTTTTCATCCTTATCTTTTTTTTATGTTTTCTCTCTGGTTTTGAATAGGAAGTCGATTGTCGAACTTTGAGTTTTCTTTAGCTTTGTAATTGAATCGTTTCAGCTTAATCTAGTTTTCTTTTCATGTTCATCGTTTCCTTTTCCATGCTTTGCTTGATTTACCTTATGTGTAGTGAGTAGTTTATTTGGGTTCGGAGGAGAGGATGAAGGAGTGATCTATACCGAAAGCCACGAATAGATCTTGCTTAGTTTTCAAGGCTTAGAGATCCTCACCAAGTGAGTCGATTTAAAGTTTTCAACCCAAGGTCGAACCTTTGAAACCCCTGACCATGAATCTCAACCCTAGGCCCTCTCATTTAGCATCTTTACATCTTCTCTCGTCATTCGCTTGATACTTGATAGCATCCTGGTCGTTAGTTTACTGTTCTTGCATTTTTAGACGAGATCGATTGTTATTGCTCGATCTAGTGGTCGATCTCATGGTCGATCCACTAGTCAAATTTTAGTAATTCGAAGCTTTCTCCTTAAATTATTCTGTTTGTTTCTCATGGTAGTTTGATCATTCCTGGTAATTTTAAAATAGTTCTCATTCCATTTAGTTGCTGCATCTAGTTTTTAGGGATTTTCTCAAAACTCATCTTGTTTCGCTTAGATTTGCATAATCTTTGCATTCTCTTTGCATTTTCTATCATCCTAGGTGTGGATTGACTCTCTCTTGCATGCTGTACTACAACCTGTATTGCATTTGAGTTTGGTAACCTCATTGCATTCTCACCCTTGCAAACAAAAAGTGTCTATCACAAGGAACGCAGATTTCAAATAAACGACCTAGCTAGGCCTCTTTACAACCATGGCGTGTGGGAAAGATAGACTAGCCTCTAGGATTCGATTTTCCTGGACATCTGGATCCTATCAAGGTATGACATCCCTCGGATCTTAGAGATCTTGGCGTGAGAGTCTCTAAGCCTTAAGCGTTCGAAATCCTAGAAGAGATGGGGATGAAGACAAGAAAACACAAAACTTTAACCTTTTTAACCCTTTCGAATCGCCCCAACCCCAAAACCCAATAAGACTATTCGCGATTCATAAAGAAAACCGATGAAAGCGTAAAGGATGATCTCTTAAACATGATTAACGATTGATTAAAAGCAAAGATTCAATATTCAAAACATAAAAAGCAAGAAAAGCTCCAAAGTCTACAATGGCGATTCACCTAAAAACGAGAGAGATAAAAAAGGTAGAAGACATAATGGGGATAATGAAAGGGATCGTTGCCTTTTGCCAAAAATGGCCAAACCGCAAATGGTCCCCCTCTTTGCTACGGTCCAAAACCAGCTGGACGGATAAGGTTGGTCTGGGATCGATCACGAAGCTCGATCTGGCACTCGATCTTGTGTTGGATCGGATGGCTCTTAGTCGATCTCTGAGTCGATCTTCTGCTAATCGGGTTAGAAGCTCGATCCGGTCTTCGATCCGTATGGCGTCATTTACGTCCGTACTTCAGATCGATCTCCACCCTCGATCTTGGTCTCGATCCATCTGCTTGCATCGGCTTGATTACTCGATCTTCTGGTCGATCTTCTCTGGATCAACCCGTCTTGCTCGATCTGCTACTCGATATCGGGTCCCAAGCATGCAATCCTGATCTCTCCAAGTCTCCATGAACTTCCTCACGAGCCTCAGCACGTCCACGAATCCTCCATAGCTCCAAAGTAGCTGAAAACAACCTGAATGCGATGCAAAATGCAAGAAACATGCAAATGCTGGTGCAAAAGTACTCTAGGACCTAAAGTGATGCAAACTAACCTAAAGTGCAAGGTAAATGCATGCGAAACTATCTTATATGTATGCAAAACACATGAAATATGCAGCAATATCATCGCTCCTTAATGAGCTGAGAACGTATAGGAAGGCCATTGGGTACTCTCTAAGTGACATCAAGGGCCTTTCACCAATGCTTTGCACTCATAGGATTCACTTAGATAATGAAAACTCTTCTTCTATTGAACATGAAAGGCGTTTAAATCCGAATTTGAAAGAAGTAGTTAAGAAAGAGATTCTGAAATTGTTAGAGGCTGATGTGATATACCCCATCAGTGACAGCACATGGGTTTCTCCTGTCCACTGGTGCCTAAGAAGGGGGAATCACATTCATTAAGAATGAAAAAGATGAATTGATTCCTACTAGAACCATAACTGGTCACCGAATGTGTATAGACTATAGGAAGCTCAATTCAGTTACTAGAAAGGATCATTTTCCTCTTCCTTTTATTGATCAGATGCTTTATAGACTTGCTAATCATCCTTACTATTGCTTTCTTGATGGTTATAGTGGTTTCTTTCAAATACCAATCCATCCTAATGATCAAGAGAAGAAAACTTTTACATGCTCTTATGGCACCTTCGCATATCGAAGGATGCCATTTGGGTTGTGTAATGCACCAGCAACATTTCAGCGGTGCATGATGTCGATCTTCTCTGATCTTATAGAAGAGATGGCAGAAGTGTTTATGGATGACTTCTCTATATATGGTGCGTCTTTTTCTGCTTGTTTGTTGAATCTTTGCAAGGTACTCAAGCGATGTGAGGAGACAAACCTGGTGCTTAACTGGGAGAAGTGTCACTTCATGGTGAAGGAAGGGATTGTCCTCGGTCACAAGATATCCGAGCAAAGAATAGAGGTTGACAAAGCGAAGATTGAGGTCATGATGAGTCTTGAGCCGCCGGTTAATGTCAAGGGATAAGGAGTTTCCTAGGTCACGCTGGCTTCTACAGGCGGTTTATCAAGGATTTCTCCAAGATAGCTCGCCCTCTTACATGGTTGTTATGCAAAGAAGCTGAGTTCGTGTTTGATGAGGAGTGTTTTCACGCTTTCAAGACCATCAATGAGGCTCTTGTCACGGCACCTATAGTACAAGCACCAGATTGGAGCTTACCGTTCGAGATCATGTGCGACGCGAGTGACTACGCCGTGGGTGCTATTCTTGGTCAGAGGAAAGACAAGAGGTTAAATGTTATCTACTACGCCAGTCGTACCTTGGATGACACGCAAGTGAGATATGCTACAACCGAGAAGGAGCTGCTGGCCGTTGTGTTTCCTTTTGAGAAGTTCAGGTCATATTTAGTGGGCTCTAAAGCTGTTGTATACACGGATCACGCGGCGTTGAGGTATATCTACTCAAAGAAAGATACCAAGCTGAGGCTCTTAAGGTGGATTCTCCTTTTACAAGAGTTTGATGTGGAGATAAAAGACAAGTAGGGGATAGAGAATGGTGTCGCTGATCATCTTTCTAGGATGAGAGTGAATGAAGCCTTACCCTTGGATGATTCGCTTCCTGAAGAGCAACTCATGATGATCAACACGGTTGTTTGTACACGGCTGGAGGATCAGTTTGAAGATGTTTTGGCTTTGAGAGAAGAAAACCTGCCTTTGTATGCTGATATAATGAACTTCTTGGCTTGTGGAGAGGAACCTACTCACCTTGATCATTATCACAAGAAGAAGTTCATGCGAGACATCTCTCATTACTTTTGGGACGAGCCTTACTTGTACAAGAGGGGAGTAGACAGCTTGTATAGAAGATGTGTTTCAAAGGAGGAAGCACAGGACATTCTTCTTCATTGTCACGGCTCATCATACGGTGGTCATTTCGCTTCTCTCAAGACGGAAACAAAGGTGTTACAAGCCGGGTTTTGGTGGCCATCGATATTCAAGGATGCTCATGAGTTTGTTAAGACTTGTAAAGCATGTCAAAGGGCTGGAAACATCACCAAGAGAAACGAGATGCCTCATGTTCCAATCTTTGAAGTTGATGTTTTTGATGCTTGGGGGATAGATTTCATGGGACCGTTCCCATCTTCTTACAGCAACAAATTCATCTTCGTGGCTGTTGATTACGTGTCTAAGTGGGTTGAGGCTATAGCTTCCCCAACCAATGATGCAAAAGTGGTGATCAAGCTCTTCAAGACCATCATCTTCCCACGGTTTGGAGTACCAAAAGTAGTGATCAGCGACGGTGGAAGCCACTTTATCAACAAGGTGTTTGAAAGTCCCTTGAAGAAGTACGGAGTGAAGCACAAGGTAGCAACACCTTATCACCCACAAACTAGTGGGCAAGTAGAGGTCTCTAACCGACAGATCAAAGCTATCTTCGAGAAAACAATTGGGGCTACTAGAAAAGATTAGGCGGTCAAACTCGATGATGCTTTGTGGGCTTACCGAACCGCTTTCAAAGCCCTTATTGGTACCACTCCCTTCACTCTCCTCTACGGCAAGTCATGTCACCTTCCTGTTGAGTTGGAGCATAGAGCACTACGGGCAGTGAAGCAGATGAACTTCAGTCTCAAGACGGCGCAGGAGAAGCGGTTGATTCAACTACATGAGCTTGATGAGCTACGGTTAGAAGCCTACGAGAGTGCTAAGATCTACAAGGAACAGACCAAGGCGGTTCATGACAAGAAGCTGGTTCATAAGGAGTTACGAGAAGGCAGTCTGGTGCTACTCTACAACTCGAGGTTGAAGCTGTTCCCAGGCAAGCTCAAATCAAGGTGGTGTGGACCGTTTGATATCAAAGAGGTTCTACCCTACAGAGCAGTTACATTGGTTGGCAAGAGCGGTAATGCTTTCACGGTCAACGGGCACAGGGTTAAGCCCTACTTGGCGAGTGACTACAACAAGGAGGACACTACAATGCTCCTCCAAGACCCACCTCAGGCCTAAACCATGTAAAATCTAGCTAAAGATGTTAAAGATAGCGCACTTGGGAGGCATTCCCATGTCTATCTTGTACATATTTTTGCTTTCTTTCTATTTCAGTTTTATGCTTTTTATGTTTAAGTGTGTAGGTGAAAGGATAGGTGAATGGAGATGATGATCTTGGAGTCAAAAGAGGCGAGAAGGGTTAAGAATAGGCTAGAGATCGAGTGCTATATCGACTTATCCTGGCTCGATCTTTACTAGATCGAGCTAGTGAATCGAGAGGAGTCAGTCGATCTAGACTTGATCGAGTAGACAATTGAGAGAGTCAGTCGATCATGAGAGGATAAACCACCCATACGTTTAGCATGAAATGCAAACAAGGTGTGGATCGACTGACCTCACTCGATCCTCAAGGTTAGATCAATCAGTCTACTCGATCTGCCACTCGATCTAGCCCAAACAACCCCCAAATTGATTACGTGGCTCGATCCAAGGAGCATAGCCTGAGTGACCAAAAATCATGGAACGAGAGGACACAGTCGATCTAAGACTCGATGCAATCTGAATCGAGCCCCTGATCGATCAAACCTCTCGATCCTAGTCAACATGGGCATGAGATCGAGTCTTAGATCGACCAAATTGACTCGATCTCGTGCCGAGGTAAGTAAATTCTTTCACTCTTTTCTTCTTTCTCTCCAGTTTTTAAATTTGAATTGTGGTCAAGGCAAGCATCTTTGACCATGAAAGATGTTTATTGACCACACTTTTGTCAGAAGCCACTTGTTTTGCCCATGGTTTTACATTTTTGTTAACCTTTATATATACAAGCAACCACACACTCTCTCTCATTTGCATTTCGAGTTTTCTAAAGAAAGAGAGAGTGTGATTTTCTATTTCTAAAGGCTAGTAACATCTACTTTCATCCTTGCAAAAGTATTTTCGGTTCAATTGTTTAAAATCTTTTGGAAAATTTCCTTCTATTTGCTTTGGATGATGGTTAGTTGTTAGGGAGTTTAATTAATTTTTAAAAATAGCTAGATATTAGGAAAATTTCTAGATTTAATCCTATCTCTAGATTTCCTTCTCTATTATCTAGCTAATATTTTTACAAATTCTCCAAAAATCTAGGGTAATTGTTAAAAAGTTTTTCCTTCTACCTTGTCTATCTCTCAACATTCCCCGCCTTTACTCATTCTCTTGCTTGAGAATCGTGTTTCAGGTACCATGGCTCCAAAGAGAACGAGAGAAGAGACAGCCCAAGAAGGAGAAGCTCAAGAAGTGGTTCAAGAGAGGGTCAGATGGACAAAATAGGAGAAGCAAGCCAAGAAATGGCTGGAAAGGCTTAGGTTCGATCCCACAAAGTTCGCGAGTAGGGATCTTTTGGCTAAAATGGAGATCTTGGGAGACTTCGATCAGCTTCTCAAGAACATTGGGCTCCGGTCCTCATTAAGAATGGATTGCCCAACCTATCCCGAGGCAACCTTGGACTTCTTGGCTACTTTGGAGTTCACCTACGAGAATCAGAGCCTCACCACTCCTTCTCAAGGTCACCTCACCTTCAAGATCATGAGACAATCCTATCATCTCTCCATCCAAGAGCTTTGCCAAGCATACGGTCTGAAGGCTGACGCCAAGCAAGTGGAGTTTCCTGCTTTCACTCAAGCCAAAGACTTGTGGGATCTGATCAGCAACGATGATTACAAGCCAACCACGGCGAAGATCAAGAGAGTCCGCAGTCCTGTCTTGCATACCTGTTCATTGATTGCGAAAACGAGAAGAGGGTGTGCATCTTGCCAAACAAGGAAAAGACGGAGCTGCTAGGTGTTGGCAACGTTTAGTTTCTGTCGAGTGTAGAGGAGTGCTTTGCACCTCTAGGAGGCACAGCCGCTCCCATACAAGCTTCTCGCCCTCGATCAGAGTCGCCTACATCCGATGCTGAGATGCTCGAGAGTTTTGTTCTCCCCACGCTTGACTTCGAGCCAAGAACCAAAACCGAGAAGTTCCTTGCTTCAGTCGTCGAGATGCAGTGCAAGATCAACAAATGGCAGAGCAAGATGATTAAAAAACTCGCCAAGAAGATCAAGGATTTGAAGAAGAAACCATTCGAGGCATCTTCAAGCGAAGAGGTTGAACAACCCGAGAAGAGAAGGAGATCTACTGGTGGGATAGTGATCCGTGAGCCCCAAGGCAACGAGCAAGGTGCACGCCGCTCTCTACACGAAGGAGCAAGCAAGGAGAAAGGCAAGGCGGTCACTCAAGATCCTCCTAGCAAGAGCAGGAAGTCTGGAGCATCCTCAAGCTCCAGCCGAGCCTAGCTCCGAGGTACCAACAACCAAACCCTTGTATATACCACGCATGTTTTCTTTGATTTTTGCTTTGTGTTTTGACTCCTCTTGGATTTGTTTGCCACCGAGACGGTGTCATTCAAGTTTGGGGGAGTGTGGTGTGTTTGACATGTTTTCTTTGATCTTATTTTCTGTTATCATCCCTTGAGTCTTGCATTGCTTCATAAGGCATAGAAAACACCAAAAAAATGATAAAAATTTTAAAAATGTTCAAAAAAAAATCATTTAGTTGCATTTGCATTGTAGAATGTTTTAGGATTGAGTCTAGAATTTTTAAAAATCATTTAGGTTGCTGCATTTGCTTAGGGAGTAAATGATAAACACTTGTTAAGTTGTCAATGTTTGAACTGTTTTCAGTGCCTTAGTTGTTTGTTGTTTGATTGCATCTAGTGAGTTTGAAGTTAAGGCTGCACCATACCTTGATTACTTGCATTTGATACTCTAGTCTTATGTTGAAACTCGCTTTGATTTGATGCCAATTCCATCTTAGTAGAACCTTAATCTTGACATTGCATTATCTTGTTTGTGCATTGAATGCGATTGCATAGCTTACCCATATACATACTTGGATTATCTTCTTCCTTTCTTACCACTCTTGTTAATCCAAGTAGCTGATCCTCATCATAATGGGACAGTTAACCACGCCCTAAACCAAACCTTCTTACAAACCTAAACACTTTTACGTGAGTAGTGAGGCCTTTCATTGCATTATTTTCTATCATATCTTAGCAAAAAGTGTTACGAATAGGGCTGGCAAGGAAAAGCACCCTTGTAGACACCAGCTTGCATTTTGAGCTTGGTATTAGGTTAGGCGTTTGGGAAAAGGGTTATTTGAGTGATTTAAGAGTTTCTTGTTTATATATTTTCAAAAGAAGAAGCAGTATGGGATTAGTAGCAAAAGGGGAACAAGTAACTTGTGGTTAAGTAAAATAGAAAAGAATGCTCTTAGTGGTTTATTAGAAAGGCGCCAGCAGCAACAAGGCTTACAAAGGTCATTCAAAAAGAAGAAAAAATCAGACCGAGCCATCCACCAAAGGTGAAGAAAGCGACGCCTAACATACAACAAAGGAGAGCAAGTTCAAATAAAAAGAAGTCAACCACACGGCAAAGCAAAAAGGAGTTTCCCCCCCCCATTGTGAAGAATGAAGATGATCAAGCGCTTTGGGAAAGGGTAGATTTAGGGTTAACTTTGGATTTAGAAGTTTTTAGGATCATCTTGGGTAAAATGGGTAGAAGGGAGCTTTAACTTGCATGCATAAGTGTGCCTTTACCTTTAGCATTTTGCCAAAGATAAGATTCTTTCTTTGAGTGATCCCCTGAATTTTTAAACCCCTCTTTAAATGAGATCATTTTCATCTCATGACCTTATCCCTTTGACCAAATGCTTTCGCTTGATATGCACAAACTTGATCCATTGGTTATCGCTTAATGAATATTAAGGAGTTGGTTGATTTGAATGCTTGTGTAGGCTAAGCTAGAGTTCATTGTTTGCTTTGATGGGTATGGCTAAAACTTTTGAAGTAGAACAACCTCTTTGCATCTTAGAACTTATAACTTAGGCGTTGAATCGGTTTTTCCATTGACGTCTTTCGTTTTGAGCTTCTGCTTTCAAACCTCTCTTCCTTTCTTGAATTTAGTTTGCTTGAGGTAAAGCAAAAGGCAAGTTTGGGGGAGTTGATATTACCATATATTTTGCATATTTTGCATATTTTGCATGCATTTAGGATAGTTTTTCATGCATTCATCTTGCATATAGTTTGTTCTATTTGTTGCATTTTAGGTCCTAGGTCTCTTTGCATTCGCATTTTGCATATTTCTTGCACTTTTGCATCATTATCAGGTTGTTTGGAGCACTCTGGAGTTGTGGAGGTTATGTGGACGTGAGGAGGATCAGCTAGAAGCTTGTAGACACTTGGAGAGCTCAACCTTGCATGCAAAGGACCCGAGATCGAGTAGCGGATCGAGCAAGGCAGTCGATCTAGATGAGATCGATCAGATGATCGAGTGACCAAAGTCGATTCAAGAGGAAAATCGAGACCAAGATCGAGAGAGGAGATCGATCTGGAGTACGGACGTGAATGATGCCATGCAGAACGAGAGCCGGATCGAGACCACGAGTCGACCATCCAAGGATCGAGTAGAAGATCAGATGAAGTACTCGATCCATCCAATCAGATCGACTTGCGGATCGAGCAGCAGAAGGCGATTCCAGAAGACGATCGAGTGCACTGGTCGATCTCAAGATTGATCTCCGGTACTTTAACCGCTTTTTAAGCGTAGAGGGGGAGGGGGGGGGGGGGGGGGGGGACCATTCCAGCTGTTTGGCCATTTTAGGCAAGAGGCAGCTATCACTTTCATTATCTACATTTTTGCTTTTGCTTTTTCTGTTCTTCGTTTTGAAGGCAATTAGCCATTGTAGAACTTCTAAGCTTTTTCTAGTTTTTGAACTTTTGAATCTTTGAATATTAAGTGTCTTTTTCCTTTAATCAATCGTTTAATCATGTTTAGTTTATCTTTCTTTGCATTTGAATCTGTTTTGAACATGAGTAGTGAGTAGTTTTCTTTTGGGATTTGGGGTTGAGGCGATTCAAAGAGTTTAAGAGGTTTAAGTTTTGTGTTTTTCTTGTTCTTCATTCCTTCTCTTCTAGGATCTTGGGGTCTTAAGGCTTAGAGAGTCTTGGAAAAGATCTCTATGATTCCAAGGCTATCTTACCCTGACCGGATTTAGATGTCCTAGAAAACCAGATTCTAGAGACTAATCTTTCCTCTCCCAAACGCCATGGTTGTAGAGGTGGTTAGTTAGGGCATAGATTGAAATCTGTTTTCCTTGCTCTTCGATCTCTTTTTTCACCAAACGTCATTGGTTTGGAGAAGAGATTGAAAAAGTGAATCGTACCACACACCATGGATGGTTCTTATTTTGTTTTCAAGGCTTAGAGAAAGCTCATAAATGAGTAGATCTATATGTTTTCAAACCAAAGCTTAAACTTTTGACACTCTTGAATATGACCCTCGACCCTAAACCCTCTTTTATCATTTTTAAACCTCTGTTTATCATTCTCTTATCATAAAGTTGCATCTTGTTCATTAGAAGTCGTTTACCTTTAAGTTGCTAGATCGATCTGTTTTACCCGATTCAGTGCTCGATTTTTAGCTTTTAGTAGACTTACATTTTTAATCTTTTGCTTTCTCCTAGTAGTAGTTAACCCTCTTCCAAGGATTTTAAAATTGTTTTGCATTTCATTTGGTCATTGCATTTAGTTTTTGCCAATTTTACCAATCATTTTCCCGATTTTTTTAGCTTTGCTGAATACTTGCATTCCTAGTGTTCTTCCTGCTTCCTAGGTTGGATTGATACCTCTTGCATACTATACTACAACTATAGGTTGTTTGAGCTTTTATATTATTCCTTGCCTGTGCAAGAATCCTAGTATCACACCCACAGCCTGATCCTGAGGACAGTCAAGCTAATGACGTTAAACGAGCGCTTGGTGGGAGGCAACCCACTGGTAAGTATACATACTTAACTTTATTTTTTATTTTTACTAACTTATTTTCGTGTTTCAGTCATAAAAAAAAAGCCAATATCGACCGTGGTCGACACCACAGTCGACACAGGCTGGTGTCGATCGACACCCTCATTAAACGGGTAAGTCCTTTATATTTTTCGGGACTCCTTCTCCTTCCTCTTCTCTCTCTCAAAACCGAAAACCACAAATTTTTCTCCAAATCACAACTTCCTTGTTTCTTGACGGATTTGAGTGATTCAAAAACCTATCTTGGGCAGAATTTCGTGCTGATTCTGAAAATATAACTCATTCATCCGATCTGCATGGTATGACACTCGAAACTCCATCTTTTCAGTTCGACCCCAAGGTTTGAAATCTCGAATTCACCCATTTTAGCTTGATTTAAGACTTGAATCATGCTCCTCTAAGTTGTTTAGGAGGAATTCGACTTTGCCCCTTAGTTTTTACAGCTTGTTTTGCAAAATTTTGAAATTTTCGGATTGATGATTTATTTTGCAAAAATAGGTTCGAATTTGGGGGTTTTAGACCGGAATTGTTTGTGATTAGTGGTCACTAAGTTGCTGGTTAGGTTCGACATTGATGATATAGGCCAGATTTTGAATTTTTAAATTTTCAATTTCTGGCCTAATTTTTGAAATTTTTGTGTGTTCTTGGTTATCTGAATGCAGATGGCTCTACAGAACAAAAGATCACGTACTGAGACTGGTGAATCCTACAATCCCGCACCTGCTATACCCTCTCTTCCACCATGGCCTCGGAGAGAGGGGTTGAGGATCCCGATGGAGAGAGCTTGGGAGGATACACCAGCCAAGGAAGTGGCAAAACACGACTGCGTTTTCAGGAACATCAGTGAGCAGTGGAATGTCTATGATAAACTGTTCTACAATGCCTGGACCAAGATGGACATTGCGCCTACACGCTTCGCTTGTCCGGATACACTGCACAGGCTCGGGCTCAGGGTGGAGGCCATACGCGTGCTGCAGAAGATTGGTTTGGGCGACATTGCGACCAGGCAGTATGACCTGTACCCGGATCTAGTGTGCCAGTTCATTGCTACAGTCAGGGTGTATTACACCAATGAGATTGTCAACAGGGCGGATGAGGGCACTCTCACATTCATCATCCGAGGCATCAAGTACAGGATCAACTTCACTACGCTCTGTCTCATCTACGGGTTCGATTCGATGCGCACTGGCGTCTCTCTTCCGGTGCCATTCTCTGACCTGCAGAGTTTCTGGTCCCACTTCGGGAATGGGATGTACGACTCCAAGAGGTCCACTCAGACTGATGTGCACCATCCTTTGCTGTGATACCTTGTCCGCCTCTTCTCCACTATACTTCTATGCAAGACTGTGCCAGGGAAAATGCGAGTTTCTGAGCTGACTCTCCTCTACTATGGCATTGAGGATGTACTCACATGGGCGCCGTCTTTGCCCATCACTTGGCTTCACTGAAGACCAAGGCGTTCGCCGGAGCTCCACCTTCTGGACATGGACTACTTGAGGAGGACCCATTGGATCACAGGAGATGAGCTGCTATGGAATTTTGTCAGCCACACTGGTGAGCGATGTCTGATTCCGCCACCACAGCCAGCTCTGACTACACTTCAGACTGACCTCCTCAGCTTTTCAGCCCGCTGCTACTTTACTGCGATATGCGACAACGGCTAGACACAGAGGAGGATCTTCACGCGCTGCAGCTTCTGCTGCTAAGGATGCACCTGTTGAGGGCCTTGCTGGAGGTCCATCTAATCGCTCGAGAGCATCACAAGCTCCTGCATTACCCGAGCCCATTGGTCACCACACGCTCCCTGACATTCCCGACATCCCAATGGAGCAGGCCGTATTTCAGCGATTCATGGTCCAGAGTGTTCAGGCACTCTGGAACGCCATCTCCGTGCTGTCGAACTGTGGCTGCGTTCGACCTTCTACACCTCCTCGCGATGAGGATGAGGATTAGTTCCTCTATCTATCCTGGTTACCTTCTCTTTTCCCTTTGTTCTTTTTCATTTGCTTTGAGTCAGTTTTTATGTTTTTGTTTTGAGTCAGTTTGTCAGCTTTGATGATGTTTTGAAACTTGTTTGAACTTATGAGATTATGGATTATATTGTTGCTTTTAATTGTTTGCTTGAGTGTTCCTAACAGTCTTGACTTGGGAGAACTTCAGCTAACAATCTAACTTGCAACAATTACATATGTTTGGGTCATCCATTCTGTTTTCGGACAGGGTGTCGATCGACACCACGCGCAGCCTCAGGTACCACTGTCTCATCCATGTACAAACCATTTGATTGCTTCTCTTTACCAACTCCATGCTTAATAACATTTGGGACAATGTATTTTAAGTCTGGGGGAGGTCGTTGCTGACATTTTGTACATTGTTTTTGATTTTTAGAGTCTCAAAGATGAGTCAAAACCTGTTTTACTGAGTTAAAATTTTTGAAATTGTTAGTTTTTCATGGAACTAACCACAAAACATTGATGCTTATAAGAACCATTGCCACAGATGTTGATTACAAGTCTTACTAAGTTGAAAGTCATAGGTAGATCAGTATAGCAATGAAGGTTTAGGTTCTTAGAGAGTCTGGAAAATTTGCTGTTAGCTCCACCTTAATGTACTTAAAACTTCTTGTCTTGATGCTTGATTCTCATTGATCTTGATTCTCTCTTCTAACACTGATAAGTATGTTAAGACATAGCCTCTCTTTGATCTTCCCTGATGTAGCTTTAAAAGTTTGAGTAAAAAGAATGGTGTATTGATGACCTTGTCTCCTCACAAGGAACAACAGTAATGAACACACTCAAGAACCTGTCTCCTCACAAGGAACACAAGTATTGAGTAACACCATATCTTAGACTGTAAAAAATGAGAAAGTGTTTAAAATAAAAATAATAGAAAGAAAAGATCAAGGGAAGAGGGAAATAGGATAGCTGTGTTGAGATTGCTTGGTTCAGTGTTTAGGAAGGGAAAAGAATCTATAAGTGATTGAGATGATAAAACCTTGATGAGAGATCACTTAGATAAAAAAAAAATAAGGAGTTAGCAGTAGAGATTTTGGATTTCTTGAAGGAGCTTGAATTGGATTTGAAATATTTGCTAAGCCTGCGATGATTAGACTGAAATTTGATCTTGTGTTGACTATGTGGTATGTGGATTCAAAAGTGTTAATCAATGTGGTGTTCCTGACATCTAGCTGACATTTTCTGTGTGTTCAAACCTCGACCCTATGCTTTGTCTGATGTTTGCTTGAGGGCAAGCAAAAGCCAAGTCTGGGGGAGTTGATATATCATAGTTTTCACTGGTTTTTGACCATGATATAAGTCTTGTTTATAGAGTATTTTTGGTATTTTTTTAGTCATTTAGAGTCTTTGCAGGTCTAGGTACGTTTGAAGCATAACTGTGAGTTTTGGAGCCTTTTGGAGCTATGTTGAAGTTGATGCTGAAAAGACCAAGTCGGAGAGCATTCTAGAGTATGGTGTCGATCGACACCAACCGTATGGTGTCTATCGACACCGATCGTGGTCGCGAGAAGGAGCATTAAAAACTCTTTTGAAAAATTGCAATTTGGCACAGAAGTTTCCCATTATTTGCAATACTGCCCCAGTTCGTGTTTAGAGTTGTATTTAGGTTTTCTAAGCCATTGTTAGGCTATTATCTTGTTTTCATTGAGACCTAAGAGAGACATTTGATAGAGAGCTTTTGGGGAGACAAATCCATACTCTGTAGAGAAGAATTTCGAACCCCCCTTCATCTTTACTCTATTTCTTAATGCAATATTATTCAGTCATAATTTGTGTTTCACTTGCTATGTCTGAGTAATCTGCTAGTTAGGTTTTGGGTAATTCAAAGGTTGATAATGAATTGTTAGAACTACAAAACTGGAAGGATAAATCATTTGGTTCTTCATCTAGATTGCTTTAACACTGGTTTTAAGAATGATCACCTAGAAATCAGATCTTAGGTTGTATAATAGATGTGGAAACATTGTTAATCACCGTAACTATCTTAGATGAGCAAAATAACATATTGCAAAGGAATTTGGATTAGTGATTTTGTGAACATAACGAACCTGAACTATAATGCTTGCTTAGGTTGTTAGAATTTGCAAAGGAATTTGGAATTCTAGAATCTGATCATAGTTAATCTCTGCGACGGAAGTCGATTGGTTTTACATTTGTGTTTTCGAGTTCTAGAACGGTTTTAATAAATATTCCTTTCAGCCCGTAGTCTGCTTATTTATGTCAACCTGCAAATTTTTCATTGCCTAGCGCTTTGTCTCAATTAATTTTAAGAACTCATAATCCACTCCTGATTTCGTTACTTTAATTTATTATTTAGTTTTATTAGTTATTGACTGCTTAGCTTCATTTGAATCTAAAGTCTGTTGAGTAATTATCTTAAGTCCTTGTGGATTCGATCCCTAAGTACTACAATGATCTCTTAATTTGAGAGAGTAGCTCTAAGGGTTAATTTGAGCATATCAATCCTCAAGATTGACACCACTAGCCATTAAGATAGCTGTCACAACTCCTCCAATGTGGAGCTGTGGATTCTTATCCCTCTTCTCTTTAATCAAGACCCAGCTTCTATAGGTATATATATCTGTTCCATCAGCAAAGTGACATAGCAAGGGTACTTGTTGGCGGCCCCATAACCAATCCATCATTGCTGGAAACCACAAGTGGCTGCATGGCAGTCTACATGAAGTCCAGCTCATTTGTTTGCAAATTGCTTGGCTCCTTTCTTGCAAAGAAAGTATTTACAAGAGCCTTGTGAGCATATCACACAATTGGGTGCTTCAGGTGCTGGTTTCTTGTAGTTCCTGGAGTGTAGTTGGCGACACCAATCACTTCCCACAACATCTTGTGCTACCTCTTGCTGATCTTGAAGTGGTCTGCCTTAGTGTTGTAAGCAATCATCCCAAGTCGTTCATAGAGCACATTGAAGATTGCTGTGAATCTTTGCTTGCCAAGCTTGAAAGAAATCCAGCCATCTTCAGAGGTGATATCCCTTGTATTTACACCATTTAGGGCTGCATTTAGTACATATTTTGGTCCTCTTTTGCATGTTTTCCCTTTGCTTACATCCTTCATCAGAAAAGAAAACATCAGCTTCAACCCAAGCACTGAGGATCTCTTTACAGGCGGCCCTATTCCTACAGTAGAAGAAGAAGAAGATAGTGAAGAAGAAGAGGAGCACACTGAAGAGATTAGAGAACTTCTTTACAAGCTGAGAAACTATGGTCAAGCTGGGTTCAACCACATCAAGAAGCAGAGCATTCCACTCAACTCTATGAGAGAAGGAAGAGGAGAGCTAGCAAGTCTCCACAAACCTCAGGATCATCCCACAACTCCTACCATTAAACCAAGTACCACATCCTTTCCATTGTTTCATACCATTGCATCTTTTTATTTTTGTAATATATTTTGTTGCTTTTCTCTTCCATTGCTTTCATTACACAAGGGACTGTGTAATTTAAGTGTGGGGGAGAGATTTGGGGTTTGAGTTTGTGTTCTGTTTTCTTAGTTTTTCTTTTTCTTTTCATTTTGAGTCTCATGCATATCATGCATACATGTAAGGCATAGAAAAACACAAAAAATCAAAAAAAATTTAAATTTTTTTTTGCATTTTTTGCAAACCAAATAGAAAGCATGTAGTTGCATTTCATTCTTCTAGGATTGAGTCTAGTGTTGACATGTAGGTTGCATTGCATTTGCATAGGGCATTATGATGAATTTTCCTTGTAAAGTGCTTAGTGTTTAGAGATGATTTCAGTTTTTAAGTGCTTAGTTGTTTGATGCATCATTTGATTGCTAGAAGTTAAGGCTGAACCATGCTTAGATTGCTAGATTTGGTCTTCTCATCTCATTTTGAAAGCATTTGTTCTCTGAAAATCAACTCTATCAACTTGAACTTTAAATTGGACTTTTAATTATCATGTCTTATGCATTGAAAAGTGATTACATGGCTACCATATACATATTTGGATCATCTTTCTCCTTTCTACCACTCTTGTTGATCCAAATAGCTGATCCTCATAATTATGGGACAGTTACATCCTCACCCTTAACCAAAACCTCATTTTGAGCCTAAACACTATTGTGAGAGCTGTGAGGCCTTTGCATTGCATTTTCTATTTTGTCTTGGCAAAAATTGTTAGGAATAAGGCTGGTAATGATTAGCTCTCTTGTAGATATCAGCTTGCATCTTGAGCTTGATTCTAGGATAGGAGTTTTGGGGTTTAAAAGGGTAGTGTAAGTGGTTTGAACTTCATGTTTATATGTTTTGAAAGAAAAAGAAAAGATCTGAAATGGTAGAAAAGGGGAAACAGTTTAGTATTGTGGTTAAGTAAAGGGAATAAAAGCTCTGAGTTCAAAAAGAAGAATTGGCGCCAAAAACAATGCTTAGAAGGGTCCAAAAGAAAAAAAATCTGACCAAGAAGCAATCTACCAAAGGTGATGAAGGTGCCAACACAACAAAGAAGAGAAAGTCCCAACCAAAAAGAAGCAACCACACAAGCAAAAAGAAGAAGTTTCCCCAGCCATGAAGATGGGTAAAGGGTAGAGTTTAGGAAAGGGTAGACTTAGAGGGTTCACTCTTGGATTTAGAAATGCTTAGGACTCATCTTTGGGAAATAAGGGTAGAAGGGAGCTTTGAATTGCATGCATAAGTGTGCTTTTACCTTTAGCATTTTGCCTAAGATGAAGTCTTTTCATTGAGTGATCCTTTATGTTTTTGAAACACTGTGCTTGAATGAGATCATCCTTATCTCATAACCTTACCCTTTTCAACCAAATGTCTTCACTTGATTTGCATAAGTATGATTCATGTTCTGATCTTAATTGAATGTTAAAGAGTTGATTGATTTGAGCATTTGCCTAAGTTGAGATTTGAGACTATTTTGAAACATGATGAGCATGACTAGGATCTTTAAAGTATAGCTGATTATGTTTTCATCCTACAACTAGGCACTTGAGCATTGAAACCATCTCTTTACCTTTGCACTTTTGGAATCTGAATGCCCACTTTCAAACCTCACTCTCCCATTTGTTCTTATTTGCTTGAGGACAAGCAGAAGGCAAGTGTGGGGGTGTTGATATCCCTTGTATTTACACCATTTAGGTCTGCATTTAGTACATATTTTGGTCCTCTTTTGCATGTTTTCCCTTTGCTTTTGTCCCATTTTCTTCTCCTTTTAGACTTAGGTTGCATTTAGAGTATAGTTTGCATTTTCTTTGCATTTTGGATGTTTTTAGGTGCTTTTGCAGCTAAAGGGAGCTTGGAGGAGTTTTGGGAATGATACAAGATGCTAGCTGGGCAAAAAGGAGCAAGAAGGATCACAGCAGAAGATCTCTGCAGAAGTTTTCGGTCAGAGCACAGAGAGTATCGGTCAAGGATGACCGATACGGAGCAGTATCGATCACCAGTATCGGTCAAGTGTGATCGACACAAACACACCGGATGGATTTCAGTCATATGTGTCGATCACTCCAGACCGATAGGGATCCATTTCGGTCACTGAAGACCGACACAACTGACCGATACTGACCCAGCCCAAATCTGTTTTTAATTACTCTTTTACCATTACTCTAGGGCTTTCTTCTCTAGGCTATAAATAGCCTCTTTTTCCAGATTTTCGACAACTCTTGTCAAAATACTGTTCTTGAGCATTTTCTTTAAGTTTGTAAGACAATTTCTTTGCTTTGTTTATATATAATCAAGTATTTGCTTTAATCTTTCTTTAATCTTTCTTTTAATCATGATTATCATCCTTTTCCTTTGTGATTTGATGTTAAACATGATTATGAGTGAGTAGTTATCTTAAGATTTCTAGATGTGGTAGATTAGGGAGATTTAAGGCTTGATTAAGGCTTGTTAAGTGCTTCAGTTTATGGGTTCCTCTCTATTAATCTGTTATTCATGCTAGATTAGTCTTGATCAAACTTGTCTAAGTTGTTAGCTTTCTCTTATGCCCACCAAGTGTTTGATGAAATGCTGATCATGTTTAATAGAGGATTTGCTGGCCTTGGCTCAAGAGATTGACTGTTTGAGGAGCATTTTGACTTGAATAGAGTTGTTTAATCTTGCTTGCTTGATGTTTTAGCACTAATGAAAGTTAGTTCTTGTTAGAATGTTTAGCAAAGGGTTATTTGCCAAGAGATTGAATCTAACTAGCTTAATTGTGAAATCTATGTCTAGGAATCACCATTGCTTGCTTGCTTGCTTGATCAATGTAGTTTGAAACAGCTTTAGTTAATGTCTGAAATTCCCCAAAGTCAATAACCACATCTAGGAACTTGCCTTTCTCTTATTTGAATCTCGGATTTGCTCTGTTTTGCTCTGTTTTTCTTGCTTATAACTGCTTAGTTTGCTTTTTTGCTTTCACTTTGTTTGCTGCTTGTTTCACTTAGGTTGCTAGAACTGTTGCTTAGGCAACAAAACCAATTCTCTGCTTGCTTGACTTAGAGATTTTACTCTCAACTCTTCTATTTTCAACTCTTCCCAATTGGATTGACATAAAACCCATACTACAACTGACTAGTACAAGCGTGATTGGGACAAGAACTCATAAACCTTGTGTCAAGAGGGAACCTCACTTTCTCCATAGCTCACAACCTTGAGAGTAGAGAGAAACTGGTAGGTGAGATGCTTGTAGGGAGGAAGTGGATTCTCCATGAAATCGCCAAGCCCCATGTTCTCAAAGATCCTCTTGCAATCGCTATAGATCCCAAGTGCTTTCATGGTGCTTGCACAAGGGTATCTTGTAGCCTTGAAAGTGCATTTTTTCGAAGTCCTCCATGAGCTCTCTTGCACTTGGCGCGTTGTATGGAACTTCTTCTACAGCCTTTGCTTTCCCTTTGGATTTGGCCGCCGTTCCTTCAACTGGCTTCTTTCCAGCTGCCTTTGATGATTGTCCATCAGCAGTGCTCTTGCCCTTGTCTCTTCTATTAGGTGGAGAAGTAGGTGCTTTCTTCTGTGGTGCTTTGCCTTTCCTTCCAGCAACTTTTTTAGTCCTCCCCATGGTACCTTCAAGAACAAAGCTTGAGAATTCCAATAAGTAGTTGAACTAGAGTTAAGAAACAATAACTAAAAGCTCTAAATTTTTTTTCTCAATTCTACAAGAGGTTAAACTAGCATTTAAACAAGATTAAACTCTTAAAGAACTAAGAGAATTCAGAAGCTATTAGTTATAAACATACTTAGAGTTCTTAACAAGCATTAAGCTATAATGCACATGAATCTAGCATGGTGGCTCTAAACAAAGTCAAACATGATTATACAATATGAAACTAGAGTAAGCAAGCAATTAAGCACATGAACAATGGTCAATCTTAAACATCCTACTTGCTTAACTAACTAATTCTACCATGCAAAAATCAAAACAAGCACACTAAACTAAACAGAACAAGCACTTAATACAAAATATTCAAAAGATTTAAACAAGATCAAAGCACATGAGCAAGAGCTAAATAGTTTAAGAAAGCAAACTTTTATGGACTTCTGAGCACTTAAAAGAAACAAATGAAAGAGAGAGACTAAAAGATTTTCGTGGCTATGTGAGAAAAGAGAGAAAATGAAGTGTGAAGAGTGAAGAAGATGCATATGGTTTATATAGGACAATGTGGGGAGCATAAGGAATCAAATGGGTGGGGGACAAAAACAAAAGATGCTCAGAAGTGGGTCAGGATGGCAGGAATGAGCCAAAAATTTAAATTTAAACTCCCTTGGCTCCAAACCAAGAGAGGAAATTTTTTTTGAAAAATGAAGCACTTACCTTGCTAGGCCTATTGATCACTTTGATTAATGGAAGTGATCGATAGGCTGGTATCGATCATAATTGATCGATACGTTTGATCGATAGCCTCCTGCTCAGTCCCATCGATCATATTTGATCGATGCATCTGATCGATACTGCACTCACTTGGTTTCCATCGATCACATTTGATCGATACATGTGATCGATACTCTATCTGTTTGTTTCCCATCGTTCAAACTTGATCGATAGCAGTAATCGATAGAAACCTTGCTGACCCACTTTCTCCTCCATCGATCAAGTTGCCCGATGCAACTCTGGCTCTACAGTATCGATCACATTTGATCGATACACATGACTGATAGGCTTGTATCGATCTGGCTTGACCGATACAAGTGATCGATACTAGCCATAATGCATCTGTTTTTGTTTCCGCAAACATCTTCTCAAGCTCCAAACCAACTCCTGCTTCTAAGAACACCAGAAAAACATAAACATGAACTAAAAAGCATGATATATACAAAGGATACCATGGGACTACCTCCCAAGTGTGCTTGTTTATAGTCACTTAGCTTGACTTTGATTACCTCCTAAGTTGAGGTGAGGAGAAGGAGTCTTGGAACTCCTTGGTGTCATCTTGCTCCTTTTGACTCTGGTGGTAACCCCATTCAGCTTGATCTTAGCAAAAGGCATAGTCTTCCCTCTTGCTGAATCTTGAAGCAAACCTCACCCATCTTTGAGCCACATGGTTGCAAAACCACCTCTCCTCCCTTAGTAACCAACTTGATCTCTTTCAAATTATTGTAACCAACCACTTCAAGGACTTTTTTTTCTGTGGTGTCTTCAAACAACCTTGGCAAACAGCAGCCATCAAAACTCTCTCCTTGGTAGCCTTCAAACTCTGGCCAGTTTTTGTTAACTCCTTTCACCTTGTTAAGATCCATAGAGAAAGCATGATCATGCTCTAGCTTGTTGCCCTTGCTGTCAAACTTCAAAACCTTGTTCTTGCTAAGCTTCATCTCTGTAGTGCACTCTCTAGCATCAAATACAGTGCCATCTGAAGCTAGAAATGGCCTTCCAAGAATGATAGCATTCTTAATCTGCCCTTCCATATCCAGCAGCAAGAAGTCAGTAGGGATGGTTACTCCTTCAATCTGCATAGGAACATCTTTGAGGGCTACTAAGGGCATCTTCACAGTCTCATCAGCAGTGGTAAGAGAGACATTGCTTTGCTGGAACTTAGTTTAGCCTAACTCCTTAGCAGTAGAAGCTGGTAACAGATTGATGCTTGCTCCTAGATCACACAAACAGATCTTAAAGGTCTTGCCCTTGAGCTCACATGGGAGAGTGAAGCAACCTGGATCTCTAAGCTTCTTGATGTCTAGCTCCTTGACTTCTGAAGCTTTAGCCTTAGCTCTCAATTTCCCAAGCTCCTCTTCAGCACTTAAACCTCTCATTTCCATTTGAGCAGCATAGAGGGTTTCATACTTCTTGACTAGCTGCTCCTTGAATCTTCCAGGAAATGGGATATCAGGCTGGTAGATAGGGAGAACAGCAGCTTGAGTTTCCTTCTTAGCATCAGAGACCTCAACAAGGTCTTCCATTTTAGCATCAGCAACTTCAGATGGTGCCCACTTCTCTTCTTCCTTGTTGGCTCCTTCTTCAAGAGAGTTCTCCTTAGTGGCATAAGCTTCAATAAGCTCCTCTCCCCCACTCTGAATGTAATGTCCTCATTGATTAAGGAAAGGAAGTCTTCAATGATAGCTTCTTCTTTAAGAGGAGTAAAGGCAACTGCAGACTCAACAGCTTGGCAGTATTTCTTTGGATTGTTCTCACATTTGCCAGGAAGAGTGCCTTGAGGACGTGGTGCTGTTGCTACTCCTTTGTTGTTCTCTAAGGTTTTCACCCTTGCAGCTAAGCCATCAAACTTATTGGTCAACTCCACATGCACAGAATCAATCTTGTTATGAACTTCAGCAAACTTCTTGTACATATCCAAAGTTGTGTTGACCTGATTCTGAAGCACTTGCTGCATTATACTCTTGAGTTCAGGATCTTGGGAGCTTGAGGAAGCTTGAGCTGGTGCTAGAGCAGTTAATCCTGGAGGGTTGTAGGGCGCTCTTGGATGGAAGTTGTTGTTCCTCGGTTGAAAACCTCGATTGTTGTTGTAGGGAACAAAAGGTCTTGGAGCAGCTTGCTGTTGTTGTTGAGGTAGGTACACTTGATCTTGAGGATTTGCAACATTGTTGCTTCTGTTTGATAGGTTGGGATTAGGTCTGTAGTTGCCATACCCATTGTAGCCTCCTTGGTTACCAAGATAGTTCATCTCCTCAACTTGGCAAGTCTCTTGATAATCAAGCTGAACCATGTCACCAACAAAGTGAACTTCCTTACTTTCCCTTAGCAGTAGATCAATCTTTTCATGCAGAGCTTTGATATCTTTCTTGCTAAACTCCAGTTCATCTTTAACACTCATTGGACTTCTATCAAACTCGTCATTGTAATTCCCATCAGACTGTGGTAAATTCCCAACAAGCTCCAATCCCTCATCAACATCTTTAGATAAGAAGTAACCATTATATGCAGTGTCCAGAAGCATTCTGATCTTTGGGAGGGCGCCCCTGTAGAGAGTTGAGAGAACTGAGGCTTGTGAAAACCCATGGTGTGGGCATTGCAGTGTGTAGCTCTTGAACCTTTCCCAAGCTTCACCAAAGCTTTCATTGTTCCTCTGTGCAAACCCTAAGATCTCATTTCTGATTCTAGCAGTCCTTGAAGTAGAGAAGAACTTTGCTAAGAATGATCTCTTGCACTCATCCCAACTAGTAATGCTTCCCTGTGGCAAGTTTTTCTCCCATTGGTGTGCTTTGTCTCCAAGGGAGAAAGGGAAGAACCTTAGCTTGAAACCATCTTCACTCACCCCATTGATCTTAGTTAGTGACAAAAGTCTATCAAAGTTGTCCAAGTGATCCAGAGGATCTTCAAGTGGTAAACCATGGAACTTACTTCCTTGAACCATTGAGATCAATCCAGATTTGATCTCAAAGTTGTTATTCTGGTCTTCTCGAGGAAGGATCCCTGTTCTGTTATTGTAGGCATTGGGAGCATCACCAGCGCCAATGGGTCTGATTGCTCTTGGAGATTGAGCTGCTCCTCTTGGACCTTGCTCTCTTTGCAAGCCCTGAACACCTTGCTGACCTTGTAGACCTTGAGCGCCAGCTGCTCCTTGAGGACCTTGGAACCTCATATCATCCACAGCTGGTGGTTCCTGATTGTTCATCCCTAGTCTCTCCAAGTGTTGCTGTCTTTCCTGTTGCCTTCTTGCTCTCTGACCTCTGTCCAACAGATTGATGTTGTCTTTGAAGTCAGCTAAGTTGCTAGAACCTCTTGATCTTAAGTTCATACACCTGAAAAGCAGCAATGAGAGTCAAGAAGTATTAGTAACCAAAGACAAAAGAAACTTTATCTTAAAGATTCTACAATCTCTAATGATTCAAACAGAAAATCCCAATGGCAATGGCGCCAAATTGATACAAGAAGTTTTGACCTCTTATGTCAATCACCCATTCTACTAATCAGTTGTAGTATTTGGGTTTTTATCAATCCAATGGGGTTGAGTTGAATAACAGAAGAGTTGCAAGTAGAAAGATCTAAGTGAAGTGAAACAGAAAGGTTTTTGTTGCAAAGCAACCAAGCTAACAACCTAAGATAATCAAACACCAATCAGCACTCAATAGAGAACACTTAGCAATGATCATATAAAGCAAAACAGAGCAAAGAAACAGAGCAATAGATAGAATTCGAAATTCAAATAAAGAGAAAACAAGTTCCTAGATGTGGTTATTGACTTTGGAGAATTCAAAAGCTAACTAAGGTTGTTTCAAACATCATTGACCAAGCAAACCAGCTAGCAATGCTGATTTCTAGACATAGAGTTCACAAACAAGCAAGCTAAGTTCAATCTCTTGACAAATAGCACTTTGCTAAATATCCTAACAAGAACTAATTCTCATTAGTGCTAGAAAATTCAACAAGCATGATAAACCAACTCTATTCATGTCAAAATACTCCTGAAACAGTCAATCTCTTGAGCTAAGGCCAATAAATCCTCTATTAACCAAGATCAGCATTTCATCAAACACATGGTGGACATAAAATGAAGCCTAAATCTATATTCATGAGATCAAGACAAATCTAGCTTAAGAACAGATTAATAGAGAGGAATCAATATTATTAAGCACTAACAAACCTTAGATAAGTCTCTATATCCCCTTAATCTACAACATCTAGAAACCCTAATCAAACTACTTACTAAGAAACATGTTTAACGTCAAATCACAAAGAGAAAAGATGCTAATCATGATTAAGAAAAAGATTAAAGGCAAATACAAACTTATATTAAAGAAAGATAGAATTTTTCTTACAAACTTAGAGAAAATCAAGCAAGAACATAAACAGATAAAAACTTCATCAAAGACTCCTTGCCAAAGATTCAGAAAAGCTTATTTATACTAGAAGACAAATGCCCTAGCATAATGGCAAAAGAGCAAATAAAGGCAGGGACGAGCTGGTCTGTATCGATCTGGTTTGATCGATAGGGGTGATCGATAGTGCATTCATTGGTTTTCCATCAATCACTCCATGATCGATACACATGATCGATGGAGCCCTATCGATCAGATATGATTGATATACTTGATCGATGGTGCATCCGATGGTTTTCCGTTGATCAATCCTTGATCGATGGCCTTGATCGATAGACTTCTGCTTCACCTGCAACGACCAAAACAGATCGATAGGCTTCAGATTTGATTGATGGACTTCCAGAAAATGCTTCCATTAGCTCCTTTTGCTCCTCCTTAGCTTGGCTAGCTTCTTGAATCACTCCCACACTTCCTCCATGCTCCATTCAGCTCCTTAAGTACCTAAAAATATCCTTGATGCATAGAAAATGCAAACTACAACCTATGTGCATCCTAAGTCTAAAAGAAGAAGAAAATGGGACTAAAGAGAATGAAAGCATGCAAAAGAGAACCAAAACATACTCTAAATGCAAGCTTATATGATGTAAATGCATGAGATATCAACCCACCTTGGCCACGGTTGACCCTGTCTCAGTCTTCATCGGAGCTTCTTCAGCCTGTCCCGACTCCAGCAATGCCGCCTTCTCCACAAGCTCGGCCACCGTACTGAAGTCACAGACCATCATCAGTTCCGCAGCTATACTTGCAGTCCACTCATGAACCTACGAATTAGCTTCTTCTCGATAATAAACTCATGGGCCACGTACTTACTCGGCTGGTTAAACTGAGTCACTTACTGCCTCACTGTCAATGTCCCCTGTTGAAGGTACATAAATGTCTTATCTAACTCGTTGTAAGCTTCTTGGGGGAAGTACTTACTCCTGAACATTGCAGAGAAAGTCTCATATGAACTGTTTGCGTTCACCAACCTCCCAACGATCCTTTTCCACCACGTATGTGCATCTCCCTCCAAGTAATGCACCGCAATGTCCCTCTTGTAGCCCTCAATACATCGGATAGACTCAAAATTCCTTTCCAGCCTCATCCTCCACTCGTCTACCTCAATAGGCGTGGTTCCACCGGGAAAGAACTTGGTCCCCAGTCTCACCATGTGATCCAGAACCTTGAGGTAAGTCGGAACCCTCTTCACCTGGTCCGCTTCCTCTACCACCGCCTCTACATTAGCCCCACTTGGCAGAACTACTTGTGGTACGGCTACAACTGTCGGAGAAGGAGCCACGACAGGAAGTCTGCCTAGTACCTGTGCTAACATCCCCAACACAGCCTCTAACCTCATTGGTGTCGTATTCGCAGAAACTCCAGCCATGTTTCCAGCGATCCCAGCTGCTACACTCGCAGCATTGCCCACTGCCACAATCGCTGCATTTCTGGCTGCAGCCCTCGGCGCTTCATTCGCAACTTCTGCTGCATGTCTCTCGGCGTCCATTGCCCTCTCAAGAACATCAACGTTCACTGAGTTCACAGACCCAGCCACGGGTTGATTCTCATGGTTTCTCACGGTTCTTCTGGTGTTAACCATCTGCAATTACAGTTATGCCAGTTAGCCAAAACTAACTCAGACCAGAGTTTTCAAACTCAACAGAAACCTTACCCCGAGACCTGGCAATGAAGAATGGATCGGACACCCTTAACCCCCAAACAACACAGCAACAACCAGTCCTAGAAACGTAAACGCTCTGATACCAACATGTGGAGATCCGACCCGGCTATCTAAACCGCAGCCTTGCCTCCCACCAAACATCCTATCTGTCATTCTATACTTAGTTAAATTTTTCGTTTTTAATTCTTTCTAGCAATCTCATTAGCCAAGCGCATTCAAACAGATTCAAGTCAACCCAATGCATTCTCATTGCATTATAACTTGAATAAAAACACTTAACAGAATTTGGGGTTCATTAATCAAAACACATGGTTTGCTAAACATTACATCATATCATCTAGCCTTAACCTAAACGATCAACACCAAAACCCATAAAACAAAGCAACAAGTCTAAATGAGTAAACACCCAAAACCCCTGATCCTTCCATGTCCATCACTGCCGCCGGTCTCGCTCCACTTACTTCTTAGATCCTGCACACTTAAAAGATAGAGAGGCATAAATATTGTCATAAATACTTAGTGAACACGATCATACCGTATCACCCTAGCCAATACTAGTCACGCAATCATACTTTCGTAATTCAACATTCACATAATCAACAAGCAAGAAACATATATCAAACGGCCCTGGTCATCTAGGGCCACAAACAATTCCTCTTTAAGACTCATCTCTACTTCAGCGAGAGTTGCACATCCCCTAAGCTAGACCATAATTCGGATTTCCATCAAGTTAGTTAGACATCACTCTTAGCCACGGTAGACACCTCACAATCGTATATCATAGAATCATTTAACACTTGCTAAGCTTACACATGAAACTCACACAATCAATCACACAAAAAATCAAACCCTAGCAATCCTACGATCCTAGACGCTAACATCTCTTCTGCTGCATGTTTTCCTTTACTTTTGTCCCATTTTCCTTTGGTTTTAGACTTAGGTTGCATTTACGTTGTATTTTGCATTTTCTTTGCATAAGAAATGTTTTTAGGTACCTAAGGAACCATTGGAGACAAGAAGGAAGCATGCGAATGATCTAAGGAGTTGTCCCAGTCAAGGAGGATCAAGAGGAGCCAAAGGAATGCAATTCGGAGTCAATGTCGAGCTTTAATGTCGAGCCTCCAGCTCGACATCCAGATGTCAAACAGCAATGGCGTGCGACATCTTCCACCTAAGAATGGAAGAGTTTACATCGAGCATTGATGTCGAGCAAGGTCACATGACACCCATGTCGTGCATGCATGTTGCACGACATCTTGGTCCAAGAGCAACCAAAAATCATGTCAAGATCCAATTTCGCCCAAGCCAGCACGACATCAGGCACCCGAGGAAGCAATGTCGTGCATCCACAGAGAGCAACCTAGCGCGATATCCTCCCATCCAAAGTCCATTTATTTACAAGTTTGCCACTCCGCTTGGGATCCTATAAATACTTAAAATCCCTAATTTATGGGAACATCCTATTATCCGGCAGTTCCTTCCTCTTTTGTTCTTAATCACATTTTGTCATTTTGAATCTTTGCTTGATTTTTATATAAGTTTGCATTTGTCTTCTTATTTCGCCTCCCTAACATAGCTATCGTTTCTTTGTAGATTTGATTGTTTTCACCATGATTAGTGAGTAGTTGATTTCAGGATTTGAGATGGATTAGATTTAGGGAATTTGATGCTTAGTGTTAATTCTTTTATTTTCTTTTTTATTTGCTATGTTTAATGCCTCTTTTTTATTTGCTATGTTTAATGCCTTATTAGCCCTTGCTAAGTTGATTGGGATCTTAGGCTCAATTTATGTCCACCAAGTGTTTGTTGAAATGCCTGAATTGCAAAGTAAGAGAATTGCTTATCCTAGCTCAAGAGATTGACTGTCTAGGGAGTAGTTTGGCAATATAGGATTGAATGTTTGTCTTAGTGCTTGCTGTTTATCATTTCACTAATGAGAATTAGTTCTTGACTTGATGATTAGCAAAGAAATTGGTGTCAAGAGATTGGATTAGTCATATAAATGAATCCTATGTATAAGGAATAGCATTGTGTGAGTTTGTAAGCTTTATGGATTGAGTAGAGAGTTCCATAATACCAATTATCACATCTTAAGTCCTCTCTTTTCTTTGTTCTTGGCCAATTTCGAATTTACCTCAGTTATTTGTCTTGTCTTGCGTAGCTTTGATCTTTTGCTTGTTGTTTGTCCTTGTTAAGTGTTTGCTTCAAGTTTGCTTTGATTCTTTAGGTTGTTAGACATTTAAATCTTCTTGTTTGGCTTGAATTAGGAACTCTACGCATTCTTACTGTTTCAAATCTCCCCTTATGGATTGATGATATATCATGGTTTTTATGGTTTTTAACCATGGTATAAGTCCTTTATATTGAGTCTTTTTAGTCTTTTTAGAGTACTAGTAGAGTTCTCAATTTATGCTAAGTTGATTAGGATCTTAGGGTCAATTTATGTCCACCAAGTGTTTATTGAAATGCCTGAATTGCAAAGTAAGAGAATTGCTTATCCTAGCTCAAGAGATTGACTTCTAGGGAGTAGTTTGGCAATATAGGATTGAATGCTTGTCTTAGTGTTTGTTGTTTATCATTTCACTAATGAGAATTAGTTCTTGACTTGATTATTAGCAATGAAATTAGTGCCAAGAGATTAGATTAGTCATATAAATGAATCCTATGCATAGGGAATAACATTGTGTGAGTTTGTAACCTTTATGGATTGAGTAGAGAGTTCCTTAATACCAATTATCCCATCTTAAGTCCTCTCTTTTCTTTGTTCTTTGCCAATTTCGAATTTACCTCAGTTATTTGTCTTGTCTTGCGTAGCTTTGATCTTTTGGTTGTTGTTTGTCCTTGTTAAGTGTTTGCTTCAAGTTTGCTTTGATTTTTTAGGTTGTTAGAAATTTAAATCTTCTTGTTTGGCTTGAATTAGGAACTCTACTGCATTCTTACTGTTTCAAATCTCCCCTTATGGATTGAATGATATATCATGGTTTTTATAGTTTTTAACCATGGTATAAGTCCCTTATATTGAGTCTTTTTGGTCTTTTTAGAGTACTAGTAGAGTCTTTGCAGGTTATAGCATGACTGGAGCACAATTGGAGGTTTTGGAGTTTTTTGGATCGAAGCAAGAATCATGCCCAAAGTTAGCAACTCAGAAGGCGTTGATTGGTATTAGTGACGATCGCCACCACTCAAGGGTGGCGCTCGTCACCCTAATCTGAGAAGGAGTCGTGTGTTTTACAAAAGATGGAGATAAATTTGCAGTTTTGGCCCAAGAGTTCCAGTATTTACAAGAAGATTTCCCAGCTCGTGTTTTAGCTTGTATATTAGGTTTTTCCGCCATTGTTGGCTTTTATCTTGTAACTTAGAATTCAAAGAGCTTGAGAGAGAGATTATTTAGAGCTTTTGAGGGAGACAAATTCTGTACTCTTTTAGAGAAGATTTTGAACCCTTGTTTCTCTCTTCTCATCTTTTAAATGTAATATTATTCAGCTATGCTTTGTTCATCTATGATCATGTCTGAGTAATCTGTTATTTAAGTTAGGTTTATTTAAAGGTTGATGAAGAGTTTGTAGAATTGCCAAACTGTTAGAAAAATTCATTGGTTTTTTCATCTGTGCTTGCATTCATATCGATTTCTTAGACTAATCATCTAGATTTTGAAACCCTAGGTTGTTTAATAGATGTGAGAACACTTTTAATCACCTGACCTAGTATTAGATGAGCAAAACACCTATTTTCAAAGAGATTTGACTTAGGAGTTTTGTGAACAATCGAAACCTGATCTTTAATGCTTGCTTGACTTGTTAGAATTTGCAAAGAGATTTGAAATTCTGTGAATTAGGTATAGATAACTTCTGCAATGAGAATTGATTAGTTATATCATTGTGTTTCTAGTTCTATACGGTTTTAATTCATTCCTGATTGCATGCCTTCTATATTCTCGGATTCAACCTGCGAATTATCCTGACTTAGTGCTTTTAGCTTTCTGAACTTTAGATCAATCAACAAAAATTGCCTGCTTTCATTATTTTAGTTAATTCGCATTACATTCATTCATTACCGCTTAGCATAATCTGAACATAAAATCTATAGTGTAGTAGCTTACTCCCTTGGGATTCGATAACCCTTTGTGCTACAACTGCTTTGCTATGCACTTGCAGTAGTAAAATAATTAGGTAAAACTTAGACCCTATCAAGTTTTTGGCGCCGTTGCCGGGGAGTAATAGCTGCCTATCGATTTATATTATTAGGATTTTGACTAAGTTTTTATTTGTTTACTAACTTTTTGCGCTTTTCTTCTGTCTGTTTCAGGTGTATGCATAATCGCAGTACCATAAGC
This sequence comes from Thlaspi arvense, assembly GCA_911865555.2. Taxonomy (NCBI): domain Eukaryota; kingdom Viridiplantae; phylum Streptophyta; class Magnoliopsida; order Brassicales; family Brassicaceae; genus Thlaspi; species Thlaspi arvense. The sequence goes on along the minus strand of OU466862.2, from coordinate 10,346,408 downwards.
AACAAAGAGAAGGAGCTTGTGACTTTGAGCATCGACGAACTCGCTAAGCTGGAAAGGACCATCAGGAAAGCTAAGAAACAGTCTACAATGGTTGCTCTACTTGTCTTGGTCGAAAATGCAGAAGGTCACTTGGTTGACAGAGATGGAAACAAGAGGAATGAAGAAGGGCAGAGACTGGATCAGGATGGCAATGTCGTAGCTGAACAGGTGGTTCAACAAGTGGTGAATGATGCTGTAAACGCTGCTGGGCCTTTTTGCAGCGGACTGAAGGAGATTACAACAGACCTGACCAGTTTTATGCCAACAGAGCTGCAATTCGCCCCCTGCATTCCTGAGGACCGATTTTGAGCTCAAGCCTGCTTATTATCAGCTTCTGGGTCAGCATCCTTTCCATGGCCTGTCACATGAGCATCCTATGGCTAATATAGAGAGATTTGAGGATCTAGCTTCAAGCGTCAAGGCTAATGGAGTTGGCAATGACTTCCTATTCTGCAAGCTATTCCCTTACTCTCTTGGAGGAGATGCAACTTATTAGCTGAAGCAACTTGAGTCTGGATCGCTGACCACTTGGGAAGAGACAAACACTTTTCTGAACAACTTCTATGATGATGCAAGATCAGAAGAGTTGAGAAAGAAAATCTATTCAGTTTCCCAAGGACCTACTGAAGCTTTTAAGGCTTCTTAGCTGAGATTTAAGTCCAATCAGAGAGATTGTCCTCGTCATGGCTTCACTCAGGTGCAGCTGCTTGGCATTTTTTTCAGAGGAATAGATTGGAGATACCAGATGGCGTTGGATGCTGCTAGCAGTGGCAACTTCAACACAAACCTTCCTGAAGATGCAATCACTTTGATTGAAAACTTGGCATGCAGTAACAACACCAAGAATGCTGACTTTCAGAGGATGAAACAAGCTGATTTGAATGATGGGAACCAAATTGCTGAGGTTAAGGCTAAGTTAGATAGTATGCATAGCCTTCTGGTGGGAAAGAAATCAGTCAAGTTTGCTGCAGAGATAAAGACTTTAGAAAATCATGAGGAGATTATGCAGGATGATTTCGGGGTTTCAGGGTCAAAGGTTTGAGAATCAGCAGTGGAACAGGGGCTACAATGGTAACAATTAGAAGAGCACATTCACCGGAAACCAGTTCCAGAAGACTGAGTTTCAAAAACCTTACCAGAACAGCAGCAACTTTACCAATCTGCACCTCCACAAGAAAACAAGATGGAAGCTATGCTGGAGCAGATCCTAGAAGGACAACAGAAGATGACAATGGACTTCAATGGCAAGATAGATTCGCTGTATCAGGATCTGAATGGAAAAATTGAGAGTCTGAACTCTCACATGAAGAAGCCGGATCTTCAGGTTGCTCAAACTGCAGGAGCTGTTCAGAGGCAAGAAAGATTCCTTCCTGGAAGGACTGATGCTAACCCCAAGCACCATGTGAATGCCATCACATTAAGGAGTGGAAGAAACCTTCAACCAGTGTTGTAGAATGGTTTGAGTACAGAGGAATTCTTGGGACTTGAAGATTTTGAAGATGATGAAATTTCTGCTGAGACCGATCGACTGACCATCGTCACCCCTGATGGGTGTCCCTCATCACCCACCTTACAAAGGGAAAATAATTCGTTTGATGGAGTGGTAACGAGAAGGCTAGTCACTCAGGACTTGTCACCAACCAGTGATGATCGTCATCAGGATGGTGATGCTCGTCATCAACCCTGAACCACAACTATTTCACCTGAGACTTCAAACAATGCTAAGTAGATGGTGTATATGCCTAAGATACCCTATCCTAAGCATCCTAAGAAGATGCTAAATGCAAGGCTATCGTGGACAAACTGGTTATTGAGATTCCCTTGATTGATGTTGTGAGGATTACTCCTGTTATTAGGTGATATGTGAAGAGAATGGTCACCAACAACTTGAGTCTAGAATAGGGAGCCATGGTGGTCAATGAACAAGTCAGTGCAGTGATTCAAAACAGAGTGTCTGAGAAGCTTTCAGACCTTGGAAGCTTTGTTTTAGACTGCACCATTTTTTCAGGCAGGTTTGAAAGATCATTGTGTGATCTTGGTTCTAGTGTGAACCTGATGCCTATTTCTGTTGCCAAGAGCTTAGGAATGACCGATTTTAAAGCTACTAGGATATCTCTTGTCCTAGCTGATAGATCAGGTAGAGTCCTTGAAGGTGTTATAGAGGATGTGCCTATCAAAGTGGGATATTGTATGATTCCCACTGACTATGGTTCTGGAGTATGGAGAAGAACTCAAAGATCCTTTGATTCTTGACAGACCCTTCCTGGCCACTACTGGAGCCATCATATATGTCCGGAAGGGAGGAATTGTGTAAATGTTGGTGACTTGGTGATGAATTTCGAAATGGACAAACTGATGAAGAAGCGAACTATAGATGGACAGACATTCTATGTGGATGTTCTTACCAACCTAGCTGAGCAGATCTTCCAAGAGATGAGTCCAGAAGATCCCCTAGATAGGGCGTTGACCACTTCTACAACAGAGGCTGAGCTTCTGGATGCAGCTTCTACTGGTTATGCAAAGATGATGGATGCTACTGCACATGTCATGCAACTGGTTGCACAGGAAGAGCTAGTCAGCACATCTGCGAAAGCTGCTATAATGGGCGATTGGAGTGCAGCCAAAGCACCATAGGATAGGATACATAGGATACAACTGGAGGATGAATCGAAATCATGAGTAGAGCATCACAGGAGGCTGAATCCGAACCTACATGTTGTTGTCAAGAAGGAGATCATGAAACTTCTGCAAGCTGGGATCATCTATCCTATATCTGACAGCGCCTGGTTCAGTCCTGTTCATGTGGTTCCTAAGAAAGGAGGAGTCACAGTGGCGAAGAATGACAAGGATGAGCTGATTCCTACCAGAACAGTGACTGAAAACATTATGTGTATAGACTACAAGAAGCTGAATGCAGCCACCAGAAAGATCACTTCCCTCTGCCTTTTATCGATCAGGTGCTAGAGAGGCTGGCGAATAACAAGTATGACTGCTTTCTAGATGGATATTCAGGCTTTTTTCAGATCCCCATGCGTCCAGAAGACCAGGAGAAGACGGCATTTACCTGTCCTTATGGCACATTTGCATATCGCAGAATGCCTTTTGGACTGTGTAATTCTCATGCAACCTTCCAAAGATGTATGATGTCGATTTTCACAGACATGATTGAGAGCTTTATGGATGACTTCTCAGTTTATGGGTCTACCTTCAAAGACTGTCTGGAAAACTTGTGTGCTGTTCTGCGGAGATGTGAGGAGAAACACTTGGTTCTGAATTGGATGAAGTACCATTTTATGGTGAAATATGGAATTGTTCTTAGTCACAGAGTCTCTGGACATGGCATAGAAGTTGATAGGGAAAATATTGATGTCATGACAAGTCTGCAGGCGCCTGATTCTGTCAAAGCAGTGAGGAGTTTTATGGGTCATGTTGGGTTCTACAGAAGATTCATCAAGGATTCCAGCAAGATTGCAAGACCTCTTACTGCTCTTGTCTACAAGGATGTGAAGTTTGAGTTCTCTGCAGACTGTCAGTCAGCCTTTGAACAGATCAAACAAGCCTTGGTGACAGCTCCTATTGTGCAACCTCCAGACTGGGATTTACCTTTTGAGGTGATGTGTGATGCCAGCGATTTCGCAGTTGGGGCTGTGCTGGGACAGAGGAAAGACAAGAAGCTACACGCCATCGATTATACCAGCAGAACATTAGATGAAGCTCAGAAGAACTATGCTACTACTGAGAAAGAAATGTTGGCAGTGGTCTTTGCCTTTGAGAAATTTCGCCAGTACCTTGTAGGCTCCAAGGTCGTGGTCTATACAGACCATTCTGCACTGAAGTACTTGATACAGAAGAAGGATGCAAAGCCAAAGTTGTTGAGATGGATTCTGCTTCTCCAAGAGTTTGACATTGAAGTTAGGGACAAGAAAGGAGTTGAGAATGGAGTAGCTGATCATCTCTCCAGGATTTGGATTGAAGATGACGTCCCAATCAATGATTTCTTGCCTGAGGAGAATGTTTACTTGATAGAAACTCGAGTTCCGGAAGAAAATATTGAAAACCTGCACCTTCCTGCAACTACAGTGCAGTGACGAGCGAAACCAGGAGGGTGACGCTCGTCACCAATTCAGAAGACTCGCGGTCAGTTTGTGATGTGAAGCCAGTGACGATCGCCACCCCCATTGGTGATGCTCGTCACCTTACACAGATGTTGGCAATGATTTGTGCAAGCTTGGGAACTACTTATCAAGAGAAAGTTTATGCTGTAACTGATCACAAGAGACCCTGATATGCTGATATTGACAACTACTTAGCTGCAGAGGATGAACCACATGATTTTAAGGGGTATGCTAAGAAGAAGTTCTTGAGAGAACTTAGGAGATTTTACTGGGATGAACCTTATCTTTAGAGACATTGTGCAGATGGGATTTATAGGCGATGCATAGCATAAGCTAAAGTTCTAGACGTCCTATTTCATTGTCATGGTTCTGAGAATGTTGGACACTTTGCCACATTCAAAATAGTCTCAAAAGTTCTTCAAGCAGGCTTCTGGTGGCCTACTATTTTCCAGGATGCACATGCATTCATTCCAAGATGTGATACCTGCCTGAGAAGAGGAAAGATTAGCATAAGACATGGGATGCCACAGAACTTCATCCTTGAGGTTGAAGTCTTTGACTGTTGGTGCATGGACTTTATGGGTCCTTTTCCTTTATCCTATGGGAACAGATACATTCTAATTGTTGTTGACTATGTATCCAAGTGGGTAGAGGCGTTGGCTACTCCTACTAATGATTCTGCAGTGGTTCTGAAGCTGTTTAAGACCATTATTTTCCCCAGATTTGGTGTACCGCGAATTGTTATAAGTGATGGTGGTTCTCACTTTGTTAAAAAGGTCTTTGACAAGCTGCTGAAGAAGTATGGTGTTCAGCACCGTGTAGCCACGCCTTATCATCCCCAGACCAGTGGACAGGTTGAAGCCTCCAACCGACAGATAAAACAGATCCTGGAGAAGACAATGGGGAAGACAAGAAAGGACTGGGCTGCAAAATTGGATGATGCATTGTGGCTTACAGGACTGCCTACAAGACGCCATTAGGGACTACACCATTCCACTTACTCTATGGCAAGGCGTGCCATCTTCCAGTGGAGTTGGAGAACAAAGCAGAATGGACTATAAAGAAGCTGAACTTCAATTTAAAGCCTGCTGCAGAAAGACGCTTGATTCAGCTCAATGAACTGGATGAACTCAGATATCTGGCCTATGAAAACTCCAAGATATACAAGGAGAGGACAAAGGCATATCATGATAAGAAGATCATCTCCAGACATTTCGAGCCCAATGACTAGGTACTTATCTATAACTCTCGTTTACAGTTGTTTCTTGGTAAACTGCAATCTCGTTGGTCAGGTCCCTTCACTGTCAAAGAGGCTAGACCACATGGCGCCATTTTCCTGATTAACTCCAAAGGAGAGGAGTTTACTGTGAATGGACAGAGGGTGCGGCATTATTGGGCGCAAGCCGAGATTCCAGCTGGACACATTATATCTCTGGATGATGCACCCGCTGTCTGAACAGCATTCCAAGTCGAGCTAAAGACTTAAAACAAGCGCTTGGTAGGAGGCAACCCACTGGAAAGTTTCCTTTTTCATGTACTTAGTATTACTTTCATGTGTATAGATAAAAAAAATGAGAAAAACAGAAAAAAAAATAATTAGGCGAAGTGGTGACCAACTAGCTGGTCACCACAGCTCACCACCATCGGTGACGATCGTCACCACTTACTGGGTCATGCTCGTCACCCGTCCGAAGCCTAGGTACACGATATATTTTCTTCTTCAACTTCTTCTTCCCCACTTCTGTTTTTAAAACCGACGAACACAACAAAATTCCCCAAATCCTATCTTTTAATTTTGTTAAACAAATTGATTAATTCAAAAGCCTTATCCATGCGGATTTTAGCCTTCTTTCATAATCTCTCATTCATTTTCAAGTCTACTATGTATGTGTTTGGAATCCCCAATTTTCAGTCTGCCATAGGTTTGGTAAAATTTGATTTTCGACTTGATTAGCTTGATTTAACTGTTGAATCATGGTTATTTAGGTTGTACTAGATGAATGTTACCATCCCTATGTGATTTTATTGATTGATTTGCAAGTTTTTTGAATTTTCGAATTTGTGATAAAACTTTTGAAAATCTGGATTTTTTGGTGTTTTGGGTTGAAATTGAGATTGAATTGTGTTATTGGTAGTGTTAGGGACTAATGCTGATGAGAAATTTGATGAGTTTTGAAATTTGGCCAGTTTTGGTGGATTTTTGGATGGTTTTGATTTTGATTTGCAGATGGCTCTACGTGAGAAGAGGCAGCGATCATTCTCCTCCACCAGCGAGGCATCTGGTTCTGCACCACCGATCAACACAGGACCACCGTGCTTGCCACCATAGCCAAAGCGCGAGGACAAGAAGATAGCATCGGGAATTGCTTGGGAAGGCACCTCGAGAGAGGAGATAATGAAGGATTCATGCACCTTTCACGATATTCAGGAGGGTTGGGATGAGTATAGCACGCTGTTCAACAATGTATGGCAGGATGTGAAGATATTGTCCACTCGATTTGAATTGTGTTACTGGTAGTGTTAGGGACTAATGCTGGTAGTGGCAGGATTTTTTTTGGGTGTTTTGGGTTGAAATTGAGATTGAATTGTGTTACTGGTAGTGTTAGGGACTACTGCTGATGAGAGATTTGATGAGTTTCAAAATTTGGCTAATTTTGGTGGATTTTTGGATGGTTTTAATTCTGATTTGCAGATGGCTCTACATGAGAAGAGATAGCGATCATCCTCCTCCACCAGCGAGGCATCTGGTTCTGCACCACCAATCAACACAGGACCACCGTGCTTGCCACCATAGCCAAAGCGCAAGGACAATAAGATAGCATCGGGAATTGCTTGGGAAGGCACCCCGAGAGAGGAGATAATGAAGGATTCCTGCACCTTTCGCGATATTCAGGAGGGTTGGGATGAGTATAACACGCTGTTCTACAATGTGTGGCAGGATGTGAAGATATTGCCCACTCGATTTGTGGAGAGCAAGGTGCTAAACCAGCTAGGCATCAAGTAGGAGGTGAGCCGGGTTTTGAGGAGGATCGGGATAAGTTCCATGGTGACCAGACAGTATGATCTCTACCCTTATTCCTCCAATTTCTGGCCACAGTTCGTGTGTACTACAAGAACAAGCTGGCCAAGACAGCACAACATGGCACTCTTACATTCCTGATCAGAGGCATTCTGTAGCATCCGTATCCGAAAAAATATTGAATGATCGTACCGGACAAGGTAATGTCCGAGGAACGACCGAGCCAAGGGTCAGATATTGGCTGGTAAATGGAGGTTCGGACTATGGTCGGGTGATGACCGAGGAAATAGTCGGATGTGGGCTGGATAGCCGAGCCGGATGGACCATATCCGAGGGAAAACAGGGTCCAGTCGGTGGGAAATGGGATTTATCCCGGTGCAGTGGGATTTATCCGAGAGTCTGGGAGGTTAGTCCGAGTGTCAGTGGACTGTCCTCGAGGGAGTAAGGGAAACCTCCAAGAGAAATAGAGGATTAGCCGAGGTGGGTCAATTTGTCCGAGAGAAATAGGAATATCCGGGTGAAAAATGGAAAACACCTCGGATAAGGGCGATTTATCCGAGTGGGATGGGATTTGGGCCGTGGGCCAAGTGTTTGGTCGGCTATTTGTGGTTTATCGAAGGAATGGTCGAGCCGGTACAGGAAATAGCTGAGAGAATCGAATCGGACCGGGATAAAACTTACTGGAACCAGGAAAACGTCGGATAAGTCCGGATTATCTAGGGTTTTGCGAGTATTTAAGGGATTTTGAGACTTTTCTTGGGAGAGTTGTGTTTATTCGAAAGAAATAAAGCAAAGAAAGAGAATAGTCGAGAGAAAACCCTAAGAAAAACAGTTTATCCCGAGGACATCCGAGAGAGATCAGGTTATCGCCGAGCAGATCCGACCATCGCCGAGATAAATTGGTAAGCGATCGGATATTTCCCTAAGTGTTGAGTTTTCATCGGATAACCTCGAGCTAATAGCCTTATTTTGTGGGGTTTCTGAGGGAAAACAGAGTTTCACTCGAAGAAAGGTAAACGGATCGAGAGATAGCCGAGGGGATACGGATCTGATCGTACAGGCAGCCGAGAGATTCCTAGGGAGATCGGATATCTTTGTTTTGGTGCGGTTATCATCGGGATTTCTTCTGACCAATCTGTTTCCAGCCTTGTCTAAGGTGAGTGTGTGACTGTGGTTGGTGTCTAGGACCGTAGGATTACTAGGGTTGAATGTTTGCATGTTGATTGTGTGATTTTCATGTTATGTGTTTAGAACTGATAAGCAATTCTTATGTTATGATATATTATGGTGTTTACCGTGGCATAGATGATGTCTAGCTAACCTCAGGGTAATCCAGATCATGACTAGTTTAGGGGATGTGGGATTCTCGCTGAAGTAGACATGGGTCTTAAAAAGGGATTGAACTTGGCTTTTTGATATTGTTATGTCTATTGCAAATTGATTGTGTTGAATGTTGAATCCAAAAGTATGATTGCGTGTTTGGTACTGACCAGGTGTTACAGGATGACCGTACTCACTAAGTATATTTGAAATACTTATGCCTCTCATCTTGAGTGTGCAGGTACTAAGCAGTAAAGGGGCAAGACCAGGCGGCAGTGATGGATATGGATGGATCGGGACTGGGTTTTATTTATGTTTAAGAATTGTGTTTAGGGTCTTATGGCTTTGGTGTTTGATTGTTAGGTTGCTAGATGATCAGTTGTAATCTTTAGCGAACCTTGTGCTTTTATTTATGTCTAAGATGAGTGCGTGACTGTGGTTGGTGTCTAGGACCATAGGATTACTAGGGTTGAATGTTTGCATGTTGATTGTGTGATTTTCATGTTATGTGTTTAGAACTGATAAGCAATTCTTATGTTATGATATATTATGGTGTTTACCGTAGCATAGATGATGTCTAGCTAACCTCAGGGTAATCCAGATCATGACTAGCTTAGGGGATGTGGGATTCTCGCTGAAGTAGACATGGGTCTTAAAAAGGGATTGAACTTGGTTGGTTAAGTTAGATGATCATGGCTTTTTGATATTGTTATGTCTATTGCGAATTGATTGTGTTGAATGTTGAATCCAAAAGTATGATTGCGTGTTTGGTACTGACCAGGTGTTACAGGATGACCGTACTCACTAAGTATTTTTGAAATACTTATGCCTCTCATCTTGAGTGTGCAGGTACTAAGCAGTAAAGGGGCGAGACCAGGCGGCAGTGATGGATATGGATGGATCGGGACTGGGTTTTATTTATGTTTAAGAATTGTGTTTAGGGTCTTATGGATTTGGTGTTTGATCGTTAGGTTGCTAGATGATCAGTTGTAATCTTTAGCGAACTTTGTGCTTTTATTTATGTTGAATCCCGAATCCTGTTAAATGATTTTATGCAAGTTAAATGAAGGAAATGAGTTGCTTTATATTCCGCTGTGTATTAATAAGAAAAATAAGAATGAAGAAAAAGTTTAAAAATATGGCTATAGAAACGGACTTAGAGGATGTAGTGGGACACAGCCGCGGTACGGTTTATCGGACTAGGTTACCCCAAGTTGGTATCAGAGAGTTTTAACGCTTCTAGGACTGAAATTGGTGACTGCTGTTGTTTGCTTGTTTGGGGTTTATGGGGTCCGATCCATTCTTCACTGCGAAAGTCTCGCGGTAAGTTGTTGTGTGGTGTTGTGAAACACATTTTGAGTTAGCTTCAGCTAACTGGCATTTTTGTACTTGCAGATGGTTGATACCAGAAGAACCGTGAGAAACAATGGGGACAACCAGGCTGCAGGGTCTGTGAACTCAGTCAACGGTGATGTTGCTGAGAGGGCAAGGGAAGCCGAGAGGCAGGCAGCTGCGGTTGCAAATGAGGCGGCTAGAGTGGCAGCCGTGGAAACAGCAAAGAATGCTGCGGATGCTGAGAATGTGGCTAGGAATGCTGCGGGTGCAGCTGGGGTTGCTGCGAATGTAGCACCAGTGGGATTAGAGGCTGTGCTTGGGATGTTAGCACAGGTACTAGCTAGGCTACCTGCGGTGGCTTCTGCTCCGGCGGTTGCAGCAGCACCACATGTAGTACCACCGGTGGGGGTTCACGCGGATGTGATTAGGGAGGAAGTGGACCAAGTGGAGAGGGTTCCGAGTTACCTCAAGGTTTTGGATCACATGGTGCGGTTGGGAACCAAGTTCTTTGCTGGAGGTTCTACACCGATTGATGCAGATGAGTGGAGGATGAGACTGGAACGGAATTTTGAGTCTATCCGATGTCCAGAGGGTTATAAGAGGGACATTGCCGTGCACTACTTGGAGGGTGATGCCCACACGTGGTGGAGAGGAATCGTTGGAAGGCTGGTGAATGCGAATTGTTCTTATGAGTCATTTTCAGCGATGTTCAGGAGTAAGTACTTCCCACATGAAGCTTACAACGAGTTGGAGAATGCGTTTATGTACCTTAGTCAAGGGACGCTTACAGTGAGGTAGTATGAGACTCAGTTTAACCAGTTGAGGAAGTATGTGTCTCATGAGTTTGACACGGAAGAGAAGCTGATTCGCAGGTGGGTGGACTGCGAGTTGAGCTAAGGAATGGGTGTGTGGTTCGTGACTTCAGGACAGTTGCTGAGCTTGTAGAGAAGGCGGCATTGTTGGAGTCAGGACAGACGGAAGCTGCATTGATGTCACTTGGGGCTAGTACAGCCGTGACCAAGGCGGGTCAGTCTAGTGGACAGAACCGGAAGTTTGGGAAAGGAGTACCGAACAAAGGATCTGGGGGACGCAGCGTGTGCAGCAAGTGTGGCAAGGCTCACGTTGGCGAATGTAGGCGCGGTGGTAGTGGATGCCACAGGTGCGGGAGTCTAGAGCATCGGGTACGAGACTGTCCGGAGGAGGATCAGAGAGTGGTCCGTGTGTCCGGCAGTGATGGTGCGGTTCGGGTTTGCTACGGTTGTGGAGAACCAGGGCATTTCAAGCGTGAGTGTCCTAAGGCGGGAGTGGTGGAGCAGGCAGTGGCTCAAGGAAAGAGAGCAGGGGAGGCGCTTGCATCACAGGCCAAGAGACATGCCATTATGCCGAGGGTGTACACGACGAGTGCAGCAGCAGCCGAGGAACCGAGCACTTCTCATCCGATTACTGGTACGTGTGGTACATAGTATTTTCTTAAAATGCTTTTACGTGTTGTGTGTTAGTATAGAGTCTTAGCATTCTAGGGAATGAATGTGTAGGGACCTTGCTAATGGGTGAGGTTGAGACCCATGTTCTGTTTGACTCGAGAGCGAGTCATTGTTTTGTTAATCCGGACATGATCGGAAAGGGACAGTTCCGAAAGGAACCGGGAGAGCACTTTGGGTTAGTTCAAGCGGCTGGAGGCCAAGTGATGTTTTCATTAGGAACGGTTAAGAATGTTCCAGTGATGTTTGGTGAAGTGAATATGCCAGCGGATCTAGTGATCTGTAGAGTTAAGTCCTACGATGTCATTTTGGGAATGGACTGGTTAGGCAAGCACAGAGCTCACTTGGATTGTCACCGTGGAAGGGTGCGGTTTGAGAGAGACAGAGAGGTCTTGGTTTATCAGGGAGTTAGACCAACCTCAGGAAGTTTGGTGGTGTCAGCTATTCAAGCAGAACGGCTGATAGAGAAGGGTTGTGAGGCGTATCTAGCAACGATCACTACCACAGAAGGAGGACCGGATGTAGACTTGGGCAATATACCGGTGGTGCAGGAATTTGAGGATGTTTTTCTGGCGTTGGCAGGACTGCCACCAGCTCGTTCAGATCCATTCACGATTGAACTTGAGCCGGGGACAGCTCCATTGTCCAAAGCACCATACCGGATGGCACCAGCAGAGATGGCGGAACTGAAGAAGCAGCTAACGGAGTTGTTGGACAAAGGGTTCATTAGACCTAGTAGTTCACCGTGGGGAGCACCAGTGTTGTTCGTGAAGAAGAAGGATGGAAGCTTCAGGCTTTGCATTAATTACCGCGGATTGAACCGTGTGACCGTGAAGAACAAGTATCCACTTCCCAGGATAGACGAGTTGTTGGATCAACTCAGGGGAGCTACTTGGTTCTCTAAGATCGATTTGGCATCAGGGTACCATCAGATACCCATAGAGGAGACAGACGTGCGTAAGACTGCCTTTAGGACAAGGTATGGTCATTACGAGTTTGTGGTCATGCCGTTTGGTTTGACGAATGCGCCAGCTGCATTCATGAAGTTGATTAATAGCGTATTCAGAGAGTACCTAGATGAGTTTGTGATCATTTTCATAGATGATATTCTAGTATACTCTAAGGATGAGGAAGAGCATGAGAGTCATTTGCGAACTGTTCTGGAGAAGTTGTGAGAACAGAAGTTATATGCCAAGCTCAGTAAGTGTAGCTTTTGGCAATGGCATATAGGGTTCTTGGGTCACATTGTTTCGGATAAGGGAGTGTCCGTGGACCCAGAGAAGATTCAGGCTATTGCGGATTGGCCTAGACCAGAGAATGCTACAGAGATAAGGAGTTTTCTCGGACTAGCTGGTTACTACAGGCGGTTTGTCAAAGATTTTGCAAGTATGGCTCAGCCAATGACAAAGTTGACTGGTAAAGACGTGGAGTATGTCTGGACGGATGAGTGTGAAGAGTGCTTCTCAAAGTTAAAGGAGTTACTCACTAGTGCACCAGTATTGGCGTTACCAGAATCGGGTGAGCCATACGTGGTATACACGGATGCATCCAGAAAAAGGACTAGGTTGTGTTCTGATGCAGAATCGTAAGGTGATAGCTTATGCTTCGCGGCAGCTACGGAAGCATGAAGGAAACTACCCTATGCATGATTTAGAGATGGCGGCTGTGGTATTTGCACTTAAGATATGGAGATCTTTCTTGTATGGGGAGAAGGTGCAGATATACACGGACCACAAGAGTTTAAAGTACATCTTTACTTAACCGGATTTGAACTTGAGACAGCGTAGCTGGATGGAATTGGTAGCGGACTATGACTTGGAGATAGCATACCATCCAGGAAAGGCCAACTTGGTGGCGGATGTGCTGAGTAGGAGAAGGGCTAGCGTGTCATCAGAACAGAATGTTGGAAGCATTGTGAACATGCTAAGGACATTGCAGCTGAATGCAATAACAGAAGGGGTTGAACCGTTGGCTCTGGAGGCTGCGGATAGAGCTGACTTGTTGACTAGGATTCAGATTGCTCAGGAGCAGGATGAGAATCTGAAAAAGGTGTCACAAAATGACAAGACGGAATATCAGACTTCAAACAATGGGACCATTGTTGTGAACAGATGGGTCTGTGTTCCAGGTGTGAAGGAGTTAAGGGATGAGATCCTGAAGGAGGCACATCAGTCAAGGTTTTCCGTTCATCCGGGAATGACTAAGATGTATCAGGATTTGAAACGGTACTATCATTGGGTTGGGATGAAACCTGATGTGGCTAAGTGGGTAGCCGGATGTGAGACGTACCAATTAGTTAAGGCAGAGCATCAGTTTCCGAGTGGTCTGTTGCAAATGTTGCCAATGTCGGAATGGAAATGGGACATGATCACCATGGACTTTGTACTGGGATTACCTAAGACTAAGAAGTTGCATGACGGGATATGGGTCATTGTGGATCGTTTGACCAAGTCTGCTCACTTCTTAGCAATAAAAAAGACTGATGGAGTACCAAAGTTGGTGGAAATGTACATTGATCAGATCGTGAGGTTGCATGGAGTGCCAGTGAGTATCATCTCAGATCGTGATCTGAAGTTTACTTCAAGGTTCTAGAAAGAGTTCCAGGAAGCGTGTGGAACGTGGTTGCATATGAGTACAGCGTATCATCCTCAGACTGATGGGCAATCAGAACGGACGATCAGGACATTGGAGGATATGTTGAGAGCGTGTGTACTGGACTGGGGCGGTAGTTGGGAAGACTACTTGCCGTTGGCTGAATTTGCATACAACAATAGTTACCAAAGGAGCATAGAGATGTCTCCGTATGAAGCGTTGTATGGCAGGCCGTGCAGGTCACCATAGTGTTGGACACAAGTGGGGGAGCGTAGTGTAATGGGGCCAGCAGTGGTCGAGGCTACTACAGAAAAGATCAGATTGTTAAAGGTTAAGCTGAAAGAGGCTATGGACAGGCAGAAAAGTTATGCGGACAAGCGTCGCAGGGATTTGGAGTTCAGTGTGGGTGATATGGTTTATCTAAAGGCACTGACTTATAAGGGAACGGATAGGGCAGCTAAGAGTGCCAAGTTGAATCCGAGGTACATGGGGCCGTACCGGATACTGGAAAGAGTTGGCGCAGTGGCTTACAAGTTTGACTTGCCATCAGAAATGGGAGCGTTCCACAATGTATTCCATGTGTCACAGCTAAGGAAGCACATTACCGAACGGGAAACGGTTATAGAGGAGCCGCCAGCAGACTTGCAAGAGGACCTTGCAGTAGTGACTAGGCCTGTTCGGGTAATAGGTCAGGAAGAAAAGACTAAGCATGGGAAGCTAGTCAGAATGGTTCAGGTTGTATAGGACTGCGACGGGCAGGAACAGGTTACTTGGGAGAATGAAGCCAGGATGAAATCTGAGTATCCCAAATGGTTTGACAAGTTGCAAACAGATGAGTCGGATTCGAGGACGAATCCAGGACGGGTGGGGGAGAGTTGAAGCATTCGTATCCGAGAAAATGTGGAATGATCGTACCAGACAAGGTAATGTCCGAGGAATGACCGAGCCAAGGGTCGGGTATTGGCTGGGAAATGGAGGTTCAGACTACGGTCGGGTGATGATCGAGGGAATATTCGGATGTGGGCTGGATAGCCGAGCCGGATGGACCATATCCGAGGGAAAACAGGGTCCAGTCCGTGGGAAATGGGATTTATCCCGATGCAGTGGGATTTATCCGAGAGTCTGGGAGGTTAGTCCGAGTGTCAGTGGACTGTCCCCGAGGGAGTAAGGGAAACCTCCGAGAGAAATAGAGGATTAGCCGAGGTGGAACAAGTTGTCCGAGAGAAATAGGAATATCCAGGTGAAAAATGGAAAACACCTCGGATAAGGGCGGTTTATCCGAGTGTGAAGGGATTTGGACCGTGGGCCAAGTGTTTGGTCGGCTATTTGTGGTTTATCGAAGGAATGGTCGAGCCGGTACACGGAATAGCCGAGAGAATCGAATCGGACCAGGATAAAACTTACTGGAACCAGGAAAACGTCGGATAAGTCCGGGTTATCTAGGGTTTTGCAAGTATTTAAGGGATTTTGAGACTTTTCTCGGGAGAGTTGTTTATCCCGAGGATATCCGAGAGAGATCAGGTTATTGCCGAGCAGATCCGACCATCGCCAAGATAAATTGGTAAGCGATCGGATATTTCCCTAAGTGTTAAGTTTTCATCGGATAACCTCGAGCTAATAGCCTTATTTTGTGGGGTTTCTGAGGGAAAACAGAATTTGGCTCGAAGAAAGGTGAACAGATCGAGAGATAGCCGAGGGGATAAGGATCGGATCGTACTGGCAGCCGATAGATTCCTTGGGAGATCGGATATCTTCGTTTTGGTGCGGTTTTCATCGGGAATTCTTCTGACCAATCTGTTTCCAGCCTTGTCTAAGGTGAGTGCGTGACTGTGGTTGTTGTCTAGGACCGTAGGATTGCTAGAGTTGAATGTTTGCATGTTGATTGTGTGATTTTCATGTTATGTGTTTAGAACTGATAAGCAATTCTTATGTTATGATATATTATGGTTTTTACCGTGGCATAGAAGATGTCTAGCTAACCTCATGGTAATCCGGATCATTTACTAGCTTAGGGGATGTGGGATTCTCGCTGAAGTAGACATGGGTCTTAAAAAGGGATTGAACTTGGTTGGTTAAGTTAGATGATCATGGCCGTTTGATATTGTTATGTCTATTGCAAATTGATTGTGTTGAATGTTGAATCCGAAAGTATGATTGCGTGTTTGGTACTGACCAGGTGTTACGGGATGATCGTACTCACTAAGTATTTATGAAATACTTATGCCTCTCATCTTGAGTGTGCAGGTACTAAGCAGTAAAGGGGCGAGACGAGGCGGCAGTGATGGATATGGCTGGATCGGGACTGGGTTTTATTTATGTTTAAGACTTGTGTTTAGGGTCTTATGGCTTTGGTGTTTGATCGTTAGGTTGCTAGATGATCAGTTGTAATCTTTAGCGAACCTTGTGCTTTTATTTATGTTGAATCCCGAATCCTGTTAAGTGATTTTATGCAAGTTAAATGAAAGAAATGAGTTGTTTATATTCCGCTGTGTATTGATAAGAAAAAATACGAATGAAGAAAAAGTTTAAAAATATGGCTAAGTATAGAAACGGACTTAGAGGATGTAGTGGGACACAGACGCGGTACGGTTTACCGGACTGGGTTACCTCACATTCTCTACAGGATCATTATATTCGAGCTTTGCACGATTTACGGGTTCGAAGACCATCCCACCAGCGTGTTCACACCTTCACAGTGGCCCTAAATGCAGACCTTTTGGTCTAAGTTCGGGAACGGGGCTTATGAGTCCAAGACGAGCTCGTAGACCGATGTCAGGCATCATGTGGTATGTTACATTTTGTGTCTTCTGGGCAACACGATTCTTTGTAAGCCTGCGCCCAGTAAGATGCGTGTGAGTGAGCTCGTATTTCTGTATTACGGGTTCTCTGCGATGCTGGACGATGAGATCCCGCAGGAGAGCATGGTCTGCGCTAACTTGGGCGCGATATTTGCAGAGCACTTGGTCTTTCTAAAAGCCAAGCCATTCACGAGCTCAGGCACCAAGACGGAGAGCGTTGACAGCCTTCTGACGCCTCTCTTACAGCATTTCCAGATCGACACAGAGCCTTGCAGAGTTGTCACTGTGAGAGCTCTTATGGATGAGGCACACTTGGCGCACACCACTTGGCTTAAGTCCAGTCTGATCTGGACCAACACTAAGGAGATCCTATGATTTTGGCATTCAGTTGCCCAACCGAGAGCTTACTATGATTCAGGGGGATCCACGACAGCTGCGTTTCATGCCTGACCCGACTCTGCTGCGCTATCTTGTTCCTTCTCGACGCTCGAAGGGAGTTTCTGCTGGCGCGTCTTCTTCTACTGCTGCTGCTCATGCTGGACCATCGCGACGCTATTGTATGCCTATACCAGACCTTCCACACCTCAGCCACCTTGTTGCTCCTCCGACCCCGATGGATATGACAGTATTTCAGGACTATGTCATTCAGAGTTTCGATGGTCTCTGGAACGCTGTCATTACTGTGAGCAAATGCGGTTGCATTCGCCCCGACGTACCGTAGGAGGCTGACTCTGAGGATGAGGATTATATCCTCCACTATCCTGGTTACTTGTTTCTTTTTCCCTTTATTTTTCTTTATCTTGAGTCATTTTTTGTTTTATTTTGAGTCAGTTTGTCAGTTTGCTTTAATGATATTTTGTGAACTTGTTGAACCATGAGTTATGCTTCATTTGGATGTTTTTAATGTGTGTTTGAGTGCTCTAACTACGGAATATACATATGGCATTACATTAACACATCTAACTGATGGCATTGGCGTTTCAGACACGGCGACGATCGTCACCCATGATGAGTGACGCACGTCACCAGTCCCTTCGCGAGGTACCACTTTCAAACTCAGTTCAAATGCGTTCACTTACTTCTTTTTGGCCAACTCTAGGCTTAATAACACTTGGGACAGTGTTGTTTAAGTCTGGGGGAGGTGGCTACTGATGTTGTGTACATTGTGTGTTGTTTTGAGAGTTTTAAAATTGAGTCAAAAACCTGTTTTATAGAGTCAAAATTTCAAAACTGTCAGTTTTTCTTGAAACTAACAGATATACACTATATTCATACCATTTTAGCATACATTTAGCACTAGTTTTTGGTCCTTAAGCATGCATTTTTACATGTTCATACCTCAGTTGCATCCATTTGGTACTTAGAGTGTAGTTAGAGTTGCATTGCATATTTGGTGTATTTTGGGCACTTGGCAGGTGAAATGGAGGAGATTAAGGACTAAGGGAAATGTTGGGAGTGATTGGGTCGAAAGACCAAGGCGAGAAGGCCCCATATCAAGCAGGATATCGACTTGAGAAGTCTATACAAAGCATACAGAGCAACATATCAATATCACACGTCAATACAAGCTGAGGAGCGATTAGCATATCGAGGTCCTCGGCCGATACGAAGAGACAGGACAAGTCGAAGAATATTAATTCCCTCTAGTCGATACACCACCTTCATAGCATCTGTACCGGTCTACATATCGACGTGGAGCATATCGATACACAAGTCAAGACATATCGACCAGATTATCGATGGTTTTGCTTGATACACCTTAACAAAAGGGTGATTGTATCGACCAACATACCGAGGAGACCAACCGATAAGCTTTAGCCAGAGACTACTATATAGATCAGTGTATCGACCAGGCTTGGTCGATACAACCTTCAGCCGACCAGTATCGATCTGCATATCGATGTAGCAAGCCGATACAAGGCGTCCTAACCAGCTACTTTCTGGTTTATATCCGGTTTACTAAGGGTTTTTCCTAAAAACTATAAATAGTTGTGACCCAAAAACATTAGAGAAACCTTCTTTTCATCTTTATCCTCTAGACAATAGCTTTATCCTTTGTATTTCTCTTAGTTCTTCTTGTGATTTCTTACTGAAACATGTTCTTTCAATCAAAAGTTGGTGTTTATCTCCTTTCTAATTATGCATAATCACTTTCCTTTGCTTTGGGCTATGATTGAGATCATGATTAGTGAGTAGTTATCTTAGGGTTTGCGATAGGATAGAGATAGGGACATTTGAGGCTAGATTAGTGATTCCTTAGTGATTAATATTATTGTTCCTTCTTATTGATTGTGTTTAATGCTAGATTAGCCTTTGTTATGTTTATCTATACCCTAGGGTTCTCTTATGCCTGATAAGTGTTTGATGAATTGCCTGAATGAGTCAAGTAAGAGATTTGCTTATCTTAGCCTAACAAATTGGATGTCTAAGGAGTAGATTGGTAATATAGAATTGGATTAGTGCTTATAATGCTTGCTGATCATGTGTTTTAGTAAAAGAATTTGTCTTGAATGTGTGCTTAGCAAAGTGGCTAGTATCAAGGAATTGCGCTAGTTATAGCTATTAATTCTATGCCTGGGAATAGCTTGTTGTGGGTTTGTAAGCATCACTAGTCAAACTGAATGTCTCCCTAGATCAATTACCCTATCTCAAGCCTACTAGTCTTTGATTGTTTAAATTCGAACCTGCTTCAATTCTCTAGTCTTGTTTTGTTTGCTCTAGCTTATTTAGAGCTTCCTTAAGTTATTAGATCATAGGTTAATTCAATTTATCATGCTTGCTTGAATTGAATAGTCTATTGCATTTTTAGTGTCTTACTCTCTCATTATGGATTGATACCTACATACTACAATGATATGAGTATATATAGGATTTGAAGTAAAGTAAACTCCTACATCAAATTGGCGCCGTTGCCATTTGAGAGTGTACTAAGCATTAGGATGTGTTGATTGTTTGAGATCAAGCTTTTATTTTCGTTTTTGGTTACTAATTGCTCTTTTGAACTAGAATTTCTTTTGTAGGTACCAAAACATTTGCTCTAAGGTGCCTACAGCTGCTCAACTAGTTCAAGGAGCAAGATTTTAGGTAGCTATCAGTTGTTGAAGAATGGAAGAGCATCCACATGCTGCTGGTCTTCAGGGTCCACAAGGGATGCAAGGTTTGCAAGGACAGCAAGGTTCATATGTTTTGCAAGGTGATTGGTGTTTGAGAAAGCAAAGGCCACCAAGACCAATAGGAGCTGGCATTTTCCCAACATCCTTTGTCCCAAGACATGGAATCACTCCTTCTTTAGGAGAAAGACACTTTGAGATCAAAAAAGGGATGATTGCAATTGTCCAAGACTGCAGATTCTTTGGATTGCCTAATGAAGACCCACTTGAGCATCTAGACAACTTTGAGAAGATATGCTCTATGGCTAGGATGAGTAGTATATCTAATGATGGTCTGAAGCTTAGACTCTTCCCATTCTCACTTTGAGTAGAGCTCAACTATGGGAAAAGGGATTGCAGCAAGGAAGCATCACAACATGGGCTCAATGCAAAACTGCTTTCCTAACCAAGTTCTTCTCTCCCTCTAGGACAGCCAGATTTCGAAATGAGATTTACAACTTCAGCTAATGGCACAATGAGAGTTTTGGAGATTCTTGGAAAAGGTTTAGAAGCTTCACAGTCCAATGCCCTCATCATGGTTTCACAAAGGAGGTGCTGTTGTCTACACTCTATAGAGGTGTCCTGCCCAAGATGAGACTCCTCCTTGATACAGCTAGTAGAGGTAACTTTCTTGTTGAAGATGTTGATGATGGCTTGGCTTTGATAGAGAACCTGGCTCATAGCAATGCACAATATGGTGAGGATCAAGAAGATACTTCAAAATTTGTCTCTTCTTAATTAGAAGCTATATTACTAGAAGTGAAAGTAATGAAAGAGAGAATGGATGATGGATTCTGCCAATCACAGCTTCAGCAACAACTTCTGGTGCAATATGTTCAACAACAAGAAGGGGAGAGACAACCACAACACCATAAACCTTCACCTCCTCCTTCACATTAGGATAATGACATGAAGCAAATGCTACAGCAGCTTCTCACCTCCCAACAAGCCATCGCCACACAAGTAGCTACACTTAAGTCTAAAATCCTCTCTCAGCAATTAGCCTTTGACCAAAAGCTGGAGCAAGTACAGCACCAGAATGCGCCATCTACATCTCACTCTTCTAGAGAATACATCAAATCTGTCACATTGAGAAGTGGAAAACAGCTTCCTCCTAGAGTTTCTCCCACTATCCACATTGAGGGCATTGAGGAACAAGAAGGGGAGGTGGTAATAGAAGATGATGAACTAGTCAAGGCTGATGAAACCCCAAAGAAGGACAAAGGCAAAGATGTAGCCAGAGAGAAGCAGAAGGAGGCGCCTAAGGAGTTGGTTAAAGAACCAAGATACATTCCTCCTCCCTACAAACCTCCACTACCATTTCCTGGAAGGTTCAAGAAGGAGCTGCTTGCCAAATACAAAGGTCTATTTGATAAGAAGATGAAGAAAATACAGCTTACTATGCCTTTTGCTAGATGCTTTTGTTCCTTGTCCCTCCTTACCAGAAATTTCTGAAAGATGTTGTAGTTGAGAGAACTAAAGATCTGCAAGGCATGGTTGTGCTAACACATGAATGCAGCGCCATCATCCAGCAGCAAAAGGTGCCTCCAAACAAACTTGGTGATACAGGAAGTTTTACTTTGCCTTGCTCTATAGGTCCACTAATGTTTGACAAGTGCCTATGTGACTTGGGAGCAAGTGTAAGCCTCATGCCCTGTTCTATAGCTAGGCACCTTGGGTTCACTGAATTTAAAGACTGCAGGATCTCCTTAGTGTTGGCTGATAGATCAGTGAGACTCCCTAAGGGACTGCTCGAGGATGTCCAATCAGAATATGGAATGTGGAAATCCCAACTGACTTTGTAGTCCTAGAAATGGATGAGGAGCCTAAAGACCCTCTCATACTTGGGAGACCCTTCCTAGCCACAACAGGAGCTGTCATTGATGTCAAGAAAAGGGAGATTGAGCAGCAATTGGGTAAAGACATGTCTTTGAAATTTGACATCAAGCAGATTATGCAACAGCCTACCATAGAAGGTCAAATGTTCAAAATAGAGATCTTAGAGGAGCTGCCTGATGAAGTTCAAGAGGAGATGTGCTGTGATGACAAACTACAAGTGGCTTTGACAAAGGAGCATGGGGAAGATGGTTATTTGGATAAGGAGAGCTTGAGTTACATGCTGAGACTTAACTCTCACAAGATCTTGGAGGAAGAGGAGCCATTTCAGGAGCTAAGATACAAGGAGACAGAGATACTCTCAATCCAAGAAGCTGGCGCCAAGGAGCAGAGCAGCTTAGGAGAGGACTGGAGTGAGCTCAAAGCACCCAAAGTGGACCTAAAACCTCTTCTTAAAGGGCTAAGGTATGTCTTTTTAGGCTGTAATTCTACTTATCATGTAATTGTCAATGATAACCTCAGTGATGATGAGATCCTTGCTCTTGCCAAAGTTTTAAAGAGGTTCAGAAGAGCCATTAGATATTCACTAGATGATATCCTAGGTCTCTCTCCTAACCTTTGCACTCATAGGATCCATCAAGAGGATGAGACAGAAACTTCTATTGAACCTCAAAGGAGATTGAATCCTAATAAGAAAGAAGTAGTTAAAAAGAAGTCTTGAAATTGCTTGAAGCTGCTGTGATTTACCCTATCTCAGACAGCACATGGGTCTCACCAGTCCATGTGGTGCCTAAGAAAGGAGGAATCACAGTGGTAAAAAATAAAATGATGAACTAATCCCCACTAGAACTATAACTGGTCATAGGATGTGTATAGACTACAGAAAACAGAAATCTGCTTCTAGGAAAGATCATTTCCCTTTGCATTTCATAGATCAGATGCTAGAAAGATTAGCTAATCACAAGTATTATTGCTTCTTGGATGGCTATAGTGGTTTTTTCCAGATTGCCATTCATCCAAATGATCAGGAAAAACCACATTCAAATGTCTTTATGGCACTTTTGCATATAGATGGATGCCATTTGGACTGTGCAATGCTCCAGAAACATTTCAGAGGTGTATGACCTCTATATTTTTTGATCTTCTTGAAGAGATGGTGGAGATATTCATGGAGACTTTAGTGTATATGGATCCTCCTTTGGTGTCTGCTTGTCCAATCTTTCTCAGGTTTTACAGAGATGTAAAGACACTAAGCTAGTTCTGAATTGGGAGAAATACCATTTCATGGTCCAAGAGGGCATAGTGTTGGGTCACAAGATTTCAGAGAATGGGATAGAAGTGGACCAGGCCAAGATAGATGTGATGCTGCACTTGGAACCTCCAAATTCAGTCAAGGGAATCAGAAGCTTCTTGGGACATGCTGGTTTCTATAGAAAATTCATCAAGGACTTCTCAAAGATAGCAAGACCATTGACAAGGCTTCTATGCAAGGATACAGAGTTTATCTTTGATGAAAACTGCTTACAAGCTTTCCTAACCCTCAAGATTGCCTTGGTCAGTGCGCATATAGTGCACGCTCCAAACTGGGTTCTTCCCTTTGAGATCATGTGTGATGCAAGTGACTATACTGTTGGAGCAGTTTTTGGGCAGAGGGTAGACAAGAAACTTCATGTTATCTACTATGCCAGCAAAACAATGGATGAAGCTAAAACAAGATATGCTACAACAGAAAAGGAGCTCCTAGCAGTTGTCTTTGCATTCGAAAAGTTCATAAGCTATTTGGTTGGGTCTAAGGTCATAGTTCACACTGACCATGCTGCATTAAGGCACATCTATGCCAAGAAAGACATCAAGCCAAGACTCCTCAGATGGATATTCCTTTTGCAAGAGTTTAACATGGAGATCGTAGATAAGAGAGGGATAGAGAATGGCGTGGCTGATCACCTTTCAAGACTGAGAATTGATGATTTGGTCCCTATCAATGAGAATCTACCAGAAGAGCAACTGCATGCACTGGGAATGAAAACAGTTGAGATAATGAGCTTGGAAGAAGATAAACTGCCTTGGTATGCTGATTTCGCTAACTACTTGGCATGTGGAGATGTCCCAACCAAACTTAATGCTTATCAAAAGAAGATGTTCTTTAAAGATGTGTCTCACTATTACTGGGATGAACCTTATCTCTACAAGAAGGGGACTGATGGGTTGTTCAGGAGATGCATTGCAGAAGAAGAAGTCAAAGGTGTCCTTCACCATTGTCATGGTTCAGCCTATGGTGGTCACTTTGCCACTTTCAAGACAGCACAGAAGGTGCTTCAAGCTGGTTTACCTAGCCTGTTCAAGGACGCCCAAGCCTATATCTCATCATGTGATGCATGCCAAAAGGAAGGGAAGCATTTCTAAGAGAGATGAGATGCCTCTGAACTCAATCCTTGAAGTGGATATATTCGATGTTTGGAGGATTGACTTCATGGGTCCTTTTTGTTCATCCTATGGGAATAAATACATCCTAGTTGCTGTTGATTATGTCTCAAAGTGGGTAGAAGCAGTAGCCAGTCCTACAAATGACGCCAAGGTTGTGCTGAAGCTCTTCAAGAAAATCATCTTCCCAAGGTTTGGTGTTCCAAGATGTGTTATAAGTTATGGAGGGAATCACTTCATCAACAAAGTTTTTGAGAATCTGCTAAAGAAGAATGGAGTTAAGCAGAAGGTCGCCACTCCTTACCATCCTCAAACAAGTGGTCAAGTGGAGGTATCTAATAGAGAGATTAAAGCTATCTTAGAGAAGACAGTTGAGATTACAAGAAAAGATTGGTCTCACAAGCTTGATGATGCCTTATGGGCATACAGGACAGCTTTCAAGACACCCATTAGTAGAATCCCCTTCTCACTCCTTTATAGCAAGGCTTGTAATCTGCATGTGGAGCTGGAGTACAAAGCCTTATGGGAAACAAAGCTGTTGAATTTTGACATCAAGACAGCTCAAGGAAATATACTCATCAACTTTCATGAGTTAGAGGAAAATCGCCTTGAAGCTTTTGAGAGCTCTAAGATCTATAAAGAGAGGACCAAGGCCTTCCATGATAAGAGGATAAGACCCAAGGACTTCAAAGCTGGAGACAAGGTGTTGATGTTCAACTCAAGACTGAAGCTATTTCCAGGAAACCTCAAGTCTAAATGGACAGGACCTTTCAAGATCAAGGAAGTACTTCACTATGGAGCTGTGACATTGTTCAAACCAGAGGGAGGAGATTTCACAGTGAATAGGCATAGACTGAAGCCTTACATTGCCAGTGACACACTTGGATATGATACAGACATTCACCTCCAAGAACCTCTAGCTGTCTAAGGCGCAAGAAAAGTCAAGCTTAGTGACTCTAAACAAGCACTCTTGGAAGGTATTCCCATGTTATCCATGTCTATATTATTTTTTTTTCATGTTTTTCTTGTTTTTTTAGTATCTAGGAGCATCCTTAGGCATCAAGGATGAGATCAGGAAAGAACAGCTGGGTTACAAAGGAGGATGGACTCGAATGGGGGTCATATCGGACAGTATATCAATGAGATCAAGTCGATATGACTTGTATCGATGTGCGTATCGAGATCACTTGATCGATATTATGTGCCTTTACACCTATATCGATCAGAGTATCAAACAAGATGGAGGTCGATACATACGTGAGGATCCTGTATCGACCTGAATACCGATGTTATTGCCCTGATACACCCCGCTGGTGCATATATCGACCGATGTACCGATTGTATTAAGGTCGATACACAAGAATACCGGACAACATACATTCCAATACAGAGCAGAGGCAATGCGTACCGATATGAGTATCGACCAAGGTCGCTGGTACACTAAGGGCATAAGTGTATCGACAAGGGTATCGAAGACAACAATGTCGATATTCCTTAGCAAAAAGGGTGATGGCGATTTCTGAGAGATACGCCACGGTATATCGACTTCTGTATCGGGTACTCAGCTCGGTACAAGGCACCCATGAGAGTATCGATGATCACATTGATGTCCCACCCCGATACCCACCACCGTGCCAGCATATCGATGATCATATCGACATACCATCCTGATATCGGCCACGAAAACAGCTGTAAGTCTCCCCTAACTCTTCATCCTTCACTTTTTTGCCCTGCCTTTTGTCCATTCACCATTCATAGTTGTTTAAACCTCCTCTTTGACTCTTATTACACAGAGGATTGTCTCATTCAAGTGTGGGGGAGGGTATTGCATTAGACATTGTGTTTTGTTTTCTTATTTTCCCTTTTGCATACTTGAGTCTCATGCATTCATGCATTCTTCTATGTGCACTAAAAATCCATAAATATTTCAAATTTTTGGAACCAAAAAGAATCATTTAGTTGCATTGTATAATTAAGATTAAGTCTAGATGCATTTCA
The DNA here is from genome assembly GCA_911865555.2 of Thlaspi arvense. Lineage (NCBI taxonomy): Eukaryota > Viridiplantae > Streptophyta > Magnoliopsida > Brassicales > Brassicaceae > Thlaspi > Thlaspi arvense. The sequence continues at coordinate 10,320,305 of OU466862.2, read as the reverse complement.
TGCAGCTTTGCACACATTTGCATAGGGAGTAGATGATAAACACTTGTTAAGATGCCCATGTTTGAATTGTTTTCAATGCCTTGGTTATTTGTTGTTTGATTGTATAGTAGTGAGTCTGAAGTTAAGGCTGCACCATGCTCTGAATTCTTGCATTGAAACTCTTGACTTCTGCTGAAGCTTGTTGTGATTTGATTCCAACTCTATCTTATTAGAACCTAAATCTGATTTTGAATTATCTTGTTTGTGCATTGAGAGTGTCTACATGGCTAGCCATATACATACTTAGATCATCTTCTTCCCTTTTTACCACTCTTGTTGATCCAAATAGCTGATCCTCATCATTATGGGACAGTTATCCACACCTCTAATCAATCCTTTCTTTTAAACCTAAACACTATTGTGAGAGATTGTGAGGCCTTGCGTAGTATTTTTTGATTTCATCTTGACAAAAAGTGTTAGGAATAAGGCTGGCAAGGAGAGGCTCTCTTGTAGACACCAGCTTGCATCTTGAGCTTGGTATTAGGTTAGGATATTGGGAAAGGGTAGTACTAAGTAGTTTGATCTTTAATTGTTTGCATCTTTTGAAAGAAGAAGTGTGGGGAAGATAATTAGATTATGTGGTTAAGTAAAAAAGAAGAAAGCTCTAAGTGCTAAATAAGAAAAGGGGCCAACAACAGCATAGCTTACTGATGTTATTGCATATTGCATATATTTTGCATACTCATTAGTTATCTTTTCATGTATTTGTATCACATTTTAGTGTAGATTGCATCACTTAGAGTTCTAGAGCATTCTTGCACCAGCATACGCATGTTCCTTGCATTTTGCATCACATTCAGGTTGTTTCTGGCTGCTTTGGAGTCGTGGAGGTTCGTGGACATGTTGAGGCTGGTGTAGCAGTTCGTGGGAGCTCGGATATATGCTAAGGATCAGAGATCGAGGAGCAGATCGAGCATGGCCGGTCGATCTAGGAGGTGATCGACCAGAAGATCGAGCCAACCAGGCGATCTAAGGAGAATGATCGAGACGAAGATCGAGTGAAGCAGTCGATCAAACGGTACGGACGTGAATGACACCATGCAGAGCGAGAGCCAGATCGAGTACACCACTCGTTCCAGCCGAAGATCGATACCGAGATCGGATGCAACACTCGATTCACCGATGATGATCGAGACCCAGATCGAGCCGAAGACACGATGTCCGGATATGATCGAGAGAACCGCTCGATCCTGGAGTCGATCTCTGTCCTTTCAACCACTTTTGGCCGCTAGCGAGGGGGGGACCATCAGCTTGTTTTGGCCATTTTGGGAAGGCGGCGACGTCCTTTTTCCCAATAACTTTCCATCCTTATCTTTTTCTTTATGTTTTCTCTCTGTTTTTCGTTAAGAACACCATTGTCGAACTTGAGTTTTTCTTAAGCTTTGTAATCGAATCATTTCCGTCTGAATCTAGTTTTCTTTTCATGTTCATCGCTTCCTTTTACATGCTTTGCTTGATTTACTTTATGTGTAGTGAGTAGTTTATTTGGGTTCGGGGTTGAGAGGATTAAGGGGTCTAAAGGGTTTCGATCTTGGGGTTTTTCTAAGCGTTTTCAATAGCTATCTCTTCTAAGGTGTTGAGATCTCAATGCTTGAAGACTCTCACGCCAAGAGCTTCATGATCCGAGAGGTTCCTTACCTTGACAGGATTCAGGAGCCTCGGAAGATCACACCTTAGAGACTAGTTACCCCTTCCCAAAAGCCATGGAAGTTTGGGGGACTAGTTAAGCCATTCATTTGAAATCTGCTTTCCATGCCCTTCGACCTCTCTTTCCACCAAAAGCCATGGGTTTGGAGGAGAGGATGAAGGAGTGATCTATACCGAAAGCCACGGATAGATCTTGCTTAGTTTTCAAGGCTTAGAGATCCTCACAAAGTGAGTCGATTTAAAGTTTTCAACCCAAGTTCGAACCTTTGAAACCCCTAACCATGAATCTCAACCCTAGGCCCTTTCTTTTAGCATCTTTACATCTTATCTCGTCATTCGCTTGATCTTTGATAGCATCCTGGTCATTAATTTCACTGTTCTTGCTTTTTTCGACGAGATCGATTGTTATTGCTCGATCTAGTGGTCGATCTCATGGTCGATCCACTAGTCGAATTTTAGTAATTCGAAGCTTGGTTCTTTAATTATTCTGTTTGTTCCTCGTGGTAGTTCCTTCATTCCTAGTATTTTTAAAATAGGTTGCATTCTATTTAACTTGCTGCATCTAGTTTTTAGAGATTTTCTCATAAATCATCTCATTTCGCTTGGATTTGCATTAGTCCTTGTATTCTCTTTGCATTCTCTATCATCTTAGACATGGATTGACTCTCTCTTGCTTGCTGTACTACAACATGTCTTGCATTTGAGTTTGATAACCTCACTGCATTTTCACCCCTGCTAACAAAGTGTTTATCAAATGGCGCCGTTGCCATCCTAGGACTGTTTAGAGAATATAGAGATTTGGGACTTAGCAAAGACTAAGTCTTTACCTTTTTCAAGTTACTAAACATTCTACTCTCAAACGTGTGTTTTCAGGTACATGAATCTTCGTTCAAGGGAAGACAACAATCTACTACAACCCTTGAACAACATTCATCAGCTTGGTCACTCACGGCAAAGGAGAGTCAGAGAACAAGCCAGAGCTTTTGAGGAGATTTTCAGCATGGTTTGGTTGACTTTGAAGCTATGGCTGAACACGAGCATCCAGAAGGACCTCCTCCAGCTCACGGGGCAGCAAGAAGGGGCAATGGAAACCCCCAACATGCGGCTAGACCCCCAAGGATCATAGGAGCCGGAGATGCTCCCAATACTCACCACAATAGGTTTGGGATCACTCCTCCTCCTGTACAAAACAACAACTTCGAGATCAAGCCAGGTTTCATCTCAATGGTGCAAAACAACAAGTTCCACGGCTTAGCAATGGAAGATCCCTTGGAGCACCTTGACAACTTCGAGCAAGTATGTGGGATGATAAAGATCAATGGCATATCCGAAGATGCTTTCAAGCTGCGTCTCTTCCCCTTTTCACTCGGAGACAAAGCTAGGCATTGGGAGAAGACCCTCCCACAAGGCACCATCACCTCATGGGCCGAGTGTAAGAAGGCCTTTCTCTCAAAGTTCTTCTCAAGCACCAGGACAGCACAGTTGAGAAGCGAAATCAGCGGTTTCACTCAAAGGAACAATGAGACATTCAACGAGGCAATGGAGCGTTTCAAAGACTACCGAGAGGATCAGAGCTAGAGTCTCACAAGAAGGAGCTGAAATCTTTGCATGAAAAGATAGATAAGCTGGTGTTAGCCAATCAGAAGCATGTTCACTTTGTTGGTGAAGCTGATAAGAACCAAGAGGAGTTAGAGTTGAGCCAAGAAGAAGCCAATTGGGTGGCGGGACAGAACAACTACAAACCTCAAGGCTACAACCAAGGCTACCAGAACAACAACCTCTCTTACCGAAGCACCAACGTAGCCAACCCTAAAGATCAAGTGTACCCTGCTCAGCAAGCAAAACCTTTCATCCCCTACAACAAAGGTTTTCAACCGAGTGGTGGTTTCCAAGGTCAAGGGCAGAACAACTTCTAAGGGCAACATCAAAATAACAAGGGTTATACACCTAACTACCCTCCGGGCTTTGCACCTCAGCAGAAACAACCGATGCAACAACAAGTTGATCCAGTTCAAGCAATGTTTCAACAGCTGATACAAGGGCAAGCCTCTACAAACCAGAAGTTCGCCGAGATGAACACTCGTCTAGACTCGTCTCTCACTGACTTCTCCACTCAGATCACCAACTTAAACAACAAGATCAAGCAGCTAGAGAAAGGGAAAGCGAGTACGAGTGGTCAGAATAGTCTTCCGGGAAAGTGTGAGCAGAATCCCAAGGAGTATGCTAATGCCATAACGTTGAGAAGCGGCAAAGAGCTCGAACCTCCGGTCTCTACCAAGAACAACGAGGACGTTGTTATTTAAGAGGGGGAGGGTAAACCTTCGGCTGATGATGATGAGATTAACTTTGACAACGTTTGGATCCAAAGGCCAAGAAGAGGAGACAAAGCAGTTGCTGAGAAGAAAGCTGAGCAAACCACTAAGGAGAAGAATGCTTATGTGCCTCCACCGTATGTACCTAAGCTGCCTTTTCCTGGCCGCTTCAAGAAGCAACTCATAGAGAAGCATAGAATCCTCTTTGAGAAGCATCTTAAGGACGTGGAGATCAAGCTACCTCTCGTTGACTGCCTTGCAATGATGCTTAAATGCGTCAAATTCTTCAAAGACACTCTCGTGAAGAAGAATAAGGAAAGCAAGGAGGTACTTGTTCTAAGTGAAGAGTGTAGTGCTGTGATACATAAGGAGATAGTCCCTAAGAAGTTGGGAGACCCTGGAAGCTTCACTATACCCTGCGCTTTAGGTCCTCTAGAGTTCAAGAGTTGCTTATGTGATCTCGGAGCTAGCATAAACCTGATGCCTCACTCCGTGGCTAAGAAGCTTGGCTTTACTCGTTTCAAAGACTGTCGGATCTCGTTGGTACTGGCTGATAGGAGTGGGAAGCTACCAGTGGGGCTGCTTGAAGATTTACCAGTGCGAATCAGTGGTGTGAACGTGCCTACGGACTTCGTCGTGTTGGAGATGGATGAAGGGCCTAAGGATCCACTCATCTTAGGGAGACCATTCCTTGCAACCGCCGGGGCCATCATAGATGTGAAGAATGGGAAGATTGCCTTGCATTTGGGAAAGGAGATAAGGCTTGACTTCGACATCAATGAAGTTTTGATGAAGCCGACCATTGAAGGGCAAGCTTTCTATATTGAAACGATGGATGCTTTAGCGGATGAGTTGCTGGAAGAGCTGGCTCTAGAAGACCATCTGTATCTAGCACTGACTAAGGAGCCAGGGGAGTTTGGCTATGTGGACCAGAGGACCCAGGAGTACGTCAACCTGCTGGATTCCAGGAGGATTGTTAAGAATGATGAAGGTTGCTGCCTAGACATCGACTCCGAGATCAACGCTATCACTCGATCCAGGAGTCAAATCGACAAGGCAATCGAGAACACAACTCGATCCGATGCAACAATCGACGGACAGATCGAGAAGAATGCTCGATCAGGAAAAACAATCGAGTCGACGATTGAGAGAGACCTTCCGATCATTATGGGGTCCAATCAAGAGATCGACTCAGCGTCTCGATCCCTTATTCGATCCACATCAAATCGAGTAAGTGAATCGAGCGAAATGGCTCGATCTAGACGGCATCGAGAGGAGAATCGACTGGAGGACTCGATTTCAGAAGGGATAACGATGGAGGAAAGCAGTCTAAAGGGCCATACCTCAGGGTCTAAGGAGAGTTCCAAGGAGGAAAGCAACAAAAACAGCCAAGAGGATGACTGGAGTGAGCTGTTAGCCCCAAAGGTAGACCTTAAGGAGCTCCCAAAAGGGCTAAGGTATGCTTTCTTAGGGCCTAATAACACCTATCCCGTGATTGTGAATGAAAACCTAAGTGATGATGAGTTGCACTCGCTCCTGACCGAGCTGAGAAAGTATAGGAAGGCCATTGGGTACTCTTTAAGTGACATCAAAGGCCTTTCACCAATGCTTTGCACTCATAGGATTCACTTGGATAATGAGAACGCCTCTTCTATAGAACATCAAAGGCGTTTGAATCCTAATTTGAAAGAGGTTGTTAAGAAAGAAATCCTTAAGCTTTTAGAGGCTGACGTGATCTATCCCATAAGTGACAGCACGTGGGTTTCTCCTGTACACGTGGTGCCTAAGTAGGGAGGGATCACGGTCATAAGGAATGAAAAGGATGAGCATATCCCTACTAGAACCATTACTGGCCATAGGATGTGTATTGATTATAGGAAACTTAACCTTGCGACTAGGAAAGACCATTTCCCTTTGCCTTTTATTGATCAAATGCTTGAGAGACATGCTAATCACCCTTACTACTGTTTTCTCTATGGGTATAGCGGTTTCTTTCAGATACCAATTCACCCAAATGATCAGGAGAAGACGACCTTCACATGTCCCTACGGTACCTTCGCATATCGAAGGATGCCGTTTGGATTGTGTAATGCACCGGCTACGTTTCAGCGGTATATGATGTCGATCTTCTCCGATCTAATAGAGGAGATGGTAGAGGTGTTCATGGATGACTTCTCTGTCTATGGTGCGTTCTTTTCTGCGTGTTTGTTGAATCTTTGCAGGGTACTAAAACGTTGTGAAGAGACAAACTTGGTGCTGAACTGGGAGAAATGCCACTTTATGGTTAAGGAAGGGATCGTGCTGGGTCATAAGATATCAGAGAAGGGCATTGAGGTTGATCAGGCTAAAGTGGAAGTCATGATGGGTCTTGAGCCGCCGGTTAACGTTAAGGGAGTCAGAAGCTTCTTGAGACACGCAGGGTTCTATAGGCGCTTCATCAAGGATTTCTCCAAAATTGCACGCCCTCTTACACGGTTGTTGTGCAAGGAAGCTGAGTTTGTGTTTGATGAGGAGTGTTTGAGAGCTTTCGTGACCATCAAGGAAGCCCTTACATCAGCTCCTATAGTCCAAGCACCAGACTGGTCTCTTCCCTTTGAGATCATGTGTGATGCTAGTGACTACGCCGTAGGAGCCGTTCTTGGTCAGAAGAAAGACAAGAAGCTGCACGTGATCTACTATGCTTCAAGAACCTTGGATGACACGCAAACAAGGTACACCACTACGGAGAAGGAGTTGCTTGCAGTAGTGTTTGCCTTTGAGAAGTTCAGATCATATCTCGTTGGTTCCAAGGCTATTGTATACACGGATCACGCTGCCTTGCGATACATCTACTCGAAGAAAGACACTAAGTCTCGGCTCTTAAGATGGATTCTCTTACTCCAGGAGTTTGACATGGAAAGACAAGAAAGGAATAGAAAACAGATTCGCTGACCATCTCTCACGGCTAAGGATCAACGAGTCTCTCCCCTTAGATGACTCTCTTCCAGAAGAGCAGCTTATGGCGATTACCACGGCTGTTTGTGGAAAGCTAGAAGGGAGGTTTGAGGAGGTGTTGAGTTTCAAAGAAGAGGATCTACCGTGGTATGCTGATGTAGTGAACTATCTAGCGTGTGGTGAAGAACCAACACATCTCAACAGCTATCACAAGAAGCGGTTTATGAGAGAGGCTAGTGACTACTTTTGGGACGAGCCCTACTTATACAAGAGAGGAGTAGACAGTTTGTACCGGAGATGTGTTACAAAGGAAGAAGCCAGGGACATCCTCTATCATTGCCATGGCTCTTCCTACGGAGGACACTTCACCTCATTCAAGACTGCCACGAAAGTGTTGCAACCCAGTTTCTGGTGGCCGTCCATTTTTAAAGATGCACACGAGTTTGTGAAGAGCTGTGAGGCATGTCAACGAGCAGGGAATATCACTAAGAGGAACGAAATGCCTCAAGTTCCTATCTTCGAGGTTGACATGTTCGACGCGTGGGGCATAGACTTCATGGGGCCATTTCCTTCTTCATATGGCAACAAATACATCTTAGTAGCAGTGGATTATGTCTCTAAATGGGTTGAGGCAGTTGCTTCCCCTACAAATGACTCTAAGGTGGTAATCAAGCTGTTCAAGAGTATCATTTTCCCGAGGTTTGGGGTACCCAAGGTTGTTATAAGCGATGGAGGAAGCCACTTCATAAACAAGGTCTTTGAGAATCTCTTGAGAAAGTATGGAGTTAAGCATAAGGTGGCTACACCGTATCATCTTCAAACAAGCGGTCAAGTGGAAGTCTCCAACAGGCAAATCAAGGTTATACTAGAGAAGACTGTCGGAGCAACAAGGAAAGACTGGGCAGTGAAGCTGGACGATGCTCTTTGGGCATACCGCACCGCCTTCAAAACGCCGATTGGTACAACTCCTTTCACTCTACTCTATGGCAAGGGCTGTCATCTCCCGGTTGAGCTGGAACACCGTGCGTTGTGGGCTGTGAAGAGCCTGAACTTTGACCTCAAGACTGCTCAGGAGAGGCGCCTTATTCAGCTACACGAACTGGATGAGTTAAGACTGAACGCTTATGAGAGCTCTCGGATATACAAGGAGTGGACTAAGGAGGCTCATGACAAGAAGTTGGTTGCCAAGGAGCTTAAGGAAGGAGGGTTAGTGTTGCTGTACAACTCGAGGCTCAAACTCTTCCCGGGAAAGCTGAAGTCAAGGTGGCGCGGACCGTTCGTGATTCAAGAAGTGTTGCTTTATGGAGCTGTTACTCTGATGGGAAAAAGTGGCAGTGCATTCACCGTCAACGGACACAGAGTCAAGCCTTACTTGGCAGACGGCTATGACAAGGAGAGTACCTCTGTGCTTCTCCAAGACCCACCATCCGCTTAAACCAAGTAAGGTCTAGCTAAAGACGTTAAAGAAAGCGCACTTGGGAGGCATTCCCATGTTTATCTTGTATATATTTCTGCTTCATTTCCCTTTCAGTTTTATGTTTTTATTCTACAAGTGTGTAAGAACAGGTATGAGGAGTCTAAACCTTGATCTTGAAGTCTAATTAGGCGATAGGGGTTAAGATAAGGCTAAATATCGAGTGCTAGATCGACTGATCTTGACTCGATCTTTGCTAGATCGAGTCAGTGAATCGAGAGGAGCCAGTCGATCTAGACGAGAACGAGTGACAAGATCGACCTTGACGAAAAAGGATCGATCGATCCAAAACGGATCGACCGATCTAATTTCTCTAGGGAAAATCTGTTGAAAACGGATCGATCACTCGACTCGATCCATCACTCAATCTGGGCCAACTCGACCCCTAAATCGAGGACATAGCTCGATCACGAGGACTTAGCCGAGGAGCCAACATCTCAGTGATCGAGGGAGCCAATCGATCCAAGACTCGATTCACCATGAACCGAGTCTCAAATCGAGTAACCCTCTTGATCTAAGCCATTATGGGCATGAGATCGAGTCCTAGATCGACCAAATGGACTCGATCTCATGCCGAGGTAACATTTTCTTTCCCTCCTTTACTCTTTTCCCTCCAACTTTTAAATTCAAAACTTGGTCAAGGCAAGCATCTTTGGCCATGAAAGATGTGCCTTGACCAAGACTTTGTCAGAAAAACCACTTTTACTACCAACTGTTTTGCTCTTTGCTAGCCTTTAAATATTTCAACAACCTCTCACCCTCTCATTCCTGTTTTTCTCAAAAATTTTAAACAAAGAGAGTGAGAGTTTCGGTTTTCAAAAGCTAGCAAAGATCTTTTACATCTCTTGCAAAGGTATTTTCAAAATTTAATGATTTATTTTTTAGGAAAATTTCCTTTAAATTTGCAAGATATTGTTCTAGAATATAGGATCGGTTTTGATTTTTAAAAACTAGCTAAGTAAAAGGAATAATTCTAGATTTTTCAGTATCTAAAGATATGATTCTCCTTTATTTAGCTATAATTTTTATTAATTCCCCAAAATTCTAGGGTAGTTTTTATAAGTTCTCTCCTTCTCTTCTCTCATTCTCATCAAAACCGCTGTTTTGCTTACCAAACTTCTTTAGAAACTTTAGTTTCAGGAACAATGGCCCCCAAGAGAACAAGAGAAGAGACTGCACAAGAAGGAGAAGGACAAGAGGTGGCAGTTCAAGAGAGGGTCAAATGGACTAAGGATTAGAAGAGGGACAAGAAACGACTGGAAAGGCTTCGGTTTGAGCCTACCAAGTTTGCTGATCGAGAGCTGTTGTCCAGGCTAGGGATTCTTGGGGATTTTGACCAACTCCTCAAGAACATTGGCTTAAGATGTCTGTCACGGATGGATTGCCTAACCATTCCAGAAGTGACAATAGACTTCCTTGCCACGTTGGAGTTCCGTTACGAGAATCCTAGCACACCCGTCCCTTCTCAAGGTCGCCTCTACTTCAAGGTTGGCCGTCAAGCCTATACACTCTCCATCCCTGAGCTATGCCAAGCTTATGGTCTCAACGCGGATGCCTACAAGGTCGAGTTCCCTGCCTTCAAGAAAGCCGATGACTTTTGGGACCTGATCAGCAATGAAGACTACAAAGCCAACACTGCCAAGATCAAGCGAGTAAGGAGCCCGGTGCTGAGGTACACTCTGAAGCTGATCGCCAACACGTTTAGTGGAAGATCTGTTGCTCCTACGGTCACGAAGACAGAGCTGTGCTTCCTGTTCCAAGGTGTGAAGCACTTGGTGTGTGATCCGGATGCAAATGACGAGCCTATGGAGGATGAACTCGGCGATGAAGTGAAATACGGATGTGTGCTTGCGGCTTCCTTGGTGAAATACAAGGCTTATGCCTTGCGTTGCAAGGCAACTTCCTCTTACATTGGCGGTTTCCTCACTCCTCTATTCGTGCAAGCTGGTGTGCCCATTCACGACTTCGCCCATGTACCAACCAGAGCTTTCATGGACGAGGCATACATGAGGAATACTGACAGCTTGGGACGCACGCCAGCGGAAGGGTTCTACGCCTACCTCTTCATAGATGACGAAGACAAGAAGAGAGTGTGCATCCTGCCCAACAAAGATGAAACCGAGCTGCTTGGTGTTGGGAACATAGAGTTCTTGTCCACGGAGGAAGAATGCTTTGCCCCTCTAGGAGGTCCACCTGCTTCAGCGATTGTCCCTCGTCAAAGGTCCGAGTCTCCAGCCACGGAAGATGAGATGCCCGAGGCCTACACACTTCCCAAGCTAGACTTAGAGCCGAGGACAAAAACCGAAAAGTACCTAGCATCTGTTGTGGAGATGCAAAGGAAGATCAACAAGTGGCAAGGCAAGATGCTCAAGAAGCTTGGAAAGAAAGTCAATGCACTTCAGGGAGGCTCGCCTAAGAAAGCTGCAAGTCAAGAGGTGCAACAACCCGAGAAGAGAAGGCTCTCATCGGTGGAGTTGTCATCCGCGAGACCCAAGGAAGCACCATTCAGCCGGCGCGCCACTCTCTCCAAGAACCAGCCGACAAAGGCAAGACCATAGTCTCTAGCTCCTCTGGAACATCCTCAAGTTCCAGCCGAGACTAGACCAGAGGTAACAACCTTCTTCCATTGTACATAACCGCTCATATTTCTTCTTTTTGCTTTGTGTTTTGCTACTCCTTCGAATGAGTTTGCCACCGGGACGGTGTCAAGCAAGTTTGGGGGAGTACATGTGTGATTTGACTTGTGTTCTGTGATCTTATTTTCCTTTAGCATCCTTGAGTCTTTAGTTCATGAAAAATTGGTAAAAGTTTTAAATTTTTTTCAAAGATTCATGTAGTTGCATTCATCTTGTCAAAACATGTTAGGATTGAGTCTAGAGTTTCTCATAGCATCTAGGTTGTTTGCATTTTGCATAAGGGGTTAGAATTTCTTAAAAAGGTGTTTTTACTTATGAATTGTTTCAATGCCCTAGTTAGTAGTTCTCTAATGCTTTGCCTATGCTTTGAAAGTAAGTTCTTACCATGCTTGGATCTCTTGTTAGGATTTTCGAGGCTTGAATTGAACTCTCATGATTTGAAACTTGTCCTAATAAGTGAGAACCTTAATTTGAAATTCTAATTATCATCCTTATGCATTTGAAAATGAACACATGGTTTTAAAATATTTAGGCTCTCTTCTTCCTTTTTACCACTCTTTGTGAGCCTAAGTAGAACTCCCTCCTTGAACCTTACCCTTCTTTGAAGCCAAATGTTCTTATGTGACATCTTTGTGAGGCCTTCCTTTCGGTTTGAACTTGGCATAAAGTGTTAGGTTTAGGCGACATGATTTGGTTTTCATATGATTGCTAGCTTTGCATTTTGAAGCTAGGTATAGGCTTAGGATAAGTTTGGGGGATCATTGGGGTTGTTTTCTTTTCTATTTGTTTTCGGTTTCAAAGAACTTTGTGTTTTAAAGAAAGAAATGGGTTTTAAGTGAAATGTTATGTTTAAAAACTAAGTATGCTCTAATAAATTTCAGGAGGTAGCTCTCCCATAATAAAATAAAAATAAAAAGAAAAAAAAAAGAAAAAGAAATAAAAGAGCCTAAGTGCCAAATAAAAATAAAAAGAAAAAAAAAGAGAAAGAAAAAAAATAAGAGAGCTACCAATAAGAAATATTTAAAGAGCAAAGTTATTTTCAAAACCTTTTCACTAGCCTAAAAAGTTTAAAAATGTTTTTGTTTCGAATTGGGGATTGCTAAGTTTTTGTGAAGAAAAAAGGTAGACTCTAAGTGGTGAGTGAGGATAAAATTTGGTAAATGAGAGGGGTATAGGATCGTTTGTTAGATTACATGGGTAGATGAGAATCTAATCATGTATGCATAAATTGTCTTTACCTTTAGCATTATGCACAAGTTCAACCATTTTTGAGAGAAACCCTTGTTCTAATCATAAACCCTTTTCAAATGAGATCATTCAATGCTCATAACCTTCACCCTTAGCCAAATGTGTTTTGCTTTAAAGTGCATAAGTTTGATTCATGGTTCTAATGTTAATGAATGTTAAAGGATGAGTTTCTTTGATTGTTAGGAATAGGAGAGTCATGATTTGAATTTCTTTGGGTGATGAGTATGGCTAAGTTCTTTGGAGTATGAGTGTAAGAATAGCATTTTAGAACTGTTAACTAGGACATTGAGATTGATTCATTTGAAAAGCACCTTTGCAAGAAGTTTAAACCCCCATTCGTTTTTTGGAAAACCTCTCTTCCTTACTTATTTTCTGTTGCTTGAGGGCAAGCAAGAAGTAAGTTTGGTGGAGTTGATGTTATTGCATATTGCATACATTTTCCATACTCATTAGTTAGCTTTTCATGCATTTGTATCACATTTTAGGGTAGATTGCATCACTTAGAGTTCTAGAGAATTCTTGCACCAGCATACGCATGTTCCTTGCATTTTGCATCACATTCAGGTTGTTTCTGGCTGCTTTGGAGGCGTGGAGGTTCGTGGACATGTTGAGGCTGATGTAGCAGTTCGTGGGAGCTCGGATATATGCTAAGGATCAGAGATCGAGGAGCAGATCGAGCATGGCCGGTCGATCTAGGAGGTGATCGACCAGAAGATCGAGCCAACCAGGCAATCTAAGGAGAATGATCGAGACGAAGATCGAGTGAAGCAGTCGATCAAACGGTACGGACGTGAATGATGCCATGCAGAGCGAGAGCCAGATCGAGTACACCACTCGATCCAGCCGAAGATCGATACCGAGATCGGATGCAACACTCGATTCGCCGATGATGATCGAGACCCAGATCGAGCCGAAGACACGATGTCCGGATATGATCGAGAGAACCGCTCGATCCTGGAGTCGATCTCTGTCCTTTCAACCACTTTTGGCCGCTAGCGAGGGGGGGACCATCAGCTTGTTTTGGCCATTTTGGGAAGGCGGCGACGTCCTTTTTCCCAACAACTTTCAATCCTTATCTTTTTCTTTATGTTTTCTCTCTGTTTTTCGTGAAGAACACCATTGTCGAACTTGAGTTTTTCTTAAGCTTTGTAATCGAATCATTTCCGTCTGAATCTAGTTTTCTTTTCATGTTCATCGCTTCCTTTTACATGCTTTGCTTGATTTACTTTATGTGTAGTGAGTAGTTTATTTGGGTTCGGGGTTGAGAGGATTAAGGGGTCTAAAGGGTTTCGATCTTGGGGTTTTTCTAAGCGTTTTCAACGGCTATCTCTTCTAAGGTGTTGAGATCTCAATGCTTGAAGACTCTCACTCCAAGAGCTTCATGATCCGAGAGGTTCCTTACCTTGACAGGATTCAGGAGCCTCGGAAGATCACACCTTAGAGACTAGTTACCCCTTCCCAAAAGCCATAGAAGTTTGGGGGACTAGTTAAGCCATTCATTTGAAATCTGCTTTCCATGCCCTTTGACCTCTCTTTCCACCAAAAGCCATGGGTTTGGAGGAGAGGATGAAGGAGTGATCTATACCGAAAGCCACGGATAGATCTTGCTTAGTTTTCAAGGCTTAGAGATCCTCACAAAGTGAGTCGATTTAAAGTTTTCAACCCAAGGTCGAAGCTTTGAAACCGCTAACCATGAATCTCAACCCTAGGCCCTTTCTTTTAGCATCTTTACATCTTATCTCGCCATTCGCTTGATCTTTGATAGCATCCTGGTCATTTGTTTTACTGTTCTTGCATTTTTAGACGAGATCGATTGTTATTGCTCGATCTAGTGGTCGATCTCATGGTCGATCCACTAGTCGAATTTTAGTAATTTGAAGCTTGGCTCTTTAATTATTCTGTTTGTTCCTCGTGGTAGTTCCTTCATTCCTAGTCTTTTTAAAATAAGTTTCATTCTATTTAAGTTGCTGCATATAGTTTTTAGAGATTTTCTCATAAATCATCTCATTTCGCTTGGATTTGCATTAGTCCTTGTATTCTCTTTGCATTCTCTATCATCCAAGGCATGGATTGACTCTCTCTTGCTTGCTGTACTACAACATGTCTTGCATTTGAGTTTGATAACCTCACTGCATTTTCACCCTTGCTAACAAAGTGTTTATCACTTACAAAGGTCATCCCAAAAGGAGAATACAGACCAAGCAATCCATCAAAGGTGATAAAAGTGGGGCCTATACAACAATGAAAATCAAGTTCCAAAAGAAACTCAACCACACAAGCAAAGAAGAAGTTTCCCCACACATCAAGAAGAAGGAGATGACAAGTAATTTGGGAAGGGTAGAATTACGAGTTTCACTTGGGGTTTAGAAGTTATTAGGTTCATCTTTGGGTAAAAAGGGTAGAAGAGAGCTTTAACTTGCATGCATAAGTGTGCTTTTACCTTTAACATTTTTCCTAAGATGGAATCATTTCATTGAGTGAACCTTTTGATTCTTTGAGCCTTATTTTAATGAGATCATTTTCATCTAATAGCCTTGTCCCTTAAACCAAATGTTCTCACTTGATTTGCATAAACTTGGTCCATTGGTTACAACTAATGAATGTTATAGAGTTGCTTGATTTGAATGCTTGTGTAGGCTAAGCTTGAGTTCATTGTTTGTTAGGATGAATATGGCTAAAGCTTTTGAAGTAGAAAAATCTATGTGCATCTTAGAACAAATAACTTGGGCATTGAATCAGTTTTTCCATTGGAATCTTTAGTTTTGAGATCCTACCTTCAAACCTCTCTCACTTATTTGTCTTTGATTGCTTGAGGACAAGCAAAAGGCAAGTGTGGGGGAGTTGATATATATTCATACCATTTTAGCATACATTTAGCCCTAGTTTTTGGTCCTTAAGCATGCATTTTTACATGTTCATACCTCAATTGCATCCATTTGGTACTTAGAGTGTAGTTAGGAGTTTCATTGCATATTTGGTGCATTTTTGGCACTTGACAGGTGCAATGGAGGAGTTTAAGGACTAAGGGAAATGCTGGGAGTGATTGGGTGGAAAGACCAAGGCGAGAAGGCCCTATATCAAGCAGGGATATCGACTTGCCAAGTCGATACAAAGCATACAGAGCAACATATCGACATCACACGTCGATACAAGCTGAGGAGCCACACCGATCAGCATCGAGGTCCCAGGCCGATACGAGGAGAAATGACAAGTCGAAGAATATCGATCCACTCTATCTGATACACCACCTTTAGAGCATCTGTACCGGTCTACATATCGACATGGAGCATATCGATACACAATTCAAGACAAGTATCGACCATAGTATCGATGGTTTTCCTCGGTATGCCTTAACAAAAGGGCGATTGTATCGACTAACATACCGAGGAGACCAACCGATAAGCTTTAGCCAGAGACTACTATATCGATCAGTGTATCGACCAGGCTTGGTCGATACAACCTTCAGCCGACCAGTATCAATCTGCATATTCGATACAACCTTCAGCCAACCAGTATCGATCTGCATATCGATGTAGCAAGCCGATACAAGGCGTCCGAACCAGCTACTTTCCGGTTTACTAAGGGTTTTTTCTAAATACTATAAATAGTTGTGACCCAAAAACATCAGAGAAATCTTTATTTCATCTTTATCCTCTAGACAATAGCTTTATCCTTTGTATTTATTTTAGTTCTTCTTGTGATTTCTTGTTGATCATGTTCTTTCAATCAAAAGTTGGTGTTTATCTTCTTTCTAATTATGTTTAATCACTTTCCTTTGCTTTGGGCTATGATTGAGATCATGATTAGTAAGTAGTTACCTTAGGGTTTGAGATGGGATTGAGATAGGGAGATTTGAGGCTAGATTAGTGATTACTTAGTGCTTAATATTATTGTTCCTTCTTATTGATTGTGTTTAATGCTAGATTACCCTTTGCTATATTGATCTAGACCCTAGGGTTCTCTTATGCCTGATAAGTGTTTGATGAATTGCTTGAATGAGTTAAGTAAGAGATTTGCTTATCTTAGCCTAAGGAATTGGATGTCTAAGGAGTAGATTGGTAATATAGAGTTGGATTAGTGCTTATTATGCTTTCTGATCATGTGTTTGAGTAAAGAAATTTGTCTTGAATGTGTGCTTAGCAAAGTCGCTAGTATCAAGGAATTTAGCTCGTTATAGCTGTTAATTATATGCCTAGGAATAGCTTGTTGTGGGTTTGTAAGCATCACTAGTCAAACTGAATGTCTCCCTAGATCAATTACCCTATCTCTAGCCTACTAGTCTTTGATTGTTTGAATTCGAACCTGCTTTAATTCTCTAGTCTTTTTTTGTTTGCTCTAGATTATTTACAGCTTCCTTAAGTTATTAGGTTCATAGTTTCATTCAATTAATCATGCTTGCTTGAATTGAATAGTCTATTGCATTTTTAGTGTCTTACTCTCTCGTTATGGATTGATACCTTCATACTACAATGATATGAGTATATGTAGGATTTGAAGTAGAGTAAACTCCTACATCACTAACCACAAAACATTGATGCTTATAAGAACCATTGCCACAGTTGTTGATTACAAGTTTTACTAAGTTGAATGTTATATGTAGATCAGTCTAGCAAAGAAGGTTAAGGTTCTTAGAGAATCTGAAAATTTATTGTTGACTCCACCTTAATGAACTTTAAACTTCTCATCTTGGAGCCTGATATTCATTGATCTTGATTCTCTCTTTTAACACTCACAAGAATGTTTAGATGGAGCTCTTTTTGATCTTCCCTGATACAGCTTTTAAGAGTTTAAGTCTATAGAATGGTGCATCATGACCTTGTTTCCTCACAAGGAACACATGTATTGAGTAGCATCAGTTCTTAGACTGTAAAAAAAATGAGAAAAGTAGTTGAAAAATCAAAAAAAATCAATAAATAGATCAAAGGCAGAGAAAATAGGAGAGCTGTATTGAGATTGATTTGTTCAGTGTTAAGGAAGGGAAAAAATCTATAAGTGATTGAGTTGATAAATCCTTGATGAGATATCACACTTACATAAATAAAAGGGGTTAGCAGTAGAGATTCTAGATTTCTTGAAGGGGCTTGAACTGGATTTGAGAGATTGATAAGCTTGTGATAAGTAGACTGAAATTTGATCTTGTATTGGCTCTGTGGTATATCAATGTGTCGTTCCTAATATTTAGCTGACTGTTTCTGTTCTCAAACCTCGACCATGTTCTTTGTCTGATGTTTGCTTGAGGGCAAGCAAAAGCTAAGTCTAGGGTAGCTGATATATCATGGTTTTTATGGTTTTTAACCATGGTATAAAAAGTCTTTTTTATTGAGTCTTTTGGTCTTTTTACAGTCCTGCTAGAGTCTTTGCTGGTTATAGCATGACTGGAGCACAATTGGAGGTTTTGGAGCTTTTTGGATCGAAGCAAGAATCATGCGCGAAGTTAGCAACTCAGAAGGCGTTGATTAGCATTGATGACGATCGTCACCACTCAAGGGTGACGCTCATCACCCTCATCTGAGAAGGACTCGCGTGTTTTATTAAAAGATGGAGATGAACTTGCAGTTTTGGCCCCAAGAGTTTCACTATTTACAAGAAGACCCCAGCTCGTGTTTTTAGCTTGTATATTAGGGTTTTCAGCCATTGTTGGTTTTTATCTTGTATCTTAGAATACAGAGAGCTTGAGAGAGATATTATTCAGAGCTTTTGAGGGAGACAAATCATGTATTCTTTTAGAGAAGATTTCGAACCCTTGTTTCTCTCTTCTTATCTTTTTAATGCAGTATTATTCAGCTATGCTTTGTTCATCTATGATCATGTCTGAGTAATATGTTAGTTAAGTTAGGATGATTTAAAGGTTGATGAAGAGTTTGTAGAATTGCCAAACTGTTAGGAAAATCCATTGGTTCTTCATATGTGCTTGCATTCATATCGATTTCTTAGACTAATCATCTAGATTTCAATACCCTAAATTGTTTAATAGATGTGAGAACATTGTTAATCACCTGAACTAGTATTAGATGAGCAAAACGCCAATTTGCAAAGAGATTTGACTTAGGAATTTTGTGAACAATCGAAATCTGATCTTTAATGCTTGCTTGACTTGCTAGAATTTGCAATGAGATTTGAAATTATGTGAATTAGGCATAGATAACTTCTTCAAGAGAATTGATTAGTTATATCATTGTGTTTCGAGTTATAGGCGGTTTTAATTCATTCCTGATTGCATGCATTCTACACTCTCGGATTCAACCTGCGAATATCCTGACTTAATGCTTTTAGCTTTCTGAACTTTAGATCAATCAACAAAATTTGCTTCCTTTCATTATTTTGGTTAATTCGCATTACATTCATTCATTACCGTTTAGCTTAATCTGAACCTAAAATCTAGATTGTAGTAGCTTACTCCCTTGGGATTCGATAACCCTTTGTCCTACAACTGCTTTGTTGTGCACTTGCAGTAGTAAAATAATTGGGTAAAACGTAGACCCTATCAATTTACTAAGCTCAATGCTATAATAAATAGTGTAAGCTTCAAGATTGATATAGCATAAAAGCTTACATCAACTTGGCGCCGTGGCCAATAAGGATTGATTTGATCAGTAGGATTTGTAGAGATCTTGAGATGAAGCTTTCTTATTTTCGCTTTTGGCTACTAATTGCTCTTTTTGGTCTAGAATTTCTTTTGTATGTACCAAAACACTTTCTCTAAAGTGTCTACAACTGTAACTGAAGTTCACGGTCAAAGATTTTGGGTTAACAGTGATACAAGAGTTTTGACTCTCTTGGTCAATCATCCTTTGTACTAATCATTGTAGTAAGGGTTTTATCAATCCAAAAAGGAAAGATTGAAGCAGCAGCAATGCAATAGAGTTCCTAATTCAAGCAGATATAGATAGTTTAGAATGTCTAACAACCTAAAGGATCAAACAGAAATAAAACAAACACAAAACAAAAAGTGAACAGCAAGCAAATCAATTAGAACAAAGGTAAAAACAGAGCAATTTCGAATTCAACTAAAAACAGAGAAAAGATGAGACTTGGGATGAGATAATTGGTTTTAGGGAACTCTTAACTCAACCAATGATGCTTACAAACTCACACAATGCTATTCCTTATGCATAAAATTCATTTATAAGACTAATCCAATCTCTTGGCACTAATCTTTTTGCTAATTACCAAATCAAGAACTAATTCTCATTAGTGAAATGATAAACAGCAAGCATTAAGACAATCTAACAATCCTATAATGTCAAATCGCTCCCTAGACAGTCAATCTCTTGAGGTAGAATAAGCAATTCTCTAGCAAAGCAGTTCAGGCATTTCATCAAACACTTGGTGGGCATAAAATGAGCATAAGATCATAATCAACTTAGCTAGAGCAAACCAGGCATTAAACACAGCAATCAAGAAATAAAATGGAAGAGTTAACACTAAGATATCATAGATTAAGCCTAAATTTCCCTAAACCTAACCCATGTTAATTCCTTAAAAGACTACTCACTAATCACCATAAAAACCATCAATTCAAAGATAAAAAGATAGCTGATCATGATTAAGAAGATTAAGCAAGAAGATAAATGCAAACTTATATTGAAATAAACCAAAGATTCAAGCTACAAGATGAAGGCAAAAACAAAAGAGGAAAGAACTGTTGGATATAGAGATTGTCCCCAAAAATTAGGGATTTTTCGTATTTATATGGGTCTAAGCGAAAATGGCAAAATTTTAAATTGAAGCAAGTTCTGGCTGCTCTGTATCGATCAGATTGATCGATGGGTCTGATCGATGGTGCATCTGTTGCATTCCCATCGATCAAATCTGATCGATACACCTAATCGATGGACACTTATCGATCAGTCTTGACCGATGCACTTGGTCGATGGATCATCCGATGGTTTCCCAACGATCAAATTTGATTGATGGTTTCTCAACGATCAAATTTTATCAATGGCCTTGATCGATAGGCTTCTGCTGACTTGTATCGATCATGCCAGATCGATAAGCTTCAGTTCTTGATCGATGCAACACCATAAATCGCCCTCCTTAGCTCTTTTTGCTCCTTCTCAGCTTTGCTAACTTCTTGAATCATTCCCGCACTTCCTCCTTGCTCCATTCAGCTTCTTAAGTACTTAAATATATCCTTGATGCATAGAAAATGCAAATTACAACCTAATTGCAACCTAAGTCTAAAAAGAGAAGAATATGGGACTAAAGGGAAGGAAAATATGCAAAATAGAACCAAAACATGAACTAGATGCAAGCCTAAATGATGTAAATTTATGAGATATCAACACCCCCACACTTGCCTTTTTCTTGTCCTCAAGCAAATAAGAACAAATGGGAGAGTGAGGTTTGAAAATGGGAGCTCAAAACAAAAGATGCCAATGGAAAAATTGAAACAATGCTCAAGTTATAGGTTCTAAGATGCAAAGAGATTGTTATACTTCAAAAGCTTTAGCCATACCTATCATAGCAGACAATGTACTCTAGCTTAGCTTACACAAGCATTTAAATCAGCCAGCTCTTAAACATTCATTAATGGTAACTAATGGATCAAATTTATGCAAGTCAAGTGAACACATTTGGTTGAAGAGACATGGTCATGAGATGAAAATGATTCAGATATGGGTCAAACCACTTATTCAAACCACTTATGCTACCCTTTTCCAAACTCCTAACCTAAAACCAAGCTCAAGATGCAAACTGGTTGTCTACAAGAGAGCTTCTCCTTGCCAGCCTTATTCCTGAAACCTTTTGCCAAGATAAAATCAAAAATAATGCAGTGCAAGGCCTCACAACTCTCACAGTAGTGTTTAGTCTTAGAAAGAAGATGTGGGTTAGGGTGTGGTTAACTGTCCCATAATGATGAGGATCAGCTACTTGGGTTAACAAGAGTGGTAAGAAGGAAAGAAGATAACCCAAGTATGTATATGGGTAGCCATGTGATCACTCTCAATGCATAAACATGATAATTAAATGTCAGAATTATGGTTCTAATAAAGAGAGATGGCATCAAATTTTTAAGAAAGTTTCAGCATAAGACAAGAATATCCATGCAAGTAGTCAAGATATGGTGCAGCCTTAACTTCAAACTTACGTCAATGCAATCAAACAACAGACAACCAAAGCATGGAAAACAACTCAAACATTAACACCTTGACAAGTGTTTATCATCCACTCCCTATGCAAGTGTATGCAAACCTATATGAAATGCATCTAGACTCAATCCTAGTTATGCAAGTGCAACTAAATGATATTTTTGATTCCAAATTTTTTTAAAATTTAAGGATTTTTGGTACATAATGATGAATGCATGGGACTCAAGTATGCATAAGAGAAAATAACAAAACAGAACATAATGTCAAATGCAATGCCCTCCCCCACACTTAAATTACACAGTCCCTTATGTATTAGAAGCTTGAAGGAGGGTGATAAAGGATACTCAGAAGGGTTCAGAAGGAAAGGAATAGAGTTGTGTACCTTAAAATGAGTTTTGGCAGAGTGGAGGTGTGTATCGATCTCTTCTGATCGATGGCATTGATTGATGGAGTCGTCTCGATCACCCCAGACCGATGGTGTTGATCGATGGAGTTGTCTGCCCATTCCCATCGATCACTTGTGATCGATACTCTATCCGATTGATTCCCATCGATCACATTTGATCGATAGGGTGATCGATATAGGTGTATCGATCACATGCAGATCGATACAGTTAACTGATACAGGCTAGAAAATGCATCAACTCAGCTTACAACTTGACTTAAACTCCACTTGCCCCTGTTATCAACAGAAAAACACAAAAACAAACATAAAATGCAATAATATCTACAAGGATAACAAGGGAATACCTCCCAAGTGTGCTTGTTTAACGTTTTTTAGCTTGACTTTCCTTGGTTGGTCACTCTTGTGGAGGATCCTCTAGGTTGATGTCTACATCATCTCCAAGGGACTCACTTGCCATGTATGGCTTAAGTCTATGCATATTCACTGTGAAGCTGTCCCCATCCTTGCCAAACAAAATCACAGCTCCATATGGTAACACTGATTTGATCTTGAATGGACCTGACCATCTTGACTTCAGCTTTCCAGGAAACAACTTCAGCCTTGAATTGAACAACAACACCTGATCTCCTGCTTTGAAGTCCTTGGGTGTTATACTCTTGTCATAAAAAGCTTTTGTCCTCTCCTTATAAATCCTGGAACTCTCAAAAGCTTCAAGGCGGTTTTCTTCTAACTCATTCAAGTTGATGAGTCTCTTTTCTTGAGCTGTCTTGATGTCAAAGTTTAGAAGCTTTGTTGTCCAAAAGGCTTTATATTCCAGCTCAACAGGCAGATGACAAGCTTTGCCATAAAGGAGTGAGAAAAGAGTTCTACTAATGGGTGTCTTGAAGGCTGTCCTGTAAGCCCACAAAGCATCATCATGCTTACTGGACCAATCCTTCCTTGTAACACCAACTGTCTTCTCTAAGATGGCTTTTATCTCTCTGTTAGACACCTCCACTTGACCACTTGTTTGAGGATGGTAAGGAGTAGCAACCTTGTGCTTAACACCATTCTTCTTCAGCAAGCTTTCAAAGACTTTTTTGATGAAGTGACTTCCACCATCACTGATCACACATCTTGGAACACTAAACCTTGGGAAGATTATTGTCTTGAAAAGCATCAACACAACTCTAGAATCATTTGTTGGAGTGGCAATGGCTTCAACCCACTTTGACACATAATTAACATCTACAAGGATGTACTCGTTCCCATAGGAGGAAGGGAAAGGTCCCATAAAGTCAACCCCCCACACATCAAACAGATCCACTTCTATAATAGAGTTCAAAGGCATCTCATCTCTTTTGGAAATGTTTCCCTTCATTTGGCATGCATCACATGAAGAGATGTGAGCCTGGGCATCCTTGAAGAAACTAGGCCACCAAAAACCAGCTTGAAGTACCTTTGAGGCTGTCTTGAAGGTTGCAAAGTGACCTCCATAAGCTGAACCATGGCAATGATGCAGAATCCCTTGAACTTCTTCCTCAGCTATGCACCTTCTGAACAATCCATCATTCCCTCTCTTGTAGTGATAAGGCTCATCCCAAAAGTAGTAAGAGACATCTCTTAAGAACTTCTTCTTCTGATGAGAGTTGAGGTTCAGTGGTATCTGGCCAATAACAAAGTAGTTCACAAAGTCAGCATACCAAGGCAGTTTGTTCTCTTCCAAGCTTTGCACTTCAGCTGCTTTCATTCCCAAAGCATGCAGCTGTTCTTCTGGTAGAGTATCATTGATTGGGACAAAATCATCTATCCTCAGTCTTGAAAGGTGATCAGCTACACCATTCTCAATGCCTCTATTATCCACAATCTCCATGTCAAACTCTTGCAAGAGGAGGATCCATCTAAGAAGTCTTGGCTTGGTGTCTTTCTTGGCATAGATGTGCCTTAAAGCAGTGATATATCATGGTTTTTATGGTTTTTAACCATGGTATAAGTTCTTTTTATTGAGTTGTTTTGGTCTTTTTAGAGTCTTAGTAGAGTCTTTGCAGGTTAAAACATGTCTAGAGCATAATTGGAAGTTTTGGAGCTTTTTGGAGCATTGCAAGTTACAGCCCCAAAGTATACAACTCAGAAGTGTTGTTCTGGCTTGGGTGACGACCGTCACTGACCTGGTGACGCTCGTCACCCGTAGAGGAAGGATCGTTGCTGGTTTTTAAAAGATTGGGAAGAAATTGCAGTTTTGGCCCAGAAGTTCTAGTATTTGCAAAAAGGCCCCAGATCGTGTTATACCTTGTATATTAGGTTTTTCAGCCATTCTTTTGGCAGATATCTTGTATCTTCTTCTTTTTGAGAGCTTTAGAGATAGATTTGTAACAGAGCTTTTGGAGAGACAAATCAGACTCCTTCAGAGCAGATTTCGAACTCATTCATCTTTATTTCTTATTTCTTTTATGCAATCTATTTTTTTCAAGATGTTTGTTTCATTCACCATGTCTGAGTAGTTTGTTAGTTAAGTTAGGGCTTTTCAAAGGTTGAAGAAGAGTTTGTATAATTGCTAAACTATTAGGAAAATACATTGGTTCTTCATCTGTGCTTGCATTTATATCGATTTCTTAGACACATCATCTGGATTTCGAAACCCTAGGTTGTTTGATAGATGTGAGAGCATTATTAATCACCTGAACTAGTATTAGATGAGCGAAACGCCCTAGTGCAAAGATATTTGGCTTAGGAGTTTTGTGAACAATTGAACTTGATCTTTAATGCATGTTTACATTGTTAGGCAAAGAGATTTGAAACTCTGTGATTTAGATATAGTGAATTTCTGCAATGAGATTGATTAGTTATATCTTTGTTTTTCATTTTCAAGGCGGTTTGAATTCATTCCAAATTGCATGCATTCTACATTCTCGGATTCAGCCTGTGAATTGTCCTAACTTAGCGCCTTTAGCTTTCTGAACATTAAAAACAAACATAAAATGCCCACTTGCATTTATTTTACTGTTTCGCATTACATTCATTACTTATTGCTTAGCTAAATCTGAACCTGAACTTTTTAGTGTAGTTTACTTGCTCTCTTGGGATTCGATAAGCCCTTGTACTACAACTGCTTTGCTGTGCACTTGCAGTAGTTTTATTTGGGTAAAACCTGAGCCCTATCAAGCAGCATGGTCTGTGTAAACTATGACTTTGGATCCAACCAAGTAGCTTCTGAACTTCTCAAATGTAAAGACAACTGCTAGGAGCTCCTTCTCAGTTGTTGCATACTTTGATTGAGCTTCATCCATTGTTCTGCTAGCATAATAGATAACATGAAGCGTCTTGTCTACTCTTTGACCCAAGACTGCTCCAACAGCATAGTCACTAGCATCACACATGATTTCAAATGGCAAATCCCAGTTTGGAGCTTGAACTATTGGCGCTGACACTAAAGCTTGTTTGGGAGTGATGAAGGCTTGCAAGCAGTCTTCATCAACACAAACTCTGTCTCCTTACACAGCAGTCTTGTCAATAGTCTTGCTATCTTCGAGAATTCCTTGATGAACCTTCTATAGAAACCAGCATGCCCCAAGAAAGCTTTTGATTCTCTTGACTGAATTTGGAGGTTCTAAGTGCAGCATCACATCTATCTTAGCCTTGTCCACTTCAATCCCCTTCTCTGAAATCTTGTGACCCAACACAATGCCTTCTTGAACCATGAAATGACACTTCTCCCAATTCAGAACCAGCTTAGTGTCTTCACATCTCTGTATAACCTGAGAAAGATTGGACAAGTAGACACCAAAGGAGGCTCGATAGACACTAAAGTCATCCATGAATACCTCCACCATCTCTTCAAGAAATTCATAGAATACACCTCAGAAAAGTTGCAGGAGCATTGCATAAACCAAAAGGCATTCTCCTATAAGCAAATGTTCCATATGGGTAAGTGAAAGTAGTTTTCTCTTGATCAGTAAGATGGATAGGGATTTGAAAGAATCCACTATAACCATCTAAGAAGCAGTAATACTTATGATTTGCTAATCTTTCTAACATTTGGTCAATGAATGGCAAAGGGAAGTGATCTTTCCTAGAAGCAGAATTAAGTTTTCTGTAATCTATGCACATTATATGACCAGTGATTGTTCTAGTGGGTATTAGCCCATCATTTTTATTTTTTACCACAGTGATCCCTCCTTTCTTAGACACCATATGGACGGGTGAGACCCAAGTGCTGTCTAAGATAGGATAGAGCTTTCCAGCTTCAAGCAACTTCAGGATTTCTTTTTTAACTACATCTTTCAAGTTAGGATTCAATCTCCTTTGAGGTTTAACAGAAGTCCTTGTCTCATCCTCTAGATGGATCTTATGAGTGCTGAGGTTTGGAGAAATGCCTTGGATGTCATCTAGTGAATATCCAATGGCTCTCCTAAACATCTTTAACACTTTGACAAGAGCAAGGATCTCATCATCATTGAGGTTATCATTGACAATTACAGGATAAGTAGAGTTAGAGCCTGGGAAGACATCCCTTAGCCCTTTAGGAAGAGGTTTGAGCTCCACTTTGGGTGCCTTGAGCTCACTCCAGTCCTCCTCTAAGCTGTTATGCTCCTTGGCGCCAGCTTCATTGCTTGGAGAACCAGCTTCTTGGACTGAGAAGACCTCCTTTCTTGTGTAATCCAGCTTCTCAAATGGCTCCTCTTCTTCCAAGACCTTGTGAAAGTCTAACCTCAGCTTATAACCCAAACTTTCCTTATCCAAGTAACAATCTTCTCCATGCTCCTTTGTCAAAGCCACTTGGAGTTTATCTTCACAGCACAACTCCTCTTGAAGCTCATCATGCAGCTTTTATAAGACCTCAATCTGAAAAACTTGACCTTCAATTGTAGGCTGCTGCATGATCTGTTTGATGTCAAATTTCAGAGACATATCTTTACCCAAATGTAGCTCAATTTTCCCTTTCTTAACATCAATGACAGCTCCTGTTGTGGCTAGGAAAGGTCTCCCAAGGATGAGAGAATCCCTAGGTTCCTCATCCATATCCAAAACCACAAAATCAGTAGGAATCTCTACACTCACAATCCTAAGTGGTACATCTTCAAGCAATCCCTTGGGGAGCCTTACTGACCTGTCAGCCAGCACTAGAGATATCATGCAGTCCTTGAACTTAGTGAAGCCTAGGCGCTGTGCTACAGAATAGGGCATCAAGCTGACACTAGCTCATAGATCACACAAACATTTCTCAAAGAGAAGTGGACCTATAGAGCAGGGTAAGAAAACTTCTTGGATCACCTAGCTTGTTGGGGGTCACTCTCTTCTGTTGAATAATGGCGCTGCACTCATGTGTTAGTACCACCATCCCTTGTAAGTCCTTTGTTCTTTCAGCAACAGCATCTTTCAAAAACTTCTGATAAGGTGGGACTAAGACAAAAGCATCAAGCAGTGGCATGTTGAGCTGAATCTTCTTTATTTGCTCATCAAAGAGACCTTTGTACTTTGCAATGAGCTGCCTCTTGAACCATCCAGGAAATGATATTGTAGGTTGATATGGTGGATTAATGTATCTTGGTTCCTTGACTAACTCCTTAAGTGCTTCTCTTGGCTTCTCCTTAACCACTTCTTTGGCTTTGGTGTTCTTTGAACGCTTCTTTGACTAACACCCCCTTTTCTTGTTCCTCAATGTTCTCACTGGGTATAGAAGGAGCCACTCTTGGAGGAAGTTGCTTCTCACTTCTTAAGGTGACAGCTTTGATACACTCTTGTGCATGTGAAAAGGTAGATGGTTGAGCAATGCTTTCTAGTTTGCTGATCTGCATATTCAAAGAGCCAAGTTGACATTGCAAGCTGGAGTCAATGCCTTTTTGTATTTCAACAGCCACACTCTTCTGAATGTCAGTCATGCTCTTTTGGATTTCAACAGCCATGCTCTTCTGAAGTTCTGCAGTCTGAAGGTGATGCATTTGAAGGAACATTTCCTTAAGATCCAAAGTTTTAGAGGGTTGGGAGGTGCTGGCACCAACTGTTAGAGAAGAAGGACCAGAATGTTGGTGAATGTACGTGTCTCCATGGGACTGTTATGGATAAACATCATGGTCCTGTTTCATTGTTGGCGCCTCTTGTAGTTGAACAGCTTTGACTTGATGCTCTGTGTAGTGGTTTTGTAAAGAAACACTAGGAGGAGGTTTGGTGGTCTCATTGAGCAGAAAATCAACTTTTTCTGCAAGGCTTTCATCTCATACAAGGCTGTCTGTAGATTCTCTTCAGTGGCTTTGGAATGTTGCTCCTTGTCATCCACATAGTCCCAAATACTAAGTGCTATGTTTTCTACTAGTAGCCATCCTTCATCAATATCTTTGCCAAGAAAGTAGTCATTGCTTGCTGTATCTAGAAGGATTCTTATGATTGGGAGAACACCTCTGTATTGTGTGGATAGCAGCATCTCTTTGGTGAAGCCATGGTGAGGACAGTGGTGAGTAAAGCTTCTGAACCTTTCCCAAGTGTCCCCGAAGCTTTCATTAGACCACTGTTTGAAATTTGTGATCTTGTTCCTGAAATGTGCAGTTCTTGAGGGAGAGAAGAACTTGGTTAAGAAAGCACCTTTGCATTGATCCCAAGAAGTGATGCTTCCTTGTGCTAAAGACTTCTCCCATAATTTAGCTCTATCACCAAGAGAGAATGGAAATAATCTGAGCTTCAAACCATCATCTGAAACCCCACTAAGCTTTGTCAAAGCACATATCCTCTCAAAGTGATCCAAGTGCTCAATAGGATCGTGGTTAGGCAATCCAAAGAATTTTCTCTCTTGAACCATAGTGATCATGCTGCTTTTGATCTCATAGTGATGAGTTTCCATATGTGGAAGAATACCTTGTCTTGAAGCATAACTTGAAGGTATATCAGCAGCACCAATAGGTCTCAATGGTCTATGAACCCAAGCTCCTTGTAAACCATGAGGACCTTGCTGTCCTTGTAAGCCTTGAATCCCTTGAAGACCTTGTGGACCTTGTAAACCAAAACCAGCAGCATACTGATGTTCTTCCATGCTTTCACAGCTGATATCTGATTCTGCAAACTCCAAAATCTTTGACCTTGAACTTCTGTTGTAGTTGTAGACACTTAAGAACAAGTGTTTTGGGTACCTACAAATAAAATTCTAGACCAAAAGAGAAATCAGTAACCAAAAACGAAAATAACAAAGCTTGATCTCAAGGTCTCTACAAATCCTACTAAACAAAGTTTTCCCCTAATGGCAACGACGCCTAATTGATACATGAGTTTTGACTCTCTTGGTCAATCACCCTTTGTACTAATCATTGTAGTAAGGGTTCCATCAATCCAAAAAAGGAAGATTGAAGCAACAGGAATGCAATAGAGTTCCTAATTCAAGCAGATATAGATAGTTTAGAATGTCTAACAACCTTAAGGATCAAACAGAAATGAAACAAACACCAAACAAAGAGTGAACAGCAAGCAAATCAATTAGGATAAAGGTAAAGACACAGCAATTTTGAATTCAACTAAAAACAGAGAAAATATGGGACTTGAGATGAGATAATTGGTGCTAGGAAACTCTTAACTCAACCAGTGATGCTTACAAACTCACACAATGCTATTCCTTATGCATAGAATTCATTTATAAGACTAATTCAATCTCTTGGCACTAATCTCTTTGCTAATTACCAAATCAAGAACTAATTCTCATTAGTGAAATAATAAACAGCAAGCATTAAGACAATCTATCAATCCTATAATGCCAAATCACTCCCTAGACAGTCAATCTCTTGAGCTAGGATAAGCAATTATCTTGCAAAGCAGTTCAGGCATTTCATCAAACACTTGGTGGGCATAAAATGAGCCTAAGATCCCAATCAACTTAGCTAGAGCAAACCAGGCATTAAGCACAGCAATCAAGAAAGGAAATGGAAGAATTAACACTAAGACATCATAGATTAAACCTAAAGTTCCCTACACCTAACCCATCTAAATTCTCTAAAAAGACTACTACCTAATCGCCATCAAAACCATCAATTCAAAGATAAAAAGAAAGCTAATCATAATTAAGGAGATTAAGCAAGAAGATAAATATAAATTTATATTGAAATAAACCAAAGATTCAAGCTACAAGATCAAGGCAAAAACAAAAGAGGAAAGAACTATTGGATAAAGAGATTGTCCCCAAAAATTAGGGATTTTTCGTATTTATATGGGTCTAAGCAAAAATGGAAAAAATGCAAATAGAAGCAAGTTCTGGCTGGTCTGTATCGATCAGATTTGATCGATGAGTTTGATCGATGGTGCATCCGTTGCATTCCCATCGATCAAATCTGATCGATACACCTGATCGATGGACATTTATCGATCAGTCTTGACTGATGCACTTGGTGATGGAGCATCCGATGGTTTCCCATCGATCAAATTTGATCGATGGCCTTAATCGATAAGCTTCTGCTGACTTGTATCGATCATGCCAGATCGATAGGCTTCAGTTCTTGATTGATGGAACATCAGAAATCGCCCTCCTTAGCTCCTTTTGCTCCTTCTCAGCTTGGTTAACTTCTTGAATCATTCCCACACTTCCTCCTTGCTGCATTCGGCTTCTTAAGTACCTAAATATATCCTTGATGCATAGAAAATGCAAACTACAACCTAATTCCAACCTAAGTCTAAAAGGAGGAGAATATAGGACTAAAGGGAAGGAAAAAATGCAAAAAAGAACCAAAACATGAACTAAATGCAAGCCTAAATGATGTAAATGTATGAGATATCACACAGCAGCAGAATTCAGTTGTTGAAGCATGGAAGAGCATCCATATGCTGCTGGTTTTGGTCTACAAGGTCCACAAGGTCTTCAAGGTCCACAAGCGATCCAAGGCATACAAGCACAGCAAGGTCCACATGGTTTACAAGGAGCTTGGGGTATGAGAGATCAAAGACCCTCAAGACCTATAGGTGCTGCAGACATACCATCTAGCTATGCCTCAAGACAAGGTATCCTTCCACCTATGGAGTCTCATCATTATGAGAAAAATAGCACTTTGATTGCTATGGTACAGGAAAAGAAGTTCTCTGGCTTGCCTAATTAAGATCCTCTTGAGCATATGGACCACTTTGAGAGAGTTTGTGCTATGAAAAAGCTTAGTGGAGTTTCAGATGATAGATTCAGGCTCAGATTTTTTATTTTCTCTTGGTGATAGAGCTCAAATGTGGGAAAAGTCCTTACTACAAGTAAGCATCACTTCTTGGGAGCAATGCAAAAGAGTTTTGCTCAATAAGTTCTTATCTCCTTCTAGGACTGCTAGATTCAGGAATGAGACCTCCAACTTTAAACAATGATCAAATGAGAGTTTTGGAGACACTTGAGAAAGGTTTAGAAGCTTTACTCAGCAGTGCTCTCATCATTGCTTCACCAAAGAGATGCTTCTCTCAAACCTCTATAGAGGTGTTCTACCAAGAGTAAGAGTCCTTCTAGACACAGCT
Source organism: Thlaspi arvense (assembly GCA_911865555.2). Lineage (NCBI taxonomy): Eukaryota > Viridiplantae > Streptophyta > Magnoliopsida > Brassicales > Brassicaceae > Thlaspi > Thlaspi arvense. Next base: position 10,289,082 of record OU466862.2, on the reverse strand, counting down.
AGTAATGGTTATTTCCTTGGGGAGGATGTTGATGAAGGTTGGCTATTGGTAGAGAACATAGCACTGAGAAATTGGGATTATGTTGATGAGTTTGAACAGCATGCAAAGGCTGTTGAAGGAAAGTTGGAAACAACAAGGCAAGAGATGAAAGCATTGCAAGAAAGAGTGGATATGTTATTTGATGGAACCAAGAAACCTCTGCACTTTTTTGGTGAACATGGTCAAAACCAAGATAAGGAAGTGGACTTTATCCATAGCCAAGGTGATTATAACAAAAACCATCCCTACAGCTATAGTACATCTCACCAGCAAAACTATGGAGGCTCTCCATTTCAAAACCGTTAGGGCTCGTCATCTCAACAACATAGTGCCTATAACCAACAGCTAGGGAACATGATACCCTATACTCCTATGCCAACTGCTTTAGCGCCACCTCAACAACAACCAATCTTTCAGCCATCTCAGGAATTGGACATCAAGCAGCTTCTCCTTCAAATGCAACAAGCTCAAACTGCTGAAATCCAAAAGAGTATTAATCTTAGTTTAGCTGAAATTTACAGCAAGTTGGATTCTAACAGCAACAACTTCCAATCCCAAATAGACTCCTTGACTATGCAGCTGAGTAAACAAGGGACCAATGCCCAACCATCTTCCTCTGCATTTACTGAAGAACACATCAAAGCTGCACCAATTACCTTCAAGAAGTCCTTAGAGTATTGTTATGGTATCTCCCCTACTTCCCTAACTACTCAAGAGGAGAATATAAACTCAATTGCTGAGATTGAAAGCCTTCTATATGGTCATGAGTTTTTCCCCATAATTCCAAAGGTGGCATCATCTATCATCAATGAGGATATTGAAGTTCTAGGTGTGGGGAAGGAACTTAAAAAATCAGTAAGGGTCATAGGAGAGAAGGAGAAGGAAGCTGTCTATGTGGCTATCTCAAGAGAAGAAGAAGCTATCCCCAAGAAAGAGATAGTAGTAGAAGCTGATAAAGTGGTGATAGCTGATGAAAACCCAAGAAGTAGAAACGGTAAATAAGTGGTTCAAGAGAATCACAAGGAGGTACCCAAGGAGACAACCAAGAAACCAAGATACATTCCTCCTCCTTACATGCCTTCAATACCATTTTCTGGAAGGTTCAATAAGCAGTTAGTTGTCAAGTATAAGGGTCTCTTTGATGAGCAGATGAAGAAAATTTAAGAGGCCATTAGATTAGATGAAGCAACAAAGAAGATGTCTCCAGCCTTTATACCTCTTAAGCAACAGTATCTTGCAATGTTGAAAGAAAAGAAGGTTGAGGAAGATATGACTGCTAAGGAAGAGGTTCCCACTAAGGATGAAGAAACCCATGTTACCAAGCTTAAAGATCCTGGTTGTTTTACACTACCATGTGAATTGGGAGCACTCTCTTTCAAGAGTTGCTTATGTGATATTGGGTCCAGCATCAACCTATTTCCACTTTCCACTGCTAAAAGCTTAGGCCACATTAGCTTCAAGGAAAGTACTGTCTCTCTCACCCTAACTGATGGGTCAAAAAAGCAACCAGTTGGGTCTCTAGAGGATGTTCCATTGATGATTGATAAGGTGAAGGTACCAACTGATTTCCTGATGCTAGATATAAAGAGAGATGTGCTGACTCCAATCATTTTGGGAAAACCATTTCTGGCATCTGCTGGAGTTGTTTTTGATGTTAAGAAGGGCATCATTGAGTTGAGGTTGAAGGAAGACAAGGTGTTGAGGTTTGACATCAAGAGAACCAAGAATGGAGTTAAGGGACAAACTTACTCCATAAATACTGAGGAATAGAGTTTTGCAGCTGAGAATTGGCCTCCCTACAAGTCACCAACAACCACATTCACAGGCCATTCAGGAAAGGATCCACAAAGGAGTTCTCTAACTCCCTCTCAACCCAACTAAGGAGTATGAAATGTCAAGCTTAGTGACTCTAAACAAGCCCTCTTGGGAGGTATTCCCATGTTATTCCTGTATATATTATTGCTTTCTGAGTTTATGTTTGTGCTTTTCTTTTGATCCTAGAAGCAAGTGTGGCTCAATGAAGATGTTTAGATGGATTGGGGCACAAGTAGACATGTTTTTGGCAGATGTCGAGCAGGATGTCAAGCTTTCCAAGCTCGACATCGCTGATGTCGACCATGGATGTGGGACTGTGGAGCTCCACATCAGTGGTGCCCAGACATGTCGGGCACCGTGTCGAGCTGACTAAGCTCGACATGGGAAGGAAATGTCTCAAGCCAAAGATGTCGACCACTGATGTCGTGCGGCATCTTCGGCCCGAGAGGATTCTTAGATGTGTCGACCACTGTTGTCGTGCGACATGCACATTCAGAAGAAAGACCGAGGGATGTCGTGCGACATCAATGGCCCAAGAAACCAGCAGAGGAATGTCGACCAAAGATGTCGACCAACCCAGATCGATATCACTACCTTGTCTCCCAAAAGCTCTTCCAAGGTAACTCTCTTCACTCCTTTCTTTATGAATCCTTTTGCACTAGGTTTTGGTATATCTTGTTTCGTTCCTTCATGCTTCTATTACACAAGGGACTGTGTAATTCAAGTGTGGGGGAGGGCATTGCATTTGACATTGTGTTTTGTTTTCTTATTTTTCCTTTTTGCATACCCGAGTCTCATGCATTCGTGCATTCATCTATGTGCATAGAAAATCCATAAAATATTCAAATTTTTGGAATCAAAAAGAATCACATAGGTACATTTACATAATTAAGATTTAGTCTAGATGCATTTCATGTAGCTTTGCACACATTATCATAAGGAGTAGATGAAAAACACTTGTCAAGATGTTTATGTTTGAATTATTTTCAATGCCTTGATTATCTGTTGTTTGATTGCATTGTAGTGAGTTTGAAGTTAAGGCTGCACCATATCTTGACTACTTGCATTGATATTCTTGTCTTATGCTGAAGCTGCTGTGATTTGATTCCAACTCTCTCTTATTAGAACCATAATCCTGATTTTGAATTATCTTGTTTGTGCATTGAAAGTGATTACATGGCTACTCATATACATACTTGGATTATCTTCTTCACTTCTTACCACTCTTTTTAATCCAAGTAGCTGATCCTCATCATTAAGGAGCAGTTATCCACACCTTAAATCAATTCGTCCTTCTAAGCCCAAACACTATTGTGAGAGTTGTGAGGCCTTGCATTGCATATTTTCAATTTTATATTGGTAAAAAGTGTTAGGAATAAAGCTGGCAAGGAGAGGGTCTCTTATATATACCAGCTTGCGTTTTGAGCTAGGTACTAGGTTAGGAGATTTGAATAGGGTAGTATAAGTGGTTTGAGCTTTAATTGTTTATATTATTTGAGAAGGTAGTATGGGGAAAATAAGTTTATTTTGTGGTTAAGTAATTAAGGAAGAAAGCTAGAAGTGTTAAAGAAGAAATCCAACAACAACAAAGCTTACAAAGGTCATCCAAAAGGAGAAATCAGACTAAGCAATCCACCAAAGGTGATGAAAATGGTGCCTACACATCAAAGGAGATCAAGTTTCAAAATGAAATCAACCACATAAGCAAAGAAGAAGAAGTTTCCCCACATGAGAAGAAGGAAGAGATCACAAGTGCTTTGGAAAAGGGTATATTTAGGAGTTTTACTTGGGGTTTTGAAGTTATTAGGTTCATTTTTGGATAAAAGGGGTAGAAGAGAGCTTTTACTTGCATGCATAAGTATGTTTTTACCTTTAGCATTTTGCCTAAGATAGAATCATTTCATTGAGTGATCCCTTGAATTTTTGAACCCTTATTGCATGAGATCATTTTCATCTCATAACCATGTCCCTTAAACCAAATGTTTTCACTTGATTTGCAAAAATTGATCCATTGGTTACCTTTCATGAATGTTAAAGAGTTGGTTGATTTGAATGCTTGTGTAGGCTAAGCTTGAGTTCATTGTTTGTTATGATAAGTATGGCCAAAACTTTTAAATTATAACAATCTCTATGCATCTTAGAACCTATAACTTGGGCACTGAATCAATTTTTCCATTGACATCTTTAGTTTTGAGATCCCACTTTTAATCCTCATCTCCCATTTGTCTTAGTTTGTTTGCTTGAGGACAAGCAAAAAGCAAGTGTGGGGGTGTTGATATCTCTCATAATTGTATCATATAAGCTTGCATTTAGTTCATGTTTTAGTCTTCTCTTGCATGTTTTCCTTTGCTTTTGTCCCATTTTCCATTGGTTTTAGACTTAGGTTGCATTTAGATTGTACTTTTCATTTTATTTGCATAAAGAATGTTATTAGGTACCTAAGGAACCATTGGAGACAAGGAGGAAGCATGGGAATGATCTAGGAAGTTGTCCCAGTCAAGAAGGATCAAAAGGAGCCAAAGGAATACAATTCGGAGTCAATGTCGAGCTCTAATGTCGGGCCTCCAGCTCGACATCCAGATGTCAAGCAGCAACGGCGTGCGACATCTTCCACCCGAGAAGGAAAGAGTTTACATCGAGCATTGATGTAGAGCAAGGCAGCACGACAGCAGGTCACAGGACACCCATGTCGTGCATGCATGTCGCACGACATCTTTGTCCAGGAGCAACCAAAAATCGTGTCGAGCTCCAATGTCGCCCAAGCCAGCAAGACATCAGGCACCCGAGGAAGCAATGTCGTGCATCCACGGTGAGCAACCCAGCTCGACATCCTCCCATCCAAGTCCATTTATTTATAAGTTTGCCACTGTGCTTATGATCCTATAAATACTTAAAATCCCTAATATTTGGGAACATCCTATTATCCAGCAGTTCTTTCCTCTTTTGTTCTTTATCACATTTTGTAATTTTGAATCTTTGCTTGGTTTTTAAATATGTTTGCATTTGTCTTCTTATTTTGCCTTCCTAATCATGATTAGCTATCTTTTCTTTGTGGATTTGATGGTTTTTACCATGATTAATGAGTAGTTGATTTAGAGATTTGAGATGGGTTAGATTTAGGGAATTTGATGCTTGATCCAAGGTAGCTTAAAGTTAATTCTTCCATTTTCTTTCTTATTTGCTATGTTTAATGCCTAATTAGTCCTAGATAAGTTGATTAGGATCTTAGGCTAAATTTATGCCCACCAAGTGTTTATTGAAATGCTTGAATTGCAAAGTAAGAGAATTGCTTATCCTAGCTTAAGAGATTGACTGTCTAGGGAGTAGTTTGGCAATATAGCATTGAATGCTTGTCCTAGTGCTTGCTGTTTATCATTTCGCTGATGAAAATTAGTTCTTGACTTGATGATTAGCAAAGATAATAGTGCCAAGAGATTGGATTAGTTATATAAATGAATCCTATAATAAGGAATAGCATTGTGTGAGTTTGTAAGCATTATGGATTGAGCAGAGAGTTCGCTAATACCAATTATCCCATCTTAAGTCCTCTCTTTTCTTTGTTCTTTGCCAATTTCGAAATTACCTCAGTTATTTGTCTTGTCGTGCTTAGCTTTGATCTTTTGCTTGTTGCTTGTCCTTGTTAAGTGTTTGTTTCAAGTTTGCTTTGATCCTTTAGGTTGTTAGACATTTAAATCTTCTTATTTGTCTTGAATTAGGAACTCTACTGTATTCTTACTGTTTCAAATATCTCCTTATAGATTGACTAAACTCAATGCTACAATGACTAGTGTAAGCTTGCGGATTGATATAGCATAAAAGCTTATATCAGACATTAGCCACATTCACGCATTCACCTTAGACATGCTTAGAAACAGATTAGTCGGAAGAAAACTCGGTGAAACTCGATCAGAACGAAGATAGTCGACTCAGGATTCCTCGGCTTTCGCTCTGACTGAAACTCCCTATCCTCGGCTATCTCTCGATCCGTTCACTTTTCCTCGGACCAAACTCTGTTTTCCCTCATAAACACCACAAAATACATTGATTATTCCGATGTTACCCGACATAAACTCGGCACTAACCAAATATCTGATTGCTTACCAGTTTATCTCGGTGATAGTCGGATCCATACGGCTATGGCTCGTTCTCCCTCGACTAACTTTCGGGATACTCAGAACTTTAGGATTTTCTTTGACTATTTTCTCTCTCTCGCTCTATATCTTTCAAATAATACGGCTCTCCCGAGAAAAATCTCAAAAACACCTTTTATACTCGCAAAACTTTAAGTAACTCGGTTATAGCCGATGTTTCCTGGTTCCAGTAGGATTTATCCCAGTTAGTTTTAATTTTTCTCGGTCATAGCCTGTACCGGCTCGACCATCCGTGCGATAATCTACTTTTTAACCGAACAAACTCAAGGCCCACCGCCCAGCCCATTTTTCTTTGGTTGTTTTCTTTTTTCCCTCAGATAAAACCAAACCGTCTAGGCGATTTCCCAAAAGCCTCGGACTAAACCATTTTCTCTCGGATATGGTCCATCTGGCTATCCTTTGACTATTTCCCAGTTATCATCCAAATATATTCTGAATCTCCCATCTATACGGATTTCCCACTTGACTAAATTCAGTAATCCCTCGGACAACGTTTTGTCCGGTCTTGATCATTTCAGTTTTCTCAGATATGGATGCTACAGTGCTCATATGCCCGAAAGAAGACGTGGATGCCCACTAATAGAGACGGTCGGAGCGTTACAAGTTTATCCTACTTATAAAAAAGCATGTATTGCATTTGGTTTAATTCTTGAATTATAACGTTCAAGATTGGCAACATTTACGTGGTGTCAATTATGAATTGTTCTTCAATATATTAAAAATTGGAGTGTCAATTATGAATTGTTCTTTAATATCTTAAAAATTGGGTTAGCTTTATGGACACGTACACACTGTGTTTATTTGTTTTAATATAATAATAAGTGGTTCGCCTGTACACATGTGCGGATACAGTTTTTTCGATAGACATATTTAGTTATAATATTTAAACGTTGATTAGATTTTTCATATATTCTCCAAACATTATATTTGTATACATATGCAGTTTTGGTGTTTAACAATAATCACACAAATGTTATATAAGTAGTAACAAAAATTACAAAGAATTTAACAAATATATATATATAATGTTTTACTTTACGCCATGAAAATAAATATAGTTCATTTGATAATCTAATACTAATTTCCCTTTTTTAATAAAAATTTTAATAATTATTTGTTACATAACTAGTGAAATAATATTTTATAAAATTCTCCGGCAGCTCTCCGCTGACCTCTTCGTTCATTATTGAGGAATTAATTTGATGAAGTAAATAAAATTTCTTATAGTTGGCTTGCATTCATGTGTTCATTATAAAATTTGACATGCACGTGCATTCATTATAAAATTTGCTTCTGAAGAATTTTAAATGACTTCATAGAAACAAAGCACAAGAGTTTTACGTAAAACCAAAACTATAAATTTATTTCTATTTTTTCTTCTACTTCTAACAATAAATGTATTATAATCTTGTGTATTTATGTTATAATATTACAATATATTTATTTTTAATTTAATCAATCAATTTGTTTATTTTAGGAAATTTGTCATTTCGCGTGTCCAGATCGTTAATGAAACATATAAACTTCTCTTTTTCTTTTAACAAATCAACTTTTACAATTTAAGTTTCTTCTCAAATAATAGTGTCCTTTGGAACTTGCTCGTTTAGTTTTTGACTTGCCCAAATTTGAGAAATATCTTTGGGGCAGAGAGGCTTTCAAGCAGCTGATTGAATCTGTGAAGCGTATAGATTTGAATGCTAAGTCATACGCACACTACAAGAAAACTGTTAATTAATGACTGCAAAATTAGTCGCTTATTAGTCGCAAATATGACATTTACGACTATTTTGCGACTAATCAGAGAAGTCACCAATCCTTAGTCGCAAAATCCAACAGTCGCATATTAGTCGTAAATTTGCGACTATCTTACGACTAATAAGCGATTTCAGTTTGTTGTCACTAGTTAGTCGGAAAATAGTAGCAAAAGATAGTGACCACTTACCGACAATATTGCGACTAATTTGTTTTTAAAAGTGCGACTAAAACGCGACTATTTAGCGCTAAAAGATAGTGACCACTTACCGACGATGTTACGACTAATTTGTTTTTTAAAGTGCGACTAAAACGCGACTATTTAGCGACTAAGTTAACGACTTTATTACGACAATTTAGCGACTAAACATAGTATGAATATAAAAAATGGTAATTTTTTAGCGACTATTATACCACAATTTTACAACTTTTTAGTAACTAATATATGACGAAATAGTGACTTATTTGTTTATTAAATTTTGTATTTGGTAATTCTTTTGGTACTCAAATCTACAAAATTAGTAATTGTTTTGGTACTCAAATCTACTAATTTAGAATAACTAATATACAAAATGCAAAATAATTTATATATAAACCATTTTCTACAAACAAAACTCCAACAATGGAGTTATGAAAACATTAAGTCTACAGATCAAAACTCCAACAGTGGAGTTACCAAAACATTAAGTCAGTACAATACAAAGGTAGTCATAAGTACAAAAGCAGTGGATTAAGAAAGAACGAGAGAGGGAGCTGTGTTTTGGGTCGAACCTGCACATGATGGAGCGGGTTGAGAAGCCATAAAGTCTACAAACTCAGGATTAGTCTCACGGAGGAACTGCTCCACCAATGACAAGCGCTTGATCTCTTTTTGTTGCTCAGCCAATTGTCGGGAACTCTCTGCTTCACACTGTGTATTATAAGCAGCTTGGTCTTCTATCTGACGTTTAGCTTCTTCTAGTTGTTGTTCGAACGTCACAAAACATGAAGACCTTTCCTTACGCTTGACATTAACATGAGAATTATTGAGGCTTCCAAAGCCATAAGGACGTCCTCTTTCATCCCTGAAAGTGGACTGCCAAAAAAAAAAAGTTATAATGTAGAGTGTGTAAGATAAATAACAGACTGAAAAATCAAACCAGTTAGTGAAGAATGTATATTACCAACAGAAATAGCTCGTTGTACTCGTCTATGGAGAGATGGCGACGTTGAGGATCACTATTCAAAGTTTCTGAATTATTTGCCTCCAGCTCGGACAACATAGCTTTGACGTTGTTCTCATAAATTTCAGCGATGTTCTTCGCCTTTGCATCAACAAATGTTCCGTCCGGTCTTGTATGGGTCTTGATAAAAACCTCACCAATACTCACAGGTCTTCCTAACTGCTCCTCCTGAAATGTTACATATAAGGAAAAGATTTTAAATTAGCAGTGGTTAAAGATATAGAAATTGTAAGATATGTAAATGTAACTTACCATTTCCTGTTGGATTTGTGTATACGACATCTGCCCAGATAAATGTTTGTGAGGACCAAGACCTTTGCGATCAGACAAACGAGCAGTAGAATAGGTTTTGCTCCTTTTTTTTGCTAATTCTATGTCCCACTCGGTGCACATCACTGTCCAGAGTGGGGGCTCAATCCAAGTTGGTCATTTACGGCTTCTGCGCACAGTGCTAACCATGCCCTTCATCCGGCGTTTACATATCTTCATGAACTCCATTTGAATTGTCCCTGAGATTAGGGGATCCCACGTGTGGGTTTTCTACATTTCGAAGACATTAGATTCATTAGTGAAAACAATAGAAGCAAACACATATATAGGAAATTTAGAGGAGATAAACATTTACCGCGAATTCAACAAAGTATCTTTCTTGTCTATCCCGAGGCACAACTGTCCAACTATAATAGGGACCATCAAATTTGTTTGTAAAGACTTTAGTAATCTCTCGGACCAAGGACCCTTTGTCACGATCAAACCTTTAAACAAAGAAACAATATGTAAAAGTAAGCAAATAAGTGAATAAAAAAAACCAACTAACAAGATTATATCTTCAACTAAGCAAATAAGTAAGCACGTTCAGCATTACACATTTTTATCAAATCTTCAACTATATCTTCGATGCCAAAAATTTAGACAACCAAAAACAAAAATATTAACAATTTAGCTTTAATCTTAACCAACCGTTTGATGAGCTTTTTAATATACTACTGACCTCGTGATATTGCAACTACAAGAACCACATTATTTGTTTCACTAACAACAGACCATTTTGAAAGTTGAAATAACAGAAAAAAAAAAGAGAAACCACACATTACTGAGAACAAACAAAGCCAAGTACTAAGATAACTATATCTATCTAAACAACGATGCTTAGCCTACAAAACAAATCAAATAGTTTTAACACTTAAACTACAAAAGCATATGCAGAGAAGTGAAGAAAATTTTGAGAAGCAATAAAACTCAGACAATCATCAAATCACAGATTAATAATCTTTAACTCAGAGTCGATTGCATAAAAACATTAAGATTCATCTATATCTTCGATGCCAAAAATTTAGACAACCAAAAACAAAAATACAGAACACTTTAGCTTTAATCTTAACCAACCGTTTGATGAGCTTTATAATATACTACTGACCTCGTGATATTGCAACTACAAGAACCACATTATTTGTTTCACTAACAACAGACCATTTTGAAAGTTGAAATAACAGAAAAAAAAAAAAAAGAAACCACACATTACTGAGAACAAACAAAGCCAAGTACTAAGATTACTATATCTATCTAAACAACGATGCTTAGCCTATAAAACAAATCAAATAGTTTTCACACTTAAACTACAGGACATACGCAGATAAGCTAAGAAGAGAATAACAAAAGCATACGCAGAGAAGTGAAAAAAATTTTGAGAAGCAATAAAACTCAGACACAATCATCAATCACAGATTTATAATCTATGACACAGAGTCGATTGCATAAAAACATTAAGACTCAAACTTATTAAGAGAAGAAAAGGGTGAAGAGTCATACCAAGTTGTGTTTGGCTTCAGTTCGGGAGATAGCACAGTGGTAAACTTTTCACGGCCTGGCACGAGAAGGATGGCATTCAACAGACGCTGTAGGTCTTCCTGGAGAACCAGCTCAGGTGGCGGTACTTCATCGTCGTCTTCGCCATGGAAGTTGTGAGCTGCCGAAGATTGATTACTCTGAGCTTGAGAGTGATGATGTGTAGACGCTGGAGAGGGCTGAACTGGAGGCGAAGGAGTGTTCTGATTTTGAAGCGATGAGGAGGAGTTCCCGATTTCAGGTTGTTGTGATGGAGAATCATGGAAAAGCTGTTGGGGCGGAGGAAAGTCTCGGAAATGTGGTTGAGGTGAGTAGATGGGGACTTGAGGTTGGGGCATCTCGGTAACCGGAGGTTGGGATGATGGGGTGAAGTTATATTGGCTTGGTAGAGGGGTGGGAGTTCTCGACGGCGTGGATCCTCCTGGTCTCTGAGATATATTGGGAGCGGCTAGTCTCGAAACACTGCCTCGTCCACTCTTAACTCGTCCTCGGTTCGACATCGGTGAAACCGTATGAGTTTCGAAAATAGGAGAGAAAGAGAGATTCGAGATTTTAACAACAAGAGAGAATGAGAGATTCGAGATTCGGGGTTAGGGAGAAGAGAAGAAAAGTGACGGGGTTTGAGATTCACAATCACAGAATTTGGGAATTAGGGTTGTTAATCGGCAAAAGGAAGAAGAAAGAGATGAAGAACAATGGAAAGAAGAGAAGAAGAATGACGGGTTAGTGTATTTAGGGATTTGGTTTTGAGAATTTTGGTTTAGGCACAAAATTTGGGTTTTGGTTTTGGTTTTGGTTTTAGGGGGAAACCAAATTTGATTAGGGAAATTTTATTTTGGTTTTGGTTTTAGGGGGAAACCAAATTTTGATCAAATTTAGGTTTGGGAAAATCTTATTTTGGTTTTAAATTTTGATTTTGGTTTAGGAAAATAGTTTTCAGATGAAATTTGATAATTAATTTTGAAAAACTTGTTATTAATATATATAGAAGTATGATCAAATTTGGGTTTGAGAAAATCTTATTTTGGTTGTAAAATTTGATTTTGGTTTAGAAAAATAGTTTTCAGATGAAATTTGATATTTAATTTTCAAAAACTTGTTATTAATATATATAGAAGTATGATCAAATTTGGGTTTGGGAAAATCTTATTTTGGTTTTATAATTTGATTTTGGTTTAGGAAAATAGTTTTCAGATGAAATTTGATATTTAATTTTCAAAACCTTGTTATTAATATATATAGAACTATAAATAGATTTGCTAAAATTTTAGTTTTGTTTAAGTTTTGGTTTTAATATAGTTGAATAATTTTGATTTTTGTTTTAAATTTTGGTGTTGGTTTCCAAACACTTAATAAAATTCTTGATTTTTGTTTAGAATAAAATATTAGATCTTAATATTTCACAAAATTAAAACATTTATTATACAAAGTGATAGCAAAATTAGTAAATTTCATCTTCACTATCATCATCATCAGAGGATGATTCATTACATTGAAATTCATCTTCATCTTCTGCATCTCCAACATCGTAATCGAGATCAATTGGGTTTACCTCTTGTACCAAATTTCCGACTTCAAATTGTCAATTGTAGTCAAAAGTACAGCATCATCATTTTCTTGTTGCAAAACAATCGGTTCCTTATTTTTGTATTCTCCTGAAATATTTTCCCTCGGATTCACCTTTACAACATTGAGCCACGACTGCTTTGGTTTCTTTGTATATGGGTATGGGATGTAACAAACTTGATCAGCTTGAGAAGCTGTGCAATATCAATATATAGAAATATAAATAAATAAATATATATATATATATATGATATTGACATTTATGTATACGTACCTAGAATAAATGGTTCGTATTTATTGTATCTTCTTGATGAACGAACGTCAATTCCACCATTGCTCCTCCGAGTGCCTCTACCAATAACAAGATCATACCATGTACACTTAAAAAGTGTGATTTTCAAACCGACTAACCCCTCATATTCAAGTTGTATGATATCAGTTAAGGTCCCGTAGAAATCAGCTTCATCGGATGCATTAGTATAATTCTCTCCTTTAACACATACGCCATAGTTACATGTCTTTCGTCCCTCGCCGTGATTTTGCATATGAAACAAATACCCTCTTGTGAAATAGATAGGCCAGGTTTTGGCCTTGTTCACGGGTCCATGCACTATCTCTTGAACCCAAGCAGGAAAAGAATTTGTGGCGTTCCAGTAATGGACCTGCATATAGCTATACATTATCAATATATAGAAGTATAAATACATACAAATATATAATATATACATGGATGTGAATATTATTTAGACATACATAATCTTTCACCCATGCACTATATTCGTCAGCTCTTTTCGCGAAGAGTTCTTTTTCGGAGAGTTCAGGATATTTTACAGAAATATAAGCTTCGAACATATTGTATAAGACCAACACGTATGAAAAATCATCATAGTGGATTATAGTAAAATGTAAGTGAAAACATGCCAAATTATACCTCTCAAATAGCTGAAAATAATCACAATTTCGCAAAACATATGCATGTGCGCATCGATGGTCGTTCTCTGAAAGCCATATTTCATGCATTTCCCCACTTGGTCGACCTATGTGAGTAAATATATCAGGTACTCCAGGGACATGATATACGGGAACTTCACCTTCGTCAAATCTTGTTAGCCTAACCAAATGAGTGAAAAGTCATTCACATTAGAATATATACCATGTGTCTTGAAATTTGATTAATTTAAACATTTACCTTGATTTCGTTTGTATATGTGCGGCAAAGTAGTGCTCTGAGAAATAAGCTACCTCATCATTGATATATGATTCAACAATCGATCCTGCCGCATATCTTTTGTTCTTTGCTTTCCCTTTCAATTTCTTGAAAAACCTTTCAAAAGGATACATCCACCTATATTGCACAGGGCCTCCTAGTTCAGCTTCGTAGGAGAGATGTATAGGCAGGTGCTCCATCACGTCAAAGAATGATGGTGGAAAGATCTTTTCCAAATTGCATATGATTAAAACTATATTCTGTTTCAGAAGTTGGACGTGACTTTTTTGCAAAGTTCTCGAACATATGTCACGGAAAAATCCTCCAACTCCTACATAATATATTCAAACAGCAAGTTAATGGTTGTTTTAATATGATATGAGGTATATTTAAATGTTGCATCTTTCATAGAGCTATAAGTAATTGGTACTTTATAATGCAAGGTGGACGTTTCGGTCTAGGAGTTCTGCAAAGATAAATGGTAGTAGACGCTCCATAAAAATATGGCAATCATGGCTCTTCATGCCTGAAAACTTTTCGTTAACCATATCAGCACAACTAGATAAGTCTGACGCATAACCATCTGGGAATTTAACCGCATGTCTCACACATTCTAATAAACTTGTTCTGGCTTCTTCTGTCAATGTGAATGCGGGGAAAGGAGCTTTACCATCACTATTAATATGTAAGTCTGGTCGAGAACAGAATCGTTCTATATCCCTTCTTGACATGATGGTGTCTTTTGATTTACCTTTCACACTCATAAGAGTATTCATGATGTTGTCAAAAAAATTCTTCTCTATATGCATCACATCAAGATTATGTCGGAGATTGAGGTCATTCCAGTACGGCAGCTCCCAGAATATGCTTTCCTTATGCCAGTTATGCCAATTCCCATAGCCTGCTTTTTTCTTTTCATGACCATTTCCACCACAGTTTTTTGTTTTTGGTGGATTAACACCATCTAACCGCTCGTAGTAAACTTGCTCACCTGTCAAAGACTGAGGTGGAACCTTATTCAAAGCGTGTTTTCCTTTCAAGAAGTCCTTTTTATTCTTCCTCAGTGGATGTTCTTGGGGAAGAAATCTTCGATGACAATCAAACCAACACGTCTTCCTTCCATTAGGGAGATAAAATGACTATGTATCTTCCATGCAAATTGGACAAGACAATTTACCATGAATCGTCCATCCTGATAACATGCCATAAGCCGGAAAGTCGCTTATCGTCCACATAAGCACTGCTTTCAGGTTAAAATTTTGATTCAAGGATACATCGTATGCATCAACTCCAGTAGACCACAATTCTTTTAACTCGTCAATAAGAGGTCGGAGGAAGATATCTAGGCTAGCTCGCGGATGATTTGGCCCAAAATTCAGAATTGTTAGAAACAAATACTCTGTATTCATGCACATACCAGGGGGTAAATTATATGGAGTCAAGATCACAGGCCACAATGAATGATTACGAGACATGCCAAAAGGATTGAATCCATCTGTACATAATCCAAGATAAACATTATGGGGTTCTTCAGCAAACTGAAGATGTAGGTCTTGAAAATATTTCCACTCTGCTGCATCACGGATGACACATTTCTCCCTCCTTTGCTTTGTGCTCAGCATGACATCTCATTGCCCCTGCGGTCTTCTCGCTCTGATACATTCTTTTTAATCTATCAGTAATTGGTAGATACCACATACGACTAAATGGAACTTTGGTTCTCCGTCGTCTGTTGTTCGGCTTCCATCATGGTGCATCACAGAACTGACATGTATCCCACTTTTCATCCTCTTTCCAGAAGATCATACAATTATTAATACAAACATCAATTGTATAATATGGTAGGTCTAAATTGCACATCAATTTTTCTGTCTCGTAATGTGAACCAGTTGACTGGTTTCCGTCTGGTAAATACTCTGTCAATATATCGCAAATTGAATCCACGCACTTTTCACTCATGTTATAATCTGTCTTATTTTGCATGACTCGAGCAGCTAAGGATAACTGCGAATGACCTTCGTGACAACCATCGTATAATGGATTTTTTGCTCTTTCTAACAAGTCGTAGAATTTTTGGGAATGGTTATGTATCGATTCTTCTACATTTTGATAATTATCATACTGATGATAGTTATCAAAACGCTCGGTATCACGAAATGCATCATTCACCATATCTACATATCTATCTTCTACTACATTACCTACTTCTTCATTCCAACTTATTTGGGTTGTATTAACATAACTCGTTCCTAAATCCATATTGATTTCTTCTCCATGCTTATACCAAACATAATAATCTGGCATAAATCATCTACTATACAGATGATTCCAAATTGTTTTCCAGAAGATAAATTTGTCCCTATTGCTCCGCGCTAGAGGCTGGTTATTTGCAAATGCCATAAATTGATCGACCCCTGCTGTAAACTCTGCCAAAAAGTTTTCCGTCTCTTCATCTATCCTCTTATACATCCACTCCCGACCATTACTATAATTATAATTGCCCGACATTATATGAAAAAAAAAGATAAAACTTTATCAGTCGTTTTTTTTTTTGGCAAATTACTCACAGAAAAAGTTACTCTATCTTATTTTTTTCTTTTGTTTTTTTTTTTATCAAACATTCTCTTTTTTTCTTAATCTTTTTTTTCTACTAAAACTCGTTTTCCTAGTTTTTTTTTTATCAGACACTTTCTTTGAGATTATATGTAATGAAAACGGTGGATGGGAGATATATATAGAAATATTTACGACTACAAAGCGACTATCCACCACATAACGCAGAAAACGTGTTTTACCGGTTTTAATGTCGGCAAAGGTTACGACTATTTTGTGACTATATTGCGACCACATACAGAATTAGTCACAAATTAGTCGCAAACTCTGCCGACTACATGGTTGCGACTATATTGCAACTAATATTTAGCGACCATATCCGTTAGTCACAAATTAGTCGCAAACTCTGCCGACATACCATGTAGTCGTAAAATAGTGGCAAATTTAAGACTATTTTGCGACTAAAATTTAGCAACTACAGTTTAGTCGCAACTTAGTCGTAAATATATGACTATATTACGACAACATTTCCTAATCTCTAATTAGCGACTATGTTGCGACTATATGGGTATAGTCGCAATATTTGTTGCTAAATAGTCGTGAAGTAGTCGTGTATTTTTGCGACTACCGTCGTAGTCGCACTCCGTAGTCGCAAATTGCCTGTTTTCTTGTAGTGGCAATAGATGGATTCGTACAAACCCTCCAAGTATGGGCTTACAATGTCGTTTCCAGTTTTGGAGCAAAGATTGGTCGTCCATCAAAAGTTCACGGGCCTCCTGTACTGAAATTTAAAGGTTTAAAAGGAATAAACAACATCAATAATTATGCCGTTCTCAGTTGCTGATGAGGTATGTGTATTGTTAATTGTGTTTTACGTTGATACTGATTCAATTTATTTGGCCTTGAGAAATATTAATATTATATTTGTTTTAATTTTTTTGAAGAGTGGTGTCATCAACCATGTGGCACCTGTTGTTTGGATTGTTAAAATTGTGGATAAGAAAATTAACGCTCTTCTGCAAATTGTATGTTAAAAAGGAGGTTTAGGAGTTGTCACTTGGGTGGAGGCTGTGGAGCATGGATCAAACATCATCCAAACAAAAAAGAATGAAGCAGAAGATGTAGTACCACTTTTTCTTCATCTTCACCATCTCTTTTAATAGTACCACTTTTTTCTGGTTCTTCACCATCACTTTCAATAGTACCATTATCTTCTTCATATTCATTAGCTCCAATAAGTATGCCTACCATTTCATAAAACTTATAATTATAATCATTCGACAGACTTAACTCCAATCGGACTTATAATTTGTGTGCAGACTTAACTAATCTGGTAGACTTATAATTTGTCGGTAGACAACATAATTCAATCTCCCAGACTTCTACTTTGTCTACAGACATTTGGCAGATCTTCGTGAAGTATACAAGTTTTATGCAGACTTCAATATCTAATCAAACAGGCTAAAAATTAGTTTACAAAAATTTAGCAGACTTGAAAATCTTATCTAGCAGACTTTATGCAAATCTACATAAGAGTTCATATCTGCAAAAACAAACGCAGACTTTAAGAAAGTCTACACAATATCTGCAAACTGATTATAAAGTCTGCTGGATTGATTTTTGATGTCCGTTGAAAACATGTAGACTTCACGTAAGTTTACTTACTGTTTATAGACTTATATTCAATCTGCATGATCAGACTTTATAGTCTACTAAAAACTAGTAGACTTTACATACTAAATGTTCGCAGATTAAATATAAGTTTGCCGAATCGACTATTAAAGTCTACCAAATTCTTGTAAACATCATGCAAGCCTAGCTAGTGTCTGCAAGTTTATATTCAATCTACCGGATTGAACTTTACAGTCTACCAAAAACTAGTAGACTTTACAAAAATCTACAAAATATCCGCAGATTAAATACAAATCTGCCGAATCGGCTGTTGATGTCTACAAAATTCTTATAAATATCATGCAAGCCTAGCTAATGTCTGCAGGTTTATATTCAATCTATCTGTTAGAGGGGAAATGAGCACATTTCCTAAAAAGCTTTCTCTAGCAATAACCTAAGCCCATCAAGATAAGAAAAATCACACTGACTTGTGGATTAAAGAAGATTCTTTAAAGATAATGGAAAACTTCCGAAGAATAAAGAAAAGAAAAACTTTTCCTAAACGGAAAAAGGAGAAATATTCCTAAATCAAAAAGGAAAACGAGGTCAAAGGAACCGATCTTGCCTTCTTATAAATAGAGAGCTCCTCATAAGTTGAAGATCATCAAAAAATGGGATGAAAACTGGACCTAAAGCAACCACAAAAAAATCTGCGACCTAGAGAGAAAGCCTAATTCTCTCCAGATTTCTTCTGTCTAAACAATTCGCAAACAAACTATGAATGGCTTGATCCCTTTGTAAGAGTACGTATGCAGCCTTTCTCAAAGGTCCAGCTATAACTTGATAAAAAACTTCAAGTAGTTTATCTTTTCGATGACCTAATCTTCGAGTTCCAATTTGATATTCTCTAAAACCCACAACCGAAAATCAAAATCTTAGTGGTGATTTTCTGGTTCAACAATTGGCGCCGTCTGTGGGAACTAGAGAATCATCAAATTTGGAAGATCGGAAGTCCAACGATGATAACAATTCATGTCATGATCGGCAAAACCCTAATTACTACTTTCGTAGTATTAGGTCACATAAATCATAACCCACTTGGTATCAACTCTCAAAACGAGACTCCATCCCGGCAACGATGATGACGCGACTATTATATTCCTACCTCCCTCACAAAAATCACTAGTTAAGATTAGTATTATTTATCTGATCTATTTACTTTCATTACAAAACCTTAGCTTTAATATTTTAATATGATTCGGTTAATCGTATACGGAATTGAATAATGCTTCGGCTATCAATTATATATCTTCCATGCTATGCGGAATTGAATAATGCTTCAGCTATCAACTATATATCTTCCATGCTATACGCACAACTTTTAAAGTTTGATCTAAGGCAGAAGATCAGGTGTATTATTATCACCTCGGGACTGATATCGAAAATTCGAACTCCTATCAAGACTCATAATGAAGATCCGGCGACACAAAAAAAAAGGAGAAGACGAGCTATGAAGCTCTATAAAAAAAAATAACAAAAAAGGGTGGGATTGGTGACGAGCTCATCAAACGAGCTCCCACTCATTCAAGCCAAACTTTCTATCAATGGTTTCCAAAATATGATCAAGACTACAATGACGATAAGAAGTGCTACAAGTTTCCACCTCATTATTACAGCTCGGCAACAACTCCGCACCATCAGAAACAAGCCAACACAAAACTCTTATCCTCGGACAAAACGTGCCAGAGAAGCTACGTGAAGAACCAGATCAAAATACGCCTAAGCCAAAAAAAATCCAGAAGTGAAGACCGCACCAGCTAAAAAAAAAAAGGAGGGAGGCTAGTACTACCAAGCTAGCTCACGCTCAATCTCTCATCCTATTCAGAAAATTCGACGTGATTCAAATCACGTGCTCTACTACTGCGATGTGAATCCAACAAAATCATTAACGACGTCTCGTTCAAAAATCTAAAAAAAAAAAGCTTGAAGAAGTAGAAGAATAGTGCAGAGAAGGCTACTTAGGAAACCAGCCGAAAGCAAAGGAAACACCGGCTGAGTGCATAGAAGTTACCAACAGCAACATTGTTAACCCACGAGTCCAAAAAGAACAAGACGGAGCCCTAGCTATAGCAGAAAAAAACACTTGGAGACTTTGCTTCTCGGACAAGAAATCTCTGCAAAACCTGCAATCTAAAACCCAGAAAAACAGTGCAAGTACTGATCTTTCAAGAAGAATTTCCGAATAACCAAAAGGATTCAGATCTCTTACAAGGTTTTTTTGGAAAGACCTCGTTGCATAGAATCTACAGAAGCTTACGGTGCATCAATCGGAGTTAAACTCCATCCACAAACAGCTTTACAAGTTTGCCAAAAATTACAAAAACCTGCAATTTTAACCCGTAGGAAGAGATTTTGAGAGATTTTCGGGGCAATTTCCCGACGACTGAGAGGGAGCCAGAAGACGATCCACATATGGTTGGAAAGATCTTGATGTCAGCTATTCAGATCTTCCTTCCGTTACCTTTCCGAGGTATATTCAATCTGCAAAATCAGCTCGAAATTTGGCACGATATCACTGTAAAAAAATCAGTTTCAATGCATCTTCTTCAAACAAACATGGGAGGCTCGTGTGTGTTCTACCACGATTATCGCTCCAATCTGCGCCTCAACGTCTGGCTTCACAACTTTTCCAGTCCACGTTCAGCTCAATCGTGAGTTCATAAACAAACTCTCGAAGCACCAAGAAAAAAATAAGCCGAAGTACGCTTCCATCACGCAAGCATCATAAAGAAAAATTCACTCTGCAATCTCTTCTCGAATGAGACCACTACATGTACGGTGGAACAAAAGTGATATAGCTGCATATTCCATGCATTTTGCATACATATAAGTTAGTTTCTCACGCATATACATTGCATTTTAGGTTAGTTTGCATCACTTTTGGTCCTAGAGTGTTCTTGCATCAGCATATGCATATTTCTTGCAAATTGCATCGCATACAGGTTGTTTTCGGCTACTTTGGAGTCTTGGAGGGTTCGTGGACGTGCTGAGGCTCGTGAGGAAGTTCGTAAACACTTGGAGAAATCAGGATCGCACGCTAAGGACCTGAGATCGAGTAGCAGATCAAGCAAGGCAGGTCGATCTAGACGAGATCGACCAGAAGATCGAGTATGGAGATCAATTCGGAGTACTGACGTAGACGACGCCATGCAGATCGAGGACCGGATCGAGCTTCCAACCCGATCAGCACAAGATTGACACGAAGATCGACCAAGAGCCGCCCGATTCAGGACATGATCGATTACCAGATCGAGCTTCGTGATTGATCCCATACCAACCTTATCCGTCCAGCCTGTTTTTGGACTGTAGCGGAGGGGGGGACCATTTGCGGTTTGGTCATTTTAGGCAAAGACCAACGATCCCTTTCATTATCCCGTTTTTGTCGACTACTTTTTATCATCTCTCTCGTTTTAGGCGATTCGCCATTGTTAGACTTCGAGCTTTTTCTTGTTTTACTTTTGAATATTGGATCGTTTAAGTTAAATCAATCGTTCTCATGTTTAGTTCTTCGTCTATTATATTTCGTACGGTTTATTTCATGAGTCGCGAGTAGTTCCATTGGGTTTTGGGGTTTAGAGGATTCAAAGGGGTCGAAAAGGTTTTCAAGTTTGGTGTTTTCTTGTTCTTCATGGCTTTCTCTTCTAGGATGTCGAGTTTTTAAGGCTTAAAGAGTCTCACGCTAAGATCTTTATGATCAGAGAGACCTCTTACCTTGACAGGATCCAGAGATCTCTGAAAATCGCATCCTAGAGACTAGTTACTCTTTCCCAAACGCCATGGTAGTTTAGAGAAATAGTTAAGCCTCGTGTTTGAAATCTGGTTTCCTTGCCCTTCAATCTCTTCTTCCGCCAAACGCCATGGGTCTAGAGGAGAGAATGAAGGAGTGATCCATACCGAAAGCCACGAATGGATCTTGTTTTGTTTTCAAGGCTTAGGGAACCTCACAAAGTGAGTAGATCTAAAGTTTTCAACCCAAGCTTAAACCTGATGTGATCATGGAAGGCAACCGGGATAAACTTGTGGAAGTTGAGCTTGAACCTGCGGATGCAATGCTTGTACCAGCGGGTGGACCTTTGACTCGTTCTAAAGCTAAGAGATTTGTGCAAGGAATTGGAGGTTTACTTAACCAAATGCTCACATCCAAAGAGAACTCGGATTGGAATGGAGAAGACTCAACTCAAGGAGTTCTAATGATGATCCAAGTCCAAGAACAGTTCTAACGGGTTTGTGATCATTTGTACTCTTTTTCCTTATCCTTGGTTTTGTCCCAATGGGTTTTCCAGGAAAGGTTTTAATGAGGCAAATGGATCACAAAAGTTACTAAGCCCATTCACTTAAAGAAGACCAATTCGTGACTTGGGGGGAAGAGTTGAAGAGGCATCCACAAAATCACTTCAAGAGTCACTTTTGAAGCTCAAAAGTCATTCAAACTTAGTTATAATTAAGTCTTTCTTTAGTTAATGCTTTGACCATGAGTTTGCCTCTTGGTTTACTCATTTTATTTCTATATAACTCATGTAATCTCATTTGAGAACAACAACCCTTTTTTTTTATAAAATCTTTTGAGAGTGATTCTTTTTGTTCCTTGTGAACATTTCGATCTGTCTTGGTGTGTCATATCCAAGGGATCAACCCGGTTTATCAAGTGTTCTTCATCACACTTGTGTGGCCATTCTATCGACTGAAGATAGTTTTTTGCGGTATAAGTTAGTATCAGGTGGTGAGTTTAATATACTCACTATTGGAGCTACCTGCAGCACCTTTCTAAGGTTTCACCGCCTTTTCCTTTGGAATTTCTGCTTCCATTGGATTAAAGGATTATCCCTAGCAACTTTAGAGTGCCCGATCTTGGAGGATCATATCATTTGGTATCAGAGCACCACTCAAAAGTTCGGTATTCTATCATTCTGTTCATCTTCTTATCTTTTCATTTACTATTTTTTCACCTTCTTATCTTTCCATCTTCTATCTTTTCATCTTCTTTTCTTCTATTTATGTTTCTCATTTTTAATATTTATTTTCGTATCCAGTAACAAAAAAAAAGATCCAAAAAAAAAAAGAACGAAAAAAAAAAGAAAGAAAAGAAAAGAACATATATATATATATAAAAAGATCTAAGAAGTTCTGGAATTTGTTTTTGCAAAATCTAAAGTTTCTTAATTCTAATTTTCTTTCATTTATTTCTCTCTTTCTATTTATTTCTTTTCTTTCTATTCTATCTTTCTTTCTTTCCGTTATATTCTATTCTTTCTCTTCTTTCTATTCTATACTTGGTTTACTGGTTGATTCCTGAGAGAAACATATCGATTTGATTGTTAGTCCTATTGGAGCTTTGAGAATTCACTGAGTGGCATTTGATTGAGTGAAACACCTTTTTGTGAGGGAAACACTTGAGAGAAACACTTGTGAGGACTTTTATTTCTAATTTGTTTGTTAATCTTAGCAGGAACAACATGTCACAAGATGGAGATAACCGTGAAGGAGTACCAGCAGTCCCTAATCTCCAGATGGAAGCCTTGTTAGGAGAGATGCGGCGGATGCTGAGGACTGAAATTAATGGAGTCTATGAGCGACTTGAAGAAGTCAGAGTTGAGGCTAGAGATAGGCAACCTCAAAAAGTGCCTGTTCCAAGAGAAGAAGAACAAAGGAGACCAGCAAGGGTTAATCTAGACGATGACTACTACAGCCGTGATGGTGATTTTTCTCAGGGGAGTAGAAGGAGACATAGACGTGATAGAGACGGCAGAGGTCAGGCTGATAACAACTTGGGAGGTCTTAAGCTGAAAATTCCATCATTCCATGGGAAAAACGATCCAGACGCCTATTTGGAGTGGGAGAAGAAGATTGAGCTAGTCTTTGACTGCCAAAACTATTCAGAGTCCAAAAAGGTTAGAGTAGCAGCAACTGAGTTTTATGACTATGCTATTAACTGGTGGGATCAGTTTGTTACAAGCAGGAGACGGAATGGAGAGCATCCCGTTGAGACATGGAATGAGATGAAAGCGATAATGAGAAAACGCTTTGTTCCTAGTCACTACCACAGAGAGCTACACCAAAGGCTAAAGAGACTTACACAAGGTAGCAGGAGTGTGGAGGACTACTTTCTGGAAATGGAGACTCTTATGATAAGAGCTGATATTGATGAGGACAGAGAAGCCACGATGGCAAGGTTCTTGAGTGGAATGAGCAGAGATCTTCAGGATCGGATGGAGCTACAACATTATGTAGACTTGGAGGAGATGTTACACAAAGCTATCTTGATGGAGCAGCAGCTCAAGAGGAGGGGTACAACACGTCAGTCTTATGGTGCTGGAACGTCTAGTGTGAGACCTAGTTATTCCAGAGAAGTGAAGACAGCCCCACAGCCACGGTTTGATGCTAAACCAACCACTATTGGTCAAGATAACAAAGGGAGATCCGAGACTACAAGGACAAGGAACCGTGATGTTCAGTGCTTCAAGTGTCATGGCAAGGGACATTATGCCAATGAATGCTCTAACCGACGAACCATGCTGCTTCTGGACAATGGAGATATTGTTACTGAAGAAGAAGGAGAAGTGGTATCTGATTCGTTGCCCTCATCAGGAGAACATGAAGAACTTCCAACAAAAGGTGATTTGCTTGTTACTGGAAGGTCACTGAGAGTTCAAACCAAGTCTGAAGAGACTGAGCAGAGGGAGAACCTGTTTCACACGAGGTGTCTTGTTCAGGAGAAGGTTTGCAGTCTCATCATTGATGGAGGAAGCTGTACGAATGTTGCAAGTCAGACTTTGGTTCAGAAGTTGGGTCTACAAACTGAGAAGCATCCGAGACCTTACAGTCTTCAATGGTTGAATGACAATGGGGAAATGACAGTGACGAAGCAAGTAAGAGTTCCTTTTTCGATTGGGAAGTATGCTGATGAGATCCTTTGTGATGTTTTGCATATGGAAGCTGGTCATGTTCTTTTGGGAAGACCATGGCAGTATGATCGCAAGGTTACGCATGATGGATTCACGAACAAGCATTCCTTTGAGTTTAAGGAGAAGAAGTTCACTCTAGTTCCAATGACACCATCTGAGGTACATCACGATCAGAAACACTTGTGCAAGAAGAAAGAAAAAGAAAGTTTGAGTGCCCCAAACACTAATCACGAAAAAGAGAGTGTGAGTTTGAGAAAAGCCAAGAAAAAGGCCTGTGAGAGTAAACCCGTGAGAAACTCAAACTTCTTTGTGAAATATTGTGAGGTTAAGAGAGCTCTTTTCTCTAAGCAGCCTGTGATTCTATTTGTTTATAAAGAGGCTCTCTTGAGCTTGACTGACCTTGAACCGGTGCTGCCGAGTGAAGTTACTTTTCTTTTGCAGGATTTTGGAGATGTATTCCCTGAAGAAAACCTGAGTGGTTTACCCCCAATCCGTGGGATTGAGCATCAGATAGACTTTGTACCTGGAGCTTCACTACCAAATCGTCCAGCCTACAGAACCAATCCAGTGGAGACCAAGGAGTTGCAAAAGCAAGTGGGCGAGCTGATGGAAAAGGGATACATTAGAGAGAGCATGAGTCCTTGTGTTGTGCCAGTTTTACTTGTTCCAAAGAAGGATGGAAGTTGGAGAATGTGTGTTGACTGCCGAGCAATCAACAACATAACAGTTAAGTATCGCCATCCTACACCTCGCTTAGATGATATGCTAGATGAATTGTTTGGTTGTAGTGTGTTCTCTAAGATTGATCTGAAAAGTGGATATCACCAAATTCGCATGAAAGAGGGTGATGAATGGAAAACTGCTTTCAAAACCAAACAGGGATTGTACGAATGGTTAGTGATGCCTTTTGGTTTGACTAATGCACCTAGTACATTCATGAGGTTAATGAACCACGTTTTGAGAAAGTTCATAGGCGTTTTTGTTGTGGTCTACTTTGATGATATCCTGATTTATAGCAAAAGCCTAAGTGAGCATGTAGAGCATTTGAAATCTGTTTTAGATGTTCTTAGGAAGGAAAAGCTGTTTGCTAATCTGAAGAAGTGTACCTTTTGCACAGATAATATTGTGTTTCTAGGCTTTGTTGTGAGTGCACAGGGTATACAGGTTGATGAAGAAAAGGTCAAGGCAATCCGTGAGTGGCCTAGTCCAAAGACCGTTGGAGAAGTGAGAAGCTTTCATGGACTAGCAGGCTTCTACAGACGTTTTATGAAGGACTTTACCACCATTGCTGCACCATTGACTGAAGTGATCAAGAAGGATGTTGGTTTCAAATGGGAAGAAGCACAGGAAGAGGCGTTCCAAACCTTGAAAGGGAAACTTACTAACGCACCTCTTTTGTCTTTGCCAGACTTTCTTAAGACCTTTGAAATTGAATGTGATGCTTCTGGTGTGGGAATTGGGGCCGTGCTGATGCAAGAGAAGAAGCCCATTGCTTATTTCAGTGAGAAACTAGGAGGAGCTACGTTGAACTATCCAACATATGATAAGGAGCTCTATGCCTTTGTCCGCGCTTTGCAAACATGGCAGCATTATCTTTGGCCGAAAGAGTTTGTGATTCACACTGATCACGAATCTTTGAAGCATCTGAAGGGCCAACAGAAGCTGAACAAACGCCATGCCAGATGGGTAGAATTCATTGAGACTTTCTCTTATGTCATCAAGTACAAGCAAGGTAAGGAAAATACTGTTGTCGATGCTTTGTCGCGAAGGTATGTTCTCATCTCTACTCTTGATGCTAAGTTGTTAGGATTTGAACAACTTAAGGAAATGTATGAAACTGATTCTGAGTTTAGAGAATTGTTTCAAGCTTGCGAAAAGTTTGCTCATGGAAAATATTTTAGGCATGAAGGATTTCTATTCTATGAAAATCGTTTGTGTGTGCCTAACTGTTCTTTGAGAGATTTGCTTGTTAGAGAAGCTCATGGCGGAGGCTTAATGGGACATTTTGGAGTTGCCAAAATACTAAGTGTTATGCAGGATCATTTCTATTGGCCGCACATGAAGAGAGATGTGGAAATGATTTGCGGTAGATGTGTCACTTGCAAGCAAGCTAAGTCTAAAGTGCAACCCCACGGTTTGTATACTCCTTTACCCATTCCTACTGAGCCTTGGACTGACATTTCTATGGATTTCGCGCTTGGTTTGCCAATGACTAGAAAAGGAAGAGATTCTATCTTTGTTGTGGTAGATAGATTTTCTAAAATGGCGCACTTTATCCCATGTCATAAAACTGATGTTGCATCTCTCGTTGCTGATTTGTTCTTTAGAGAAGTTGTTCGTTTGCATAGAATGCCTAGAACAATTGTTTCTGATAGAGATACTAAGTTCTTAAGCTACTTTTGGAAAACGTTGTGGTCTAAGTTAGGAACTAAGCTGTTGTTTTCAACTACTTGTCATCCTCAAACTGATGGTCAAACTGAAGTAGTGAATAGGACCTTGTCTACTCTTTTGCGTGCAATCATTAGAAAGAACATCAAAACTTGGGAAGATTGTTTGCCTCGTGCTGAGTTTGCATATAACCAATCAGTGCATTCTGCTACCAAGTATTCGCCTTTTCAGATTGTCTATGGTTTCAATCCGCTAACTCCTTTTGATCTAATCCCTTTGCCTTTGAATGAAAGAGTTAGTATGGATGGGAAAAAGAAAGCTGATCTTGTTAAGCAGATTCATGAGAAAACAAGACTCAACATCGAAGCAAAGACAAAGATGTACGAAAAGCAAGCAAACAAAGGAAGGAAAAAGATGATCTTCGAGGTTGGAGATCTTGTTTGGATACACTTGAGGAAGGAACGTTTTCCGGCTGAAAGAAAGTCTAAGCTTATGCAGAGGATCGATGGGCCATTCAAAGTCTTGAAGAAAATCAGTGACAACGCTTATCAGATTGATTTGCAAGGTAAGTACCACGTGAGTTCAAGCTTTAATGTTTCTGACTTAGCTCCTTTTGTTGCAGATGAACCAGATTTGAGGACAAATCTTTTTCAAGAGGAGGGGCTTGATGTGATCATGGAAGGCAACCGGGATGAACTTGTGGAAGCTGAGCTTGAACCTGCGGATGCAATGCTTGTACCAGCGGTTGGACCTTTGACTCGTTCTAACGCTAAGAGATTTATGCAAGGAATTGGAGGTTTACTTAACCAAATGCTCACATCCAAAGAGAACTCGGATTGGAATGGAGAAGACTCAACTCAAGGAGTTCTAATGATGATCCAAGTCCAAGAACAGGTCTAACGGGTTTGTGATCATTTGTACTCTTTTTCCTTATCTTTGGTTTTGTCTCAATGGGTTTTCCAGGAAAGGTTTTAATGAGGCAAATGGATCACAAAAGTTACTAAGCCCATTCACTTAAAGAAGACCAATTCGTGACTTGGAAGGAAGAGTTGAAGAGGCATCCACAAAATCACTTCAAGAGTCACTTTTGAAGTTCAAAAGTCATTCAAACTTTGTTTTAATTAAGTCTTTCTTTAGTTAATGCTTTGACCACGAGTTTGCCTCTTGGTTTACTCATTTTATTTCTATATAACTCATGTAATCTCATTTGAGAACAACAACCCTTTTTTTTATAAAATCTTTTGAGAGTGATTCTCTTTGTTCCTTGTGAACATTTCGATCTGTCTTGGTGTGTCATATCCAAGGGATCAACCTGGTTTATCAAGTGTTCTTCATCACACTTGTGTGGCCATTCTACCGACTGAAAATAGTTGTTTGCGGTATAAGTTAGTATCAGATGGTGAGTTTAATATACTCACTATTGGAGCTACCTGCAGCACCTTTCTAAGGTTTCACCGCCTTTGGAATTTCCGCTTCCATTGGATTAAAGGATTATCCCTACCAACTTTAGAGTGCCCGATCTTGGAGGATCGTATCAAAAGCTTTGAAACCCCTGAACATGAATCTCAACCCTAGACCCTCCTTTTAGTATTTCTTAGTCTCTGTTGATCATTCGCTTGTTGCTTGCTCGCACCCTGGTCGTTAGATTCGCTTTTTCTTAAACTGCCTTTTAGATCGATCATTATTGCTCGATCTAGTAGTCGATCCAGTGGTCGATCCACTAGTCGGTTTTTATAAATTCCTAGCTTTGCATTTTTATTGTTTGGTCTGTTCCTAGTAGTAGTTTAATCCCTTCTAGTATTTTTAAAATAGTTTTGCTCTGCATTTTGTCATTGCATGTAGTTTTTAGGAATTTCTCAAATTATTCATCATTTGTTTAGTTTTACATGACCCTTGTATTCTCATTGCACTTTCTAGTCCCTAGGATTGGATTGATACCTCTTGCATTATGCTACAACTGTATGCTGCTTGAGTTTTGATAACCTCCTGTTGCATTTGCTCACCCTAGATAAAATCTTGTTATCAAAAAGAAGCTCCAAAAGTAAGAATTACGGCAAGTAAAAAGCAAAAGGATGTTCACACTGCTGAACTAGAGAATGCTCAAACTCTTAACAAGCTCGACACGTAGAGCAATCTTCCCTTATGCGAATGCATCTTGCTGAATCAATGTTCTGGCAAAACATTCCATTCGAGAAAGCAAAAAGCAAAAATCAAATTAGTGGCTGATCACCACTCCTTTGATACTTCGGTCTGATTTAAGTACTTCCGAAGTGGATAAGATGAAAGCCGAGGACAATACTCGCACGGCCCTTGATCATACCTTTCGGGCCGAAGTGAATCCTGAAAGCTTGGTATTTGATCTCGTTGTCGTTTGGTATAAGACGAGCAAATGAATCTCGCCTCCAGCACCGGCCTAAAGAATTCCCCCGCATCGCAAGTCGATAAGTCGACTTCGCAAATCCTTCAAAGTTAAGGATCACCTCTTCAACGAGCGTTTAAGCATTATGTCTTTGAAAAACCATTACACGCTTTGAAAAGCACCGCTACACTAACACTTCGATTGATTGATTTATCTAAGTCGACTAGATAAATTTATCGCTTCATCTGATAAAATTAGCATTTTATCTGGTTTAGTCATCTAAATCAGTTGCATAAACTTCAATTCAAAAAGCATTCTCGCCGAAGCAGCGCTGGATTACAAAAAGGAAGAAATCTTTATTCAATAAAACACAACACTCTGCATCCGCCGAAGTGCGATGTGAATCGCCGAAGTGCAACGTGAAATCAAGGTCGCCGAAGTGCGATGTAAATCAAGACCAGCAACGACTTTCTTGAAGAATTATCCTTAACGGGCCAACTCGAATTATGGAAGACACTCTGACGAGCTGACGTTTATTACAAGATCAAACCAATTTAACTTCATGAAGTCCGCCGACCTGATTTACAATCAGTCTCGCCGAACTTGGGGGGGGGGACTTACTGTTAGAAAGAAAATGAGCACATTTCCTAAAAGGTTTTCTCTAGCAATAACCTAAGCTCATCAAGATAAGGAAAATCACACTGACCTGTGGATTAAGGAAGATTCTTTAAAGATAATGAAAAACTTCTGAAGAATAAGGAAAAGAAAAACTTTTCCTAAACGGAAAAAGGAGAAATATTCCTAAATCAAAAAGGAAAACGAGGTCAAAGGAACCGACCTCGCCTTCTTATAAATAGAGAGCTCCTCATAAGTTGAAGATCATCAAAAAACGGGATGAAAACCGGACCTAAAGCAACGACATGAAAATCCGCGACCTAGAGAGAAAGCCTAATTCTCTCTAGATTTCTTCGGTCTAAACACTTCGCAAACGAACTACGAATGGCTTGATCCCTATGTAAGGGTACGTAGGCAGCCTTTCTCAAAGGTCCAGCTATAACTTGATAAAAAAATTTCAAGTAGTTCATCTTTTCGATGACCTAATCTCTGAGCTCCAATTTGATATTCTCTAAAACCCACAACCGAAAATCAAAACCCTAGTGGTGATTTTCTGGTTCAACACTATCTGATCAAACTCTATAGTCTACCAAAAACTAGTAAACTTTATCAAAGCCTACTAAATATCTGCATATTGAATATAAATCTGCAGAATACGCTATTGAAGTCTACAAAATTCTTTTAGACATCATGTTAGTCTACCAAAAACTTGATGGAACATGAAGAAAAGAAAAGCATAGACAAATAGCTCTCAATAATGGAACTTTCTTTTTATAAATGAGAATATATTCCCTTTTTATAGAACTATTTAAGTTAATTATATTTTCTATTTAATTTATTTTCCATTTGTCTTATAAATAATCAAATTAATTAGCTTTAATTATGTATATAAGAGTAATATAGAAAAATATTTTTCAGTCATTGAAACATTTGAATAGGTTATTTAAAAACATATCTTAAGAGCTAGAAAAACTCTCTCCGCCCCAAGTTTCGAGGAAAGTTTTTAACCGATGGTTCCCTCACTGATGCTTTTCTCAACCACTTTTCTTTACGTAAAATAGCAAGTTTTTCGAATTTACCCTATCTTAGGAAACGCGACACCGCGGTTCCACCCCCACCTCCAGGTCGGCGGGCATGAAGATGTACCCATAAGCTTTCATGGAGCGTCCTCAACCTCCTCCCCGTAAATCCTGCCGGCAAAACTCAACCTTCTGGAAGATTTGCTCTCGCTACTGAGTATCCGGCAGACAAGAGAGAAGCTCAACCTAACCTCTCCAGCTCATCAGATCCACTATAAGTAGACGTATCGTTACTACATCTTACTCTATCCTGGGGAACTGCTCAATTTTCATCGCTCTCCATATGCTTACCGTGTCTCTACAAGAACTGAAGATTATTCCTTCTTACTTTGGAAGGCCCTCGTATCCCACAAGTCTAAGTGTTTCCCCATCGCCAAGTAAAGATGGAAAGATGGCTCACCGTTTCTCAACAGCAGAAAAGGGTAAGTGGATCCCATCACTCCCAACACTGGAGCGGTGAACCCCCATTCAAATCCCAGAAAGTGATAGCTCAGCTCTCATAGAGGACAACAAGTTCACCCTAATCGGCAGAGTTTTAAACCCTGCAGCTCAAAAACCACAGTGGGTGGTGGAATAGCTCTCGCAGTTCTGGAACTTCAAGTCCTCTGTTTTGGGGTGCCCTTTGGGACCAGATCTGTTCAGCTTTAAGTTTGACTCTGAAGAATCCCTCTCGACTATCCTCCGGAAATCCCCTTACCACAATAAAAGGTGGATGCTCATGCTACAACGGTGGGAGCCTGTTATCTCCAACGACTACCCTTCAACCATCCTCTTTTGGGTCAAGATTCATGGGATCCCTCTTCATTATTGGCTAGATTCCATCTTCCTGTCCATCGGGAAAGCCCTAGGCCGGGTGATAGACAAAGATATCCCCGAAGGAAGATTAAGGCTCGAAATTAATAGGCTTAAACCCCTGGAAATGAAGCTCCCTATCAGTATCCCCTCGGGTGAAGTAATTTGGGTAACGATCGAATACGAGAGACTGGAAAAACACTGCTTCTGCTGCTACTCCCTCCTCCATGAGGAAAAAGACTGCCCCCAAAAACCACCCAAAGCCCACAAGGTCCCATCTTCAAGGGGTATAAACCAACTTAACACGGTGGCTTCCCTAGAGGACTCCAAAAGGAGAAACCTAAGCAGAGCCAGAGATTACCCCTCCGGAACTTGGAGGAGCATCACAGTAGAGAAACTTCCTGCCAGTATCACAGGGACAATACTCTCCTCAACACGTCCCACCTGTCCTCGCATACCAGGAGAAGCCCATCACCAAGAAGACCAAAAAGCTTAAAAGACCGATTGCATTTCCCCTCCCGTGGGGAACCTCTAAGGAATCTCAGTCGAGAATACAACCGGTATGATGACAAAAGTTCCAACAGAGAGGGACCACATCACCATCAAGGGACAAGATCCCTTTCTCGTTCATCTATAAAGGAACCGACATGAAGAGACTCCCATTCAAAATCAGGAAGCTTCTCAAGTGGAGCTCCAAGAGTGGCCCCCACGAGATTCACCGCCGACCCTCAAGGAAACCTCTTAAGACATTCTCCTCAAAATCCCTGAGAACTCAAGTTTCCTACACTCCTCCACCGAATCCCCCAAGGGAGGAAATGCTCTTACCGCCTACTGCGGATCTGGGAGAAGTCAACAGCTCGATGCTTATCCGCTGCTCGGCACTTGACAGGATCTCCCCCTCGAATCCGCCAACCCCTCAAGATAGAAACAGAGGCTCTAGCTTACTCTTAGGCAGACTCCAGGAGGTGGAAATCCAGTATGATGAGATCTTGGGAGAGCAATAAAATCTTATCCTCTCGCCAGGGGATCGCCTTCACTCCTCTCTCCGCCTAAGAGGACCGGCGATACCACGACGCAGACCTGGGAAACAATCAGTTAGAAAAACAGCTCAGACATCGAAAACTTTATTGAAAAGGAGAACAGCAGGAGCAAAGGGGAGATCAACTCAAAGCCCCCTTCTAGGAGCTAGCTCACGCAAGAGAATCGCCACTCGCAAAACTACAGCGATGAGGAAGCGTCTAATTTAAACAGAGATAACCACAGGAGTAACTTTACCTCACATTGAGGACGAGAGTCAACCACCATAAGCTGTTAAAACATCCTCAAGGAAGGGAAGGGCAGATTTTCGGATCCCCCAAAGCCCCCTTCCCTAGCTCTTCTGATCTGGAACTGTCAGGGGATTGGGGCCACCCTGATAGGACACCGGCTGAGGGAAATCCGTCAATCCCTCTTCCCGGACATCCTCTTCCTGACGAAAACCAAAAATCAAGATGACAAAGTCTTACTGGCTCTTTAATGGATAGGATTCCCCCTCCCCTCCCCCCCCCGTAGGAACAAGCGGTGGCCTAGCTTTGCTATGGAAGAAAAAAATTACAATTAGTAACCTATCATCATCCCCCAACTTCATTGACACGAAAGTCAGGGTAAAAGGCAAAAGCTTTTACCTTGCACTTCTCTACAGCCCTCCTCAGAGAGAAGACACAGCTGCCTTTTGGGAATCCCTTTCCCTCCTAGGCAGAGACCGTGGAGCTGCATGGTGCCTTACTGGAGACTTCAACGATATCCTAGATAATGCAGAAAAAGTCAGGGGACTCGCACGTTGTGAAGGATCGTTCATCCCTTTCCGAAGTTTTGTATCCCAATGTGACCTATGGGATATCAAGCAGTCGGGGAATCCCCTGTCCTGGAGAGGCCATGGCACGTGCACTTCATCGGAGCCCGCCTGGATAGATCTACGGCTAACTGTGATTGGTCGGATCTCTTCCCCTCGGGTCGAAGTGAATACTTGCGCTTTGAGGGATCAGCCCACAGGCCAATTGTCACCTTCCTCGATGGCAGCAGAGCAAAGAAAAAGAAACTCTTCTGTTTTGACAGAAGTTTACGATCAACGGAGGGAGTTAGGGAGATTGTGGAAAAGGCTTGGCTCCCAGAAAAACCTGAAGCAGTTGCAACAAGAATCAGTCATTGTAGAAGAGATTTGATAAAATGGTCCAAAGAAAAGCAAAAAAGCAATGTAAAAGCAATGAAAAACCTACAAACCTCTCTTGAAGAAATCCCTATCAGCTAAGTCTGCGGATGCTAATCTCATCGGGGAAATCACAAAAGAGCTGGATAAAACCTACAAAGCAGAAGAAATCTTTTGGCGTCAAAGAAGCAGAGTTCAGTGGTTACAAGGGGGAGACACAAACTCAGCTTACTTTCACGCAGTAATGAAAGGAAGGAGATCAACCAATCGTCTTACGGTTATAGAATATAGGAAGGGTGAACCTGTCTATGAAGAAGACCAAGTAGGCAAGACCTTCTCCTCCTTCTTTCAAGAGATCTTCACATCCAATGGTACTTTGGACTTCAGAGAAGTATCTGATACCCTGCGAGCAAAGGTCTCCCCATAAATGAATAACTTTTTTAACTACTTTACCTTCTATTGAGGAAATTCAAGAGGCAGTTTTCGCCATCAATTCCGACAAAGCACCGGGCCCTGACGGTTTCTCAGCAGGCTTCTATCACTCCTTCTGGAATATCATAGGAGACTATGTTAGCAAGGAAGTCAAAAGATTTTTCTCCTCAGGAGCAATGGAAACCAGCCTCAACGACACTCATGTCTTCTTACTCCCCAAATTAACGGCTGCAAGAGCCCCCTCGGATTACAGACCAATAGCTTTGTGCAATGTCCGCTGTAAAATCATTGCAAAGATACTAACAACCCGGCTACAAACAATCCTCGACACACTCGTCTTGGAGCACCAGTCGGCGTTTGTCCCAGGAAGAGCCATTGCGGATAACGTTCTCATCACCCACGAGACTTTCCATTTCTTAAAAGCATCAAAAGCCACCAAACTTTGCTCTATGTTTGTCAAAACTGACATGAGTAAAGCTTACGACCGTATTGAATGGGGCTTCTTTCGTGAGGTTCTCCACTGCTTTGGCTTTCACGGTACTTTTGTGAACTGGATTTTGGCATGTGTCACAACTGTCTCCTTACTCCTTCCTCAAAAACGGCTCCACAAATGGCAAAGTTCTCCCCTCAAGAGGCCTTAGACAAGGCCCTCTCCCTTTCCTGTTTATTCTTTGCACATAAGTTCTTTGGGGCTTATGCACAGAGGCCCAGGATTCAGGGAGACTAAAAGGAATTTAAGTAGCCTGTCGAAGCCCCCACATCAATCATCTGCTGTTTGCAGACGATGCCCTATTCTTCTGTAGAACCAATGTTGTATATTGCCAAGAATTAACCCGTATCTTGGGAAAGTACGAGAAAATTACAGCTCAGTGTATCAACCTAGACAAATCCTTCATCACTTTCCCTACAAAAACCCCTCCAGATATCAGAGAACGAGTGAAATGACTTATTGGGATAACCAATGAAGGGGGAACTGGTAAATACCTTGGCTTACCCGAAAAGTTTGGAAGAAGGAAGACACACGTCTTCACGAGCCTTGTGGACAGAGTAAGACAACGAGCCCACAGCTGGAACACGCGTTTCCTTTCAGGAGCTGGAAAACAGGTACTGCTTCAAGCGGTTCTCTCTTCCCTCCCTACGTATACAATGTTATGTTTCCTCCTCCCAAATCTCTGTGTAAGCGGCATCAGTCAGTCTTGACAAGATTCTTTTGGGACTCCTCTCCGGAGAAACACAAGATATCATGGGTGGCTTGGTCAAAGCTCTCACAACCAAAAAGAGCAGGGGGGTTAGGCTTCAGAGAAATAGAGGAATTCAACACTGCCCTCCTCGCAAAGCAAAGCTGGAAAATGCTAAAAAGTAAAGACTCCTTACTTGCAAAGGTACTCTTGGGAAAGTAATGTCAAGACAAAAGCTTTATGGAGGCTGACTGTACTGTTGGGGCTTCTCATGGCTGGAGAGGCATCCTTGAGGGAAGGAAAGTGCTTTGGAAGGGTCTAGGGTGGATTGTGGGTAATGGACAAGACATCAACATCTGGACAGAACCATGGCTATCAACCTCAGCACCAATTGCTCCTTTCGGGCCTCCTACACAATCAAATGCAACTTGAACAGTTAAAGATCTCTTGTCCCCTGACTCAAACCTCTGGAACTTAAAAGCAATTCGGGCCCACCTACCTCACTATGAAGATACCATCAGACTCCTCATCCTAAGGTCCTTAAAGCCTCCGAATGCCCTTGTCTGGCTACCTCCAAAATCATGTATTTTCTCAACGAAAACAGGTTACAATCTCCAAAAGCGTTACAACCAAATAGGAGGGGCGAAATTCAGTTGGTACCAGTTTATTTGGAACCTACATATGTAACACCCCCGGTTTGATCTAGACATAGATAAACTGAAAGCGTCATAATATGATCGCCGAGAGCATTCAGGTCCTAGTACTACGAACGAATGAAAGACTAAATCCTAAATACTTTCAGCAATCGAACCTCTACACCTTCGGCCTAAGGCTTTTTAACCCGTACCAAAGTTTTGAGTTGTGTTAGCTTAGACTAGCTAATATCATTTAACACAGGCCAATTTCACAAAACATATTCTATATATTATACCATTCCAAAATACGGATTCTTACAAACATAGTATAAGTTTCGGCCAAGGCCTAGAGCCAAAATATTATACATATATTATACAACCAACCGGTTTTATAAAAGCCAACGCCAATCTACTCCAGTTTTGTTCTGTACTCCTCTTACTGTCTCTTAGAGATTTCCTGAAACAAATAGGTGAGGCATGAACAATCTAAGATTACCCATTGAGTCCAGGACCCTCT
Source organism: Thlaspi arvense (assembly GCA_911865555.2). Lineage (NCBI taxonomy): Eukaryota > Viridiplantae > Streptophyta > Magnoliopsida > Brassicales > Brassicaceae > Thlaspi > Thlaspi arvense. The sequence goes on along the minus strand of OU466862.2, from coordinate 10,252,178 downwards.
ATTCAACAGTTAATTCCCCAACCCAAAACCCCAAAATAAACAATGCAATGCATGCTTACACCATGCAACAATATCAAAGCAATAACACAAGCAGAAATCAATCAAGGGTGGCATGTCCATAGTAACATCACTGTCATTATGCATGTCGAGGCTTATCAGCCCAGTTACTAAGCCTAAACCACAAACATGACCCTAGCCCACTGGCTATGCATGTCTACACTACACCTCAATCATGACCTTAGCCCACTAGCTATGCATGAGAGGCACACACTATACTAGGCCTCAATCATGACCATAGCTCTACTGGCTAAACATGAGAGGCACACACTACACTAGGCCTCAATCATGACCATAGCTCTACTGGCTATGCATGAGAGGCACACACTACACTACGCCTCAATCATGACCATAGCTCTACTAGGCATGAGAGGCACAATTCGGGTAACGAGGCATCTACGATGTATCGATTCATAGCTCCCTCCACTTGAACACCTGTGACTACTTACCACAAAGGACCATAGACCGGAAAATCAATCCGACATGTCTTTACCTCGACAGTCGGCCCGCATTTTCCTTTGTGACAATCGGTCTTGCATCGCCATGCATTACTCGGCCATGGGCACTACCCAAGTCACTCCGAGTCTTCCTCCCGTCATGAACCGAGGGATTCTCGTATCCAATCAGTTTGGGAAGCGGGACTGCCGATACACCCCCTAACCACATGTGAAAGATCACACCAGATGGATTCACAACACTACGAGATCATGTGAATGATCACACCACATGATCCGTTCCAAGCATATGGGCATTCACGCACCATCATGCCTTCACTACATGCACCAACATATACTACAACAATTTATGTGGTATAACTCTTAATAGTTAATGCAGCATACTTATCACAACCATTTCTGGGACATAACTCTTCATAGTTAATGCGGCATACTTATCACAACAATTTATGCGGCATAACTCTTCACAAAGCTCACTTTTTGTGAAAGTTAATATGGCATACTTATTCACAATTTCTGCAGCATAACTCTTCACAAAACTCCTCTTTTGTGAAAGTTAATACAGCATTCCTAATAAAATTTCTGCAGCATAACTCTTCACAAAATTCTCCTATTTGTGAAAGTTTATAAAGCAGAACCTCTACCAAGAAACAATAACTTAAGATGAACACACATAGTGTTTCATCCTTAAGTTACAACCTGCTTAAGAATCCATTAGTATGAATCTATACTACCGAAACTCACCTTTGACTCTCCTAGCTTAGTGGGATCCTTCCTCTCTAGATCGCTTAAGCCTTACTCCTCTCTGAGCATACTAGCTCTTCACTACTCTCTCTCTCTCTCTCTCTCTCTCTCTCTCTCTCTCTCTCTCTCTCTCTCTCTCTCTCTCTCTCTCTCTCTAGAATTTTTGTTTTACCTTTGTTGTGGCTGAGAATGGTTTGAAAGAATGGCCTCAGGGGGTATTTATAGGGGAAGGATGGCCTGGGACGTTGGTAGCTCATCCAATGGCTACGTGACACCCATTCGTTCCTATCTACTAACCCATGAAGACGAAACAGCAGTCCATGCTTATCAACGAATCAAAGAAGATGAAACAGCAGTCCAAGCTTATCTCTCCATCTATAAGGACGTAATAGGAGCCCATTCTCATCTCTTTATCCACAAAAACAAATTAGGAGTCCATGCCCATCTCTTCATCCTTAAAGACGAAATAGGAGTCCATGCTCATATCTTCATCCTTAAAGACGAAATAGTTTTTGACCAGTTTTGTGCTTATCTTCTCACCTTTAAGGACGAAAGACCTTGACCAAATTCATCATCATTCATGAATCTATCAAGTCAAAATAGTTCTTGACAAGATTCATGCATATCCCTTAATTTGTAAAGACGAAATAACTCCTTACCAGATTCATGCTTATCCATGAATCGATAAAAACGAAATAGCGCTTTAACTAGATAAATGCTTATCCGTGTATCAATAAAGACGGAATAGCTAAGGGACATTTCATACATAACTAGGTTGTTGACTAACCCACTTATGTTTGTAACCAGCCTTCATACAATACCTTCTGCTGCAATTATAAGCTGGTCAAGCAGCTACTTATAGTACCTCCAACGGTGATTTCTAAAATTTTTTTAAAATCTCTTATAATAATAAAATTAATAAACAATTGATTTATGTAGAATAGTGGAAAGAGTCGGTTCTGAAATCTGAGTTTTTAGAATTAGTAAAAACCCCTAACGTGTCAGTATGTGGTTGAATTGGCTAATTTTATCAAAAAAATAAATTCTTCTCTTTTCCTCCTATACAAAGATGATCGGAATTATTTGGCTCCTCCCATCGGAGATAGAAGAAAAACTCTTCAAACTTTCAATTCGTGATTTTTGGTTTGACTTCCTTTTCCAATTCGATTTTTGGTTGATTTGATATTTTTCTCATAGTTGAAAATTTTGGGAAGTTGGCGAAGGAGCAAACTCCCGCCGATGAGGTTAATCCCGGCGAACTCAATCAGCCGATTCAAGTTCCTCATGTATCTCTCTCTCTATTCTCTTATTGATCTGATTTTTCTGAGGATTATCACCTCTTTACGATTATTTATTTGGATTGAATTGTTCTGATCAGTAATGTAACTGCAATTATATGATTTCTGCTATATATCTGTGATTCGTGTTCATCAAGTGACCAAATTTTGATTTGATTATGTCCGATTACATGTTCGATTAGTGTTTATGCGCTTGAAGTCTTCTGGTACACATACATGCCGTATCAAAAGATGAATCACTTAAAACTTCGAAAGAGTGGGTACGGATGGGAGAGAGCATGGAGAGGTGTCTATACTCGGTCCTTGTCATATCTTGCGGTTTTGCTATTTTCTATATCTTATTCGTAGCTTTTGCACTGAAATGACTTTGATGAAGCTTGACTTATATTGATTAAAGTGCAGAATGGCTTATTGACGTATAATTTTCTTGCATTTGGTTGTTAGGAAGTCTCAGAAAGATATGTTTTTCCGATCAGGTTATGATGAGGTTGTTTAGTCCGGGGAAGACGACTTTGATGTTTGTCATAAGAGATAAATCACGGTTATGTATTTGTGTTTGTCCATTTTACTAAGTGGTAGCTTGCATTTTGTTTTTTCTTTCCTTCATCAATCAGCTTTCTGGATCTCAAGTTCTGGATATTTCTAATATCTAAATATTTGCAGACATCATTGGAAAATTTAGAACCAGTGTTGAGGGAAGACATTCAAAAGGTAAAAGAAGAGAGTCTATGGCTTTCATATGCTTTGACTATGCAGTACCTTACACTTTCTCCTCAAATGTAGATATGGGATTCAGTCCCCAAGCCTAAAGCACACAAAGTAACTCCACTTAGTGATTTCTTCAATGTACGTCTGCTCCTTTATGATAGGAACTTTGTTTTTTTATTCTTTTGCTAAGATTAAGAAATTGAGTGGTTTCTTGTGTGATAGGTTGAAATAGTTGCTCTCTCCAGTTATGAGAAAGAGCAATTCACAGTTATGAAGAAAAGGAAGAGCAATTCAAAGAGCATGTTCTTTCCTTTCTCAATTAACTTTACATATTGGAGAAAATCTTCAAAAACTCTTGAAGACATAATGAAATTTGTTAAGTGTTAACTGATATATTTATCTCATTTGTTTTTTATGCATCCTAAATTTTTCATTAAATGTTATATATTTTATGTTTTATTGAATGTATTATGTTTAAAATAAAATAATTTTTAAAATATAAATTTTTGAATTCTTAAAAATTTTAATGGAGTTTTACCAATGGAAGAAAAGAAAAATAAAATTTTTTACCAAAGCTCTTAAAATGAAATAGTGGAAAATTTATATTATAAAATTTGTTAGAAACTCCAATTGGGTTTTTACCATTGGAGATGGTCTTATGTGTCACCGTCTGATTGTCGAATTTGGACTTCAACTATTTTTTCTTCTAATTTCTTTTTCTTGATAAATAGATGTTTCTCATTCACGTGCCACTGTTGGAATGAAGATTAGTCTTCTTATTTATCTTCTATATGAGCCTTTTCTGCTTCAAATGACCATTTTGCTTCTTGTTCAAACGCTTGTAGATTTTCTTGATAATTCTTCTGACTTTTTTGACCAATCACTTAGATTTATTATTCTAAGTGTGTCAACTTTTCATCTGCTGAGACATTATGCATTGATCAAACGATCTAAGCAATATCTTATTCTGGCTGAGACGTCAGTCAGGTCCGATACGACCATCTAGCCGCTCTTTCAGGTAACTTTTCATCCACTCAATCTTTTTCAGATTTTCTTCGAGCATTCTTCTTATTTTATCTTAATTAGTTGATCAAAATCAACTCCTCCTTGAAAGTTGGAACTTTAAATTTTGGCTTGTCCTCTCTCGGCCATCTCTATGTCCGCAATGGTCTTCTCTTGGCCAAAATATTCTCTCATGGCTGTTCTGTCCGGCCGTTCTGCTCGTCTACTCTCTCCTCTCGTCCAGGTCATTACATTCTCCCCCACTTCATAGAATTCGTCCCGAATTCTAAAGTGTAGAATGTGACTCCATCTTCCTCTACTTGTTAACTTAATTCTCCTCTTCAAGTTATGCCATCTAGCCCTCCATGGCTAATTGGTCGGTTCACCACTGCTACCACCCTCCATTATGATTCCGCTACTTCCATAGCACCATTTCATAGTATCATTTTTCACAAATCTATTGACTTTGGACGTCTTCCACTCCATTGGGCGTTACCAAGCCATCTTCGTCTTCAGATTCCTTACTAGTACAACCATGCTTTCATTGCACTAATACCACCATTATCTATTAGTAAGTGACACCATTTCTTGCCACTGGTCTCACCACTTTTGTGTGATTTCATCATTTAGTCTACCACGCCTTGGTTTTGACTATGACGAGTTCTTTCACATCTTCACGCTTGAGTTTAAAGCAAGGTACGATCTTTATTTCGACCTTCTCTACCCACTCAACTCTTGCCGTAATGATAACTCCCTCTGAGTTATACACCGGTCTTTACTTCCGGTACAGTCTAAGTGATAGTTCCTCCCGAGCTATGCACTTTTCTTGACTCTTCTGCACAGCCTAAGTGATAGTTTCCCATAAACTATAGACTTCTTTTGGCTTGACTTCACACACGTTATCCTTGGCCATATAGTCTCACCATATGTCAGTACCGCAAATCTTCACCTCGGGTGTCCACTTGCTCCATTCATCTTCATACCCTTCTTCCCCTGATCAATCTTCTTCCAATTCTCACCAAAGGTAAATGACCTAAACAAACACTCATATGGTTTCTAACATGGTTTCGGGTACTATGGCAAGATCTCCCTAGACCTCCATGATCAACCCCGACCACACCACAAAAACACCATTAGGAATTCCCTCACTTCTCACAAGTGAGTTTACTTCCCACCTAGAAATAAAACTAACGGTTTCCGCTTTAACACAATGATTCATCGTATCCTCAACCCGGGGCCCTTTGACGATAAATCCTCACTAACCAAATGATTCGTCGTTTCCCTTAACAAAGGTTCCTAAACGACCAATCCTATTCACCACACTCGTATATTATCTATCATATCTAGCAACCTATGCTAAGATAATATTATACTAACCCTTATATTACCATATGTATTCTCAATATGTAGAATCAACAACCAATGATTAAACTACCAATCATGCAATAAATTAAACATGCAATAGGGGGTTAGCGCCCCAACAAACCTGTAATGGGACCTTTCTCGATCCCGGCTGGTTGAACGTCTCTGCAACAAATAATAGTTAAAACTCAACAACGATCCTAAAATGAACGGAACGTACCGGATTATCCTAGTTGGCTTTTGCGACTCTTTTTGACTCGATAAAACATTGAAGGCTTGTCCCGTGAGCATGATCATAAACCATGCTCTGATACCACCATTTGTAACACCCCCGGTTTGATCTAAACATAGATAAACCGAAAGCACCACAATATGATCGCCGAGAGCATTCAGGTCCTAGTACTAAGAACGAATCAAAGACTAAATCCTAAATACTTTCAGCAATCAAATCTCTACACCTACGGCCTAAGGCTTTTCAACCCGTACCAAGGTTTCGAGTTGTGTTACCTTGGACTAGCTAATATCATTTAACACAAGCCATTTTCTCAAAACATATTACTATATATTATACCATTCCAAAACAAGGATTCTTACAAACTTAGTATAAGTTTCGCCAAGGCCTAGAGCTAAAATATTATACATATATTATACAATCAACCGGTTTTACAAAAGCCAACACCAATCTACTCCAGTCTCGTTCTGTACGCCTCTTACTGTTCTCCTAGAGATTTAATAAAACATATAGGTGAGGCATGAGCAATCTAAGATTACCCAGCGAGTCTAGAACCCTCTATACAACAGTTAATTTCCCAACCCAAAACCACAAAATAAACAATGCAATGCATGCTTACACCATGCAACAATATCAAAGAAATAACACAAGCAGAAACTCAATTAAGGGTGGCATGTTCATAGTAACCTCACTGTTACGATGCATGTCGAGGCTATAGCAACCCAGTTACTAAGCCTAAACCACAAACATGACCCTAGCCCACTGGCTATGCATGTCTACAGTAGGCCTCAATCATGACCTTAGCCCATTGGCTATACATGAGAGGCACACACTACACTAAGCCTCAATCATGACCATAGCTCTACTGGTTATACATGAGAGGCACACACTACACTAGGCCTCAATCATGATCATAGCTCTACTGGCTATGCATGAGAGGCACACACTACACTAGGCCTCAATCATGATCATAGCTCTACTGGCTATGCATGAGAGGCACACACTACACTAGCCTTCAATCATGACCATAGCTCTACTAGCTATGCATGAGAGGCACAAGACAGGTAACGAGGCCTCTACGGTGTATCGGTTCACAGCTCCCTCTACTTGAACACCCGTGCCTACTTACCACAAAGGACCATAGACCGGAACATCAATCCGAGATCTCCTTGCATCGACAGTCGGCCCGCATTATCCTTCGTGACAGTCGGTCATGCATCGTCATGCATTACTCGGCCATAGGCGCTACCCAAGTCACTCTTAGTCTTCCTCCCGTCATGAATCGAGGGATTCTCGTATCCAATAAGTTTGGGAAGCGGGAATGCCGATACACCCCCTCACCACATGTGAAAGATCACACCAGATTGATTCACAACACTACGAGATCATGTGAATGATCACACCACATGATCCGTTCCAAGCATATGGGATTTCACGCACCATCATGCCTTCACTACATGCACCAACATGTAGTACAATAATTTTTGCGGCATAAATCTTCATAGTTAATGCAGCATACTTATCACAACCATTTTTGTGGTATAACTCTTCATAGTTAATACGGCATACTTATCACAACAATTTATGTGGCATAACTCTTCACAAAACTCACTTTTGGAAAAATTAATACGACATACATATTCACAATTTCTGCAGCATAACTCTTCACAAAACTCTTCTTTTGTGAAAGTTAATACAGCATTCCTAACCCATGAAAACGAAACAGCTCACCAATGGCTAAGTGACACCGATTCGTTTCTATCTACTAACCCATGAAGACGAAACAGCTGTCCATGCTTATCCACGAATCAAAGAAGACGAAACAGCAGTCCATGCTTATCTCTCCATCTACAAGGACGTAATAGGAGTCCATTCTCATCTCCTTATCCACAAAAACAAATTAGGAGTCCATGCTCATCTCTTCATCCTTAAAGATGAAATAGGCGTCCATGCTATCTCTTCATCTTTAAAGACGAAATAGTTTCTGACTAGTTTTGTGCTTATCTTCTCACCTTTAAGGACGAAAGACCTTGACCAAATTCGTCCTCATCCATAATCTATCAAGACAAAATAGTTCTTGACAAGATTCATGCATATCCCTTAATCTGTAAAGACGAAATAGCTCTTTACGAGATTTATGCTTATTCATAAATTGATAAAGACGAAATAGCGCTTTAACGAGATAAATGCTTATATGTGTATCAATAGGGACGAAATAGCTAAGGGACACTTCATACATAACTAGGTCGTTGACTGGCCCACTTATGTTTGCAACCGGCCTTCATATGACACCTCTTGCTACGATTATAAGCTGGTCAAGCAACTACTTGTGTGTCACCGTCTGATTGGTCGAATTTGGACTTCGACTATTTCTTCTTCTAACTTCATTTTCTTGACAAATAGATGTCTCTTATTCACGTGTCACTGTTGGAATGAAGCGTAGTCCTCTTATTTATCTTCTATCTGATCCTTTCGTGCTTCAAATGACCATTTTGCTTCTTGTTCAAATGCTTGTAGATTTTCTTGATAATTCTTCTAACTTCTTTTGACCAATCACTTAGATTTATTATTCTAAGTGTGACAACTCTTCATCTGCTGAGACTTTATGACTTGACCAAACGATCTAAGCAATATCTTATTATAGTTGAGACGTCAGTCAGGTCCAATACGACCATCTAGCCGCTCTCTCAGGTAACTCTTCATCCACTCAATCTTTTTCAGATTTTCTTCGAGCATTCTTCATATTTTAGCTTAATTAGTTGATCCAAATCAACTCCTCTTTGAAGTTGGAACTTCAAATTTTGGCTTGTCCTCTCTCGGCCATCTCCATGTCCGCAATGGTGTTCTCTTGGCCATCTTAGGTTGCATTCAAGTTTTTCTTCTTCAGCTTCGGCCAAAGGGTTAATTTTGACCTAGGCTATCGATCCAAGTTTTCTTTGAGTCGATTCCATGATTTTTGGTTTTTGGCCAAAATATTCTCTTATGGCCGTTCTGTCTGGCCGTTCTGCTCGTCTGCTCTCTGCTCTCTGCTCTCGTCCAGGTCATGACAACATACCTCGCAGAAAATCAAGCATCATCTCAGGAGAGCTTCAAACGAGGGATAGACGCTAACGCATGCTGCTCGCAATGCGGAAATCAGGAATCAATCTCGCATATCTGGTTTGAATGCCCATTCGCTCAAGAGGTTTGGAGACTTTCTCCATTGGCGTCGAACCCATCGGCTCTCCCAATAGACATCGACTCTCGCAGCCTCCTCAGCAATCTATACATGACGAAAAAAACCCCCCTCTTCAGGACTGCAGGAAACCCCTCTTTACCCCTGGATATTGTGGTACCTTTGGACCTCCAGAAACAGGCTAATCTTCAAAGGGATGAGCTTCTCAGGCCCTGATCTGGTAGCAAAAGCCGTCCTGGAGGCATCTCTGTGGCATGCAGCTAACCAGTCCCCTCCCCAGACCCAGTCGAAGCCCTTAAGAACAAGGAAGCCCTTTTGTCCCTCTCGGCCTGCATCGGCTACACCGATGGTGCTTGGAGAGCTGATTCGCGAGCGAAAAGCATGGGATGAATCATCTCAAGCCCCAGTGGTGGCATCATCTGGGAAAATTCTTCGGCACGGCGCTTCATCTCCTAAGCGGTCCTTGCTGCTCTTCACGAAGCCCTCTCGCTGGAGATTCGGGAGCTTCACCTCCAATTGGACTCGGTAGTCCTCATCAATGCCCTGCTTTCAGGGTCGGATTTGATCGAGATTGCAGGAATTCTGAATGACATTCAAAAACTTTCTCCTCTCTTCTCCTCCCTATCGTTTAGTTCTTTTTCCATAGCTGCAAATGTTATTGCAGACGGGCTTGCAAAATCTGTTCTTGCTTTGTTAAGCCCAGTATGCCTGTTGTAGAACCTTTTCTTCCTTTATAAAAATAACCATTGATCAAAAAAGGTTATTTAAATAATTTTTCATATATTTAGGGTTATTATAACAAGTTGATATAAGATTTGGTGGTGAGACTTATTTATAGCAGGCGGAAAATGGAATCTATAAGCTGGCTTTCACGCTCTTTTACAAATTGGTGGATGGTAGATGATAAAACAAGGCTTAAATCCACAAGACTTGAGTCGAAATGGAGGTTTATTGAATGAATCCACACTCAACCACGAAGTACACAACTTGAATCCACAAGTTATTCAATCCGCAAACTCAAAAGAGTATAGTGAATCCACACTAAGACTCAAATGAAAAACAAACACAAAGATAACTCACTTTGTAAGAGAAAACTAAAAGCTTTAAATTAAATTCAATGATCAAGGGTGCTTACAAATAAAATACTAAATAAGCTTATATAATGCTCATTGCAACGTTCTAAAAGCAAAAAAAAAAGAACCAGAATTGACAAAATTAAGGAAAACTAGCCGTTAGGCTTTAAATGCATAGGCCAAGAGGGAAACTCGTGAGTTCTTATATCTTGACAGCTTCTGGATTATTACATGGATTGTTAATCTTTAATCTTCTATTAACTCTCTGGATATAGACTGAATCATAATAGAGCCGTTGGTAAGTGATTGCTTCAAATGTGAATGCTCTGGAACGGATATGGAAAGTGTTGAAGCATGAATGGCCAAGGTAGAATCCGCCTGATTATCTGGATTCTGGTGCAGCTAAAGGCGTCTTTTGAAGCTTCTAGATGGTTTAGATTGTCTTCTGGTCGCCAAATATATGTTTGCAATCTCACAAACTCGGAAGGCTCCAAATAAGGCATGTACAGGATCCTCCGGTTTAGAAATTTAGTATCTTTCAAACCGAAATAGATATTGGCATGAATCTAACTTGATGAATACCACGGTTGAGTCAAGATTCCATGACAAGTTTATTTGTAGCTTAATTCCTCTTGGTTTGCTGGGAAACCTCCAATAATCGCTTGCATGTCTGATTCGGAAAGATTGCAGTTCCCCGAATTTGAACTTGAGTATCTCCTTCGTATGAGCTCTGTTTGGACCGAATCTAATTTGTTGCGTGACTTTAATGAGTTGAGAATCCAAAACAATCGGACTTGTTGCTTACTTCATCCTGGTTCGTCCGTAATGATTCAATGAGTGATTGTATGTCTCCATCGACCTCATTGAAGATCTGCCAAATTGTATCTTCAATAACTTCTTCATATGGAATCCTTTTTGGCTGATTCTTCTTCGTCTGAACTCTAGGTGAGTTTTGTATGCTCTCCATGTCTTAGTTAAGTCTGAATGCATGGTGAGATTGAGGTCTAGAAGGAACAAATCATGAAAGATAGTCTCTCCTTGATTCATGATATGTTCTCCAAGGGAGATTGTCTCTCCTTTACCCTTGGCTAGACCATCATGTCTATTGATCCTCAGCTCTATTTTTGATAGTATCTTCTATATTGCATCCTACTCTCCTTCTTCAAAAAGTTTTGTCCTCAAAACTTATTTATATGCACATAGATAAGTCAAGTTAGTATCATGAATTATAGGAGAGCTTACTTTCTTACCTTGAGGTGGCTCTGGTTTGGTGAGGGGTGGAACGTCAGGAGGTTCTCCTTTGAGCAAGTATGATAGGATTACTCCTCTGCTCAGGTCTCGTACGATTTTCCATTCTTTAGTGGACTTGGTAATGATCGCCATTGGGTCCAATTCTTTCAGCACCAATTGGTTTAGTAACAAATTTTCTTCTAGTGGATTTTCTTTGCAGCTTACTCCTTTAGTTCCTGAAATAAGATTGACACTTTTGAAAATAAACAAGTGCAGTATGGATTCTTTAAGATAAGGTAAATTAGTTAAATTAAATTCATTAGCACTAGTTGCAACAAGATTTTTTTCTACTTGTGATTTTAAACAAATTGATTTCTTATGATCTTGTAAGTTTAATAAATCTTTTAGTACATCTGTGGAACTATTAGAAACGAACTCAGTTAAAGAGATACTTACCTGGCTAACACTGAAAGTGTTTGGAGCTTGATCTGGTGGTTTCTCTTTGATATCTTCCTTTTCTTTATCCCTTTCTTTTTGATATCTTCCTTTTCTTTATCCCTTTGATATCTTCCTTTTCTTTGATCTGGTGGGACATATTTCGTGACTAGGGCTCCAGCTCCAGCTTTCTTGCTCTTCTTTAATACCTGTTTCAGAATTTCTTGGTAAAGACAAGTGCATTATGTGACATCCTTTGTATTTACACCATTTAAGGCTACATTTAGTATATATTTTGATCCTCTTTTGCATGTTTTCCCTTTGCTTTTGTCCCATTTTCTGCTCCTTTTAGACTTAGGTTGCATTTAGAGTATAGTTTGCATTTTCTTTGCATTTTGGATGTTTTTAGGTGCTTTTGGAGCTTAAAGGAGCTTGGAGGAGTTTTGGGAATGATGCAAGATGCTAGCTGGGCAAAAGGGAGCAAGAAGGATCGCAGCAGAAGATCTCTGCAGAAGTTTTCGGTTAGAGCACAGAGAGTTTCGGTCAAGAGTGACCGATACGGAGCATTTCGGTCACCAGTATCGGTCAAGTGTGATCGACACAAATACATCGGATTAATTTCGGTCATTTGTGTCGATCACTGAAGACCGATAGGGACCCATTTCGGTCACTGGAGATCGACACGACTGACCGATACTGATCCAGCCCGAATCTGTTTTTAATTACAACTTTGCCATTACTCTAGGGTTTTTCTTTCTAGGCTATAAATAGCCACTTTTCCAGATTTTCGAGAAGTCATGTCAAAATACTGTTCTTGAGCTTTCCTTTAAGTTTGTAAGATAATTTCTTTGCTTTGTTTAATATAATCAAGTATTTGCTTTAATCTTTCTTTAATCTTTCCTTTAATCATGATTAGCATCCTTTCCCTCTGTGATTTGGTGTTAAACATAATTATGAGTGAGTAGTTATCTTAGGGTTTCTAGATGTGGTAGATTAGGAGAATTTAAGGCTTGATTAAGGCTTGTTATGTTCTTCATTCTATGGGTTCCTCTCTATTAATCTGTTATTCATGCTAGATTAGTCTTGATCAAACTTGTCTAAGATATTAGCTTTCTCTTATGCCCACCAAGTGTTTGATGAAATGCTGATCATGTTTAATAGAGGATTTGCTGGTCTTGGCTCAAGAGATTGACTGTTTGAGGAGCATTTTGACTTGAATAGAGTTGTTTAATCATGCTTGCTTGATGTTTTAGCACTAATGAGAGTTAGTTCTTGTTAGAATGTTTAGCAAAGGGTTATTTGCCAAAAGATTGGATCTAACTAGCTTAAGTGTGAACTCTATGTCTAGGAATCACCATTGCTTGCTTGCTTGCTTGATCAATGTAGTTTGAAACAGCCTTAGTTAAGGCCCTGAAATTCCCCAAAGTCAATAACCTGATAGGGCTCAGGTTCTACCCAAATAAAACTACTGCAAGTGCACAGCAAAAGCAGTTGTAGTACAAGGAGTATCGAAATCCCAAGAGAGTAATGCAGACTACACTATCGAATGTAGATTCGGATTAAGCTAAGCAAGATATGATGTATGTAATGCGAATGAATGAATGAAAGTAAGCAAACGATTTTGTAAGATGATCTAAGTTCCAGAAGACTAAAAGTGCTAAGTCAGGGCAGTTCGCAGGTTGAATCCAAGAATGTATGACGCAGGAAATCAGGAATGATTAAAAACCGTTTTAAACATGAATCACTGATGCATAACTAATCAATTCTCATTGCAAAAGTTATCTATGCCTAGATCACAGAGTTTCAAATCTCTTTGCAATCCCTAACAACCTAAGTATGCAGGAATGATCAGATTCAATTGTTTACAAAACTCCTAAGCCAAATCTCTTTGCACTAAGTTGTTTTGCTCATCAAATACTAGTTCAGGTTATGAATAATGTTCTCACATATATTTAACAACCTAAGATTTTCGGATTCCTAGATGATGTGTCTCAGATATTTGATTTTAAAGCATGCAGAGATGAAAAACCATAAGGTATTCCTAACAGATAGCGATTCTACAATCTTTTCATCAACCTTTGAAAAATCCTAACTTAACTAGCAGATTACTCAGACATGATTATGGAATCACAAAACATAACTGAATAATATTGCATTAAGAGAAAGAGTAAAGAAATAAAGGGGGTTCGAAATCTTCTCAAAAGAGTACAGGGTTTGTCTCCCTAAAAAGCTCTGAATAAATCTCTCTCTAAGCTCTCTGAATTCTCAAAAACTAAGATGATGGCCAACAATGGCTGAAAAACCTAATAAATAGGGGCTAAACACTATCTGGGGTCTTCATGTAAATAAAGGAACTTCTGGGCCAATTCTGTAAATCTTCTTCACACTTTTAATAAAACAGCCACGCTCCTTCCTTAATGGGTGACGAGCGTCACCAAAGGTGGTGACGAGCGTCACCATATGTGATACTTTCTGCTTCGAGCTTGGTACTTCGTGGCTTCAACCCAGAATGCTCCAAAAGATTCCAAAATCTCCAATTATGCTCCAGACATGCTATAACCTGCAAATGCTCTTCTAGGACTCTAAAAAGACCAAAAAGACTCAATAGAAAGGACTTATATCATGGTTAAATACCATAAAAACCATGATATATCAACTCCCCCAGACTTAGCTTTTGCTTGCCCTCAAGCAAACATCAGACAAAGAATAAGGTCGAGGTTTGAAAACAAGAAACAGTCAGTCAGTCATCAGGAACACCATACTAGTTAGAGCTTTCGAATCCACATACCACAGAGTCAACACAAGATCAAATTTCAGTGTAATCATCACAAGCTTAGCAAATCTCTCAAATCCAGTCCAAATCCCTTCAAGAAACCCGAAATTTCTACTGCTAACTCCTTATTTTTATCTAAGTGTGATATCTCATCAAAGTTCTATCATCTTAATCACTTTACAGATTCTTTTCCCTTCCTAATAACTGAACAAATAGATCTCAACACAACTCTCTTATTTTCTCTTCCCTTGATCTTTTCCTTAGGATATTTTCGATTTTTCACTTCTTTTTCTCAACTTTTACAGTCTAAGATATGGTGCTACTCAATACTTGTGTTCCTTGTGAGGAGACAGGTTCTTGAATGTGTTCACTACTGTTGTTTCTTGTGAGGAGACAGGGTCATGAATGCACCATTCTTTGGACTTAATCTTTTAAAAACTACATCAGGGAAGATCAAAGAGAGACTATATTTTAACCTTATTGTCAGTGTTGAAAGAGAGAATCAAGATCAATAAGAATCAATCACCAAGACAAGAAGTTTAAAGTTCATTAAGGTGGAGCTAACAGCAAATTTTCCAGACTCTCTAAGAACCTAAACCTTCATTACTAGACTGATTTACCTATGACTTTCAACTTAGTGAGACTTGTAATCAACTACTGTGGCAATGGTTCTTATCAGCAAAAACGTCCTATGGTTAGTTCCAAGAAAAACTGACAGTTTCAAAAATTTTGACTCTATAAAACAGGTTTTTGACTCAACTTTAAGACTCTATAGACATGACACAAAGCACACAACGTCAGTAACCACCTCCCCCAGACTTAAACAACACTGTCCCCAGTGTTATTAAGCCAATAGTTGGTCAGAAAAATGAATGAGAAGTCGAAAAACCAAGTCAGAAAAGTGTTACCTCGCGTGGGGTCGGGTGACGAGCGTCACCAGTCTGGTGACGAGCGTCACCACGACCTGTATTGCCCAATTCTTATGTCAGATGTTAATTAACGAAGTGTTTGCATGTGTACTCTAAAGTTAGACTTTTTGAGCAGTCAAACACGTAATTAACAACATCCAAACATAGCAATAATAACCTGGTTCAACAATCTCACAAAACATCATCAAAGAAACTGACAACTGACTAAAAAAAACATAAAAATGACTCAAGAGAAAGAAAAATAAAAGGGAAAAGGGAACAAGTAACCAGATAGTGAAGCCTCAATCCTCATCCTCGCAAGGTTCAGTGGTGTAATGGGGGCGGACACAACCACAGTTGCTAAGTGTAGCAACAGCATCCCAGAGTCCCTCAAAGCTGTCAATGACATACTCCTGAAAAGCAGCCATATCCATGGGTGTCTGTGGTCGTGGAGAGCAGAGGCGCCAGCTGTAGCAGGTCCAGTATCAGCAGCAGCGGCAGTAGAATCAGAGGTGCCAGCTGTAGCAGCTCTAGCAGGACGCAGAGTCAAAAGGCGCAGAAGAGTCTGTGCTGGCATGAAGAATAGCTGGCGTGGATCTCCCTGAATCGTAGTGAGGGCTCTTTGTGGCAACTTAATGCCAACATACTCTCAAGAAGTGGTAGTGAAAGTCCAGACAACTCCAATCTTCATCCAAGTGACATGGCGCAGATACTGGTCATCCATAAGTGATCTGCCACTGCGCAGACTGCAAGGTGTGACATCGATCTGGAAATGATGGAAGATCGGTGTCAGCAGGCTGCCAACACTCTCAGTCTTCTCCCCTGGACTGGTGAATGGCTTGGTCTTCAAGGAGACCAGATGCTCAGCGAAAACAGCGCCTAAGTTGGCGCGAACCATGCTATCAACAGGTATCGAATCATCCAGCATCTCATAAAGTCCGTAGTAGAGGAGAATCAGCTCACTAACTCGAGTCTTGCTAGGCGCAGAATTGCACAGAATGGTATGGCCAAAGAGGCGCAGAATGTACCTCAAGACCGGATGTCGAACCTCCGTCTGCGTGCTGGTCTTGCTGTCATAGACTCCATTCCCGAACTTGGACCAGAATGTCCGCCTATGGGTCCACTGAGAGGGAAGGAGAACGCCTGTGGGATGGTCAGAGAAGCCATAGATCCCACAAAGCTCCATCAGACTGATCCGGTATCGAACTCCTCGGATCAGAAACGTCACCGTGCCTTCCTGCGCACGCTTCGCCAGCTCATTCGCGTAGTAGACGCGAACTGTAGAGAGAAACTGGCGGACCAAATCTGGGTAGAGATCATACTGCTGGAACGACATAGTCCCCATCCCAATGCGCTCCAGAATCTGAACAACCATATCGAAGATCCCCATCTTCTACAGAAGAGCAGAATCCGCGAACCGAGTGGGGATAATCTTCACTCCCAGCCACACATTGTAGAACAGCGTGTCATATTCATCCCACTCTTCCTGAATATCGCGGAATACACAGGTGTCTCGGGACACTTCCTGCTTCAGAGTCCCTGCCCAAGCCACTCCTGAGGCTATTTTCCGATCTTCTCGTTTGGGCCATGGGGGCCTGCAAACCGAGTGTTGACTGAAGGAATCCGTAGACCCTGTTGCAGTGCTTAAAGACGAGCTTTGCCTTGGTCGTTTCTCCTGACGAGGCATCTGAAAATTGAAGATCAAAATCGACCAAAAACATCACTAAAATTAGCAAATTTTTCAAAGTTCGAAAAATCAACTAATCAGGGTAAAATAACTGATGGCGATCAACTACAGCACAACTAGGGACACAATTCAATCATCAGTTCAACCCAAATCACCCAAAATTTCTAGATTTTTGCAATTTTCATCATGAACTCGAAAATTCAAAACTTGCAAATCAACCGATAAAAGCTCACATAGATGGTTCCATTCCTCTAATACAGCCTAACTAACTATGATTCAACAGTTAAATCAAGCCAATCACGTCAAAAATCGGATTTTACCAAACCTATGGCGGACTGAAATTGGGGATTCCGAACACATACCTTGCAGATCTTAAAAACCGAGTTGATATTCAAAAAGAGGAGCAAAATCCGCACGGATTAGACTCTTGAATCACTCAATTTGGTTTAGAAAATCAAAAGTTATGAATCTCTGAAAATTTTTAAGTGTTCTTGGTTTAAACAGTTATGCCCGAGGAAGAAGAAGAGAGAAAACTAATACCCGTGTTCGACTTCGACGGGTGACGAGCGTCACCTTAAGGGTGACGATCGTCACCATATTTTTTTTTGTTTAAGTAATATTAATCTAATTACTAATCCTAAGCACAAAAATAATAACTAAGTGTTATATCTACAACTTACCAGTGGGTTGCCTCCCACTAAGTGCTTGTTTAAAGTCATTAGCTTGACTTTAGTTGGCTGTTTAGACAGCTGGTGCCTCATCCAGAGACACAATGTGTCCTGCTGGAATCTCTGCTTGTGCCCAGTAATGCTTCACCCTTTGTCCATTGACAGTGAACTCCCCTCCTTTGGAGTTAATCAGGACAATTGCACCATATGGGCGAGCTTCTTTGACAGTGAAATGACCTGACCATCGAGAACGCAATTTACCAGGAAAAAGCTGTAAACGAGAGTTGTAGAGTAATACCTGGTCATTGGGCTCGAAATGCCTAGAGATGATCTTTTTATCATGATATGCCTTTGTCCTCTCCTTGTATAACTTGGAGTTTTCATAGGCCAGATATCTGATCTCATCCAGTTCATTGAGCTGAATCAAACGCCTTTCCGCAGCAAGCTTCAGATCGAAGTTCAGCTTCTTGATGGCCCATTCTGCTTTGAACTCCAACTCTACTGGTAGATGGCACGCCTTGCCATAAAGAAGATAGAATGTTGTAGTCCCAAGTGGCGTTTTGTATGCAGTCCTGTAGGTCCATAATGCATCATCCAGCTTTGCAGACCAATCTTTCCTTGTCTTCCCAACTGTCTTTTCCAGAATCTGCTTGATCTGCCTGTTGGAAACCTCAACTTGTCCACTTGTTTGGGGATGATAGGCGTGGCCACTCTGTGGTGTACACCATACTTCTTCAACAGCTTGTCAAAAACCTTGTTGACAAAGTGAGAACCACCATCACTTATGACAATCCGCGGGACACCAAATCTGGGAAAGATAATGGTCTTAAACAGCTTCAAAACCACTGCAGCATCATTAGTAGGAGTAACCAATGCCTCTACCCACTTAGATACATAATCAACATCAACCAGAATGTATCTATTCCTATAAGATGAGGGAAAAGGTCCCATGAAGTCAATACCCCAACAATCAAAAACTTCAACTTCCAGCTTGAAGTTATGTGGCATCTCATGTCTCCTGCTGATTTTTCCTCTTCTCTGACAAGTATCACAGCTTGTGATGAAGGCTTGGGCGTCTCTGAACATACTAGGTCACCAAAATCCAGCTTGCAATACCTTAGAGATAGTCTTGAATGTAGTAAAGTGTCCAGCATATTCTGATCCATGACAGTGAAAAAGGACGTCCTGGACTTCTTCTTCTGCTAAGCATCTTCTGTAGATACCATCAGCACAATGCTTGTAGAGATATGGCTCATCCCAATAGAATCTCCTAAGTTCTCTCAAGAACTTCTTCTTAGCATAGCCTTTAAAGTCATGTGGTTCATCTTCTGCAGCAAGATAATTTGCAATATCGGCATACCAGGGCCTCTTTGGATCATGCAAAGCATAAACAGGTTCTTCAAAAGCCATCCCCAAGCTTGCACAAATCGCAGATAAGTTTTGAGATTGGTGACGAGCGTCACCAATATTGGTGACGAGCGTCACCTCTCTCGTATACTTTGGTCGCGACTGTTCTGGGTTGGTGACGAGCGTCACCCTCCTAGTGTCGCTCGTCACTCCCCTGCAATTTCGTGAAAACTGCAGGTTTTCAGTACTTTCCTCCTGTTCTCTGGTTTCCACCAAGTAAACATTCTCTTCAGGCAAGAAATCATTGATTGGGACACTATCTTCAACCTGAATCCGGGATAAATGATCAGCAACTCCATTCTCAACCCCTTTCTTGTCCTTCACTTCAATGTCAAATTCCTGAAGAAGCAGGATCCATCTTAACAGCCTTGGTTTTGCATATTTCTTCTGCATTAGGTACTTCAGTGCTGAATGGTCAGTATGAACCACGACCTTGGAGCCAACAAGATACTGCCTGAACTTCTCAAAAGCAAACACAACAGCTAACAATTCTTTCTCAGTTGTTGCATAATTCTTCTGAGCATCATCCAAAGTCCTACTTGCATAGTAGATGGCGTGGAGTTTCTTGTCTTTACTCTGTCCCAGCACTGCTCCAACTGCAAAATCGCTGGTATCACAGATTACCTCAAAAGGTAAGTCCCAATCTGGAGGCTGCACAACAGGAGCTGTAACCAAAGCCTGTTTGATATGTTCAAAGGCGGATTTGCACTCTTCTGTGAACTCAAACTTCACATCCTTGCAGAGGAGAGTAGTAAGGGGGCGTGCTATCTTGCTAAAGTCCTTGATGAATCTTCTGTAGAAGCCTGCATGACCTAGAAAACTCCTCACTGCTTTGACTGAATCAGGTGCTTGCAGACTTGTCATCACCTCAATTTTTGCCCTATCCACCTCTATACCGTCTCCTGAGACTCTGTGGCCAAGTACAATACCATCCTGAACCATAAAATGGCACTTCTCCCAGTTTAAAACCAAGTGCTTCTCTTCACATCTCTGCAGAACTGCACACAGATTATCCAAGCAGTTCTTGAAAGAGGACCCATAAACAGAGAAGTCATCCATGAACATCTCCATAAACTTCTCTATCATGTCTGTGAAAATCGACATCATGCATCTCTGGAAGGTTGCAGGAGCATTACACAGCCCAAAAGGGATTCTGCGATATGCAAAAATGCCATAGAGACAGGTAAAAGTGGTCTTCTCCTGATAATCTGGATGGATGGGGATCTGAAAGAAGCCTGAATACCCATCAAGGAAGCAGTAATACTCGTGATTCGCCAGCCTCTCTAGCATCTGATCGATGAAAGACAGAGGAAAATGATCCTTCCTTGTTGCTGCATTCAGTTTTCTGTAGTCTATGCACATCCTGTATTCTGTCACAGTCCTGGTTGGAATCAGCTCATCCTTGTCATTCTTTACCACTGTGACACCTCCTTTCTTAGGCACCCCGTGCACTGGACTCACCTAAGCACTGTCTGATATAGGATAGATGATACCAGCTTGCAACAACTTCATGATCTCTTTCTTGACCACATCCTGCAAATTCGGATTCAGCCTCCTCTGGTGCTCAACTGATGATTTCGACTCATCCTCCAAGTGTATCCTATGCATGCACAAGTCTGGGGAGATACCTGAAATGTCATCAAGAGAATAGCCAAGAGCTTTGCGAAATTTTTGCAGCTTACTTAGTAAAAGGGTAAGCTCTGCATTGTTCAATGAAGCATTAACAATAACAGGATAGGTGGAGTTTTCTCCCAGAAATGCGTACCTTAGCCCTGCAGGGAGCTGTTTAAGCTCAACGTTTGGTGCTTTTGCTGCAGACCAATCATCCATTGTGGCAGCTTTCGCAGATGTGGAGACAAGCTCATCCTGTGCAACCAGTTGCATCACTTGTGCAGTAGCATCCATCATCTTTGTCTAGCCTGTTGCAGCAGCATCTAAATGCTCATACTCATCTGTAGAAGTGGTCAACGCCCTTTCCAAGGGATCCTCTGAACTCATCTCATGGAAGATCTGATCAGCAATGTTTGTGAGAACATCCACATAAAAAGTCTGTCCATCTATGGTCGGCCTCTTCATCAGCTTGTCCATTTCGAATTTCATCACTAAATCGCCAACATTCAGCTCTATTCTACCCATCCTGACGTCAATAATAGCTCCTGCAGTAGCCAAGAAGGGTCTACCAAGAATCAAGGGGTCTTTGGGTTCTTCTCCATACTCTAGAACCACAAAATCAGTAGGAATCATACAACCTCCTATTTTGATAGGAACATCCTCTATCACTCCTTCAGAAACTCTGACTGATCTATCGGCTAGGACAAGAGATATCCTTGTAGCCTTAAAATCGGTCATCCCCAAACTCTTGGCAACAGAATGAGGCATGAGGTTCACACTAGAACCAAGATCACACAATGACCTCTCAAACTTGTCATTGAAGATGGTGCAGTCTAAAACAAAGCTTCTTGGGTCTGAAAGCTTCTCTAGAACTCTGTTCTGAATCACTGCACTGACCTGCTCGTTGATCATCATAGCTCCAACCTCAAGACTCAAGTTATTGGTCACCATCCTCTTCACATACCTCCTTATAACAGGAGTGATCCTTACAGCATCTATCAATGGGATCTCTATAACCAACTTTTCCATGATAGCCTTGCATCTTGCATCTTCAAGCTCTTGCTTAGACTTCTTAGGATGCTTAGGATAGGGTATCTTGGGTTTATACACGGTCTCCTTAGCATTATCTGAAGTCTTAGGCGATACTGCAGCATATGGTGTCTGGTGACGAGCGTCACTGGGATGGTGGCGAGCGTCACTCACTTTGGACGAGTCGGGGTCGGGGTTGTGCTCGATGGGTGACGAGCGACACCCATTATTGGTGACGAGCGTCACTCGTGGGTCTTCAGCAAATATTTCTTCATCTTCATATTCTTCAATACCCATGAAATTCCTTGAGGTTAAATCCTTCTGCTGCATTGGTTGCAGGTTCTTTCCACTCCTCAATGTGATGGCATTCACATGGTGTTTGGGATTAGCATCAGTTCTTCCTGGAAGAAATCCTTCTTGCCTCTGAACAGCTCCTGCAGTTTGGGCAACTTGAACATCAAGCTTCTTCATATGAGAGTTCAGACTCTCAATTTTTCTATTCAAATCCTGATAGAGCGAATCTATCTTGCCATTGAAGTCCACTGTAAGCTTCTGTTGTCCTTCCAAGATCAGTTCTAACATTGCTTCCATTTTGTTCCCTTGTGGAGGTGCTGGTTGATAGGAAGAAGAACCATAGTTTCTGTAATTTCCACTGTTCTGGAATGGCTTTTGGTACTCTGTCTTCTGAAATGGGGGTCTAGGAGTGAAACCAGGCGTGCTCTGTCCTCCTGTAAGGGCGTTCTTCTGATTGTTGTTGCTGTATCCTCTGTTCCACTGCTGATTCCCATACCTTTGTCCCTGAAAACCACCAGAATTGATAAAATTTACATCCTCCTGCTCAACTTCCTCTGGAGCTTCAAAAGTTTCCAATTCTGCAGCAAAGTGAACTGACTTCTTCCCCACCGAAAGGCTGTGCATATCATCCAACTTAGCCTTAACTTCAGCAATCTGATTTCCATCAGCTACACCAGCTTGTTTCATCCTCTGAAAGTCTGCGTTTTTAGTGCTGTTGCTACAGACCAAGTTCTCAATCAATCTGATCGTCTCTTCTGGTCTGTTAGTGTTGAAGTTTCCTGCACTTGCTGCATCCAGCGCCATCTGATATTTCCAGTCAATGTCTCTGAAGAAAATCCCAAGTAATTGCACCTGACTGAAACGAGGACAGTCCCTTTGATAAGACTTGAACCTGATCCAAGAAGCTTTAAAAGCTTCAGTAGGGCCTTGTGTAAATGATGCAATTTTCGTCCTCATGTCCTCTGATCTTGCATCATCATAGAAGTTATTCAAAAAGGCATTCTTGGTGTCTTCCCAAGTGGTCAATGAAGCAGGTTCCAGTTGCTTCAGCCAATATGCAGCTTCTCCTTCAAGAGAGTAAGGAAAAAGCTTGCAGAACAGAAAGTCATTGCTAACCCCATTAGCTTTGACACTGGAAGCCAAGTCCTCAAATCTCTCTATGTGATCCATAGGATGCTCATGAGGTAAACCATGGAATGGATGCTGGCCAACCAGCTGATAGTAGACTGGTTTAACCTCAAAATCGTTCCTCTGGAAGGCAGGAGGTCGGATTGCAGCTCTGTTGGCATAGAACTGATCAGGTCTGTTGTAGTCACCTAGAGTCCTCTGAACAAAACGCCCAGCAGCGTTATTGACAGCAGCAGGGACCCCCACGTTCTCAGCCACTTGCTGAACCTGCTGTTCAACAATGACATTCCCCTCTTGATCAATTCTCTGCCCATCTTCGTTCCTCCTGTTTCCTTCCCTGTCAACCAAGTGACCTTCTGCATCTTCAACCAAGATAAGTGGAGCCACCATTGTAGATTGCTTCTTAGCTTTCCTGTTAGTTCTCTCCAACCTAGCAAGTTCGTCAATGCTCAAAGTCACAAGCTCTTTTTCTTTGTTGCTTCTGGTACTACGATTAGGCATACACCTGAAACAGGAACAAAGAAAAGTAGCTGAAAGTCAGTAACCAAATTAAAACTTAGATAAAATCCTAATACTAGAAATCGATAGGCAGCTATTACTCCCCGGCAACGGCGTCAAAAACTTGATAGGGCTCAGGTTTTACCCAAATAAAACTACTGCAAGTGCACAGCAAAAGCAGTTGTAGTACAAGGGGTATCGAAATCCCAAGAGAGTAATGCAGACTACACTATCGAATGTAGATTCGGATTAAGCTAAGCAAGATATGATGTATGTAATGCGAATGAATGAATGAAAGTAAGCAAACGATTTTGTAAGATGATCTAAGTTCCAGAAGACTAAAAGCGCTAAGTCAGGGCAGTTCGCAGGTTGAATCCAAGAATGTATGACACAGGAAATCAGGAATGATTAAGAACCATTTCAAACATGAATCACTGATGCATAACTAATCAATTCTCATTGCAAAAGTTATATATGCCTAGATCACAGAGTTTCAAATCTCTTTGCAAATCCTAACAACCTAAGTATGCAGGAATGATCAGATTCAATTGTTTACAAAACTCCTAAGCCAAATCTCTTTGCACTAAGTTGTTTTGCTCATCAAATACTAGTTCAGGTTATGAATAATGCTCTCACATATATTTAACAACCTAAGATTTTCGGATTCCTAGATGATGTGTCTCAGAAATTCGATTTTAAAGCAAGCAGAGATGAAAAACCATAAGGTATTCCTAACAGATAGCGATTCTACAATCTTTTCATCAACCTTTGAAAAACCCTAACTTAACTAGCAGATTACTCAGACATGATTATGGAATCACAAAACATAACTGAATAATATTGTATTAAGAGAAAGAGTAAAGAAATAAAGGGGGTTCGAAATCTTCTCAAAAGAGTACAGGGTTTGTCTCCCCAAAAAGCTCTGAATAAATCTCTCTCTAAGCTCTCTGAATTCTCAAAAACTAAGATGATGGCCAACAATGGCTGAAAAAACTAATAAATAGGAGCTAAACACGATCTGGGGTCTTCATGTAAATAAAGGAACTTCTGGGCCAATTCTGCAAATCTTCTTCAAACTTTTAATAAAACAGCCACGCTCCTTCCTTAATGGGTGACGAGCGTCACCATATGTGATACTTTCTGCTTCGAGCATGGTACTTCGTGGCTTCAACCCAGAATGCTCCAAAAGGTTCCAAAATCTCCAATTATGCTCCAGACATGCTATAACCTGCAAAGGCTCTTCTAGGACTCTAACAAGACCAAAAAGACTCAATAAAAAGGACTCATATCATGGTTAAAAACTATAAAAACCATGATATATCATAACCACATCTAGAGACTTGTCTTTCTCTTATTTGAATCTCGGATTTGCTCTGTTTTGCTCTGTTTTACTCTGTTTTTCTTGCTTAGAACTGCTTAGATTGCCTTTTTTTCTCTTCTTTTGTTGCTTGTTTCACTTAGGTTGCTAGAACTGTTGCTTAGGCAACAAAACTAATTCTCTGCTTGCTTGACTTAGAGATTTTACTCTCAACTCTTCTGTTTTCAACTCCTCCTATATGCTACACTACAACTGACTAGTACAAGTGTAAGGGTGATTGAAACATTCAAGAGCCTCAAAAACTCTGTGTATCAATCTGGCGCCACTGCCATTTGGGAATCAGTTTGAATCATTAGAGTTTGTAGAATCTTTAAGATCAAGTTTTTACTTTTCTTTGGTTACTAATTCTCTTTGACTCTCACTTCTGTCTTTCAGGTATATGAACTTGAGATCTAGAGGTTCAAGCAATCTTGTGGATTTCATAGACAACATCAACCTGCTGGATAGAGGATAGAGAGCAAGGAGACAGCAAGAGAGGCAGCAACACTTGCAAAGACTTGGTATGAACAATCAGGATCAAGTCATGGATGACATCAGATTTCAGGGTCCTCAAGGAGCTGCAGGCGCTCAGGATATACAGGGACATCAAGGTGTTCAAGGCTTACAGGGTGAGCAAGGACCAATAGATGCTGCACAAGCTTCAAGAGCAGCTAGACCTATTGGCGCTGGTGATGCACCAAATGCCTACAACAACAGGACAGACATTATCCCACCAGCAGTCCAAAACAACAACTTTGAAATCAAGTCTGGTTTGATTTCAATGGTTCAAGGCAGCAAATTCCATGGGCTACCACTTGAAGACCCTCTTGATCATTTGGACAATTTTGACAGGCTGTGCTCCCTCACAAAGATAAATGGAGTAAGTGAAGATGGCTTCAAGCTCAGATTGTTTCCCTTTTCCCTAGGAGACAAGGCACATCAGTGGGAGAAAAACCTTCCCCAAGGGAGCATCACCAGCTGGGATGAATGCAAGAAAGCCTTTCTAGCAAAGTTTTTCTCCACTTCCAGAACTGCTAGGATAAGGAATGAGATCTCATGATTTGCACAGAGGAACAATGAAAGCTTTGGAGAAGCTTGAGAAAGATTCAAGGGATACACATTGCAATGCCCTCATCATGGCTTCTCACAAGCATCTTTGCTCTCTACTCTCTACAGAGGAGCCTTGCCTAAGATCAGAATGCTCATGGCACAGCCTCCAATGGGAACTTCCTATCAAAAGATGTAGATGAAGGTTTGGAGTTAGTAGAGAACTTGGCTCACTCTGATGGAAACTAAAATGAGGAGTTTGACAGAGTACCAAGGAGTGCAAAGGATGAGTCAGAGTCTAGCAAGAAAGAAATCAAGTCTCTCCATGAGAAGCTGGACTTGTTGCTAAGGGAAAAGAGAGAGGTTCACTTTGTGGGAGACATGGTTCAGCTTGATGATCAGGAGCAATGCCAAGTTGAGGAGATGAACTATTTGGGAAACCAAGGTGGCTACAACAACTATGGGAACTACAGATCAAATCCCAACTTGTCCTACAGGAGCAACAATGTTGCCAACCCACAAGATCAGGTTTACCCTCAATAGCAACAACAAGCTCCTCCAAGACCTTTTGTTCCCTACAACAATCAAGGTTTTCAGCAGAGAAACAATAACTTTCAGCCAAGAGCGCACTACAACCCTCCAGGATTCAATGCCCAAGCACAAGGACAAGCTTCCTCTAGCTTTCAAGACACTGATCTCAAGGCCCTCATGCAGAAAATGATCAACACTCAAGTCAGTACAACCTTGGAAATGAACAAGAAGTTTGCAGAGGTCCAAAACAAAATTGATTCAGTGCATGTAGAGCTTACCAACAAGTTTGATGGATTGGCTGCAAGAGTCAAAACACTAGAAAACAACAAAGGAATAGCTGGTCCCAAGCTACAAGGACAGTTTCCTGGAAAACCAGAAGCTAACCCAAAGGAGTTCTGCAATGCTATTGTGCTAGAAGAAGTAAGCTTCTCAGCAGAGACTATTATTGAAGAGGAGACTACTTGTTGAAGAGACACTCCTCTACTTGTTCACTGAGGACACTGAACGTCTAAGTGGGGGGGGGGGGGGGGGGGGGGGGGGGTGGGGAAGAGTTCTTGGAAATCAAAAATGACCAAAGAGCTGTAGAAGAAGGACCCTTTGGAGATATGGAAAACTCAGATGATGAAGAGTGGTGGGCGCCACATGAGGTTGTTGACAACACAAAAGATTACTTGATGGAAGCTGCTGATGATAAGGATAAACCTCAAACAGCTACTCTCCCTGTCTATCAACAAACCATCCCTTTCTCAGGAAGGTTCAAGGAACAGCTGGTTCAGAAGTATGAAACTCTCTATGCTGCTCAGATGGAGTTGAGGGGTAAGTGTCTCAACTTCCAAAAAATTTTGCCTCCTTTGGTTTGGAGCCAAGGAAGTTTGAATTTTTAAATGGGATTCCTTCTGACCTCTTTCTTAGCTTCTGAACACTTTTGTTTTTGTCCCCCACTTATTTGATTCCCTTCACTCCCTACCCACCTCTTTATAAGTCAATAAATTCTTCCTACTCTCCCTAACTTCATCTCTCATTGCTCTACCTCAAAAATTTTCAGCGCTCTCCTTCCCCTTATTACAAGTACTCAGAATTTCTTTGAGCTTTACACTTTCAGGTACAATGAGAAGAAGGAGCAGCTCAACAGCAAGCATCAGGAGTAACTTGAGCTTTTGCCCTGATGAGAGCCAACTCTACCAAGAGGGATCAGTAGTTGAAGAGCGAAATGACAGTCATAGAGACACACAAAAAGGATCTTCTCAGGATCATCCCACCACTCCTACCACTAAACCAAGTACCACATCCTTTCCATTGTTTTATACCATTGCATCTTTTCATTTTTGTAATATATTTTGTTGCTTCTCTCTTCCATTGCTTTCTTTACACAAAGGACTGTGTAATTTAAGTGTGGGGGAGAGATTTGGGGTTTGACTTTGTTTTCTGTTTTCTTAGTTTTTTTTTTCTTTTCACTTTGAGTCTCATGCATATCATGCACACATGTAAGGCATAGAAAAACACAAAAAAATCAAAAAAATTTAAAATTTGTTGTATTTTTGCAAACCAAAAAGAGAGCATGTAGTTGCATTTCATTCTTCTAGGATTGAGCTAGTGTTGACATGTAGGTTGCATTGCATTTGCATAGGGCATTATGATGAGTTTTCCTTGTAAAGTGCTTAGTGTTTAGAGATGATTTCAGTTTTTAAGTGCTTAGTTGATTGATGCATCATTTGATTGCTAAAATTTAAGGCTGAACCATGTTTAGATTGCTAGATTTGGTCTTCTCATCTCATTCTGAAAGCATTTGTTCTCTGAAAATCAACTCTATCAACTTGAACTTTAATTTGGACTTTTAATTATCATGTATCATGCATTGAAAAGTGAATTCATGGCTACCATATACATATTTGGATCATCTTTCTCTTTTCTACCACTCTTGTTGATCCAAATAGCTGATCCTCATAATTATGGGACAGTTACATCCTCACCCTTAACCAAAACCTCCTTTTGAGCCTAAACACTATTGTGAGAGCTGTGAGGCCTTTGCATTGCATTTTCGATTTTGTCTTGGCAAAAAGTGTTAGGAATAAGGCTGGCAATGATTAGCTCTCTTGTAGATATCAGCTTGCATTTTGAGCTTGATTCTAGGATAGGAGTTTTGGGGTCTAAAAGGGTAGAGTTAGGTGGTTTGAGCTTAATGTTTATATGTTTTGAAAGAAAAGGAAAATATCTGAAATGGTAGAAAGAGGGGAAACAGTCTAGTATTGTGGTTAAGTAAAGGGAATAAAAGCTCTAAGTTTAAAAAGAAGGATTGGCGCCAACAACAATGCTCAAAAGGGTCCAAAAGAAGAAAAATCTGACCAAGAAGCAATCCACCAAAGGTGATGAAGGTGCCAACACAACAAAGAAGAGCAAGTCCCAACTAAAAAGAGGCAACCACACAAGCAAAAAAAGAAGTTTTCCCAGCCATGAAGATGGGTAAAGGGTAGAATCTAGGAAAGGGTAGACTTAGAGGGCTCACTCTTGGGTTTAGAAATGCTTAGGACTCATCTTTGGGAAGTAAGGGTAGAAGAGAGCTTTGAACTGCATGCATAAGTGTGCGTTTACCTTTAGCATTTTGCCTAAGATGAAGTCATTTCATTGAGTGATCCTTTATGTTTTTGAACCCTTGTGCTTAAATGAGATCATTATTATCTCATAACCTTACCCTTTTCAACCAAATGTCTTCACTTGATTTGCATAAGCATGATTCATGTTCTGAATTTAATTGAATGTTAAAGAGTTGATTGATTTGAGCATTTGCCTAAGTTGAGATTTGAGATCATTTTGAAACATGATGAGCATGGCTAGGTTCTTTAAAGTACAGCTGATTATATTTGCATCTTACAACTAGGCACTTAAGCACTAAAACCATCTCTTCACCTTTGCACTTTTGGAATCTGAATGCCCACTTTCAAACCTCACTCTCCCATTTGTTCTTGATTGCTTGAGGACAAGCAAAAGGCAAGTGTGGGGATGTTGATATCCCTTGTATTTACACCATTTAGGGCTGCATTTAGTACATATTTTGATCCTCTTTTGCATGTTTTCCCTTTGCTTTTGTCCCATTTTCTGCTCCTTTTAGACTTATGTTGCATTTAGAGTATAGTTTGCATTTTCTTTGCATTTTGGATGTTTTTAGGTGCTTTTGGAGCTTAAAGGAGCTTGGAGGAGTTTTGGGAATGATGCAAGATGCTAGCTGGGCAAAAGGGAGCAAGAAGAATCGCAGCAGAAGATCTCTGCAGAAGTTTTCGGTCAGAGCACGGAGAGTTTCGGTCAAGAGTGACAGATACGGAGCATTTCGGTCACCAGTATCGGTCAAGTGTGATCGACACAAATACATCGGATTAATTTCGGTCATTTGTGTCGATCACTGAAGACCGATAGGGACCCATTTCGGTCACTGGAGATCGACACGACTGACCGATACTGACCCAGCCCGAACCTGTTTTTAATTACAACTTTGCCATTACTCTAGGGTTTTTCTTTCTAGGCTATAAATAGCCTCTTTTTCCAGATTTTCGAGAAGTCATGTCAAAATATTGTTCTTGAGCTTTTCTTTTAAGTTTGTAAGACAATTTCTTTGCTTTGTTTAATATAATCAAGTATTTACTTTAATATTTTTTTAATCTTTCCTTTAATCATGATTAGCATCATTTTCCTTTGTGATTTGGTGTTAAACATGATTATGAGTGAGTAGTTATCTTAGGGTTTCTAGATGTGGTAGATTAGGGGAATTTAAGGCTTGATTAAGGCTTGTTATGTTCTTCATTCTATGGGTTCCTCTCTATTAATCTGTTATTCATGCTAGATTAGTCTTGATCAAACTTGTCTAAGTTGTTAGCTTTCTCTTATGCCCACCAAGTGTTTGATGAAATGCTGATCATGTTTAATAGTGGATTTGCTGGCCTTGGCTCAAGAGATTGACTGTTTGAGAAGCATTTTGACTTGAATAGAGTTGTTTAATCATGCTTGCTTGATGTTTTAGTACTAATGAGAGTTAATTCTTGTTAGAATGTTTAGCAAAGGGTTATTTGCCAAGAGATTGGATCTAACTAGCTTAAGTGTGAACTCTATGTCTAGGAATCACCATTGCTTGCTTGCTTGCTTGATCAATGTAGTTTGAAACAGCCTTAGTTAATGCCTGAAATTCTCCAAAGTCAATAACCACATCTAGAGACTTGTCTTTCTCTTATTTGAATCTTGGATTTGCTCTGTTTTGCTCTGTTTTACTCTGTTTTTCTTGCTTAGAACTGCTTAGATTGCCTTTTTTTCACTTCTTTTGTTGCTTGTTTCACTTAGGTTGCTAGAACTGTTGCTTAGGCAACAAAACCAATTCTCTGCTTGCTTGACTTAGAGATTTTACTCTCAACTCTTCTGTTTTCAACTCCTCCCATTTGATTGACATAAAACCCATACTACACTACAACTGACTAGTACAAGTGTAAGGGTGATTGAAATATTCAAGAGCCTCAAAAACTCTCTGTATCATTATACTAGAATTGAAAATTTTAAGAAGTTCAACATTTTCTTCTTCTCTCCTAATATCTTTCTTTTCTGTTTCAGGATGTGAAGTTGTATCTGCCTTTCTAGATAGACATATCTTAGCAAGATGACCTCTTTGATGACACCTATAACATGTCATATCTTCTATCATAGGAGGTTGAGAAGACTTACATTGTTCTGGTTTGTTGTAGGGCTCATGTAATGGAGTTGAACTTGTCTTTTGTACTCCATCTTGTAGCTTTGAAGATTGGTGAACGTCTTCTGCTGGTACAACACACTTAGTTGGCATCTATTTCTTGTGAATGTTGTACAATACGTTCTTTGGCTTAGGACCATAAGCCTTCTTTGCTCTTGGTTTTGGGGTTGCTGCAAGAACCCATCTTCTTGGCTTAGTGTAGGAATAACTTGTCACATGGTGTTGATTTTGAGCAGCAGCTTTCTTCACAAACTCCTCATAGATTTCTGCTTTGAACTCTCCCATGTATGAGGTGGCTCTTGGTAATAAACTCTGGCATTCTCCTCTCGTTCCCACCGCTCATAAGCTGGCCCAATAAGGGTATCAAGGGTGTAGGGAAGTTGTTCCTCCAGTGACACTTGACTATGTTGAAAGCTGGCATCCATGGCTTCTTCCCACTTTAGGTAATTTTCTATACCTTGGCAATAACCTGAAAAAGTTAAGTATTGTGGCTCAAAGCATTCATCTTCTTCTGTGCAATAATCTGAGAGCTGCTCTTCTTCAGCCTTGTTGTCTTCTTCTTCACTCTCATTGTCATAGTCATACTCATCTCCATGTTCTGGCTCTCCACAAGAACTTGCTTCTGATGCAATCTCATGGCTCCAAGGTTCTTCATCATACTGTTCAGTTTCTCCTAAACTGATTTGTGAATCAGTTTCTTCTTCATGTGTGTATGGCTCCACGAACTGGTCTTCATGATTGAGTTCTCCATGGTCAGCTTCAATTTCGTGGTCTCCTTCTCCTACACTGATTTGAGAATCAGTCTCTTCTTGCCATGAGCCCCTTTCATGGTTTTCTTCTAATTCACATTCATAGTGGCTTGTATCTTCATGGCTACAGTCTGGTGGTTCAGGCTCAGGTTCTCCAAAACGTGGCTCATCTCCGAAGTCAGAGTCTGAGTAATCATCTTCATGCCATGCTTCTTCTCCTCCATAACTGACTATAGAATTAGCTTCCCCACTCCATGAATCATTATCATAGTGATCTTCTTCTTCCATTGAGTGTTGGCTTGTCTTCTCCTCAATCAATTTCTAAGGTGTTGACTTCACTCCTCTCATCTTCTTCATACTCCATCGCTTAGGGTCGTGTGGTTACCATACAAAAGAGAGATGAGAAGTTCAAAATCGTGACTTAATGCACTAGACAAGAAAAAATGCAAAATTAAAAACAAATAACAAGAAAAATGAAATAACATTTTTGTTTATGGGTTTTCTTGTTTTAACTTCAAAAATAATTAGACATATAACAAACTAAACAAAATTTTCTTTTCTTTTTATGGAGAATGACGAAAAATTAACAAAATATTTTTTAAAAAATTTATAAAGATAAAACAAGCTATAAAAAATAGATAATTATTAAGATTTTCTGATTTTCTTTGAAGGAAATAAAAATAAATTGCAACTAAATTTTTTTTAAAACAAAACAAATATTCAGAAAACAAAGCAAAATATTTTTTTATGGATTTTATATTTTACAGAAATTCAATTAAACAGAAACAAAACAAAGAACACAATTTTTGTTTTGAACTAGATGAAAATTAACAAAACAGAAAATAAAAAAAAGATAGAGGTTGGATGAACACAACCTTATGGATATGAGCTTTTAAAGTTCTGATACCAGATGATATAAGACTCGGTGGTGAGACTTATAGCAGGCGAAAGATGAAATATATAAGCTGTCTTTCACGCTCTCTTTTACAGATTGGTGGATGGTAGATGGTAGATGATAGAACAAGGCTTGAATCCACAAGACTTAAACCAAAGTGGAGGTTTGTTGAATGAATCCACACTCAACCACGAAGTACACAACTTGAATCCACAAGTTATTCAATCCGCAAACACAAAAGAGTATAGTGAATCCACACTAAGACTTGATACAAGAGTTTTGACTCTCTTAGTCAATCACCCAAGCTTGTACTAGTCAGTTGTAGTATAGCATAGGGTTTTTATCAATCCAAATGGGTTTTAGTTGAAAACAGAAGAGTTGAGAATAAAAATCTCTAAGTCAAGCAAGCAGAAAAGTGTTTTTGTTGCCTAAGCAACCAATCTAATATCCTAATATGATCAAGCAGCAAAGAGAGTAAAGATAAAAGCAAACTAAACAAAACTAAGCAAGCAAAACAGAGTAAGACAGAGCAAATCCGAGATTCAAATAAGAGAAAAGCAAGTTCCTAGATGTGGTTATTGACTTTGGGGAATTTAATAACTAACTAAGGTTGTTTCAAACAATATTAATCAAGCAAACAAGCTAGCAATGGTGATTCTTAGACATAGAGTTCACAATCAAGCAAGCTAGATCCAATCTCTTGTAAAATAGCCGTTTGCTAAACATCTTAACAAGAACTAACTCTCATTAGTGCTAAAACATTAAGCAAGCATTAATAAACAACTCCATTTCAGTCAAGATGCTCCTCAAACAGTCAATCTCTTGAGCCAAGGCCAGCAAATCCTCTACTAAACAAGATCAGCATTTCATCAAACACTTGAAGGGCATAAGAGAAAGCTAACAACCTAGATAAGTGTGATCAAGATAATTCTAGCATTAAAAGCAGATTAATAGAGAGGGATCCATATAATAAAGCACTAAACAAGCCTTAATCAAGTCCTAAATTCCCCTAATCTACCACATCTAGAAACTCTAAGCAAACTACTCACTAATACTCATGTTTAACACCAAATCACAAAGGAAAAGGATATTAATCATGATTAGAAGAGAGAATAAAGAAAGATTAAAGGTAAATACTCAAATATATTAAATAAAGCAAAGGTTTTGTCTTACAAACTCAAAGAAAATACTTAAGAACAGTAATTTGACAAGACTTGTCAAAAATCTGGAAAATAGGCTATTTATAGCCTAAGGAAGGAAGCCCTAGAGTAATGGCAAAAGTGTAAATAAATAGGTTCGGACTGGGTTTACATCGATCAGTTACAACAGTCAGGGTTGATCGATGTAGAGTTACATCGGTCTGGGCAGTGATCAATGTAGTAACCGAAATTAACTCGGGGCATTTGTACCGATCACTCCTGATCGATACTGATGATCCATGTGCTCGTATCGGTCAATTCCTGATTGATGCTCCTGACCGAAAATCTTGCATCGATCACCCCTTGATCGATGTTCTCCGTGCTCTGACCGAAAAGCTCTGCAGAGATTGTCTACTTTGATCCCTTTTGCTCCCTTTGGTCCAGCTAGCTTCCTGGATCATCCTCAAAGCTCCTCGAAGCTCCTTTTAGCTCCATAAGCACCTAAAACATCCAAAATGCAAGAAAAATGCAAACTAAATCCTAAATGCAACCTAAGTCTAAAAGGAGAAGAAAATGGGACAAAAACTAAGGAAAAATTGCAAAAGAGAACCAAAAGATGTACTAAATGCAGGCCTAAGTGGTATAAATACAAGAGATATCAACACTCCCACACTTGCCTTTTGCTTGTCCTCAAGCAAATAAGAACAAATGAGAGAGTGAGGTTTGAAGGTGGGCATTCAGATTTCAAAAGTGCAAAGGTATAGAGATGATATCAATGCATAAGTGCCTAGTTGTAGGATGCAAACATAATCAGCTATACTTTAAAGAACCTAGCCATGCTCATCATGTTTCAAAATGATCTCAAATCACAACTTAGGCAAACACTCAAATCAACCAACTCTTAAAATTCAATTAAGATCAGAACCATGAATCAAGCTTATGCAAATCAAGTGAAGTCATTTGGTTGAAAAGGTAAGGTTATGAGATAAAAATGATCTCATTTTAGCAAAGGGCTATTAAACATAAGGGATCACTCAATGAAATGACTTCATCTTAGGCAAAATTCTAAAGGTAAAAGCACACTTATGCATGCAATTCAAAGCTCTTTTCTACCCTTTTACCCAATGATGAACCCTAAATACTTCTAAACCCAAAAGTGAACCCCTAAGTCTACCCTTTCCTAAACTCTACCATTTACCCTTCTTCATGGCTGGGGAAACTTTTTCTTTTTGCTTGTGTGGTTGCTTCTTTTTGGTTGGGACTTGCTCTTCTTTGTTGCATTGGCACCTTCATCACCTTTGGTGGATTGCTCTTGGCCTGATTTTTCTTCTTTTGACCATTCTGAGCTTTGTTGCTGGCGCATTTCTTCTTTGTACTTAGAGCTTTTTCTTCCTTTTACTTAACCACAACTCTAGACTGTTTCCCCTTTTCTACCATTTTAAAACTTTTCCCTTTCTTTTAAAACATATATACTTGAAGCTCAAACCACTCACTACCCTTTTTAACCCAAAACTCCTATCCTAGAATCAAGCTCAAGATGCAAGCTGATATCTACAAGAGAGCTAATCATTGCCAGCCTTATTCCTAACACCTTTTGCCAAGATAAAATCGAAAATGCAATGAAAAGGCCTCACAGCCCTCACAATAGTGTTTAGGCTCAAAAGGAGGTTTTGGTTAAGGGTGTGGATGTAACTATCCCATAAGTATGAGGATCAGCTATTTGGATCAACAAGAGTGATCCAAATATGTATATGGTAGCCATGAATTCACTTTTCAATGCATAAGACATGATAATTAAAAGTCCAAATTAAAGTTCAAATTGATAGAGTTGATTTTCAGAGAACAAGTGCTTTCAGAATGAGATGAGAAGACCAAATCTAGCAATCTAAGCATGGTTCAGCCTTAACTTCTAGCAATCATATGATGCATCAAACAACTAGCCATTTAAACACTGAAATTATCTCTAAACACTAAGCACTTTACAAGGAAAATTCATCATAATGCCCTATGCAAATGCAATGCAACCTATATATTAACACTAGACTCAATCCTAGAAGAATAAAATGCAACTACATGCTTTCTTTATGGTTTGCAAAAATGCAAAATTTTTCAAATTTTTCGATTTTTTTGTGTTTTTCTGTGCCTTACATGAATGCATGATATGCATGAGACTCAAAGTGAACGAGAATGAAAAACTAAGAAAACAAAACACAAAGTCAAACTCCAAATCTCTCCCTCACACTTAAATTACACAGTCCCTTGTGTAATGAAAGCAATGAGAGAGAGAAGCACAAAATATAATACAAAACTGAAAAAGATGCAATGGTATAAACAATGGAGAGGATGTGGTACTTGCTTAGTGGTAGGAGTGGTGGGATGATCCAGAGGTCTGAGGAGACTTGCTAGCTCTCCTCTTGTTCCTCCTCTAATAAACCTTTGTGGATGCTGCTGCTTCTTGTGGTGATTGAACCCAACTTGACCATAACTGCTCTACTTGAGAAGAATTCCCTTGTTGACCCCATTGCCATGATTCTTGAACTTTATAGGGAATGGGAGTTGGTTCCCAAGCTGATGGTACATGGGTACTTGGCTCATAAGATGAAGCTCTTGGTTGTGCCCATGTCCCCTATTGATCACTTGTCTGTGCATGGAAAGAATGTCTTCCATGGGGGTTCCATACAGCTTCTTCCTCTTCAGTTGGCTCAGCTTGTTGTAGATGCTCTTCTTGATCAGGAGTGTGCTCATGAGTATGGCTTTGGTGGGAAGTTCTTGCTGATGTAGCTTTGTCTTTCTTGAACTTCCCCTCAAACATTTTCACCAAACCCTTAATGGCTTTGTCTTGCCATTTACACCATTTCTGGAGAGCATTGATGTGCTCATGAGCCACCTTCAAAGAGCTTCCTTGGCTGGGTACTTCATAGGGTTTGAAGTGGAACTACCTTGAACTGTAGCTCAACACTTCCTCTTCTTCAAGCTCATCTTCTTCAGAAGCAGCATCTCCTTGGTGATCTTCTTCAGCTTCTGCTTCAATCTCTTCAGTGGTTCCTTCCTCACTATCTTGTTCTCTCTCTTCAGGGATAGGACCACCTTTGTATAGCTCCTCCTCACTCAGCTTGAAGTTGATGTTGGTCCTTGTGGTGAAGGAGGTGAGCCTTGGGTTAGGGAGAAGGACTCTTACTGGCTCTTGGTAATCATTGAGGAATTTGTAGACATGCTTGCCTTGAACACTCTTCTCAATGAGATGGCTTCTCTCCAGATAATCTATGTCTATCCAGGAAGGGCCTAGAGCATCTTCAGCATGTTCCTCAAGATTCACATCACAGGCCATGAGTATAGCTGTCACAACTCCTCCAATGAGAAGCTGTGGATTCTTCTCCCTTTTTCCTTTGTTTATAACCCAGCTCTGATAGGTTAGCAGCTGCTCCATCAACAGTCTCACAAGGCATGGGAATTTGCTTGGTGGACCTATAGGTGTTGCATTTTCGTTGGTGGCCACACTGGTATACAATCCATAGTAGAGGAAGTCTCTCTCCTTGCCAGTTAGGTGTGAGGTCTCCTTCCTTGCAAAGAAAGTGTTTGCAATTGCCTTGTGTGCATATCTAACTGCAGGGTGCTTCAAGTGTTGGTTCTTTGTAATTCCAGCCCTGAATTCCCCAACTCCAATCATTTCCCATAGCTTTGTGTATTGTGATTCGTGGATTGAGAACTTCTTTCCTCTTTAAAAATAGGTGCTTAGCCCCAGCGCCTTATAGAATTCTGGGAAGGTGATTGTAAACCGCTGCTTCCCAAGCTTGAAGGAGATCCACCCATCACGGTCAGAGAGCTCACTCATCTCATAATTGACCACCTTTAGAGTGGAGAGGAACTGATGAGTGAAGCGCTCATAGGAGGGAAGAGGCTGTAACAGCTGTGTAAGCCCTATGTGCTCAAAGAGGCAAATGCAGTCTTCATAGATCCCTAGCTCCTTCATTGTGGTGAGGCATGGGTATCTTGTTGGCTTGAAGGTGCATTGACTGAATGCCTCCATGAGCTCCCTACCACTGTATTTCCTGGATGGAGCTTCCTCCTCAGCAGCTTTTCCCTTGCCTCTCTGCTTGGCGCTCTTGTCTGCAACTGGTCTTTTTCCAGCGGCTTTGGATGAAGTCTCAGCAGCAGCGCCCTTTCCCATATCTTTCCTAGCTCTTGGTGAAGTGGTTTCTCCTTCCTGTGGTGCCTTTCCTTTTTTCCCAGCAGCTATGTTTGTTCTCCCCATGGTACCTTCAAAAGCAAAGCTTGAAAACAGGGTAAGTGAAAGAACAAAAGCTGAAGAACCATATAACTGAAAGCTTTAAAAAGAAAACTCTCTAGGCTAAGCTAAGCTTAACAAGTCTTAACAACAAGATTAACCTTCCAAAAAGCAAGAGAAGTTCAAAAGCTAACAGTTCAGATAAGCTAGAATGCACAAAGAATAGGCACTTATGCATGTGAATCTAGCAAAATGGTTCCTAGGCAAAAGAGATGATGATCATGCAAAGGGGTGATAAATAAGCAAGTAATGTGATATATGAACAGTAAACAAACTTAAACATCTAACTTGCTCATTTTAGACAAATCCACAATGCAAAACCAAAGCACAACACTTAAAACTAATCAAAACTTGCTCTTAAAAACATATACTATGCGATTTTGAGCAAATGCATAGAATAAGAGCAAACAAAGGATAGTTGAGGAAGCAAACCTTTGTGGAGCTTCTGAGCACTTAGAAAAAGCAAATAAAAGAGAGAGAACTAAGAATTTCGAGCTTTAGGTGAGAGAAGTAGTGAACTGAAGTGTGAAGAGAAGTGAAGGAGATTGTTGGTTTAAATAGAGAGAAAAAGGAGGAACCAAAGGAATCAATGGTTGATGAGGGAACCAAAGGAATCAAAAGAGTGGGGGACAAGAACAAAAGTGCTCAGAAGCTGTGAAAGAGGTCAGGAAGAATCCAATGTGTAAATTTAAACCTCCTTGGCTCCAAACCAAAGGAGGAAATTTTTTTTTGAAAAATGAAGTACTTACATCGGGTGGACATCGATCACAAATGACCGTTAATGTCAGTATCGATCATAAGTGATTGATGCTAATGATCGATGTTCTTCCTGGAGATTATATCGGTCACCACCTGATCGTTGTACTTGACCGAAATTAATCCGCTGGGTTTATAACGATCAGTGTGTGATCGTTGTGGGTGATCGATATGTTTCTGAGAATCACATCAATCACCAACTGATCGATACACTTGACCGAAATTAATCCGGCGGGTTTACAACGATCAAGCTTGATCGATGTGAATGACTGAAATGCATCTCCCTTTCAAGCTTCCTTTCGTAGATCACAAGTGATCGATATGTTGACTGGTGCAAACTGGCTCCACTGACATCGATCAAATATGATCAATATTCATGACCGAAAAGTTTGTATCGGTCTCGTCATGACCGATACAGTTGATCGATGTCAGCCAGAAAGCACCTGTTCTTTGTCCCCTTAAGACTTTCTCAACCTCCAATTTGAACTCCTGTTTCTATACACAATAACAAAGCATAAAAGAGAAACTAGAAAGCATAATATATACAAAAGGATACCATGGGACTACCTCCCAAGTGTGCTTGTTTAAAGTCACTAAGCTTGACTTTGATTACCTATTTACTGGAGGTGAGGAGAAGGAGTCTTGGAACTCCTTGGTGGTGGCTTGCTCCTTTCGACTCTGGCAGAGGTTCCATTCATCCTGATCTTGGCAGAAGGCATAGTCTTCCCCTCTTGCTGAAGCTTGAAGCTAAACTCTCCCCTCTTAGAGACACTTGGTTGTAAAACCACCTCTCATTTGTTAGTAACCAACTTAATATCATTCATATTCTTGTAACTACCCACTTCAAGGACCTCCTTGTCAGTGGTGTCTTCAAACAACTTTGGCAAACAGCAGCCATCAAAACTCTCCCCTGGGTAGCCTTCAAACTCTGGCCAATGTTTACCAAGCTGCTTCAGCTTCTTAATGTCCATTGAGAAGGCTTGCTCATTCTCCAGCTTATTCCCCTTGGAGTCAAACCTTAAAACCTTCTTCCTGGTCAGTCTCAGCTCAATTGTGCACTCCTTGGCATCAAACATTGCTCCAGCTGAGTCTAAGAAAGGTCTTCCTAGGATGATAACATTCTTTATATGGCCTTCCACATCAAGCACCAAAAAATCAGTGGGGATGGTTACTCCTTCAATCATCATTGGTACATCCTTGAGACTCCCAAGTGGTGTCTTCACTGTCCCATCAGCTATAGTATGAGACACATTACTCTCTTGAAGTTGAGTGTAGCCAAGACCTTTAGCAGTATAGGATGGGAGAAGGTTGATACTTGCTCCAAGATCACAAAGACAGCTTTTGAAAGTCTGCCCTTTAAGCTCACATGGGAGAGTAAAACATCCTGGATCTCCAAGTTTCTTGATAGTAAGCTCTTTAACCTCTAATGTTCCAGCTTTTACCCTTAAGCTTCTTAAGCTCTTCTTGGCCATCCAACCCCCTCAATTCCATTTTAGCAGCATAGAGGGTTTCATATTTCTGCACAAGCTGTTCCTTGAATCTTCTTGTAAAAGATATGATTGGTTGGTAAACAGGAAGGACAGCAGCTTGAGCCTTTTCTTTATCATCAGCAGCTTCCATCAAGTAGTCATTTGTGTTATCAACAACTTCATGTGGCTCCCACCACTCTTCTTCATCTGATTTTTCCCCATCTCCAAAGGGTCCTTCTTCTAGAGCTCCTTGGTCAGTTTCAACTTCTAAGAACTCTTCCCCCCTACCTTGAGGTTCAGTGTCCTTAGTGAACAAGTAGAGGAACTCTTCAATGATAGCTTCCTCTTCAGCTGAGAAGCTCTCTTCTTCTATGACTATGGCATTGCAGAACTCCTTTGGGTTAGCTTCTAGTTTTCCATGAAAGTGTCCTTGAGGCTTGGGACCAGCTATGCCTTTGTTGTTTTCCAGTGTTTTGACTCTTGCAGCCAACCCTTCAAACTTGTTGGTGAGCTCTACATGTACTGAATCAATTTTGTTGCGGACCTCTGCAAACTTCTTGTTCATTTCCAAGGTTGTGGTGACTTGAGTGTTGATCATTTGTTGCATGAGAGTCTTGAGTATAGTGTCTTGAGAGCATGTTGTCTATGAAGTCTCAAGATTGCTTGAACCTCTGGATCTCAAATTCATATACCTGAAAGACAGAAATGAGAATCAAAGGAGATTAGTAACCAAAGAAAACTAATAACTTGATCATACATATTCTACAAACTCTAATGATTCAAACATAAAACCCAAATGGCAACGGCGCCAAATTGATACAAGAGTTTTGACTCTCTTGGTCAATCACCCAAGCTTGTACTAGTCAGTTGTAGTATAGCATAGGGTTTTTATGAATCCAAATGGCTTTTAGTTGAAAACAGAAGAGTTGAGAGTAAAAATCTCTAAGTCAAGCAAGCAGAAAAGTGTTTTTGTTGCCTAAGCAACCAATCTAATATCCTAATATGATCAAGCAGCAAAGAGAGTAAAGATAAAAGCAAACTAAACAAAACTAAGCAAGCAAAACAGAGCAAAACAGAGCAAATCCGATATTCAAATAAGAGAAAACCAAGCTCCTAGATGTGGTTATTGACTTTGGGGAATTTATGAACTAACAAAGGCTATGTCAAACAACATTGATCAAGCAAACAAGCTAGCAATGGTGATTCCTAGACATAAAGTTCACAATTAAGCAAGCTAGATCCAATCTCTTGTAAAATAGCCCTTTGCTAAACATCTTAACAAGAACTAACTCTCATTAGTGCTAAAACATTAAGCAAGCATTAATAAGCAACTCTATTTCAGTCAAGATGCTCCTCAAACAGTCAATCTCTTGAGCCAAGGCCAGCAAATCCTCTATTAAACAAGATCAGCATTTCATCAAACACTTGGTGGGCATAAGAGAAAGCTAACAACCTAGATGAGTATGATCAAGACAAATCTAGCATTAAAAACAGATTAATAGAGAGGAACCCATATAATAAAGCACTAAACAAGCCTTAATCAAGTCATAAATTCCCTTAATCTACCACATCTAGAAACTCTAAGCAAACTACTCACTAATACTCATGTTTAACACCAAATCACAAAGGAAAAGGATGTTAATCATGATTAGATGAGAGAATAAATAAAGATTAAAGGTAAATACTCAAATCTATTAAATAAGCAAAGGTTTTGTGATATAAGATCAATGGGATGATCTTATAAATGGTTGGGTGAATGGGTGGAAGCAAGCAGCTGGACTGAAGTCTCTTTCTACTTGCTCAAGAGATGATCAAAGTGGATGGTGATGGGATCAATCTGCTGGACTGAAGTCTCTTTCAGGCTTGATCGGTGGATGAAATGGAATAGAAGGGTGGATCGAAGAACGCCACTCAAGGGTGTGAAAGCCCCTGTGATGAGTTCACAAACCTAGTCTCAAGGCATCGCACACAAGAAACATAGATCAAATGTTTACTAAGTGAAGAATTCCATCTTGCTTAGATAAACAAAAA
The DNA here is from genome assembly GCA_911865555.2 of Thlaspi arvense. Lineage (NCBI taxonomy): Eukaryota > Viridiplantae > Streptophyta > Magnoliopsida > Brassicales > Brassicaceae > Thlaspi > Thlaspi arvense. The sequence continues at coordinate 10,209,422 of OU466862.2, read as the reverse complement.
CAAAACCAAAGCTTTATAGAAAAATCTTTTTTAATTTTCAAAAATTTCTATATTTTTTTACAACAGAACAATGAGCTTTTATAGCTCTTACAAATGATCTTTACAAATAAATACACTTAAATAAAATTATTTACATTTAAACAAAAGGAGAAAAATAAGCTAAATCAAATAAAAGTCTTCTTGGCACCAATTTCTCTTTAGACTTAAATGAGAATCCTCTGATTTTGTGAAATGATGAAGGCCAGATTCTTATAATAAATCCACATAATGAAGATATTTGATTTAGTATTTTTCCATATTGTATCATTCTCTCCCTCTTCAAATGGTTTTGTCCTCAAAACTGATTTTTTTTTAAAAAAAACGTTTTAGCAAATATTACTTATAACATAAATAAAACTTTTTTTTTCATTTTATAATTTTTTTAAAACAAAAAAATCGGAATAAACAAAAACATAAATAGAAAAAGAGTTTTTTTTTGTTTTTTTAATGAAAGAAATAAAATTTAATTTTAAGGGAAAAACACTGATTCTTTTTGGGTTTTTTTTTAAATAAAAAAATCATGAATCAAAGAACAAAAACATAAAATCATTTTTTGAGTTTTTTTTTAAGTTTATAAAAATTAAAGAATAAAAACAACCAAAACTTTTTTTTGTTCTTTTTAATAGGAATCTTGATAAAACATGAAACAAAAACAAAACAAAAAAAAATAAAAAAGATAGAGGATATGAGCTTTTATCTCTGATACCAAATGATATAAGATCAATGGGATGATCTTATAAATGGTTGGGTGAATGAGTGGAAGCAAGCAGCTGGACTGAAGTCTCTTTCTACTTGCTTAAAAGATGATCGAAGTGGATGGTTGCGGGATCAATCCTGCTGGACTCAAGTCTCTTTCAGGCTGGATCAGTGGATGAGATGGATAGATGGCTGGATCGAAGAACACCACTCAAGGGTGTGGAAGCCCCTGTGATGAGTTCACAAACCTAGTTTCAAGGCATCGTACACAAGAGACATAGATTCAAATGTTTACTAAGTGAAGAATTCCATATTGCTTAGATAAACAAAAACAAAGCCAAAGCTTTAGAGAAAAATCTCTTTTAATTTCCAAAAAATTCTATATTTTTTACAACAGAACAATGAGCTTTTATAGCTCTTACAAATGATCTTTACAAATAAATACACTTAAATGAAATTATCTACATTTAAACAAAAGGAGAAAAATAAGCTAAACAAAATAAAAGTCTTCTTGGCACCAATTTCTCTTTAGACTTAAATGAGAATCCTCTGATTTTGTGAAATGATGAAGGTCAGATTCTTATAATAAATCCACATAGATATTTGATTTAGTATTTTTCCATATTGTATAATTTTGTCTTACAAACTCAAAAAAAATACTTAAGAACAGTAATTTGACAAGACTTGTCGAAAATCTGGAAAAAGTGGCTATTTCTAGCCTAAGGAAGGAAGTCCTAGAGTAATGGCAAAAGTGTAAATAAACAGGTTCAGACTGGGTTTACATCGATCAGTTACAACAGTCAGGGTTGATCGATGTACAGTTACATCGGTCTGGACAGTGATCGATGTAGTGACCGAAATTAACTCGGGGCATTTGTACCGGTCACTCCTGATCAGTACTGATGATCGATGTGCTCGTATCGGTCACTTCCTGATCGATGCTCCTGACCGAAAATCTTGCATCGATCAACCCTTGATCGATGTTCTTCGTGCTCTGGCCGAAAAGCTCTGCAGAGATTGTCTGCTTTGATCCCTTTTGCTCCCTTTGGTCCAGCTAGCTTCTTGGATCATCCTCAAAGCTCCTCCAAGCTCCTTTTAGCTCCATAAGCACCTAAAAACATCCAAAATACAAGAAAAATGCAAACTATATCCTAACTGCAACCTAAGTCTAAAAGGATAAGAAAATGGGACACAAACTAAGGAAAACATGCAAAAGAGAACCAAAACATGTACTAAATGCAGGCCTAAATGGTGTAAATACAAGAGATATCAAGACTCAAATGAAAAACAAACACAAAGATAACTCACTTTGTAAGAGAAAACTAAAAGCGTTAAATTAAATTCAATGATCAAGGGTGCTTACAAATGAAATACTAAGTGAGCTTATATAATGCTCATTGCAACGTTCTAAAAGCAAAAAAAAAAGAACCAGAATTGACAAAATTAAAGAAAACTAGCCGTTAGGCTTTAAATGCATAGGCCAAGAGGGAAACTCGTGAGTTCTTATATCTTGACAGCTTCTGGATGATTTCATGGCATGTCTGATTTGGAAAGATTCTGGTTCACCCGAATTTGAACTTGAATATCTCCTTCGTATGAGCTCTGTTTGGACCGAATCTAATTTTTCGCGCGACTATAATCAGTTGAGAATCCAAAAAAACTGGACTTGTTGCTTAGTTAATTCAGGTTCGTCCGGAATCATTCAATGAGTGATTGTATGTCTCCCTCGACCTTATTGAAGATCTGCCAAATTGTATCTTCAATAACTTCTTCATATGGAATTTTTTTTGGCTGATTCTTCTTCGTGGTGAACTCTAGGTGAGTTGTGTATGCTCCCCACATCTTGGTTAAGTCTGAATGCATGATGGGATTAAGGTCTAAAAGGAAAAAATCATGAAAAATAGTCTCTCATTTATTCGTGACATGTTTTCCAAGGGAAATCGTCTCTTCTTTACCCTTGGCTAGACTATCATGTTCATTGATCCTCAGCTCCATTGTTGATAGTATCATCGATATTGCATCACAAATCTTCCTTAATTTATTGGTAGAACAATATAAATGTTATGTGAAACTTATGTAACTATTTGTTGAAAATATGTAAGAAATCATTCTAGTGTATCAAATTTATATTTTGCGTCAGAATATTTATTTAAAATTATACATAAATCTATTATATAAAAATTGAGTTGTGCTTCACAAGAGTGTGACACCTCTGCACACCCTTTCCTAACACGTTAGCCTTAGAATTAGTTTTTTTAAAAACAAATATTCGAACTTTTTCTAATTCTTCCTCTCCTTTCCTCGACTCTTAGATGTAGAAATCGGTCAATATTCCATCCGCATCAATTCCAATAAATCATCAAATATAAATTTCTATTATGGTTTTCTGTGTTGAGATTCAGAAGGAGATGGATCCAATTAGGACACCGTTTCTCGATGGCGAGGTTAAAGAGGATTATGCTCCGGCTAGAACATGAAGCGATTTGAAGCAGGTTTTGTCTAACAGTAGAGATGGTCTCCCGGATTTCCCTTATTCTCAAAATAAAATCAAAACGGTATGTTAGATCGCCTGATTCTTCAATCCGTAAATTTCCATCAAGTTTTCTCCGTTTTTGCTTCTGCGTCTTTCGATTTTACACACTACAACTTCTTGAAGTTAATTAGGAAATTGGCTTTTGCAATTTCAGACCAAATGCAAACATTCTCGAAGAATGCTATGAGGTTCTGTATTTGGTGTGTCCACGGCTTGTGAAGGTGGCGTCATCGCTTTGATAAACTCTGGAGGCTTGAGAGTGATAGCCCCCCAGATGTCTGATCTGCCTGATGGTAATTAGTCATTTCTTAGTTTTACATAGTTTATTTCTGTGTACATTGATACCGGTGAATACTCTTTGGATTAACTGAGAATAATTTCTTCATGAAAGCTCTATGTGTTAAAGAAAATATGCCATGTTTTGAGGGTAGATGAATCAGAGAATAATTTTGTCCTGAAAGCTAATGCAAGACATGTTGTTCAGGCTCACATGCCATGGAGGTTGCTATCAAGATTCTGCAGTTATTGGTTAGTAAACTTTCCAGGGAGAGCATGAATATTGAACGCTTCTTAGAACGGTCTTTGGTGGTAAGTCCACTTGTTATTTTTCCTCTTCTGCATTTGCAATAATTACTAAAGCTTCTGTGCTTATTTTGGAGTGCAAATATCATGTTATTTGTTATTCAGGTTGCTGCTGTTGCACATCAGTTTGCAGTCATGCATAATGCCCTGAAGTTTGAAGCACTCCATCTTCTGTCTGTTGTCTTCTGTTCCGAGTATTCTGTGAGTATTCAGTCCTTAACCTTCTGTGGAAAGTTAGCTGTGATTGGGGAGTCAAGTTTCATGCTGATTGTAAATTTAGTAGCAGTTTAACATTGAGTGTTAGTATTACTTTTCTCTGCTTGGATCATACACTTGTCACCCTGATATTAGGGGATTAAATGTCTACATCTTTTTTTTTCATTTTTTGCATGTGAATCTGAATTTATTTTTCTCACAGAACTCTTTTAACATAAGCACTTCTTCATAAACCTCTTTGTTCCATGCCAGACAACAATTGGGCAGACTCTATGTGCACAAGTGTTGTGTCAAGTCTGCAGAATCGTGTGCGTAAGTTTAAAAAGATCTACTAGCAGTTTGATTGTGTCACTAAAAAATTGTTATGGCATTCTTTTCTTTTCCTGCCTTTGAATTTTTCCTAATTGTTTTTTTGACAAATATCCTCCCTTGCTTTCTCATGTGAAAAAATGGTATTAATGATCTCTGTACTTTTTGAAGTACAGACTGTTAAGTGAACATTGCTAATAAATATGACATTTTTTTCGGGCAGATGTCGTTGATATGCTTGCTCAAATCCTTTATGTTATTGGAGCTATAAAGATACTTAAGAAACCTTTCTTGTTTGAATGTGTAGCACCTTCCGAAAAGCTTCATGCATTTTGTAGAATATGATGTCAATAAAGGGTGAGAAGTGGCTGGTGCAAACTGGCTCCACTGACATCGATCAAATATGATAGATATTCATGACCGAAAAGTTTGTATCGGTCTCGTCATGACCGATACAGTTGATCGATGTCAGCCAGAAAGCACCTGTTCTTTGTCCCCTTAAGACTTTCTCAACCTCCAATTCGAACTCCTGTTTCTATACACAATAACAAAGCATAAAAGAGAAACTAGAAAGCATAATATATACAAAAGGATACCATGGGACTACCTCCCAAGTGTGCTTGTTTAAAGTCACTAAGCTTGACTTTGATTACCTATTTAGTGGAGGTGAGGAGAAGGAGTCTTGGAACTCCTTGGTGGTGGCTTGCTCCTTTTGACTCTGGCAGAGGTTCCATTTATCCTGATCTTGGCAGAAGGCATAGTCTTCCCCTCTTGCTGAAGCTTGAAGCTAAACTCTCCCCTCTCAGAGACACTTGGTTGTAAAACCACCTCTCCTTTGTTAGTAACCAGCTTAATATCATTCATATTCTTGTAACTACCCACTTCAAGGACCTCCTTGTCAGTGGTGTCTTCAAACAACTTTGGCAAACAGCAGCCATCAAAACTCTCCCCTGGGTAGCCTTCAAACTCTGACCAATGTTTACCAAGCTGCTTCAGCTTCTTGATGTCCATTGAGAAGGCTTGCTCATACTCCAGCTTATTCCCCTTGGAATCAAACCTTAAAACCTTCTTCCTGGTCAGTCTCAGCTCAATTGTGCACTCCTTGGCATCAAACACTGCTCCAGCTGAGGCTAAGAAAGGTCTTCCTAGGATGATAGCATTCTTTATATGGCCTTCCACATCAAGCACCAAGAAATCAGTGGGGATGGTTACTCCTTCAATCATCATTGGTACATCCTTGAGATTCCCAAGTGGTGTCTTCACTGTCCCATCAGCTATAGTAAGAGACACATTACTCTCTTGAAGTTGAGTGTAGCCAAGACCTTTAGCAGTATAGGATGGGAGAAGGTTGATACTTGCTCCAAGATCACAAAGACAGATTTTGAAAGTCTGCCCTTTAAGCTCACATGGGAGAGTAAAACATCCTGGATCTCCAAGTTTCTTGATAGTAAGCTCTTTAACCTCTGATGTTCCAGCTTTTACCCTTAGCTTCTTAAGCTCTTCTTGGCCATCCAAACCCCTCAATTCCATTTTAGCAGCATAGATGGTTTCATATTTCTGCACAAGCTGTTCCTTGAATCTTCCTGTAAAAGGGATGGTTGGTTGGTGAACAGGAAGGACAGCAGCTTGAGCCTTTTCTTTATCATCAGCAGCTTCCATCAAGTAGTCCTTTGTGTTATCAACAACTTCATGTGGCGCCCACCACTCTTCTTCATCTAATTTTTCCCCATCTTCAAAGGGTCCTTCTTCTACAGCTCCTTGGTTAGTTTCAACTTCTAAGAACTCTTCCCCCTACCTTGAGGTTCAGTGTCCTTAGTGAACAAGTAGAGGAACTCTTCAATGATAGCTTCCTCTTCAGCTGAGAAGCTCTCTTCTTCTATGACTATGGCATTGCAGAACTCCTTCGGGTTAGCTTCTAGTTTTTCAGGAAAGTGTCCTTGAGGCTTGGGACCAGCTATGCCTTTGTTGTTTTCCAGTGTTTTGACTCTTGCAGCCAACCCTTCAAACTTGTTGGTGAGCTCTACATGTACTGAATCAATTTTGTTGCGGACCTCTGCAAACTTCTTGTTCATTTCCAAGGTTGTGGTGACTTGAGTGTTGATCATTTGTTGCATGAGAGTCTTGAGTTTAGTGTCTTGAGAGCTGGAGGAAGCCTGTCCTTGAGCTTGGGCATTGAATCCTGGAGGGTTGTAGGGCGCTCTAGGTTGGTAGTTGTTGTTCCTTTGCTGAAAACCTTGATTGTTGTAGAGAACAAAAGGTTTTGGTGCAGCTTGCTGTTGCTGTTGAGGGTAAACCTGATCTTGTGGGTTGGCAACATTGTTGCTCCTGTAAGACAAATTGGGATTTTGTCTGTAGTTCCCATAGTTGTTGTAACCACCTTGATTGCCCAAGTAGTTCATCTTCTCAACTTGGCATTGTTCCTGATCATCAAGCTGAACCATGTCTCCCACAAAGTGAACCTCTTTCTTTTCCCTTAGCTACAAGTCCAGCTTCTTATGTAGAGACTTGATTTTCTTTCCTACTAGACTCTAACTCATCCTTTGCACTTCTTGGAGCTCTGTCAAATTTCTCATTGTAGTTTCCATCAGACTGAGCCAAATTCTCTACCAGCTTCAAGCCTTCATCCACATCTTTTGACAGGAAGTTCCTATTTGAGGCAGTATTCAAAAGCATTCTTATCTTAGGCAAGGCTCCTCCGTATAGAGTGTAGATCAAAGAGACTTGTGAGAAGCCATGATGAGGACATTGCAGTGTGTAGCCCTTGAATCTCTCCTAAGCTTCACCAAAGCTTTCATTGTTCCTCTGTGCAAACCCTGAAATCTCATTCCTTATTCTTGCAGTTCTTGAAGTGGAGAAGAACTTTGCTAGAAAAGCTTTCTTGCACTCATCCCAGCTGGTCCCTTGGGGCCGGTTCTTCTCCCATTGGTGTGCTTTATCTCTAAGAGAAAAAGGAAATAACCTGAGTTTGAAGCCATCTTCACTTATTCCATTGATCTTTGTGAGGGAGCATAGTCTATCAAAATTATCCAGATGATCTAGAGGATCTTCAAGTGGCAGCCCATAAAACTCACTGCTCTGAACCATTGAAATCAATCCAGACTTGATTTCAAAGTTGTTGTTTTGGACAGCTGGTGGAATGATACTTGTCCTGTTGTTGTAGGCATTTAGTGCATCACCAGCGCCAATGGGTCTAGCTGCTCTTGGAGCTTGTGCAGCGCCTCTTGGACCTTGCTCACCCTGTAAGCCTTGAACACATTGATGTCCTTGTATGTCTTGAGCGCCATCAGCTCCTTGGGGACCCTGAAATCTGATATCATCCATGACTTGTTCCTAGTTGTTTATCCCAAGTATTTCCAAGTGTTGCTGCCTTTCTTGCTGTCTCCTTGCTCTCTGTCCTCTATCCAGCAGATTGATGTTGTCTATGAAGTCTCAAGATTGCTTGAACCTCTGAATCTCAAATTCATATACCTGAAAGACAGAAATGAGAGTCAAAGGAGATTAGTAACCAAAGAAAACTAATAACTTGATCTTACATATTCTACAAACTCTAATGATTCAAACATAAAACCCAAATGGCAACGGCGCCAAATTGATACAAGAGTTTTGACTCTCTTAGTCAATCACCCAAGCTTGTACTAGTCAGTTGTAGTATAGCATAGGGTTTTTATCAATCCAAATGGCTTTTAGTTGAAAACAGAAGAGTTGAGAGTAAAAATCTCTAAGTCAAGCAAGCAGAAAAGTGTTTGTGTTGCCTAAGCAACCAATCTAATATCCTAATATGATCAAGCAGCAAAGAGAGTAAAGATAAAAGCAAACTAAACAAAACTAAGCAAGCAAAACAGAGCAAAACAGAGCAAATCCGATATTCAAATAAGAGAAAAGCAAGCTCCTAGATGTGGTTATTGACTTTGGGGAATTTATGAACTAACACAGGCTATTTCAAACAACATTGATCAAGCAAACAAGCTAGCAATGGTGATTCCTAGACATAAAGTTCACAATCAAGCAAGCTAGATCCAATCTCTTGTAAAATAGCCCTTTGCTAAACATCTTAACAAGAACTAACTCTCATTAGTGCTAAAACATTAAGCAAGCATTAATAAACAACTCTATTTCAGTCAAGATGCTCCTCAAACAGTCAATCTCTTGAGCCAAGGCCAGCAAATCCTCTATTAAACAAGATCAGCATTTCATCAAACACTTGGTGGGCATAAGAGAAAGCTAACAACCTAGATAAGTATGAGCAAGACAAATCTAGCATTAAAACCAGATTAATAGAGAGGAACCTATATAATGAAGCACTAAACAAGCCTTAATCAAGTAATAAATTCCCCTGATCTACCACATCTATAAACTCTAAGCAAACTACTCACTAATACTCATGTTTAACACCAAATCACAAAAAAAAGGATGTTAATCATGATTAGAAGAGATAATAAAGAAAGATTAAAGGTTAAAGGATGTTAATCATGATTAGAAGAGATAATCATGATTAGAAGAGATGTTAATCATGATTGTGTCAATAAAAAATTGAATTTCCAGTTATGGCATTCTTTTCTTTTCCTGCCTTTGAATTTTTCCTAATTGTTTTTTTGACAAATATCCTCCCTTGCTTTCTCATGTGAAAAAAATGGTTTTAATGATCTCTGTACTTTTTGAAGTACAGACTGTTAAGTGAACATTGCTAATAAATTTGACACTTTTTCGGGCAGATGTCGTTGATATGCTTGCTCAAATCCTTTATGTTATTGGAGCTATAAAGATACTTAAGAAACCTTTCTTGTTTGAATGTGTAGCACCTTCCGAAAAGCTTCATGCATTTTGTAGAATATGATGTCAATAAAGGGTGAGAAGTGGCTGGTGTAAACTGGCTCCACTGACATCGATCAAATATGATCGATATTCATGACCGAAAAGTTTGTATCGGTCTCGTCATGACCGATACAGTTGATCGATGTCAGCCAGAAAGCACCTGTTCTTTGTCCCCTTAAGACTTTCTCAACCTCCAATTCGAACTCATGTTTCTATACACAATAACAAAGCATAAAAGAGAAACTAGAAAGCATAATATATACAAAAGGATACCATGGGACTACCTCCTAAGTGTGCTTGTTTAAAGTCACTAAGCTTGACTTTGATTACCTATTTAGTGGAGGTGAGGAGAAGGAGTCTTGGAACTCCTTGGTGGTGGCTTGCTCCTTTTGACTCTGGCAGAGGTTCCATTCATCCTGATCTTGGCAGAAGGCATAGTCTTCCCCTCTTGCTGAAGCTTGAAGCTAAACTCTCCCCTCTCAGAGACACTTGGTTGTAAAACCACCTCTTCTTTGTTAGTAACCAGCTTAATATCATTCATATTCTTGTAACTACCCACTTCAAGGACCTCCTTGTCAGTGGTGTCTTCAAACAACTTTGGCAAACAGCAGTCATCAAAACTCTCCCCTGGGTAGCCTTCAAACTCTGGCCAATGTTTACCAAGCTGCTTCAGCTTCTTGATGTCCATTGAGAAGGCTTGCTCATTCTCCAGCTTATTCTCCTTGGAGTCGAACCTTAAAACCTTCTTCATGGTCAGTCTCAGCTCAATTGTGCACTCCTTGGCATCAAACACTGCTCCAGCTGAGGCTAAGAAAGGTCTTCCTAGGATGATAGCATTCTTTATATGGCCTTCCACATCAAGCACCAAGAAATCAGTGGGGATGGTTACTCCTTCAATCATCATTGGTACATCCTTGAGACTCCCAAGTGGTGTTTTCACTGTCCCATCAGCTATAGTAAGGGACACATTACTCTCTTGAAGTTGAGTGTAGCCAAGACCTTTAGCAGTATAGGATGGGGGAAGGTTGATACTTGCTCCAAGATCACAAAGACAGCTTTTGAAAGTCTGCCCTTTAAGCTCACATGGGAGAGTAAAACATCCTTGATCTCCAAGTTTCTTGATAGTAAGCTCTTTAACCTCTGATGTTCCAGCTTTTACCCTTAGCTTCTTAAGCTCTTCTTGGCCATCCAAACCCCTCAATTCCATTTTAGCAGCATAGAGGGTTTCATATTTCTAAACAAGCTGTTCCTTGAATCTTCCTGTAAAAGGGATGGTTGGTTGGTAAACAGGAAGGACAGCAGCTTGAGCCTTTTCTTTATCATCAGCAGCTTCCATCAAATAGTTCTTTGTGTTATCAACAACTTCATGTTTCATGCTGATTGTAAATTTAGTAGCAGTTTAACTTTGAGTGTTAGTATTACTTTTCTCTGCTTGGATCATACACTTGTCACCCTAATATTAGGGGATTAAATGTCTACATCTTTTTTTTCATTTTTTGCATGTGAATCTGAATTTATTTTTCTCACAGAACTCCTTTAACATAAGCACTTCTTCATAAACCTCTTCGTTCCATGCCAGACAACAATTGGGCAGACTCTATGTGCACAAGTGTTGTGTCAAGTCTGCAGAATCGTGTGCGTGAGTTTAAAAAAATCTACTAGCAGTTTGATTGTGTCACTAAAAAATTGAATTTCCAGTTATGGCATTCTTTTCTTTTCCTGCCTTTGAATTTTTTCTAATTGTTTTTTTGACAAATATCCTCCCTTGCTTTCTCATGTGAAAAAAATGGTATAAATGATCTCTGTACTTTTTGAAGTACAGACTATTAAGTGAACATTGCTAATAAATTTGACACTTTTTCGGGCAGATGTCGTTGATATGCTTGCTCAAATCCTTTATGTTATTGGAGCTATAAAGATACTTAAGAAACCTTTCTTGTTTGAATGTGTAGCACCTTCCGAAAAGCTTCATGCATTTTGTAGAATATGATGTCAATAAAGGGTGAGAAGTGGCTCATGGGTAGTAAAATTACCCAGTGTTGATGATTTTCTTCCAGCTGGCAGGTAAGCAAAGGATATTCCGATTACACTACACACTTACTTAACCTACATTTTGTAGCAAGATAACTTTCATCTTCTAAGCAAAGGATTTTCTTTTTGCAGGTATCTTCTGCTGGTATTAGAGTAATCACATGTTGAAATTTCTGTTTTGTCAAATGAACTCGCTTACTTGAACTATGAAGCTCCTAAGAATAGTTCAACTGTTGAAGACAAACTAGCAACGTTATCTGGCTATCGCTTTTTCTTTGGTAGAAAAGATCATCAAATATATATCGACTGTTGGTGATAATAAAGGTATAGCATATGATCATGCCTTATAAATGTTTCCTATCTACTATATATCTGTCCTACACGACCGCTTTTCTATAAACCTTTCTGTTATTTTATTTTTTATTTAATGACAATATTTTATTAACTTCCATAGATCTTTTAGCTGTCATTTCTAAAAATATTTCGCTTGGCATAATTCATGGCAGTCTACTTCCCATATGAAAGTTTTGGAATTTACATATTGAGCTTTGCAGGGACTATTAAGTGATGAAGTCGTCTTCCTAAAGGTGATTAAGAAACTTATCAAGACGGTAGGAGTGGTGGAGTATCTGAAAGATGCAAAGGTAATCTGATAAAATTAAATTTCTTTGCTGTGTTCTGTTCTACAGGAACATGGAAAGAAGAGAGGAAATGATCATCTTGCATATGTGCGAGTGATTAGAAGGTACAGATAATCACTCATTATTCTACTATGAAATGATTCTTACATCTCTCTTTCTATTTTTTCGTTTGTGTTGAATACTTACTTTCCAGATTGGCTAATTATCTGCTTGTGTAATCATGGTTTGCTACTTGATTTAAATTCTTATGGAAGAATATGGACCGTCTCCTTATCACTTTAGCATGCACTGAAGTTCTTGGTTTTTCAACATCTATCTTGCTGAAACCCCTGGTGCATGCAAAGAGCGGGTCCAAGATCTTCTGGATTATATGCTTTCAGTGCAGGCTGAAGAGGAATCCAGGTTCGGAAGCATACTGCCCCGAAATATATAATCATTTACGAAGTTGTTGACACTTCGCTTTTGGTCTTATTTCCATTAATTAACCGATTTTATTTTGTGCTCTTTTTGTCAGTATCAAACCAAACGAAAACAAACTGCTATTTCGATATATTAATAAGAGAGATGTAGATACTCTGATCTGAGCAAAACTGAAGTATCTTTGATAAATAAAGTAAAAACATGTTTTTCGTCCTACAAAGCTAAAGAAAGACATGAGATTTTATGATCTAATAAGATAATAAAACGAAAAGACGTGTGCTTTTTCAACCCGTCATTCCTGGGAAGAGCTGTGAAATCTTGTTAAACACATCCATTACCTGAAATTATACAAAACTCACAAAAATGAATGCCTTTATATGTTTTCAATGCAGAACCAAGTAGCAGAAAACTGACTTGTGTTTACCTCTTTGTCGTTTTGGTACTCCATGATGTTCATTGAATTCTCTGAACACTGCAATAACAACAACAATCAAACTAAGTGAGATCATATCAAAGTTTAATTTGTTTTATTCAAGTTAATACAAAATACACACTTCCATTAACGCTGCTTGGACTGTAGGATTCTGGAATGCCATTGCAACATCAGGGTTCTCCATAATCTTGGAGATGACTTTTTCTGAAAATATGTAGTTTGGTGTTGATATTGTTGAGAGACTTATTTTTTAATATTCTCTGGTTTCTCAGATCTGTCTTGTGTAGTTTGGTGTGTTTTCTGTACCTTCTTTTATTTCTCTCATTATAGGGTTTATAGATTTTTAAATGTTTAAGTCAAAGACGTTGTCGTTTTGAACTGTCTTCAACCTCAGACTCAAGAAGAAATGAAAAACTTAGCCTCGAAGCTCTATACAATCCATCATTAAAAATCAGTCCTAAATCTTGCGTGTTGTTTTTCTTTTAATGTTTTTAGTCTCTCTCGCGGACCGTCTGGTGTAAGTAAAATATTTTAGTCATTGTTAGTGTGATGAACAAAATAAGAAGAATTTGTAGGAAGCATGTGTCGTCATAGATTGAAATTTGGTTATGTTCGTGAGGTTTCCATTCCTATATATTATTTAAAGGTTAGTAAATCCTGATTTGTGTTAAGCTGTTAATTGTTGTTGCTCAGTCTGTAACATAATATGTCTAAACTGAATTAAGTGTGGAAAATACGATTAAATAATAATATGTACCTCTAAATTATAAATCATTGGACCGTAAAGTCAAATTTCAAAACTAATGAACAGAATATCAGATTGTGTAGACAGGAGGTTAAGTTTTCTATACTTCTTAGATTATTTTTCTTCTATGTGTCAATAAATAATTTAACAACATTATTAATGCTACATATTGGTTAACATACGTTTCAATATTAGTATTTTTTTAATATATTTTTAAAATGCTGAATTTTAAGGTGATATTGATTTTTTTTTATCTTTTTTTAGTGATCATTTATGTTTTCACAGTTATATAATCGGTTGCTGATTTTCTTGCTAGCTAAAGATCTATTTCTTTTGTAAATACAAGTTTTATTTTAATATAAAATTATAAACAATAAAATCTTTTTTCTATTCTATAAGTTCAAAATAAACAAATTTAAGAAAATAATTTAGTATAAAAAAAGCAAATATAAGCAAAAGGATGTATATATTAACTTTAATAATGTTTATATATTTATATAGTTAATAAATTTAAAATTATTCAATCAGTAAATTTTATTTAAAAATCTAAAAATATATAATATAAATTCAATATCGCGTGTATACGCGGGTCATCACCTAGTTCAAATTAAAATTAACCCTTTGAACAAAACCATTTTTTAAAGCGGCTTCATTAATAAGTATTAAAATAACCATTTTAAATTTCTCATAATTAAATAAAACATGATTGAAAGAACTGTTATAAGAGAATGACACTTTCACAGTAATCATCCCCCGATTACAATTAATAAACTTAGGTAGCCAACTTTTTTTTCTTCATATTTATCAAACTTGATTTTCTTCATCGAAAAAAATGATTATCAATCCATCGCATCAGTTTGGTTCTTATCACTTTATACATGTTTGATTTTAGATCCCAAAGAAAGAGAGATATGAAGCATGTAGAAGTGGTGTTTTTTACTTGGAGACAGAACGTCATAGTCTAAAATAGACTCATAATTTGGATATGATTTACTGATTGGAGAGAGTGAACCACAGTTTACGGCTTTAGTAATCGGACATCATAATGAAATGATTTTTTTTTAAATTCCACCTAAATATCTTTAGCAAACCATAAATTATTGAAACGTAATATAAAATAAAACATATGCCAAACTTTCAAAGACATAAATTACTGTTGTCATCATTCTATATATATATATATATAAGAAAAAACATATACCTCAGAATTTTGTATTGCAACAGTTTTAATCAGTTTTGTTGCAATTGTATCAAATAACAGAAATCTAGTTTCTGAATCTAACTTATCTGATACATGTAAAATCAGATAATATCTGCCGATAAAAGTTAACTTTAGTCAAATAATTTATCAAATGTGAATGTTCTAAGTATTTAAAAGAAAAACTTATGAAATAAATTTCATATTTAGGAAAGACATCTTCAACATCGCGGCAAGTCTTTGCACTTGTATCATGAGATTAAAATGAATGATTACTTGCTATTCACACCTTGCTTGTTTGTTTGCTATGTGGTTCTCTTGCTTGATTTTTTGCTACTATAATAGGTTGCTTGTTAACTGTTTAAAACCTTGTTTGAGACTATGTGTGGTTTGAGATGGAGATAGAGACCATAAGGTAAGGGACGCGATCAACATACTAAAGTTGGGGATGTCATTGAGCCATGCGGGTAAAAAATGTCCCTCAATTCCTATAGCGAGGTTGGTCATGATATCATGTACCATGGTAGTGGTTCGCGAGCTAGTCGTTGACCACAACAACAAAAAAAAGACAGAGGTGCAGACGCCAAGGTCGTTAGTCATTCAAACTGATTTCGCAGATGGTTTCATGAGGATTCACATCTGGTTCTCATAGATTTTGATTGTGTATCTTTAGGACACCTTTTCATCTGAGGAGAGAGGAAGTTCATATGAGTTTTTGCGCCGAGAAGAGGAGAAGACTGAAAAAGATTATAGTTGTTATCACTGAAGAGAAAATATTTTTGTTTCTGTTTAATTGAAGTTGAGAATAAGACGAGTTTTTTTCTAAAAACTCGACAGATACTTTAACTTCTGAATTTGATTTTATTTATTTATCAAAGCCACCATAGTTAAAAATTCTGAATAACATCTTTTTTTTTGTTGATCGGATAACATCTTAAGGTTGAAAATTCTGCCTATGAAACTCTCGGATTCCAGTATAACTTATGTTTAGTAACGTTCATATTACATGTATTTCAGAGGGGAGTGGGTTATTGGGAAATAGATTTATATATAGTTGCTTGATTTTAAAAATTGATAGATTTGTTAAGTTTGTAAAAAGTTTTGTAAGATTTGGACAGAGTTTGTATATTTAGAAAATCTATAAAAATATTTTAATGTTGTTGATTTTGAGAATTTTAGAAATATAGCTAGTATTTTGAAAATTTTGTCTTATGTGTTAATTTGTTTAAAATCAATGTTCTAATAACAAAGATTTTAATGGAATAATAGAAGAGAATCTTGCAAATATGACCTAAAAATTGGAGTCAATTGCTAAAGTAACCTCTCATTTCACAACTTTTATAATTAGCCACTTTATTAATAAACCACTTTCTCTCAATTCTATCTTTATCAGTTCTATTTCTTCACGAAAATACCATTACATTATTGTTTTTTTTCGGAAATCCATTTTACCAAACAATCCTCATCTTCCTCACTTATTCACGAAAATGTTATCATCATCAATTCACTCAACCACCATTTTCAACCAATTTGAAGCTTTTATTGCTTCAACAACCCATTTTTCTGCTTTGTAAGCTCATTTCCTCTCCTCTTAACCTTTAATTCTTTCATTTTTTTCTATTTTCAGCACAAAAACTCTCTGATCTAACTTTTCAAAACTTGATGTTCTAAGATATTGCCATATTTGGTTATTTGGTTTGGCAAATCAATTGGGCTTGTTTGGTGGTGATTAGAATTGAAGAAATCGGTGGTTGAAGAAGCTAAATACCACCAGTAAGTGTTATTTCAGTCAATTTTCGTGAGTTTTCAGATTTGTGTCGCGAAAGTAGACTTCTTAAAAAGTCTCCTGGTCAACACACAGGCGAGTTTTGCAATTGACCGTGTGTACCAATTTATGACAGTAGACTTCCGTTGAAGTCTGCGCCATTTCCTTTGACAACAATAAAAAAATGGGTGTAGAGAAGTCTACATAAAAAGGGGTTAGTTTTGCAATTGACCAACCTTTGACTTTTTCGTAAGAAGTCTACTCGCAAAAAGTAGACATCTTCGGAGAAGTCTACTTTCAAAGTAGACTTCTTAGAGGTTAGTTTTGCAATTGACCAAGGTTGACTTTTCCGAGTAGACTTCGTTTGAAGTCTACTTTTCCTAGTAGACTTCGTTTGAACTCGACTTTCTGAGTAAACTTCGTTTGAAGTCTACTTTCTGAGTAGACATCAAACAAAGTCTACTCAAATATTAATTCAATATTTGATCAGCCCCAAAACTAGCCCAAGTAGACTTCGTTTGAAGTCTACTTTGAAAAGTCAACATTGATCAATTGCAAAACTAACATCTAAGAAGTCTACTTTCAAAGTAGACTTCTCCGAATAAATCTACTTTTGCGGGTAGAATTCTTGCGAAAAAGTCAAAGTTTGGTTAATTGCAAAATTAACTTTTTTTTTTACGTAGACTTCTCGAGTAGACTTCTCAGAGTGAGTAGACTTCTTCGAAGAAGTCTACTCATCTTTTGGCAATTGCAAAAGTAACCTAAAATTTAGACTACATTTGTAGACTTTGTTGCTAGTCTATTTTTGTAAACTTCGTTGTTAGTCTACTATTTCACTTTTTTTATAAACGCGTTTTTATCAAATTTATAATGAATTTTTAAAATTTTCTTGGTCCTACGATTGTTGAGTAAGTGTACCTACATATGTATCAGGTTTACATGTTTATATTATATATATTTGGTGAAATCAAGTTTCTTGTTTTATTTGGAATTTAGCTTATTAGTCTGTAGACTTCGTTTGCAATGTGTGACATTAAATTTTTTTATAAAATTAATTGATCAGATATTTGTAACATATAAAATTTATTATTTGACTCTTAAGTGTGTGTTATTTAGGGATAGTTGCAAAAATGACTCAAAATTTGGGTTGAAATGCAAATTTATCTCACAAATTCATCTTGTGTCCAAACAATCCTTATAAGTTCAAATTATTTACAAAATTGCCATTACATCAAATTAATTTCTTTTATTTTTGGATATTCAATTGACCAAATAATCCTCATCTTCTTCACTTAATTATGAAAATGCCATCATCATCAATTTACCCAACCACCATTTTCAACCAATTTCGAACTTTAATGGCACCAAAAACCCATTTTTAAGCTTGGATAGATCATTATCTTTCTCTAAAGCTTCTATTCTTCCATTTTTTCTCTATTTTCTTACCAAAAACTCTATAATTTGACTATTAAAAAGTTAAAGTTCATAGATATTTCTATATTCCAGCGAGTTGGTCGTTTTTGCGGTTGTGTTTCTTTCATGGTGGCTAGAATCGAATATCTCGACCAGAAAAGAAGCTAAAGACTAGTGGTAAGTCAAATTTTCAGTCAATTTTAGTGTTTTTTCAGTTCTGGGCTCCGAAAGTAGACTTCTTTTCACCACTGTGAAGTCTACTAGTCAACGCTCAGGTTAGTTTTGCAATTGACCGCATGAAAAAAGTAGACTTCTTTTGGTTCGAATGAAGTCTACTCCATTTCCTTTGATAACAAAAAATGGCGTAGACTTCTTTAGAGGCAGGTCATTTTTGCAATTGACCAACCTTGACTTTGTAGAGTAGAGTTCTCCAAGAAAAGTAGTCTTCTCGTTCTCACGGGTCATTTTTGCAATTGACAAATCTTTGACTATGATATCCAAAAAGTCAAAGGTTTGTCAATTGCAAAAATAACCTGTGAGAAGTCTACTTCCAAAAGTAGACTTTTCGGAGAAGGCTACTTTTCTTGGAGAAGTCTACTAATCTTTTGGCAATTGCAAAATTAACCTGCGAGAAGTCTACTTTTCTCCGAGAAGTCAACTTTTCTTATTTTTTTAGAATGCATTTTTATACAATATATAATAATTTTTAAGTTTTTTGTGATCCTAAGCTTCTGTTAGTAAGTGTTCTTACCTATGCATAATTTTTACATGTTTATATTTTATAGATATAGGCGAATCAGTTTTTTTATGTTTTATAAGATACTTAGCTTATTGATCACAAACTTCTCCAAGAAGTCTACTCGAGAAGTCTACTAAGTAGACTTCATCCGACTTTCAGAGAAGTCTACTTATTCAATTTTGATTTGTAATGTGGTTTGGAGTTTGTTTTCTTACAGAGAATGGTTCACATACCCACTGTTTATGGAGAATGGGTGAGGAGTGAATCAGTGTGGCAGTTCGAGGTGGATAATAACAAAGGAGGGCGAATGTTGTTCTTAAAAGATGGTTGCACACATGGTGAGCTTCTTGGAATGGCGCAAGAGGATTATATGCTGGAAAAGGAAACAGAGGTGGAGTTATCCTATCCCTTACCACATCTAATGCTTCAACAAATGCATCCTGATTCTCCGCCTATGTATGTCACAAACGATAGACACGTTCAGAGCTTGATTGAGTTAAGTAAGATGCATGGTGTACGCCTGTGCGTTTCGAGTAGGATAGTAGACCATGAGAATGATGATGTGGGTGGACATGCGGATAAGTGCTCTGATGCTGAAGAAGATTAAGATGAAGATGCTGAAGATGAATTAGAATGAAAACGTTAAAAATGTTGAAGCTGATAGTTCGAATGAAGTTGAAGTTGATCCGAATATGAAAGAAAAGTATGATGACTCAGATGTGGATAACAGTGAGTACGGGAAAGTTAAAGATGAGGATGAAGTTGAGGGTGTAAGAGAGCGTTGTGGTGGTTTTGATCAACTGGATACTAGTTGGTCCTCTAAAATCTTCGTTAATCAGAGTTTTCCTACCAAGGAGAAGTTTGTATCTGAGTTGCGATTGATGGCAGTTATGAAAAGATTTGCTTTTACAGTATATAAGTCTACGACGGTTTTGTTTGTAGCAAAATGTTCTGTCAAAGGATGCGTTTGGATGCTTAGAGCGGGTGTGAAAAACGAAGCAAACACATTCTGGGTGACAAAGTATCTGAAGGATCATACTTGTTTTGTGTTAGACCGATCAGCTCATCGTAGACATTGTACACCTAAGTACATTGGGGCTCTGTTTGTAGAACGAGTTGGCATAATCGATGGAATTGTGCCAAAGCACATCAGAGATTCTATGAAGGTGATGTTTAGTCTAAACCTCAGTTACACCACATCTTATAGAGCTCTGATATATGCCCAACAATTAGTGAGAGGAACAGCAGAAGATGGATATGAGAAGCTGCCTTCTTATTTGCGTCAAATTGAGAGAGCTAATCCGGGAAGTGTCACGGTCCTTGTATGCGATGAGATGGATCGATCTAAGTACCTGCTTATTTCATTTGTAGCTTTCATAGCTGGTTTTCAGTACATGAGGCGAGTGATTGTTGTGGATGGGACTCATCTAACTAGGAAGTATGGAGGTGTTTTGCTAGTGGCAGCCGGACAGGACTGTAACTTTCAGATATTTCCTTTAGCTTTTGCATTTGTGGATTCTGAGTGTAATACTTCATGGAATTGGTTTTTCACCAAGTTGAGTAGATGTTTCTCAGATGGGTATCCGCTTGTTCTAGTTTCTGACCGGCACGACTCCATCGCTGATGCATGTAAGAATATGATACCATGAGAAACACGGGGTATATATTATAATCATCTACATCAAAACATAGTGACAATGTTTCACGGGAAGAAACTCATGTACTTGGTGAATGGTGCTGCATATGCACATACAACTTACGATTATAATCGATACATGGACACAATCTGAGATGTAAACCCCAGACTTGCTCAATATTTGGAGACTGCGGACCCGAGGTTATGGCACGAGTTCATTTGTCGGGAGACAGGTACAACATAAAGACTAGCAACATCTCAGAATCGATCAATGCGGCTGTTGAGGAAGCCAAAGGGTTTCCCATCACACTTCTGTTGGAGTTTATAAGAGCAAAGCTCGGGAGATGGTATCATAAAAGGCGTGAAGATGCTCTAAGTTTCACAACGAGCCATGCTAGTGGAGTAGAGTATCTATTGGTAATTCGGGAACATGAGGCAGGAGATTTGAAGGTAGAACCCATAGATGGCTAGTGTTTCTTAGTTAAGGGTGGAGCACGAGATTGTATTGTTGATTTGGAACAAAGGAAGTGTTCTTGTGGTGTGTATGATGTTGAAAAAATCCCTTGCTCACATGTTATTGCAGCGGCAGAATATGCCAACGTGAAACTGTCAACACTTGTTTGTCCATCTTGCTCACGAGAATCGTTATGTGTGGCCTACTCCCATCCCATTAACCCTCTTATTTCTGATGAAAACGATGTCAAGAAGGAACCATGTGGTGTTCCGGTCATGAAGATTCCTCCTGGAAGAAAGAAAAAATCTAGATGGCAAACTTGGCTAGAAATGTCAAGGAAGAAAGGTACAAGACCAAGAAAGATGCATAAGCAATACAGTTGCTCCAAGTGCAAGCAACATGGCCATACTCGCCCCTATTGTGTAAGTTAATCTTTACATTGTACTTGTTGTGTATTGTTTTATCTTTTGCCAAGTCGTTATATAGTCTGATTTTATTACGTAGAGATTCAATGATGGTGCTGATTGAATCTGAACAAGTCGAGAAGTCTACTATGTACTAGAAGTCTACTTGAGAGAATTCTACTCGAGACAAGAGAAGTCTACTCGGTCGACAAGTTATGTAATATAAATGGGGGAAATGTCCCTCTGAATCACCTTTAAGTTATGTAAAATTAATGTCTTTAAGAAGTCTACTCGAGACAAGAAAAGTCTACTCGAGAGAGGAGAAGTCTACTCGGTTGACAAGTAATGTAATATTAATAGGGGGAAATGTCTCTCTGAATCACCTTTAAGTTATGTAAAATTAATGTCTTTAAGAAGTCTACTCGGTTGACAAGTTATGTTATATAAATGGGGGAAATGTCCCTCTAAATCACCTTTAAGTTATGTAAAATTAATGTGTTTAAGAAGTCTACTCGAGACAAGAAAAGTCTACTCGAGAAGTCTACTCGAGACAAGACAAGTCTACTCGGTTGACAAGAGAAGTCTACTCGGTTGCCATGTTATGTAATATAAATGGGGGGAAATGTCCCTCTGAATCACCTTTAAGTTATGTAAAATTAATGTCTTTAAGAATTCTATTCGAGACAAGAGAAGTCTACTCGAGACAAGAGAAGTCTACTCGGTTGACAAGTTATGTTATATAAATGGGGGAAATGTCCCTATGAATCACCTTTAAGTTATGTAAAATTAATTTCTTTAAGAAGTCTACACGAGACAAGAGAAGTCTACTCGAGAAGTCTACTCGAGACAAGAGAAGTCTACTCGAGACAAGAGAAGTCTACTCGGATGACAAGAGAAGTCTAATGTTCTATGACAGGTTACACCAAAAACTTTCTAACCACATCAACAGTTACAAAAGATAACCAGTGGGGTACTAAAACTTACCCACCATAATTAGTTCGTTACAAAAAATAATACACTTCACCAACATAACTCGAGAAGTCGTCAGGTGCCGTCGTATAACCCCATATCCGCCCAGTCCTGGTTTGAAGGTCAAAAGCATTGGGTCTCGTGGTATATATCCACCAAAAGTTTCTGTCTGATAATTTTCATGTTGGCGGGACACAATGACGAAGGAAATGGCAGTCCAAGAGCATGATATTCAATAAACTAAAGGCAATAAACTCCACAATCACCACCTGGCACTTGATGTGGCACCTTTTTTGCTTCTAGCCGTGTGTGCATAAAAGCGTCAGCTGTGAACTTCTCTTTATCTTCTCGGCTAGCCACTTCCCAAAGCAGATAAGGCAGCATGACTGCAATAGGCTCAACTGCTTTCATTATTTCTTCAGCGCTAGAATGACGAACGAGGCTGTCCCAAACGAGAATGTGCCTCTGAGGTATTGAGATACACAGAGCAATCCCATGATCATCTTTTACATTAAGGGGCATGCATATGTCATCGACCTCGATCCCCCCCCCCATGTCTTGCCAGTTTTGCAGTACACCGATGTCTCACCGTTGTAATAATCATAGGCACTAGGCGGCAGCATTCTACCTGAGCCATCGGGATTTGTTTCGATGGCAAGAAAATTCGCGTATATGGTACGCCACATCATGCTCAAAATCGTATTGTGGAAACAGATATGATCACTCTTAAACCATTCCGGATGTTTCGTGAATCGAAATCTCAGCTGGGTCATGATGACATCCATGTGCTACATAACCAAATGGAGAAGTCAGGAAAGTCAGAAAATGAAGTCAAGTCTACTAGAGAAATCTACTCAAGAAGTCTACTTGAGAAGTCTACTCGAGAAGTCTACTCGAAAAGTCTACTTCAGAAGTCTGCTCGAGAAGTCTGCTTAAAAATGAAGACTAACCGTGTCTGCGAGCCATTATTGTGGCGTCCTTAGCAGCCACCACCAGTGGTTTATTGGTAACTTCTTAGCATGTCTATTCGGCTAATTTCTGCAGACATAATTAGTACAAAATACTCAGACTATATAGACTAATACTACTAAATATAAAGTACAACATGTTTCCATAGGGAGAACTTACTGAAGACGTTTTAGCCACTCATTTAGAGCTTTATTATTCGCTGCATCAATGAGAGCAAAATGATCATATCCAGCACCTAGTCTAGACAACCTCCTTATCATGTCGGCGGTCTTGGCTCGTGATACAATTTGGGCGGCCTTCTTCTTTGACATTTCTTTCCTTAACTGCTCATCCACACCCTCTTTCGTTCGTTTCCGGTTCCCTATATTGATGACACTTGGTTCTACATCCTCGCGGTTGACACTCTCATATGATTTTTTCTGAAATAATGCTTATAGATGTCATTGAGAAGAACAAACATCACAGAAGAGACGGCTTTATTTATTGGAATTGGTTCAGGTAAACAAAACAAAAGTCAAACGGTACAGGTACAAAATTTTGAAAACATAAGAAAATACAACAACATCTAGTTCTTTAGAGACTGTATGCCCCTTGCTCTTGCCCTGTAAGCCTAACAACTGGAGTCAACGAAGGCCTAGCAGTCTTAGCAGTCTTAGAAGTTTTTTTAGTAGATTTGAGAAAGGGATCGGTACTAATCCGACCATCGTTTGACTTGACATGCTCCTCATCCCTTGCCTCTTTAATCTTCTCAATAATATGCTCCACGGCAACAACCTTTTAAGAGAGGAGGTCAAACTTCTTCTCGTATGCCTCAAACCCAGCCTTCATTTCCCCAGACAATGTTTTGCAACATTCTGAGAAATGTTGTTTCATCGCCTCGATCAGACTCTTCCAAACCTCCTCTTCGATGGCAGAAGGAGGCATTGGACAAGTCTTCTTCCGGCTTTCATCGTCTGGGTCAACGCGGCTTCATCGTTTGGTTTAAAACTTCTTTTTTGGCCCTTTGTAGCCTCTGACTTCGCGACCAACGACTCCTCAACGCCTTTGGACCGCCAATCACTGGACTTCAACTTCCAACCACCAGCACCAACCTCCCCAAATATAGCTTTGATAACGTTCTCGGTAAGGACATCATCTACCTCTTTTTCCCAAGTAGAGAACATCTCCCTTTCCTTGACAGCAAAGTTGTTAAAGCTCACCTGCAAACAATTGGGATATATATATATATATATATATATATATATATATATGTTACAGAAGTCTACGCAAAGAATTATACAAAAAAGATGTCTACTCGAGAAGCAAATATAGTTTGGAATTACCTGTTTCAGCATAGCTTTTTTGATGTATTTTCGTCCTCGACAATCGCTGTAAGCCAGCACTAGTGGAGTTGGGTTGTTGGGAAAGGGATTTCCATATTGCCTCCCGAAATCTGGCATAGCATAATACGCCCAAACTTGGCGCACTTTGGCAAACCCATAAAGAATAATTTTCCTCGTCAAATCGGCTCTTTTGACAGACTCTATGAGGTTCTTGAAAGCCATTCTTCCCCACGGGTAATTTGCAAATGGCTCGACATCCATGACTAGCCTTGCATAGTTCAGCCGTGTGGGTGAATCCCTCTTCTTTGCCTCAGTGAATCCAGCGTAGATGGATAAAAATCCTAACCTAAGCTTCTCATCCCTTGTCCAGTCCCCAGCACGCTTACATGCTTCTGTAAGATCGTCAACGGTGGGGCCAACATCTACACTAACGCCAAGCTTCTCATAAAAAAGCTTCATCTTTGGGGTAACTTCTGCTTCCTCCGGTTCCGCAACATACTCGCAGTTGAGACCGGTGAGGTGTTTAAACTCATTCAGTGAAAACCTCAATGGGGTTGCATTTATGAGACTCTATATCTCATACTTCTTCTTGCAGTCAAGCTGAAAACCGAGTATAAACTGAACCACTCTCGACGCCTAGCCAAAATTCAGAAAAACATCCAGCCTTGATTCCAAAATCTCTTCACATACATCTTCTTCCAGTACTGCTTCCAATGCAGGAAACAGCTTCATATAGTTGCTGTAGTAGGCTATACTTTTCCAGATTGGGGCTTCTCCCTCTTTGTGAATAATCTCCTTGGAAACTTGGGCTTTTCCATCCTGCAAAACCAAGGACGACATAAATAGGCGAAAATTATATAATTATTTGCAAAACCCACAAGTCTAGTTCATATTGAAGTCTACTTCCGAAGTATACTTAAAAGAGAAGTCTACTCGAGAAGTCTTATACGAATCTTTATACTTATAAAACACAAGTCAATTGACAATTCTCAGTTTGATACGTGTATTTATATTTATTCTATTTTTTTTCTTTTTTATTATAACAAAAAATATATTTATCAGTAACAAGCCACGATCTCCATTCTACAAATTATTTCCTTTTTTTCAGTTACCTTAATATCATTAAGTACATATATCTTCACCAATAATATTTTGACAGTTACTATGAAAATAATTGTATGTCAGTTTTGGTATTTTTTTGAAATCAAAATTAATTACTCCATCCATAATCCCTTTGTTTCGGATTTCATCTCCTTAAGTTCAAAACCACAATCTTCTTCCTATCTCAGTTTTTACAGTTTAAATAATACATATCTTTCTTCAAATATAGAAACAAAAAAAAAGAGAGTTCGGAAAACGTTCTTTTTCCAAAAAAAAAAACCACACTTTTAATTTTCAAATTCTCTTCACACCAATTCAATTGTTTTTCAAAACTCTAAATTTTTTAATTTTTCTACGAATATACAAAATTGTTTAGTCCCTATTAGGAATCAAAGATGAAATTTTCTGGTAAAATTCTGTCTTCTCCCTTGCGGTTTGTTCCCTTATTGTTTTCGATCTCTGATTCTATCGTACTGATATTATCTTTTTAGGAGGCTACTTCTAAAGTTCTAATCAACAGAGTAAAATACAATTCTAAGAGGACTTTTAAAATCAAAACCTTTCATATATTTCCAAGGTATACCTGTATATTATTTTATATCTTCTATTTATCATTTATTTTGTATTTGAGAATATATTGGCCATCAGGTGAGCTTAATCGGAAAACATATGTAAGCGGGAAGGTTCAATTGCTCTTGAAGGATAACAAAGAGGTCTAAATAACACATGTGTTATTGTTTATTCATTATCTTGAAATGAGGTACAATCAAATTCTGAAATTGTTTGGTCGTTGGTAAATTCGATAATGCAGGCAACATAAGCCAGTTGCTTTAACTAAGTTATTTTGACAAAGACTTTTTTCTGTTGAGTTTTTTTATTGCTAATTTTTTAATTTTTTTAATATTTTAAATTAACAAAATACCATGCCTGAGCGTAGCTCGGGGCTAATACTAGTTCTAAAATGAACCATTAGTTACATATAATTACCTTTGAGAAACTGAAATTCGGCGGAGACAACCAACAGCGTCGTCCACATCTGTAAATCCAAACCAAAAATTTCAAAATTAGCGGTGATGATATCTAGGGTAAAAAATTGAATCTAACAGATGCCGGACAAAGAGAAAGTAGGACAGAATTACCAGCAGTGACGAGGCGACGAGGCAACAGAGACGGCGATGAAAAGAAATGAACGAAATCCATTAAGGTCTATATACAGATAAAGAGATATACAGAAGTTAGAGAACTGAGAGAGAGGAACATAGATTACCTTCGTTGACAATTTCCAAACGGTGGTGACGAGTTCAAGCGGCGGCGGTGACGAGACGGCGACAGAAATGACGATAAAAATCCTCCAAACAGTGGTTACGAGTTCAGAGATACTGGGGTTTGTGCAATAAAAAGTAAATTCTGCTCTTTGTGGTAAAATGGAATATATTGGCCTGTTAATAATGGGTTGGTAAAATTGTTCGGTTCAGGAGTGTTTTTATTTTACTCGGACATAACCGGTCAAAGAAGTCTACTTTTGAAGTCTAATTCGGTCCGAGAAGTCTACTTCGGTCTGAAAAATCTACTCGAGAAGTCTACTTAACCCTAAACCCTAAATCAAATTTTTTGATTAAAATTTATATGAAAACATTAATTTACTTACCATATTGATAACTCATAGTTAAAATAACAAATATATGAAACATGATTCATTAACTGAACCATAAACTATGATTCATATAGAATTTGTGAAAAATCTAAAAATTACACTCTTATACCCTAGACCCTAAACCTCAACCCTAACCCTTTTGAATTGTATACTCATGAAACTTATAAATTGATTCATTTTCATGAAATTTTTTCTATATAAATGCTAATTGTCTATGTTATAGTTGTGTATTTATTTTTTTTACCAAATGATTTTCATTTTTTTTTAATTAATAGTAAAAAAATTATTAGAGAGTTAACTTCTTGGAGAAATATACTCGAGAAGTCTTCTGGAGAAGTCTACCAAGTATTGATTTCTAACTTAATTTATTTATGATAATTTAAATTGATTCTTTTGTATCAAATTTTATTTATAATAGGTGTAAACAGTATAAGTTTTTGTTATGTATCTAATTTTTTATCAAATTATTTTTTATGATTTTTTTAATTTATCGTAAATAAATTATTAGAGAGTAGACTTCTCTAAGAAGTCTACTCGAGAAGTCTACTTGAGAAGTCTACTGGAGAAGGCTACCTAGTATTGATTTCTAACCTAACTTATCTATGATGATTTAAATTGATTCTTTTGTATCAAATTTTATTTTTAATAGGTGTAAACATTATATATTTTTGTTATGTATCCAAGTTTTTATCAAATTATTTTTTATGATTTTTTTAATTAATTGTAAACAAATTATTAGAGAGTAGACTTCTCCAAGAAGTCTACTTGAGAAGTTTACCTAGTATTGATTTCTAACCTAATTTATCTATGATGATTTAAATTGATTATTTTATATCAAATTTTATTTTTAATAGGTGTAAAAGTATATGTTTTTGATATGTATCTAATTTAATATTAAATTATTTTGTCTGATTTTTAAAATTAATTCTAAAGAATTTATTTGAGAGTAGACTTCTTTAGGATAAAACAATAATTGAAGCTGACGTTTTTTTTTTTTTTGTCACAAGGGTTGAGGTTATAATTTCACTAACCTTGTAAGTTATTTTTGAAAAACAAATACAATATGGGGTTTAGTTTTGCATTTCAACTCAAGTTTTGAGTCATATACCGCAATTCTCCTGTTATTTATTATTCTTACTTATGTAGGAGTTTGACATGTTTGTTTGTTATAATTTAGCTTTAATTAAATTTCTTGTTATATTTGGTATTTAACTTATTAGTCCCTTGATTTCACTTGAAGTCTACATAGTAGATTTCGTTATCAGTCTGCGATATTAATTTTTTATAAATTTAATTGATCAGATATTTGTAACAAATAAAATTTAGTATCTGACTTTTAAGTGTGATATATATTATTCTTGCTTATGTATGAGTTTGAAATATATTTTTTAGCTTTAATTAATTTTCTTCTTTTATTTGGTATTTAACTTATTAGTCCACATACTTCATTTGAAGTCAACTATATAGACTTTGTTTGCAGTCTACTTTTTCGACAATGATGTCTAATGTAGTTTGAATTTTGTTTTTTTACAGAGAATGGTTCGCATACCCAATGTTTATAGAGAATCGGTGAAGAAAGACTTGTGGCATTTCTAAGTAGTTTTACATATTTTTTTGTTATGAGTTTTACATGTTTTTGTATAGTTAAAATTGAATTAATTTTCTTGTGTTATTAGAAGTTCAAAGATGGTGACGACTAAGTAATATGTCAAGGAAAAAGTTTGGTGATGACCATATGTTATGTAATATAAGTATATTTGTGAAGTCTACCAGAGAAGTCTAATCGAGAAGTCTACATATAAAGACTGACAAAGAAGTCTACATATGAAATTTGAATATGATAAACACACATAATTTAAGAATATGATAAATAACATTAAGTGCAATCCAACATTACATATAAAGTAGACCTTCTAAACAAACAAACAGTTAAGGGTCACTTATTATAAATCTTAAAATTGGCATATAAAAACAAAATGTTTGAAATAGATGTATCTGACTGAAGTCTGTTAGAGAATTCTGCTCGAGAAGTCTACGGCTGAAGTATGCTTCCAACAAAACCAAAAGAGAAATAAATAAGCTCAGATCTGCACAGTAAGAAAAAAATGTTGAAATTCAGATTTCAACAAAATCTGCTATATTTACAAACATCATATCTGCAAAAAAAAACAAAAAACAAAAAATCAGCGATGCAACAAGAAAAAATCCAGATCTGCAACAAAATAAACAAAATCCAGATCTGCAACAAAATAAATAAAATCAGATCTGCAACAAAAAAATCAGATCTGCAAAAAAAAAAATCAGATCAGCAACAAATTCTAAAAACTTTATACAACAATAAGCACATATTTGCAAAAATAAACTCATATATACAAAACTAAGCTCAAATATGTAATAATAAACCTAGATTTACAATATGAACACAAAGCAAACAACAAAAAAAACACAAAACTCAGATTTGCTTACCATCACCATAATCGAGATAGAGAAGATGGAGGATGGAGATGAGATTGATGGTAAGAGAGGAAGGAGAAGAGATTCATGGCCAGAGAGGATGTAGAGGGAGAGAAAAACTTTATTTTTAACACAATTAGGTTAAATTCTCCTTGTATATGTAGGAACATTTTTGGTTAAGTAGAATTCTTCTACTCGAAAAGTCTACTTCAGTATGTTTTTCGATTTCGATTCCCGCCCAATTTGTTAACTAATTTCGATTTTCCGCTACGTTTTTTAAAAATCTACTGGAGAAGTCCACCCGAGAAGTCTACTGCATAAGTCTGTTTACCCTAAACATTAAATCAAATATTTTTGATTTAAACTTGTATCAAAACTTTAATTTTCTTACCATTTAAACATTTTAAAGTTCAAACAACAATGATATGAACTCTAAATGATTAACCAAATCAGAAACTATGATTCATATAGAATTTGGGTTTACCCTAACAATACCTAAACTTTACATCTCAAACCTAACCATTTTGAACTTCAAACCCTAACTCTTTTCAACCTTATGCTTATGAAACTTATAAATTGATTTATTTTCATGAAATTTTATTTAATATTGATGCCAATTATCTATGTTTTTGTTATGTTTATGATTTTTGTATCATAATATTTTTTACAATTTTAATAAATAAAATTTAAGATTTAGTTATCTAGTAGACTTCTAAGGAGTTGTGCTGTTTTCTAATTAATTTTTCTTTCTACATTTAAATTGATTCATTTGTATAAAATTTTGTATTATATACATGTCAAATATATATGTCTTAGTTATGTTTACCAATTTTTTAGAAATTTTGTTTATTTTATATTTTCTAATTAAATTTTTTAAGCTAATTATGTAGTAGACTTCTTGTGAAGTCTACTTATGTAGACTTCATTAACAGTCTATAAAAGTAAACTACTTTAGAAGTCTAAAATAGTAGACTTCTTACGTAGACTTTCCATGGATAAAATTGTAATTGTGGCGGATGTTTTTTTTGTTTACTCATAAATGATTGAGCTGTAATTTTACTAACCATTTAGGTTAGTTTTGTTAAACATTCAATAGAGGGTCTAGACTTCTTCAAAAATCTAATTTTTAGGTTATTTTCAGCAATTCTCCCATCATAGAATCCTTCAAAATCTAATTTTTTAAATAACAATTGATTTTGTATTAGATTTTAAAAATCATCAAACCATGACACTAGATTTAATAAAATGTCAAAATCTATTAACCAATAACAATGAATTTTAATTTTTTTTAACAATTTTTTAAAATCCATCTCACAATAATTCTCTCAGATCTTGATATACGTTATGTATGAGTTACTACGATAGCCAACTGTTGATATAGTTTATTCCTATGAAAAAACTGTAGGTTTTTTTTTTGTCAAAGTGGTAGGGATTTTATTTCACTTAAACCGGGCCGGTACAGTCAAATAAAGCTCCTTTTGCAATGGAGTCAGCCAACACATTGGCTTTCCTCGGGATGAAAGAGAAAGAACAATCGACAAACATAGCTGAAATAAAGAGGATATCAAAGATAATTCCATGGAGTTCTTTGATCTGAATCTCTGACTTGATGGCTCTGATCACCTTCTGTGAATCAGAAGCTGTTTGGATTTTGTGGAACCCTACACGACGTGCATGCAGAAGGGCGAGGAAGATTGAAGTGGCTTCCGCCATAAGAAATGAGTGGATGTGTAGCGTCGTAGCTGAGCCCTTGTAGATCCATGGGGGTGAAGTTACCTTGAAAGCCCATCCATATCCTGCAATCGTGTTGTCTTCTTTCCACGCGGCGTCTGTTTGACATCGAATTGTATCCACATCGATGGGGTCCGATGGTGCCAGGTTTTTCAAATTGGTGGAGGTTTGCATGTCTGCTTGGCTTTCCTGCCATTCTCTTGCTAGCGTGATCGCTGGAAGGAGACAGATCGCCGATGGGGTATTGAACTCTTCAAAGAGTTTTTTGTTCCTTGCGATCCAAAGTGACCAGGATCCAAGGGAAGAGAGGACCTTTATTCAGCCATGTGGGAGGGAGAGTACGAGCGCCATTTGCAGCTTCAATACCTTGGCGGAAATCTCTGGGGTGGGCCGAGTCAAAGGGCGTTTTAAAAGGCGCTTTACTCCACACTTGAGCAGCAAAGGGGCAATGGAAGAAGATATGCACTGATGTTTCTAGTTCTTCGCAGTGAGGGCAAAGTCTTTGTGTCTCTACCGTTCTTGCTTGTAGGTTAGCCCCAAGCAGAATGGCTTCGTTCATTACCTTCCACAGGAAAGTTTTTATTTTAAGTGAACTCTTGATGTTCCAGATTAATTCTTTCCATTTGAAGTTTCTGATTTTTGGTTGTTGAGTACCATTGTCATCTTCTCCCTTTATAGCTTCGAAGTTGTCGGAACGTGTGCTATATACACCCGTTTCTGTAGGGAGGCAAGCATATCTATCAGGAGCGCCTCTTGTGCTTGGCTTTAGCTTCAGGATGTCGGCTTCATATTCAGGTAAAATCTCTTTGATCCGCTCTGAGTTCTAACTTTCGCTCTCTTGGGAGATGAGATCACTGACCTTGTACTCTTTGTAAGCTTCAGGGGGAGGTCCCATCGGTGAAAGTGGTGCACTTAAGGATATCCAAGGCACAATCCAGAGAGTTGTAGAGGTCACATCTCCGATGACCTTTCCGAGGCCTGATTTTAGAAGATCCCTTCCTGCGCATATACGTCACCACGTGAGAAGCCGTTGGGGAGACCGGGCAATCTAGGAAAGGAATATTGTGGCAGTACTTGCCAGGGAGGATTCGAGCTAGGAGACAATCTGGTTTTGTCAAAATTCGCCAGCTGAGCTTTGCCAAGAGAGCATCATTAAAGTTTTGTATATCCCTGAATCTCAGACCCCCATCTCGTTTTGATATGGTGAGTCATTTCCATGATATCCAGCACATACATTTCTCTCCTTGTTTGAATCCCACCAAAATCTTGTTAAGGCTGATTAAATACGTTTGCAGAGAGAGACATGAAGTTTAAAGCAAGACATTGTGTAAGTGGGAAATAATGCCAGTACAGATTTCAGCAGAATGAGTTTCTCTGCCGGTGAGAGGAAGCGGGAAGACCAGCTGAGTGCCCGTTGTTTGATCCAGTCAACGATGGTGGTAAATATATCCTTCTTTCGTCTCCCAAAGTGCTCAGGTAAACCTAGATATTTGCCAAGTCCTCCTTCTCTTTGTATACCCAGTTCCTTTTTAATACGCTCTCAATCCAGCCTTGGGATTTTTGCTGAAAAGTTGATGGCAGATTTTTGTTGATTTATAGCTTGGCCAGAAGCTGTCTCGTATTTGTGAATAATGCTCATGAGTTTACTGCAGCTGTAGCTATCAGACTTGCAAAACAACATGGTGTCATCGGCAAACAGCAGGTGATTTATTCTCGGGCTAACTTTTGCAACTCTTATGCCCAGCAGAGTTCCTTCATCATGTGCTTTTTTACATAGTCCTGAGAGTACCTCACTGCAGAGGATGAAGAGAAATGGAGACAGAGGGTCACCTTGGCGGATACCGCGTTGGGGAACAACATCTCCTTATGCCGAGCCGTTGACAAGGTATGAGTAAGTGACTGTAATAATGCATTGCATTATCCAGTGAGTCCATTGTGTGTGAAAACCCAATCTTAACAGTACAGCTTCAATGAAATTCTATTATATCATGTCGTAGGCGTTGCTTATGTCCGTTTTGACAGCTATAAAGCATCTCTTTTTGATTTTGAAGTCTTGAGGAAATGGAGGACTTCATGAGTAATCAGGACATTATCTGTGATGGCTCGTATGGGGACAAAGGCAGATTGGTTTTCAGACACCAGCCGATGGAGGAAGGGTTGTATCCTGAGGGTAAGGAGCTTCGAAATAATCTTGTAGTACACGCTGCAGAGTTGTTATGGGTCTGTAATCTGAGAACTGCTTTGGACTTTGGGTTTTAGGGATGAGTCTTACATGGGTTCTGTTTATGTTTCTTGGCAGGATACCAGAAGAGAAGAAGCTCTGTATTTCCGAGATGATTGTCTCTCCCACTGTGTCCCAGTTTGAGTGAAAGAAGCTTGCTGAGAAGCCATCCGGTCTAAGGGCTTTGTCAGCAAGAATTGAAAGACATGCTTTCTTTATCTCCTTCGATGTTGGCATAGCAATGAGGGTCGAGTTCATCTCCTCTGTGGAGGTTGAATGGCTTCCAGTACCACTGTAAGTCTATCTCCTTCCTATGATTTGAAAATCTGTTGGAAGTAGTCTGTAATAACTTTCAGAATCTCTGCTTCTTCGTAGTGGGGTTGACCCTCCGCATCTTCTAGCACAGAGAATTTATTAGCCACTTTACGGTTTCGGGTCGAGCCGTGGAAGAAGCCCGTATTCTTCTCGCCTAAAGCTAGCCAGAGTTGTCGACTTCTTTGCTTCCAGAAAGCTTCTTTAGCTTGGTAAGCAGTTTGTAGCTGTTTGTTTAAAGATGTTTTTTTTTGCCTCGTCGGTAGTCATGTCAACGGGCCAGCCCGCGCCCGCACGGGCTTGTCCGCAGCGAGTTTGAAAATCTGTGTGTCCATGCGAGTCGGCCCGTCGCGGGCTTTGGATAACTGATCCTGGGCCCAAGCCCGTCCCGCTCTTATTT
The DNA here is from genome assembly GCA_911865555.2 of Thlaspi arvense. NCBI lineage: Eukaryota > Viridiplantae > Streptophyta > Magnoliopsida > Brassicales > Brassicaceae > Thlaspi > Thlaspi arvense. The sequence goes on along the minus strand of OU466862.2, from coordinate 10,175,223 downwards.
AGCGGGTTTTCGGGCCAGCCCGCGGGCTGCATCAAACCAATCTGATGTTCGGTTGATCATCGAGAACTTGACGCGAACACTCTGCCCTGGGTGGTGGTTTGGTTGAGGTTTGGTGGAGATGCGGCGAAGGACTCTGTTTTTTCACACACTCTGTTTTCTTTCTTCTTTTTCATGGTTCTTGCTGTTACTGCTTCTCTGCAGAGGCGTCACCCACTTGAACAACATCGTCAAGTTCACGTCTCCAGTTACTATCGCTTACTAGATTTTCAATTTCTTTTTTCACTATTAGCTATATTAATTACCGGCATGCCTAGTTAATTAATTAAACAACGGACGTTAATCTATTAAGCAGGGGTCGAGGAAGAACAAGCAGGAGAGTGGAGAGATAGAGAGAGTATGTGAATGCATAGCGATAATGGAACTAATCAAGTGGTAATTTTTTCGTTTGCAGGTTGATAAATACGAAGGATCCCGACGCTGAAAAAAGGAACTAATAGCTATGTATGATATATAATCGAGTGTATTGTATTAGTTGACTAATGTTACAGAAGCTGCCATCAAAAGTTTCTTTAAGTAATTGTCATGTGCATTCATCAGCTTGCTTCTACTTTTTAGTTCGTAATGCATGTAACCGTTATTATTGGAAAGAAAAAAAAAGAGTATTGTACGTTCAGCTGTCCAAGCAACAAAATCACAAACTAAAGTTTTAATAACGATCCAAATTTCTTGCTCTCTCCACATATCTATGCACTACGCTAGCCAAAAACTAGATAAGATACCGTAACACATAAGTCATGAAACATAGGATTAACTCATGAAACAAAAAAAGTCTTAAACTTAAAATTTTAAACAACAAGTAGCACATAACTTGAAATAAAAAATCATAAAAGCAATGTCAAACTGAAATTTTAAAACCAAAATAAGAAAAGCAACAAGAACACACCAGTTTTGCATATCACTCATCTTCATCATCATAAATTAATTCAAAAGAAGGGAGATCTTCTTCACCATCGTACTTTTCATCCTCTTCTACACAAGTGAATTTAAATTAAAAGATGTTAGTATACAGTTTTAGTTGTGGAATACTAGTACTTTAGAGAAATATTTCTTTACCATTGTCATATGCTTCAAAACCTCTTAACCAATTGCGACTGCAGATCAAGGCTTGCACATTTTTTGGAAGAAGCCTGCTTCTGTACTTGTTCAAGACCCGAGATCCAATGCTAAAAGATGATTCTGAAGCTACTGTTGTGATAGGAATGCTGAGTAAATCGCAAGCCATTGAAGCCAATTGACCATATTTTTGCGAGTTATCTTTCCAATAATCCAAGATGTCCATACTCGCATGACTTCCCATGTCTAAAGGCGGTTCTTCAAGATACATTTCCAGCTTAGATTTTCCACTAACAACAACATGTGTCTTGCGAAAGGCCAGGAAATCCTGAAATCAAAGAATGAAACATTTCAAGTTAGCAGCAATATATACTAGCAGCCTCTATTCAACTAAATCTATATCTATATAATATACTTACATCATAGTTGTTGAAGCTGCCTTTAGATTCTCCATCATCATTGTTCCTTTCTTCACTTTCTTGAGACAGTGTAGATGGTGAGATCGACTTTGGATCATATGATTCAAAAAGCATACTCAGCTTAGCACGCAAATTCTCCATCTTTCTTTGAAATGATATCTTGTTAAGCTGATTAAAACAGAACTCTGCAAGAGTAAGCTTCAGTCGTGGATCGAAGATGCTTGCCATTGCAAAAATATCATGCACTTCATCCCAATATTTGTCAAATTTTTCCTGCATGGGTATGACCATTTCCCTCACAACTTGATCTCTACTTCTTTCATTCACTTTTAGCCAATTCTGGATCTTCCAAACTTGCATAAAATAAAGATTTGAAGTTGGATATGTCGAACCTGACATAAGACGTGTGATCTCATCAAATGGCTTCAAAAATTCACACAAATCCTTTAGGCGATTCCATTCATCTTCTGACGGGTTAACCCTGAAGTTTCTCCCATCCACCTGCTGAAGATAACTAAAAGCATCTCGATGATCTATGGCCCTAGCAAGCATCTTATATGTTGAATTCCACCTTGTTGTAACATCCAACAGCAAACCTGCCTTTGTTTTAATCTTCACAGTTTCAACACATTTAGCAAACATTATCTCACGAGATTCAGAGGCTGTCACATACTTGATACTCTCTCTGATTTTATGCAAAGAATCTCCAATGACTTTGAGACCATCTTGAACAATCAGATTCAAGATATGAGCTGAACATCTAACATGGAAGAAATCCCCGTTGCACAACAAATCATTACGAATCAGCAGTTGCGATTTCAGAATGTTATTCATTGAGTCATTGCTAGTAGCATTGTCTAGTGTGATCGAAAACACCTTTTTGTGGACTCCCCAATCCTCTCATTGCTGAAGAAGCTGCATCGCATAATTCATGCCTGTATGTGGAGGCGCAAAAGCACAGAATGAGAGAATCTTGTTCTTTAGTTTCCAGTTCCGATCGATGTAGTGTGCTGTCAAACACATGTAGCCCTCATGTGTGATTGCAGACCACAGATCAGACGTGAAGCTAATCCGACCAGGAAGATTAGCTAGCTCTCTCTTCAAGTTTGCTGTCTCACTTTCATAGAATTTGTAAACATCTTTTGCTGCTGTGTTGCGACTGATAAACTTCACATCAGCATTCAAGTACTTCCAAACTTCTCTTACTCTTTCGTACTCAACATAAGCAAAAGGCAGATCATGCTGAATTATGCTCTTAGCTACCATAACACGAAAAACAGAGTGCTCAATCCTCCTTGTTTGTAATTTCGCCTCTGCATTGACCATCATCTTACCAACATCGCCATTCCTAGATTTGAGATTGCAAACACTAATATGACGTAGTAAATGATTCGTACCAGTCTTGTGGGAGTCATATGCATAGTCATTCTTGCAATGCTTGCACTGAGCTCTTTATGTCCCATCTTTCTTAGTAATCACAGTAAAATCATCCCAAGCTTTGGAGTACTTCTTCTTAGGTTTTATTGCTTTCTGATCCGATGCCTTTTCTCTGTCCTTTTCATCTAATTCATCTTCAATCTCAACAGATTTTCCTCTTTTCTTAGTCGCTTGGCTTGACTCAGCCACACCAACTGTTTTCTTTCTCAATTCAGAGGAGACCACTTTCTTCTTACTCTTAGCTTGAGATGTTCGTCCTTTTCCAACATCAGAAGCAGCCTGAAACAGATTTTTCTTGTTCATACTTTGAGTTTGAGATGCTCTAACCCCAAAGTGATTTCTATGTATTGGTTCTGGGGTGATTTCCTCTACTTCATCATTTTCATCATCTTCAACCTCAATGAGTCTTCTTTTGCGACCATTCAATAGAGGTGATGGTGATCTTGATCTATCACTGCTCAGTTCATCTTTGGCATTTAGAGTATTTATAAGTTCCTGAGTTGTATAGTCAACTGATCCCAAGGTCGAATTCTGTCAATAAGTTGAAATCATAATCAAAAACCACGATGTAAGAGTTTTACAATAAGATAACGAGTGAACAAGGTTCTCTGTTCTAATAAACGAGTCAAATAGAAGATAAATTAGTGCTTTTGGAAGTAAACGAGACAAATACTATTATTGCTTCATTAGCAAATATTCCTTTCATCACGGGTTAACACATAGTCTAAGAGATAACGGAAATCATGTGTAAGAGATAATGGAAATCGCTATTCATTAACACAGAGAATGAATCATGATTCATGTTTCACTTACTAATCAAGCACGCCTATATATTAGAGTTAAACGACATGAATGAGATTATGAGACTTACCGTGTCCGTGTCTGTGTCCGTGTCCATCACAACTCTCGTCTCTCGCAGCCAGAAAACTTTGTCTCAAACTTTGTCTCGGCCCTTCAGTGATTCAACTCTCGTGAATTTCAACCTTTGTCTCAGACTTTCAGCCGAGTGAACCAGAAAAGTTTGAGATGCTTTTACTCTTTTAGCAGTAATTAGGTTAATAATAGAAGTATAATGAAAGTAAAGATCTACTATAGGTCTCTATTTGGCTTAGAAGGTTTGAAGTCAAGGTTTAAAATTTAAACCTTTAACTTTTTACTAACTCAATTTGATCAACGCCTCAACGGACAGACTGATAACATGTCTTTTGCTGCACTTAGATAAAAGATCACAAACCTAATCCATTCTAAAGAAAGTGAAGTTTGTTTTAGATAAAAGCCATGACACATGATAAAATATGTGATCTCATCTCTAAGAAAGTGAAGTTTGTTTTGAGCTAAACCAACCTTGGGTTATCTGATAAACAGAGAAGATAATGAAATGATGTGCTTTCCCAACACTCGACAAACAGCAAAAAACCGCTCTGTTGTTGACCTGTTGTGCAGATGTAATCCATCCTCACATCATCATCTTTTAAACTATGAATGTAGCAACCTGACAATATCACATCCCATCATATTAAATTATTAACAAGGCGTTAATGCACATGTTCCACTATAGACATCATTTAAACGGGTGCAGAATGTAACAACAAATAATCGTAATTCATCAAATCAATTGAAACTGTACAAGACATAGACAAGAAACGTAAAAGCTGAATAGACAAGAGGATGTAATAGAAATCCTCAATGGTACATGGCATTATATGATGAATCACGAATTTGACAAATATATCTTAAACAAAAAATGGGAAATCTCCATGAGAGGAGAATTGATCAACGATTCTAGTCTGTAGAGGCTAGAGATCCAAGAAATAATTGAGGCTTCGCCTAAATACAAAAAATATTAACAATACAAAGGCAAAGCTAAACAAGAACATCAAACACCAAAAATTAAACCAAAACTGCAGATTTTAAGAAACTAAAGACCAAGTTTCAACCAAAATTCCTCATCAGATATGGAAAAGTTAAACCGAAAGATAGAGAAGGGATACGAAGGACAGAAAGTACAATGTTTTCAAAAAACCCAAAAAGAAAAAAACCACACAGAACAGAGTTCTTGGCTTAAAGCAAATAAAAAACCTGTCTTTGATGTTTGAGCATGGCTCCATCATCTCGAGCTTAGCAGCAACACGACCAACACATCCTTCAGCGACATTGTTCAGGTACACCAATGGAGTGTTCCCAATAAGCTGCAGTAAGAAAAAGACAACAAGACAAAAGAGAATCAGGAATTTGACAAGCAACAAACACATAGCTAAAGAAAGATCAAGAAAATATCCAAATCGTAAGCAGCTTACGAGTCCATGAACTTGGTTTTTTAACTTTTCGATCTATAAATCACGACACAATTTCAGAAAACTGATGATCATTTGTTCTTAGCTACTTTCTACCAGAATTTAATAAAACACTTCAAAGATGAATAGCAGAAGCAAAAACAATACCATCAAACGACACTGGCAAGAACATAGATAACGGAGAAGAGAGACCAATTAACACTAAATCCTTCCGAAGATATCGATAACGCAAAAACACCAGAGCGACCAATCATCAACTTCTTTGATTCTCTATAATACATGCTCGAAATGTTGCTGCTCCTGCACCTGAAATTTGAAAATCCCATCAAAAACCACAAACGCTTTTGACGGACAAAAATATACAAACATAAGAACAAAAACCCATTTCTCGCGAGTACATCCGAAGGGACATAGAGAAGAGGTTGCAGTATATGCATTTGATTGATGTCAATATACTCTTATTTTCGATCGATCGACATATAAGTTTCTTCTCATAATCATATCCATCTTGATTCATAAGCAGATTTCGATCGAAAATAAGAGCATATAGAGATCAATCGTGTAATCTAAGAGATCTTGATCCTTAATCGATTAAATTTTTTGAAGAAGATCGATTGAATCTGGAGAAAATCAATCGATCAGTATGATCAATCGATTTTTATCCGCGGACCCGCACATCTGCAGCGGGTTTACCCGCTTAGCCCAATATCTGCATGGGTCTGGCCCGATAAGCCCGCTATTCAGGCGGACACTTTTACAAAGCCCAAGCCCGCTCCGCATCACTTCTATTTGGGCCAGGCCCGTGGGCTGCGGATCAAACTGATATCTCTACTCGTCGGCCTCTGTACTTGTAGCATCCGTATCTGAGAAAATGTGGAATGATCGTACCGGACAGGGCGTTGTCCGAGGAATAATCGAGCCAAGGGTCAGATATTGGCTGGGAAATGGAGGTTCAGACTATGGTCGGGTGATGACCGAGGAAATAGTCGGGTATGGGCTGGATAGCCGAGTTGGATGGACCATATCTGAGGGAAAACAGGGTCCAGTCCGTGAGAAATGGGATTTATCCCAGTGCAGTGGGATTTATCCGAGAGTCTGGGAGGTTAGTCCGAGTGTCAGTGGACTGTCTCCGAGGGAGAAAGGGAAACCTACGAGAGAAATAGAGGATTAGCCGAGATGGGACAAGTTGTCCGAGAGAAATAGAGATATCCAAGTGAAAAATAGAAAACACCTCGGATAAAGGCGGTTTATCCGAGTGGGAAGGGATTTGGGCCGTGGGCCAAGTGTTTGGTCGGCTATTTTGTGGTTTATCGAAGGAATGGTCGAGCCGGTACAGGAGATAGCCGAGAGAATCGAATCGGACCGAGATAAAACTTACTGGAACCAGGAAAACGTCGGATAAGTCCGGGTTACCTAGGGTTTTGCGAGTATTTAAGGGATTTTGAGACTTTTCTCGGGAGAGTTGTGTTTATTCGAGAGCAATAAAGCAAAGAAAGAGAATAGTCGAGAGAAAACCCTAAGAAAAACAGTTTATCCCGAGGACATCCGAGAGAGATCAGGTTATCGCCGAGCAGATCTGACCATCGCCGAAATAAATTAGTAAGCGATCGGATATTTCCCTAAGTGTTCATCGGACAACCTCGAGCTTTTGTGGGGTCTCTGAGGGAAAACAGAGTTTGGCTCGAAGAAAGGTGAACGGATCGAGAGATAGCCGAGGGGATAAGGATAGGATCGTACGGACAGCCGAGAGATTCTTAAGGAGATCGGATATCTTCATTTTGGTGCGGTTTTCATCGGGATTTCTTCTGACCAATCTGTTTCCAACCTTGTCTAAGGTGAGTGCGTGACTGTGGTTGGTGTCTAGGACCATAGGATTGCTAGGGTTGAATGTTTGCATGTTGATTGTGTGAGTTTCATGTTATGTGTTTAGAACTGATAAGCAATTCTCATGTTATAATATATTATGGTGTTTACCGTGGCATAGATGATGTCTAGCTAACCTCAGAGTAATCCGGATCATGTACTAGCTTAGGGGATGTGGGATTCTCGCTGAAGTAGACATGGGTCTTAAAAAGGGATTGAACTTGGTTGGTTAAGTTAGATGATCATGGCCGTTTGATATTGTTATGTCTATTGTGAATTGATTGTGTTGAATGTTGAATCTGAAAGTATGATTGCGTGTTTGGTACTGACCAGGTGTTACGGGATGACCGTACTCACTAAGTATTTATGAAATACTTATGCCTCTCTTCTTGAGTGTGTAGGTACTAAGCAGTAAATGGGCGAGACCAGGCGGCAGTGATGGATATGGATGGATTGGGACTGGGTTCTATTTATGTTAAGACGTTGTGCTTTGTCTTATGGCTTTGGTGTTTGACTATTTAGGTTGCTATATGATCGTTTGTGTTCATTAGCGAACCATTGTGATTTGTTTAAGTTAGCCCCGAATCCTGTTTAAGTGTTTTATGAAAGTTAAATGAATGAAATGAGTTGCTTTATATTCCGCTGTGTATTGATAAGAAAGAATAAGAATGAAGAAAAAGTTTAAAAATATGGCTAAGTATAGAAACGGACATAGAAGATGTAGTGGAACACAGCCGCAGTATGGTTTACCGAGTTGGGTTACCACAAGTTGGTATCAGAGCGTTTTAATGCTTCTAGGACTGAAATTGGTGACTGCTGTTGTTTGTTTGTTTGGGGTTTATGGGGGTCCGATCTATTCTTCACTGCCAAGGTCTCGCGGTAAGTTGTTGTGTGGTGTTGTGAAACACGTTTTGAGTTAGCTTCGGCTAACTGGCATTGTGTACTTGCAGATGGTTGATACCAGAAGAACCGTGAGAAACAATGGGGACAACCAGGCTGCAGGGTCTGTGAACTCAGTCAACGGTGATGTTGCTGAGAGGGCAAGGGAAGCCGAGAGACAGGCAGTCGCGGTTGCGAATGAGACGGCTAGAGTGGCAGCCGTGGAAGCAGCAAGGAATGCTGCGGATGCTGAGAACGTGGCTAGGAATGCTGCAGGTGCAGCTGGGGTTGCTGCGAATGTAGCACCAGTGGGGTTAGAGGCTGTTCTTGGGATGTTAGCACAGGTACTAGCTAGGCTACCTGCGGTGGCTCCTGCTCCGGCGGTTGCAGCAGCACCACAAGTAGTACCACCGGTGGGGGTTCACGCAGATGTGATTGGGGAGGAAGCGGACCAAGTGGAGAGGGTTCCGAGTTACCTCAAAGTTTTGGATCACATGGTGCGGTTGGGAACCAAGTTCTTTGCTGGAGGGTCTACACCGATTGAGGCAGATGAGTGGGGGATGAGACTGGAACGGAATTTTGAGTATATCCGATGTCCAGAGGGTTACAAGAGAGACATAGCCGTGCACTACTTGGAGGGTGATGCACACACGTGGTGGAAAGGAATCGTTGGAAGGCTGGTGAATGCGAATTGTTCTTATGAGACATTTTCAGCGATGTTCAGGAGTAAGTACTTCCCACAGGAAGCTTACAACGAGTTGGAGAAGGCGTTCTTGTACCTTAGTTAGGGGACGCTTACAGTGAGGCAGTATGAGACTCAGTTCAACCAGCTGAGGAAGTATGTGTCTCATGAGTTTGACACGGAAGAGAAGCTGATTCGCAGGTTTATGAGTGGACTGCGAGTTGAGCTAAGGAATGGGTGTGTTGTTCGTGACTTCAGGACAGTTGCTGAGCTTGTTGAGAACGCGGCATTGTTGGAGTCAGGACAGGTGGAAGCTGCGTTGATGTCAGCTGGGGCTAGTACAGCCGTGACCAAGGCGGGTCAGTCTAGTGGACAGAACCGGAAGTTTGGGAAAGGAGTACCGAACAAAGGATCTGGGGGACGCAGCATGTGCAGCAAGTGTGGCAAGGCTCACGTTAACGAGTGTAGGCGCGGTGGTAGTGGATGCCACAGGTGCGGGAGTTTAGAGCATCGGGTATGAGACTGTCCGGAGGAGGATCAGAGAGTGGTCCGTGTGTCCGGCAGTGATGGTGCGGTTCGGATTTGCTACGGTTGTGGAGAACCAGGGCACTTCAAGCGTGAGTGTCCTAAGGCAGGAGTGGTGGAGCAAGCCATGGCTCAAGGGAAGAGAGCAGGGGAGGCGCTTGCATCACAGGCCAAGAGACAGGCCATTATGCCGAGTGTGTACACGACGAGTGCAGTAGCAGCCGAGGAACCGAGCACTTCTCATCCGATTACTGGTACGTGTGGTATATAGTGTTTTTTTTAAATGCTTTTGCGTGTTGTGTGTTAGTATAGAGTCTTAGCATTCTAGGGAATGAATGTGTAGGGACCTTGCTAATGGGTGAGGTTGAGACCCATGTTCTGTTTGACTCGGGAGCGAGTCATTGTTTTGTTAATCCGGACATGATCGGAAAAGGACAGTTCCGGAAGGAACCCGGAGAGGACTTTGGATTAGTACATGCGGCTGGAAGCCAAGTGATGTTTTCATTAGGAACGGTTAAGAATGTTCCAGTGATGTTTGGCGAAGTGAACATGCCAGCGGAAGTAGTGATCTGCAGAGTTAAGTCCTACGATGTCATTTTGGGAATGGACTGGTTAGGCAAGCACAGAGCTCACTTGGATTGTCACCGTGGAAGGGTGCGGTTTTAGAGAGACGGAGAGGTCTTGGTTTATCAGGGAGTTAGACCAACCTCAGGAAGTTTGGTGGTTTCAGCTATTCAAGCAGAACGACTGATAGAGAAGGGTTGTGAGGCGTATCTAGCAACGATCACTACTACAGAAGGAGGACCGGATGTAGACTTAGGCAGTATACCGGTGGTGCAGGAATTTGAGGATGTTTTTCAGACGTTGGCAGGACTGCCACCAGTTCGTTCAGATCCATTCACGATTGAACTTGAGCCGGGGACAGCTCCATTGTCCAAAGCACCATATCGGATGGCGCCAGCAGAGATGGCGGAACTGAAGAAGCAGCTAACGGAGTTGTTGGACAAAGGTTTCATTAGACCTAGTAGTTCACCGTGGGGAGCACCAATGTTGTTCGTGAAGAAGAAGGATGGAAGCTTCAGGCTTTGCATTGATTACCGCAGATTGAACCGTGTGACCGTGAAGAACAAATATCCACTTCCTAGGATAGACGAGTTGTTGGACCAACTCAGGGGAGCTACTTGGTTCTCTAAGATCGATTTGGCATCAGGGTACCATCAAATACCCATAGAGGAGACAGACGTGCATAAGACTGCCTTTAGGACAAGGTATGGTCATTACGAGTTTGTGGTCATGCCGTTTGGTTTGACGAATGCGCCAGCTGCATTCATGAAGTTGATGAATGGCGTATTCAGAGAGTACCTAGATGAGTTTGTGATCATTTTCATAGATGATATTCTAGTATACTCTAAGGATGAGGAAGAGCATAAGAGTCATTTGCGGATTGTTCTAGAAAAGTTGAGAGAACAGAAGTTATATGCCAAGCTCAGTAAGTGTAGCTTTTGGCAACGGCATATAGGGTTCTTGGGTCACATTGTTTCGGATAAGGGAGTGTCCGTGGACCCAGAAAATATTCAGGCTATTGCGGATTGGCATAGACCAGAGAATGCTACGGAGATAAGGAGTTTTCTCGGACTAGCTGGTTACTACAGGCAGTTTGTCAAAGGTTTTGCAAGCATGGCTCAGCCAATGACAAAGCTGACTGGTAAGGATGTGGAGTATGTCTGGACGGATGAGTGTGAAGAGTGCTTCTCAAAGCTAAAGGAGTTACTCACTAGTGCACCAGTATTGGCGTTACCAGAACCGGGTGAGCCATACGTGGTATACACAGATGCATCCAGAAAAGGACTAGGTTGTGTTCTGATGCAGAATGGAAAGGTGATAGCTTATGCTTCGCAGCAGCTATGGAAGCATGAAGGAAACTACCCTACGCATGATTTAGAGATGGCGGCTGTGGTATTTGCACTTAAGATATGGAGATCTTACTTGTATGGGGAGAAGGTGCAGATATACACGGACCATAAGAGTTTAAAGTACATCTTTACTCAACCGGATTTGAACTTGAGACAGCGTAGATGGATGGAGTTGGTAGTGGACTATGACTTGGAGATAGCATACCATCCAGGAAAGACCAACTTGGTGGCAGATGCGTTGAGTAGGAGAAGGGCTAGCGTATCATCTGAACAGAATGTTGGGAGCATTGTGAACATGCTAAGGGCATTGCAGCTGAATGCAGTAACAGAAGGGGTTGAACCGTTGGGTCTGGAAGCTGCGGATAGAGCTGACTTGTTGACTAGGATTCGGATTGCTCAGGAGCAGGATGAGAATCTGAAAAAGGTGTCACAGAATGACAAGATGGAATATCAGACTTCAAACAATGGGACCATTGTTGTAAGCGGACGGGTCTGTGTTCCAGATGTGAAGGAGTTAAGGGATGAGATCCTGAAGGAGGCACATCAGTCAAGGTTTTCTGTTCATCCGGGAATGACCAAGATGTATCAGGATTTGAAACGGTACTATCATTGGGTTGGGATGAAACATGATGTGGCTAAGTGGGTAGCCGGATGTGAGACGTGCCAATTGGTTAAGGCAGAACATCAGTTTCCGAGTGCTTTGTTGCAAACGTTGCCAATGTCGGAATGGAAATGGGACATGATCACCATGGACTTTGTACTGGGATTACCTAAGACTTAGAAGTTGCATGACGGGATATGGGTCATTGTGGATCGTTTGACCAAGTCTGCTCACTTTTTAGCAATGAAAAAGACTGATGGAGTACCAAAGTTGGTGGAAATGTACATTGATCAGATCGTGAGGTTGCATGGAGTGCTAGTGAGTATCATCTCAGATCGTGATCCGAAGTTTACTTCAAGGTTCTGGAAAGAATTCCAGGAAGCGTGTGGAACGCGGTTGCATATGAGTACAGCGTATCATCCTCAGACTGATGGGCAATCATAACGGACGATCAGGACATTGGAGGATATGTTGAGAGCATGTGTACTGGACTGGGGCGGTAGTTGGGAAGACTACTTGCCGTTGGCTGAATTTGCATACAACAATAGTTACCAAAGGAGCATTGAGATGTCTCCGTATGAGGAGTTGTATGGCAGGCCGTGCAGAACACCATAGTGTTGGACACAAGTGGGGGAGCGTAGTATAATGGGGCCAGCAGTGGTCGAGGCTACTACAGAAAAGATCAGATTGTTAAAGGTTAAGCTGAAAGAGGCTATGGACAGGCAGAAAAGTTATGCGGACAAGCGTCGCAGGGATTTGGAGTTCAGTGTGGGTGATATGGTTTATCTAAAGGCACTGACTTATAAGGGAACGGATAGGGCAGCTAAGAGTGCCAAGTTGAATCCGAGGTACATGGGGCCGTACCGGATACTGGAAAGAGTTGGCGCAGTGGCTTACAAGTTGGACTTGCCATCAGAAATGGGAGCGTTCCATAATGTATTCCATGTGTCACAGCTGAGAAAGCACATTACCGATCGGGAAACGGTTATAGAAGAGCCGCCAGCAGACTTGCAAGAGGATCTTGCAGTAGTGGCTAGGCCGGTTCGGGTAATAGGTCGGAGAGAAAAGACTAGGCGTGGGAAGCTAGTCAGAATGGTTCAGGTCGTATGGGACTGCGACGGGCAGGAACAGGTCACTTGGGAGAATGAGGCTAAGATGAAATCTGAGTATCCCAAATGGTTTGACAAGTTACAAACGGATGAGTCGTATTCGAGGACGAATCCAGAACGGGTGGGGGAGAGTTGTAGCATCCGTATCCGAGAAAATGTGGAATGATCGTACCGGACAGGGCGTTGTCCGAGGAATAATCGAGCCAAGGGTCGGATATTGGCTGGGAAATGGAGGTTCAGACTATGGTCGGGTGATGACCGAGGAAATAGTCGGGTATGGGCTGGATAGCCGAGCCGGATAGACCATATCCGAGGGAAAACAGGGTCCAGTCCGTGGGAAATAGGATTTATCCCGGTGCAGTGGGATTTATCCGAGAGTCTGGGAGATTAGTCCGAGTGTCAGTGGACTGTCTCCGAGGGAGAAAGGGAAATCTCTGAGAGAAATAGAGGATTAGCCGAGATGGGACAAGTTGTCCGAGAGAAATAGGAATATCCGGGTGAAAAATAGAAAACACCTCGGATAAAGGCGGTTTATCCGAGTGGAAAACGATTTGGGCCGTGGGCCAAGTGTTTGGTCGGCTTTTTTTTTGTTTATCGAAGAAATGGTCGAGCCGGTACAGGGATAGCCGAGAGAATCAAATCGGACCGGGATAAAACTTACTGGAACCAGGAAAACGTCGGATAAGTCCGGGTTACCTAGGGTTTTACGAGTATTTAAGGGATTTTGAGACTTTTCTCGGGAGCGTTGTGTTTATTAGAGAGCAATAAAGCAAAGAAAGAGAATAGTCGAGAGAAAACCCTAAGAAAAACAGTTTATCCTGAGGACATCCGAGAGAGATCAGATTATCGCCGAGTATATCCGACCATCGCCGAGATAAATCGGTAAGCGATCGGATATTTCCCTAAGTGTTAAGTTTTCATCGGATAACCTCGAGCTATTAGCCTTGTTTTATAGGGTTTCTGAGGGAAAATAGAGTTTGGCTCGAAGAAAGGTGAACAGATCGAGAGATAGTCGAGGGGATAAGGATCGGATAGTACGGACAGCCGAGAGATTCTTAAGGAGATCGGATATCTTCGTTTTGGTGCGGTTTTTATCGGGATTTCTTCTGACCAATCTGTTTCCAACCTTGTCTAAGGTGAGTGCGTGACTGTGGTTGGTGTCTAGGACCGTAGGATTGCTAGGGTTGAATGTTTGCATGTTGATTGTGTGATTTTCATGTTATGTGTTTAGAACTGATAAGCAATTCTCATGTTATGATATATTATAGTGTTTACCGTGGCATAGATGATGTCTAGCTAACCTCAGGGTAATCCGGATCATGTACTAGCTTAGGGGATGTGGGATTCTCGCTGAAGTAGATATGGGTCTTAAAAAGGGATTGAACTTGGTTGGTTAAGTTAGATGATCATGGCCGTTTGATATTGTTATGTCTATTGCGAATTGTTTGTGTTGAATGTTGAATCCGAAAGTATGATTGCGTGTTTGGTACTGACCAGGTATTACGGGATGACCGTACTCACTAAGTATTTATAAAATACTTATGCCTCTCTTCTTGAGTGTGTAGGTACTAAGCAGTAAAGGGGCGAGACCAGGCGGCAGTGATGGATATGGATGGATCGGGACTGGTTTTTATTTATGTTAAGACGTTGTGCTTTGTCTTATGGCTTTGGTGTTTGATTATTTAGGTTGCTAGATGATCGTTTGTATTCATTAGCGAACCATTGTGATTTGTTTAAGTTAGCCCTGAATCCTGTTTAAGTATTTTATGGAAGTTCAATGAATGAAATGAGTTGCTTTATATTCCGCTGTGTATTGATAAGAAAGAATAAGAATGAAGAAAAAGTTTAAAAATATGGCTAAGTATAGAAACAGACATAGAGGATGCAGTGGGACACAGCCGCGGTATGGTTTACCGGGTTGGGTTACCACAGTACTTGTCATTGCCTCCTCAATTTTTTGGCAGAGCTCTTCAATCTATTTTTGACTGTTCTGGTGTTTCTCTCGGCTCCAGTTGACGATTGCAGCTCTGCATCTTGTGAGCTTTAGCTCCACTTGCTCAGCCTCTCTCAGATTCCAAGCCTCGCAGATAGCTTTGTTACCTCTACATTATCCTTGAGTCGTCTGTCATAGCGAAATAATCCTTTTTTCTTTTTCTTGAGAAGGTCAAAGCAGGTGACTATGGGCCTATGATCAGAGCCTTCGTAGTTGCAATATTCGCAGCTGCTGGAGGGATAATCATCTGCCCACGCACTGTTTGACATCGTTATGTTTAATCGGCATCGCACCAGGTGGTTATGTCTTTTTCCACGCCAAGATAAGAAGTCCCAGTATGATGGAGATCAAACAGATTACATACCGACATGAATGTCCTGAAGTTTGAGAAGGAGCTCTCGGATCTGCTTGGTCCTCCCACTTTCTCTGAGGAGTTTATAATATCATTGTAATCTCTTGTCAAAAACCATGCATTGTTACGTGTTTCCCCTATCAAAGTAAGTGATTCCCACACTGTCTTTCTTTTTGATGCATCAGGGTCTCCATGGACAAAGGTTGCAAAGAAAGATTTTCCGTTTGCTTTGATATGTGTATCGATGAAGTTGTGGCAGGATTGTAGCAGCTCTATATGGATGTCTTATCTCCATAATAGTGCTAGTCCCCCTCCCCCCGGGCTGTGAAGTGATATCAGAATGTTTGATGCAAAGCCCATCCAAGCAAGTTTTTCCAGCACTGTAGTATCCGGGTTTTTTGTTTAAGAGAGAAAAACAATATCCAGTGAGACTTTCCTCATTATCTCCTGGAGCCGTGGAACTGTTGTGGAGTCCCCCAAACCACAACAGTTCCAGCTCACAATTTTTAAAGAATCGGACTTGGCGGTTTGTGAAAATCCGCGTTATGTTTTGTAATCGCCGGTATTAGTTTGGTCTGAGGAGGTGCTTTGCTTGTAGGAAGGGTGGTTGTTTTCGAGCTTTTGGTTTTCCGCTTTTTTGAGCCTTGTTGAACCGGAACCGATCTTTTCATAGGTGAGGTTTGTATCGTAGAAGATTCCTTATAGTGTTTTTTGTTCCTGCTAGCCCAAGCGGGCTTCTTTTTACCAGCTTGTTTGAAGGGGGTCTTCCACGTCTCTTTTTAGCAGGCGATCGAGAAGCAACACTGGGCCCTGGAGCAGCTGTCATGTTGTTGTCGTTAGGGTAGTAGGATGTCGGTACAGCGAACAGGGGATTGGCAATCTCTCTTGTTGCAGTAGCGACAATATCCGCTGCGGTATCTGCCATGAGGTTTCGGGTCTCATGTTCCAAAACCCTCTGACGTCAAGCTTCGCTTTCTACTGGATCTCCGCAGTTTATATACTGAATCGTGACTTCTTGGAGCTCCTCCATGACTTCCTCAGTAGTTGGGATGCGGTGGTTTCCGGCCTGGTTGCTGGTATCATCTCCATTGCCAGTAAGTAGTGTGTTGTGAGTATTTGAAGCTCGGGAATTGACTTCTGTTGGGGTTTTTGAGTCCGTTGTCTTTTCCCTCCACTGCAGGGTTGGTGCAGGATGATTAAATAAGTTGTGTCTCCTGTGGTAGTGGCTGTCGTTTGTTTCCTTGGAGGTGATGAGCTGGCTTCTTTCCAGAGAGGTGAAGGGAGGTCTCTCTCTTGTACGTTGGTATGGCTGTGAAAGGTTTGTGAGTTGTCGGGAGGCATCCTTGTGAGTAGAGTAGTAGCTTATGTTTCCCCTGGCTTGTGTGTCTGAAGCTCCACTTGAAAGCGCGTGTCTTGTGGATATCCTTTCTCCAAAAGGTCTACCATGTCGATCTGTTCTTTCGTGGAACAGAGGTTTCGGGTGCTTTGCTGTAGTCGGTGATTCTTCCCGTGGACAGGTAAGTCTCTGCCTTTCCTTTGGTGATCTCCTGGTTAGTTCTCTTGTTGAATCTCTGTCTTGGCTTTTTGGGCAGGAGTTCCTTTCATGCGTTAGCATAAGGCAGATGGAGCAGTGCTTCTCAAGCCTCTCGTATTCAAAGGTTATTATGGTCTCCTCACCATTTGCAAACTCTAAAACAGTTTCTTTGATGAGTGGTTTGAGCCCATTGACGCTTACTCTTATTCTTACTGTAGTTGCAGTGAGTTCATGGTCTTCATGTTCACCAATCTCATCAGCTATCTTGCATAGCAGTTCTTTTTTCCAGTAATGTAGGGGGATTCCTCACAGGCGGATCCAGAATGGTATTTGTGATGGGAAGTGAGGAGAAATCACCGGTTCCCATTTCTGAAGAATAATCATCCAGCTGCCGAAGTGGTATGGTCTGTTGTCAAGTACCCGTTGTAGGTCTTTAGGGTAGTCGAAACGGAACTGGAAGCATCCATTCCCTAGATCCGAGCCAGAGGCCCGGCCTTGCAGGCTCCAACGTTTGGAGAGGACTGGTATGAGGGACCAGATGCGTTGTTCTTTCTCATTTGTGACCCTATCGATGAGGGTGAGGCTGTTTGCTTTGACCAGATCTGAGGTATCAAATTCTAGGGCTCGAATGCAGAGTCGTGGTGGTTCCTCTTGGGGTGTAGCTATCCCTTTGCCTTTCTCTGCGTAGGAGAGACGTCGAGCCATTATACAATAGCTTTGTTTTAGTGGGGGATACGGTTGTTTGGACCAAGTTGAGGCATTGACATGTTGACAAAGGCGTTGAATGGAGTGTTTATTTACTAGCACTCTGGTAGAGTCCTGTTCTTAGTGGTGAGAAGTTGTTGGTGAGTAGTGGAAATGAGGTCGAGAGGACACGGAGTCGAGAACAGCGGTTGTTTATGGTGAAAGAGGACGTTGGAAGATGGAGATTCAAAAATTTCTTAAGAGAAGATGAAAAGGATTATAGGAACGGTAGTCTTGAACTGAAAGCGGGTTGAAAGTATAAGGATTCTTGGTGGTCTGGATCTTTCCGAGGGTTGAGACGACTTACCGGTAGGGAAAAGATGGACCCTCCGACATGCTAGTCGAGGGCGGAACCGCGGTATTCCCAGGCCCCGAAGTGGTTTCTTTAGTCAACTTTCTAGTTTGGGAAAAGAAAAAGTTAGTAACTTAAGACACAGGAGAGCGACCAACGGAAATATGAAAGTTTCAAAAATCGTGCTAAAAAATGAAACTATTGTTTATTTAACATTTTCTTTGCTTTAATTGGTGGTCCAATCTTTGCTTACTTTTAATCCTTAGAGTTCTCCCTATCTCTATTAAACTGTGATTACACCACTATTTCAATTTCTTAACATCTTTTGATTCCATCAGTTTGAACCAAAATAAAAACATCTTTTGATTTCTTTCTTAGCAGTCACCATTGTTTGCCACTCAGTTTGCTTAAGACTCTTCTGAGTATTCATAAATCTTGTTAGAAAATTTAACAAAAAAAAAAAAAGATTGGCCTGCATTAGGTTTTGTAACCCCAACTTCTACTAAAAACATTTTATATGATTTGCTTATTCCTACTGAATCTCAATCTCCATCATCATTGAATTTGCACATGAAGAATAGACAGACAAAAGCAAACTCCGGCATCTGGTTCTGCCTTACTATGTTAATCACAACAAACAAACACCTAACACCAAAATTAAAATGATGATGTTAATTTTTCAAAACTAGAGAAAGCTATAAGTCTGGATGTAAACCGGATGAGGTTGACCCTATGATCATATCAATTTTTTTGCTTCCCAAATATTTAATTGTGTTGGAGGTAAGTTACGAACTATTAAGGTGAGCTTCCAATTTCAAATGTACGCAGTGTCTAAATACAAATAGCTTGGTTAGAAGCAATTACAAAATACACCATAATCTTGGTTCATTGCTTTCTCAAACACAAAAGCATCATTTCAACACTATATATATGTCACTTCGTTTATTCTTGGGCGCTCTCGCACAAACAAGGCTCAGCCACAGCACGAGCCACATGCCGGTAAAGAATCTGAAAAACCACAATTCAAATTTACCATTCTTCAGATTCAACTTCAAGATCAAACTACCAACAAATTATAAATTAACCCATGAATCATTAATATAGCATGTGCAGTGTTTTCTATCGTTAAAAGAACTATCACACTCTCATCTCGGGTTACTTACTGTGATCAGCTCCACGTATATCATTCAAGCCACGCACATTGTCGAGTCCCCCACGAGGAGGACCAGGGCGCCCACCGCCACCACCTCCGCCACCACCACCACCAGGTCGGCCACCATCCCACTGCTTAGCCCCAGAGCCTTTCCTGTAGGCATCTGATTTATCCATCTAAAAGAATGTTTTGCTCTCGGGTTAGTCATTGCTCGTGACAGCTTATTTAAAGCTAAGCGGAAAAATAGAGGCAGAATCTTACTGAGAACATAGTTATGAAGAAGACTTGAATCAGATTAATGATGGACCAGAAGAAATCTTTTATCGTCCTTAGTCTCCATATTGATCGTTTCGCTTTGACCACACCTGGTACATGTTCCAAAGTTTGTAAGTGTCACATAGGATTAATACTTGCACTATTGATCTAGTAATCTGTGGTTTTTTAGGATTCTTCTCTAGCTATTCATTGTAAGACAAAAAGAGATCTATAACATCCAGATAAGATTTAAGAACAGAAATACAAATTTGAGAAGTTTTTATCGAGTGATTTTTCTTCTCTACCCTTTTAAGACCTTTAACAGAGGCTCTTACATTTTCTTTAAACCACAAAAAAAACTCAAGATAACGCCTCCCAAAGTCCAGCAACTAACCTATGCAGTGGTAAAAGATTATAGTATTAAATATTCTATGCTTTTCGACACTCCTACTCAAATTCTTTCTTGGAGATGGAACTTCTATGATTCACAAACCATTGAATATGATCTCCCTTACTCTAAGTTTCTTAAAAGCATGTCAGCTAGAATCTGCGGATCCATAACTTTTCCCCTTATCAAATTCTCCCTCGGCGACAGAACTTCTACGACTCACAAACCATTGAGCATGCTATGTTTCTAGCAAGAACGTCAGCTTATTGATGACTCAGCCAGAATCTGCCCATTCTCTAACTTTTCCCCTTATCAAATATTATCCCCGAGACAGAGCTCCTATGATTCACAAACCATTGAACATGATCTCCCTCACTCTATGTTTCTAAAAGGAATGCCACCTTAATGATTTCTCAGCCAGAATATGTCATTCACTAAATTTTCCCCATATAAAAATTGCTCAAACGTGTAAACCTAGATGTCCATGTCTACAAACGCGCACTGCTAAGGAATGTTCTACGAGCTTTCAATTCCAAATAGTTTTTTTCCAAGAAATTTATAATTACGGAGTAATAATTCCCTGAGCTGAATTCTACATCCATAAACCTATGAACTCTCTGTAGATGCGAAACCAGAACAACAGAGGAAAATCCCAATCACACGCAATTAGAAACCCTATTCAAAATTCTGGTACCAAGTAATAGTCATAAGATTCATAAACCACCAAAGGAAAGGCCAGAGATGGCCAAAGCGATCTAAATTCGGATGAATAAAAATACAACTTCCTAAATCGGAAATTCAGTAGAAATCAACGGATAAAAGGTTATAAATCCAGAATCCGTTTCGAGGAAACGATAAGAATGGTATTGAAACTTGTGACACGTTAATTTGAGGACTAAAGATGAACAATCAGACCTAAAACCCAATTCGTTTCCAAAAGAAAAACGAATTCCAGAAACCGAAAAGAATCTGAGAGATCTGTGAGTTCTCTTACCTCCTTCAACGTATGCCATTGCAGTACAATTCTGGTTCTTCGTCAACAATCTCCAGAGATCAATTATACCGAAAATTATATTAAAAAGCAATATCAGCGATTAAATTTTATCGTCCTTGCATCCTAGCGCGTTGGTTGAGAAGTTTAGCGATGTTTACGTGGTTCTGCCACGTGGCAAACTCTGTATGGAAATTAGAATTTATTATGTTTCAAGGCACTTTAGTGCAAGAACTCCTAATAGAGTTTTTATTTAATATTTATAAAATTTAAAATAAGAACTTTTGTTAAGATATTTTTTTTTTCTGCTCCAATAATAGAATTCAATCATAAAAGAAATTGTAAGTAGAGTTTATATTTTTAATAAAACATAACATATAGAGAGGTGTATTAGATTAGGAATTTCAAAAAATTTGGTGAATTTTTATATTTCATGAGATTTAGGTGGATTTTAAAGATATCTAATAGGTTTAGTGAGATCTTAACTATTAATAGGTAATAACCCGTATCCGCAAGAAATAATTATTATTTATTAAATTTTAATATAATTTTAAAATTATATAATATAATTATTGGGCCGCAAAATTCGCATACGGCTAACGAGGATCCAACGCGTGAACAATTGACGTTACAAGAATCTGAGGTGCATTAAATGTGTCGCACCTACCAAAGAAGACCGTAATGATGACAGTTAGGATAGGACGGAGCAGGTCGGCAACCAATTCCTCTGGCCACACGCAAGAAAGAGTCCGGGAATGGTCATAATGATAAAAAAAGACGTATGTTAGTACTCGATCCGGAGAGCCTGAAAACCCGAACTCGAGAGCAACTCGGAACCAGGTATTTCCAATAAAAACCAACTCCTCTCAACAGCCGAGGGGGGAGACATCTAGGACAATCAATTCATCTTCTAGCTTCACTTTGAATATCTTATCATAATTCCAAAAGTTTTGTCGAGATCCCTACAAACCGCCCGATATCCCGTCTTTCCGATAAAGATAAACTCGTTCTGTCCAGTCTCGTGTCCTTTATTCTAACTAGAGCGTCAGAGCGTAATCGGAAGGGCAACCCCTTTCCTGTTACATGTGTCCTCTGTTTCCCTTCCCGTGACATTGCAGGCTAGCCCATCCCCCCAGAGTTCAAATTTCCCCTGCAATACCCGACGACCAATCAGATCCCTCCACGTGGCATCCCAAAATTTTCTCCTGAACAGTTTGCGCTATAAGGAGGGGATGAACAAGTCTAATGTCAAATGAAGGAAGTGATTCACCAAGCCCGCCGGAACAAGGCATCCGAGGGGACTACGCACGGGGTACCACCAGTCAGCACCCCACGATGGCCCCTCCAGCCCTGACGTTTTGACAGATGCTCGACTACGAGGACATCTGCTGCCTCCGAGCTGATCTCGAACGACACACGGAGCAGAACCACCAGTTAGAACAGCAGGCCAGGCGAGCGAGCACACCTCCAGGTCACGCCACCACAAGGTCCTTGGACGCCGACGGCCCGACGACCTCGGTAGGCCGGAATGCGCCGCTCCGCCCCTGTCCTGAATGCAGAGGACTGTTTGTGAGATTCCCCTTGGCGGACGACGATGCGATGCCGGCTGCACACAGAACCACGGAGGCGGACCACTCCGCCCACCTGGACAAAGTCGGAGGCCACCGAACCTCGGACGACACCGCGAATCGGGCCTCAGGACAGATGGACTTGGACCGGCTCATCGCCCAGAGTATGGCAGAACACATAGCGAATATCAACACCCGGCTGTCGATGATCTCAGGGCTGCCCCCGCGGGTGACCCAGATAACGAAGGAGTCATATAACAACTCTCCTTTCTCGGAAGAAATCGCCAACATCGAAATATCCAAGAAATTTGGTACCCTACGATGAAGCCTTACGAGGGGACCACCGACCCCGAGGATCACAGAGCCCAGTACAAAAAGAGAATGTTCTCCGCGTCACCACCGGCGTATATCAGGGAAGCATGTCTGTGCAAGGGGTTCGGGGCGACACTCTCGGGAGCCGCCCTGCAGTGGCTGATCAGCATCCCCAACAAGACGATAGACTCATTCGCACAGCTGCACAACCTGTTCGTCCAGCAGTTCGCCAGCAGCCGGAAACCAGCCCAGGGCATGGGCCACGTGTTCGATGTGAGCCAGAGGACGGAGGAGTCAATCCAATCCTACGTGACCCGTTTCAACGTCGTCATGGTAGAAATATCTGGCTGCCATGAGATCACGGCAGTCCACGCCTTCAGTAAGGGACTCCTGAAGGACTCCGGACTCTACGAGGACCTGACCAAGAACGAGTGCTCCACCATAGAGGATGTCTTGAACTACGCGCATAGACAGATCCGATGGAAAAGCGACCCGGACCACATCCTTTCCACGGCACCACGCCCCCAGGGACAGCGAAGGGACCGTGAGGAGCCCTCTGGGGGGGCATTCGAACAAACGAGGTGGCTACACTGTTAGGGCGTCGGGCGGATACTCCGGAGCCACGACCCTAAAAGTCTCCGGGGGCAGGTGGAATCTTCCAACCAAGCGTCAGGTGATGCGATCCAGATCGAGATGGCGTTCGACAAACTCGAGATCGACGCCATCCCAATGGTGATGATCGAAGCCCTGAAGACCACCGGGCCCGTCGTTAAATGACCTCCACCCAGAAAGAGGCTCCCGGAAGACCCCTCACGGGAGCACCTCGACTACTACGAGTTCCAAAAAGACAAGGAGCATGCCACCGAAGAGTGCTACGCCCTAAAGAAGGAAATCTTGGAGCTTATAGACAAAGGGCTACTCACCCACCTGCTCTCCGAAAAAGCCCAGGCACGTCTTTTGGAACAAAAGAAGGGCGAAGCTGCAGAAAAGTCCTCAGAGACTCGCAAAATGATCAACGCCATCGCGGACCTCCATCCCCAGCCAGCCGCTGATCTTTTGGATCTCGTCCCGGGAACCCGAGGGCAGGCCCGACCCGACTAATGAGCCCTCGCTGAGAAAGCGGCTAGACGGGAAATACAATTCCCAACCTCCACCACAGCCTTCACAACCTCGATCCACGACAGATCACTTGTAATCTCGCTCGACATCTCAAGATTCCAAGTCAAGCGACTTCTAGTCGACACTGGAAGCACTAGAAATGTGCTCTTCACGGACACCCTAAACCGAATGGGGATACGAATCTTGGACCTCTCTCCCCGGTACGTCATCATGGTAGGGTTCAACGGAGAGGCCACGAGGTCACTAGGAGAAATCACACTCCCGGTAACCGCCGAACCAATAACCAAAGAAACGACCTTCCTAGTTTCTGGGACACCTTCGACGCATAACACCATCATGGGGAAGCTCTGGAATAACGCGATGGCCGCCATCCCCTCGACGTACCACCAATCCCTCCGGTTCCTCACGGCAGGTGGCATGGTGGAGATCAAGGGCAGCAAAGTCAGCAACGCCCCTACGGATGACCCATCCACCCACACCATCCAATAGCAATTACAGTGCGGCGACGAGACCCCAACCACTCCGGCAGCAGAGGAAGAGGTCGGAGAAATCCTCACCTCAAGCGACAACCCAGGCAGAAGCTACGCGCCGCTGTTATCTCACTACTCCGGGCAAACTTGGATTGCTTCGCCTGGACACACGCCGACATGCCGAGAATAAGCGCCGAACCATTTCCCATCACCTGGATGTCCACCCAGACTACATCCCTGTCAAGCAAAAGCGCCAAAAGTTCGGGGCGGAACACGACGCGGTGATCAGCGAAGAGGTCCAGAAGCTCCTCTAAGTGGGGTTCATGCGGGAAGTGCAATACCCAGAATGGCTGGCCAACGTCGTCATTGTCAAAAAGAAAAAGGGAAATGGTGAATCTGCATCGACTACTCGAACCTCAATAAAGCTTGCCCCAATGATTCCTTCCCACTCCCCCACATTGACAATCACGTGGACGCCACTGCCGGGCATGAGCTACTAAGCTTCATGGACGCATGCTCCGGGTACAATCAAATCCGCATGCACCCATCAGACGAGGAAAAAGCAGCATTTGTCACTCCCCAAGGTAATACCATGATGCCGTTCGGGTTCAAGAATGCGGGATCGACGTACCAGCGCCTCATGAACAAAATGTTCGCCGAGGAAATACGAAAAATGATGGAGGTCTATGTCGATGACAAGATCGTCAAATCCCTCAGCCGAGACCTGCATTTGGAGCACTTGAACAACTGCTTCAAGACGCTTTGCGAGTATGATATAAAACTTAACTCGGCCAAGTGCACATTTGGCGTGGCCTCCAGGAAGTTCTTGGGCTACATCGTAACTAGACGAGGCATCGAGGCTAACCCGGATTAAATCCGTTCCATCCAAGAGCTCGAGCCACAGAGGAACATTAAAGAGGTACAACGACTGGCCGGCCGAATAGTCACCCTCAGTCGATTCATCTCCCGGCTCTCCGATAAAGCACATCTCTTCTTTCTGCAAATGCGGAAGTTGGGGCCCTTCGAATGGACGACGGAATGCGGGGAAGCACTGCAGAACCTAAAAGACTACCTCACAACCGCCCCGGTTTTATCAAAGCCAGTGAACGGAGAGCCTCTGCTATTGTACCTAGCAGTCTCGGGCGGCGCAGCGTCCTCGGTGCTAGCCCGCGAAGTCAGGGGCAAATAGCTCCCGGTGTACTACACGAGCCACACCCTACTCGATGCCGAGACGCGCTACTCAAAGCTAGAAATGCTGGCCCTCGGACTCGTGCTATTCAGCATGAAGCTCCGCCCATACTTCCAATCCCACCACATCCACGTCGTCACCGCATCACCACTTAAAAACGTGCTGAGCAAACCCGAATTCTCGGGCAGGCTGGTGAAATAGGCCATCGAGCTGGGATAATTCGACATCCAGTACGTCGCGCGCACTGCAATCAAATCGCAAGCCCTCGCAGATTTCATAGCCGACTTCACACAACCACTTGTGGACGACGACGCCTGCGCACAGGTGGAGACGGTTTTCCCTAGAAGCTATTCGTCGACGGGGCCAGCAATTTCCGGGGAGCAGGGTTAGGTGTGGTACTCATCTCCCCGGAAGGAGATGTGGCACACAGAACAATCCGGTGCGGGTTCAGCGCCACAAACAACAAAGCAGAGTACAAAGCAGCACTAGTCGGGTTGGATATTGCCCATGACCTCGTAGCCAAGGACATCGTCCTATATAGCGACTCTCAGCTCATCGTGAACCAAATCCGCAGGGAATACCAAACGAAAGACACACGCATGACCGCATACCTAGACGCAGTCAAGAGAGTCATGCGGTGATTCCCGGCGATCCGATTAGAGAGGATCCCACGAGGGCAGAATATTACGGCAGGCGCTCTAGCAAAGCTGGGATCCTCCATAATCGAGATACCGAAGGACAGCATCCCGGTCACTCACCTATAATGGCCGGCTCGCCTGGCCATAGAAGACGAAAGCCTGATCCAAATCAATCACATAGAAGGTTATAAAGGCTGGATGCAGTCCCTCTGGGACTACCTTCGCGAGGGAAAGCTCCTAGAAAACACCCGCGAGGCCGAAAAGGTGCGGAGACAGGCGTCGCGCTATACCATCTTGCGAGGACAACCCAGGTGTATAAGCCCGTACGAAGGGCAGCACGTCTTGAGAGAGGTCCATCAGGGCGAATGCAGGGCGAAACTCCGGGGGAAGAACGCTCGCACAAAGGGTCCTCGGAGCAGGATTTCACTGGCCATACCTAAGAGCAGACGAGATAAGATTCGCACAACAGTGTGACCAATGCCAATATTTCGTCAACGCATCGCACCTGCCTCCCGAGAACCTCAAAACCGTCAAGTCCCCTTGGCCGTTCATGAAGTGGGGCTTAGACATCGTCGGGAAATTCCACCCCTCGTAGAGTGCACATAAGTACATATTAGTAGGGACCGGCTACTTCACCAAATGGATCGATTTGGATCCCTATGTAGGGATCACCGAGGATGACACGATAAAGTTCGTCTGGGTCAACATCATCACCAAGATCGGGGTCCCGCACGAGATCCTGACGGACAACAGAACCCAATTCTCGGGGGCACGCTTCCAAGAGTTATGCACCAGATATGGGATCAAGCTAAGCTTTGCTACGCCTAGGCACCCACAATCCAATGGACAGGCGGAATCCTCCAACTAGACCATTCTAAAATCCCTCAGAAAATGTATCGCCCAGGCCCGAGGAGCATGGGCCGAAGAGCTACCAGGAGTCTTGTGGGCCTACCGCACTACAGAGAAGGTAGCCACGAGAGAGACCTCTTTCTCCCTGGCGTACGGGTCGGAGGCAGTCATCCCGGTAGAAACTATGAGATCGTCATGCCGTACCGAGTTCACCCCGACCGAGGAAGAGAATCGCGAAATGTTGTGTGCAAACCTGGACCTCCTAGACGACACGAGGAAATCCACGGCAATAAGGAAAGCATGGTACCAGGCTGAAGTAGCGCGAAGCTACAACAAGAAGGTCTGATCATGAACCTTCCGAGAAGGGCAGTGGGTTCTCTACAGAGTATTCTGCAACACCAAACACCATTACGGCAAGCTCAGCCCTAACTGGGAAGGACCGTACGAAGTCGTCAAAGCGCAAGGGTCGGGAGCGTATCGCCTCAGGAAAAAGAATGGCAAGTGCCACAAACATTCCTGGAACACTACAAACCTCAGAATGTATTATTTCTAATAAACATGTATGGACTCGACGAAACCCGTTAATGTATAATATTACTGCATTTCAAAAAAATAAAGAGGACGAGGCGCCCAAAGTCTTAAACACGCGAAAGAAAACTGATAGAAACCGGTCGGTCCAAAACAAAATAAATAGCGTACAAAAGGGAAATCAGTCAGGAAGGGACCCTAACGCAGCATCCTCTGAAGAGGAACCCGCCCCAGAGTTTTGGAGTGGATCGGCCCCGGTGGGAGGTGTTGAAGTATCCTCCCCTGAAGGGCTGACCACGGGCGAGGCAGCAGAGGCAGTCCTAGACGGATCAACCGGATAGAGAAACTGAGTAAGGGACGCGATCATGTTGTCCATCGAAAATACCGGCGTCCCCGCCGCTAGCGCCTCCACCATCGCCGCCCGGTGCACTCCCCGGATTCTCTCATAGCTCCAACATTCCGAGTTATGCTCTCGGAGCCCCTGAAGAATCGCGAGGGTACCGCTGCTTGTCAGCATCTCCGACCCTAGCTCGCGGGTGGAAGCAAGAGCGTCGAGTTCCGAG
Organism: Thlaspi arvense; assembly: GCA_911865555.2. NCBI lineage: Eukaryota > Viridiplantae > Streptophyta > Magnoliopsida > Brassicales > Brassicaceae > Thlaspi > Thlaspi arvense. Next base: position 10,147,450 of record OU466862.2, on the reverse strand, counting down.
CACAACATCTCTATTGCCTCTTCTGCCTTGGAAGCCACGGTCCTCTCTTCGGTGATCTGGGTCTGATGTTCCCCCATGCGATCGCGCAGGCCGTCGACCTCCGCCGCCACGCCTTCCAGGCATGCGACGTCCCCCTCGGCTTGCTCAAGCTCCATCCGGACCCGAATAGCCTCGCGGTGGTGCTCCTTCTTCTCCTTGCGTAACCGCTCAATCTCTACGGCCTTCGAAGCTACCAGCTCTTGAAGTGAAATTATCTGGGCCTGGGAGGTAGAGGCGGATGCGGCTAAATGCGCGCTCATAATGTCGGCCTGCGAGGAAGAAAAACAAGAAATCATCGGTTAAATACCGTGGAGAGATACAAGCAGCCGTCACAAGATAAACCCGATTACCTGGAACCGGTGGTGACAGGCCCTAATCACGACGCCGTCCAGACCCTCCTTCTCAAACCTTGAAGCCAGTATGGAAAGGCCCTCCCAAACGGCCTTCTCGTACGCATCCTGCGCGGCAATGCGCTCCATCGCTTTGTCCTCTTCCTTGGGGGTAGGGACCTTCTTCCTCGCGGAGGGCTCGCATCCCCTAGATGCGGAAAGGGGGGAGGAACTCCGAATGAAGTCCTTCTTGGGAACCTTCGTCCCCTCGCTTCTTTCTCCCCCTAGGGAATGGGGGAGGGGCGCCAGGACGGACGAGGCCGCGGACGCCCCGGAAAGAATGCGAGGGCGTGGGGGAATCGTCTCCCTGGAAAGATCTTCGTCGACGGGGCGCTTCCAGACGATACGCTTCAGACGGAGTGGGGACCCGCTAGATTCGTCCGAGGAACCGCCTTCCATGACGGCCAAGCTCGACAAAAACTCCGGTGAACCTGTCAGGAAATCAAAGGGCTGCCGAATAAAGACCCTGTCAGGCGGAAGGAAAAAGCATGTGTGACTCAGAGCAGAAGCACAATACCTTCGACAGTGTAAGTACCGCCCGCCGGCACGCAGAGGGAACTCTTAGTGAGGCAGCGCTCTGACAGCAGTAACGACTAGCTCCTGAGCTTGAGCGGAATCTCAGTAAGACGTTTCACCAACCCCGCGACGTCTCTCGGCCCGGTGGGATCTGCAATAAGATCGGGTGGTTAGACAATCAGAGAACGCGCCGGAAAGAAATGAGGGAATCACCTACCGGGATCCCTCCATGTAGTGCACACAGAGCCTACGGGATCCACCCGCCAAAAGCAGAAGTTTTGGGTCCACCGACGGTCGTTGCCCATACAGGTGGAGAGAATCGTCGGTCTCCCGACATTCCGAATGAGGGTATATCGCAAAGGATCATGCGCGACCCTCTTCCTGAGGTGAAAAAGGCAATAGAAATCCCCGATAGGTCACTCAGGACCTGGAACGAGCTCAAGATCCCCCCCTGCGGCAGGGACCAGTTGACTAGGGCAGATCCTCGTCAACCGACAAAAATCAGTCAGGGCTTTCGAAAGCCGGCATCAAAGTCCGTTCGACCAATAGTCAGCGTAGAGCGCGATGCAGTCCAGGGGCGCCTAGGAAGCAGAAGCCGAGCAATCGAAAAACACCATAAGTGTGTTGCGCAGGCGGACCGAATCTAAGAAAGCGCGAAAATCCGCTGGGTCTCCGACAGAGGTGTCGCCCCCCGAAGCATCGGAAGAGTCCCCATCGCCGAGACTCACAGAAAACAGAGGAACCGGGTCATCGTAGACACACGCGAGAGGGAACAGATCCTCTCGAAAGTCGGCGACAGAATCAGAACGCCAGGCATCGGATCCAGAAGAACTGGCCCCTCTCCGCTTAGGCATCCGAGACATAGGCTAGGGAAAGGATCGGAAGAAGAAGAAAAAAGAGGAGAGGCTTACCAGTAAAAAATGAGAGAAAGTTGCAGGATCGATGTGGCGAGCGAAAGAACTTGTGACAGAGAAAGAACAGTGCCAAGGGAGAAGACACAGGAGCGCACGCGTAACCCTAACTGAAAAGACGTTTGGGGGAATCGAGACGATCAGCTTGGCGAAAGTATTGTTAAAGAGTTTTGACTCTCTTATGTCAATAACCCATTGTACTAATCATTGTAGTATAGCATAGGGTTTTATCAATCCAAAAAGGGAGAATGAAGCAATAAGAATGCAATAGAGATCCTAATTCAAGCAAACAAAGATGGTTTTGAATGTCTAACAACCTCAGTGAGCAAGCAATGAAGCAAAATAAGGCAAAAGAAAGCAATTAAAGAGCAATAAAGGCAATAAGAAACAGAGCAAAAATAGAGTAAAAGCTGAACTAAAATAAAGTAAAACTAAACTTAAAAGATTAAAAGATGGTTCAAGATCAAGGCAATGGTGATAGGGTGATTCATGTTCCTGTCTAGGGTGATTAAAACAAGCAATTCTAAACACTCAACCTTAGGTAAGGAACACTAATATAGACTAATCCAATCTTTTGGCATTAATCCATTTTCTAATCACATATTCAAGATAAATCTCTTTACTCAAACACATAATCATCAAGCATTAAAATCAAGTTCCATAAAACCAATTAGCATGCTAGACATATAATCTCTTAGGCTAGGTTTACTAATCTCTTATATGATATATCAAACATCAACTCACATTCTCATGCATAATCAATGTCTAAGGGCAATTTCTCATCAATATGGTACTAAGTAATAAGCAAATTCAAGCAGGAAATGATAGATGCAAAGACTCATGATTATCTAAACACCATTTTCAAGCATTGAACTTCATTCAGGAATTTCATCAAACACTTGGTGTGCATGTGAAAACCTAAAATTAAATTCTCCAACAAAGAGATACTAAGCAATAAGCACAATCATATAAGAAAGAGAATGAAAAGATCTAAGCCCTAATCAACCTAAACAATCACTAAAATCACCCCATCTGCCCTAATCTCAAACCTAAAGCAAATTATTCACTAATCATGGTGAAAACCATCAAATCGATGAAGAAAAGATAGTTAATCTTGATTAGGAAGATAAAAGATTAAGGTAAATGCAAACTTTTATTGAAATAAACAAAGATTCAAATTACAAAATCAAAAACCTAAAACAAAGAAGAAGAGACTGCTGGATAAAAGCTTGTGTCCCCAGAACTTAGGGATTTTAAGTATTTATATGAGTCTAAGCGAAAATGGAAAAATTGTAAATAAATGGTCTTCAGTCTGGCAGCGTATCGGTCAATTGAATCGGTCTAGGCTGATCGATATGAATCATATCGGTCAGTTGTATCGGTCTTGATTGATCGATACGTTTGATCGATATGGGTTGAGCGGTTTCACGAAAATTGCGGTATCTGTTGAACGGCATATCAGAATGATCTGAAACTAAGTTCTCCTGAAATCTAACTCACTTGGCTACAACGTTTGTGAAGAGTAAAGATGCTGAATAGGGACGGAGGCTACTCTTCCGAGCTGATCTTCAAGTCGGTCAAGATCAACGGTAAAAACTCCAGATGGACATGTTCTCACTTTATTCGCCGTAACTCTTCAACCACTTATGGGAATTCTCAAAACTAATTCCAAACTAAAGCTAACTCAAGTGGCTACAAAGTTGATGAAGGACGCCAGAGCCAAATCGGAATGGAAACATCTCATCTGAGCTGATCTTCAGTCGATATGAATCCTATCGGTCACTCCTAACCAATGCTAGTGACCGAAATTCATCCGCTGGGTTTATGTCGATCACTTCTGATCGATGCTGGTGACCGAAATTCATCTGCTGGGTTTATATCGGTCACTCCTGATCGATGCTGGTGACCGAAATTCATCCGCTGGGTTTATGTCGGTCACTCCTGACCGATAGCCTCCGTGTATAGACCGACATGGGTTGAGCGGTTTCATGAAAACTTCTGTAACTTTCTAACAACTGATGGGAATGACCTGAACTAAACTCCAGACACAAGCTAGCTCACGGGGCTACAAAATTGGTGAAGACTGTTGAAGCTGAATCGTCTTGGAGATGCTTTGTCCGAGCCAGTTTTGTCAGGTGAAGTTTCTGGCCGCTTCAGCAAGGTGCACCTTCTTCTTGGGTCTTTTCATGTCTTGTGCTGCACCCACCATCATCTCCCATGCTCTTTGTAGCTCAATGAGTACCTATAAACATCTTTTATACAGAGAAAATGCAAACTACATCCTGAATGCAATCTAAGTCTAAAAGGAGAAGAAAATGGGACAAAGGATAAGGAAAACATGCAAAAGAGAACCAAAACATGCACTAAATACAAGCCTAAATGATGTAAATACAAGAGATATCAACACCCCCACACTTGCCTTTTGCTTGTCCTCAAGCAAATAAGAGCAAATGGGAGAGTGAGGTTTGAAAGTGGGAGCTCAAAACTAAAGGTGTTAGTGGAAAAATTGAATCAATGCTCAAGTTATAGGTTCTAAGATGCAAAGAGATTGTTCTAATTTAAAAACTTTAGCCATACCTATCATAGCAAACAATGAACTCTAGCTTAGCCTACACAAGCATTCAAATCAACCAACTCTTTAACATTCATTAATCAGTAACCAATGGATCAAGTCTGTGCAAATCAAGAGAAAACATTTGGTCAAGGGACATGGTTATGAGATGAAAATGATCTTATTCAAATAAGGGTTTAAAGATTCAGGGGATCACTCAATGAAATGATTCTATCTTAGGCAAAATGCTAAAGGTAAAAGCACACCTATGCATGCAAGTCAAAGCTCTCTTCTACCCTTTTTACCCAAGATGAACCTAATAACTTCTAAAACCCCAATTGAAACTCCTAAATCTACCCTTTCCCAAAGCATTTGATCACTTCCTTCTTCATATTTGGGGAAACTCCTTCTTCTTTTGCTTGTGTGGTTGACTTCATTTTGGAATTTGCTCTTTTTTGTTGTATGATTGACGCCTTTTTCATAACCTTTGGTGGATTGCTTGGTCTGATTACACTTCTTTTGGATGACCTTTTGTAAGCTTTGTTTTTGTTGGCACCTTTCTTCTTTAGCACTTAGAGCTTTCTTCCTAGTTAACTTAACCACAAAATGAACTGTTCCCCCATACGACCAATCCCATACTTCTTCTTCTTCTCAAAGATGTAAACAATTAAAGCTCAAACCACTTACACTACCCTTTACCAAACTCCTAACCTAATATCAAGCTCAAAATGCAAGTTGGTGTCTACAAGAGAGCTTCTCCTTGCCAGTCTTATTCCTAACACTTTTTGCCAAGATAAGATCGAAAATGATGCAATGCAAGGCCTCACAACTCTCACAATAGTGTTTAGGTTCAGAAAGAAGGATTGGTTTTAGGGTGTGGTTAACTGTCCCATAATGATGAGGATCAACTACTTGGATTAACAAGAGTGGTAAGAAGGGAAGAAGATAATCCAAGTATGTATATGGGTAGCCATGTAATCACTTTCAATGCACAAACAAGATAACTCAAAGTCAGGATTATGGTTCTAATAAGATAGAGTTGGAATCAAATCAAAGCAAGCTTCAGCATAAGACAATAATATCAATGCAAGTAGTCAAGATATGGTGCAGCCTTAACTTCAAACTCACTACAATGCAATCAAACAACAGATAACCAAGGCATTGAAAACAATTCAAACATTAACATCTTGACAAGTGTTTATCATCTACTCCCTATGCAGATGTATGCAAACCTATATGAAATTCATCTAGATTCAATCTTAGTTATGTAAATGCAACTAAATGATCTTTTTGGTTCCAAAAATTTTGAAAATTTCATGGATTTTCAGTGCACATAGATGAATGCATGAGACTTAAGTATGTAGAAAAGAAAATAAGAAAACAAAACACAATGTCAAAAGCAATGCCCTCCCCCACACTTAAATTACACAGTCCCTTGTGTAATAGAAGCTTGAAGGAGGGTAATAAAATATATTCAGAAGTATTCAGGAGCAAAGGAGCATGATTGTGTACCTTAGAGGGAGTTTGGTCAGACTGGGTCCCAACTTATAACAACTTGCCTTAAACCACACTTGCTCCTGTTATTGAAAGAAAAACACAAAGACAAGCATGAAATGCAATAATATGAACAAGAATAACAAGAGAATACCTCCTAAGAGTGCTTGTTTAGAGTCACTAAGCTTGACTTGGCATGCTCCTTAAGATCATGGAGGATGATGGAGTGGAACTGGAGTTCCTTCTCCTTTCTTCTTGAACAATGTGTTGGATCCACAGTAGAGCTTCTCCTTAGGTTTCCTGACTCTCTTTCTTGGCTTCTTTGGTCCACCATAGAGCTTCGCCTTGATTCCATCAAACAAGTCAAGAAGACAAGCACCATCAAATGCTTCACCATCATACTCATTGTGGTCAAGAGGGTCTTCATCTTCTTTTAGCACTTCAGCCTTGAATCCCCTCAGCTCTTTCTTGAAATCAGGTGGCTTCTTAGCAGCTCTTTTCTCAACATTAGTGATGCTTCCACAAAAGCTTGAAGGTGGAGGCTTCATTGCATAGCTAACTCCACCATTCACCTTCTTGAGGGTGACTCTCTCTTTGGTGAAGTCAATATCAGCGCCTGTTGTGTTCAGAAATGGAGTCCTAAGTAGTAGAGAAGGCTTCTGAGTGTGAGCCATTTCCATCACAACAAAATCAGTTGGTATCTTGCATGCTCCAATCCTCACAGAAAAGTCTTCAATGAGACCAACATGTGTTCTTGAAGAAGAGTCCACAAAAGTGATTGTGGAATCATATGGTTGCAGCTTGGTGACTCCTAGTTCTTTTGCCAAGTCAAGGGACATCACATTGATACTTGAACCAGTGTCACACATGGCCTCTTCCACAACCAATTCACCAAGCTCACAAGAGACTAGAAACTTTCCTGGATTACCAAGCTTTTTGATGTTCTGCTCCTTAACCTCAGATGCTCCAGTTTTAGCTCTTAGTTTCTCAAGCTCCTCTTGACCATTCAGACCTCTCATTTCCATTTGAGCAGCATAGAGGGTCTGATACTTCTGTACTAGCTGCTTTTTGAATCTTCCTGGAAAAGGGATAGTTGGTTGATAAACATGAAGGAGAGCAGCTTGAGTCTTCTCTTGAACATCAGGAACTTCAGTCAAGTTTTTCTTGGTATCATCAACAAGTTCATGTGGCGCCCACCACTCTTCTTCTTCTGAGTTTTCCCCTTCTTCAAAGGGTTCTTCTTCTGCAAGAGTTCCTTGAGAGCGTGGTGCTGGTGCAGTTCCTTGTTTGACCTCCATGTCAGCTTCAACAACCTCAGATTCAATGGCTTTGTCTTCTTCATCAGCCTTGGCATCACTAGCTGAACTCAAGTGAAAAACACTTCCCCCACACTTAGACTCAATGCCCACATTGATGATAGAGGGTGTCACATTTGGAATAATCTCAGCAATAGAGTTTTCTTTCTCAACAATATCAGTTAGGGAAGTGGAGGAGATACCATAACAATGCTGTAAGGGCTTCTTGAAGGTGAGTGGCTGAGCATTGTTCTCTTGTTTAGTCAGCTGCAAAGTCAAGGAGTCTATTTGGGATTGGAAGTTGTTGATGGTGGAGGCAATACTTCTTTGAATTTCAGCAGCCATGCTTCTCTGAATTTCAGCCATACTTCTTTGAATTTCAGCAGCCATGATCTTCTGAAATCCTTCATTATTAAGTTGTTGGAGTTGAAGGAACATCTCCTTAAGGTCCAATGCATGTGAAGGTTGGGAGGTGTTGGCGCCAACTGTTTGAGAAGAAGAACTTTGATGTTGTTTAGTATGAGTGTCTCCATAGGACTGGTGTACACAAACATCATTGTCTTGGTTCATTATTGGCGCCTCTTGTAGTTGAACAGCTATGATTTGATGCTCTTTGTAGTGGTTTTGTGGAGCAACACTAGGAAGCGGTTTAGTGGTCTCATTGATCAGCAAGTCAACTTTCTCTTGCAAGGCTTTCATCATATACAATGCTGTCTCTAGCTTCTCTTCAGTTGCCTTTGAGTGTTGCTCTTTATCATCAACATAATCCCAACTACTGAGTGCCATGTTCTCTACTAGAAGCCATCCTTCATCAACATCTTTGCCAAGAAAGTAACCATTGCTTGCAGTATCTAGAAGGATTCTTATTGTTGGGAGAACACCTCTGTATAGTGTGGAGAGTAGCATTTCTTTGGTGAAGCCATGGTGAGGGCATTGATGAGTGAAGCCTCTAAACCTTTCCCAAGTGTCTCCAAAGCTCTCATTAGACCACTGTTTGAAGTTTGTTATCTCATTCCTGAATTTTGCAGTTCTTGAAGGAGAGAAGAACTTGGTTAAGAAAGCACCTTTGCATTGTTCCCAAGTGTTGATGCTGCCTTGTGCTAAAGACTTTTCCCACATTTGAGCTCTACTACCAAGAGAGAATGGGAACAATATGAGTTTCAACCCATCATCTGAAACTCCACTAAGCTTTGTCAAAGCACATATCCTCTCAAAGTGATCCAAATGTTCAAGAGGATCTTGGTTGGGTAATCCAAAGAACTTCTGCTCTTGAACCATAGTGATCATGCTGCTCTTGATCTCATAGTGATGAGTCTCCATGGGTGGAAGAATACCTTGTCTTGAAGCATAACTTGAAGGTATATCAGCAGCACCAATAGGTCTCAATGGTTTTTGAAACAAAGCTCCTTGTAAACCATGTTGACCTTGCTGTCCTTGTAAGCCTTGAATCCCTTGAGACCTTGTGGACCTTGTGGACCTTGCAAACCAAAACCAGCAGCATACTGATGTTCTTCCATGCTTCAACAGCTGAATTCTGATTCTGCAAACCCAAAATCTTTGACCTTTAACCTCAGTTGTAGTTGTAGACACTTAAGAACAAGTGTTGTGGTACCTACAAAAGATATTCTAGACCAAAAGAGAAATCAGTAACCAACATCGAAAATAACAAAGCTTGATTTCAAGATCTCTACAAATCCTACTGAACAAAGCATTCCCCGGCAACGGCGCCAAATTGATACAAGAGTTTTGACTCTCTTATGTCAATCACCCATTGTACTAATCATTGTAGTATAGCATAGGGTTTTATCAATCTAAAAGGGGAGAATGAAGCAGTAAGAATGCAATAGAGATCCTAATTCAAGCAAGCAAAGATGGTTTTGAATGTCTAACAACCTAAATGAGCAAGCAAGGAAGCAAAAGAAGGCAAAAAAAAGCAATTAAAGAGCAATAAAGGCAATAAGAAACAGAGCAAAAACAGAGTAAAAGCTGAACTAAAACAAAGTAAAACTAAACTTCAAAGATTAAAAGATGGTTCAAGATCAAGGCAATGGTGATAGGATGATTCATGTTCATGTCTAGGGTGATCAAAACAAGCAATTCTAAACACTCAACCTTAGGTAAGGAACACTAATATAAACTAATCCAATCTCTTGGAATTAATCCATTTTCTAATCACATATTCAAGATAAATCTCTTTACTCAAACACATAATCATCAAGCATTAAAAATCAAGTTCCATAAAACCAATTAGCATGCTAGACATCTAATCTCTTAGGCTAGGTTTACTAATCTCTTATATGATATATCAAACATCAACTCACATTCCCATGCATAATCAATGTCTAAGGGCAATTTCTCATCAATATGGTACTAAGCAATAAGCACATTCAAGCAGGAAATGATAGATGCAAAGACTTATGATTATCTAAACACCATTTTCAAGCATTGAACTTCATTCAGGAATTTCATCAAACACTTGGTGTGCATGTGAAAACCTAAAATCAATTTTTCCAACAAAGAGATACTAAGCATTAAGCACAATCATATAAGAAATGGAATGAAAAGATCTAAGCTTTAATCAACCTAAACAATCACTAAAATCACCCATCTGCCATAATCTCAAATCTAAAGCAAACTACTCACTAATTATGGTGAAAACCATCAAATCTATGAAGAAAAGATAGTTAATCATGATTAGGAATATAAAAGATTAAGGGAAATGCAAACTTTTATTGAAATAAACAAAGATTCAAATTACAAAATCAAAAACCTAAAACAAAGAAGAAGAGACTGCTGGATAAAAGCTTGTGTCCCCAGAAATTAGGGATTTTAAATATTTATAGGAGTCTAAGCGAAAATAGCAAAATTGTAAATAAATGGTCTTCAGCTTGGCAACGTATCGGTCAGTTGTATCGGTCTAGGCTGATCGATATGAATCATATCGGTCAGTTGTATCGGTCTTGATTGATCGATATGTTTGATCTTTTCTTTTCTAAAAAAGTTTTTCACTCTATACATTATTAATTCAGTGTTTTTTCTAGCAATTATACTTTATAAATGATTAGAATTATAAGCTTATTTTGACCTATAATAATTTCTAAAAACTTACCATCAAAAATAAAAAAACTTGAAAAGTATACTAAATCTGTAATAAGTAACTTCCGTAAAAGAAATAATATCTCTAACAAATTTATGTGTTGTTTAATTATCCGGTTTAAAATGATCTGAATACCTTCAGTTTAATAAGGATTTAGTTTAATCAATAGCGGATGTTGACAAAAAAGAAATCTCAGACAACTGAAAAATAAAACAAAACTAGGTGATTACCTGCGCAAATACGCGGGGTTTTGTCATATAATTTTTTTTTTAATTATATATTTGTATTTTCTTTAATGTTTTTTACTGATTTACATATATTTTTTCTGTTAAGTCTTATTTGATCAAAATGACAAAACTTTTAACTGTGGAGTAACTTTCTTTTTGACAAAGCATAGTCTTATTTCAGAAGATCATCATCTTTGTTTACTCACTAAAAAGTATAATAGCTAAACCAGAATACGAAACCTAACTAAAAGTATTACCAAAAAGAATAAGTATTACTTTTTCAAAATCTACCAAACATCAACTCTCTAGAAAACAAACTCAATTTTCCAATTTTTGTCTTCCCATTTTGCTAAAGAATTGTAATAAATACCTCTCTTTGCCGTGTCTTAAGTGCATTGTAACAAATATATAAATCTGTAATTCCTCTCTATGGACATGGATATAGTTTTTTTTAAAAAAAAAATTGGTCAAACAGATGTAGCTGTATATAGATACAATTCAAATACATGATCATTCATATAATAAGCTATTGGGTTGAGATGGACGCTAATATATTTTCGATTATAGTAGAAACTCTATAAATTAATAATGTTAAGACTCTGATATTTTATTAATTTATAAAGTTATTAATTTATTGGTGTAAGATAATATAAAGTTTTTATTAATAATTAATTAAAAATAATATACTCTTTGAAAATTATAATATATTTCAAAATTTTCATTATAAAATTAGGGATAGATGATAAAAATGTTTCAATTTTAATATAAAAACAACAATATGTTCATATTTTAATAGATTATCATAATAATATATTTATATAAAATTATTTTATATGATATTAATTAATTTCTGATACTAATGAGATTATTTTACATATATTTTTAAAAAAATTATTATCTTATTAATTTATCGATTTATATTATATTTTGAACCGGCTCAACTAAGAACCGAACAAAATTATTGATTTATTAATTTATCAAATATTAAATTATATAATTTTTTACTATATATCAAACACAACCAAAATAGACATTAAAAAAAAATCTACCAAAAACCAATCAGATAGTATGTTTTTTTCTTACCCTTTTCTTAAGATTTATCTACAAAACACTGGAAAACTATTATATTTCAATATTTTCATAGTAACTCTTCTTTTTTATGATTATATATAGTTTCGATATTTATCTATGATATCATAAAAGTTAAATTTCCGAAAATATTATCAATCTTTAAAAATATATAAACTATTTTAATAAATAAATTAACAAATAGGAAATATGTTGATGGCGGAGTTAAACTGTAATGTATATTGATATTATTCAAAACGACGGAATTAGTAAATTCTCTGGTCTCCATCTTCTCTCGTTCACACACACACAAACACTCATATATATACACATACTGTCACTAATGCCTCTCTCTCCTTCTATCTCCTCTTTTCTTATATATTGACAACCTTGTGATCTCTTTTCGTAAGATCTGTCTGAACAGTGAGGTGATTCCTAAGTTTCAGACCCAAAAAATGGCGTTTAATAAGTAACTGTGTTTTAGAAAGGTACTGTTGTTGCTCTGTTTCTTTCTCTTCCTCTTCTCTTGCTCTTATTTCTTCGTCACTTTTGCCTCACCAGAAACTTCTTTTGATGATGAGCTACAACAAACACAATCCTTAGATCCTCATTTTCGAGTGAAAAGATTGTTCATGAAAGATCTGGAAATTGGTGATGATGACGATGAAACCAATCCTCCTCTTAAGAAAAAGAAGCTTATTGGTTCTGTTCAAACCAAGCTCATTAAACCCATATCTTCTTCGACCAAGAACCAGACTAAACTCGCTAAGACTCCCATGGGTACGTCATCCAAACTCAACTCCACCAAATCTTCTTCCCACACGACCAAGAACAGCTTGAAACTCACTTCCGGAACCAAATCCTCAAATTCTACAAAACCCACTATTTCTTCGACCAACAAATCAGCGGATCTGTCCAAATCAAGCTCATCCAAAAACAAAACCACCACCAATCCCCCCCCCCCCCCCCTCCTTCTCTTGCTCTTCTTTCTTCGTCACTTTTGCCTCACCAGAAACTTCTGTTGATGATGAGCTACAACAAACACAATCCTTAGATCCTCATTTTCGAGTGAGAAGATTGTTCATGAAAGATCTGGAAATTGGTGATGATGACGATGAAACCAATCCTCCTCCTAAGAAAAAGAAGCTTATTGGTTATGTTCAAACCAAGCTCATTACACCCATCTCTTCTTCGACCAAGAACCAGACTAAACTCGCTAAGACTCTCATGGGTACGTCATCCAAACTCAACTCCACCAAATCTTCTTCCCACACGACCAAGAACAGCTTGAAGCTCACTTCCGGAACCAAATCCCCAAATTCTACAAAACCCACTATTTCTTTGACCAACAAATCAGCGGATCTGTCCAAATCAAGCTCATCCAAAAACAAAACCACCACAAAATCCCCCCCCCCCCTTCCAAACTTCATCCTCCTCCAGAGAAGAAGAAATCACCTAATACGATTGCAATCAGCACCTAAAATAAAATAAAAAATCAGCAAACCGTTCATTTAGTCAGTGTAAGTAATTATGAGACAATTGATATCTGTTATATCCATTGATCTGACTTATTTCTTCTACTTGCACTGCATCACAACTAAAAACAGTAAAATCTCTCGGTCTGATATGAGGCACAACAAAACATGCAACTGGAAAACTAAACCTCTGAAAAGTGAGGCCAAACAGAACATGACAGGATGAAATTGGTAGATTACAATAGTCAAGAGAGATTAACCTTTCACGCTTAATCTTCCCTTAACTTTGCAACATTGATCTTTTCAGTACAGACTTCAATTTTAATTCTCAAGTGTTCCATTGCTTAAGAAAAGAAGATTGAAACTTGAAAAACCTGCTTTCTTAGGTCCAGCCGTGAGTTTCATTTACATCGTGAGGTTTCCAAATTCCCTTTCCACATCCCTTATTTTTGTATAGTTCTCCTCAATGTATCTACATTCAACATAATCACACCTTCTCAATAAAGAAGCTCATTAAAAAGAAGAATACGAGCTCAAGAAAAAAGCACATTCGATTCTTAAAGCATCCATGTCCCAAAAGTCTCTTAAATCTCCTAATAGAGATCGTGTTATTCTCTATGAGACTATGACCATTCTCTACCATATGTAACTCAAAATGACACAAGGAGAAGAATGCAACATCGATAACAATAAACTCCATCATCAACGGTGAGCTCCAGAACCACTAAAAGTAAAAGGAGAATCTCAGATCGCAAGATGCACACTACATTCCAAATCGATCAAAGCCTAATCCCTGGATTAGAAACAACTACTTACTCTCTCAACTGAAGCTGCTCTTCCTCGATTATCTGGTTTCGAAAAACAAAAATCATCAATATTCGCGTTTTAGTAAAAGAAAATCACATGAATGAATCAGTGGGAGAATGCAGAAGAACACATACATCCAGAGAGTAATTTGATAATTACCTTCTCTATGTAAACAATAACCGGAGCTTCTCTTGCAAGTCCATCAGGACCGATCTCAGCCTTCAGTTTTGGATCCAAAGCCATCATCTCTTCCTTGCTCTCCAACTTCGGAAAATCGATCTAAGAAATGCTCCGATTTCGTCCTGGAAATCTATCTCAGATCCTCTATTTATCTTCGTCTATCTCTTTCATCCTGCTTCCAATCAACACCAAAAGAGGTTCGCATGAAATTTTCAGAAGTACGGATCGACTGTAGAAAAACCGTTTGGATCAGAATGAAAATAAAAAGGAGAGAGAAAAAGGATCTAACCTCGCCGACAGTGAATAGAGGAGCATCATAGCGCTGTGATCGACCCTGTTTGTTATCTCCTTCTTCATCTCTCTCTCTCTCTCTCTCTTTCGATTTAGCAAGCAAACAGAGACGATTGAGTGATCGGAGGTTAACTATGGAATTTCGAGTAATCCATTATTTATGTATTTTTTAAGATTTCAATTAAACAGGTTTTTTATTGGAAAAAAAGAATAATTAAATTTCTACAAGAAACGTTTTGGTAGAAACTATTTTTATTTTGACTAAAATGATTTTTAAGAAATTAATAAAAATATATTGAATTAAGAAAGTTTATTATGCTGATGTGTCAATAAAAGAAGTGCTGATGTGTCAAGTGATTGTGAAACTCAACTGAATTCTTATATAATATATAACTGAAGAATCAAAAATAACAGTTTCTTGACAACAACAGTTCGAAACCCTGAAAGCACAGAAAAATACAAAATATGATAGAAAATTAAAAGCTTTCTTGACAACATAATATTTGTTTAAGGTTAGATACAGAACATATAAATATTTGGTATATTAGCATCAATGACAGAAACGAACTAATCACATAATTTTATGACAGTCATGTGAATGGTCGGACGAAACAATAGTTTTAGTTGAGTGTTTGGAAACCAAGCCTAAGTATATTTTTTGGTTTGTTTGTACTTTTTCTTAGCTAAAACGTTGGAAACCTCTCATGTTTTCTGCTGCCTACATAGTTCTTTCAGTGGCTTAGCTTAGCCCAGTACCATTGTCTTTGCTATTTCACAATATGGCCATATCCCTGGGAGAACTAAAAACAGCTTATTAGTTGATATGAAAAAGCTAAAGAGTTAAAAATAACAGATGACTTCAGGTAAATAAACACAGTAATGAGAAAAGAATTAACGCATATACTGATGATGAGCCGCTCATCCAATTAAATGATCTAAAATCTGGTATTCAACTTATCTTTTTTATGTCCTATTAGAGGCTCACAGATTAACACTGTAGAAAAGTGGAAGACTAACTGTTAGAGGGGAAATGAACATATTTTCTAAAAAGTTTTCTCTGGCAATAACCTAAGCCCATCAAGATCATGAAGACCACGCCAACCTAGCTCGGACTAAAGGAAATATCCTAAAGATAACTATTGAAGACCGGAAACATCGGATCAAGTCAGAAGATAAATGAGAATTTCCATATTTCTCGGAGAATAAGGAAGATACCATATCACGAATATGGAAATATACGTCAAAGACAAAAAGGAAAAAGAACTCGGAGCAACCAACCTCCAATCTAAGCCAAGAAGGATAACTGATACAATCTAGAGAGCAGCAGAGCTAAAACCAGAGACTCCAACGCTTTCTAGTCTACTTCGCAAACATCTTATTTCACCTCGGTATAACCTCTCGGTTATCCCATCCTTTGTAATCGCTTCGCTTATTGCTATTAATAAAAGATCTTATTCTCTGAAACCCACAACTGTTAATCAAAATCCTAGTGGTGATTTTCTGGTTCAACAGTTGGCGCCGTCTATGGGGACTAGGAGAATAAATTCTTTTAAAAAAAAAAGTAAGAAAAACCAAAGCGATGAGCCTCCCGACCGATAACAGCGATCTCATCCGCAACGACGATAACACCACCCACACCGAGACGTCTACTCTCGACGAACATGGTAACCCCACCAACGCGAATCCACCCACGGGAGCACCCTCAGCTCCCATTCTCACCACCGACCTCGCAGCAGCCATCCAGGCTGCCATGCTACCACTCACACAGGACTTGGTGTCCGAGCTAGACACCCTCCAGGCCCAGCAAGCAAAGTACGACGAGCAACTCAGCGCATTCGCAGCCGCGACCACCGTGAGATCAGAGCTGATCAGACGACGTTTAATCTTTAAAACACCGGAGCAAAACAACATCAGGGCGCAATGGCGGATGATGAGGAGCCGTCTGGGCTTCACCAGCGAATCAACACGATCGGATCCCAAGTCCATCGAGCCACCAGCTCGGCACCCGAGATCTCAGCCATTCTCTCCGATGCCGTACGCAATCCATTCACCCCGCGGATCACCGACGTACGATATGGCGAGGCGATAAAACTGAAGCTCCCATACTACAACAGGATGGAGGATCCCAACCTATGGCTGACCGGATTCAACGTCGCCATAAAGAGGCAACGATTTAAGACCGACCTCGAACGCGAAGCCAACCACTGCCAAACCTTTGTAGAACATCTCAACAAGGACGTCTTGAAGTGGTTCTCTAACCTACCTTCGGCCTCGATCAAATCCTTCAAAGATCTGACCCACGCCTTCATAAAACACTATTCCATGTTCATCACGAAGAGGATGGTCAACCTGTTCAGTCTAGTGCAAGAACGCGACCAACAACTCTGCGATTTCATTGAAAAATTTAAGAACGCCGCGGCAGCGTACGAGCAAATCCCGTAAGCTTTAGCCATCGAGGCACTCATGAACGACCTATGGTACAAATCCCTGCTCAAGGAAGATCTGCATAAAAACCCGAGGGAAACTATAGAAGACGCTCTCCACCGAGCCCAAGTCTTCATACGAATAGAAAAGGAGAAACTTTTCTACACCAAGAAACATGGCATAGACGCAATGAGTATTTCGAAAGACAAGGAGCCTGCAACCAAAAGCAAGCCGTCCTCTAACGCCGTTGTCACAACTGGAGAGAAGCCTTGGAATTAGTGGACCCTGGGAGATCCCCGAGGAGCACGAGCGACAGGGACGACAATCACGACCTGTACTGCTCCTTTCATGGCCGAACATGACACGCTACTTCGACCTATCGACACCTCCATAATACGCTGTATGAACAATACAAAGTAGGCAAAATCAACATCGGAGGCGATCGATCCCGGAGTAAAAGCTCTTATTCACGCAGTTCAAACTTTAGGGACTCGCGTCAGCACACCTCCACTCGGGATCGCAGGAATCCAGGAAAAAGCAGCAGTCGAGGTAGCTCTGGAGGAATGCGCTGAAGTCGCACGCCCGAAAGAAGGCACGAAGAAAAGGTAAAGGAAAAAGGAGCGGAACACCATAACGATGAAGGAGAGCACGATAACCCGCCCCCTCCGACGAAGCGACGGGTCAACATGATCATGGGAGGACTCCCCGACTGTGATGATTTGGTTCGCGCCATCAAAGAGTATGGACGTAAAGCAATCGCATCGCAAAAATTCCCTCGTCCGGTGGACTCTCACCCCACGATCACCTTCACATCGAAAGATATGCATGGATTACACACCCCACGCAACGACCCGCTAGTGGTCGAACTACATATCCACGACAGCGAAGTGGCCAAAATCTTGGTGGATACCGGCAGCACAGTCAACATCAGCTTTAAAGATATATTGACCAAGATAGAACTCTAGGACAAAGACATAAAGACAGCACCAAAGCCTTTGACTGTCTTTGCCAGCGAGTCCTTCTTCAGCCTCGGCACTATACGACTCACGGTCTATGTCGACGGAGTGACAAAAATCATCAAATTTACGGTAATGGATAAACCAGCAATTTATAATGCCATACTCGGCACACCTTGGATCCACGAGATGAAAGCTATCGTGTCGACTTATCATCAATTCATGAAGTTCGCCACCTCGGCCGGAGTTTTTACACTCCACGGAAATCAGCAGATGGAAAGATCTTGCTTTATCAGCGAACGCAAAGTGTGACTCTCCGCGGTAAAAGCCCTCGAGGACGCTAAATAAACAAAGAAGATCCAACAACGGATCTACAGTGATACTTAGTTTCTTTTTCTTTTTTTGAATAAAACGGGCTTAGCCCTTGGGTGATACCATTCATTCAATAATTGTAGTGAACTACGAACGGCTTGATCCCAACTTGGGTACGTAGGCAACCTCCGGGTGCAACTGTAAATTTAATAAATTCCCTTTTTCTCCAAAATCAGCTCGGCGTATAGAGTCACATTTTCTTATGCAAATGCATCTTGCTGAATCGATGTTCTGGCCAAACATTCGATTCGAAAAAGCAAACACAACAAATAAAGCAAGTGGCTGATCACCACTCCTTTGATACTTCGATTTGATTTAATTACTTCCGAAGTGGATAAGAAGAAAGCCGAGGACAATACTTGCACGACCCTCGATAATACCTTTCGGGCCGAAGTGAATCCCAAAAAATTGGTATTCAATCTTGATCGTCATTTGGTGTAAGACGGGCAAAGAAATCCCGCTTCCAGTTCCGAACTAAAAAGTTCTATCACACGTATGAAAAAGATGAAGAACGAAGAAACTTTCATTATAAAGAATGATGAATGAAGAAACTTTCATTATCAAAAAGATAATAAGCCATCTCAGGCAAAATTCTTACAATAAGGATATAAAAAAAAAAAATAAATATGTACGCACTTTCGCAGGCCATCAATCTCTGATCTGCTCAGAAGGTTGAGGTCCTCACTCGTGACAACTATCTCGTCGATAGCATCACTGGCCGCCTTCCACTTGGCAAACTCCTTCTCGAAAGACGGAAGGGTTCCGGCAGGGAGCTCCCACCCTTTATCCTGAATCTTCTTCAAGAAGGCCACCACATGACTACTTTTCTCCACGCCGATGAGGGCTGCTTCCACCTCTTCGCGCTGGACCAGCGAGGCCTGAATCCGATCTAAACGCGGCTTAAACCAAGTGGTCATACCATCAAAAACTCTGTCGGCAGCACCTCGAGCGGCTTCCTCACAAGCCTTCTGAAGCTTCTCCTTCTCGGCAAGGAATTTCTGTAAGTTCTCTTCGTTCCGCTTTTCGAGAGATTCGTTCTGGGCTTGAAGAGCCGCGACCTGCTTGCGAAGTCGATTAGCTTCGATCACCTTGTCTTTAAAAGTTTCAACAGTGCCTTCCAGCTGAGCGCACCTCTCCTTGAGAAGTTGGTTTTCCTCTTCGGACGGCGGAAGATGCCGGTGGTGCACGCAATAAAAAATCACTATTAAGTTTACAAATATAGATATATTGCTCAACTGCTATGATACTAACCTGAGAGAACAATTACTTTTTCCTTGTCTCAGCTACCCATCAACCACTTGAAATGATTAATTATCTCTACCACCAGTGACCAGTGACCAGTTTCTATGTGAATGCAGATAAGATGATGAGAGAGCTTGTATCAAAATAAATTAGGATGCAACTAACTTGTTTATCACTTTGGAGTGTATGTTTACTAATTCTCCACAACAACACTGATAAGAATTTCTGATATTATTGAATCAAGAGAACAAATCCAACATATCTGTATCAATGTACAATATGTATCTCTCGAATTCTCACACCTGAGAAAGGGAGCATTGCTTATCAGAGACATTAGTGCAATTCTCTTAGGTACAGTTCCAAATAAGAAGAAGAAAGTGACTGTTCTGAACAAGTCAGTGCCATAATTCAAAGCAAAATTCTAGAGAAACTTTTTGATCCTGGAAACTTTGTGCTTGATTGCTCAATCGCAGCAGGACGTTTTCCCCATTCTCTTTGTGATCTAGGGTCAAGTATTAACTTGATTCCTTCCTCTGTTGCTGCTAGACTTGGAATAACTGATTTCAAGCCAGCTGGGATCTCTCTTATCATAGCAGATCGACCCATAAGAACCCATAAGGCATCTTAGAAGATGTTCCTGTTAACATTGAAGGTTGCATAATTCCCACAGACTTTGTGGTTTTGAAATATGCTGAAGAGCCTAAAGATCCTCTTATTATGGGAAGATCATTCTTGGCTACTGCTGAGGCAATCATTGATGTAAAGAAGGGGAAGACAGAGCTTGATTTGGGTGATGTTGTCATGAACTTTGACATGAATAAGTTAAGAGGGAGTTCTACCATTGATGGTCAGACCTTTTTTGTAAGGACTTCCAGAGATGAAGAGCCAGTCATGGAGCATTTAGAAGACATTACTGCTGGGTATGTCACTGAATCTGATACAAGTGGGCAAGTGAACAAGATGGCTGTTCAAGAGGCAATATCTGAAACTTTTGCAAAAGCTGTTGGGTTTGAGGATTGGAGTGAGAAACATATCTTCAACACTAGGCTTGCAAAAGAGGGTCCAATGAATGCCAAGTTGCTGGAAAGCTTGGTGTTTCTTTTGATGATTCTGCAGGAAAAAGAAGTGTCCCACCCACAGTCACAAACCCGCCCTGCTGATGTTCCTCACTTCCTTGAGAGAGTTCATGCACCTAATGCTTACGCACCACCATGGATGAGGAGACATTCTTCTCCAAGGCATTCAATGCCACCTTCTGCTCCACCAGCTGTCTGAGCAGCATTCAAAGTCGAGCTAATGACTTTAAACAAGCGCTTAGTGGGAGGCAACCCACTGGTAATTTTTCTTTTTTCATATACTTAGTTTAGTTTTCTATTACATAGCTAAAAAACCCAAAAACATGAGAAAAATCGAAAAAAAGAGAGTCGGTTTGTTCAGTTTGCTTTGAGGATGTCTTGTGAACTTGTTTGAACCATGGGTTATGCTTCGTTTGGATATTTTTGATGTGTGTTTTGAGTGCTCTACCAGTCTGACTTCGGAGTACACATAATGGCATTACATTAACACATCCAACATGTCGATTCTGGAGTATCAGAGATGGTAACGATCGTCACCACAGCTAGGTGACGCTCGTCACCCGATCCTTCGCGATGTACACTTTTCACACTTGAATCTACACGTTCACTTGCTTCTTTTTGACCAACTTTTGGCTTAATAACACTGGGGACAGTGTTGTTTAAGTCTGGGGGAGGTGGCTACTGACGTTGTGTGCATTGTGTTTGATTTTTGAGAGTCTTAAAGTTGAGTCAAAAACCTGTTTTATAGAGTCAAAATTTTGAAACTGTCAGTTTTTCTTGGAACTAACCACATAACGGATACTTATGAGAACCATTGCCACAGTAGCTGATTACAAGTCTTACTAAGTTGAAAATCATAGGTAGATCAGTCTAGCAATGAAGGTTTAGGTTCTTAGAGAATCTGGAAAATTTGCTGTTAGCTCCACCTTAATGAACTTTAAACTTCTTGTCTTGGGGCTTGATTCTCGTTGATCTTGATTCTCTCTTTCAACATTGACAAGTATGTTTAGATGCAGTCTCTCTTTGATCTTCCCTGATGCAGTTTTTAAGAGTTTGAGTCAAAAGAATGGTGCATTCATGACCCTGTCTCCTCACAAGGAACAACAGTAATGAACACACTATATTGCATCTTGTGATTCTTTTCAAAGGAAAGGAGGGATTAGCAAGAGTGATGAGATGCCTCTAAATCCAATCCTTGAAGTAGATTTGTTTGATGTTTGGGGGATAGACGTCATGGGACCATTTCCCTCTTCTTATGGGAACAAGTATATCCTTGTAGTTGTGGACTATGTGTCAAAATGGGTGGAAACAATAGCTAGTCCCACAAATGATGCCAAGGATGTGCTTAAGCTCTTCAAGTCAATCATCTTCCCAAGGTTTAGTGTCCCAAGGTGTGTTATAAGTGATGGAGGAAGCCACTTCATCATCAAGGTTTTTGAGAGTTTGCTCAAGAAGAATGGTGTTAAGCATAAGGTTGCTACTCCCTATCATCCTAAAACTAATGGCAAAGTGGAAGTATCTAACAGAGAAATCAAGGCTATCTTGGAGAAGACTAGGGATAACTAGAAAAGACTGGTCTCACAAGCTTGATGATGCTCTTTGGGCATATAGGACAGCCTTCGAGACACATATTGGAAGGTCACCATTCTCACTTCTATATGGTAAAGCATGCAATCTTCCTGTGGAACTAGAGTACAAGGCCCTGTGGACAACAAGGCTGCCCAAGAGAAGAGGCTTATCAACCTTCATGAGCTGGAAGAGAATCGCCTAGAAGCATTTGAAAGCTCCAGGATTTACAAGGAAAGGTCCAAAGCCTTCCATGATGAAAAGATAAGGCCTAAGGAGTTCCAAGCTGGAGACATGGTGCGCTATTCAACTCAAGGCTGTGGTTATTTCCTGAAAAACTCAAGTCCAAATGGAAAGGACCTTTCAAGATCAAGGAAGTACTTCCCTATGGAGCTGTGACATTATTCACCTAGGAAGGAGAAGACTTCACAGTGAATGGGCACATACATTAGCATAACTCTTTTGTCGGTCTTGAGCTTCTTTCAGCTTAACCTTTAGAAACCTGATCTTTTCAGTAGCCTCTTCGACTATAGCAGGTCCTAACTCACTCCGCTCCCCCACTTGGGTTCAACATAGTTGTGTTCTACATGGCCTTCTGTACAACGCTCCATATGGAGACATCTCAATGCTCCTATGATAACTGTTGTTATACGCAAACTCAGCCAACGATAGATAACTTTCCCAGTTACCGGTCTCCTCACAAGGAACACAAGTATTGAGTAGCACCATATCTTAGACTATAAAAAATAAGAAAAGAGTTGAAAAAATCGAAAAATCAGAAAGAAAAGATCAAGGGAAGAGTTGTGTTGAGATTGCTTTGTTTAGTGTTTAGGAAAGGAAAAGAATATGTAAGTGATTGAGATGATAAAACCTTGATGAGATATCACACTTAGATAAAAATAAGGAGTTAACAGCAGAGATTTCGGATTTCTTTAAGGGATTTGGATTGGATTTAAGAGATTTGCTAAGCTTGTGATGATTAGACTGAAATTTGATCTTGTGTTGGCTCTGTGGTATGTGGATTCGAAAGTGTTGATTAATGTGGTGTTTTTGATGTCTAGCTGGCTGTTTCTGTTTTTAAACCTCGACCCTGTCAATTGTCTGATGTTTACTTGAGGGCAAGCAAAAGCTAAGTCTGGGGGAGTTGATATATCATGGTTTTGATGGTTTTTAACCATGATATAAGTCCTTTTTATTGAGTCTTTTTGGTCATTTTAGAGTCCTAGTAGAGTCTTTGCAGGTTAAAGCATATCTGGATACAACCCCGAATGAAGCAAGTCAGAAGCGTTGTTCTGGCTTGGATGACGACCGTCACTGACCTGGTGATGCTCGTCACCCGTAGAGGAAGGATCGTGGCTGATTTTTCAAAGATTGGGAAGAAATTGCAGTTTTGGCCCAAAAGTTCTAGTATTTGCAAAAAGGCCTCAGATCGTGTTTTAGCTTGTATATATTAGGTTTTCAGCCATTGTTGGCTTGGATCTTGTATCTTATTCTTTTTGAGAGCTTTAGAGAGAGATTTGTAGCAGAGCTTTTGGAGAGACAAATCAGACTCCTTCAGAGCAGATTTCGAACTCCTTTATCTTTATTTCTTATTTCTTTTATGCAATCTATTCTATTCATTATGTTTTCTCAATTCACCATGTCTGAGTAGTTTGTTAGTTAAGTTAGGGCTTTTCAAAGGTTGATGAAGAGTTTGTAGAATTGCTAAACTAATAGGAAATCCATTGGTTCTTCATCTGTGTTTGCATTCATATCGATTTCTTAGACACATCATCTGGATTTCGAAACCCTAGGTTGTTTGATAGATGTGAGAACATTATTAATCACCTGAACTAGTATTAGATGAGAAAAACGCCTATTTGCAAAGAGATTTGGCTTAGGAGTTTTGTGAACAATTGAACCTGATCATTACTGCATATCTAGATTGTTAGGGTTTGCAAAGAGATTTGAAACTCTGTGATTTAGACATAGTTAACTTCTGCAATGAGAATTGATTAGTTATATATTTTCGATTCATGTTCAGGACGGTTTTAATTCATTCCTGATTGCATGCATTCTACACTCTCGGATTCAACCTGCAAATTGTCATGACTTAGCGCCTTTAGCTTTCTGAACTTTAAGAACAATCCCAAAAACGCCCAATTACATTTATTTTGCTTTTTGCATTACATTCATTACTTATTGCTTAACTTAATCCGAACCTGAACTCTTTAGTGTAGTTTACTTGCTCCCTTGGGATTCGATAACCCCTTATACTATGATTGCATTGATGTGCACTTACAATAGTTTTATTTGGGTAAAACCTGAACCCTATCACCAACGTATCTGTATTAATGTACAATACGTATCTCTCGAATTCTCACACCTGAGAAAACAAGCCCACTCTTTATAACTGAATGTAATGTCCCAAAAGACAAAAGAGTCCATTTATATAATATGGCCCAAAAACACAAGTATTATTAATTGGTCAACCTTGCTCCATATTGTTGACTCCGACTTGCTCTTCTATTTCCTTCTCTGTTCTCCTCGTGTACACTCTTAGTATCTTATCAATATACATCAACCAAAGTTATTTTCTATGGCTAATCAATATGAAAGGTGCTTCATAAACCGGTAAGGACAAAGATGTACATACCTTCAGATTTAGAGAAAAAATAAGAATAAGTTAGCTGAGAGAATAGATAAATATTTTTAAACGTTTTATTATATACACTTTACAGAATTGATTTGGATTTAAGAGAAATTTAGACTTAAGGATTGGGGTTTACACAGATACAAATATAAAAAAATTCTAATAGTTTGTTAAGATGTTGGTCATGTTGATGATTATACTTCTCGTTTCCAGAATTCTACATGCATTAATCTGCAACATCAAAGCAATGAAGTCTCAAATCATGCGCCCAAATGGAGGAAGAAGCAACTCCTTTGATTTAGTAAAACGTGATTTGCACATTAAGACATGAGAAATATAATTGGACATGAAGACATGAGAAATGGGTGAATCTTGTCTTCCTCTTTAGGTTGGATTTCTTATGATTTTGTTAGATCCTCTCACAGTGAATTTCTCTGCAGATCAAGAGCCCTAAATCTGCATGGCCAAATGAAATCGTTACAACCATCATCTCAGGATACCCACCACAAACTCAACGTACAACTTTATTTCTGTTTTCTCTACAACCATCGTCTAACGCTTCATCGCTGTTTCGTGGCTGGATATTTGGAGAGCATCGTCTAACATTTCTCATGAGCTAGAAGCGTAGAAGTGGAAACGATAGATATAATATAAGTGGAGGAGTTACGATGTAGATTATATTGATTTTTGTAGAAGGGGATGAGTTACAATGAGAAAAATCAATCATCATTGTTAGAAAATAGAGAATTGGAAGCGTCTGATGAGATGAAAAATAACAAATGCCTTTCAGAAACCGAAAAAGAAAAAAGAGACTAAACTTTCATGCTTATGCCACATCGCATCTTTTTAGAAAAAGATTTTTAGCTAATGTTGATGGCCTGTGGAGCCCAAAACAATTGCTCTTATTTAGTATAGATTTTCATTTAATTTTTATCCAGAAAATGCTAAGAACCCTTGTTAAGATTCTGCATTGAACATGGTCTTATAACTTTATAATTACAAGTAAAATACTTTAGAAGGGAAATGGACTTTGATAAGATGATAAGACTAAACCACTTAGTGTTTAATTAACACACTGGCCTCATCTTCTTTCTCATCTTCACTGAACAATCTGCAAAAAAACAAGTAATTGTTTCCTCCAACAGTGTTCATCCCAAATCTTTGTGTCATGTCTGCAATTTCACTCTTCCTCTCGCTCAAATCAAGAGGTAACAAACAATCGATCTCTAAT
Organism: Thlaspi arvense; assembly: GCA_911865555.2. Lineage (NCBI taxonomy): Eukaryota > Viridiplantae > Streptophyta > Magnoliopsida > Brassicales > Brassicaceae > Thlaspi > Thlaspi arvense. The sequence goes on along the minus strand of OU466862.2, from coordinate 10,121,611 downwards.
TTTTTCTTATGCTCCTCTTGCCATCAATCTTCCTTACTAAGTTTTTGAGGTCTTAAATTGATTAAGCCATGTGAATGCCCATTTTGACGACGATGAAATCAACCCACAAATCGCAAGCGATCACCACTTCGCTCAGCAACTCGCCTCTTCATCTGATCCTTCTCCGTCTTCATCTGTAAGGCTTTCTTCAACCCTAAAAATCTTATTTTTTTTTTATTCCAGGAAACATCAAATTGACAAAAAAAAATTGTTTACTTTCTGCAGAATTAGGACAATTCCTTGAATTTTCACAACGATGTTGCGTCCTTGGTGCGTTCACAGGCCAAGAGCTCGTTTTACAGCGTAGGATCGAGAATGTTTATCTCATGACACACAGTTGAGATCGAGAATGTTGATCTTATGACACACTCACAGACGGATTCTCAAGTACATATTGTCATGGACAAACACTCATGGACGGATTCTCATGGACACAATCTTTTCCATACAGACTATATCGAAACCTGCGATTATAGACATTAAACCATGGACATGCTGTTATGGATATTAGGCTGTGCCACCGTGGATATAAATTCATATATATAAAGTTGAGAATAACTATGCAAAAACTGTCTATTTACAAATTGGACATGCGGTTATGGATACAAAGTCGTGGATATAAATTCATAGATGTAAAGTCATGAATAACATGATCGATGGGAAAAGAAAATAACATGTATATATATATATACTTAGCTCTCTTCATGATCTTGGTATTATTCATATATGTCATAGCTCTTTTCATAATGTATACATTGCTAATTAATTAACTCAAATGGGTAACACTATTGTTGAGCTCAAATGGTTATCCCCAATCTCCATGGCTAAACCAAAACCAATGGTATGGATAAACATGTTTGTTTACATTCGAATAGATGAACTCAAATGAATAACACTATTGAATGTGTATACTTATATGAGATTATTGTGGATAACTTGTAATAGACTTTATTATGTATGAGATCATATGGGCAGTTTATAATATAAATCATGGAAAAAATGTGATTCCATGACTCTGTATGTTCATTCTCCTTGCGGAGTTTGAAATTAATATAAATGGCTGAGTTTCCATAGACATTATAGCATGGAAAAAAATGTGATGACCACACATATGTGTTCAAGCTGTGGACAAAAACTTTTGGACATTAAGTCGTGGACAAAGGACCGTGGACAAAGAGTCATGGACCACAAATACTTATTCATACAAAATTGTCTACGATGCTTGCTTGTTAGTCCACAAAATCATGTTCACACAATCTTATCCACGAAATTGTGATCAAAATTAACTTCACAAATTCTTCTGATTGAATAATGAATCTAGTCAATTGTGATAAAACCCAAGTTATTGAATTTCATGACAAATAATTGTATGAAAGCAAATCTTGGGGATCCAATCTGGAATGACAGATCTATATCAATCTAACATATATAAAAATATTCAGTTTAATTTTAGTAAAGTATGCGCAAAGATAATATACTTAGATATAAAAATGAGAAGTTGGATTAGATGGTTTAGGTTTTATATAGTTTAGATCAAAAATAAATTAAAATAGTAATATTGAATTGTGATGAACAAGAATGAATGCCTAAGAAGAGAAAGAGGAGAAGAAGAAGAAGAAGAAAGAAGCCATGAGAATAAAAGTTATTAAGGGCAAAAACGATTTTTTAACTTCAAAAAATATTGTCAAAGTCCACCAGAAGCTAAAATATCTTCTAGTGTAATTTTATTCACTCTGGAAATTAGGGGTGTAATATTTTTACTCTTTTTATCAAAATTTCAAAATTCTGATGTTAATAGGTTAGTAAATTTTTTTACTAATTAGACTAGATGATGATCCGTGTATACACACGGGTTTGTATTTTATTATATATTTTAAATAATTAATATAATATTTTAATTTAAATATTGTTATAATTTTTTTTTTGAATTTAAAAATCAAAATCAAAATAACAAAAATATACAAAAAGATGTACGATCTTTATTTTGTAAGAAAATCCGTTAATAAATCGACAATCCGAAAAAAAAATTCTATTATATTAAAAAAGATAAAAATTATTTGATATTTTAAAAAAATCTATAGGTTTTTGGTTGGTTGGATGTATTGCAAAACATGCATATATGCTTGCATTGAGATAAAATAGATTGTGGATTGTATGTTTTTCGTTCAAGCATCATGCACTACAATAAGAATTGATCTATTTGTTATAGTGTTTTTAAATATAGTTATGATATATATCTATTTTTATTTCTGTTAAAACATTTCACATTTTACACTTGTATATATAATACTTGCTATAATAACTTTGAAATAATGTTTTATAATTCAATATATTCATCATGTTATATGATTTGAGGTAATTTTGTTAATATATACATTTTTTTATATTTCTAAAACTAATAAAACAATCTAGCAACAAACCCATATATTGTTGGTGTTTTGTTTAAACTTTTTGATTCGAAAAATTAAAATAAAAATTAAATCATTATTCTTTTTTGTCTTAACTCTATTTTGTTTTTTTTTAAATGGTCAAATTTTTTTCATTTAAACTAAAATATTATTACTCAAAGTAATTGAAGTTTTGGTGGTAAATCACCTAATTACATTGAATTATGATGATACAACACTAGTTTTGATGATCTGCTAAGATGCAACTGTAATTTTTAATTGTTGTGAATGTTATATGAAATTGTGTTAAGTCACGATCAATAATTGAAAAAGGAAAGCAACACGAAGAGGGACAATGAGCACAAATAGTATGTTTCTCATATAATTAATACAAATGGGCTGGAATTGTACACATAAGAATGCTCATCGGCTTCAGCTATATTCAGAGGAAGAGCATCGATCATAACTGTCTGAAAAATCACCAAAATCGGTCGCTGAGTCATCTGTGATCACAACCACGACTACGGCTACAACTACAATCACTAGGTGCAACCAAAGGTAGGACAGAAGGCAATATGGCGTACATCATAATCGGGTGTAGAAAGCATCAATTGTGTCCATGTATACAAGTACAAGGCTGGATACCGAAAAACCAAGAAAATAAACACACACATAGAATCACTCAGTTTATGATCACGATTCAAAAGTTATATCAGGAAAAACGATGTGAATGAGATGTTTCACTGATGATTCAAGAACATAAAGTGCGCATAAGAGTAGATAAAAGATGAAAATACCAAATCTCTGGGCGCATCATCGACAACTTCAGCAGGTTGGTCAGCCCTTGCACTTGCTAAACAGGAGCCTGCAATCATGTATCTTTGCATATTGAGTAAACAAAGAAACAAAAAACCATGTGAACATCAAATTGCTATTTTTGAATCTCTGAAACGTGGCTTGATGGTTGGCTTAAAATATGACTCTGGTAAATTACACGTCACATACTGGTTTAGAAGTGATAGTTTATTCATCACACACAGTCGTCCACATGACTTGCAAACTGCATCGCATGAATCTCCTAGCCTATAAAACCAATTCAATAAATCGAGTATAAGAATATGGTATTCACTAAATCGTATACAAATTCATCCTGGGAGAGAAGTGAATGTGTTTTACCTTACGACAGTAACGTTAATGCCAAGAAGTCTTGTTTGAACTTGTGTAAGATTAGCCTGTGTTTCAGTTATTTACTGAATGTGAAAATGCATTTTGACATTTAAACGATAGTTGAAAGAAAATATAGGCTATCAAAGCTAACCTGAAGCATTTGATGCCAGAGAAAAACAATGGTGAAACTTGATGTGGTTTGTAGTATCATGAACTTGTAAGTTTCCGGACAAAAACATTACACTTTCATAAGCGTTTCATCATTTTCAGATAAAAACCTCGCTTCCACACTAAATTGCTACACTTCACGGCATAACCTCGAGTAAAAGAACAAAAAAACCTTAAAAAAAAAAAACAGTCATTAGATTACCACACTCTCAGAATTATGGCGGCATCTCCCAGGACAAAAAGTGTACTTAGCCTCGATTTTTCCGCCGTCGGTCCATCCATGTTTCTTGAAGAACACCTGAGCGCGGTTGTTACCACCAAACATCATCGTCCTGAGCTGCTCAGGGCACCAAACAGAGAGGTGCAGAAACAAACAAACAATATAGCATCTTGAGAAACGTTATACGTTATTCAATCCAGATAAGATGAAAGGACCAGTTTGTAAAATCTCATGTAATCAAATTGATCGATAATCTGAATCACTCTAATTTTAAGAAACTGAAGTCAAAATTCTGAAAACAAAATCGTATTTGTTCAGTAAAGTCACGATTTTGTTTTAAAGGTTTTTATGGTTAAAAATTGGATCGGTAAAAAAAAAGAAACGCTCTCTCCTCTCTCTTCTCTTAGGCGATTAGGGTTTGTGTATCCGCCATCGCCTCTGGCAAGCCTCACGCCGGTGAGAATTTCTCTCCTCTTTCTCCCTCCTTTTCCTTTCTCTCCTTCTCTCATGGTTCTGTTGGTGTTAGCTTATGGGAGGATTCTGCCGCTCCTCTTTCCTCCTCCGGATCCAGGTCCAAATCTGTTGCGGGTTGCTCTTCTGCTCGTAGATCTGTCCTTGGTGCTTGCCAGAAATGACTTCTCTTCGATGGGGTTACCAATGGGCCTTCTGGCGTTTTTAGGACTGAGTTCCCAAGCATCTTTCTAACTCTGTTGCAGTCATCAGATCCGCTGCCGAGTAGGAAGTTTCCAGAGCCTTTGACTGTCGTGTGTGGTGGTCCTCTTGTGCCGTCTTCACCAGACCCTCCAGACCCGCCAGATCCACCTGATTTGGAGTCTATTGGAGTAGCCTCAAGCCCATTGATGTTCTCTCGTGGATCTATTTCTATGCCTCTTAAGCTCTATGAAGGTATTGTCTCTCTTCGAGCCTTCGATTCCTTTGAACATTTGGTTTCGCTTGGGAATCTGCCTTTCTTTAGGCTTTGTTTACCTACTTATGAAGATTGCTCACTTCAGTATAAGGATTGTTTATCTCTGTTTGCGATTTGGTTACATCTCATCGGTTTCTCTATTGTGGAGATTTCAAAAGCGATGGTAGCTTACAATGATATTTTATACTGTTTCCCTTGGCTGTGTGTGCTAACCTACAGTCAAGTTTACTCCTTTATGGAGATGTTGGATCTTTTCTTTTTTTTCCATTAGATGGGAAAAGTTATTTTGCAAAGTTTGAGTTATGCAAGAGTTTTGAACATTTGAAGGATGAATTCAATTCTTTCCTCCAATGTCTGTTTGCTGGCTGCTGTTGGGACGTCACCTTGTTTCGGTCTAAGCCCAGTGGAGACTCCCAAGCTTCTCTGCCTTTACTGCTTTAAAAAGCCCTTACTCTTCGTTCGGCGCTCAAGAAGGAATTCTCTGCAAGTGTTACCTTGCTTCAAGTGGTTTTGGACTCGGATGTCTTAACTACTGCTCCCTTGTTGGGCACAGATCTGACCGAGTTTGCAGGCATTCTACATGATGTACTAAGTCTTGTTATTATCTTCTTTTCCACATATCTTTATGTTTTCTCTTGTTTCTGCATTAGGCATTGCAGCTGTTTTAGCCATGGTATCGTTTTCAAATGTTTTGTATTTCTATATGGACTATGTTGGATTTAGATGAATGAAAACAAAACAAGTTGACCAAAAAAAAATCGTATCTGTTCAGTCAATAAAATGCTAAATTTTTCAGGATTATACTTATCACGCCATCGAAATCTCAAACTCTAGCCTAGAATCGAGAGATTGCTACAAATGTGAGCTATAATAATGTAGAGAAATCGAATCAGATGATGAATCTATCAACATGTATATACTATACTTGTACAGCTTACGGTTAACTGGTTTATATCAGTAGTTTAGATTGTTTAGCTTGATTTAATGTATATCAATTATATATATAGTTTGTACCATAATTTATTCAGCTTAATGTGAATATTCAGTTTACATTTCGATGATTAAGAGTGTAAACACTAATATGGTATCAGAGCATTTTTTCGTTCAATCTCTCTGATTTCTCCCAATTTCCTGCAAAATTCCTTCGAATTCACCATAGTTTCGCACTTCTGAAGCCAGATCGATCATCAATTTGACCTCGAATCTTCTCGATTTCAACCTCAGAAGCTTCATTTGGCATTTGCACTTTTCGAATCATCTTCAGATCAACTACAATGGTGAAACAAGGTTGCAAAACACGAAATCGCCTCTCATCCTCTCCGGAAAAGACTTCGATAAGTCATCTTCATGCCGAAGAGAACATCGCGATCACTCCGCATACTGGATTCATGGCAAATCTTTCTTCTCAGCTTTGATCTAACAACTCTCAGTCCCGGATCGAAGCGTATGATAATGTTCACAGTCCTTTCTTCCTTCAGTCCAGAGATCATCCAAGTCTGTCTATTGTCACTCATGTTCTTCACGGATCCAACTATAACAACTGGTCAAGCCCGATGCGTATGAGTCTTGATGCGAAGAACAAACTCAGTTTCGTTGACGGATCTCTTCCTAGGCCAGATATAGATGATGATTTGTTCAATATCTGGATTAGGTGCAATAGTATGGTTAAAGCTTGGGTGTTAAACATAGTGAATAGGGAGATTTATGATAGTATACTATACTATGAAGATGCAATGGAAATGTGGAATAATTTGTTTCTGAGATTCAGAGTCAGCAATCTCCCGAGGACGTATCAGCTGGAACAATCCATCATGTCTCTTAAGCAGGGTAATCTTGATCTGTCAACATACTATACGAAGAAGAAGACGTTGTGGGAACAGTTAGCTAATACCAAGACTACTACGGTGAACTGTTGTAACTGTGATCACGTCACAGAACTCATGGAAGAAGCTTAGACTAGTCGGATTATCCAGTTCCTCATGGGATTGAACGACAACTTTGCCAGCATAAGGGGGCAAATTCTTAACATGAATTCACGCCCCGGATTGACAACAATAAACAACATGCTTGATCAAGATGAAAGCCAACGTCTACTTGGAGGGCTGCAACATAACACGTTCTCTAATCCCGCAGCTTTCCAAACCCAAGCTTCTCCAAATGCTGATCAATCACAGATACTCCTAGCTCAAGGTGGATATCAGAAACCAAAGTGATCTCATTGTCACAAGACAGGACATACTGCTGACAAGTTTTACAGACTGCATGGGTACCCTCCGGGTTATACTTCAAAATGGAAGAAAGATCAATCGATTGGTGCCACTAACATGAGATCAATCGATTGGTGCCACTAACATGACAGCAACACAGTTTCAGAGTCAGTCCGAGCCAAAAGGTGACAATCTTTTATCTAATGAGGAGATGCCAAAGGATCAGACACACACTATGATTTCGTATCTTAGCTCCACACCTGATCAGACTTGTGCCTCGACTTCTAATTTCGTACCAGTTGTTTCACAAATTTCTGGTACATTTCTGAATCTTTACTCTAATTCCTATTATGACATGCTTATATCTTCTATATCTAAGGAACCAGCTGTGTCTCTTAGGGCTTGGGTAATAGATTTTGGGGCTACTCACCATGTGACTCACTATATAGACCTTTATGTAGAGTATCACAACCTAGCAAATACCTTTGTCACCCTTTCCAACGGTTATACAGTCAGAATAGTGGGCATTAGACTCATTCGGTTGACTGATGCTATCTCTCTGCATAATGTGCTTTACATCCCTGATTTTAAATTCAATTTGATATCTGTTAGTGTTTTTACTAAGACTTTGTGTTCTAAGGTTAGTTTCATTTTGGATCATTGGTTTATTCAGGAATTTACAAAGGAGTTGACGATTGGTCAAGTCGGCAATTTATACATCTTGGATTTACATAGGTCAAACAAGTCTTTTTCTTTACAAGGTACCACCATCTGTTCCTCTCTACCCGTTTGTTATAGTGTCATTGTTGATGCAAATACTTGGCCTAATCGTTTAGGTCATCTTTCTGAATCTAAAGTTGATGTCATGTCTGATGTATTATGCTTAAAGAATACTAAGATGAATAAGACTGATTCTCATGTTTGTCATATTTGTCATCTCTCTACACAAAAGCATCTCCCATTCAAATTGCGTCAAAACATTTGCTAGGAATCATTCGAACTTGTTCATATTGATACGTGGGGTCCATTGTCTGTTTCCACCATTGATGGTTTTAAATATTTTCTCACTATTGTGGATGATTACAGTAGGGCCAGTTGGGTGTATTTGATGAAGAATAGCTCGGATGTCCTGCATATATTTCCTGGATTTATTGCAATGGTTGAAACATAATATAAGACAAAAGTTAGATCAGTTAGGTCTGATAATGCTCATGAATTGAAAGTTGCTCCTTTATTCACTGAAAAAGGCATATTTGCATATCATTCATGCCCTGAAACTCCTGAGCAAAACTCTGTTGTAGAGAGAAAGCATCAGCATATATTGAATGTATCTAGAGCTCTTCTCTTTCAATCTAATATTCCTCTCGAGTATTGGGGTGACTGCGTTTTAACTGCTGTGTTCCTTATCAATAGATTACCCACTCCCGTTCTAGATAACAAATCCCCGTATGTGAAGCTAACTCATAAAGCTCCCGAGTATTACCATTTAAAGTCCTTTGGGTGTTTGTGTTACTGCTCCACTTCCCCTAAGTCTAGACATAAATTTGAACCATGGGCTAGAGCTTGTATATTCTTAGGATATATGACGGGTTACAAGGGGTACAAGCTATTAGATATAGAGACACATGCTGTTTCCATTTCTCGTCATGTCATTTTTCATGAGGATATTTTCCCTTTGATTTCATCCAATCTCACGGATGTTACAAAGTACTTCTTTCCTCACCTTCATTCCCCTGCAATCCCTGATGTTCATTCGCCTCTTGTGCAAACATCTTCTGATGTACATCCTCATAATGATGTGTTATCTTCCGAGGCTTTGATTCCCTTCGAATCTAAGTCTCACAGACAAAAACATCCCCCCAAAGACTTGCAGGATTTTCATTGGTATAATCTTACTAGTACTATTCTCTATCCGATTGCCAACTATATCTCTTACTCAAATCTATCTGAGCCTTTTCGTGCCTTCATCAATGCTATTACAAATACATTTGTGCCATAAAGTTCTCAAATACCAAGGATCTTGAGGTATGGTGTGATGCGGCGAGAATGGAAATAGGTGCTATGCAACGAACTCATACGTGGAGTATCACATCTTTGCCACCAAACAAGAAGGCTATTGGTTGTAAGTGGGTTTTTTGATCAAATATAATGCTGGTGGGAGTATTGAGAGATATAAAGCACGACTGGTTGCCAAAGGTTTCACTCAGCAGGAAGGTTTGGACTATGAAGAAACATTCTCCCTTGTTTCTAAGCAAACCTCAGTTCATATGCTTCTCTTAACTGCAACAAAGATGAATTGGTCAATCAGTCAACTTGACATCTCCAATGCTTTTCTGAATGGTGATATCGATGAGGAAATATACATGAAGATTCCTCCTGGTTATGCTGATCTTCAAGATGATCCATTGCCACCTAACGTTGTTTGTCGTCTTCACAAATTTTATGGCCTTAAACAAGCCTCTCGACAATGGTTTTTGAAGCTCTCCTCCACCTTGTTGAGTATGGGGTTTGTCAAATCACAGGCGGATCATACTCTGTTCGTTAAGTATGTCAATGAAGTTTTTCTTGGAGTTCTAGTCTACGTGGACGACATTTTGATTGTCAGTAACAATGATGAGGCTGTGACAACATTCAAAGATTATTTGAAATCACACTTCAAGTTGTGTGACCTTGGTGAAACTAAGTATTTTCTTGGTTTGGAGATTGCAAAGATCCGCACAAGGCATCATTGTGTGTCAACGAAAATACATCTTGGAGTTGCTCACAAGCACTGGTTTTCTGGGAAGTAAACCCTCTTCTATCCCTATAGATCCAAGTTTGAAACTTTCCAAGGATTCTGCTGTTCCGTTAACTGATCCCTCCTCTTATCGCAAGCTGATAGGAAAGCTCATGTACCTGCATACAACACGTCCTGATAAATCGTATGCAGTCAACACATTGTGTCAGTTTTCCCATGATCCTCGAGATACTCATCTCAACGCTGCACATAAGTTGTTAAGGTACTTAAAGGGGACAGTAGGACAGGGATTATTCTATCCGGCTGACAACAAGTTTGACTTGCGTGGTTTTGCGGATGCTGATTGGGCAGCTTGTACTGACACAAGACGTTCCATCTCTGGTTCTTGTATGTTCCTCGGTGATTCTCTCATCTCTTGGAAGTCCAAGAAACAAGACATTGTATCTTGCAACACCGCTGAAGCAAAGTTTCGAGCAATGGCCTTGGCAACGAAAGAAATGATTTGGCTATCTCACTTGCTAACTGATCTGCATATACCGTTTCAGGAACCCGCTAATCTATACTGAGATAATATTACTGCTATTCACATTGCCAATAACTCAGTATATCATGAGCAAACTAAACATGTGGAACTTGATTGCTACAAGATTCGTGAATCAATCGATTATGGTTTCCTGAAGACAATGTATGTGAAGTCTGAGAATCAACTCGCTGATGCTCTTACGAAGGCTTTACATCATGTACCTTACCGAAAGCTTATAGGCAAGATGGGAATCTGCAACATCTTTGCACCTCTATCTTGAATGGGATATCAACGTGTATATACTATACTTGTACAGCTTACGGTTAAGGGCTCTGGAATGTCTGGTCTATATCAATAGATTAGATTGGTTTAGCTTGGCTTAATGTATATCAATTGTATATATAGTTTGTACCACACTTTATTCAGCTTTATGAGAATATTCAGTTTATATTTTGATGATTAAGAGTGTAAACACTAACAGAATCTGAGCTCGAGTTTCAAATCTTACCTCACGAAGCTGATATGAACACCGAGATTCTAATGAGTAGCTGAGCAATTGATGCAGAGGAAAATCCCGTATGTAACCGATGCCCATGTCGAATTCTTCGCACTGCAATTGAAGCATATCTAAATATCAGAGAGAAAGCAAAAAACGAGAATTAACTTAAAACGAAATTTTTCCAAAATTGAAGATCTAGTCAAACAACTCCAAGATTTAGACATACACGATCGAACAAGACAATTCTCAAAGAAGAACTAAACATAAATTGCAAAATTTCATAAGAAATCAAACCTTATTCTCAGATTTTGATTTCAGCTTTCTGAATACAATAGTTTTGTCGGTGTAGGTGGCGGTGTTGCTACTTCCATCGACATCTTCAATCACTCTTTCTTTCAGTTTCTCTGTTAACTTCTTTTCTCTCTCGTTACATAGAAGAAGGTTTCGGAAAAGAGAAGAAAAACCCAAATGAGAATTGAATCGGAAAAGAGTATATAAACTCAAATCAGACTTTGTAGTATCTCTTTTTTTATCATATCTGAATATATATATATATATATATATATATATATATATATATTATTAGTTGATGATATCAAACACTGAAAATTATAATAGAAATTTACGGTTTATTAGAAATTACTGCATATGGAATATTAACTGATTTGAACATTAAAGAGAGAAGATGAAGGAATAAAAAAACATTCAAATTTTATATAAAAGAAAATTAAATCTGATGTGTTAAAAAAGGGAATGCTGAGACGTCAATTGAGTCTTTATATGTAATAGATTTTTTCGAAACCGTTCAATCAAACCAAATTGCCAAACAACCCGGAAACACGACAAAGCTCTGCTCGGAATCGAAAGAAAATTGAGAGCAACCTTGATGATGATGATCATGATAATGTGTTCGTAGTCGAAGAGTAGGACCATCGTTTGCAAGATTCAAATTAAGAGACACTGCGAACAGCTCGACTTTGTGCGATTGAAGTCTCGGAAGAGAGACGGAGAGAGGAAGGGATGAGAGGAGTCGGAGGACCGTTGCTGTCAATCGGAGATCTTCTCGCCGATCTCGTTGAAGAAACTGTTGACTCATCACCGGGAAACGATCCAAATCCTGGAAGTTCTTCAAAATTAGATCCTGATGCCATCTCTGGACCGTTGGATCTAACCCGACTCTTTCAGGTCACTCTTCGAATCGTGTTTTTCTCCTCTCTTTTTCTTCTCAGGCAGCTTTACGAAAATCATTTGGATTCAGTGGACTTTGTTGGGTTCATTCTGTTTAACCAAGGATCTCTATCATTGTGCATTCATCATAATGGATTCCATCCTCATTGAGTTTATACAGTTTATATGAACAGATTGTTTCATTGTTAGCTCCAATTTTATGCATCATTCTCTTTAATTTTGGACGAATAGTCGAGGTTACTTGAAAACTGTCTGTATCAGATCTATATAGAGAAAATGTTATTGTGTAAGAGCTCTACTGTAAATATTTCCTTAAGCCACATAATTTGATGCATTCTTGAAGATTTTATGGCTTGTTTTGTTCTTCTGATCGACGTTGTTACTGCGATTAGTAATTTAATATAGTTCTTATCAAGATTAAGTTTATTTCTGGATTCAATGGACTTTGTTGGGTTTTAAAACCAGAAAATATCTATCACTATTCATTCATCATAATGAATTGAGTTATGCAATTATCATCAACATATTGTTTCATTGTTAGTTCAAATTTTATGGAACATTTCTGTTTAATTTGGATTTTTCCTACATTTTGTTATTAAGTGGTTATTTGGAATGATGTGAGTCCAAATCAGGGTGGATTTGAAAACTCTGTGTATCGGATATAATCTAGTGGAAAAGCTGTACTGTAAATACCTCTTAATCCATATAAGTGATTCATTTTTGAAACTGTAATGGGACTTCATTTGTTGTTCTTAGCAATATTGTTTCTGTTATTAGTATAGTAGTTGGATGTAAATTTCTGACCTAGTCCTTTCAAGCCTATTTTACACTGCAATATTTGTTTTTAAAAACAGTTGTTTTGCGTTTCAGGACAACTATGATAAACTAAACACTGCGTTTGCTGGTTCTGACCACTCATGGACATCTCTCACAGTGGAGGTAATTTGTAAGCTTCTGTTTTTGGTACTTGCAGTCAACAAATTCGATTCTGTGATAATTTTGATCTTCATTTCTTTTTCAAGGGCAATACCCTTATCAGATCTCCCCTTAAATCTTCTCGATTTGACAAGTTTATCTTGTTGTGGTTTGTATATAAAAGAGTTTTATGTGATGGGCAGGCACGTATAGAATATTTTTTTTGTCTCGTTGTCTGTTTCTGTCAAGGGAAGTCTTTTGGGGATTTCGTCTTTGACATTGGTTCTACCTTCCTTTAAGTAAATGAGTAAATGATAGGTGATGCCAATATCTCAAGTATATATACATTATGAGATTCTCTAGAATATGTTTGTTCTAAGAAGAGACAAATGCAAATATAATGTTTCGGTTTTTGTCAAGAGACATATACTAATCTCTTGCTTGCCCTTACAATTTCAGCTTTGCACTTCCCTAGAAACTGCAAACAGGTTGGTCCATGCTACCACCACAAATGCTAGATTGTTGTCAGAGAAGGTGGAAGAACTGGAGAAAATAGTGAAAAGAGGAGACTCTGCAGTAGCAGCTGCAAGAACAGTTCATTCTACGGTTAACAAGAAAGGATAGGACATATAACAATATTATGATTTACTAAGGTACAAATCAACATATTGGGTTCTGTTAAGTCTTTTCAAAAGGGCACTATGACCTTGTTTAACGAGTCTATATGTATCCTGAATGATTAAGGATATATATAAATATATAATCTTCTGGAAAACTATGAAAGAACAAGCATATATTCAATTGGATTATTGGAGTGTAGGATTTGGTTCTTACAATATGATAATATCTGATTATATATTTATGGGAAATTTGATTAAGGGGGAAGTGTTAAGTGTGACCACCTGATTTGAGCTGGATTACAACTTCTAAACTAATTAAATTGCATCACTGCTTTTGTCACTTGTTCTAAAAAAAAAATTACTGTCATGGAGGTTAGGGAGATAAGTTCTGCTGTCTGTTTAATCTACAATTAAGTAGTGTCTGAAACTTGTGAAGGACAATTAGAAGTTATTAATAATTATTTTATTTTGATGTTGGTGTGTCTCTTGAATGATTTGATTTGCTGTTTTAAATTATAGAAACTAACCCAAATCTCTACAATATCTTGTTTTTTCTGTTTGGTTCACCAGGTTCTCTGCTCAGCAAATGTGGCGATATGCTTCTTCATAAATAATTTTATATTATTTTGAATTGTCACTAATTAGGTTTGATTGCAAGTTGATGATTTGATTTAAAATATAAACATTGATTAGTATTAAAGTTATTTGGCAATCTACCACTTTTTAAAAACTTCATTGTAAGTTCACATGGACAAACATTATTTTTCTAAGAAAATGACCAATTTACCTAGAATTATTAGACATATATCGGTTTTTTGTATACTGGTAGACTTTCATGATACAATACTGAAACAAATTTACAAATAAAAGGGTAAAATTGCATGCTAATTTCCGAGAGAAAAAAACGTATTACGCAGTATTAAAAGACTAAATATTTTCTCACCTGATTTTTTTATTTGCACAATTTGATCACAGTGGTCCTGCTGCTTCTTCGATGGACCACAGGTTGTTCGATCTCCCTGAAAGGGGTCCATGTAATTAGATTCGACTTCAAAGATTTCCTTCAAAAATATAAAACCCCTATTGTCTTGCTTCCCACTACGTGGCCGTACACTCTCTATATAACTCAACACTGACAATTTCTTCTTTTTTACCTCCATAACCATGAATTATCCCTACGATGACTTCCTCGATCTCTTCTTCTCTAGCAACACTGCCACAGCCGCAAGCACTTCCTCCTGTGTGGAACATAATGATGGATCTCTTGACATGGACTGGGATAGTGACTTTCACGATCTCATTGAATCCATGATGAGTGATGAGGGAGCCGCGAGCGAATCTCCTCCAATGCTGCCTTGTCACCTTGGCCAGGAGGGAATTTGTAATTCCGTGTCCATGGGTTTGTCTGTGGCTGATGGGGTACTTGATAATGTAGAACGGCGTAGCCATGATGAATCTAAAGGCTTGAGGTTGGTTCATTTACTGGTGGCTGCTGCAGAGGCATCAACCAGCGGCCACAAAACTCGGGAGCTAACTCGGGTTAACTTGCAAGGCTAAAGGACTTGGTTTCTCCCAGTGACCAAACCAACATGGAGAGATTAGCTGCTCACTTCACCAACGGCCTTTCAAAGTTGTTAGAGCGAGCGAATGTTAAGCGGCAGTGCGGTCCACACCAACACCATGATGTTCATGATCAGGCAGATGTGATTACAGCGTTCGAAATGCTGCAGAACATATCTCTGTATGTCAACTTTGGTTATTTTACCGCTACACAAGCTATTCTTGAAGCTGTAAAATACGAGGGGCGAATCCATATTGTGGATTATGATATCACAGAAGGTGTTAAATGGGCCTCACTTATGCATGCCTTGGTGTCTAAAAATACAGACCCATCAGCCCAACATCTTAGGATCACGGCTTTGTCACGAGCCACCAACGGTAAAAAATCTGTTGCTGCTGTCCAAGAAGCTGGACGGCGGCTAACTGCATTTGCAGAGTCGATCGGCCAGCCGTTTTCGTACCAACATTGTAAACTCGACACCGACACATTCAACGCTTCGTCGCTGACACTTGTGAGAGGAGAAGCAATGGTTATCAATTGTATGTTGCATCTCCCTCGGTTTATCCACCAACCACCCAATTCTCTCATTTCTTTTCTATCAGAAGCTAAAGTTCTAAACCCCAAACTTGTAACGCTTGTTCACGAAGAAGTTGGTCTGATGGGAAACCAAGGCTTCCTTTATCGGTTTATGGACTTGCAACATCAATTCTCAGCCATATTTGACTCTCTAGAAGCAAGCCCGGTCCGTAGCTTTATTGAACATATTTTCATTGGGCCGTGGGTTTCAGGTTGGTTAACGCGTATCGCTATCACTGCTGGTGATGCCGAAGTTGAGAGTTTCGCTTCGTGGCCACAGTGGTTAGAGGCCAATGGGTTTAAACCAGGTGGACGTAAGCTTTGCCAACCGTTGTCAAGCAAAGCTTCTTGTGAGCTTGTTTAACGATGGGTATATAGTGGAAGAGTTGGGCCAAAATGGGCTTGTTTTGGGATGGAAATCTAGGCGTCTTGTGTCGGCATCGTTTTGGGCCTCGCGTGATTCGAACCAGTAAAATTATATAGTTTTGCACTCTGTAGATAATAAATACATAAGACAACGATTTATGAAACACATCAATTATGTAAATATCGATCATCTAAATAAGGCAAAACGACATTGTTTATTTTATCATCAAAAATGATTGTGATATGACGAGGCACTCTGTAGACTCGTGCCTACGAAGATGGAAGAAGTTAGGTGGAAGTGGCGCCAAGAAGATCACAAAGACCACGTAAGCCAAACTTTAAATATTCGGTTTGAGTTTGAAGAAGTCAGCCACTTCTCTTTATTTTGACGGTGCGTTTTTCATATTCACGGTAAATGCGTTTTTCATATTCACGGCGTGGTATTGATTGATCCTGTAATGATCCGGTTTTTCAAACCATGCTCGTTTAGAAAATTTATTCCCGAACTGAAACAGTTTAAGGCCCAATTTTCATTTTTCGATATTTTTTTTTTCTTGCGAGAGATAAATATTCGTGGTTTAAATAAATATTATATTTTTAATGTGATAATAATGAACCTATTCCTAAAAGGATTTGTAAATATCCTCTTTTCATAATTATCTTTCCTTTTTCATGTTTATCTCTTGCTTTGTGCCCAAGTCTTTCATTAGGTATAAATAAAGAGTCCTCTCCTTCCCAATTCTTCATTCTAAAAGTTCCAAAGAAGCAGAAAAACCCTAATCTCTCTATCCTCTTCCCTTTGGACGTTTTACCCTATCTCTGCCGCCTTCTCTCTCTAATCCTCCTTCCCTGGGCGTTCCCCTCTCTCTCCTTGGCGCCACCATGATGTCCTGATGAGCCACGGCGATTCCGGTGAGGCGTTTGAAGCTCTCCAACCATGCGTGTTCAGCTACTGCTTGGATCTGTCGTCTCCAGCCGCCACGATGTCTATGCCGCGAGTTTCCTTCTTCTTTTCCCCCAAACCGTTGTTCTATTAAGGCCAAGGTGAGGATGAATCTGTGCTAGAATATTATGTGTCCTGCTTTTCTGAATGTCTAATTTGGGGTTAAACCAAGCATACACTAAATTCTGCTTTAGAACTGAGTCCCAGTTAGGTCTTGTTAAGTTGTTAATTGTTCTGTGATCGCCTAAATGTGTTTAGGGTTGTGAAACTGAAGTTGCAGGAGATTAAAACGAATCTTAGTTGTGTATTGCGCTTGCTGTGTTGATTGCTGTTTATTCCACTTGTTTGCTGTTTGATCACCTAGTTGTAAAGAGGTTAGGAACTTAATATAGTATTGCGTGAATTCATTATTGACACTATGTGTGATTCGAGATGAGAGTTGAGATCATGTGATGTGGAAACCATGATCAACATATCCGAGTGGAGAATATATTCTTGGTGAACGATTGAGATGATGTGTCGAGACGATGAGTTGAGACGATAGTTGATATCGTGAGTTGAGAATTTTGTGTGTAATTGCCGTGAGCCGTGTGTGGCAAAAGGCGGAGGGGTACTGAGAGACCTGACATTATATGGGGCTGTTCAAAAGGGTTCAACGTATACTCATATGGTATGGATGAGAGGCTAGACGTACTTAGCACTCCCAAGACATGGCCGACGGGCTAGTCCGTGTAGCGACTATACTCCTACGGAGGATGCATCCCAAGTGCCACAGTGTAAGTCATCATTGTGTGGTACAGGTATTCGCAGTGACGTTACCTGCGGGCGTTAGGTTGTATGTGAAGTCTTTAGGACTCTATGGTGCTAAAAGGCTTGAACTTAGCGTTTGTTAAGTTGTGGTGCATTGATAGGATAGTGTAGGTTCATTCTCCTGGGTAATTTAAATTACTCATCCCTCCACCCTATCTTCTCTCTCTCGATCCCCTCTAGCAGGTTAGGTGAGTCAAGATGCTTCAGTATCGCATGTGGTGTAGAATTGTTTGTTTAAGCAAGGCACCTTCGGATTCTAAGACTTGTAGAGAAAGTAATGCGTTTGGCTCTAAGCACAGTCAGTTATCTTGACATTGGCCGATTCAATTATATGATCGGAATCGAATGTCACATATCATACAATCATGTTACCAATCAACCAAATTTCAGAAAGTGCAATGTGTTTTTATTTTTTCTTAATGAAAAAAAATTAAAAAATAGAAAGTGCGGTTTCCATTTACTGACATAACGCATGCTTTCATGTGTTATGCGTTTTTTCATTACCGGTTTTATATATATATATATAAATATTTAAATGACAAAGGGTAAGTATTTATGTGCAAGTGTTATAAACAGTATGACAAAAATTACAAAAAAGATTAGTAAAATCTAGAATTTTTTTTAATATAAAAGTGAGTTATATAAATTAATACAATTTTATTTGATAAAGATTATTTTAATAATTTAAAACACTAGAACGATTAAAATTTATTATTATTATACAATTTGTTATAGTTGTTATTCACTTATATTTTATCTGATTAATTTACATCATTAATTTTATTTAAAATATTATATTTAAATAATTAAAGTTTTTTAAAAATTTATAAACCGCAATTATAATTATTATCATTCATGTGATTACATAACTTTATCAAAATTTTGTAAAAACCTAAATTCGAGCTATGAAAGAACTAGGGTTTGGAAGGTTTTAAAGAGATCTTTTATTAGAAAAAGCCGGAGCTTGATTGAATACAACGGTGTTTAGGTCGTCGGAATAAGAACGCCGACCTAAAACTCTTAAGAAAAGTTAACCAAAAAGCTAGAACAATCTGATTGCTTAGTTTGTTCTAGGTCTGGATTAATGATTTTCGGATTGATTGAGAAGTCGAGGACTTCCTATATTTATACCCGATCAGGTCGGTCTTCATCCTGTTCGGAATAGGAAACTCTCGTCGTCAAGGAGTTTCCTTTTTCTCCGGGTCGCTTGATAAATGGAAGTTTTTCTTTTATGTTGCCGACCTGGGAATTGTTAGATGGGCCGACTAGAATTCATATCGGGTTTGTTAGAGACGGTACGAATCTCATCTCTAACAAATTTCAATGCAGATTTTGCATATGTAATGATAGGGACAGGAATAAACAACAGAGATTCGGAACTTGACGCAGGTGATACAGACACAGCTGGAGTAGCAGATAGAGAGCATATGATGCAAATAAGAGACAATATTACAGATATGTTATGGCAAAATCAAACTACTCTATAATTTTGTAAACTTTTTTAGTATTGTATTTGTCTTTTTTAATCACTGAATACTTTTTGTGTATTAACATTAATGATATTTAAGATTCATATAAAAAAATTTGTATCACTAAATAAATAAAAAGAAATTTATAATGATGATAATATTATTTCTATATTCATATTTACTTAGTTTTAAATTCTGTACCGCATATTAATATTTTCACCAATCAAAAATTATTTTGAATCGCTAACTGTTTTTTTTATCATTCAAAAATTGTTTTGCACCGTATTTTTTACATTAACCGCACTAGTTCCGCATAATGCATATTCTACAGTTTTAACTGCACCACACTTTCAAAACCGTTTTTAATACCGCAAAACGCGGAGGACGTCTTCTTTGTTTTGTGGACAACGTCCTCCACTTTCTCAATTCCTGTTTTATAGGTAACTTCACCTTTTTTTTTTTGAAAAAAGTACATTTACCTTCTGTTTCAGTTCTTTTGCTTCATTGTAATCTTGTCTATTTAAGAAATGAGAAAGACCAAAAATAGGTAGTTTTAACTACCAAACAAATCTCTTGAGTCTACTTTACGATTTTGAAACATCAGGCAACAACAAAAAAAAATGTTTAAATTTTTACGACAATACCGTTTATAAGTTTTTTTTGTTTGTTAAAGATTACCTTTTATAGTTAGCTACTCTCTCCGTTTCAAAATAAGTGTCATTCTAAAGTTTTATTTTTGTTTCATAAAAAATGTCACATTATATTTTCAATGCATAATTTTGAACAAATATCTAATTTTAACCTTAACTTTTATTGTTTTAATTAGAAAGAGAATGTTATTTTGTATGTAAACAAATGGTAAAATAAAATTTTTAATAATTTTCTTAATTTGTGTGAAAAGTGTAAACGTGACACTTATTTTGAAACATAGAAAGTATTTATAGTATTATTTTACAAAGTTTCCAGTAATATTGGATAATCAATTGTAACTTTTCACTAAAATCTATAACCCTTAAAAACAACCAGTTTCACCTCCAAAACTTTTTATAAACACTTTTAAACTTTAACATTTGATGACAAAATACTTTAATATTTTTTCAACTTTCCAATTTCATGTCTCAAATTAAAAATTTAAAATCAAAATTATTCTAACTAATTTGCGTATAGGTGAAAAGTGATTGTCTATAATTTTTAGTTTGAGTCCAGCGATCTGAATGATAAAAAAAACTCAACGATAAAATTTATAGATTAAAATCGCAAATCAAAATTGAAAAATAAAATAAAGTTCTTTGTCATAGTAAGACATCGAGAGATTGTGACCAGATAATCACGATGTTGCTTTAGTTTTATCTGTTTTGGTTTATTTTAGTTTATCCAGTTCAATAAACATTATATGTGAGGAATTTAGCAAATTCAGAATAATCATTCGAACACAAATTTATCTTCTCCTTCTATTCTCTATTTCGTCATTTATCACATTTATCATCAAATAATGATCTCCTAGATCATAGGAATCGAATCCATAAAGATTAAAGGATTACATTATAAGTTTCGTTGAAAAGAATTAAACTAGCTAGGTACAAAACAAGGTTTAGTTGTCACTGAAACCAAAGCAATATAAAAATGATAAAAAAGCATTAAACGAAGCGTTGGGGGTTGGAAAAAATTTGGGGGTTCATAGTTTAGACTATTTAGAGCAACTCTAATGGTAACACTACTATAAAGGGTTTTAATAATTAATTATTAATATTTTATGTATTTTATGTATATAAGATACTTTGTAAAATTTTGTTGTTTTTAAGCATATAATAGAGACATTGTGATGGGTGTCTTAATATATATATATATTTTCCTTTTTAATAAATTTATGTAAAAACTTTAATTCGGTTCGGATATCGGATAGTTCATATATTAATTTTTTTATCTGAAACTATCCAAACTTTTAATTTTTTGTTTAAATTAAGTTAAATTAGGTTAATTTCGGGTAGTTTCGGGTTATTTCAGGTATTTTCGGATAATTTTGGATATTTTCGGATAGTTTGAATATTTGGTTCTGTATAATTTGGTATATTTTGGTATAATTTGTTTTTTTTTTAAAAAAAAATCGGGTAACCGTTTGGTTCAGCAAACCGAACCGAACTGAACCAATAACTGAACGAGATTTAAAATCTGTCCGATCGGTTTTCCTTCAATAACCAAACCAGAACCGAAAACCAAAAAATTTGGTTCGGCTCGGTTCGGTTAGTTCGGTTCGGTTTAAAATCTCAGGCCTACTTGTTGCAATCAGAGAGAGAGATGGAAAAAAAGATTTTGTGTGTTAATTTTTTTGTCCACTCACATGTTGACATCTGTCCGTTCTTAACCCAAAAAAAAGATCCTATATTAGACACAAATCTTATATATTAGACACTCTTTATAATTTTTTTATTCAGTTATAATATTAGATACTCTTCATTAGATCCCTTTATGTCACCATTGGGGTTGGTCTTAGAGTACAATAATTATAGACAATGGTAGATTTTTTCATTCTAAAACTCTAAACATGAATATTTCATAATCCCACTCCCATGGCGAAAATGAAGTTAAACTAAAGACTATAAATCATATTGTCATTGAAAATAGAGATAAGTTTTGAAATAATACACTTCACAATTTTATTACGTAATATGATTTTTTTTTAAAGTAATCTATAAAAGGGATCCACTAGTTTGCTTTCAATCTGCTGTTAGTCTGCTAGTAATTTGCGATTAGTCTCCTATTAGTCTGCCAGTAGTTCATATTCAATTATTTGACTATTTGAAATAGGCAATAGTCTGCCAGTAATCTGCATTCAGCCTACTGTTAGTCTGCCATTAGTCTACAAATAACAGTAGTTAGAAAGGTAGCGCTGGTATTTATAAAAATCGTAAAAATGAGTCATTTTTACAACTTTTCCTCTCTAGATTACCTATTTCACATTATTTTATCATTTTTGCTCATTCTGGAGCATTTCCTCTAGACAATAAAGTCACTAACATGTATGAGATCAGCTTTCGTGTCCCATATATATAGTTTATCTAATTCAATTCTGACTAATCAACTAACTTTTACGAGTAATAATCTTCCGTGTTCAATGCTAAATGATCAATTTAAAAACATACATTAAGGTTAGAAATGAAATCTATCTACCAAACCATGAAGAAGTCCCCCTTAAGACCCCTTTAACCTAACAAAGGACTACTCCCACATAAACAACGAAATCATAGCAGTAGAAACAACAGATTTCATATATCAAAAAGGTTCACATAATTTTTTTTTATATCAAAATACTAAGATGATATCCTCTTCCAACAAATAAAGCAAAGTGTAAGATCAATATTTAATAAACTACGAACTAAATTGATTTAATTATGAAATTAATAGAGATAATTAAAACCGCATAAAATAAGTTAAGAAAAAATTCAAAATAGTATATCGAAAATAGCATAAATAAGAAACAGAGTCAAGATCGAAATATTTTTCTTTAACTCAAAGAACCGCCTGTAGTGTGACAGGTTTTCATGATTCATGAGTCCCAAGATACAACCGTTTAACTCCAAATCGCAACACTCGATATCGGGTCTGGCGAAATTAACTCTACAATACTCTCGAAATAAGTAACCTAATGCAATGGTAAATCAAAGGAACTGTGTGTTTGTTTTTCCTCTGTGTATTTGATTTTGGATTCGGGATAATCAAAAAGAGAGGCTTGCGACTTGTATATATAAGATAGAGAGGGGACTAGAGTTTTAATTGAGCCCACAAACTTAGGCGGCACATTTAGGGCGGATTAACAAAGTAGGTCAATCAATACCTAATCGATCCAATACCCTTGTGCTCATATAAGCCCAAGAGCCCTAAGAGTCAATCTAAAAAATTGACCACATACCAGAGACCTAAGGGCGGACGCACATCAAGATGTACGTGGTTACGTGCCCCGTCTCATTATATATTTTGCTGAAGTAATTAATACAAAAATTATGTAAATCAGTCCAACTCAAAAATTAGATATAGTGAGAAAGGTTATGTGCCCCCGGTTATATAGAGTCCTAGATCCAGCACTGCACGGACCTCGGGCCACAGTCCGGCCTAGCGGCTGCAGCGGCAGCGATGCGCACGTGTCTGTCCTCTTCTCTTCACCATTTGAACCAATGCATAGAATGATCCTTATATATACTAGCTAAAAAACTTTCCAAGATTTCAATATGAGACTTTGTTAACTTTGTTCGCTTCCCATAAAGAGTTATAGCCAATGAAAACATTTCATTTGTATGGACTACATCATATTCTTTATTTACACATACACAAATTGATAAAGCCCAACAATGTCTTTATTTATTTTATTCCAACAATTCCCCACATGAATAGAATGACATCTAACATATGAAGTTACATACTTGATAAACTAGAAAAGACTTAACTTAGACTAGAGACAGACTTAATGATCCCAAACTCTTATATTCTACCCAAGACTAAATCCTATGCTACCTTTTTGATTTACCAATCTTCCTTTTTTCTTGGAGCTTCTTGAAAGTGCCCTTTTCTTCTTTGAATCTTCTTGGTTGGTTGGCGCCTTTGCTTACTTTGGCTCTTCTTGGTTTTTTCTTGTGCTTATCATATGGATGTGTGTTTGAACTTGCTTAGCACATTTTCTTCTTTGGATAAATCGTTTATTACTTCTTGTTGATTAAGCTAAACCTCCCAAGGTACTTTGTTTTGCACTTCTCATCTTTGCTCCCTTGTGACTTTTCTCTTTTCTTTGAGACCAAAAATAAAAAAACTTCCCTCAAACCCCCAAAAGCCTATCCTATTCCAGCTCAAAGAGGAACTACATGGAATAGAGCCTTTGTCGTTCTAGGCCCAACAATCTTTACTAAGAAACTCATATAGAAAAAGGCCTTACAATCTCTCACTAAAGATGCATTGGCTTGAAAGGAGGTTAAGGTTAAGGGAGAGGGAGTCTATTTAGGCTAGCAAGAGTGGTGAAAGAGATAAGAAAGCCTAAATATGTATATTGTAACCATGGAAGAATCTTTCAATGCATATGACATGATAATTGAGATAACAAAATTAAGGTTCAAATAGATCAAGAGTTGAAATCATATCATGCAAGCTTCAACTAGACAAGAGTGACATGCTAAGAATCCCAAATGTGGTTCAACCTTCAGTTCAAGCTAGACCATATGCATCAAACAACTTGCAACCTAGAAAGTGAACACAATTTTAAAATTCAACATCTCAATGGCTAAAGATCATTACTCCTGATGTAGATGTATGCAAACAAAATGAGATGCATCTAGAATCAATCTTATATGTGAAAATGCAGTCCTATATGACGTCAGAAATTTTGAATTTTTTTATGATTTTCTATGCCTTAGATGCAATGGATGCATGATACTATTGAAAATGCATAAGGTAAATGATGTATGAAATGCAAGGAACATTTCAGCCTCAAACACTCTCCCCCACACTTAGATTACACAATCTTTGTGTAATACAAAATGCAAAGGAGAGACCATCAACCAACAAAACGAAAAACAAGAAGCTGGAAAGCATAAAGTGGTATGTACAATGGTAAAGTGTGGTACCTTGCAGGCTTAGGTGGAAGGAAGATCGTGGAGGGGAAGTATGGTTCCTTCATCCAGGATCTTGCTGGCCATGTAAGGCTTCAGTCTATGTCCATTGACTGTGAAGTCTCCTCCTTCATTGTTGAACAAGGTTACAGCTCCATAGGGCAACACTTCTTTGATCTTGAAAGGTCCTGCCCATCTTGATTTCAACTTTCCTGGAAACAGCTTCGGTCTTGAGTTGTAGAGCAGCACACTATCCCAGCCTTGAAGTTCTTGGGAACTATCTTCTTGTCATAAAAAGCCTTGGTCCGCTCCTTGTAAACTTTTGAGCTCTCAAATGCATCCAGTTCATGTAGATTGATCAGCCTCTTCTCTTGGGCAGTCTTGATGTCAAATTTCAGCAACTTAATAACCCATAGCGCGTTGTATTCTAACTCAACTAGAAGGTGACCTGCCAATGAGAGTCTTGAAAGCTGTTCCATAAGTCCAAAAAGCATCATCAAGCTTTGCTGCCCAATTTTTCCTTGTAACGCCAACTGTCTTCTCCAAGATGGCTTTGATTTCTTTGTTTGAGACCTCCACTTGCCCACTTGTTTGTGGATGATATGGCGTGGCTACTTTGTGCTTCACCCCATGCTTCTTTAGTAGCACTTCAAACACCTTGTTGATGAAATGGCTACCTCTATCACTTATTACCACTCTAGGAACACCAAATCTTGGAAAGATGATGGGTTTAAAGAGCTTGATCACTACCATAGCGTCATTTGTGGGACTTGCTACTGGTTCAACCCAATTAGAGACATAGTCAACAGCCACCAAAATATACTTGTTCCCATATGAAGAAGGGAAAGGTCCCATAAAGTCAATGCCCCAAACATCAACCAACCACTTCTAGTATAGTGTTTTGAGGCATCTCATCTCTCTTAGTTATGTTCTCCTTCCTTTGACAGGACTCACAAGAAGATATGTAGGCGTGTGCATCTTTAAACAAGCTTGGCCACCAAAATCCAGATTGAAGAACCTTGGTTGCTGTCTTAAAAATGACAAAGTGACCACCATAAGCTGATCCATGGCAATGATATAAGATGTTCTTCACTTCTTCTTGTGCGATACATCTTCTGAAGAGACCATCTGAACCTCTGTTGAAGAGATAAGGCTCATCCCAATAGTAGTGAAAGATATCTATAATGAACTTCTTCTTATTGTAAGGGTCCAAGTTGATTGGCATCTCACCACTAACTAAGTAGTTAAAAAAATCCACATACCAAGGCAGTCCTCTCTCTTGTAGACTATTTGCTTCTTGTAGCTTTTGAGTTACTTGAACTGTTTCTTCCAAAACTTTAACCAGCATAAGCTGCTCGTCAGGGAGAGAATCATCACTAGGGATAAACTCTTCAATTCTCATCCTTGATAAATGGCCAGCAACGCCATTCACTATGCCCTTCTTGTCAACTATTTCCATATCAAACTCCCGAAGCAATAAGATCCATCTCAGCAGTCTAGGCTTGATGTCTTTCTTGGAGTAAAGGTACCTTAGTGCAGCATGATCTGTATAGACAATCACTTTGTATCCAACGAAATAACTTCTGAACTTCTCAAAGGCAAAGACTACTGCTCGAAGCTCGTCCTCTATTGTGGCATACTTGGTCTGAGCATCATCAAGTGTCCTACTAGCATAGTATATCACATGCATCTTCTTGTCTATCCTCTGACCCAACACAGCTCCTACTGGAAATTCGCTAGCACCGCACATGATCTCAAAAGGAAGCTCCCAGTTTGGTGCTTGAACTATAGGAGCACTTATAAGCGCCTCTTTGATGGTCACAAAAGCTTGCAGATACTCTTCATCAAAGGCAACCTCTGTTTTTTTACTGATACGATCCTCAAAGGTTGAGGCTCGTTTCGGGAATGATGGAGGCTGAAAGCTGGACTAAAGTCACTCTCTTTCAGCTCGTCGGATGGAATATGGTCGAAACGGAAAGATGGTGAATTGACTGACTCGCTCAGTCAGTGGGATACGATCCTCAAAGGTTGAGGCTCGCTTGGGAAATGATGGAGGCTGAAAGCTGGACTGAAGTCACTCTCTTTCAGCCGGTCAGATGGAATATGGTCGAAACGGAAAGATGGTGAATTGACTGACTCGCTCAGTCAGTGGGTTTCGATCCTCAAAGGTTGAGGCTCGCTTGGGGAATGATGGAGGCTGAAAGCTGGACTGAAGTCACTTTCATTCAGCCGGTCGGATGGAACATGGTCGAAGTGGAAAGGTGGTGACTTGACTGACTCGCTCAGTTGGTGGGATGGTTGACTCACTCAGCTGTTGGAACTAGCTTTGACTGAATCACACAAACAGATCTATTCCAAGAATCAGTAGAAACAAAAGAATCTCTCAATTGAATCTAAAGACAAGTTGTTTAAACAAAGAACTCTCTTTGAATAAAAAGAACAAAGGTTTTAGATTTTCTTAGATAAAAGTGGTGTCTTACAAATGAAACAACTATGAGCTTATATAGTGCTCAGTTCGTCCTAGAAAATAACTCTAAAGAGAGAATTAAGCAAAAATCAATGAAAGATCAAAAAGAGAGATTAAAGAGATTTTTGACCCATTTAATGAGAGATGAGCAAAAAGGCTGAATGAAAGGGATTTGTTGACTTGTATCTTGATATCTTGATGATCAATAATCTTCCCAAGTCTTGCTTATCTCGGATCATGAAGAGAAGTAGCCGTTGGTGAGTTATGGAGCCAAGTGTAAATGCTTCCATATATGGTAAGTAGAAATGTGACATGATCCGCCTGATCATGTGGGTGCTGGTGCATTGGAACGTGTTTCATGACTCTCCTGGATTGTTAGTTGTGTCTCCTGAATGCTTAGATGTCTCTCCTGGTTGCCAAAGTTTGGTTTGCAAGTGATTAAACTCGCCAGCTCTCAAATAAGGCAAGCAGAGTGTCCTCCGGTTTAGAAGTTGAATAACTTTTAAACCGTAATTCATTTTGGCATGAATCCAATTCTCCTCAGTTCCCTGATGAGGTAAGTTTCCAAAACATCCGGTTTCGTTGCTTTATTCGTCGTGGTTTAGCCGGAACGATTTAATTAGTACTCGCATATCTCCATCGGGTCCACTGAAGATCTGCCAACTTGTATCCTCAATATTGTTTTCATATGGACTCCTTTTTGGGTGATTCTTCTTCGTTATGGACTCTGGATGAGTTGGGAATGCTCTCCAAGTGTTTTCTGAGTTTGAATGTTTGATATAAACCTCCATTTGAGCTGAACTCCACTCGCATGCCTCCTTAGCTCTCCTCAGCCTCATGTTCTCCACTTCATGACTCCTTGATCCGTGCTCCTTGGCTGATGATGACTTGAGGTCCGTATCATTTACATAGAAGTCTGGTGAGAGGCCTTGCTATCTTGTAGAAGTCTTTTATGAACTTCCTATAGAAGGGTGCATGTACCAAGAAACTCCTTATCCCTTTAACTGAATGTGGAGGCTCTAAGCGAATCATAGCCTCAACTTTGGCTTTGTCCACTTCAATGCCCTTCTCTGATATCTTGTGCCCAAGAATTATGCCCTCTCTGACCATGAAAAGATACTTCTCCCAGTTGAGCACGAGATTGGTCTCTTGACACCTCTGAAGAACCCTGCTAAGATTAGACAAGCAGACACCAAAAGAAGATCTATAGAAAGAGATATTGTCTATGAATACTTCTACCATTTCTTCTAAAAGATCAGAGAAAATGGACATCATGCATCTCTGAAAGTAGCAGGCGCATTGCACAGCCCAAATGGCATCCTCTTATAAGCAAATCTTATCTTTTCCTGATCATTTGGATGAATGAGAATTTGAAAGAACCCACTACACCCATCAAGGAAACAATAGAAATGATGATTTGCAAGCCTCTCAAGCATTTGGGTATATAAAAAGGAGAGGAAAAAGATATTTTCTTGATGCAGTATTAAATTTTCTATAGTCTATGCACATCCTATGCCCAGTTATAGTTCTAGTTGGCACTAACTCATCCTTTTCATTTTTTAATTACAATGATTCCTCCCTTTTGAGGTACCACTTGAACTGGTGAAACCCATGTACTATCAGAAATAGGATAAATAACACCAGGGTCAAGATGTTTTAGAATCTCTTTCTTGACGACATCTTTAAAATTTGGGTTTAACCTCCTTTGATGTTCAACAGAAGTCATTGATTCATCTTCTAAGTGGATCCTATAAGTGCAAAGAGCAGGAAATATGCCGTTGATATCATTTAAAGAATAACAAATGGCTCTCCTAAACTTTCTTAACTCTTCAAGAAGGGAAAACAATTCATCAATACTTAAGTGTTAATTCACAATCACAAGGTAAGAAGAGTTAGGGCCTAGAAATGCATACATTTGCCCTTGTGGAAGTGGTTTGAGCTCCACCTTTGGTGTCCTGAGATCGCACCAATGATATATCATGGTTTTTATGGTTTATAACCATGATATAAGTCCTTTTTATTGAGTCTTTTTGGTCTTTTTAGAGTCCTAGTAGAGTCTTTGCAGGTTAAAGCATGTCTGGAGCATAATTGGAAGTTTTGGAGCTTTTTGGAGCATCGCAGGATACAACCCCGAATGAAGCAAGTCAAAAGCGTTGTTCTGGCTTGGGTGATGACCGTCACTGACCTGGTGACGCTCGTCACCCGTAGAGGAAGGATCGTGGCTGGTTTTTAAAAGATTGAGAAGAAATTGCAGTTTTGGCCCAGAAGTTCCAGTATTTGTAAAAACATCCCAGATCGTGTTTTAGCTTGTATATATTAGGTTTTCAGCCATTGTTGGCTTTTATCTTAGATTTTGAAAATTCAGAGAGCTTTAGAGAGGATTTTATTCTGAGCTTTTGGGGAGATATATGCTGCACTCTTTTTGGAGAAGATTTCGAACTCCTTTATCTTTTATTATATTCTCTCAATGCAATATTATTCAGCTATGCTTTATGATTCCATGATCATGTCTGAGTAATTTGCTAGTTAAGTTAGGGCTTTTCAAAGGTTGATGAAGAGTTTGTAGAATTGCTATCAGTTAGGAATATCTTTTGGTTCTTCATCTTTGTTTGCTTTAAAATAGATTTTTTAGACACTTCATCTAGAAATCCAAAAATCATAGGTTGTTTAATAGATGTGAGAGCATTATTGATAACCTGATCTAGCATTAGATGAGCAAACGATTCAGTGCAAAGAGATTTGGCTTAGGAGTTTTGTGAACAATTGAACCTGATCATTACTGCATGTTTATATTGTTAGGGTTTGCAAAGAGATTTGAAACTCTGTGATTTAGGCATAGTTAACTTCTGCAATGAGAATTGATTAGTTGTATATTTGCAATTCATGTTCAAGATGGTTCTTATTCATTCTTGATTTCATACATTCTACATTCTCGGATTCAACCTGCGAATTTTCCTGACTTAATGCTTTTAGTTTTCTGAGTCTTTAGACAAACAAATTTCGCTTGATAAGAGAACTGAGCTGGCCCAAAAAGCGCTGGGGCGCTCTACGTACGATGTAGACTCTTGCTTACTTTTATTCTGTTATTTCGCATTACATACGCTATTTATTGCTTAGCTTAGTCTGAATATGAAATCGCTAGTATAGTTTACATACTCCTTTGGGATTCAATACCCCTTATACTACGACTGATTTGCTGTGCACTTGCAGTAGTTTTATTTGGGTAAAGCCTGAGCCCTATCTAGTTGATTCGAAATCAATTGGGTTTACCCGCGCAGGTTCATATCCTGCTGTCGATGCCAAGTTTTTGGCGCCGTTGCCGGGGAGTAATAGCTGCCTATCGATT
Source organism: Thlaspi arvense (assembly GCA_911865555.2). NCBI lineage: Eukaryota > Viridiplantae > Streptophyta > Magnoliopsida > Brassicales > Brassicaceae > Thlaspi > Thlaspi arvense. The sequence continues at coordinate 10,090,884 of OU466862.2, read as the reverse complement.
TTTAGTATCAGGATTTTGTCTAAGTTTTTATATGTTTACTAACTTTTGCTACTTTTCTTTGTACTGGTTTCAGGTGTATGCCTAATCGCAGAACCAGAAACAACAAAGAGAAGGAGCTTTTGACCTTAGGCATTGACGAGCTAACTAAGTTGGAGAGGACCATCAAGAAAGCTAAGAAGCAATCTATAATGGCCAATCCACTGATCTTGGTTTAAGATGCAGAAGGTCACTTGGTTGACAGAGAGGGAAACAGGAGGAATGAAGAAAGGCAGAGACTTAATCAAGATGGGAATGTCATAGTTGAACAACTGATTCAACAAGAGGCACAAGATGCTGAAGCTCCTGTTGCTGCTAACAACGCTGCTGGGCGTTTTGTTCAGAAGACTCTAGGAGATTACAACAGACTTGATCAGTTATACGCCAACAGAGCTGTAATCCGCCCTCCTGCTTTCCAAAGGAATGATTTTGAGCTCAAGCCTGCATATTATCAGCTAGTGGGACAGCATCCTTTCCATGGCTTACCTCATGAGCATCCAATGGATCATATTGAGAGGTTTGAGGATTTGGCATCAAGTGTCAAAGCTAATGGAGTTAGCTATGACTTTCTGTTCTGCAAGCTGTTCCCTTACTCACTTTGAGGAGATGCTTTATATTGGCTGAAGCAACTGGAAGCTGGTTTGCTGACCACTTGGGAGGACACCAAGAATGCTTTTCAGAGGACCTGAGGACGAAAATTGCATCATTCTCCCAAAGTCCTACTGAAGCTTTTAAAGCTTCTTGGCTAACATTCAAGTCTTATCAAAGGGACTGTCCTCATCATGGTTTCAATCAAGTGCAGCTGCTTGGTATTTTCTTCAGAGGCATTGACTGGAAGTAGCAGATGGCGTTGGGTGCTGCTAGTAATGGGAACTTCAACACAAACCTTCCTGATGCTGCAATAACTTTGATGGAAATCTTGGCCTGCAGTAACAGCACCAAGAATGCAGATTTTCAAAGAATGAAACAGGGTGGTTTAAATGAAGGGAACAAAATAGCTAAGGTTAAGGCTAAGTTAGACAGTATGCACAACCTTCTGGTGGGAAAGAAATCAGTCCAATTCGCTGCAGAGGTGGAGACCTTCAAAAATCCTGAAGAGTTTGAGCAAAAGGATGTTAACTTCATCAATGGAGGTTTTCAGAACCAAAGGTTTGGGAATCAACAGTGAAACAGAGGTTACAATGGGAGAAGTCAGAAGAACACCTTCCCAGGGAACCAAAATACAATTGGTTATACTCCAATGCCACAGTTCCAGAAGACTGAAGTTGAGAAACCTTACCAAAACAGCAGGAATTATGGTTCTTCTTCCTACCAATCTGCACCTCTTCAAGAAAATAAGATGGAAGCTATGCTGGAGCAGATACTAGAAGGGCAACAAAAGCTGACGATGGACTTTTATGGCAAGATGGATTCGCTGTATCAAGACTTGAATGGAGACATTGAGAGTCTGAACTCTCACATGAAGAAGCTAGATGTTCAAGTTGCTCAAACTGCAGGAGCTGTTCAAAGGCAAGAAGTATTCCTTCCTGGAAGCACTGATATCAATCCCAAGCACTAAGTTAATGCCATCACAGTCAGGAGTGAAAAAGAGCTTGAAACAGTACAGAAAAAGAGGCCGAGTGCAGAGAAAATCGTGCAGCAGATGGAGTTTGAAGATGAAAATTTTGCAGTCTCAGAGTCTAGTGACGAGCGTCACCAAGGTGAGTGTCGCTCATCATCCAATTTTCAAGGCCCCGACAGGATTTCGTCCCAGATCAGTGACGAGCGTCACCACCCTGGTGACGGTCGTCACCAACCCCAGAACGAGATTGCTTTGCTTGTACCTGCAAATGACTGCCAGGAGCAAGCATATAAACCCAAGATACAATTCCCCAAGCATCCTAGGAAGTCTAAATAGGAGATAGAAGAAGCCAGATGCAAAGCTAAGATAGACAAGCTGATGCTTGAGATCCCTCTTGTTGATGCAGTCAAACTTTCGCCAGCTCTAAGAAGGCATGTAAAGAGGATGGTGGTGAATGGTGTAAGCCCTAAGGAAGGAGCATTGCTTACCCGAGATATTAGTGCAAGCCTTTTAGGCACAATTCCTAAGAAGAAGAAAAAGGTAACTGTTTCTGAACAAGTCAATATCATCATTCAAAGCAGAATTCCAGAGAAGCTTTTTGATCCAGGGACCTTTGTGCTTGATTGCTCAATCTCAGCAGGACGTTTTCCTCATTCTCTTTGTGATCTAGGTTCAAGTATCAACTTGATGCCTTCCTCTGCTGCTGCTAGACTTGGAATGACTGATTTCAAGCCAGCTTGGATCTCTCTTATCCTAGCTGATCGATCCATAAGGACCCCATAAGGCATCTTAGAGGATGTTCCTGTTAACATCAAAGGCTGCATGATTCCCACAGACTTTGTGGTTCTGAAATATGCTGAAGAACCTTGATATGCTCAAATTAACCCTTAGAGCTACTCTCTCAAATTAAGAGATCACTGTAGTACTTAAGGATCAAATCCACAAGGACTTAAGGCTATCACTCAACAGATTTTAGATTCAAATAAAGCTAAGAAATCAATAATAAAATGTAAATAAAATAACAACGAAAGCAAAGATGTCAGAGGTGGATTGTAGGTTCTTAAAATCAGAAGACAAGACGCTAGGCAGTGGGAAATTTGCAGGTTGACATAAATCACAGACTACGAACTGAAAGGAATATTTATTAAAACCGTTCTAGAACTCGAAACACTAGTGTAAAACCAATCGACTTCCGTCGCAGAGATAAACTATGATCAGATTCTAGAATTCCAAATTCCTTTGCAAATTCTAACAATCTAAACATGCATTATAGATCAGGTTCAATATGTTCACAAAATCACTAATCCAAATTCCTTTTCAACTAGTTATTTTGCTCATCTAAGATAGTTCTGGTGATTAACAATGTTTCCACATCTATTAAACAACCTAAGATCTGATTTCTAGGTGATCAATCTTAAAACCAGTGTTAAGGCAATCTAGATGAAGAACCAAATGATTTATCCTTCCAGTTTTGTAGTTCTAACAATTCATTATCAACTTTTGAATAACCCAAAACCTAACTAGCAGATTACTCAGACATAGCAAGTGAAACACAAATCATGACTGAATAAAATTGCATTAAGAAAATAGAGTAAAAGATGAAGGGGTTCGAAATTATTCTCTACAGAGTATGGATTTGTCTTTCCAAAAGCTCTCAATCTAATCTCTCTCTTAGTCTCAATGATAATCAGCATAATAGCCTAACAATGGCTTAGAAAACCTAAATACAAGTCTAAACACGAACTGGGGCAAAAGTGCAAATAGTGGGAACTTCTGGGCTAAGTTGCAATTTCTTCTAATGAGTTTTCATACTTCTTTGCGACCACGACCGGTGTCGATCGACACCAAGTGATGGGTGTCAATTGACACCCTGCTCCTTAATGCCCTCCGACTTGGTCTTTTCAGCATCAACTCCAGTATAGCTCCTAAAGGTTCCAGAATCCACAATTATGCTCCATTTGTACCTAGACCTGCAAAGACTCTATAGGACTCGAAAAATACCAAAATGACTCTATAAACAAGACTTATATCATGGTCAAAAACCAGCAAAAACCATGATATATCAAACCTAATGATCCTCTTATTCTCGGAAGATCATTCTTGGCTACTGCTGGCGCCATCATTGATGTGAAAAGGGGAACATAGAGCTTGATTTGGGAGATGTTGTCATGAATTTTGACATGGATAAGTTAAGAGGGAGTCTACCTTTGATGGTCAGACCTTTTCTGTAAGGACTTCAAGAGATGAGGAGCCTGTCATGCAGCATTCAGAAGACACTACTGCTGGGTATGTCACTGAATCTGATACAAGTGGGCAAGTGAATATGGCTATTCAAGAGGAAATATCTGAAGTTTCTGCAAAAGCTGTTGGGTTTGAGGATTGGAGTGAAGTTCATATCTTTATGACTAGGCTCGAAAAAGAGGTTCCCATCAATGCAAAGTTTCTGGAGGAGGCCGAGTTTGTGATGGAGGCAAGAATTGCAGAGCTGAATTGCAGAAAAACTGCAGAAACCTGACCTGCAGGGTCAGTGACGACCGTCACTGACCTGGTGACGCCCGTCACCAACCTGGACACAAAAGAGCGACATGATCTTTCAGCTACAGGTCCATCTTATGTTGCCAAACCGAAAATTCAATATTCCACAACCCAGAAACCTGAAACTAAGCAAAGGTATGCGCTTCCTGGAACCAATTCCAAACCTCCTAATCTCATCAATAAGAACTTAAAAGATGCAAAAGCTGCTTCACACTTATGCAAGCAACGAGATTCTCGTAGAAAGCTTGGTGGTTCTTTTGATGATTCTGCAGGAAAAAGAAGTATCCCACCCACAGTCAAAACCCGCCCTACTGATGTTCCTCACTTCTTTGGAGAGTTCATGCATCTACTGCTTATAAACCACCATGGATGAAGAGACATTCTTCTCCAAGGTATTCAATGCCACCTTCTGCTCCACCAGCTATTTGAGCAGCATTCAAAGTTGAGCTAATGACTTTAAACAAGTGCTTAGTGGGAGGCAACCCACTGGTAAGTTTTCTTTTTCATATACTTAGTTTAGTTTTCTACTACATAGCTAAAAAAAAACCCAAAAACAAAAGAAAAATTGCAAAAAAGAGAGTCAGTTTGTTCTGTTTGCTTGGATGCTGTCTTGTGAACCTGTTTGAACCATGGGTTATGTTTCATTTGGATGTTTTTGATGTGTGTTTTGAGTGCTCTAACAGTCTGACTTCGGAGTACACATGATGGCATTGCATTAACACATCCAACATGTCGATTCTGGAGCATCAGAGATGGTGACGATCGTCACCACAGCTGGGTGATGCTCGTCACCCGATCCTTCGCGAGGTACCACTTTTACAACTCGGTTCTACATGTTCACTTGCTTCTTTTTGACTAACTCTTGGCTTAATAACACTGGGGACAATGTTGTTTAAGTCTGGGGGAGGTGGCTACTGACGTTGTGTGCATTGTGTTTGATTTTCAGAGTCTTAAAGTTGAGTCAAAAACCTTTTTTATAGAATCAAAATTTTGAAACTGTCAGTTTTTCTTTGAACTAACCATAGGACGTTGATACTTATAAGAACCATTGCCATAGTAGTTAATTACAAGTCTTACTAAGTTGAACGTCATAGGTGAATCAGTCTAGCAATGAAGGTTTAGGTTCTTAGAGAATCTGGATAATTTGCTGTTAGCTCCACCTTAATGAACTTTAAACTTCATGTCTTGGGGCTTGATTCTCATTGATCTTGATTCTCTCTTTCAGCACTGACAATAAGGTTAAGATACAGTCTCTCTTTAATCTTCCCTAATACAACTTTTAAGAGTTTAAGTCCATAGAATAGTGCATTCATGACCTAGTCTCCTAACAAGGAACAACAGTAATTAACACATTCAAGAATCTGTCTCCTCACTAGGAACACAAGTATTGAGTAGCACCATATCTTAGACTGTAAAAAATGAGAAGAGAGTTGAAAAATCAAAAAAATCAGAATGAAAAAGATCAAGAGAAGAGAAAATAGGAGAGCTGTGTTGAGATTGATTTGTTCAGTTGTTTAGGAAGGGAAAAGAATCTGTAAGTGATTGAGATGATAAAACCTTGATGAGATTTCACACTTAGATAAAAATAAGGAGTTAGCAGCAGAGATTTCGGATTTCTTGAAGGGATTTGGATTGGATTTGAGAGATTTGCTAAGCTTGTGTTGATTAGACTGAAATTTGATCTTGTGTTGACTATGTGGTATGTGGACTCGAAAGTGTTAACTAATGTGGTGTTCCTGATGTTTAGCTGACTGTTTCTTGTTTTCAAACCTCGACCCTGTTCTCTGTATGATGTTTGCTTGAGGGCAAGCAAAAGCTAAGTCTGGGGGAGTTGATATATCATGGTTTTTGGTTTAACCATGATATAAGTCCTTTTTATTGAGTCTTTTTGGTCTTTTTAGAGTCCTAGTAGAGTCTTTGCAGGTTAAAGCATGTCTGGAGCATAATTGGAGTTTTGGAGCGTTTCGGAGCATTGCAGGATACAACCCCAAATGAAGCAAGTCAGAAGCGTTGTGGCCTAGGTGACGACCGTCACTGACCTGGTGACTCCCGTCACCCGTAGAGGAAGGATAGTGGCTGGTTTTTAAAAGATTGGGAAGAAATTGCAGTTTTAGCCCAGAAGTTCTAGTATTTGTAAAAACACCCCAGATCGTGTTTTTAGCTTGTATATATTAGGTTTTCAGCCATTGTTGGCTTTTATCTTAGATTTTGAGAATTCAGAGAGCTTTAGAGAGGATTTTATTCTGAGTTTTTAGGGAGACATATGCTGCACTCTTTTTGGAGAAGATTTCGAACCCTTTTATCTTTTATTATATTCTCTTAATGCAATATTATTCTGCTATGCTTTATGATTCCATGATCATGTCTGAGTAATTTGCTAGTTAAGTTATCGCTTATCAAAGGTTGATGAAGAGTTTGTAGAATTGCTATCTGTTAGGAATATCTTTTGGTTCTTCATCTCTGCTTGCTTTAAAATCGATTTCTTAGACACATCATCTAGAAATCCAAAAATCATAGGTTGTTTAATAGACGTGAGAGCATTATTGATAACCTGATCTAGCATTAGATGAGCAAACGATTCAATGCAAAGAGATTTGGCTTAGGAGTTTTGTGAACAATTGAACCTGATCATTACTGCATGTTTATATTGTTAGGGTTTGCAAAGAGATTTGAAACTCTATGATTTAGGCATAATTAACTTCTGCAATGAGAATTGATTAGTTATATATTTGTAATTCATGTTCAAGACGGTTCTTATTCATTCCTGATTTCATACATTCTACATTCTCGGATTCAACCTGTGAATTTTCCTGACTTAACGCTTTTAGTTTTCTGAGTCTTAGAACAAACAAATTTCGCTTGCTTACTTTTATTCTGTTATTTTGCATTACATACGCTATTTATTGCTTAGCTTAGTCTGAATATGAAATTGCTAGTGTAGTTTACATACTCCTTTGGGATTCAATACCCCTTATACTACGATAGCTTTGCTGTGCACTTGCAGTAGTTTTATTTGGGTAAAACCTGAGCCCTATCAAGTTGGTTCGAAATCAATTGGGTTTACCCGCGCAGGTTCATATCCTGCTGTCGACGCTAAGTTTTTGGTGCCGTTGCCGGGGAATAATAGCTGCCTATCGTTTTTTAGTATTAGGATTTTGTCTAAGTTTTTATTTGTTTACTAACTTTTGTTACTTTTCTTTGTGCTGGTTTCAGGTGTATGCCTAATCGCAGAACTAGAAACAACAAAGAGAAGGAGCTTTTGACCTTAGGCATTGACGAGCTAGCTAAGTTGGAGAGGACCATCAGGAAAGCTAAGAAGCAATCTACAATGGCAAATCCACTGATCTTGGTTTAAGATGCATAAGGTCACTTGGTTGACAGAGAGGGAAACAAGAGGAATGAAGAAAGGCACAGACTTGATCAAGATGGGATTGTCATAGTTGAACAGCTGATTCAACAAGAGGCACAAGACGCTGAAGCTCCTGTTGCTGCTAACAACGCTGCTAGGCGTTTTGTTCAGAGGACTCTAGGAGATTACAACAGACCTGATCAGTTCTACGCCAACAGAGCTGCAATCCGCCCTCCTGCTTTCCAAAGGAATGATTTTGAGCTCAAGCCTGCTTATTATCAGCTAGTGGGACAGCATCCTTTCCATGGCTTACCTCATGAGCATCCAATGGATCATATTGAAAAATTGAGGATTTGGCTTCAAGTGTCAAAGCTAATGGAGTTAGCTTTGACTTTCTGTTCTGCAAGTTGTTCCCTTACTCACTTGGAGGAGATGCTTCATATTGGCTGAAGCAACTGGAGCCTGGTTTGCTGACCACTTCGGAGGACACCAAGAATGCTTTCCTGAACAACTTCTATGATGATGCTAGATCAGAGGACCTGAGGACGAAAATTGCATCATTCCCAATGTCCTACTGAAGCTTTTAAAGCTTCTTGGCTAACATTCAAGTCTTATCAAAGGGACTGTCCTCATCATGGTTTCAATCAAGTGCAGCTGCTTGGTATTTTCTTCAGAGGCATTGACTGGAAGTATCAGATGGCGTTGGGTGCTGCTAGTAATGGGAACTTCAACACAAACCTTCCTGATGCTGCAATAACTTTGATGGAAAACTTGGCCTGCAGTAACAACACCAAGAATGCAGATTTTCAAAGAATGAAACAGGGTGGTTTGAATGAAGGGAACCAAATAGCTGAGGTTAAGGCTATGTTAGACAGTATGCACAACCTTCTGGTGGGAAAGAAATCAGTCCAATTCGCTGCACAGGTGGAGACCTTCAAAAATCGTGAAGAGTTTGAGCAAAAGGATGTTAACTTCATCAATGGAGGTTTTCAGAACCAAAGGTTTGAGAATCAACAGTGAAATAGAGGTTACAATGGGAGAAATCAGAAGAACACCTTCCCAGGGAACCAAAATGCAATTGGTTATACTCCAATGCCACAGTTCCAGAAGACTGAAGTTGAGAAACCTTACCAAAACAGCAGGAATTATGGTTCTTCTTCCTACCAATCTGGACCTCTTCTAGACAATAAGATGGAAGCTATGCTGGAGCAGATACTAGAAGGACAACATAAGCTGACAATGGACTTCTATGGCAAGATGGATTCGCTGTATCAAGACTTGAATGGAAACATTGAGAGTCTGAACTCTCACATGAAGAAGCTAGATGTTTAAGTTCCTCAAACTGCAGGAGCTGTTCAAAGGCAAGAAAGATTCCTTCCTGGAAGGACTGATATCAATCCTAAGCACCAAGTTAATGCCATCACAGTAAGGAGTGAAAAAGAGCTTGAAACAGTACATAAAAAGAGGCCGAGTGCAGAGAAAATTGTGCAGCAGATGGAGTTTGAAGATGAAAATTTTGTAGTCTCAGAGTCTAGTGATGAGCGTCACCAAGGTGGGTGTCGCTCATCACCCAATTTGCAAGGCCTCGACAGGATTTCTTCCCTGATCAGTGACGAGTGTCACCACCCTGGTGACGGTCGTCACCAACCCCTGAACGAGATTGCTTTGCTTGTAACTGCAAATGACTGCCAGGAGCAAGCATATAAACCCAAGATACCATTCCCCAAGCATCCTAGGAAGTCTAAACAGGAGATAGAAGAAGCTAGATGCAAAGCTAAGATAGACAAGCTGATGCTTGAGATCCCTCTTGTTGATGCAGTCAAACTTTCACCAGCTCTAAGAAGGCATGTAAAGAGGATGGTGGTGAATGGTGTAAGCCCTAAGGAAGGAGCATTGCTTACCAGAGACATTAGTGCAAGCCTTTTAGGCACAATTCCTAAGAAGAAGAAAAAGGTAACTGTTTCTGAACAAATCAATATCATCATTCAAAGCAGAATTCCAGAGAAGCTTTCTGATCCAGGGACCTTTGTGCTTGATTGCTAAATCTCAGCAGAACATTTTCCTCATTCTCTTTGTGATCTAGGTTCAAGTATCAACTTGATGCCTTCCTCTGTTGTTGCTAGACCTGGAATGACTGATTTCAAGCCATCTGGGATCTCTTTTATCCTAGTTGATCGATCCATAAGGACCACATAAGGCATCTTAGAGGATGTTCCTGTGAACATCAAAGGCTGCATGATTCCCACAGACTTTGTGGTTCTAAAATATGTTGAAGAACCTAATGATCCTCTTATTCTGGGAAGATCATTCTCTGCTACTGCTGGCGCCATCATTGATGTGAAAAAGGGAACATAAAGCTTGATTTGGGAGATGTTGTCATGAATTTTGACATGGATAAGTTAAAAGGGAGTCTACCTTTGATGGTCAGACCTTTTCTGTAAGGACTTCAAGAGATGAAGAGCCTGTCATGCAGCATTCGAAAGACACTACTGCTGGATATGTCACTGAATCTGATACAAGTGGGCATGTGAACATGGCTGTTCAAGAGGAAATATCTGAAGTTTCTGCAAAAGCTGTGTGGTTTGAGGATTGGAGTGAAGATCATATCTTTATGACTAGGCTCGGAAAAGAGGTTCCCATCAATGCCAAGTTGCTGGAGCAGGGGGAGTTTGTGATGGAGGCAAGAATTGCAGAGCTGAATTGCAGAAAAACTGCAGAAACCCGACCTAAAGGGTCAGTGATGACCGTCACTGACCTGGTGACGCACGTCACCAACCTTGACACAAAAGAGCGACATGATCTTCAGCTACAGGTCCATCTTGCCAAACCGAAAATTCAACATTCCACAACCCAGAAACCTGCAACTAAGCAAAGGTATGCGCTTCCTGGAACCAATTTCAAACCTCCTAATCTCATCAATAAGAACTTAAAAGATGCAAAAGCTGGTTCACACTTATGCAAGCAACGAGATTCTCGTAGAAAGCTTGGTGGTTCTTTTGATGATTTTGCCTGAAAAAGAAGTATCCCGCCCACAGTCAAAACCCGCCCTACTGATGTTCCTCACTTCTTTGGAAGAGTTCATGCATCTACTGCTTATAAATCACCATGGATGAGGAGACATTCTTTTCCAAGGTATTCAATGCCACCTTCTGCTCCACCAGCTATTTGAGCAGCATTCAAAGTCGAGCTAATGACTTTAAACAAGCGCTTAGTGGGAGGCAACCCACTGGTAAGTTTTCTTTTTCATATACTTAGTTTAGTTTTCTACTACATAGCTAAAAAAAAAAACCCAAAAACAAATGAAAAATTGAAAACAAGTGAGTCAGTTTGTTCTGTTTGCTTGGCTGCTGTCTTGTGAACTTGTTTGAACCATGGGTTATGTTTCTTTGGATGTTTTTGGTGTGTGTTTTGAGTGCTCTAGCAGTCTGACTTCGGAGTACACATGATGGCATTGCATTAACACATCCAACATGTCGATTCTGGAGGATCAGAGATGGTGATGATCGTCACCACAGCCGGGTGACGCTCGTCACCCGATCCTTCGCGAGGTACCACTTTTACAACTCGGTTCTACATGTTCACTTGCTTCTTTTTGACCAACTCTTGGCTTATTAACACTGGGGACAGTGTTGTTTAAGTCTGGGGGAGGTGGCTACTGACGTTGTGTGCATTGTGTTTGATTTTCATAGTCTTAAAGTTGAGTCAAATACCTTTTTTATAGTCAAAATTTTGAAACTGTTAGTTTTTCTTGGAACTAACCATAGGACGTTGATAATTATAAGAACCATTGCCATAGTAGTTAATTACAAGTCTTACTAAGTTGAACGTCATAGGTGAATCAGTCTAGCAATAAAGGTTTCGGTTCTTAGAAAATCTGGAAAATTTGCTGTTAGCTCCACCTTAATGAACTTTAAACTTCATGTATTGGGGCTTGATTCTCATTGATCTTGATTCTCTCTTTCAGCACTGACCATAAGGTTAAGATACAGTCTCTCTTTAATCTTCCCTAATACAACTTTTAAGAGTTTAAGTCCATAGAATAGTGTATTCATGACCCAGTCTCCTAACAAGGAACAACAATAATTAACACATTCAAGAACCTGTCTCCTCACAAGGAAAACAAGTATTGAGTAGAACCATATCTTAGACTGTAAAAAATGAGAAGAGAGTTGAAAAATCGAAAAAATCAGAATGAAAAAGATCAAGGGAAGAGAAAATATGAGAGCTGTGTTGAGATTGATTTGTTCAGTTGTTTAGGAAGGGAAAAGAATCTGTAAGTGATTGAGATAATAAAACCTTGATGAGATTTCACACTTAGATAAAAATAAGGAGTTAGCAGCAGAGATTTCAGATTTCTTGAAGGGATTTGGATTGGATTTGAGAGATTTAGCTTGTGTTGATTAGACTGATATTTGATCTTGTGTTGACTATGTGGTATGTGGACTCGAAAGTGTTAACTAATGTGGTGTTCCTGATGTTTAGCTGACTGTTTCTTGTTTTCAAACCTCGACCCTGTTCTCTGTCTGATGTTTGCTTGAGGGCAAGTAAAAGCTAAGTTTGGGGGAGTCTTTTTGGTCTTTTTAGAGTCCTAGTAGAGTCTTTGGAGGTTAAAGCATGTCTGGAGCATAATTGGAAGTTTTGGAGCTTTTTATAGCATTGCAGAATACAACCCCGAATGAAGCAAGTCAGAAGCGTTGTTCTGGCTTAGGTGACGACCGTCACTGGCCTGGTGACGCTCATCAACCGTAGAGGAAGGGCCGTGGCTGGTTTTTAAAAGATTGGGAAGAAATTGCAGTTTTGGCCCAGAAGTTCCAATATTTTCAAAAAGGCCCCAGATCGTGTTTTAGCTTGTATATATTAGGTTTTCAGCCATTGTTGGCTTTTATCTTGTATCTTATTATTCTAGAGAGCTTTAGAGAGAGATTTTGGAGAGACGAATCAGACTCCTTCAGAGCAGATTTCGAACGCCTTCATCTTTATTTCTTATTTCTTTTATGCAATCTATTCTTTTCATGATGTTTGTTTCATTCACCATGTCTGAGTAGTTTGTTAGTTAAGTTAGGGCTTTTCAAAGGTTGAAGAAGAGTTTGTAGAATTGCTAAGCTATTAAAAAAATCTATTGGTTCTTCATTTGTGCTTGCATTCATATCGATTTCTTAGACACATCATCTGGATTTCGAAACCCTAGTTTGTTTGATAGATGTGAGAGCATTATTAATCACCTGAACTAGTATTAGATGAGCAAAACGCCCTAGTGCAAAGAGATTTGGCTTATGAGTTTTGTGAACAATTGAACTTGATCTTTAATGCATGTTTTGATTGTTAGGGTTTGCAAAGAGATTTGAAACTCTGTGATTTAGATATAGTTAACTTCTGCAATGATAATTGATTAGTTATATCTTTGTGTTTCATGTTCAAGACGGTTTTAACTCATTCCTAATTGCATGCATTCTACACTCTCAGATTCAACCTGCGAATTGTCCTCACTTAGCGCCTTTAGCTTTCTGAACTTTAAGAACAAGCATAAAACGCCCACTTGCATTTATTTTACTGTTTCGCATTACATTCATTACTTATTTCTTAGCTTAATCCGAACATGAACTCTTTAGTGTAGTTTACTTACTCCATTGGGATTCGATAACCCCTTGTACTACAACTGCCTCGCTGTGCACTTGTAGTAGTTTTATTTGGGTAAAACCTGAGCCCTATCAACCAATCATTGATAGCTTGCATATATAGTTTTCATACAATTTCATCATCTAGTTTGTTCAAAATGTCTCTCATACATTCAAATTAGACTTAGCTTGCATTTAGGATAAGCATTGCATGTTTGGTCTTGTTTTAATTTTATTTCAGGTGTCTGCTAAGCTAAGGAGGCTTATAGGAGAATGGAGGATGGCCAGACATGGAGGACTGGACTAAGAGACCAAGGAAAGCTCGTTTGGAAGCTGTACCACCGAAGTGCACCATGGAGAACCACTATGTCACTCCACGGTATGAGCTGCTTCAGGACATCTCGACCAAAACCTGTCCGTACACCGAAGGAGTTCCTCCGAGGCGATTTGGACTGACAATAGCCCTGATGTACACCAATGACCCTTCACGGTGCATTTTGTCTCGACTAAAGCCTGTCCGTACACCGGTGAATCTGGTCGCCATGAAGAACCACATGACATACTGCCGAGTTTCACCGAGGAGAACCATTCTGTGACCTGCCTGGTACATCCTGAAAAACACACCACCTGAAGAACTTTGCCAAGCCAACACATCCTGCATAGCACACCAGCTCGCACTAAGGAGACGCACCGACGAGAACCATTGCTGTTTTGCTCGTTACAAGCCAGTCCGAAAATTGACTTTCTGTTGACTTTGTTACTTTTTCCCAGACCCTATAAATAGATAAGCCTAAGAACATTTTAGGTTATCCAAGTTTAATTCAGTTTTAAACAGAAAACTCTCTCTTTTGTAATCCCTTTAAGAATCTTGGATCATTTTAATTAATTTTTACATTTGTCTTTAATTGTTATCATCATCTAATCATGGTAAGTCATATTCTTATGGTTCTAAGTTGGTTAGTGAGTAGTTCCATTAGGTTTTAAGATGGGGTAATTATGGTGATTAGTGAAACAAGGTTTTTACACCTTAGGACTAATGTCCTCTTTCTAATCAGTTGTAGAATAGGGATGGTGTATCAATCAATTATGGATGAATGGAGATGCAGACAATGCAATAAGCTAAGTCAAGATGGGGTTTATATGATGCAAGAACAAGTCTAGCAACCTAACAATGCAAGAAAACAGAACAGGAAATGCAACTAAACAAGAGGATGATTGAAACTAAGCAAAATGATGATTAAGTAAATAAACTAAGCAAGATGAGTACTTGAAGTAAATAAGGCAAGATAAGTAAGCAAAATTGATATTGCTGTATATTTCGTGTGTTTTGCATACATATAAGATAGTTTCTCATGCATTTACCTTGCACATTAGGCTAGTTTGCATCATTTTAGGTCATAGAGCACTTTTGCACCAGCATTTGCATGTTTCTTGCATTATGCATCACATTCAGGTTGTTTTCGGCTACTTTGGAGCTCTGGAGGATTCGTGGACGTGCTAAGGCTCGTGATCAAAGTCGTGGAAACTTGGAGAACTCAGGAGTGCTTGCTAAGGACCCGAGATCGAGTGGCAGATCGAGCACGGCATGTCGATCCAGACGAGATCGACCAGAAGATCGAGTAACCAAGTCGATGCAAGGAAATAGATCGAAACCAAGATCGAGTGTGGAGATTGATCTGAAGTACGGACGTAAATGATGTCATGCAGATCGAGGACCGGATCGAGCTTTCAACCGGATCAGCACAAGATCGACTCAGAGATCGACTAGAGCCATCCGATCCAAGACGAAGATCGAGAGCCTGATCGAGCTTCGTGCTCGATCCCAGATTAACCTTATCCATCCAACTGGCTTTGGACCGTAGCGAAGGGGGGACCATTTGCGGTTTGGCCATTTTTGGCAAAAGGCAACGATCCCTTTCATTATCCCCATTCTGTCTTTTACCTTTTTAGCTCTCTCTCGTTTTTGAGGCGATTTCCGCCATTGTAGACTTTCGAAGCTTTTACTTGCATTTTAACTTTTGAATATTGAACCTTTAGCCTTAATCTTTGTTAATCATGCTTAATATATCGTCTTTTATGCTTTCATCGGTTTTTTTTATGAATCGCGAGTAGTCGTTTTGGGTTTTGGGGCTGGGGCGATTCGAAAGGGTTGAAAAGGTTAAAGCTTTGTATTTTCTTGTTCTTCATCACCTTCTCTTCTAGGATTTCGAGTGCTTAAGGCTTAGAGACTCTCACGCCAAGATCTCTAAGATCCGAGGGATGTCTTACCTTGACAGGATCCAGATGTCCTGGAAAATCGAATCCTAGAGGCTAGTTTTCCTTTCGCACACGCCATGGTTGTAAAGGGGACTAGTTAGGTCGTTTGTTTGAAATCTATGCTTTATGCCCTTCAATCTCTTTTTCCACCAAACGCCTTGGGTTTGGAGAAGAGAATGAAGGAGTGATCCATACCACACGCCATGGATGGATCTTGTTTTGTTTTCAAGGCCTAGAGAACCTCTCAAAGAGAGTAGATCTAATGTTTTCAAACTAAGCTTTGACCTTTGAGACCCACGAACGTGACCCTTAGCCCTAGACCCTCTTTCTTAGTGTCTTAAGTCGTTTAATATCATTCCATCATCATAAAGTTGTGTTCTTGTCAATCGTATATCGCATCATTTCATTATTCTAGGTTGTTTAGACGAGATCGATCGTTGTTGCTCGATCTAGTGGTCGATCCACTAGTCGATTTTTAATAATTAGTAGCCTTGCATTTTAAAAATTCCGCTTGTTCCTCGTGGTAGTTAACCCTCTTCCAGGGATTTTAAAATTATTTTGCTTTGCATTTGACACTTGCATTTAGTTTTTAGGGATTTTACCAATCATTTATCATTCTCGCTTAGCTTTGCTCATCCTTTGCATTCTTAGTGAACTTGCTACCCCTAGGTATGGATTGATACCTCTTTTGCTCACTATACTATATCTCTGTGTGCATTAGAGCTTTGATAACCTCTCTGTTGCATCTTGTCACAGAGAGGTTAATAGTGGTCAAGGTTAACAGAGAGCTTTGATAACCTCTTTGATAACCTCTCTGTTGCATCTCCAAAAACTTGTTATAAAAAATGCGAATTTAGACTATTAATAAAAAGCAAGACTCAAGGCTCTAAATAAAAGTGGTCAAGTGGTTTCAAGAGTGACTAAGAGATTTTCTAAACAAGGCAATCATCAAGCATAAAACAAGCAAGCATTTCTCAATATTGCAATCCTAAAAAAGGTGTCCGATATCACTTGTATTTACATCATCTAGGCTTGCATTTAGTGCATGTTTTGGTTCTCTTTTGCATGTTTTCCTTATTCTTTGTCCCATTTTCTCCTCCTTTTAGACTTAGATTGCATTTAGGATGTAGTTTCTTTGCATAAAAGATGTTTATAGGTACTCATTGAGCTACAAGGATCATGGGAGATGATGGTGGGTGCAATCGGAGTAAAACGCTTCGGCCAATCGGAGTAAAACGCTTCGGCAAGGCAAGCTTAACGCCTCGTCGTCAGAGCATAAGCACCTCGGCCAATAAGGCAAACAGAACGCCTCGGCCAATAAGGCAAACAGAACGCCTCGGCCAAAAGGGCAAACAGAACGCCTCGGCCAATAAGGCAAACAAGAACGCCACGGCAAGTAGTGCATTAACGCCTCGGCCAATAAGGCATGAACGCCTCAGCCAGTTAAGTCAAAACACTTCGCCTAGGCAAACGAAACACCTCGGCAAGGTAAGCAAAATGCCTCGGCTGATCAAAGTAAAACGCTTCAGCTAGGCAAGCATAACGCCTCGGCCAGTTGAGCATAAACGCCTCGGCTAGGTAAGCAAAGCGTTCTGGATAGTCAAAGAAAAAGATCGTGGAACATTGATCTCGTCTATCGTAACAGCTCGTCCTTCACACTCCTGAGTCTAACGAGCTGGGGAGCTAACTGTTGGGGTTGGTATTCACCCCGACGAGATCAATCAAGAAAATGACTAAGTATGGAAATTATTCCTGACTGTACATAAAATATGCAGGAGAACGAGCCGTGCACAAGCTGTGCAAAGACCCGAGCCAAACACCTCGATGCATAAACTGTGCACGACCCGAGCCAAACGCCTCGGTGCACAAATTGTGCACGGCCCCGAGCTAAACACCTCGGTGTACAAACTGTGCACGACCCGAGCCAAATGCCTCGGTGCACAAATTGTGCACGGCCCCGTGCTAAACACCTCGGTGCACAAATTGTGCAGAAACCGAGCTGAAACACCTCGGTGCACGAATTGTGCGGGAACCGAGCTGAATACTTCGGTGTACAAACTGTGCAAGGCCCGAGCTAGACACCTCGGTGCACAAATTGTGCAGAAACCGAGCTGAAATGCTTCGGTGCAGAATTTGTGCATGGAGCCGAAGAGAACTGAAGCATGCACGAGTTATGCACGAAACAAGCACGAGTTATGCACGAAACCGAGCTGAACCGAACCGTGCATGATTCGTGCATAAACCGAGCCAAACCATCACTTCGGTTAGAAACCATACACAAACCGAACCAAACCAGATATGCTCAGTATCGAGCCAAATCAAAGCATTTATGGACTAAGTCAAGACGAAGCCCAAAACCAAGCCAGAGGCGAAAACATTTGGATTATGGGCCGAGTCCAAGCCCACAAGGAGGTCCGAAACGACGTTTACCCTAGAAGACGAAGCCTTGTAGGGGGGGGGGGGGGGTCACCGTCAAGAGAGAAAGGAAGGAATATCTACATAATATACTCCTAGATTCTCGCTTAGGTGGAGAGATGTCGTATAAATAGATAACTTAGTTCATTCGTAAAGGGATCGGTTTTTTACCTAGCAAAGCTCTAGCAAAATACTTGTACCAAAAGCTCATCGAAGCGGCAATAATAAAATCACCATCTTTGGATCCTTGTTCTCTCGTGTTTACCTTAGAATCTTTACATTCTCTTTTATATTTAACTTACAAATTCTATTGTGTAAAATCCAGCCCACAAACTTCTTACACTTCTTCTGATCCTCTTTAGTGAACCGTGGACAAGAAGAGACATTTTCTTTCACATGACCTATGTGCTCCTTTATCCTGTAGACACCACCGAAGACCTCTTTCTCACACAATTTACATTTCAGTTTGTCTGGATTTGCTAGATCAAACAATACTCCATAATCTCATCCTATATCTTTGAATTTCGTTTAAGAGGTGTAGGAGGTGATGTATCTGTTGGTAGATTATCCATTAAATCGTAATCTGAAAAATAACCAAACTTGAGTAAGAACCAGAAAACTAAGTTTAGAAAGAAACAAAATTGAATGGTTCTTATATATTTAAAACCGAAACTTTAAATAGACAAAAACACGCAATATGTAATCGAACAACTCTGCACCAGTTTTTAAGAAATTGCAGAAGAAGCTTCACTTCAGTAATTAAAAACCTAGGACAAAAACACAAATAATTTCAGAGATTTTATCTCGAATTCGCTTCAATAAAGGAATGCAACCGATAGAAGAACTCAATTTTCTGTGATTTAGTCTTGAATTGATGCAGATTTGAGGTTGAATCGCAAATAGGGTTTATGATGTAAACAAAAATCCTCAAATTTTATTGTCGGGAACGAGAAATGACGAAGAGTATAAGTGGAGAATTGTTTTTTGCATCTGGGCTTAATGGGCCTTTAATACATTGGGCCAAATTTGATACGATTTCTTGCAAATTATATACGATTTCTCTTAAACCACGTTATTAATCGGGCTGCCGTATAATGTTACCGAATACACCAAAATCGCATCGGAGACACACATCAAAGCGAGTTTCCAGCCGATAAATCGTCAACTCGGCCGAGTTTTTGAACAAGGGTCGATATGCTTCCTTCACACCACGCCTTTACTGTATCAATGCTGAAGTGAACGATATTCCTATCGATATGCTCTGTATCGATTAGATGATGCCGATATCATTGATAAGCAATTTCTTTACAAGGGTGAGTATGCAATGAAATTATCAAACTCAAATGTAAGATAGGTTGTAGCACAATATGCAAGAGAGAGTCAATCTACACCTAGGATGATAGAAAATGCAAAGAGAATGCAAGGACTATGCAAATCTAAGCGAAACAAGATAGATTTTGATAAAATCCCTAAAAACTAGATGCAGTAATTAAATGGAATGCAGATCTATTTTAATATTACTAAGAACGATCAAACTACCATGAGGAATAAACAGAATAATTAAAGGACAAAGCTACGAATTACTAAAATTCGACTAGTGGATCGACCATGGGATCGATCACTAGATCGATCAATAACGATCGATCTCGTCTAAAAATGCAAGAACAGTAAAACTAACGACCAGGATGC
This sequence comes from Thlaspi arvense, assembly GCA_911865555.2. Taxonomy (NCBI): domain Eukaryota; kingdom Viridiplantae; phylum Streptophyta; class Magnoliopsida; order Brassicales; family Brassicaceae; genus Thlaspi; species Thlaspi arvense. The sequence goes on along the minus strand of OU466862.2, from coordinate 10,071,428 downwards.
TATCAGAGATCAAGCGAATGACGAGAGAAGATGTAAAAAGGCTAAAAGAGAGGGCCTAGGGTTGAGATTCATGGTCAGGGGTTTCAAAGATCCGAACTTGGGTTGAAAACTTTAAATCGACTTACTTTGTGAGAATCTCTAAGCCTTGAAAACTAAGCAAGATCTATCCGTGGCTTTCGGTATAGATTACTCCTTCATCCTCTCCTCCAAACCCATGGCTTTTGGTGGAAAGAGAGGTTGAAGGGCATGGAAAACAGATTTCAAACGAATGGCTTAACTAGTCCCCAAAACTTCCATGGCTTTTGGGAAGGGGTAACTAGTCTCTAGGGTGTGATCTTCAGAGGTCCCTGAATCCTGTCAAGGTAAGGAACCTCTCGGATCATAAAGCTCTTGGCGTGAGAGTCTTTAAGCTTTGAGAACTCAACACCCTAGAAGAGATAGCCATTAAAACATTTAGAAAACCCCAAGATCGAAATCCTTTAGACCCCTTAGATCCTCTCAACCCCGAACCCAAATGAACTACTCACTACACATAAGATAAATCAAGCAAAGCATGAAGAAGGAAACGATGAACATGAAAAGAAACTAGATTAAACTCAAAACGATTCGATTACAAAGCTAAAGAAAACTCAAGGTTCGACAATGGTGGATTTCTCTAAAACCAGAGAGAAAAGCATAAAAAAAGATAAGGATGAAAAGTTATGTGGGAAAAGGACGTCGCTGCCTTCCCAAAATGTCGAAAACAAGCTGATGGTCTCCCCCTCGCTAGCGGCCAAAAGCGGTTGAAAGGACAGAGATCGACTCCGGGATCGAGCGGCTCTCTCGATCATCTTCGGACATCGTGTCTTCAACTCGATATGGGTCTTGATCATCTTCGGCGGATCGAGTGTTGCATCCGATCTCGGTATCGATCTTCGATTGGATCGAGTGGTGTACTTGATCCGGCTCTCGCTCTGCATGGCGTCATTTACGTCCGTACCGTTTGATCGATTGCTTCACTCAATCTTCGTCTCGATCGTTCTCCTCGGATCGCCTGGTCTTCTCGATCTTCTGGTCGATCTCATCCTAGATCGACCTGCCATGCTCGATCTGTTCCTCGATCTCTGGTCCTTAGCAAATATCCGAGCTTCCACGAACCGCTACAACAGCTTCATCACGTCCACGAACCTCCATGACTCCAAAGCAGCCAGAAACAATCTGAATGTGATGCAAAATGCAAGGAACATGTGTATGCTGGTGCAAGAATGTTCTAGGACTCTAAGTGATGCAATCTAGTCTAAAATGTGATGTAAATGCATGAAAAGCTAACTAATGAGTATGCAAAATGTATGTAATATGCAGTAACATCAACTCCCCCAAACTTACTTCTTGCTTGCCCTCAAGCAACAGAAAATAAGTAAAGAAGAGAGATTTTAAGAAAAACGAATGGGGGTTTAAGCTTCTTGCAAAGGTGCCTTTCAAATGAATCAATCTCAATGTCCTAGTTAACAGTTCTAAAATGCTATGCACACACTGATACTCCAAAGAACTTAGCCATACTCATCACACAAAGAAATTCAGATCATGACTCTCCTATTCCTAACAATCAAAGAAACTCATCCTTTAACATTCATTAACATCCGAACCATGAATCAAACTTATGCACTTTAAAGCAAAACACATTTGGCTAAGGGTGTAGGTTATGAGCATTGAATGATCTCATTTGAAAAGGGTTTACAATTTTAAACAAGGGTTTCTCTCAAAAATGGCAAGAACTTTATGCATAATGCTAAAGGTGAAGGCAATTGATGCATACATGATCAGATTCTCATCTAACATGTAAACTAACAATGATCCTAAACCCCTCTCATTTATCAATTTTCATCCTCATTCACCACTTAGAATCTACCCTTTTTCTTTTTCTTCACAAAGCTTAGCATTCCCCAATTCGAAACAAAAACATTTTTAAACTCTTTAGGCTAGTGAAAAGGTTTTAAAAATAATTTTGCTCTTTAACTATTTCTTATTGATAGCTCTCTAATTTATTTATTTTTACTTTTATTATTTTTTTTTTCTTTTCTCTCCTTCTTTTTTATTTTTATTTGGCACTTAGGCTCTTTTTTTTTTTTTTTTTTTACTTTTATTTGGGAGAGCTACCTCCTGAAATTTATTAGAGCATATATATAGTTTTTAAACACAACATTTTACTTAAAACCCATTTCTTTCTTTTAAACACCAAACTCTTTGAAACCGAGGACAAATAGACATAAAAACAACCCCAATGATCCCCTAAACTTATCCTAAGCCTATACCTAGCTTCAAAAAGCAAAGCTAGCAATCATATGAGAACCAAATCATATCGTCTAAACCTAACACTTTATGCTAAGTTCAAAACCGAAAGAAGAAGGCCTCACAATGATATCACACAAGAATATTTGGCTTCAAAGAAGGGTAAGGGTCAAGGTGGGAGTTCTACTTAGGCTCACAAAGAGTGGTAAAAAAAGAAGAAGAGAGCCTAAATATTTTTAAATCCATGTGTTCATTTTCAAATGCATAAGGATGATAATTAAAATTTCAGATTAAGGTTTTCACTTATTAGGATAAGTTTCAAAACATGAGAGTTCAATTCAAGTCATAAAAATCATAGCAAGTGATCCAAGCATGGTAAGAACTTACTTTCAAAGCATAAGCAAAGCATTAGAGAACTACTAACTAGGGCATTGAAACAATTCATGAGTATAAAACACCTTTTTAAGAAACTTTAACCCCTTATGCAAATGCAAACAACCTAGATGCTAAGAGAAACTCTAGACTTAATCCTAACATGTTTTGACAAGATGAATGCAACTACATGATTCTTTGAATTTTTTTTTAAAAATTTTACCAATTTTTGATGAACTAAAGACTCAAGGATGCTAAAGGAAAATAAGATCAGAAAACACATGTCAAACCACACATGTACTCCCCCAAACTTGCTTGACACCGTCCCGGTGGCAAACACATTCGAAGGAGCACCAAAACACAAAGCAAAAAGAAGCAGATATGAACGGTTATGTACAATGGAAGAAGGTTGTTACCTCTGGTCTAGTCTCGGCTGGAACTTGAGGATGTTCCAGAGGAGCTGGTTCTTGGAGAGAGAGTGATAAAGGTTTTCTCAAGTGAGGGTTATGATGCAGAGAGGTTATCAAACTCTAATGCAAGCAATATTGTAATATAGCAAGCAAGAGAGAGTCAATCCATTTCTAGGAGATAGAGAATGCACAGAGAATGCAAGGACTAAAGCAAATCTAAGCAAAATAAGACAGTTTATGATAAAATCTCTAAAAACTAGATGCAGTAACTTAAACAGAATGAAACCTATTTTAAAAATACTAGAAAGTAAGAAACTACCACGAGAAACAAACAGATTAATTAAAGAAGAAAGCTTCGAATTATTAAAATTCGACTAGTGGATCGACCACGAGACCGACCACTAGATCGAGCAGTAACACTCGATCTCGTCTAAAAACTTAAGAACAGTAAAGCTAATGACCATGATGCTATCAGATATCAAGCGAAAGATGAGAATAGACGTAAAGATGCTAAAAGGAAGGGTATAGGGTTGAGATTCATGGTTAGGGGTTTAAAAGGTTCGACCTTGGTTTTAAAAACTTTAGATCGACTCACTTGGTGAGGATCTCTAAGCCTTGAAAACAAAACAAGATCTATCAGTGGCTTTCGGTATAGATCACTCTTTCATCCTCTCCTCCAAACCCATGGCTTTTGGTGGAAAGAAAGGTCGAAAGGCAAGGAAAACAGATTTCAAACGAATGGCTTAACTAATCCCCCAAACTTCCATGGCTTTTGGGAAGAGGTAACTTGTCTCTAAGGTGTGATCTTCCGAGGCTCCTGAATCCTGTCAAGGTAAGGAACCTCTCGGATCATGAAGCTCTTGGCATGAGAGTCTTCAAGCTTTAATATCTCAACACCTTAGAAGAGATAGCCTTTGAAAACGTTTTGAAAAACCCAAGATCGAAACCTTTTTAACCCCTTAATCCTCTGAACCCCGAACCCAAATGAAACTACTCGCTACACATAGAGTAAATCAAGCAAAGCATATGAAACGAGACGATGAACATGAAAGGAAAACTAGATTAAACGATAATGATTCGAATACAAAAGCTTAAGAGAAAAACGAGTTTCAACAATGGTGTTCCTCACGAAAACCAGAGAAAAACATAAGGAAAAAGATAAGGATCTAAAAAGTTGTGGGAAAAAGGACGTCGCCGCCTTCCCAAAATGCCCAAACAAGCCAATGGTCCCCTCTTCGCTAGCAGCCAAAAACGGTTGAAAGGACAGAGATCGACTCCAAGATCGAGTGGTTCTCTCGATCATATCCGGACATCGTGTCTTCGGCTCGATCTGGGTCTCGATCTTCATCGGCGAATCGAGTGTTGCATCCGATCTCGGTATCGATCTTCGGCTGGATCGAGTGGTGTACTCGATCTGTCTCTCGCTCTGCATGGCGTCATTTACATCCGTACCGATTGATCGATTGCTTCACTCGATCTCCGTCTCGATCATTTTCCTTGGATCGCCTAGTTGGCTCGATCTTCTGGTCGATCAACTCCCAGATCGACCGGCCATGCTCGATCTGCTCCTCGATCTCTGGCCCTTAGCATATTTCCGAGCTCCCACGAACTGCTACATCAGCCTCAACACGTCCACGAACCTCCACGACTCCAAAGCAGCCAGAAACAACCTGAATGTGATGCAAAATGCAAGGAAAATGCATATGCTGATGCAAGAATGCTCTAGGACCCTAAGTGATGCAATCTAACCTAAAACATGATACAAATGCATGAAAAGATAACTAATGAGTATGCAAAATGTATGCAATATGCAATAACATCAACTCCCCCAAACTTACTTCTTGCTTGCCCTCAAGCAACATAAAATAAGTAAGGAAGAGAGGTTTTAAGAAAAATGAGTGGGGTTTTAAACTTTTTGCAAAGGTGCCTTTCAAATGAATCAATCTCAATGTCCTAGTTAACAGTTATAAAATGCTATGCTTACACTCATACTCCAAAGAACTTAGCCATACTCATCACACAAAGAAATTCAAATCATGACTCTCCTATTCCTAACAATCAAAGAAACTCATCCTTTAACATTCATTAACATTCGAACCATGAATCAAACTTATGCACTTTAAAGCAAAACACATTTGGCTAAGGGTTAAGATTATGAGCATAGAATGATCTCATTTGAAAAAGGTTTATAATCAGAACAAGGGTTTCTCTCAAAAATGGATGAACTTGTGCATAATGCTAAAGGTAAAGACAATTTATGTATACATGATTAGATTCTCATCTACCCATGTAAACTATCAAATGATCCTATACCCCTCTCATTTAAGAAATTTTATCCTCACTCACCACTTAAGAGTCTACCCTTTTTTTTACAAACTAAACAATCCCCAATTCGAAACAAAGACATTTTTAAACTTTTTAGGCCAGTGAAAAGGTTTTGAAAAATACTTTTGCTCTTTAGAAATTTCTTATTAGTAGCTCTCTTATTATATATTTTTTTTTCTTTTTATTATTATTTTTTTCTTTATTTGGCACTTAGGCTCCTTTTTTATTTCTTTTTCTTTTCTTTTCTCTTTTTTTTTTTATTTTATTATGGGAGAGCTACCTCCTGAAATTAGAGCATACTTAGTTTTAAAAACAACCTTTCACTTAAAACCTTATTTCTTTCCTTAAAACACAAAGCTCTTTGAAACCGAGAGTAAATAGACAAGATAGCAACCCCAATGATCCCCCAAACTTATCCTAAGCCTATATCTAGCTTCAAAATGCAAAGCTAGCAACAATATGAAAACTAAATCATGTCGCCTAAACCTAACACTTTATGCCAAGTTCAAACCGAAAGGAAGGCTTCACAAAGATGTCACACAAGAACATTTGGCTTCAAAGGAGAGTAAGGTTCACGGAGGAAGTTCTACTTAGGCTCACAAAGAGTGGTAAAAAGGAAAAAGAGAGCCTAAATATTTTAAAACCATGTGTTCATTTTCAAATGCATAAGAATGATAATTAGAATTTCAAATTAAGGTTTTCACTTATTAGAATGAGTTTCAAATCATGAGAGTTCAATTCAAGCCACGAAAATCCTAACAAGTGATCCAAGCATGGTAAGAACTTACTTTCAAAGCATAGACAAAGCATTAGAGAACTACTAACTAGGGCATTGAAACAATTCATAATTAAAAACACCTTTGTAAGAAATTCTAACCCCTTATGCAAAATGCAAACAACCTAGGTGATATGAGAAACTCTAGACTCAATCCTAACATGTTTTTTTTTTTTAAAAAAAAATGAATGCAACTACATGAATCTTTAAAATTTTTTTAAAAATTTTACCAATTTTTCATGACTAAAGACTCAAGGAAGCTAAGGAAAAATAAGATCAAAGAACACAAGTCAAATCACACATATACTCCCCCAAACTTGCTTGACACCGTCCCGGTGGCAAACTCATTCGAAGGAGCAACAAAACACAATGCAAAAGAAACAACATGAGCGGTTATATACAATGGAAGAAGGTTGTTACCTCTGGTCTAGGCTCGGCTGGAACTTGAGGATGTTCCAGAGGAGCTAGAGATCGTTGCTTTGCCTTTGTCAGCTGGTTCTTGGAGAGAGTGGCGCGCTGGCTGAATGTTGTCACCTTAGGTCTCGCGGATCACAACTCCTCCGGTTGAGAGCGTTCTCTTCTTGGGTTGTTGCATCTCTTGACTTGCAGCTGACTTAGGCGTGCCTCCCTGAAGTGCTTTGACTTTCTTCCCAAGCTTCTTCAGCATCTTGCCTTGCCACTTGTTGATCTTCCGTTGCATCTCCACAACTGATGCTAGGAACTTCTCGGTTTTTGTCCTCGGCTCAAAATCTAGCTTGGGAAGTGTGTAAGCCTCGGGCATCTCGTCTTCCGTGGCTGGAGACCCTGACCTTTGACGCGGGGCAATGGCTGAAGCAGGCGGTCCTCCTAAAGGGGCAAAGCATTCTTCCTCTGTGGGCAAGAACTCGATGTTCTCAACACCAAGCAGCTCAGTTTCATCTTTGTTGGGCAGGATGCACACTCTCTTCTTGTCTTCGTCATCAATGAAGAGGTAGGCATAGAACCCTTCTGTTGGCGTGCGTCCCAAGCTATCAGTATTCCTCATGTATGCTTCATCCATGAAAGCTCTGTTTGGGACGTGAGCAAAGTCATGAATGGGCACACCAGCTTGCACGAACAGAGGAGTAAGGAAACCGCCAATGTAAGAGGAGGTTGCCTTGCACCGTAAGGCATAAGCCTTGTACTTCACCAAGGAAGCCGCGAGCACACAGCCGTAGTTCACTTCATCGCCGAGTTCATCCTCTATGGGCTCTTAATTTGCATCCGGATCAGACACCAAGTGCTTCACACCTTGGAACAGGAAGCACAGCTCTATCTTCGTGACCGTAGGAGCAACAGACCTTCCACTGAACGTGTTGGCAATCAGCTTCAGAGTATACCTTAGCACCGGGCTCCTTACTCGCTTGATCTTGGCGGTGTTGGCTTTGTAGTCCTCATTGCTGATCAGGTCCCAAAACTTGTCGGCTTTCTTGAAGGCTGGGAACTCGAACTTGTATGCATCAGCGTTGAGACCGTAGGCTTGGCATAGCTCAGGGATGGAGAGTGTATAGGCTTGATGTCCAACTTTGAAGTAGAGGCGGCCTTGAGAAGGGACGGGTGCACTAGGATTCTCATACCGGAACTCCAAGGTGGCAAGAAAGTCTATTGTCACTTCAGGAATGGTTGGGCAATCCATCCGTGACAGACATCTTAAACCAATGTTCTTGAGGAGTTGGTCGAAGTTCCCAAGAATCCCAAGCTTAGACAACAGCTCTCGATCAGCAAACTTGGTAGGCTCAAACCGGAGCCTCTCTAGCCGCTTCTTATCCCTCTTCTCATCCTTACTCCACCGGACCCTCTCTTGAACTACCACTTCTTGTCCTTCTCCTTCTTGTGCTTGCTCTTCTCTAGTTCTCTTTGGTGCCATTGTTACTGAAACAAGATTCTAAAGAGATTGATAAGCAAGCGGCGATTTGATGAGAATGAGAGAAGAGAAGGAGAGAATTTATAAAAACTATCCTAGAATTTTGGGGAATAAATAAAAATCATAGCTAAATAAAGGAGAATCAAATCTTTAGATACTGAAAAATCTGGAATTATTCCTTTTACTTAGCTAGTTTTAAAAATTCAAAACCGATCCTATATTCTAAAACAAGATCTTGCGATATTAAAGGAGATTTTCTAAAATTAAACCATTAAATCTTTGAAAATACCTCTGCAAGAAATGCAGAATATCTTTGCTAGCTTTTGAAAATTGAAACTCTCACTCTCTTTGTTTAAAATTTTCGAGCAAAACAGGAATGAGAGGGTGAGAGGTTGTTTGAAATATTTAAAGACTTAGCAAAACCAAAACAATGGGTAGTCAAAGTGGTTTTTCTGACAAAGTGTTGGTCAAGGCACATCTTTCATGGTCAAAGATGCTTGCCTTGACCAAGTTTTGAATTCAAAAGTTGGAGGGAAAAGAGTAAAGGAGTGAAAGAAAAATGTTACCTCGGCATGAGATCGAGTCCATTTGGTCGATCTAGGACTCAATCTCATGCCCAAAATGGCTTAGATCGAGAGGGTTACTCGATTTGAGACTCGATTCATGGTGAATCGAGTCCTGGATCGATTGGCTCTCTCGATCATTGAGATGTTGGCTCCTCGGCTAAGTCCTCATGATTGAGCTATGTCCTCGATTTAGGGGTCGATTTGGCATAGATCGAGTGATGGATTGAGTCGAGTGATCGATCTGTTTTCAACAGATTTTCCCGAGAGAAATTAGATCGGTCGATCCGATTTGGATCGATCGATCCTTTTTCGTCAAGGTCGATCTTGTCACTCGTTCTCGTCTAGATCGACTGGCTCCTCTCGATTTACTGACTCGATCTAGCAAAGATCGAGCCAGGATCAGTCGATCTAGCACTTGATCTCTAGCCTTATTCTAACTCCTATTGCCTTTTTAAGACCTCAAAGTCAAGGTTTAGACTCCTTATACCTGTTCCTACACACTTGCAAAATAAAAACATAAAACTGAAAGGGAAATAAAGCAGAAATATGTACAAGATAAACATGGGAATGCCAACCAAGTGCGCTTTCTTTAACGTCTTTAGCTAGACCTTACTTGGTCTAAGCGGATGGTGGGTCTTGGAGAAGCACTGAGGTACTCTCCTTGTCATAACTGTCTGCCAAGTAGGGCTTGACTCTGTGTCCGTTGACGGTGAATGCACTGCCACTTTTTCCCATCAGAGTAACAGCTCCATAAGGCAACACTTCTTGAATCACGAACGGTCCGCTCCACCTTGATTTCAGCTTGCCCGGGAAGAGTTTGAGCCTCGAGTTGTACAGCAACACCAGTCCTCCTTCCTTAAGCTCCTTGGCAACCAACTTTTTGTCATGAGCCTCCTTAGTCCGCTCCTTGTATATCCGGGAGCTCTCGTAAGCGTTCAGCCTCAACTCGTCCAGTTCGTGTAGCTGAATAAGGCGTCTCTCCTGAGCAGTTTTGAGATCAAAGTTCAGCCTCTTCACAGCCCACAACGCACGGTGTTCCAGCTCAACCGGGAGGTGACAGCCCTTGCCATAGAGTAGAGTGAAAGGAGTTGTACCAATCGGCGTTTTGAAGGCGGTACGGTAGGCCCAAAGAGCGTCATCCAGCTTCACTGGCCAGTATTTCCTTGTTGCCCCGACAGTCTTCTCTAGAATAGCCTTGATTTGCCTGTTGGAGACCTCCACTTGACCGCTTGTTTGAGGATGATACGGTGTAGCCACCTTATGCTTAACCCCATACTTTCTCAAGAGGTTCTCAAAGACCTTGTTTATAAAGTGGCTTCCTCCATCACTTATAACAACCTTGGGTACCCGAAACCTCGGGAAGATGATACTCTTGAACAACTTGATTTCCACCTTAGCGTCATTTGTAGGGGAAGCAACAGCCTCAACCCATTTAGAGACATAATCCACTGCTACTAAGATGTATTTGTTGCCATATGAGGAAGGGAATGGCCCCATGAAGTCAATCCCCCACGCGTCGAACACGTCAACCTCGAAGATAGGAACTTGAGGCATTTCGTTCCTCTTGGTTATATTCCCTGCCCGTTGACATGCCTCACAGCTCTTCACAAACTCGTGTGCATCTTTAAAAATGGAGGGCCACCAGAAACCGGCTTGCAACACCTTCATGGCTGTCTTGAATGAGGCGAAGTGTCCTCCGTAAGAAGAGCCATGGCAATGGTAGAGGATGTCCCTGGCTTCTTCCTTTGTAACACATCTCCGGTACAAGCTGTCTACTCCTCTTTTGTATAAGTAGGGCTCGTCCCAAAAATAGTCACTAGCCTCCCTCATAAACCGCTTCTTGTGATAGCTGTTGAGATGTGTTGGCTCCTCACCACACGCTAGATAGTTCACCACATCAGCATACCACGGTAGATCCTCCTCTTTGAAACTCAGCACCTCCTCAAACCTCCCCTCTAGCTTCCCACAAACAGCAGTAGTAATCGCCATAAGGTGCTCTTCTGGAAGAGAGTCATCTAAGGGGAGAGACTCGTTGATACTTAGCCGTGAGAGGTGGTCAGCGACTCCATTTTCTATCCCCTTCTTGTCTTTAATCTCCATGTCAAACTCTTGGAGTAACAGAATCCATCTTAAGAGCCGAGGCTTAGTGTCTTTCTTCGAGTAGATGTATCGTAAGGCAGCGTGATCCGTGTATACAATAGCCTTGGAGCCAACGAGATATGATCTGAACTTCTCAAAGGCGAAGACTACTGCAAGCAGCTCCTTCTCCGTAGTGGTGTATCGTGATTGCGTGTCATCCAAGGTCCTTGAAGCATAATAGATCACGTGTAGCTTCTTGTCTTTCTTCTGACCAAGGACGGCTCCTACGGCGTAGTCACTAGCATCACACATGATTTCAAAGGGGAGAGACCAGTCTGGTGCTTGGACTATAGGGGCTGATGTAAGTGCTTCCTTGATGGTCACGAAAGCCTTCAAACACTCCTCATCGAATACAAACTCAGCTTCCTTGCATAACAGCCGTGTAAGAGGGCGTGCAAACTTGGAGAAATCTTTGATGAAGCGCCTATAGAACCCTGCGTGCCCCAAGAAGCTTCTGATTCCTTTAACATTAACTGGCGGCTCAAGACCCATCATGACCTCCACCTTAGTCTGATCAACCTCAATACCCTTCTCTGATATCTTGTGACCGAGCACGATCCCTTCCTTAACCATGAAGTGGCATTTCTCCTAGTTCAGCACCAAGTTTGTCTCCTCACAACGTTTTAGCACCCTGCAAAGATTCAACAAACACGCAGGAAAGGACGCACCATACACAGAGAAGTCATCCATGAACACCTCTACCATCTCCTCTATAAGATCAGAGAAGATAGACATCATACACCGCTGAAACGTAGCCGGTGCATTACACAATCCAAACGGCTTCCTTCGATATATAAAGGTACCGTAGGGACATGTGAAGGTCGTCTTCTCCTGATCATTTGGGTGAATAGGTATTTGAAAGAAACCACTATACCCATCGAGAAAACAGTAGTAAGGGTGATTTGCAAGTCTCTCAAGCATTTGATCAATAAAAGGTAGGGGGAAATGGTCTTTCCTAGTCGCAAGGTTAAGTTTCCTATAGTCAATACACATTCTATGACCAGTGATGGTCCTAGTAGGGATAAGCTCATCCTTTTCATTCCTTATGACCGTGATCCCTCCCTTCTTAGGCACCACGTGTACAGGGGAAACCCACGTGCTGTGACTTATAGGATAGATCACGTCAGTCTCTAAAAGCTTAAGGATTTCCTTCTTAACAACCTCTTTCAAGGTAGGATTCAAACGCCTTTGATGTTCTATAGAAGAAGCGTTCTCATTATCCAAGTGAATCCTATGAGTACATAGCATTGGTGAAAGGCCCTTGATGTCACTTAAAGAGTACCCAATGGCCTTCCTATACTTTCTCAGCTCAGTCAAGAGCGAGTGCAACTCATCATCACTGAGGTTTTTGTTCACAATCACGGGATAGGTGTTATTAGGCCCTAAGAAAGCATACCTTAGCCCTTTTGGGAGCTCCTTAAGTTCCACCTTTGGGGCTAACAGCTCACTCCAGTCATCCTCGTGGTTGTTGTTGTTACTTTCCTCCTTGGAACTCTCCCTTGAACTCGAGGCATGGCCCTTCAGACTGCTTTCCTCCAACGCTATCCCTTCTGAGATCGAGTCCTCCAGTCGATTCTCCTCTCGATGTCGTCTAGATCGAGCCATTTCGCTCGATTCACTTACTCGATTTGATATGGATCGAGTAAGGGATCGAGACGCTGAGTCGATCTCTTGGTTGGACTCCAAAATGATCGGGAGGTCTCTCTCGATCGTCGGCTCGTTTGTTTTTCCTGATCGAGCATTCTTCTCGATCTGTCCATCGATTGTTGCACCGGATCGAGTTGTGTTCTCGATTGACTTGTCGATCTGACTCCTGGATCGAGTGATAGCATCGATCTCGGGGTCGATCTCTAGGCAGCAACCTTCTTCATTCTTGATAATCCTCCTAGAATCCAGCAGGTTCACGTACTCTTGGGTTCTTTGGTCCACAAAACCAAACTCCCCTGACTCCTTAGTTAGTGCTAGCTTTAGATGGTCTTCTAGAGCTAGCTCTTCCAGCAACTCATCCGCCAAGGCATCCATTGTTTCAATATAGAAAGCTTGTCCTTCAATGTTCGGCTTCTTTAGAACCTTGTTGATGTCGAAGTCTAGCCTGATCTCCTTCCCCAAATGCAAGGCAATCTTCCCATTCTTCACATCTATGATAGCCCCGGCGGTTGCAAGGAACGGTCTCCCTAAGATGAGTGGGTCTTTAGGCTCCTCATCCATCTCCAACACGACGAAGTCTGTAGGTACGTTCACACCACTGATTCGCACCGGTAAGTCTTCAAGCAGCCCCACTGGTAACCTCATGCTTCTATCAGCCAGCACCAATGAGATCCGACAGTCCTTAAACCAAGTAAAACCAAGCTTCTTAGCCACGGAGTGAGGCATCAAGTTTATGCTAGCCCCGAGATCACACAAGCAACTCTTGAACTCTAGAGGACCCAAAGCGCAGGGTATAGTGAAGCTTCCAGGGTCTCCCAGCTTCTTAGGGACTATCTCCTTATGTATAACCGCACTACACTCTTCACTTAGAACAAGTACCTCTTTGCTTTCTTTGTTCTTCTTCACGAGGGTGTCCTTGAAAAACTTGGCGCACTTGGGCATCATAGGTAGACAATCAACAAGAGGCAGCTTGATTTCCACGTCTCTCAGGTGCTTCTCAAACAAGATTCTGTGCTTCTCGATGAGCTGCTTTTTGAAACGACCGGGAAATGGCAACTTCCGTACGTAAGGTGGGGGCACGTAAGAGTTATTCTCCTTGGTGGTTTGCTCACTTTTCTTCTCAGCGACCGCCTTATCTCCTCTCCTCGGCCCTTGGATCCAAACGTTGTCAAAGTTAATCTCATCATCATCAGCCGAAGGTTTACCCTCCCCCTCTTGAATTGCAACGTCCTCGTTGTTCTTTGTAGAGACCGGTGGTTCGAGCTCTTTGCCGCTTCTCAACGTTATAGCATTGGCATACTCCTTGGGATTTTGCTCACACTTTCCCGGAAGACTGTTCTGACCACTCGTACTTGCTTTTCCCTTCTCCAGCTGCTTGATCTTGTTGTTTAGGTTAGTGATCTGAGTGGAGAAGTCGGTTAGAGATGAGTCTAGGCGAGTGTTCATTTCAGCGAACTTCTGGTTGGTAGAGGCTTGCCCTTGTATTAGCTGTTGAAACATTGCTTGAACCGGATCAACTTGTTGTTGCATCGGTTGTTGTTGCTGAGGTGCAAAGCCCGGAGGGTAGTTAGGAGTATAACCCTTGTTGTGTTGTTGTTGCCCTTGGAAGTTGCTCTGCCCTTGACCTTGGAAACCACCACTCGGTTGAAAACCTTTGTTGTAAGGGATGAAAGGTTTAGCTTGCTGAGCAGGGTACACTTGGTCTTTAGGGTTGGCTACGTTGGTGCTTCGGTAAGAGAGGTTGTTGTTCTGGTAGCCTTGGTTGTAGCCTTGAGACTTGTAGTTTTCTGTCCAGCCACCCAATTTGCTTCTTCTTGGCTTAGCTCTAACTCCTCTTGGTTCTCATCAGCTTCACCAACAAAGTGAACATGCTTCTGATTGGCTAACACCAGCTTATCAATCTTCTCATGCAAAGATTTGAGCTCCTTCTTGTGAGACTCTAACTCTGATCCTCTTGGTGCACGGTCATAATCTTCAGCATAGTTTCCATCACTCAACGCCAAGTTTTCTATCAGCTCCATACCCTCTTCTACCTCTTGACCGAGGAAGTTCCCTTTGCTAGCTGTGTCAAGCAACAACCTGATCTTTGGTGAAGCTCCACGGTATATGGTACTGAGTAGTGTCTCCTCGCTGAACCCGTGATGAGGATATTGGATCGTGTAGTCTTTGAAACGCTCCATTGCCTCGTTGAATGTCTCGTTGTTCCTTTGAGTGAAACCACTGATTTCGCTTCTCAACCGAGCTGTCCTGGTGCTTGAGAAGAACTTTGAGAGAAATGCCTTCTTACACTCAGCCCATGATGTGATGGTGCCTTATGGGAGGGTCTTCTCCCAATGTCTAGCTTTGTCTCCGAGTGAAAAGGGGAAGAGGCGCAGCTTGAAAGCATCTTCGGATATGCCATTGATCTTGATCATCCCACATACTTGCTCGAAGTTGTCTAAGTGCTCCGAGGGGTCTTCCATTGCTAAGCCGTGGAACTTGTTGTTTTGCACCATGGAGATGAAACCTGGCTTGATCCCGAAGTTATTGTTTTGTACAGGAGGAGGAGTGATCCCAAACCTATTGTGGTGGGTATTGGGAGCATCTCCGGCTCCTATGATCCTTGGGGGTCTAGCCGCGTGTTGGGGGTTTCCATTGCCCCGTGCTGCTGGAGGAGGTCCTTCTGGATGCTCGTGTTCAGCCATATCTTAAAAGTTAACCAAACCGTGCTGAACAATCTCCTCAAAGGCTCTTGTTTGCTCTCTGACTCTCCTTTGCCGTGAGTGACCAAGTTGATGAATGTTGTCTAAGGGTTGTAGAAGATTGTAGTCTCCACTTGAACGAAGATTCATGTACCTGAAAACACACGTTTGAGAGAAGATTTATTAGTAACTTGAAAAAGGTAAAGACTTAGTCTTTGCTAAGACCCAAATCTCTATGTTCTCTAAACAGTCCTAGAATGGCAACGGCGCCATTTGATAAAGGTTTTCTCAAGCGAGGGTTATGATGCAGAGAGGTTATCAAACTCTAATGCAAGCAATGTTGTAGTATAGCAAGCAAGAGAGAGTCAATCCATTTCTAGGAGATAGAGAATGCACAGAGAATGCAAGGACTAAAGCAAATCTAAGCAAAATGAGACAGTTTATGATAAAATCTCTAAAAACTAGATGCAGTAACTTAAACAGAATGAAACCTATTTTAAAAATACTAGAAAGTAAGAAAATACCACGAGAAACAAACAGATTAATTAAAGAAGAAAGCTTCGAATTATTAAAATTCGACTAGTGGATCGACCACGAGATCGACCACTAGATCGAACAGTAACAATCGATCTCGTCTAAAAACTTAAGAACAGTAAAGCTAATGACCAGGATGCTATCAGATATCAAACGAAAGATGAAAATAGACGTAAAGATGCTAAAAGGAAGGGTCTAGGGTTGAGATTCATGGTTAGGGGTTTCAAAGGTTCGACCTTGGTTTTAAAAACTTTAGATCGACTCACTTGGTGAGGATCTCTAAGCCTTGAAAACAAAACAAGATCTATCCGTGGCTTTCGGTATAGATCACTCTTTCATCCTCTCCTCCAAACCCATGGCTTTTGGTGGAAAGAAAGGTCGAAAGGCAAGGAAAACAGATTTCAAACGAATGGCTTAACTAATCCTCCAAACTTCCATGGCTTTTGGGAAGGGGTAACTAGTCTCTAAGATTTGATCTTCCGAGGCTCCTGAATCCTGTCAAGGTAAGGAACCTCTCGGATCATGAAGCTCTTGGCATGAGAGTCTTCAAGCTTTAAGATCTGAACACCTTAGAAGAGATAGCCTTTGAAAACGTTTTGAAAAACCCAAGATCGAAACCTTTTTAACCCCTTAATCCTCTCAACCCCGAACCCAAAGAAAACTACTCGCTACACATAGAGTAAATCAAGCAAAGCATATAAAACGAGACGATGAACATGAAAGGAAAACTAGATTAAACGATAATGATTCGAATACAAAAGCTTAAGAGAAAAACGAGTTTCAACAATGGTGCTCCTCACGAAAACCAGAGAAAAACATAAGGATTTAAAAAGTTGTGGGAAAAAGGACGTCGCCGCCTTCCCAAAATGCCCAAACAAGCCAATGGTCCCCCCTTCGCTAGCAGCCAAAAATGGTTGAAAGTACAGAGATCGACTCCAAGATCTTGTGGTTCTCTCGATCATATCCGGACATCGTGTCTTCGGCTCGATCTGGGTCTCGATCTTCATCGGCGAATCGAGTGTTGCATCCGATCTCGGTATCGATCTTCGGCTGGATCGAGTGGTGTACTCGATCTGTCTCTCGCTCTGCATGGCGTCATTTACGTCCGTACCGATTGATCGATTGCTTCACTCGATCTCCGTCTCGATCATTTTCCTTGGATCGCCTAGTTGGCTCGATCTTCTGGTCGATCAACTCCCAGATCGACCGACCATGCTCGATCTGCTCCTCGATCTCTGGCCCTTAGCATATTTCCGAGCTCCCACGAACTGCTACATCAGCCTCAACATGTCCACGAACCTCCACGACTCCAAAGCAGCTAGAAACAACCTGAATGTGATGCAAAATGCAAGGAAAATGCGTATGCTGATGCAAGAATGCTCTAGGACCCTAAGTGATGCAATCTAACCTAAAACATGATACAAATGCATGAAAAGCTAACTAATGAGTATACAAAATGTATGCAATATGCAATAACATCAGAAAGGCGCGCCGGCTGAATGTTGCTTCCTTGGGTCTCGTGGATGACAACTCCACCGGTTGAGAGCCTCCTTTTCTCGGGTTGGTGAACCTCTTCACTTGTATCCTTCTTAGGTGAGCGTCCTTGAAGTGCCTTGACCTTCTTGGCAAGTTTCTTGAGCATTTTGCCTTGCCACTTGTTGATTTTCCTTTGCATCTCCACAACAGATGCTAGGAACTTCTCTGTTTTGGTTCTCGGCTCAAAGTCTAACTTGGGAAGTGTGTAGGCTTCGGGCATCTCATCTTCCGTGGCTGGAGACTCGGACCTTTGACGAGGAGCAATCGCCGAGGCAGGTGGTCCTCCTAGAGGAGCAAAGCACTCCTCTTCCGTGGGCAAGAACTCGATGTTCCCAATACCAAGCAGCTCGGTCTCGTCCTTGTTTGACAGGATGCACACTCTCTTCTTATCTTCGTCATCTATGAAGAGGTAGGCGTAGAACCCTTCTGCTGGCGTGCGTCCCAAGCTGTCGGTATTCCTCATGTAGACCTCATCCATGAAAGCTCTGGCTGGTACATGGGCGAAGTCGTGTATAGGCACACCAGCTTGCAAGAATAGAGGAGTGAGGAAGCCGCCAATGAAAGAAGAAGTTGTCTTGCACCGCAAGGCATAAGCCTTGTATTTCACCAAGGAGGCAGCAAGCACACATCCGTAGTTCACCTCGTCGCCGAGCTCATCCTCCATAGGCTCGTCATTTTCATCCGGGTCACACACCAAGTGCTTCACGCCTTGGAACAGGAAGCAAAGCTCGGTCTTTGTGACAGTGGGAGCAACTGATCTTCCGCTAAACGTGTTGGCAATCAGCTTCAGAGTGTACCTCAGCACCGGGCTTCTCACTCTCTTGATCTTGGCGGTGTTGGCTTTGTAGTCCTCGTTGCTAATCAGGTCCCAAAAGTCGTTTGCTCGTTTGAAGGCGGGGAACTCGACCTTGTTGGCATCCGCGTTGAGACCATACGCTTGACATAGCTCGGGGTTAGAGAGGCTGTAGGCTTGACGTCCAACCTTGAAGGAGAGGCGACCTTGTGAAGGAATGGGTGTGCTAGGATTCTCGTAACGGAACTCCAACGTGGCAAGAAAGTCTATTGTCACTTCTGGAATGGTTGGGCAATCCATCCGTGACAGACATCTTAGGCTGGTTCTTGAGGAGTTGGTCGAAATCCCCAAGAATCCCTAGCTTGAACAGCAGCTCCCGATCAGCAAACTTGGTAGGCTCAAACCGAAGCCTTTCAAGCCTTTTCTTGTCCTTCTTCTCATCCTTACTCCATCTGACCCTCTCTTGAACAGCCACCTCTTGTCCTTCTCCCTCTTGTGCTGTCTCTTCTCTTGTTTTTTTGGGGGCCATTGTACCTGAAACAAATTTCTCAAGAGGTTTGATAAGCAAAACGACGGTTTGATGAGAGAATAAGAGAGGAGAAGGAGAAAGCTTATAACTACTACCCTAGAATTTTGGGGAATTAATAAAAATTATAGCTAAATAAAGGAGAATCAAATCTTTAGATACTAGAAAATCTAGAATTATTCCTTTTACTTAGCTAAATTTTAAAAATAAAAAACGGCCCTATCTTCTAGAACAATATCTTGCGAATTAAAAGGAAATTTTCCTAAAAATATTTCATTAAACTCTGAAAATACCTTTGCAAGAATGTTAAAGAACTTTGCTAGCCCTTGAAAACCGAAAACTCTCACTCTCTTTGTTTAAAATTTTCGAGAAAACAAGAATGAGAGGGTGAGAAGTTGTTGAAACATTTAAAGACTAGCAAAAAGCAAAACCATGGGTAGTAAAGGTGGTTATCTGACAAAGTCTTGGTCAAGGCACATCTTTCATGGTCAA
This sequence comes from Thlaspi arvense, assembly GCA_911865555.2. Taxonomy (NCBI): domain Eukaryota; kingdom Viridiplantae; phylum Streptophyta; class Magnoliopsida; order Brassicales; family Brassicaceae; genus Thlaspi; species Thlaspi arvense. The sequence continues at coordinate 10,052,482 of OU466862.2, read as the reverse complement.
AGATGCTTGCCTTGACCAAGTTTTGAATTTAAAAATTGGAGGGAAAAGAATAAAGGAGGGAAATAAAATGTTACCTCGGCATGAGATCGAGTCCATTTGGTCGATCTATGACTCGATATCATGCCCATAATAGCTTAGATCGAGAGGGTTACTCGATTTGAGACTCGATTCATGATGAATCGAGTCTTGGATCGATTGGCTCCCTCAATCATTGAGATGTTGGCTCCACGGCTAAGTCTTCGTGATCGAGCTACGTCCTCAATTCGGGGGTCGATTTGGCATAGATCGAGTGATGGATCGAGTCGAGTGATCGATCTGTTTTCAACAGATTTTCCCGAGAGAAATTAGATCGGTCGATCCATTTTGGATCGATCGATCCGTTTTCGTCAAGGTCGATCTTATCACTCGTTCTCGTCTAGATCGACTGGCTCCTCTCGATTCACTGACTCGATCTAGCAAAGATCGAGTCAGGATCAGTCGATCTAGCACTCGATCTCTAGCCTTTTCTTAACCCCTATCGCCTCTTTTGGACTCCAAGATCGAGGTTTAGACTCCTCATACCTGTTCCTACACACTTGCAAAATAAAAACATAAAACTGAAAGAGAAAGAGAGCAGAAATATGTACAAGATAGACATGGGAATGCATCCCAAGTGCGCTTTCTTTAATGTCTTTAGCTAGACTTTACTTGGTTTAGGCGGATGGTGGGTCTTGGAGAAGCACCGAGGTACTCTCCTTGTCATAGCTGTCTGCCAAGTAAGGCTTGACCATGTGTCCGTTGACGGTGAATGCACTGCCACTCTTTCCCATCAATGTAACAGCTCCATAAGGCAGCACTGCTTGGATTACAAACGGCCCACTCCACCTTGACTTCAGCTTTCCCGGGAAGACTTTGAGTCTTGAATTGTATAGCAACACTAAACCTCCTTCCTTAAGCTCCTTGGCAACCAACTTCTTGTCATGAGCTTCCTTAGTCCGCTCCTTGTATATTCGAGAGCTCTCATAAGCGTTCAGTCTTAACTCGTCCAGTTCATGTAGCTGAATAAGGCGCCTCTCCTGAGCAGTCTTTAGGTCAAAGTTCAGCCTCTTCACAGCCCACAACGCACGGTGTTCCAGCTCAACCGGGAGATGACAGCCCTTGCCATAGAGTAGAGTGAAAGGGGTTGTACCAATCGGTGTTTTGAAGGCGGTACGGTAGGCCCAAAGAGCGTCGTCAAGCTTCACTGCCCAGTCTTTCCTTGTTGCTCCCACAGTCTTTTCCAGTATAACCTTGATCTGCCGGTTGGAGACTTCTACTTGACCGCTTGTTTGAGGATGATACGGTGTAGCCACCTTATGCTTAACGCCATACTTTCTCAAGAGGTTCTCAAAGACCTTGTTTATGAAGTGGCTTCCTCCATCGCTTATAACCACCTTAGGTACCCCAAACCTCGGGAAAATGATACTCTTGAACAGCTTGATCACCACCTTAGAGTCGTTTGTAGAGGAAGCAACAGCCTCAACCCATTTAGAGACATAATCCACTGCTATTAAGATGTATTTGTTACCATATGAAGAAGGAAATGGCCCCATGAAGTCTATGCCCCACGCGTCGAACACGTCAACCTCGAAGATGGGAACCTGAGGCATTTCGTTCCTCTTAGTGATATTCCCTGCTCGTTGACATGCCTCACAGCTCTTCACAAACTCGTGTGCATCTTTGAAGATGGACGGCCACCAGAAACCGGCTTGCAACACCTTCGTGGCAGTCTTGAATGAAGCAAAGTGTCCTCCATAGGAAGAGCCATGACAGTGATAGAGGATGTCTCTAGCTTCTTCCTTTGTAACACACTTCCGGTACAAACTGTCCACTCCTCTCTTGTATAAGTAGGGCTCGTCCCAAAAGTAGTCACTAGCCTCACTCATGAACCGCTTCTTGTGATAGCTGTTGAGATGTGTTGGCTCCTCACCACACGCTAAATAGTTCACGACATCAGCATACCACGGTAGATCCTCCTCTTTGAAACTCAACACCTCTTCAAACCACCCCTCTAGCTTTCCACAAACAGCCGTGGTGATTGCCATGAGCTGCTCTTCTGGAAGAGAGTCATCTAAGGGGAGAGACTCGTTGATCCTTAGCCGTGAGAGATGGTCAGCGACTCCGTTTTCTATTCCCTTCTTGTCTTTAATCTCCATGTCAAACTCCTGGAGCAAGAGAATCCACCTCAAGAGTCGAGGCTTAGTGTCTTTCTTCGAATAGATGTATCGCAAAGCCGTGTGATCCGTGTAGACAATAGCCTTGGAACCAACAAGATATGACCGGAACTTCTCAAAGGCGAACACTACTGCAAGCAACTCCTTCTATGTAGTGGTGTACCTTGTTTGCGTGTCATCCAAGGTTCTTGAAGCATAGTAGATCACGTGTAGCTTCTTGTCTTTCCTCTGACCAAGAACGGCTCTTATGGCGTAGTCACTAGCATCGCACATGATCTCAAAGGGTAGAGTCCAGTCTGGTGCTTGAACTATAGGGGCTGATGTAAGGGCTTCCTTGATGGTCACGAAAGCTCGCAAACATTCCTCATCAAACACAAACTCAGCTTCTTTGCACAACAACCATGTAAGAGGGCGTGCAATCTTGGAGAAATCCTTGATGAAGCGCGTATAGAACCCGGCGTGTCCCAAGAAACTTCTGACTCCCTTAACGTTAACCGGCGGCTCAAGACCCATCATGACTTCCACTTTAACCTGATCAACATCAATTCTCTTCTCTGATATCTTATGACCAAGCATGATCCCTTCCTTAACCATAAAGTGGAATTTCTCCCAGTTTAGCACCAAGTTTGTCTCTTCACAACGCTTTAGTACCCTGCAAAGATTCAACAAACACGCAGAAAAGGACGCACCATAGACAGAGAAGTCATCCATGAATACCTCTACCATCTCCTCTATTAGATCGGAGAAGATCGACATCATACACCGCTGAAACGTAGCCGGTGCATTACACAATCCAAACGGCATCCTTCGATACGCCAAGGTACCGTAGGGACATGTGAAGGTCGTCTTCTCCTGATCATTTGGGTGAATTGGTATCTGAAAGAAACCGCTATACCCATCGAGGAAACAGTAGTAAGGGTGATTAGCAAGTCTCTCAAGCATTTGATCAATAAAAGGCAAAGGGAAATGATCTTTCCTGGTTGCAAGGTTAAGTTTCCTATAATCAATACACATCCTATGACCAGTAATGGTTCTAGTAGGAATAAGCTCATCTTTATCATTCCTTATGACCGTGATCCCTCCCTTCTTAGGCACCACGTGTACAGGAGAAACCCACGTGCTGTCACTTATGGGATAGATCACGCCAGCCTCTAAAAGTTTAAGGATCTCTTTCTTAACAATCTATTTCAAATTAGGAATCAAACGCCTTTGATGTTCTATAGAAGAGGCGTTCTCATTATCCAAGTGAATCCTGTGAGTGCAAAGCATTGGTGAAAGGCCCTTGATGTCACTTTAAGAGTACCCAATGGCCTTCCTATACTTTCTCAGCTCAGTCAGGAGCGAGTGCAACTCATCATCACTAAGTTTTCATTCACAATCACGAGATATGTGTTATTAGGCCCTAAGAAAGCATACCTTAGCCCTTTTGGGAGCTCCTTAAGGTCCACCTTTGGGGCTAACAACTCACTCCAGTCATCCTCGTGGCTGTTGTTGTTAACTTCCTCCTTGGAACCCTCCTTAGAACCCGAGGCATGGCCCTTGAGACTGCTTTCCTCAACCGCTATCCCTTCTGAAATCGAGTCCTCCAGTCGATCTTGCTCTCGATGTCGTCTAGATCGAGCAATTTCGCTCGATTCACTTACTCGATTTGATGTGGATCGAGTAAGGGATCGAGACGCTGAGTCGATCTCCTGATTAGACCCCAAAATGATTGGAAGGTCTCTCTCCATCGTCGACTCGATTGTTTTTCCTGATCGATTATTCCTCTCGATCTGTCTGTCGATTGCTGCACCGGATCGAGTTGTGTTCTCGATTGCCTTGTCGATCTGACTCCTGGATCGAGTGATAGCGTCGATCTCGGGGTCGATCTCTAGGCAGCAGCTTTCATCCTTCTTAACGATCTTCCTAGAATCCAGCAAGTTGACGTACTCCTGGGTCCTCTGATCCACATAGCCAAACTCTCCTGGCTCCTTAGTCAGTGCCACTTCAGATGGTCTTCCTGAGCCAGCTCTTCCAGCAACTCATCCGCTAAGGCATCCATCGTTTCAATGTAGAAAGCTTGCCCTTCTATGGTCGGCTTCTTCAGAATCTCTTTGATATCGAAGTCCAGCCTTATATCCTTTCCCAAGTGCAAGGCAATCTTCCCGTTCTTGACGTCGATGATAGCCCCGGCGGTTGCAAGGAATGGTCTTCCTAGGATGAGTGGATCCTTAGGCTCTTCATCCATTTCCAACACGACGAAGTCCGTAGGCACGTTCACACCACTGATTCGCACCGGTAGATCTTCAAGCAGCCCCACTGGTAGTCTCACACTCCTATCAGCCAGTACCAACGAGATCCTACAGTCTTTGAAACGAGTAAAGCCAAGCTTCTTCGCCACGGAGTGAGGCATCAGGTTTATGCTAGCTCCGAGATCACATAGGCAACTCTTGAACTCTATAGGACCTAAAGTGCAGGGTATAGTGAAGCTTCCAGGGTCTCCCAACTTCTTAGGGACTATCTCCTTATGTATCACAGCACTACACTCTTCACTTAGAACAAGCACCTCCTTGCTTTCCTTATTCTTCTTCACGAGAGTGTCTTTGAAGAATTTGGCGCATTTAGGCATCATTGCAAGGCACTCAACAAGAGGTAGCTTGATCTCCACGTCCTTAAGATGCTTCTCAAAGAGGATTCTATGCTTCTCTATGAGTTGATTCTTGAAATGGCCAGGAAAAGGCAGCTTGGGTACATACGGTGGAGGCACATAAGCATTCTTCTCCTTAGTAGTTTGCTCAGCTTTCTTCTCAGCAACTGCTTTGTCTCCTCTTCTTGGCCCTTGGATCCAGACATTGTCAAAGTTAATCTTATCATCAGCTGAAGGCTTACCCTCCCCCTCTTGAATTACAACGTCCTCGTTGTTCTTAGGGGTAACCGGAGGTTCTAGCTCTTTGCCGCTTCTTAACGTGATGGCGTTGGCAGACTCCTTAGGATTCTGCTCACACTTGCCCGATAGGCTATTCTGACCACTTGTACTCGCTTTCCCCTTCTCTAGCTGCTTGATCTTGTTGTTTAAGTTGGTGATATGAGTGGAGAAGTCAGGACGAGTCTAGACGAGTGTTCATCTCGGCAAACTTCTGGTTTGTAGAAGCTTGCCCTTGTATCAGCTGCTGAAACATGGCCTGAACCGGATCAACCTGTTGTTGCATCGGCTGTTGCTGCTGAGGTGTGAAGCCCGGAGGGTAGTTAGGCGTATAACCCTTGTTACTTTGATGTTGCCCTTGGAAGTTGTTCTGCCCTTGACCTTGGAAACCACCACTCGGCTGAAAACCTTTGTTGTAAGGGATGAAAGGTTTTGCTTGCTGAGCAGGGTACACTTGGTCCTTAGGGTTGGCAACGTTGGTGCTTCGGTAGGAGAGATTGTTGTTCTGGTTGTAGCCTTGGTTGTAGACTTGAGGTTTGTAATTGTTCTTTCCCGCCACCCAATTGGCTTCTTCCTGGCTCAACTCAAGCTCCTCTTGATTTTCATCAGCTTCACCAACAAAGTGAACATGCTTCTGGTTGGCTAACACCAGCTTATCTATCTTCTCATGCAAAGATTTCAGCTCCTTTTTGTGAGATTCTAGCTCGGATCCTCTCGGTGCACGGTCATAGTCCTCAGCGTAGTTGCCATCACTCAATGCCAAGTTTTCTATCAGCTCCATACCCTCTTCTACCTCCTGACCAAGGAAGTTCCCTTTGCTAGCTGTGTCAAGCAACAACCGGATCTTTGGTGAAGCTCCACGGTATATAGTGCTGAGTAGGGTCTCCTCGTTGAAACCGTGATGAGGACATTGGATCGTGTAGTCTTTGAAACGTTCCATTGCCTCGTTGAATGTCTCGTTGTTTTGTTGAGTGAAGCCGCTGATTTCGCTTCTCAACCATGCTGTCCTGGTGCTAGAGAAGAACTTTGAGAGAAAGGCCTTCTTACAATCGGCCCATGAGGTGATGGTGCCTTGTGGGAGGGTCTTCTCCCAATGCCTAGCCTTGTCTCCGAGTGAAAAGGGAAAGAGATGCAGCTTGAAAGCATCTTCGGATATGCCATTGATCTTGATCATCCCACATACTTGCTCGAAGTTGTCAAGGTGCTCCAAGGGATCTTCCATTGCTAAGCCGTGGAACTTGTTGTTTTGCACCATGGAGATGAAACCTGGCTTAATCTCGAAGTTGTTGTTTTGTACAGGAGGAGGAGTGATCCCAAACCTATTATGATGAGTATTGGGAGCATCTCCGGCTCTTATGATCCTTGGGGGTCTAGCCGCGTGTTGGGGGTTTCCATTGCCCCTTCCCACTGCCCCATGAGCTGGAGGAGGTCCCTCTGGGTGCTCGTGTTCAGCCATAGCTTCAAAGTCAACCAAACCGTGCTGAACAATCTCCTCAAAGGCTCTGGCTTGTTCTCTTACTCTTCTTTGCCGTGAATGACCAAGCTGATGAATGTTGTCCAAGGGTTGAAGTAGATTGTTATCTCCCCTTGAACGAAGATTCATGTACCTGAGAACACACGTTTGAGAGTAGAATGATTAGTAACTAAAACAAGGTAAAGACTTAGTCTTTGCTAAGTCCCAAATCTCTATGTTTTCTAAACAATCCTAGGATGGCAACGGCGCCATTTGAAAAGCAATTTCTTTGCAAGGGTGAGTATGCAATGAGGTTATCAAACTCAAATGCAAGACAGGTTGTAGTACAGTATGCAAGAGAGAGTCAATCCACACCTAGGATGATAGAAAATGCAAAGAGAATGCAAGAACTATGCAAATCTAAGCGAAACAAGATAGATTTTGATAAAATCCCTAAAAACTAGATGCAGTAACTAAATGGAATGCAGATCTATTTTAATATTACTAGGAACGATCAAACTACCATGAGGAACAAACAAAATAATTAAAGGACAAAGCTACGAATTACTAAAATTCGACTAGTGGATCGACCATGGGATCGACCACTAGATCGAGCAATAACGATCGATCTCGTCTAAAAATGCAAGAACAGTAAAACTAACGACCAGGATGCTATCAGAGATCAAGCGAATGACGAGAGAAGATGTAAAGAGGCTAAAAGAGAGGGCCTAGGGTTGAGATTCATGGTCAGGGGTTTCAAAGGTCCGAACTTGGGTTGAAAACTTTAAATCGACTCACTTTGTGAGAATCTCTAAGCCTTGAAAACTAAGCAAGATCTATCTGTGGCTTTCGGTATAGATCACTCCTTTATCCTCTCCTCCAAACCCATGGCTTTTGGTGGAAAAAGAGGTTGAAGGGCATGGAAAACAGATTTCAAACGAATGGCTTAACTAGTCCCCCAAACTTCCATGGCTTTTGGGAAGGGGTAACTAGTCTCTAGGGTGTGATCTTCAGAGGTCCCTGAATCCTGTCAAGGTAAGGAACCTCTCGGATCATAAAGCTCTTGGCGTGAGAGTCTTTAAGCTTTGAGAACTCAACACCCTAGAAGAGATAGCCATTAAAACACTTAGAAAACCCCAAGATCGAAACCCTTTAGACCCCTTAGATCCTCTCAACCCCGAACCCAAATGAACTACTCACTACACATAAGATAAATCAAGCAAAGCATGAAGAAGGAAACGATGAACATGAAAAGAAACTAGATTAAACTCAAAATGATTCGATTACAAAGCTAAAGAAAACTCAAGGTTCGACAATGGTGGATTTCTCTAAAACCAGAGAGAAAAGCATAAAAAAGATAAGGATGAAAAGTTGTGTGGGAAAAGGACGTCGCCGCCTTCCCAAAATGTCAAAAACAAGCTGATGGTCCCCCCCTCGCTAGCGGCCAAAAGCGGTTGAAAGGACAGAGATCGACTCCGGGATCGAGCAGCTCTCTCGATCATCTTCGGACATAGTGTCTTCAACTCGATCTGGGTCTCGATCATCTTCGGCGGATCGAGTGTTGCATCCGATCTCGGTATCGATCTTCGGTTGGATCGAGTGGTGTACTCGATCCGGCTCTCGCTCTGCATGGCGTCATTTACATCCTTACCGTTTGATCGATTGCTTCACTCGATCTTCGTCTCGATCATTCTCCTCGGATCGCCTGGTCTTCTCGATCTTCTGGTCGATCTCATCCTAGATCGACCTGCCATGATTGATCTGTTCCTCGATCTCTGGTCCTTAGCAAATATCCGAGCTTTCACGAACCGCTACAACAGCTTCAGCACGTCCACGAACCTCCACGACTCCAAAGCAGCCAGAAACAACCTGAATGTGATGCAAAATGTAAGGAACATGCGTATGCTGGTGCAAGAATTCTCTAGGACTCTAAGTGATGCAATCTAGTCTAAAATGTGATGTAAATGCATGAAAAGCTAACTAATGAGTATGCAAAATGTATGTAATATGCAGTAACATCAATCATCATCGATATTGGCCTATCCGCCTTTGTCCTTTGTCTTGCTCCATTCCCAGCTCACACCCATTGCACCACATGGCCTCCATTCCTTCTAGTACTTGAATAAAACTCCAAATGTATGCACAATGGAATGCAGCTCCTAAAGCTATACTAACTCCTAAATGTATGCAAAAGGACAAGAAGAAGCAAAATATACATGTTTAAAGACTAAAACTAGTGATGAATGCAAGCTAAAATAGTATAAATAATGGAGATATCAACTGTCTAAGAAGTATTTTGGCTTGAATAGAGTTGATTGAACCTGCTTGCTATTGATTCTAGCACTAATGAGAGTTAGTTCTTGTTAGGATGTTTAGCAAAGTGATTTGTCGAGAGATTGATTTAACTTGTTTGATTATGAACTCTACGCCTAGGAATTAGCATTACTTGTTTGTTTGCATTGTTAATGAGTTTGATAACAGCCTAGTCTTGCCTTTAAATTCCCCAAAATCCATAACCACATTTAGGATCCTTGCTTTTATTATCTGAATTTAGAAATTTGCTTAGTACGCTATTTTTGTTGCTCTGTTTTGTGTTTGATCATTGCTAAATATTGCTTTCACTAGTCTTGCTTAGTCTTTGGTTCACTTAGGTTGATTAGTTTATTAGTTTAAACAACTCCTTCTCTGTTTTATCTTGACTTAAGACTTCTGTTGCATTCCTAGTGTTATCCATCTTAGACATTTAGATTGACAAAAACCCTATACTATTATACAATGGCTAGTACTGGTTTTGGTGATCGAAAAAGAGCTCAAAACTCCCTTACCAATGACTGCATCTAAGCAAATGATGATTAAGTAAATAACCTAAGCAAGATGAGTACTTGAAGTAAATAAGGCAAGATAACTAAGAGAAATGCGAATTTAGTCTATTAATTAAAAGCAAGACTCAAGGCTCTAAATAATAGTGGTCAAGTGGTTTCAAGAGTGACTAGATGCGAATGGGACTAAAATGCTAAATAAAGATGCAAAAACAGAGGAAAAGATGAATGAAATGCAGCCTAAATCACTAGAGTATAGCAAGTTATCAATTATATGGTTGATTAATTATGTCTTGCTCTTGATTCTTCCACATCCTTGCTTAATTAATGTTCTTAATGCTTGATTGGCCTTGGGAAAAGAATTCTTGTTCATAAGATTTTTGTTGCATTGAAAGTGTTTGATTAAATTCCTGAATGATTTAATTAAGTGGTTTGCATGCTTAGCCTAAGGTGCTTATTATGCTTTGAAGAACTGAATCTTAGTGCTTGCTAGTGATATTTTCACCATTGAAAGTGGGTCAAGATTTATGATTAGTGAATGGATTATTGCCAAAAAATTGGATTAGTCTTCTTTTGATGTTCTTCACATAAAAATTATCATATTTATGTTTTTTGAAGCATCATGAATCACCATTGAAGTCACCCTAGTGTTTGTCCCATCTTGAGACCAATTTTGCATATTGCTGTTTAAATTTATTTTTGCTCTGTCTTGCATTTGCTTATCTTAAGTCTTTTGCTTAGAACTGCATTTAGTTTGTTTGCTTGTTCTCCTGTTTGTACTTGATTAGTTTGATGAGTGTAAGCACTTTTAAACCCTAATTTTAGGCTTAACTAATCAATATTCTGCATCTTCTCTATGTTATCCCCATGAAGGATTGATAACCTCTTGTGCTGCAATGACATGATTTCAGACTTGAAGAATTGAGTCACAAGATGTAAAAACTCTTCAATCAATTTGGCGCCATTGCCTTAGTGGGATGTTTAGTATATTGAAGTTTGAACATTTGTTTAGCCTAATCCATTTATTACATATGCTTTAGTTAGTTGGCTGTCTTTTTCAGGTACCAAATCCTTCTAAGCCTTTGAAAGCACAGTCTAAGCAGTTTGAAAAGAGACTCAACATCTACAAAGCTGAGTATGGATGACCCTCATGGTCAGAGTGGTCATGGACCATATGGAGCGCCTGCTTAAGAGCAAGAAGCTCAGTTTCAGTGGAACCAAGGCGCTGTTCCCTTTGCTGCACGATTTCAAGAGAATGGTCAAAGGATAGTGATATCTCTAATAATTGCATCATATAAGCTTGCATTTAGTTCATGTTTTGGTATTCTCTTACATGTTTTCCTTTGCTTTTGCCCCATTTCTTTTGGTTTTAGACTTAGGTTGCATTTAGATTGTAGTTTGCACTTGCTTTGCATAAACGATGTTTTTAGGTACCTAAGGAGCCTCTAAAGACAAGGAGGAAGCATATGCATGATTCAGGGAGTTGCCTCAGTCAAAGAGGATCAAGAGGAGCTAAGGAAGTGAGATTTTGGATCAACATCGAGCTCAGCATAAGCCACATCGTACGATGTAGTGTACCCCCGAAGGAAGAAATCGACCAGAAACTACGTCTGACAAACAGGATCGAACAAAGCATTTTCATCACGATTCACCTTCCGCAGTCTTCATAAACGTTGTAGCCCCGTTAGTTAGCTTGCATGTGGAGTTTGTTTCAGGTCATTCCAATCAGCGGTTAGAAAGATACAGAAGCTTTCGTGAAACCGCTCAACTCAACATCGAGCTACAACATCGTGCGATGTAAACGGGCACGAACTTCCAAGATCAACATCAAGCATCCACATCGCCCAAGCATGCTCGATGTTGACTCAGTCAGAAGACAATTTATTTACGACTATGCCACTCCGCTTAGACTCCTACAAATACTTAAAATCCCAAACTTTTGAGAACATTCTATCATCCAGCAGTTCTTTCTTCTTTTATTTTTAGGTTACAATTTGTAGTTTGAATCTTTGCTTGGTTATAATATAAGTTTGCATTTCTCTTCTTGTTTAGTCTTTCTAATCATGATTAGATATCTATTTTTCTTTGATTTGATGGTTTTAATGGTGATTAGTGAGTAGTCTTTTTAGGGATTTGAGATGGGTTAGGTTTAGGAAATCTATGATGTCTTAGTGTTAATTCTTCCATTTTCTTTCTTGATTGCTATGTTTAATGCCTAATTAGCCTTAGATAAGTTGATTAGGATCTTAGGCTCATTTTATGCCCACCAAGTGTTTGATGAAATGCCTGAACTGCTTTGCAAGAGAATTTCTTGTCCTAGCTCAAGAGATTGACTGTCTAGGAAGTGATTTGGCAATATAGGATTGATAGATTGTCTTAATGATTTCTGTTGATCATTTCACTAATGAAAATTAGTTATTGACTTGATAATTAGTAAAGAGATTAGTGCCAAGAGATTGGATTAGTTATATAAATGAATCATATGCATAAGGAATAACATTGTGTGAGTTTGTAAGCATCATAGATTGAGTAGTGAGTTCCCTAATACCAATTATCCTATCTTAAGTCCTATCTTTTCTGTTTTTAGTTGATTTCGAATTTGCCTTAGAATTGCTCTGTTTTTACTTAGTTTTGATCTTTTGCTTGTTGCTTGCTCTTGTTGAGTGTTTGCTTCAAGTTTGTTTGATCCTTTAGGTTGTTAGACTTTAATCTTCTCTATACCTGCTTGAATTAAGAGCTCTATTATACTATTACTGCTTCGAACTTTCCCTTATGGAATGACTAAACTCAATACTACAATGATTAATGTGGGTTGAGGATTGAGATATGCCAAAAACCTACATCAATTTGGCGCCGTTGCCAATAGGGGAATGCTTTGTTCAGTAGGATTTGTAGAGATCTTGAGATCAAGCTTTCTTATTTTCGTTTTTGGTTACTGATTTCTCTTATTGGTCTAGAATTTCTTTTGTAGGTACCAACACACTTGATCTTAAGTGTCTACAACTACAACTGAAGTTCAGGATCAAGGATTTTGGGTTTGCAGCAACAGAAATCAGTTGTTGAAGCATGGAAGAACATCAGTATGCTCCTGGTTTTGGTCCACAAGGTTCACAACGTCTTCAAGGGATCCAAGGCTTACAAGGACAGCAAGGTCCACATTGTTTACAATGAACTTGGGTTATATGAGATCAAAGACCATTGAGACCTATAGGTGCTGCAGATATACCATCAAGCTATTCTTCCAGACAAGGTATTCTTACACCTATGGAGACTCACAACTATGAGATAAAGATCAGCATGATTGCTATGGTTCAAGAAAGGAAGTTCTTTGGATTGCCTAACCAAGACCCTCTTGAGCATTTGGATCACTTTGAGAGGATTTGTGCTATGAGAAAGCTTAGTTCAGATGATGGATTAAAGCTCAGATTGTTTTCATTCTCTCTTGGAGATAGAGCTCAAATGTGGGAAAAGTCTTTGGCACAAGGAAGCATCACCTCTTGGAAACAATGCAAAAGAGCTTTCTTAACCAAGTTCTTCTCTCCCTCTAGAACTGCTAAATTCAAGAATGAGATCTCAAGCTTCAAACAATGGTCGAATGAGAGCTTTGGAGACACATGGGAAAGGTTTAGAGGCTTCACTCAACAATGCCCTCATCATGGTTTTACCAAGGAAATGCTTCTCTCTACTCTCTATAGAGGTGTTCTACCAAACATAAGAATCCTTCTAGATACAGCTAGTAATGGCTATTTCCTTGGCAAAGATGTTGATGAAGGATGGATACTAGTAGAGAACATAGCGCTCATCAATTGGGATTATGTGGATTAGTTTGAGCAACATGAAAAGGCAGCTGAAGAGAAGTTTGAAACAGCAATGCATAAGATGTAGGCTTTGCAGGAAAATGTGGATATGTTGTTTAATGGAGCCATCAAACCTCTTTAAACTGTTGATACACATAGCCACTACAAAGAAGATCAAGTCAAATCTGTTCAGATCCAAGAGGAGCAAGCAATGAGACAAGGCTATGATGTTTGTCAACAACAGTCCAATGGAGGCCCTTACATTCACCAACATCAAGGCTCTTCTTCTAAAGCAGTTGGCGCCAACAACTCTCAGCACTCTCAAGATTTGGACATTAAGCAACTTCTTCTCCAAATGCAACAACTCCAAACTGCAGAAATTCAAAGCAGTATGACTGTCATTCAAAGCAATATGGCTGATATTCAAAACAATATAGCTGAAGTTAAGAGAAGCATGGCTGCTGACATCCAAAAGAGTATTGACTCTACAAGCAGCAACATCCAATCCCAAATAGAATCCTTGACTATGAAGCTGAATAGGCAAGAGAACAATGCTCAGCCACTCACCTTCAAGAGGCCCCTAGAGTATTATTATGGTATCTCCTCTACTTCCCTAACTACTCAGAAAAAGAGTGCAAACTCTATTGCTGAGACTGAACGCCTTCTATATGGCCATGAGTTTGTCCCTAATACCCCAAAGGTGACTGATGTTATTGCATATTGCATACATTTTGCATACTCATTAGTTAGCTTTTCATGCATTTGTATTATGTTTTAGGTTAGATTGCATCACTTAGGGTCCTAGAGCATTCTTGCATCAGCATACGCATTTTCCTTGCATTTTGCATCACATTCAGGTTGTTTCTGGCTGCTTTGGAGTCGTGGAGGTTCGTGGACGTGTTGAGGCTGATGTAGCAGTTCGTGGGAGCTCGGAAATATGCTAAGGGCCAGAGATCGAGGAGCAGATCGAGCATGGCCGGTAGATCTGGGAGTTGATCGACCAGAAGATCGAGCCAACTAGGCGATCCGAGGAGAATGATCGAGACGGAGATCGAGTGGAGCAATCGATCAATCAGTACGGACGTAAATGACGCCATGCAGAGCGAGAGTCAGATCGAGTACATCACTCGATCCAGCCGAAGATCGATACCGAGATCGGATGCAACACTCGATTCGCCGATGATGATCGAGACCCGGATCGAGCCAAAGACACGATGCCCGGATATGATCGAGAGAACCACTCGATCTTGGAGTCGATCTCTGTCCTTTCAACCGTTTTTGGCTGCTAGAGAAGGGGGGGGACCATTGGCTTGTTTGGGCATTTTGGGCAAGGCGGCGACGTCCTTTTTCGATAACTTTTTAGATCCTTATCTTTTTCCTTATGTTTTCTCTCTCGTTTCGTGAAGAACACCATTGTTGAAACTTGTTTTTCTCTTAAGCTTTTGTATTCGAATCATTATCGTTGAATCTAGTTTTCCTTTCATGTTCATCGTCTCGTTTCATATGCTTTGCTTGATTTACTCTATGTGTAGCGAGTAGTTTCTTTTGGGTTCGGGGTTGAGAGGATTAAGGGGTTAAAAAGGTTTCGATCTTGGGTTTTTCAAAACGTTTTCAAAGGCTATCTCTTCTAAGGTGTTGAGATCTTAAAGCTTGAAGACTCTCACGCCAAGAGCTTCATGATCCGAGAGGTTCCTTACCTTGACAGGATTCAGGAGCCTCGGAAGATCACACCTTAGAGACTAGTTACCCCTTCCCAAAAGCCATGGAAGTTTGGGGGATCAGTTAAGCCATTCGTTTGAAATCTGTTTTCCTTGCCTTTCGACCTTTCTTTCCACCAAAAGCCATGGGTTTGGAGGAGAGGATGAAAGAGTGATCTATACCGAAAGCCACGGATAGATCTTGTTTTGTTTTCAAGGCTTATAGATCCTCACCAAGTGAGTCGATCTAAAGTTTTTAAAACCAAGGTCGAACCTTTGAAACCCCTAACCATGAATCTCAACCCTAGACCCTTCCTTTTAGCATCTTTACGTCTATTCTCATCATTCGCTTGTTATCTGATAGCATCCTGGTCATTAGCTTTACTGTTCTTACGATTTTAGACGAGATCGATTATTACTGCTCGATCTAGTGGTCGATCTCGTGGTCGATCCACTAGCCGAATTTTAATAATTCGAAGCTTTCTCCTTTAATTAATCTGTTTGTTTCTCGTGGTAGTTTCTTCCTTTCTAGTATTTTTAAAATAGGTTTCATTCTGTTTAAGTTGCTGCATCTAGTTTTTAGAGATTTTATCATAAACTGTCTCATTTTGCTTAGATTTGCTTTAGTCCTTGCATTCTCTGTGCATTCTCTAACTCCTAGAAATGGATTGACTCTCTCTTGCTTGCTATACTACAACATTGCTTGCATTAGAGTTTGATAACCTCTCTGCATCATAACCCGAGCATAGAATCCGTTTATCAAATGGCGTCGTTGCCATTATAGGACTGTTTAGAGAACATAGAGATTTGGGTCTTAGCAAAGACTAAGTCTTTACCTTTTCAAGTTACTAATAAATCTACTCTCAAACGTGTGTTTTCAGGTACATGAATCTTCGTTCAAGGGGAGACAACATTCATCAACTTGGTCACTCACGGCAATGGAGAGTCAAAGAGCAAACAAGAGCCTTTGAGGAGATTGTTCAGCACGGTTTGGTTAACTTTGAAGATATGGCTGAACACGAGCATCCAGAAGGACCTCCTCCAGCAGGACGGGGCAATGGAAACCCCCAACACGCGGCTAGACCACCGAGGATCATAGGAGCCGGAGATGCTCCCAATACCCACCACAATAGGTTTGGGATCACTCCTCCTCCGGTGCAAAACAATAACTTCGAGATCAAGCCAGGTTTCATCTCCATGGTGCAAAACAACAAGTTCCACGGCTTAGCAATGGAAGACCCCTTGGAGCACCTAGACAACTTCGAGCAAGTATGTGGGATGATCAAGATCAATGGCATATCCGAAGATGCTTTCAAGCTGCGTCTCTTCCCCTTTTCACTCGGAAACAAAGCTAGACATTGGGAGAAGACCCTCCCACAAGGCACCATCACATCATGGGCTGAGTGTAAGAAGGCATTTCTCTCAAAGTTCTTCTCAAGCACCAGGACAGCTCGGTTGAGAAACGAAATCAGTGGTTTCACTCAAAGGAACAACGAGACATTCAACGAGGCAATGGAGCGTTTCAAAGACTACACGATCCAATGTCCTCATCACGGGTTCAGCGAGGAGACACTACTCAGTACCATATACCGTGGAGCTTCACCAAAGATCAGGTTGTTGCTTGACACAACTAGCAAAGGGAACTTCCTCGGTCAAGAGGTAGAAGAGGGTATGGAGCTGATAGAAAACTTGGCGTTGAGTGATGGAAACTATGCTGAAGATTATGACCGTGCACCAAGAGGATCAGAGTTAGAGTCTCACAAGAAGGAGCTCAAATCGTTGCATGAGAAGATAGATAAGTTGGTGTTAGCTAATCAGAAACATGTTCATATTGTTGGTGAAGCTGATGAGAACCAAGAGGAGTTAGAGCTAAGCCAAGAAGAAGCAAATTGGGTGGCTGGACAGAACAACTACAAGTCTCAAGGCTACAACCAAGGCTACCAGAACAACAACCTCTCTTACCGAAGCACCAACGTAGCCAACCCTAAAGACCAAGTGTACCTTGCTCAGCAAGCTAAACCTTTCATCCCTTACAACAAAGGTTTTCAACCGAGTGGTGGTTTCCAAGGTCAAGGGCAGAGCAACTTCCAAGGGCAACAACAACACAACAAGGGTTATACTCCTAACTACCCTCCGGGCTTTGCACCTCAGCAACAACAACCGATGCAACAACAAGTTGATCCGGTTCAAGCAATGTTTCAACAGCTAATACAAGGGCAAGCCTCTACAAACCAGAAGTTCGCTGAAATGAACACTCGCCTAGACTCATCTCTAACCGACTTCTCCACTCAGATCACCAACCTAAACAACAAGATCAAGCAGATGGAGAAGGGAAAAGCAAGTACGAATGGTCAGAACAGTCTTCCGGGAAAGTGTGAGCAAAATCCCAAGGAGTATGCTAATGCTATAACGTTGAGAAGCGGTAAAGAGCTCCAACCTCTGGTCTCTACAAAGAACAACGAGGACGTTGTAATTCAAGAGGGGGAGGGTAAACCTTCGGCTGATGATGATGAGATAAACTTTGACAACGTTTGGATCCAAGGGCCGAGGAGAGGAGATAAGGCGGTCGCTGAGAAGAAAAGTGAGCAAACCACCAAGGAGAAGAACTCTTACGTGCCCCCACCTTACGTACCGAAGTTGCCATTTCCCGGTCGTTTCAAAAAGCAGCTCATCGAGAAGCACAAAATCTTGTTTGAGAAGCACCTGAGAGACGTGGAAATCAAGCTGCCTCTTGTTGATTGTCTAGCTATGATGCCCAAGTGCGCCAAGTTTTTCAAGGACACCCTCGTGAAGAAGAACAAAAAAAGCAAAGAGGTACTTGTTCTAAGTGAAGATTGTAGCGCGGTTATACACAAGGAGATAGTCCCTAAGAAGCTGGGAGACCCTGGAAGCTTCACTATACCCTGCGCTTTGGGTCCTCTAGAGTTCAAGAGTTGCTTGTGTGATCTCGGAGCTAGCATAAACTTGATGCCTCACTCCGTGGCTAAGAAGCTTGGTTTTACTCGGTTTAAGGACTGTCAGATCTCATTGGTGCTGGCTGATAGGAGTGTGAGGCTACCAGTGGGGCTGCTTGAAGACTTACCGGTGCGAATCAGTGGTGTGAACATACCTACAGACTTCGTAGTATTGGAGATGGATGAAGAGCCAAAAGATCCACTCATCTTAGGGAGACCGTTCCTTGCAACCGCCGGGGCTATAATAGATGTGAAGAATGGGAAGATTGCCTAGCATTTGGGGAAGGAGATCAGGCTAGACTTCGACATCAACAAGGTTCTAAAGAAGCCGACCATTGAAGGACAAGCTTTCTATATTGAAACAATGGATGTCTTGGCGGATGAGTTGCTGGAAGAGCTAGCTCTAGAAGACTATCTGAAGCTAGCACTAACAAAGGAGCCAGGGGAGTTTGGCTATATGGACCAGAGAACCCAAGAGTACGTGAACCTGCTGGATTCTAGGAGGATTATCAAGAAAGAAGAAGGTTGCTGCCTAGAGATCGACCCCTAGATCGATGCTATCACTCGATCCAGGAGTCAGATCGACAAGTCAATCGAGAACACAACTCGATCCGGTGCAACAATCGATGGACAGATCAAGAAGAATGCTCGATCAGGAAAAACAAACGAGCCGACGATCAAGAGAGACCTCCCAATCATTTTGGAGTCCAACCAAGAGATCGACTCAGCGTCTCGATCCCTTACTCGATCCCTATCAAATCGAGTAAGTGAATCGAGTGAAATGGCTCGATCTAGACGACATCGAGAGGAGAATCAACCGGAGGACTCGATCTCAGAAAGGATAGCGATGGAGGAAAGCAGTCTGAAGGGCAATGCCTCGGGTTCAAAGGAGAGTTCCAAGGAGGAAAGCAACAACAACAGCCACGAGGATGACTGGAGTGAGCTGTTAGCCCCAAAGGTGGACCTTAAGGAGCTCCCAAAAGGGCTAAGGTATGCTTTCTTAGGGCCTAATAACACCTATCCCGTGATTGTGAATGAAAACCTTAGTGATGATGAGTTGCACTCGCTCCTAACTGAGCTGAGAAAGTATAAGAAGGCCATTGGGTACTCTTTAAGTGACATCAAGGGCCTTTCACCAATGCTTTGAACTCATAGGATTCACTTGGATAATGAGAACGCTTCTTCTATAGAACATCAAAGGCGTTTGAATCCTAACTTGAAAGAGGTTGTTAAGAAGGAAATCCTTGAGCTTTTAGAGGCTGATGTGATCTATCCCATAAGTGACAGCACGTGGGTTTCCCCTGTACACGTGGTGCCTAAGAAGGGAGGGATCACGGTCATAAGGAATGAAAAGGATGAACTTATCCCTACTAGGACCATTACTGGTCATAGGATGTGTATTGATTATAGGAAGCTTAACCTTGCGACTAGGAAAGACCATTTCCCCCTACCTTTTATTGATCGAATGCTTGAGAGACTTGCAAATCACCCTTACTACTGCTTTCTCGATGGGTATAGTGGTTTTTTTCAAATTCCTATTCACCCAAACGATCAGGAGAAGACGACTTTCACATGTCCCTACGGTACCTTTGCATATCGAAGGATGCCGTTTGGATTGTGTAATGCACCGGCTACGTTTCAGCGGTGTATGATGTCTATCTTCTCTGATCTTATAGAGGAGATGGTAGAGGTGTTTATGGATGACTTCTCTGTGTATGGTGCGTCCTTTCCTGCGTGTTTGTTGAATCTTTGCAGGGTGCTAAAACGTTGTGAAGAGACAAACTTGGTGCTGAACTGGGAGAAATGCCACTTCATGGTTAAGGAAGGGATCGTGCTCGGTCACAAGATATCAGAGAAGGGTATTGAGGTTGATCAGACTAAGGTGGAGGTCATGATGGGTCTTGAGCCGCCAGTTAATGTTAAAGGAATCAGAAGCTTCTTGGGGCACGCAGGGTTCTATAGGCGCTTCATCAAAGATTTCTCCAAGTTTGCACGCCCTCTTACACGGCTGTCGAGCAAGGAAGCTGAGTTTGTATTCGATGAGGAGTGTTTGAAGGCTTTCGTGACCATCAAGGAAGCACTTACATCAGCCCCTATAGTCCAAGCACCAGACTGGTCTCTCCCCTTTGAGATCATGTGTGATGCTAGTGACTACGCCGTAGGAGCCGTCCTTGGTCAGAAGAAAGACAAGAAGCTACACGTGATCTATTATGCTTCAAGGACCTTGGATGACACGCAATCACGATACACCACTACGGAGAAGGAGCTGCTTGCAGTAGTCTTCGCCTTTGAGAAGTTCAGATCATATCTGGTTGGTTCCAAGGCTATTGTATACACGGATCACGCTGCCTTACGATACATCTACTCGAAGAAAGACACTAAGCCTCGGCTCTTAAGATGGATTCTGTTACTCCAGGAGTTTGACATAGAGATTAAAGACAAGAAGGGGATAGAAAATGGAGTCGCTGACCACCTCTCACGGCTAAGGATCAACGAGTCTCTCCCCTTAGATGACTCTCTTCCAGAAGAGCAGCTTATGGCAATTACTACTGCTGTTTGTGGAAAGCTAGAGGGGAGGTTTGAGGAGGTGCTGAGTTTCAAAGAGGAGGATCTACCGTGGTATGCTGATGTGGTGAACTATCTAGCGTGTGGTGAGGAGCCAACACATCTCAACAGCTATCACAAGAAGCGGTTTATGAGGGAGGCTAGTGACTATTTTTGGGACGAGCCCTACTTATACAAAAGAGGAGTAGACAGCTTGTACCGGAGATGTGTTACAAAGGAAGAAGCCAGGGACATCCTCTACCATTGCCATGGCTCTTCTTACGGAGGACACTTCGCCTCATTCAAGACAGCCACGAAGGTGTTGCAAGCCGGTTTCTGGTGGCCCTCCATTTTTAAAGATGCACACGAGTTTGTGAAGAGCTGTGAGGCATGTCAACGGGCAGGGAATATAACCAAGAGGAACGAAATGCCTCAAGTTCCTATCTTCGAGGTTGACGTGTTCGACGCGTGGGGAATTGACTTCATGGGCCCTTTTCTTTCTTCATACGGCAACAAATACATCTTGGTAGCAGTGGATTATGTCTCCAAATGGGTTGAGGCTATTGCTTCCCCTACAAATGACTCTAAGGTGGTAATCAAGTTGTTCAAGAGTATCATCTTCCCGAGGTTTGGGGTACCCAAGGTTGTTATAAGTGATGGAGGAAGCCACTTTATAAACAAGGTCTTTGAGAGCCTCTTGAGAAAGTATGGGGTTAAGCATAAGGTGGCTACACCGTATCATCCTCAAACAAGCGGTCAAGTGGAAGTCTCCAACAGGCAAATCAAGGCTATACTGGAGAAAACTGTCGAGGCAACAAGGAAAGACTGGTCAGTGAAGCTGGATGACGCTCTTTGGGCCTACCGTACCGCCTTCAAGACACCGATTGGTACAACTCCTTTCACTCTACTCTATGGCAAGGGCTGTCACCTCCCGGTTGAGCTGGAACACCGTGCGTTGTGGGCTGTGAAGAGGCTGAACTTTGATCTCAAGACTGCTCAGGAGAGACGCCTGATTCAGCTACACGAACTGGATGAGTTGAGGCTGAACGCTTACGAGAGCTCCCAGATATACAAGGAGCGGACTAAGGAGGCTCATGACAAGAAGTTGGTTGCCAAGGAGCTCAAGGAAGGAGGACTAGTGTTGCTGTACAACTCGAGGCTCAAACTCTTCCCGGGCAAGCTGAAATCAAGGTGGAGCGGACCGTTCGTGATTCAAGAAGTGTTGCCTTATGGAGCTGTTACTCTGATGGGAAAAAGTGGCAGTGCATTCACTGTCAACGGACACAGAGTCAAGCCCTATTTGGCAGATAGCTATGACAAGGAGAGTACCTCAGTGCTTCTCCAAGACCCACCATCCGCTTAGACCAAGTAAGGTCTAGCTAAAGACGTTAAAGAAAGCGCACTTGGGAGGCATTCCCATGTTTATCTTGTACATATTTCTGCTTTATTTCCCTTTCAGTTTTATGTTTTTATTTTGCAAATGTGTAGGAACAGGTATAAGGAGTCTAAACCTTGACTTTGAGGTCTTAAAAAGGCAATAGGGGTTAGAATAAGGCTAGAGATCTTGTGCTAGATCGACTGATCCTGGCTCGATCTTTGCTAGATCGAGTCAGTAAATTGAGAGGAGCCAGTCGATCTAGACGAGAACGAGTGACAAGATTGACCTTGACGAAAAAGGATCGATCGATCCAAATCAGATCGACCGATCTAATTTCTCTCGGGAAAATCTGTTGAAAACAGATCGATCACTCGACTCGATCCATCACTCGATCTATGCCAAATCGACCCCTAAATCGAGGACGTAGCTCGATCATGAGGACTTAGCTGAAGAGCCAACATCTCAATGATCGAGGGATGGATCGAGTCTCAAATCGAGTAACCCTCTCGATCTAAGCCATTTTGGGCATGAGATCGAGTCCTAGATCGACCAAATGGACTCGATCTCATGCCGAGGTGAAATTTTTTTATCCCTCCTATACTCTTTTCCCTCCAACTTTTGAATTCAAAACTTGGTCAAGGCAAGCATCTTTGACCATGAAAGATGTGCTTTGACCAAGACTTTGTCAGAAAAACCACTTTGACTACCCATTGTTTTGGTTTTGCTAAGTCTTTAAATATTTTAAACAACCTCTCACCCTCTCATTCCTGTTTTGCTCGAGAATTTTAAACAAAGAGAGTGAGAGTTTTAATTTTCAAAAGCTAGCAAAGATATTCTGCATTTCTTGCAAAGGTATTTTCAAAAATTTAATGATTTAATCTTAGAAAATCTCCTTTAATATCGCAAGATCTTGTTTTAGAATATATGGTCAGTTTTGAATTTTTAAAAACTAGCTAAGTAAAAGGAAAAATTCCAGATTTTTCAGTATTTAAAGATTTGATTCTCCTTTATTTAGCTATGATTTTTATTTATTCCCCAAAATTCTAGGGTAGTTTTTATAAATTCTCTCTTTCTCTTCTCTCATTCTCATCAAATCGACGCTTGCTTATCAATCTCTTTAGAATCTTGTTTCAGGAACAATGGCACCAAAGAGAACTAGAGAAGAGCAAGCACAAGAAGGAGAAGGACAAGAAGTGGTAGTTCAAGAGAGGGTCCGGTGGAGTAAGGATGAGAAGAGGGATAAGAAGCAGCTGGAGAGGCTCCGGTTTGAACCTACAAAGTTTGCTGATCGAGAGCTGTTGTCTAAACTTGGGATTCTTGGGGACTTCGATCAACTCCTCCATAACATTGGCTTAAGATGTTTGTCACGGATGGATTGCCCAACCATTCCTGAAGTGACAATAGACTTCCTTGCCACCTTGGAGTTCCGGTATGAGAATCCTAGTGCACCCGTCCCTTCCCAAGGCCGCCTCTACTTCAAAGTTGGACGTCAAGCCTATACACTCTCCATCCCTGAGCTATGCCAAGCCTACGGTCTCAACGCTGATGCATACAAGGTCGAGTTTCCAGCCTTCAAGAAAGCCAACGAGTTTTGGGATCTGATCAGCAATGAAGACTACAAGGCCAACACCACTAAGATCAAGCGAGTAAGGAGCCCGGTGCTGAGGTATACTCTGAAGCTGATTGCCAACACGTTCAGTGGAAGGTCTGTTGCCCCTACGGTCACGAAGACGGAGATGTGCTTCCTGTTCCAAGGTGTGAAGCACCTAGTGTCTGACCCGGATGCGAATGAAGAGCCCATAGAGGATGAACTCGGCGATGAAGTGAACTACGGGTGTGTGCTCGCGGCTTCTTTGGTGAAATACAAGGCCTATGCCTTGCGGTGCAAGGCAACCTCCTCTTACATTGGCGGCTTCCTTACTCCTCTGTTCGTGCAAGCCGGTGTGACCATTCATGACTTTGCTCACGTCCCAAACAGAGCTTTCATGGATGAAGTATACATGAGGAATACTGATAGCTTGGGACGCACGCCAGCAGAAGGGTTCTATGCCTACCTCTTCATTAATGACGAAGACAAGAAGAGAGTGTGCATCCTGCCCAACAAAGATGAAACCGAGCTGCTTGGTGTTGGGAACATCGAGTTCTTGCCCATGGAGGAAGAATGCTTTGCCCCTTTAGGAGGACCGCCTGCTTCAGCCATTGCCCCGCGTCAAAGGTCAGAGTCTCCAGCCACGGAAGACGAGATGCCCAAGGCTTACACACTTCCCAAGCTAGATTTTGAGCCGAGGACAAAAACCGAGATGTTCCTAGCATCAGTTGTGGAGATGCAACGGAAGATCAACAAGTGGCAAGGGAAGATGCTAAAGAAGCTGGGGAAGAAAGTTAAAGCACTTCAGGGAAGCTCGCCTAAGCCAGCTGCAAGTCAAGAGATGCAACAACCCGAGAAGAGAAGGCTCTCAACCGGAGGAGTTGTGATCCGCGAGACCCAAGGTGACAACATTCAGCCGGCGTGCCACTCTCTCCAAGAACCAGCTGACAAAGGCAAAGCAACGATCTCTAGCTCCTCTGGAACATCCTCAAGTTCCAGCCGAGCCTAGACCAGAGGTAACAACCTTCTTCCATTGTATATAACCGCTCATGTTGTTTCTTTTGCATTGTGGTTTGTTGATCCTTCGAATGAGTTTGCCACCAGGACGGTGTCAAGCAAGTTTGAGGGAGTACATGTGTGATTTAATCTTGTGCTCTTTGATCTTATTTTCCTTTTTGCACTCTTGAGTCTTTAGTCATGAAAAATTGGTAAAATTTTTAAAATTTTTTCAAAGATTCATGTAGTTGCATTCATTTTTTTTAAAACATGTTAGGATTGAGTCTAGAGTTTTTCATATCACCTAGGTTGTTTGCATTTTGCATAAGGGGTTAGAATTTCTTACAAAGGTGTTTTTACTCATGAATTGTTTCAATGTCCTAGTTGGTAGTTCTCTAATGCTTTGTCTATGCTTTGAAAGTAAGTTCTTACCATGCTTGGATTACTTGTTAGGATTTTCGTGGCTTGAATTGAACTCTCATGATTTGAAACTCATTCTAATAAGTGAAAACCTTAATTTGAAATTCTAATTATCATTCTTATGCATTTGAAAATGAACACATGGTTTTAAAATATTTAGGCTTTCTTCTTCCTTTTTACCACTCTTTGTGAGCCTAAGTAGAACTCCCTCCTTGAACCTTACCCTCCTTTGAAGCCAAATGTTCTTGTGTGACATCTTTTTGAGGCCTTCCTTTTGGTTTGAACTTGGCATAAAGTGTTAGGTTTAGGCGACATGATTTGGTTTTCATATTGTTGCTAGCTTTACATTTTGAAGCTAGGTATAAGCTTAGGATAAGTTTGGGGGATCATTGGGGTTGCTATCTTGTCTATTTACTCTCGGTTTCAAAGAGCTTTGTGTTTTAAGGAAAGAAATGAGGTTTTAAGTGAAATGTTGTTTTTAAAACTAAGTATGCTCTAATTTCAGGAGGTAGCTCTCCCATAATAAAATAAAAAAAAGAGAAAAGAAAAGAAAAGAAAAAGAAATAAAAAAGAGCCTAAGTGCCAAATAAAGAAAAAAAAATAAAAAGAAAAAAAAAAATAAGAGAGCTACTAATAAGAAATTTTTAAAGAGCAAAAGTATTTTTCAAAACCTTTTCACTAGCCTAAAAAGTTTAAAAATGTCTTTGTTTCGAATTGGGGATTGTTTAGTTTGTAAAAAAAAGGGTAAACTCTTAAGTGGTGAGTGAGGATAAAATTTCTTAAATGAGAGGGGTATAAGATCATTTGATAGTTTACATGGGTAGATGAGAATCTAATCATGTATGCATAAATTGTCTTTACCTTTAGCATTATGCACAAGTTCATCCATTTTTGAGAGAAACCCTTGTTCTGATTATAAACCCTTTTCAAATGAGATCATTCTATGCTCATAACCTTAACCCTTAGCCAAATGTGTTTTGCTTTAAAGTGCATAAGTTTGATTCATGGTTCGAATGTTAATGAATGTTAAAGGATGAGTTTCTTTGATTGTTAGGAATAGGAGAGTCATGATTTGAATTTCTTTGTGTGATGAGTATGGCTAAGTTCTTTGGAGTATGAGTGTAAGCATAGCATTTTAGAACTGTTAACTAGGACATTGAGATTGATTCATTTGAAAGGCACCTTTGCAAAAAGTTTAAAACCCCACTCATTTTTCTTAAAACATCTCTTCCTTACTTATTTTCTGTTGCTTGAGGGCAAGCAAGAAGTAAGTTTGGGGGAGTTGATGTTATTGCATATTGCATACATTTTGCATACTCATTAGTTAGTTTTTCATGCATTTGTATCATGTTTTAGGTTAGATTGCATCACTTAGGGTCCTAGAGCATTCTTGCATCAGCATACGCATTTTCCTTGCATTTTGTATCACATTCAGGTTGTTTCTGGCTGCTTTGGAGTCGTGGAGGTTCGTGGATGTGTTGAGGCTGATGTAGCAGTTCGTGGGAGCACAGAAATATGCTAAGGGCCAGAGATCGAGGAGCAGATCGAGCATGGCTGGTCGATCTGGGAGTTGATCGACCAGAAGATCGAGCCAACTAGGCGATCCAAGGAGAATGATCGAGACGGAGATCGAGTGGAGCAATCGATCAATCGGTACGGACGTAAATGACGCCATGCAGAGCGAGAGTCAGATCGAGTACATCACTCGATCCAGCCGAAGATCGATACCGAGATCGGATGCAACACTCGATTCGCCGATGATGATCGAGACCCGGATCGAGCCGAAGACACGATGCCCGGATATGATCGAGAGAACCACTCGATCTTGGAGTCGATCTCTGTCCTTTCAACCGTTTTTGGCTGCTAGCGAAAGGGGGACCATTGGCTTGTTTGGGCATTTTGGGCAAGGAGGCGACGTCCTTTTTCGATAACTTTTTAGATCCTTATCTTTTTCCTTATGTTTTCTCTCTCGTTTCGTGAAGAACACCATTGTTGAAACTCGTTTTTCTCTTAAGCTTTTGTATTCGAATCATTATCGTTGAATCTAGTTTTCCTTTCATGTTCATCGTCTCGTTTCATATGCTTTGCTTGATTTACTCTATGTGTAGCGAGTAGTTTCTTTTGGGTTTGGGGTTGAGAGGATTAAGGGGTTAAAAAGGTTTCGATCTTGGGTTTTTCAAAACGTTTTCAAAGGCTATCTCTTCTAAGGTGTTGAGATCTTAAAGCTTGAAGACTCTCACGCCAAGAGCTTCATGATCCAAGAGGTTCCTTACCTTGACAGGATTCAGGAGCCTCGGAAGAGCACACCTTAGAGACTAGTTACCCCTTCCCAAAAGCCATGGAAGTTTGGGGGATCAGTTAAGCCATTCGTTTGAAATCTGTTTTCCTTGCCTTTCGACCTTTCTTTCCACCAAAAGCCATGGGTTTAGAGGAGAGGATGAAAGAGTGATATATACCGAAAGCCACAGGTAGATCTTGTTTTGTTTTCAAGGCTTAGAGATCCTCACCAAGTGAGTCGATCTAAAGTTTTTAAAATCAAGGTCGAACCTTTGAAACCCCTAACCATGAATCTCAACCCTAGACCCTTCCTTTTAGCATCTTTACGTCGATTCTCATCATTCGCTTGTTATCTGATAGCATCCTGGTCATTAGCTTTACTGTTCTTACGATTTTAGACGAGATCGATTGTTAATGCTCGATCTAGTGGTCGATCTCGTGGTCGATCCACTAGTCGAATTTTAATAATTCGAAGCTTTCTCCTTTAATTAATCTGTTTGTTTCTCGTGGTAGTTTCTTCCTTTCTAGTATTTTTAAAATATGTTTCATTCTGTTTAAGTTGCTGCATCTAGTTTTTAGAGATTTTATCATAAACTGTCTCATTTTGCTTAGATTTGTTTTAGTCCTTGCATTCTCTGTGCATTCTCTATCTCCTAGAAATGGATTGACTCTCTCTTGCTTGCTATACTACAACATTGCTTGCATTAGAGTTTGATAACCTCTCTGCATCATAACCCTCGCTAGAAACCATTTATCAGTGACACATTCTATCATCAATGAGGACATTGAAGTTCTAGGTGTGGGGGAGGAACCTGAAAAATCAGTAAGGGTCATAGGAGAGAAGGAGAAGGAAGCTGTCTATGTGGATGCCTCAATGGAAGAAAAGGTTATCTCCAAGAAAGAGACAGTAGTAGAAGATGATGAAGTGGTTGAAGCTGATGAGAATTCAAGGAACATCAAGACCAAAGAAATGGTTCAAGAGAAGCCTAAAGAAGTACCCAAGGAGACAACCAAGGAACCAAGATACATTCCTCCTCCTTATCAGCCTACAATACCATTTCCTGGATGGTTCAAGAAGCAGCTACTTGCTAAGCATAAAGGTCTCTTTGAAGAGCCGATGAAGAAAATTGAAGAGACCATTGGATTAGATGAAGCAACAAAGCAGATGTCTCCAGCCTTTATACCTCTTAAGTAACCATATCTTGCAATGTTGACAGCAAAGAAGGTTGGGGAAGATAGAGATGCTATAGAAGAGGTTCCCACTAAAGATGAAGAAATCCAAATCACTAAGCTTGAAGATCCTGGTTGTTTTACACTACCATGTGAATTGGGAACACTCTCTTTCAAGAGTTTCTTGTGTGATCCTGGGTCCAGAATCAACCTTATGCCATTCTCTACTACTAAAACCTTAGGCCACATTAGCTTCAAGGAAAGTAATGTCTCTCTCACCCTAGCTGATGGGTCAAGAAAGCAACCAGTTGGATCTTCTAGAGGATGTTCCATTGATGATTGACAAGGTGAAGGTACCAACTGATTTTCTGATGCTAGATATAAATAGTGATGAGGAGATCCCAATCATATTGGGAAGATCATATCTGGCATCTGCTGGTGCTGTTTTTTCTGTTAAGAAGGGCATCATTGAGTTAAGGTTGAAGGAACACAAGGTGTTAAAGTTTGACACCAAGAGGACCAAGAAGGGAATTAAAGGACACGCTTACTCCATAAAGGCTGAAGAGTGGAGTCTTGCAGCTGTGAATTGGCCTTTCTCCAAGTCACCATCAACCACATTCACAGGCCACTCAGGAAAGGATCCACCAAGGAGTTCTCTAACTCCCTCTCAACCCAACTAAGGAGAAAGAAAAGTCAAGCTTAGTGACTCTAAACAAGCACTCTTGGGAGGTATTCCCATATTATCCTTGTACATATTATTGCATTTAAGTTTATGTTTGTGTTTTTCTTTTGATCATAGGAGCAGGTGGAGTTCAAAGCAGGTGGTTGGTGATACAAGAGTTTTGAGTCTCTTTCTCAATCACCCTTTGTACTAATCAATTGTAGTAAGACTTTTATCAATCCAAAAAGGGAAGATTGAAGCAGTAGGAATGCAATAGAGCTCTTAATTCAAGCAGATATAGATAAGATTGAAGTGTCTAACAACCTAAGTGATCAAACAGAAGTAAAGCAAACATCAAAGAAAGAGTGAACAGCAAACAAGACAACTAAAACAAAGGCAAAAACAGAGCAAATTTGAATTCAACTAAAAACAGAGAAAAGATGGGACTTGAGATGAGATAATTGGTGCTAGGGAACTCTTGACTCAACCTATGATGCATAAAAACTAAAACAATGCTATTCCTTATGCATATAATTCATTTATATGACTAATCCAATCTCTTGACACTTATTCTCTTTGCTAATCATCAAGTTAAGAACTAATTCTCATTAGTGAAATGATAAACAGCAAGCATTAAGACAATCTATCAATCCTATATTGCCAAATAACTCCCTAGACAGTCAATCTTTTGAGCTAGGATAAGCTATTCTCTTGTAAAGCAGTTCAGACATTTCATCAAACACTTGGTGGGCATAAAATGAGCCTAAGATCCTAATCAACTTAGCTAAGGCTAATCAGGCATTAATACAGTAATCAAGAAAGGAAATGAAATAATTAACACTAAGACATCATAGATTAAGCTTAGAATCCCCTAAACTTGACCCATCTCGAATCCCTAAAAAGACTACTCTCTAATCAGCATCAAAACCATCAATTCAAAGAGAAAGAGATAGCTAATCATGATTAGAAAGGCAAGTCAAGAAGATAAATGCAAAATTATATTCAAATATATCAAAGATTCAAGTTACAAGATAAAATCAAAAAAAAAAGAGGAAAGAACTGTTGGATCAAGAGATGTTCCCAAAATTAGGAGTTTTAAGTATTTAAAGGAGTCTAAGCGAAAATGACAAAATTGTAAATAAGTGGAAGTTTGGACTGGCTCCCATTGGTCACTAGTGATCGATGGGAGTGATCGATGGTGCATCCGCTGGGTTCCCATCGATGACTCCTTGATCGATGGGCTTCTGCTGGATCCCATCGGTTAGTCCTTGACCGATACGCTTGATCGATGCAGGTTTGGCGGTTTCACAAAACATGCGATATCTTTCGAACGAAATATCAGAATGACCTGAAACCAACTCCAGAGGCAATCTAAGTCACGGATATACAACATTGATGAAGATTATTGAAGCTGAATCGGGTTGGAGATGATTTCTCCGAGCTGGTTTTGTCAGGTGAAGTTTCTGGCCGCTTGAACAAGGTGCACCTTCTTCTTGGCTCTTTTATTGTATTGTGCTGCGCCCACCATCATCTCCCATGCTCCTCGTAGTCTCAAATCTCTCCAAAAATACCTGCCAAAAATCTCAAATGCACAAAACATGAAATGCACACCATAATTCTACAGTAAGCCCTAATTGAATGCAAATGGGAGAAAAGCAAGTAAAAATGAATGTTTAAAGACTATAAAACAGTGAAAAATGTATGCTAATATGGTGTAGATAATGAGTATAACAACACCCTCACACTTGCCTTTTGCTTGTCCTCAAGCAAACAAGAATAAATGAGAGAATGAGGTTTGAAAGTGGGAGCTCAACACTAAAGATGTCAATGGAAAAATTGATTCAATGCCCAAGTTATTGATGTAAGAGTTTACTCTACTTCAAATCCCACATATACTCATATCATTGTAGTATGTAGGTTTCAATCCATAATAGGAAAGTAAGACACCAGGAATGCAATAGATTATCTAATTCAAGCAAGCATAAGAGGTGATTGAAGCTATGAAACTAATGACTAAAAGAGACTTCAAATAAGCAAGAGCAAGTAAAATAAACAGAGAAACTAAGACAGGTTCGAATTCAGACAATCAAAGACTAGTTGGCTTGAGATGAGGTTATTGATCAAGGGAGATTCTTGGCTTAACTAGTGATGCTTACAAACCCACAACAAGCTATTCCTAGGCATAGAAATAACAACTATAACTAGCTCAATTCTTTGACACTAATCACTTTCCTAAGCACATAATCAAGATAAATTCCTTTACTCAAACACATGATTAGCAAGCATTACAAGCAACTAATCCAATTCTATATTGCCAATATACTCCTTAGACAGCTAATTCCTTAGGCTAAGATAAGCAAATCTCTTACTTGACTCATTCAGACAATTCATCAAGCACTTGGCAGGCATAAGAGAACCCTAGGATCTAGATCAACTTAGCAAGGGCTAATCTAGCATTAAACACAATAAATAAGAAGGAACAATAATATTAAGCACTAAGTAATCACTAATCTAGCCTTAAATCTCCCTATCTCTATCCCATCTCAAACCCTAAGCAAACTACTCACTAAACATGTTTTAGCCATGAACCCAAGCAAAGGAAGATGACTAATCATGAGACGAGAGAAGATAAACAAAAACTTAGATTGATTAAGGCAGATTCAAAGCAGAAATTCAAGATTACAAGGAAGAAACTAGAGAGAAAACTATTGTCTAAAAGCTAAAAAATAGATAAAAGATGATAAGAAGATCCCTTATGTTTTTAGGACGCAGCCTATATATAGTTTTCAGGAAAAACCTTTGGTAAACCGGAAATAAACCGAAAAGCAGCTTGTTGGGGCGCCTGATATCGACTTGTCACGTCGATACTCTGGTCGATATCGGTTGGCAGAAGAGTGTATCGACCAGGTCTAGCCGATACTCACATCGATACAGTCTCCCCTTGGTAAGGCATCTCGGGTGATCTCCTCGATACGCTGCTCGATACAATTTCCCTTTAGTTAAGGCTCATCGAGCTCCAATGTAGATACAGTGGTCGATACACTTCTTTGGCCTGCGTACCGAGATGAGCCTATGTCAATATGATGACAATTACAAGAGCTTTGAAGCAGGTGTATCGTTCAGAGTAGCTTGATATCCTTCTGGGGCCTTGTCTCCTTGTATCGACGCTGGGACTTCGATGTGATGATCGGTATAGCTCTCCAGCATGTATCGATGCGTGACGTCGATACTCTTCTCTGTACGCTGTGTATCGATCTGCCAAGTCGATATCCCGCTCCATATGAAGCTCCCTTCGCCTTAGCCTCATCATCTTTTGGTTCCCAACTCTTCCTCTGGTCCCGAACTCCCAAAATGCACCTGCCAAGTGCTAGGAATGCACCTAATATGCAATGCAACTCCTAATTATACTCTAGATGTTAGGTAGATTCAATTTGGACATGAAAGTTTAGAAATGCATGCTTGAAGACTACAAAACATTGTAAAAATGCATGCTAATATGGTGTAAATAGTGAGTATATCAACACCCCCACACTTGCCTTTTGCTTGCCCTCAAGCAAACAAGAACAAATGAGAGAATGAGGTTTGAAAGTGGGAGCTCAAAACTAAAGATGTGAATGGAAAAATTGATTCAATGCCCAAGTTATAAGTTCTAAGATGCATAGAGATTGTTCTACTTTAAAAGCTTTAGCTATACCTATCATAACAAACAATGAACTCTAGCATAGCCTACACAAGCATTCAAATCAACAAACTCTTTAACATTCATTAATCAGTAACCAATGGATCATGCTTGTGCAAATCAAGAGAAAACAATTGGTCAAGGGACATGTTATGAGATGAAAATGATCTCATTCAAACAAGGGTTCGAAGACTCAGGGGATCACTCAGTGAAATGATTTTATCTTAGGCAAAATGCTAAAGGTAAAAGCACATCTATGCATGCAAGTGAAAGCTCTCTTCTACCCTTTTTATCCAAGATGAACCTAATAACTTCTAAAACCAAAGTGAAACCCCAAAAACAACGCTTTCCCAAAGCACTTGATCTCTTTCTTCTTCATATTTGGGGAAACTCCTTCTTCTTTTGCTTGTGTGGTTGACTTCTTTTTGGAACCGCTCATCTTTGTTGCATTATTGGCGCCGTTTTCATCACCTTTGGTAGATTGCTTGGTCTGATTTCTCCTTTTGGATGACCTTTTGTAAGCTTTGTTGTTGATGGCACCTTTCTTCTTTAACACTTAGAGCTTTCTTCCTAATTAACTTAATCAAAAAATAAATTATTTCCCAAACTACCAACCCATACTTCTTTTTCTTCTCAAAAGATGTATACATTTAAAACTCAAACCACTTACACTATGCTTTCCCTAACTCCTAACCTAATACCAAGCTCAAAATCCAAGCTGGTGCCTACAAGAGAGCTTCTCCTTGCCAACCTTATTCCTAACACTTTTTGCTAAGATAAAATCAAAAATGATGCAATGCAAGGCCTCACAGCTCTCACAATAGTGTTTAGGTTCAGAAAGAAAGATTGGTTTAGGGTGTGGTTAACTGTCCCATAATGATGAGGATCAGTTACTTGGATTAACAAGAGTGGTAAGAAGGGAAGAAGATAATCCAAGTATGTATATGGGTAGCCATGTAATCATTCTCAATGCACAAACAAGATAATTCAAAGTCAGGATTATGGTTCTAATAAGATAGAGTTGGAATCAAATCAAAGCAAGCTTCAGCATAAGACAAGAATATTAATGCAATTATTTAAGATATGGTGCAGCCTTAGCTTCAAACTCACTACAATGCAATCAAACAACAGATAACCAAAGCATTGAAAACAACTCAAACATTAACATCTTGACAAGTGTTTATCATTTACTCCCTATGCAAATGTATGCAAACATATATGTAATACATCTAGACTCAATTTTAGTTATGCAAATGCAACTAAATGATCTTTTTGCTTCCAATTTTTTTTTGAAAGTTTCATGGATTTTCAGTGCACATAGATGAATGCATGAATGCATAAGACTCAAGTATGCAAAAAGGAAAAATAAGAAAACAAAACACAATGTCAAATGAAATTACTTAAATTACACAATCCACTGTGTAATAGAAGTCTTAGAGGAGGTGTAAACAATGGAAAATGATGAATGGACAAAAGGCAGGGCAAAAGAAGTGAAGGAGGAAGAGTTAGAGCAGACTTACAGCTGTTTTCGTGGCCGATATCGGGGTCAGAGGTCGATATGTCCATCGAAATGCCTTTGAAGTGGCGGGTATCTGGGAGGGACATCGATACACTTGGTCGATATTGGTCTAGCTGGTCCGTATCGATCTGTGCATCGGCGTAGATGTCGGTGCGCCTTGATGCGTAACTCAGGGATCACTGTCGCCCTTTAGTTAAGGCACTGATTCCTGAGTTACGCATCAAGGCGCTGTTTCCCTCGATATCCTCGTCGATATACTCGTGCTCCCTGTGTACTGGTGTCGTGGATCGATGCGTAGGTCGATACAGCGTGTTTGTGCTTCGTATCGGGTTGTATGTCGTCCGGTACTCCCGTGTATCGGTTTTTCCTTGATCGGTACATAAGTCGATACACATGCTGTCAGGGTGTATCGGGGCGAGTATATCAGTATTCAGGTCGATACAAGATCCTCTCTTATGTATCGACTTTCAACCTGATTCGATACTTTGGTCGATACGGGTGTGAAGCACACTATATTGATCAAGTGGTACCGACATGCTCATCGATACAAGCCATCTCGACTTGATCTCATCGATATATTGGTCGATATTCCACCCTTCGAGTCTTTCCTTCTTTGTAACTCAGCTGTTCTGTCCTGACTTCTTCCCAGACGTTTAAGGAGGCTTCCTGGATACTAGAGCAAACAAGAAAAACATGAAAAAGTAAATAATATAGACAGGGATAACATGGGAATACCTCCCAAGAGTGCTTGTTTAGAGTCAGTGAGCTTATCTTTTCTTGCTTCTTAGGCAGCTGGAGGGTCTTGGAGGTGAATATCAGTATCATCTCCAAGTGTGTCACTAGCCATGTAAGGCTTCAACCTATGCCCATTCACTGTGAACTCTCCTTCTTCTGGCTTGAACAATGTTAAGGCTCCATAGGGAAGCTCTTCTTTGATCTTGAAGGGACCTGTCCACTTGGACTTGAGCTTTCCTGGAAACAGCTTCAGCCCTGAGATGAATAAAAACACTTTGTCTCCAGCTTTGAAGTCCTTGGGTCTTATCCTCTTGTCATGAAAATCCTTGGTCCTCTCTTTATAGATCTTGGAGCTCTCAAAGGCTTCTAGGCGATGTTCCTCTAACTCATGTAAGTTAATGAGTCTCTTCTCCTGAGCTGTCTTAATATCAAAATTCAGCAGCTTGGTTGCCCACACAGCTTTGTACTCTAGCTCCACAGGTAGGTGACAAGTCTTGCCATAGAGGAGTGATAAGGGAGTTCTACCAATTGGTGTTTTGAAGGCTGTCCTGTATGCCCACAAGGCGTCATCTAGTTTGTGAGACCAATCTTTCCTTGTGATACCAACAGTCTTCTCTAGGATGGCTTTTATCTCTCTGTTGGACACTTCTACTTGACCACTTGTTTGGGGATGGTAAGGAGTGGCAACTTTATGCATTACATCATTCTTCCTAAGCAGGCTTTCAAAGACCTTGTTGATGAAGTGGCTTCCTCCATCACTGATGACACATCTTGGGACAACAAACCTTGGGAAGATGATTGTCTTGAAGAGTTTTAGTACAACCTTGGCGTCATTTGTAGGACTAGCCACTGCTTCAACCCACTTTGATACATAATCCACAGCAACAAGGATATACTTATTTCCATAAGACGAAGGGAAAGGTCCCATGAAGTCAATTCCCCAAACATCGAATATATCTACTTCAAGTATTGAGTTCAGAGGCATCTCATCTCTCTTAGAGATGCTTCCCTTCCTTTGGCATGCATCACATGATGAGACATAGGCCTGAGTGTCTTTGAACAGACTTGGCCACCAAAAACCAGCTTGGAGTACCTTTTGCGCTGTATTGAAGGTAGCGAAGTAGCCTCCATAGGTAGAACCGTGACAGTGGTGAAGGATCCCTTTGACCTCTTCCTCAGCTATGCACCTTCTGAACAGCCCATCAGCTCCTTTCTTGTAGAGGTATGGCTCATCCCAATAATAGTGGGATACATCTTTGAAGAACTTCTTCTTATGGTAAGCATCAAGTTTTGTTGGGACATCTCCACATGCTATGTAGTTGGCGAAGTCAGCATACCAAGGCAGCTTGTTCTCCTCTAAGCTTCTCACTTCAGCCACCTTCACGCTCAAAGCATTCAGTTGCTCTTCTGGGAGGGTATCATTGATGGGAACAAAGTCAACAATCCTCAGCCTTGAAAGGTGACCAGCTACACCATTCTCAATTCCTCTCTTATCCAGAATTTCCATGTCAAACTCTTGTAAGAGGAGGATCCATCTAAGCAGTCTTGGCTTAGTGTCTTTCTTGACATATATATGCCTTAGTGCAGCATGGTCAGTGTAGACTATCACCTTAGACCCCACCAAGTAGCTTCTGAACTTCTCAAATACAAAGACAACTGCTAGGAGTTCATTTTATGTTGTAGCATATTTTGTTTGAGCTTCATCCATAGTTCTGGTTGCATAGTAGATGACATGAAGTTTATTGTCTACTCTTTCCCCCAAGACTGCTCCAACAGCATAATCACTGGCGTCACACATGATTTCAAATGGAAAATCCTAGTTTGGAGCTTGGACAATTGGCGCTGATACAAGAGCTTGTTTGAGGGTGAGGAAGGCTTGTAAGCAGTTTTCATTAAACACAAACTCTGTCTCCTTACACATCAGTCTTGTCAAGGGTCTTGCAATCTTTGAGAAGTCCTTGATGAACCTTATGTAGAAACCAGCATGCTCCAAGAAGCTTCTGATTCCCTTGAC
Organism: Thlaspi arvense; assembly: GCA_911865555.2. Lineage (NCBI taxonomy): Eukaryota > Viridiplantae > Streptophyta > Magnoliopsida > Brassicales > Brassicaceae > Thlaspi > Thlaspi arvense. The sequence continues at coordinate 10,015,687 of OU466862.2, read as the reverse complement.
TGTGTTTGGAGGTTCCAAGTGCACCATTACATCTATCTTTTCCTTGTCCACTTCTATCCCCTTCTCTGAAATCTCGTGACCCAAAACAATGCCTTCTTGAACCATGAAGTGGCATTTCTCCCAATTCAGAACCAGCTTAGTGTACATCTCTGTAAAACCTGAGAAAGATTAGACAAGCAGACACCAAAGGAGGATCCATAGACACTAAAGTCATCTATGAATACTTCCACCATCACTTCAAGAAAGTCAGAGAATATAGAGGTCATACACCTTTGAAATATTGCAGGAGCATTGCATAAACCAAAAGGCATTCTCCTATAAGCAAATGTTCCATATGGACAAGTAAAAGTAGTTTTCTCTTGATCATTAGGATGGATAGGGATCTGAAAGAATCCACTATAACCATCTAAGAAGCAATAGTAATTATGATTTGCTAATCTTTCTAACATCTGGTCTATGAATGGTAAAGGGAAGTGATCTTTCCTAGAAGCAGAATTCAGTTTTCTGTAATCTATACACATTCTATGACCAGTGATTGTTCTAGTTGGTATTAGCTCGTCATTTTCATTTTTTACTACAGTGATACCTCCTTTCTTAGGCACCACATGGACTGGTGAGATCCATGTGCTGTCTGAAATAGGATAGATCACACCAGCTTCAAGAAGTTTTAAGATCTCATTTTTTACAACCTCTTTCAGATTAGGATTCAATTTCCTTTGAGGTTCTATAGATGTTTTTGTCTCATCCTCTAGATGAATCCTGTGAGTGCAGAGGCTAGGAGAGAGACCTTTGATATCCTCAAGAGAGTATCCAATAGCTCACCTAAACCTCTTTAACACTTTCACAAGCGCAAGGACTTCATCATCATTGAGGTTTTCATTTACAATAATAGGATAAGTAGAGTTAGAGCCTAAGAAGACATACCTTAGCCCTTTAGGAAGAGGTTGGAGGTCCACCTTTGGCGCCTTGAGTTCATTCCAATCCTCATCTACGCTGCTCTGCTCTTTCGCGCCAGCTTCTTGGATGGAAAGTATTTCTGTCTCCTTGTACCTTAGCTCCTCAAACGGTTCCTCTTCCTCCAATATCTTGTGAGAATTAAGCCTCAGCATGTAGCCCAAGCTTTCCTTATCCAAATAATCATCTTCCCCATGCTCCTTGGTCAAAGCTACTTGTAGTTTGTCATCGCAGCACAGCTCCTCTTGGACTTCATCATGCAGCTCTTCCAAGATCTCTATTTTGAAGATTTGACCTTCTATGGTGGGCTGTTGCGTGATTTGCTTGATGTCAAACTTCAGGGAGATGTCTTTACCCAACTGCAGCTCAATCTTCCCTTTCTTCACATCAATGACAGCTCCTGTTGTGGCTAAGAAGGGTCTCCCAGAGATGAGAGGATCCTTAGGTTCCTCATCCATATCCAAAATCACAAAATCAGTAGGTATCTCTACACTCCCAACTCTAAGTGGTACATGTTCCATCAATCCTTTGGGAAGCCTTACTGACCTGTCATCTAGCACTAGAGATATCCTGCAGTCCTTGAACTTAGTGAGGCCTAGGCGCTTTGCTACAGAATAGGGCATCAAACTGATGCTGGCCCCCAAATCACACAAGCATTTATCAAATAGTAGTGGACCTATAGAACATGGTAGAGTGAAACTTCCTGGGTCACCAAGCTTGTGAGGAGACAATTTTTTGCTGCTGAATGATGGCACTGCATTCATGTGTTAGCACAACCATCCCTTGCAGGTCTTTGGTCCTCTCTACTACAGCATCTTTAAGAAATTTCTGGTAAGGAGGAACGAGGACAAAGGCGTCAAGCAAGGGCATAGTAAGCTGTATTTTCTTCATCTGTTCATCAAAAAGACCTTTGTACTTGGCAAGCAACTCTTTCTTGAGTCTTCCAGGAAATGGCAGTGGTGGCTTATAAGGAGGAGGTATGTATCTTGGTTCCTTGATCAACTCCTTATATGCTTCCTTTGGTTTTTCCTTAACCACTTCTTTGGCTTTGGTGTTACTTGAACCTCTTTCAGCCTCAACTACTTCATCTTCTACCACTTCATCCTCTTTAGCTTCTTCAGGATTTTTAACCACCACCCCCTCTTCTTTTTCCACAATGTCCTCATTGTGTGTAGAAGGCGCCACTCTTGGTGGGAGTTGGTTCCCACTCCTTAAGGTGACAGCTTTGACATATTCCTGTCCGTGTGAGAAGGTAAATGGATGAGCAATGCTTTCTAGTTTGCTGATCTGCAAATTCAAATAACCAAGTTGAGATTGCAGGCTGGAGTCAATGCCTTTTTGTATTTCAACAGCCATGTTCTTCTGAATATCAGTCATGGTCTTTTGAATTTCAACAACCATGCTCTCTTCTGAAGTGTTGCAGTTTGAAGTTGATGCATTTGCAGGAACATTTCCTTAAGGTCCAAAGTTTCAGAGGGTTGGGAGGTGCTGGCGCCAACTGTTGGAGAAAAAGAAGCAGAATTTTTTGGAAAGTAAGTGTCTCCTTGGGGCCTTTTTGGACAAACATCATGGTCTTGTTGCATGGTTGGCGCATCCTGCAGTTGAACAGCTTTGGCTTGATGCTCTTTGTAGTGGTTTGGTAAAGCAACACTAGGAAAAGGTTTAGTGGTCTCATTGAGCAGCAAGTCAACTTTCTTCTGCAAACCTTTCATCTCATACAATGCTGTCTCTAGCTTCTCTTCAGTGGCTTTTGAATGTTGCTCCTTGTCATCCACATAGTCCCAATTGCTGAGTGTCATGTTCTCCACTAGTAGCCATCCTTCATCAACATCTTTACCAAGAAAGTAGCCATTGCTTGCTGTGTCTAGAAGGATTCTTATAGTTGGGAGAACACCTCTATATAGTGTGGAGAGCAGCATCTCTTTGGTGAAGCCATGGTCAGGGCATTGGTGAGGGAAGCTTCTGAACCTTTCCCAAGTGTCCCCAAAGCTTTCATTAGACCACTGTTTGAAGTTTGTGATCTCATTCCTGAAATGTGCAGTTCTTGAGGGAGAGAAGAACTTGGTTAAGAAAGCACCTTTGCATTGATCCCAAGAAGTGATGCTTCCTTGTGCTAGAAACTTCTTCTATTATTTAGCTATATCACCAAGAGAGAATGGAAATAATCTGAGCTTCAAACCATCATCTGAAACTCCACTAAGTTTTGTCAAAGAACATATCCTCTCAAAGTGATCCAAATGCTCAAGAGGATCTTGGTTGGGCAGTCCAAAGAATTTCCTCTCTTGAACCATGGTGATCATGCTGCTTTTGGTCTCATAGTGATGAGTCTCCATGGGTGGGAGAATACCTTGTCTTAAAGCATAACCTGAAGGTATATCAGCAGCATCAATAGGTCTCAATGGTCTATGAACCCAAGCTCCTTGTAAACCATGTGGACCTTGCTGTCCTTGTAAGCTTTGAATTCCTTGAAGACCTTGTGGACCTTGTGGACCAATACCAGCAGCAAAGTGATGTTTTTCCATGCTTCAATAACTGATTCTTGCTGCTGTGAACTGATAGTGTAATGACCCTGATAAGTGATGCGGATGGCTGGTCACAAGTACGATAGTCAACGACCTGTCGGAGTAAGAGTTGTCCCGTGGCTATTTCGTCCTCATAGATCCAAATAGTTTTTTTTCGTCTTTATAGATCAATGGATGAGGACGAATCTGGTCAAGCTATTTCGTCTTTATTGATTAGCGAATAAATATGAACCTGGCCAGCAGCTATTTCGTCTTTATGGATGAGAGATAAGCATGGACTGCTGTTTCGTCTTCATTGATTCGTGGATAAGCATGGACTGCTGTTTCGTCTTTATAGATAAATGGTAAGCACGAAGCTGGTCAGTGAGCCATTCTGTCTTTATAGATAGGTGGATAGAATAGGATAGGATCAAGAGTGGAGAGGATAGGATAGGAATAAAGATGGAAAGGACCGGTGACTGACCTATGTGCTAGGTAGCTTACTTAACCCCTATAAATACCCCATCACATTGCCATTTAGAACTCACACCAAAAACGAACTAGAGAGAGAAAAGAGAGAAAGAAAGAGAGAAGAGAAAGGGTGTTCAGAGATAAGGAGAACCGGAGGTGAGGAGGCAGAGGTAGGACCCATCCGTGGTAGTGAAGTCTAGTCTATAAACCGTTCAGCCGAAAACACTGTGAGTTGTGGTGATGTGTGATTGTTTGCTAGGATTCATTTGTTAGATTGCGTGATGTTTCTACTATATGCTTATTTGATTATAGTTGCATGAGTTGTTGTAGTCTTTGGTTAAGTTATTCATTTATATTTGAGGTTCTAGGACAATTTAGTTGAATGTTTTGGGATTGGTGATGAGTTGTGATGGTAGTTTGATCCTACCTCATTACCCCATTTTTAGCCGATGGACTGGCTAAGTGGGAAGACTCGGAGAGACGGGATTGCAGCCTAGGGCCGAGTTCTATCCGACGGGATATGCAGGTGTTTGCCGTAGATATTCGAAGCCTGCCGAGTCTGTGCGGTCGGAAGACGAGACTCGGGTTTTTGAAGTTCTATCTCATGTGCCTTTGTGGTTATGAGATAGGTGTTCACGAGAGGGACAGGATCGAATACGCTTGGTCTTTGGTGATGGTGTGGTGACGATGTGATTGTTTAGTAACACATACTTTGTGTGATTTGTGTGTTGTGTGTTATTTTAGGTTTTGGGCTGGGAATTATTATATCTGTTAGGGGAGCCATAACTCACCGGGCGATTAGCGCTCACCCCTAACTTTCTTTTGCAGGAAACCAGTAGACAGTATACCTTGTAGTGGAAAGCAAGGAACGTTAGGGCACCAGTGTAGGTTTTTGATGCCTTTGTAAAATAAATGTTTGATGCATGTTGTATAATCGTTTGGGCATTTTGCTAAAGTATGAAAGTTTGTTTACTGTTTTATGTAACATTATATATATGAATAAATAAAGTTTATTTTTATAGATTGACCGGTTTCATCTGATATTAGCCTTGTCCGGGTTAACACAACTCTCGGCTTAGGTACGGGTTGGCAAGCCTTAGGCATTGACCGAGAGGGATCGAATTTTGCAGATTGACTGGCCACGGCTTTGGATTCGTTCTAAGGTCTTGGCCAGACCGTCTGTGATGTTCGATATTGTAGCATCTTCGCTCTGGTTCAAGTCAGATGGTTGGTCGTGCATGTTCTTGTTTGATTGTTGCACGGCCGATCAGTTCAAATCCGGCCTAGATCGCGTCGGGGGTGTTACAAATGGTGGTATCAGAGCATGGTTCATGATCATGCTATATTGGGACTTGGTTTTTAAACGTTTTATCGAGTCAAAACGTGTCGCAAAGGCAACTAGGAAAACTGGTACGTTTCTTGCATATTAGGTAGATGAGTTAGGACTTACCTTTGGGGGATTGATGCAGATGTCGACGCGACGATTGTTAGTAAAGGGGCCGGTACGGGGACCTCAGACAACTCATAGACCTGTGAATTGTTTTCACTTTCTGACCCCTTCAAGCTCACCAATGCAATCAGGTTGGGGACCATCAGAGGATAATGAAACCGATGTGATTAGTGGGAATGCAGAGTTGTCAATGGAAGGAAGTGAACAACGAGATTTGAGTCATGACCAAGACGAGTCTAGACATACGAGATCAGGAAAAGAAGGATACTTTGAGCAGGAAGAAGCGTACCCAAATCAACATGTGTCAGGAAGATACCATGACATGCCGACTCAAACCCGAGAACAATCGAGAGAATTCGCAGATCAAAGGGAAGATTCTATGAGGAAGATGATGCATGAAATGCATGACTATTTGATGCAGCAACAACCAATGGTGGCCAATCTTCCATCCCGGAGCTCAACACCATTAGATTTTCTTCGAACCGTGAAACTGATGAAAGACCTTGGAACAACCCATTTTGGAGGGGGAACAAATCCGTTTGATGCTGACAATTGATTGCAAAATTTGGAGAAGAACTTTGCAGCCACACGATATTCTGAACAAGATAAGAAGGATATTGCGGTATTCTATTTGGAAAGAGATGCAGTGGGTTGGTGGTCAAGTATTGAACACCATTACAACCACATCCAACCAACGTGGTAAGATTTTAGTAAATAGTTTACCAGAAAATATTTCCCACCGGAGGCAAGAGACATATTAGAAGCTCAATTTATGAGGTTGGAACAAGGGGTGAGAAACGTTCGAGAATATGAAGCGGAATTCAACAGACTTCGGAGGTACGTACACTTTGGTTATGAAGACGAAGGTGCAGTAATAAGAAGGTTCATGCAAGGCATGAGGCCAGAACTTCAGAGTCGACTTCAAGCAGTGGAGTATACATCTTTTCTTGGGTTGGTCGAAAGAGCGGTGAATGTAGAAGATGCTCTTACCGCAGAAGAAGAAGTTAGGTCCTGGCGTTATAAGAGAAAGTAGGACGGATTTGTGCAAGGAGAGCCAAGTAATCAAGGGAAGAAAAAAGTATACAAGGAGAGTCATTCAAACAACCCCTTGAATTCGGTAATTGTATGTTACCAATGTGGAGAATCTGGACATATTTCGCGAGTATGTCCACATAATCAGAACCGATCCGTTCCAGCACATATCACTTGTTTTGGCTGTGGAGAGAAGGGCCATTATATGAGCAGATGTCCAAAGACGCATCCAAGTGTACGAGTTAACGAACTTCTAGCGCTTGAACAACCTCTGTCCCGTCCTGCAATTGAAGGTCCGCCACCAAAGCAGTCAACAATAGTAGGACGAGTGTTTTTCTTAGGTATAGATAAACCCAAACCTTCACGACCTTTTTAAGGTCCCAGAACAGGTAAGTATGGGTGCTAACTCTTTTAAACGATTGATTGCATGATTGCTTGCATGGTGTTGTATTGAGTGTGAATTTGGTTAGGAAATCCCTAAACCCTTTCATAGAAACCATAGGAATCTACTCTTAGTATTTAAGAAACCGTTCGACCTAACTTTGAGAATTCGGGACGAATTCTTTTAATGGGGGACGAATGTAATGACCCTGATAAGTGATGCGGATGGCTGGTCACAAGTAGGATAGTCAGCGACCCGTCGGAGTAAGAGTTGTCTTGTGGCTATTTCGTCCTTATAGATCCAAAGAGTTTTTTTTTGCCTTTATAGATTAATGGATGAGAACGAATCTGGTCAAGCTATTTCGTCTTTATTGATTAGCGGATAAGTATGAACCTGGCCAGTAGCTATTTCGTAGTCTCAAATCTCTCCAAAAAATACCTGCCAAAAATCTCAAATGCACAAAACATGAAATGCACACCCTAATTCTACAGTAAGCCCTAATTGAATGCAAACGAGAGAAAAGCAAGCAAAAATAAATGTTTAAAGACTATAAAACAATGCAAAATGTATGCTAATATGGTGTAAATAATGAGTATATCAGTTGGTTGGATTGGTGAACATCTACTCATGTTCTGGCCCACATCACACATGGACATCGAGCATGCCAAGCTCGATGTGGCTGACATCAAGCATTAGCATTGAGCAGAGGAGCCTGATGTTAGCAGTGTCAAGGTACATCGAGTATACACATTGGACGATGTAAAAGGGTAGGGAGTCAAGGCGCTGTCATCGAGCACTCACATCGAGCAACTATGCTCGATGTTCCCAGCATCGATCAACAACATCGAGCGATATGAAAAACAGAGGAAAAGCAGAGCCGACATCAAGCAGGGACATCGAACGATGTAATCAGCCCGAGATTTCAAGGGGTAACATCGAGCTCCAACATTGATCAAGCATGCTCGATGTGAACACCCTGTCTCCCAAAAAATCCTTTAAGGTACCTAACTCCACTCCTTTCTTTATGCATCCTTTTGCAATTGTTTTTATTATGTTTTATTCGCGTCTCTCAAGCTTTTATTACACAAGGCACTGTGTAATTTAAGTGTGGGGGAGGGTCTTTCATTTGACATTGTGTTTTGTTTTCTTATTTTCCCTTTTTGCATACTTGAGTCTCATGCATTCATGCATTCATCTATGTGCACTGAAAATCCATAAAATTTTCAAATTTTTGGAACCAAAAAGAATCATTTAGTTGCATTTGCAGAATTAAGATTGAGTCTAGATGCAGTACATATAGCTTTGCACACATTTGCATAGGGAGTAGATGATAAACACTTGTCAAGATGTTAATGTTTGGGTTGTTTTCAATGCCTTGGTTATCTGTTGTTTGATTGCATTGTAGTGAGTTTGAAGTTAAGCTGCACCATATCTTGAATTCTTGCATTGATATTCTCGTGTTATACTCAAGCTTGCTTTGATTTGATTTCAACTCTATCTTATTATAACCATAATCCTGACTTTGAATTATCTTGTTTGTGCATTGAGAGTGATTACATGGCTACCCATATACATACTTGGATTATCTTCTTTCATTCTTACCACTCTTGTTAATCCAAGTAGCTGATCCTCATCATTATAGGATAGTTAATCACACCCTAAACCAATCCTTCTTTCTGAACCTAAACACTATTGTGAGAGTTGTGAGGCCTTGCATTGCATCATTTTCGATTTTATCTTGGCAAAAAGTGTTAGGAATAAGGCTGGCAAGGAGAAGCTCTCTTGTAGACACCAGCTTGCATTTTGAGCTTGGCATTAGGTTAGGTGATTGGGAAAGGGCAGTGTAAGTGGTTCAAGGCTTTAAATGTTTATATCTTTTGAGAAGAAGAAGAAGTATGGGATTGGTAATATGGGGGAACAGCTTATTTTGTGGTTAAGATAATTAGGAAGAAAGCTCTAAGTGTTAAGAAAGAGAAGGTGCCAACAATAGAAATGCTTACAAAGGTCATCCAAAATGAGAAATCAGACGAAGCAATCCACCAAAGGTGATGAAAAATGGTGCCAACAACAACAAAGAAGAGCAAGTTCCAAAAAGAAGTCAACCACAAAAGCAAAGAAGAAAGACTTTCCCCCATATTGCAAGAAGTAGAAGATGGGAAGTGCCTTAGGAAGGGGTAGATTTAGGAGTTTAACTTGGGGTTTAGAAGTTATTAGGTCCATCTTGGGTAAAAAGGGTAGAAGAGAGTTTTAACTTGCATGCATAGGTGTGCTTTTACGTTTGGCATTTTGCCTAAGATAGAATCATTTCATTGAGTGATCCCCTGAATCTTTGAACCCTTATTTGAATGAAATCATTTTCTTCTCATAACCTTAACACTTAAACCAATTGTTTTCTCTTGATTTTCACATCTATTGGTTACTAATTAATGAATGTTACAGAGTTGGTTGATTTGAACTCTTGTGTAGGCTAAGCTATAGTTCATTGTTTGTTATGATAGGTATGGCTAAAGCTTTTGAAGTAGAACAATCTCTATGCATCTTAGAACCTATAACTTGGGCATTGAATCAGTTTTTCAATTGACATCTTTGGTTTTGAGCTCCTACTTTCAAACCTCACTTATTTGCTTTGCATAAAAGGATGTTTTTAGGTACCTAAGGAGCCTCTAAAGACAAGGAGAAAGCATAGGAATGGTTCAGAGAGTTTCCCCAGTCAACGAGGATTAGGAGGAGCTAAAGAAGTGAGATTTTGGATCAAAATCGTGCTCAACACAAGCCACATCGTACGATGTAGTGTACCCGAGAAGGAAGAAATCAGCCAGAAAATGCGTATGACAAACCGGCTCGGACAAAGCATTTAAATCACTATTGCGTCAGGAGTTGGTTTCAGGTCATTCCGATCAGCGGTTAGAAAGTTACAGAAGTTTTCGTGAAACCGCTCAACTCAACATTGAGCTACAATATCGTGCGATGTAAACGGGCAGGAACTTCCAAGATCAACATCGAGCATCCACATCGACCAAGCGTGCTCCATGTTGACCCAATCAGAAGACAATTTATTTACGAGTTTGCCACTCCGCTTAGACTCCTATAAATACTTAAAATCTCTAATTTTTGGGAACATCCTATCATCTAGCAGTTCTTTTTTATGTTTAGGTTACAATTTTTAGTTTGAATCTTTGCTTGGTTATAATATTAGTTTGCATTTCTCTTCTTGTTTAGTCTTGCTAATCATGATTAGCTATCTATTTCTCTTTGATTTGATGGTTTTAATGGTGATTAGTGAGTAGTATTTTTAGGGATTTGAGATGGGTTATGTTTAGCGAATTTGATGCTTAATCTATGATGTTTTAGTGTTAATTCTTCTATTTCCTTTCTTGATTGCTATGTTTGATGCCTAATTAGCCATAGCTAAGTTGATTAGGATCTTAGGCTCATTTTATGCCCACCAGGTGTTGGATGAAATGCCTGAACTGCTTCGCAACAGAATTGCTTGTCCTAGCTCAAGAGATTGACTGTCTAGGAAGTTATTTAGCAATGTAGGATTGATAGATTGTCTTAATGCTTTCTGTTTATCATTTCACTAATGAGAATTAGTACTTGACTTGATAATTAGGAAAGAGATTAGTGCCAAGAGATTGGATTAGTTATATAAATGAATTATATGCATAATGAATAGCATTGTGTGAGTTTGTAAGCATCATAGATTGAGTAGTGAGTTCCCTAATACCAATTATCCTATCTTAAGTCCTATCTTTTCTGTTTTTAGTTGATTCGAATTTGTCTTAGAATTGCTCTGTTTTTACTTAGTTTTGATCTTTTGCTTGTTGCTTGCTCTTAATGAGTGTTTGCTTCAAGTTTGTTTGATCGTTTAGGTTGTTAGACTTTATTTTCTCTATTCCTGCTTGAATTAAGAGCTTTATTGCATTCCTGTTGCTTCAAACATCCCCTTATGGATTGACTAAACTCAATGCTACAATGACTAATGTGGGTTAAGATTGAGATAGGATAAAAATCTACATCAGATAGCGAGGAACAGAGGAGCTCATGATACACCAAACAAATATGTCAACAGTTATGGTATTGTCCCTCCTTCTTTTGGAAACACCAATTTCGAAATCAAGAGCAGCCTAACCAATATGATTCAGAGCAATAAGTTTCATGGATTGCCAATAGAAGATCCTTTGGAGCATAAAGATCAGTTTGATAGAGTTTGCAGCTTGACCAAGATCCAAGGAGTTTCAGATGATGCTTTCAAGCTTAGGATTTCCCCTTTCTCACTTGGGGATAAAGCTCACTTTTGGGAGAAAAACCTTCCACATGGCTGCATAATTTCATGGGATTAGTGCAAGAGAGCATTCCTTGCCAAGTTCTTCAACAACTCAAGAACATCTAAGTTGAGGAAAGACATTTTCATCTTCACCCAACAACATAATAAGCGCATTTGTGTTGCTTGGGAGAGGTTCAAGGGATATACAATAAAGTGTTCTCACCATGGCTTCTCTAATAAGGCTTTGCTTAGCACCTTATTTAGAGGAGTGTCACCAAAATTTTGCATGGTTTTGGACACAGCAAGCAATGGCCACTTCTTAGGCAAATGTGTTGAAAAGGGTTTGCATATAGTGGAGAACCTAGCCCAAAGTGATGGGAAATATCTTGATGACTATGAGAGCTCATCAAAGTTGGATGCTGACGCCAAGACCCAAGAGGAGATCAGATCACTTCACGCCAAGATGGACTTGTTACTGGGCTAAGCCAATAGACTTTGTGGGCACTTATGGTCAAGCTCAGGTTGGGGAGACATATTTGGTTAAGGAAATGCACTATCTTGACAACTATGCTAACCAGCAACAAAACTTTCCAAGCTATGGACACCAACAGATTTACCAACAAAGAGGCATATAAACACAGCTCCGCCAGCTCACGCCTATCACCAACCAAGTAACCTCCACCACGCTCAACAAGGCTATACACCAAAGAACCATTTTCAGGGTTGATATGTCATAGTTTTTATGGTTTTTAACCATGGTATAAGTCCTTTTTATTGAGTCTTCTTGGTTTTTTTAGAGTCCTAGTAGAGTCTTTGCAAGTTATAGCATGTCTGGAGAAAATGTGGAGATATTGAAGCCTTTTGGAGCATTGCAAGATGAAGCCACGAAGTGTGTAACTCGGAAGGAAAATGTGGATTTGGGTGATGCTCGTCACCCATAGAGGAAGGAGTCGTGGCCTTGTTTTTAAAAGATGGAGACTTATTTGCATAATTGGCCCAGAAAATCCAGTATTCGCAAGAACATCCCAGATCGTGTTTTAGCTTGTATATATTAGGTTTTCAGCCATTGTCGGCTTTTATCTTAGATTTTGAGAATTGAGAGAACTTTAGAGAGGATTTTATTTAGAGCTTTTGGGGAGACATATCATGTACTCTTTTTTGAGAAGATTTCGAACCCTTTTATCTTTTATTCTATTCTTTCAATGCAATTTTATTCAGTTATGCTTTCTGATTCCATGATCATGTCTGAGTAATTTGCTAGTTAAGTTAGGACTTTTCAAGGGTTGATGAAGAGTTTGTAGAATTGCTATCTGTTAGGAATAACTTTTGGTTCTTCACCTCTACTTGCTCTAAAATCGATTTCTTAGACACATCATCTAGAAATCCGAAAATCATAGATTGTTTAATAGATGTGAGGGCATTATTCACAACCTGATTTAGCATTAGATGAGCAAAACGATTTAGTGCAAAGAGATTTGGCTTAGGAGTTTTGCAAAGAGATTTTAAACTCTGTGATTTAGACATAGTTAACTTCTGCAATGAGACATCAGACATCAGACCAAGCGCTTGAGAGACCTCAAAGAAGGTTGTTGTGAACCTTTGCTTACCAAGCTTGAAAGATATCCACCCATTCTTGTTGGAAAGCTCACTCTCATCATAGCCAACCACCTTGAGAGTGGAGAGGAATTGATAAGTGAGCTGCTGGTAGGAGGGAAGTGGCATCTCCATAAACTCACCAAGCCCCATGTGCTTAAAGATGCTCTTGCAATCGCTATAGATCCCAAGTGCTTTCATGGTGTTAGCACAAGGGTATCTTGTAGCCTTGAAAGTGCATTGGTTGAAGGCCTCCATGAGTTCTCTAGCACTTGGCTCCTTGTATAGCACTTGGCTCCTTGTGTGGGACCTCTTCCTTTACAGCTTTGCCCTTTCCTTTGGGCTTGGCAGCTTTGTCTCCAAATGGCTTCTTCCCAGCAGCTTCTGATGACTGCCCAGCAGCAGTACCTTTGCTCTTATCTCTTTTAGCTCTTGGAGAAGTACGCACCTCCTCCTATGGTGCTTTCCCTTTGCTTCCAGCAGTAGTTTTTAATCACCCTATAGTACCTACAAGAACAAAACTTGAAGATACTATGAGCAAAAGAACAACAATTGAAAAACTAATAACTAAAAGTCTCTCTAAGCTAAAAGAAGTTTAACTAGTCCTTAAGCAAGATTAAACTTTCAAAGAGTTAAAGGAATTCACAAGCTAACAGTTATAGACATGCTGGAGTTCATAATAAAAATCAAACATTTATGCATGTGAACCTAGCATGGTGGCTCTAAGCAAATGTGAAGATGACTATGCAAAGTGAGATTAAAACAAGCAAGAAATGAGATTTATGAACAGTAAACAATGCTTAAACATTCAACTTGCTCATATTAATCATATCCACCATGCAAAATCAAATCAAAACATCTTAAACTAAACAAATCTTGCTCTTAAAACCATAAAGTTAACAATTTTAAACACATACAAAGTTTAAGAACAAGAAATGAATAGTTGAGAATGCAAACCTTTGTGGAATATCTGAGCACTTGAAAGTGAGAAATTAAAGAGAGAGAGAGAGCTAAAAATTTTGTGCCTTAGGTGAAAGAAGTGAGAAAATGAAGTGTGCAGTGTTAAAGAGGTTAATGGGGAACCAAGGGAATCAAGTGGGTGAGGGACAAGAACAAAAGTGCTCAGGAAGTGTTAGGAAGGAGCAAAAATTCAAATTTAAACCACTTTGGCTCCAAACCAAGAGAGGAAATTTTTTTTTGAAAATTTGAAGACTTACCTTGCGGGGCTATCGGTCACGTTTTGACCGATAAGGTGACCGATAGGATTCGTATCGATCACTAGTGACCGATAGCTTGACCGATAGCTCTCCTGATAATCTTATCGGTCACATTTTGATCGATAGACGGACCGAAATACATCCGATTATTTGTATCGGTCAGTCTCTAGACCGATAGAGTGACCGAAATATAACCGATATATTTTCATCGGTCAGTATCTGATCGATAGGATGACCGATAGCATTCACACTTTGCACTTCCTTTTCCCTATTGAACACAACTGACTGATAGGTTGACTAGTTCATTTTGGCTTCACCACTATCAATCACCTCATGACTGATAGCATGACCGTAGGGTCTGTATCGTTCTTGTCTTGACCGATACGGTGATCGATAGTAGCCAAAATGCACCTGTGCTTGTTCCCTTAAACACTTTCTCAAGCCCTAAACCAAATCCCTTCTTCTATAAACATTAACCAAGCATAATAATAAACTAAAAAATATAATATATACAAAGGATACCATGGGACTACCTCCCAAGTGTGCTTGTTTAAAGTCACTTAGCTTGACTTTGATTACCTCACTAGTGAAGGTGAGGAGAAGGAGTCTTGGAACTCCTTGGTGTTGTCTTGCTTCATTTGACTCTGGTGGAGACTCCATTCAGCTTGATCTTAGCAAAAGGCATGGTTTTCCCCTCTTGCTGAATCTTGAAGCAAACCTCTCCCATCTTAGAGCCACTTGGTTGCAAAAACACCTCTCCTTTCCTAGTAACCAGCTTAATATCATTCAAACTATTGTAACCAACCACTTCAAGGACCTCCTTTTCAGTGGTGTCTTCAAACAACTTGGCCAAGCAGCAGCCATCAAAAATCTCTCCTTGGTAGCCCTCAAACTCTGGCCAGTTTTTTTCAATGCCTTTCACCTTGTTAAGGTCCATAGAGAAAGCATGGTCATGCTCCAGCTTGTTGCCTTTGCTGTCAAACCTCAAGACCTTGTTCTTTGTAAGCCTCAGCTCTGTTGTGTACTCTCAATCATCAAATACAGTACCAACTGAAGCAAGAAATGGCCTTCCAAGAATGATGGCATTCTTAATCTGTCCTTCCACATCCAACACCAAGAAGTCAGTAGGGATGGTTACTCCTTCAATCTGCATAGGAACATCTTTGAGGGCTCCTAAATGCATCTTCACAGTCCCATCAGCAATGGTAAGAGAGACATTGCTTTGCTGGAACTTAGTGTAGCCTAACTCCTTAGCAGTAGAAGATGGTAACAGATTGATACTTGCTCCTAGATCACACAAACAGCTCCTGAAGGTCTTGCCTTTAAGCTCACAAGGGAAAGTGAAGCAACCTGAATCTCAAGCTTCTTGATGTTCAGCTCTTTAACTTCAGATGCTCCAGCTTTAGCTTTCAATTTCTCAAGCTCCTCTTGACCATTCAGACCTCTCATTTCCATTTGAGCAGCATAGAGGGTCTCATACTTCTTGATCAGCTGTTCCTTGAATCTTTCTGGAAAAGGGATAGTGGGCTGGTAGACAGGAAGAACATCAGCTTGAGTTTTCTTCTTAACATCAGAGACTTCAACAAAGTCTTCCATTTTAGAATCAGTAACTTCAAGTGGCGCCCACTTCTCTTCTTCCTTGTTGGCTCCTTCTTCAAGAGAGTTCTCCTTAGTGGTATAAGCTTCAATCAACTGATCCCCCCCACTATGAATGTCAATGTCCTCATTGAATAGGGAAAGGAAGTCTTCAATGATAGCTTCTTCCTCAAGAGGAGTAAAGGCAATTGCAGAATCAAGAGAGTGGCAGTACTCATATGGATTGTTCTCACATTTGCCTGGAAGAGTGCCTTGAAGAGGTGGTGCTGTTTCCACTCCTTTGTTGTTCTCTAGAGTCTTTACTCTTGCTACTAACCCATCAAATTTTTTGGTCAATTTCACATGAACTGAATCAATTTTGTTGTGAACTTCTGCAAACTTCTTGCTCATCTCCAAGGTTTGTTGACCTGATTGTTGATCATTTGCTGCATCAGAGTCTTGAGTTCAGTATCTTGTGAGCTGGAGGAAGCTTGTGCTGGAGCTTGTGCATTGAATCCTGGAGGATTATAGGGCGCTCTTGGCTGGAAGTTGTTGTTCCTGTGCTGAAAACCTTGATTGTTGTAAGGAACAAAAGGTCTGAGCAGCTTGCTGTTGTTGTTGAGGTGGGTACACTTGGTCTTGAGGATTTGCAACATTGTTGCTTCTGTATGAAAGGTTTGGGTTTGGTCTGTAGTTGCCATACCCATTGTATCCTCCTTGTAGAAATCAGATCTTAGGTCGTTGCTGACATTGTGTACATTGTGTTTGGTATTTAGAGTCTTAAAGTTGAGTAAAAACCTGTTTTATTGAGTCAAAATTAGTTAAATTAGGACCTTTCTCTTGATTGTCTGTGTTAACTGTTTCATCCGAGTGACCGCTGCTGCATGCTTAATATCAGTTTCTGACTAATGAAAAATCCTTAGGCTGACCAGTTAACTAGAAACATCCATAGTTCCAGCAAGTCAATTTAACTTGAGCTTCAAAAAGACTAAGTTAGTAAGTCTGATATTCATAGTGCTTGATTCCTCATTCATACATGATAAATTGCCTGCAATATTTGAAAAGTGATGGTACTCCTCTCCCTTGTTTAAATAAAAAAATAAAATAAAAATAAAGTGTGATAAATTTCGAAAATTTGATATGATTCTCTTTGGATGAAGGGTAGGAAAATTTCCAATGATCCCAGTATTTCATTTTAAAGAGATGATCACAGATGGAAGTGATGTTAGGATTATCCCATGATACCATTATTTACCTACACCTGAATAATATAATGAAACTTTAGAAAAGAATATGTCTGGGGGAGAGAAAGAGTACCAAAAGTTGATAGATTGCAGTGCAAATTTATTTAGGTATAGTATGGGAATGAATCTAGAAGGTTCTTGAATATTTAGGCTGCTAATGAGGTTTTGCAATGATAGGTATTGGACAATGCTGTGAATTTATGTGTTGAATCTGGGATGCTGCGAATGACTAAGGAGAAGTACATGGTGGTTCGATTTGGTTTAAGAAATGCAGTGTGTGGATTACAAGATGAGCAGTTGAAACAATGATCTATGAGAAGGAGAGTTCCCGTGTTTTCAAACCTCGACTCTATATTTCGTTTTCTGTTTGCTTGAGGGCAAGCAAAAGCTAAGTCTGGGGGAGTTGATATATCATGGTTTTTATGGATTTTTGACCATGATATAAGTCTTGTATATAGATTTTTTTTGGTATTTTTTGAGTCCTTTCGAGTCTTTGCAGGTCTAAATATGTTTGGAGCATAACTGTGGATTTTGGAGCCTTTTGGAGCCATGTTGAAGCTGATGCTGAAAAGACTAAGTCAGAGAGCATTCTGGAGCAGGGTGTCGATCGACATAAGCCACTTGGTGTCGATCGACACCGAGTGGTCGCGAAGAAGAGCCTTAAAAACTCTTTTGAAGAATTGCAACTTGGCCCAGAAGTTTTCCTACTATTTGCAAACTTGCCCCAGTCGTGTTTAGAGTTGTATTTAGGTTTCGACAGCCATTGTTAGGCATTCATCTTGTTTTTATTGAGACTAAGAGAGACTAGATTCAGAGCCTTTGGGGAGACAAATCCATACTCTGTTAGAGAAGAATTTCGAACCCCCTTTGTCTTTTACTCTATCTTTTAATGCAATATTATTCAGCCATGATTTGTGTTTCAATTTCTACGTCTGAGTAATCTGCTAGTTAGGTTTTGGGTTACTCAAAGGTTGATAATAAATTGTTAGAACTGAAATATTGGAAGGATAAATCATTTGGTTCTTCATCTAGATTGCTTTAACACTGGTTTTGAGATTGATCACCTAGAAATCAGATCTTAGGTTGTTTAATAAATGTGAAAACATTATTACATTGCCCTCAAGAAAACAGAAAACCAAATATAGAGTTAAGGTTTGAAAACACGGGAACTCTCCTTCTCATAGATCATTGTTTCAACTGCTCATCTTGTAATCCACACACTACATTTCTTAACCAAATCGAACCACCATGTACTTCTCCTTAGACATTCGCAGCATCCCAGATTCAACACATAAATTCACAGCATTGTCCAATAACTATTATTGATAAACCTCATTAGCAGCCTAAATATTCAAGAACCTTCTAGATTCATTCCCATACTATACCTAAATAAATTTGCACTGCAATCTATCAACCTTTGGTACTCTCTCTCTCTCTTCCAGACTTATTCTTTTCGAAAGTTTCATTATATTATTCAGGTGTATGTAAATAATGGTATCATGGGATAATCCTAACCTTACTTCCACCTGTGATCATCTCTTTAAAATGAAATACCGGGATCATTGGAAATTTTCCTACCTTTCATCCAAAGAGAATCATATCAAATTTATCACACTTTATTTCTTTTTATTTTTATTTTTATTTAAACAAGGGAGAGGAGTACCATCACTTTTCAAACATTGCAGGCAATATATCAGGTATGAATGAGGAATCAAGATCTATGAATATCAGACTTACTAACTTAGTCTTTTTTGAAGCTCAAGTTAAATGGACTTGCGGGAACTATGGATGTTTCTAGTTAACTGGTCAACCTAAGGATTTTTCATTAGTCCGAAACTGGTATTAATCATGCAACGGCGGTCACTCAGATGAAACAGTTAACACAAACAATCAAGAGAAAGGTCTTAATTCCCAACTAATTTTGACTCAATAAAACAGGTTTTGACTTAAATTTTAGACTCTAAAAACCAAACACAATGTACACAATGTCAGCAACGACCTCCCCCAGACTTAAACAACACTGTCCCCAGTGTTATCAAGCCTGGAGTTGACAAAAATAAGCAATGAAACGGTTTGTACATGGGTGAGAAAATGTTACTTTCAATTGCGCGGGGTGTCGACCGACACCCTATGGTTGGTGTCGATCAACACCAAGTCCGGAGACAGAGTTGGCTGAAGTACTCCCAAACATGTATAATGTTGCATGTTAGATTGTTAGTTGAAGTACTCCCGAGTCAA
The DNA here is from genome assembly GCA_911865555.2 of Thlaspi arvense. Taxonomy (NCBI): domain Eukaryota; kingdom Viridiplantae; phylum Streptophyta; class Magnoliopsida; order Brassicales; family Brassicaceae; genus Thlaspi; species Thlaspi arvense. The sequence goes on along the minus strand of OU466862.2, from coordinate 9,996,763 downwards.
GACTGTTAGGAACACTCTAGCACAAAATTAAAAGCAACAATACAAATGCATAATCTCATCAGTTCAAACAAGTTTCAAAGCATAACCAAAGCTGACAAACTGACTCAAAGCAAAAACATGAAAAACTGACTCAAAGAAAATGAAAAAGAACAAAGGAAAAGGGAAAAGTAACCAGGATAGTTAGAGCAACTAATCCTCATCCTCATCGTGGGGTGGCGAAGAAGGTCGAACGCAACCACAGTTCGACAGCACTACGATGACGTTCCAGAGGCTCTGGATGCTCTGAACCATGAATCTCTGGAAAGCGGCCTGCTCCGTAGGAATGTCCGGAACGTCGGGGACCATGTGACCCCCAATCGACTCAGGATATGCAGGAGTTCGTGACGCTCGGGAACGACCTGGTGGTACTCCAGCAAGAGCCTCAACAGGTGCATCCTCAGCGACAGAAGCAGAAGCTCTTGAAGATCCTCCTCTGCGCCTAGTAGCTAGCGCGGGTCAAAGCAATGTAGCATCTAGCTGAAAGCTGAGGAGGTCTGGCTGAAGTGTAGTGAGAGCTGGCTGAGGTAGCGGAATCAGACATCGCTCGCCAGTGGGGCTAACAAAAATCCATAGCATCTCATCTCCCTTGATCCAATGGGTCCTCTTCAAGTAGTCCATATCGAGGAGCTGGCGCTCAGTAACAACCTTGCAGGTGGAAGTATCAATATCGTAGTAGCGGAAAATGGGAATCAGAAGACTACCAATACTCTCGGGCTTGCTGCAAGCCCCGGAAAACGGCTTGGTCTTCAGCGAAGCCAAGTAATGAGCAAAGATGGCGCCCATGTTGACATCACTGTCAACTGCATAATCCTCTGTAAAGATATTCTCAATGCCATAGTAAAGCAGAGTCAGCTCAGAAACTCGCATCTTTCCGGGCTCAGACTTACATAAAAGTGTAGTGGAGATGAGACGGGCAATAATGCGCAGCAAGAGATGGCGCACATCAGTCTGAGTGGAGGTCTTAGAATCATACCTCCCATTCCTGAAATGGGACCAGAAGCTCTGCAGATCAGGGAACTGCGCTGGGAGAGAGATGCTAGTGCACACCGAATCGAACCCATAGATGAGACAGAGTGCGGTAAAATTAATCCTATATCTGATACCTCGGATGATGAATGTGAGAGTGCCCTCATCTGCCGCCCTGACAATCTCATTGGAGTAATAAACCCTCACTGTGCAATGAACTGGCGCATTAAATCCGGATACAGGTCATACTGCTTGGTTGCAATGGTGCCCAAGCCAATCTTCTTCATGACTCTCAGCGCCTCCTCCTTCAGCCCGAGTCTGTGCAGTGTATCAGCATCTGTGAACCGTGTAGGCGCAATCTCCATCTTGAGCCAGGCATTGTAGAACAGAGTATCGTAGTCATCCCACTGCTCCCTGATGTTCCTGAAAACGCAGTCGCGTTAGCCAACTCCTTTGCTGGTGTATCCTCCCAAACTCTCTCCATCGGGATTTTCAGTCCTTCTCTCCGGGGCCATGGTGGAAGAGAAGGGATAGCTGGTGCGGGATTGGAGGATTCACCAGTCTCAGTTCGTGTCCTCTTGTTGTTCCGTGTAGCCATCTTACCGACAGACTGAAAAACTGAGATTTCGAGTGTCATACCTGGTTAATGAGGGTGTCGATCGACACCCTATGGTCGGTGTCGATCGACACCATATGGTCGGTATCGATCGACACCCTATGGTCGGTGTCGATCGACACCAGCCTGTGTCGAGCTGGGTGTCGACCGTGGTTGATATCCCTTCGCTACAATTAGTTTTTTTTGTTTTTTTTATGACTGAATATTCACACGAAAATTAGTAAGAAAAATCAAAATAAAATGAACTAAGTATGTACACTTACCAGTGGGTTGCCTCCCACCAATCGCTCGTTTAACGTCATTAGCTTGATTGTCCTCAGGATCATGCAGTGGGTGCATCCGCCAAAGGCATAATCTGTCCTTCGGGAATCGCGCCTTTCGCCTAGTAGTGCTTCACCCTTTGCCCATTGACATCAAACTCTCTCTCTCTTCTGGAGTTGATAAAAAATTGCAACAAATGGTCTGATCTCCTTTATAGTGAAGGGGCCTGACCAACAAGAACGCAATTTGTCAGGAAACAATTGTAAACTTGAGTTATACAGGAGTACCTGGTCATTTGGTTCAAAGTGTCGTGCAAGGATATTCTTGTCATGATATGCCTTAGTCCTCTCCTTGTACAGCTTGAAGTTCTCATAGGCATGATGTCTGATCTCATCCAGCTCATTCAGCTCATTCAGCTGAATCTGGCACCTCTCTGCTGCAGGTTTGCAGTCAAAGTTTATCTTCTTGACAGCCAAGTTTGCCTTGTATTCCAACTCCACTGGAAGATGACATGCTTTCCCATAAAGCAGGTGGAATGGTGTGGCGCCAAGTGGTGTCTTGAATGCTGTCTTGTAAGCCGAAAGTGCCTCATCTAACTTGGCTGACCAATCTTTACTTGTCTTTCTCATTGTCTTCTCTAATATCTCTTTGATCTGCCTGTTGGATACCTCAACCTGACCACTTGTTTGAGGGTGGTAAAGTGTAGCAACCTTGTGATGAACTCTATACTTCTACAGCAGCTTCTCAAACACTCTATTGATGAAGTGTTTTCCGCCATCACTGATCACAATCCGTGGTACTCCGAATCTGGAAAAAATGATGGTCTTAAACAGCTTAAGGACCACTGCAGAATCATTGTTTGGACTGGTAATTGCTTCTATCCATTTGGAGACATAATCCATAGCAACTATGATGTATTTGTTCCCATAAGATGAGAGAAAGGGACCCATGAAATCGATGCCCCAGAAGTCAAAGACTTCAACCTCAAGTATGAAGTTTTGTGGCATTTCATGTCTCTTACTGATATTCCCTCTCCTTTGGCAGACATCACAATGAGCTATGAATTTCTGAGCATCTTTCAACATTGTAGGCCACCAGAAGCCTGCTTGTAGAACCTTAAACACTGTTTTGAAGGTAGCAAAATGGCCAGCATACTCAGAACCATGACAGTGGAACAACACGTCTTGAACTTCAGCTTCTGCAAGACATCTTCTATAGATTCTATCTGAGCAATGCTTGTATAAGTAAGGCTCATCCCAGTAATATCTGCTAAGCTCCCTCATGAATTTCTTCTTCTCATATCCTTTGAGGCTGTCAGGGACCTCATCTGCAGCCAGGTAGTTCACAATGTCAGCATACCAAGGCCTAGAAGAGGTTGCAATCGTGCAGATAGGCTGAGAGAAAACATCACGCAGGATCTGTTGAAGGAGTAGCTCAATTCACGACTGGTGTTGATCGGCACCAGGGCTGGTGTGTCGATCGATGCAGTTTCAGTAGCATCCGTATCCGAGAAAATTTGGAATGATCGAGCTGGACAGGGCATTGTCCGAGGAATGATCGAGCCAAGGACGGATATTGGATGGGAACTGGGAGGTTCAGACTATGGTCGGGTGATGACTGGGAAATATTCGGATGGATGGCTGGGATAGCCGAGCCGGATGGGCCATATCCGAGAGAAAATAGTCCAGTCCGTGAGAAAATGGGATATATCCGAGTGAGAGTGAGGTTAGTCCGAGTGATAGTGGACTAGCTCTGAGGAAAAAAGAAAACCTCCGAGGGAAAAAGAGGATTAGCCGAGGTGGGACTAGTTGTCCGAGAGAAAAGGGAATATCCGGATGGAAAATGGAAATAACTCGGATAAGGGCGGTTTATCCGAGAGGGAAGGGAATTGAGCCGTGGGCCAATTGTTTTGTCGGCTATTTTGTTGGTTTATCGCGTGGATGGTCAGTCGGTATGGAAATAGCTGAGAGATATCGGATAAGTTCGGGATAAATCCTACTGGAACCAGGAAAACATCGGTTAAGTCCGAGTTACCTAGGGTTTTGCGAGTATATAAAGATTTTTTAGACATAACTCGAGGATGTTGCATTTATTTGAGCTAAATAAAGCAAAGAGAGTGTTTAGTCGAGAGAAAACCCTAGGAAAAGCAGTTTATCCTGAGGACATCCGAGAGAGATAGATCTATCGCCGAGCAGATCTGACCATCGCCGAGATAAATCGGTAAGCGACTGAACAATTCCTTAATTATCGAGTTTTCATCGGATAACCTCGAGCTAATAGCCTTGTTTTGCGGGGTTTCCGAGGGTAAACAAAGTTTGGCTCGGAGAAAGGTGAACGGATCGAGAGATAGCCGAAGGGATAGGGATCAGATCGTACAGACAACCGAGAGATTCCTAGGGTGATCGGATATCTTTGTTTCCACGCGGATTTCATCGAGATTTCTTCTGACCAATCTATTTCCAACCTTGTTTAAGGTGAGTGCGTGACTGTGGTTTGTGTCTAGGATCGTTGGATTACTAGGGTTGAAAGTTTTGCATGTTTGATTGTGTGATTGTCATGTTGTGTGTTTAGAACTGTTAAGCGATTATATGTTATGGTATTGTGAGGTGTTTACCGTGGCATAGATGATGTCTAGCTAACCTCAGGGTAATCCGGATCATGTACTAGCTTAGGGGATGTGGGATTCTCGCTGAAGTAGACATGGGTCTTAAAAAGGGATTGATTTTGGTTGGTTAGGTTAGATGATCATGGCCGTTTGATATATATGTTATGTCTATTGCGAATTGATTGTGTGAGATGATGAATCCGATAGTATGAATGTGTGAATGGTACTGACCAGGTGTTACAGGATGACCGTACTCACTAAGTATTTATTAAATACTTATGCCTCTCTTCTTGAGTGTGCAGGTAATAAGCAGTAAAGGGAGCGAGACCAGGCGGCAGTGATGGACATGGATGGATCAGGGATTGGGTGTTTATTTATGTTTAAGACGTGTGTTTTGTTATGGGCTTTGGTGTTAAGCGTTTTAGGTTACTAGATGATATGATGTATTCATTAGCGAACCATTATGATTTGCTTAAGTAAACCTTGAATCTGATTAAGTGTTTTTATGCAACTTTATTAATGAAATGAGTTGTTTTTGAATCCGCTGTGTATTGGCTAAATGAAAGAAAAAGTTTAAAAATTTGGCAAGTATAGGACCGAACTGTGAGGATGTAATGGGGCACGGCTGCAGTATGGTTTGTCGGGTCGGGCTACCACAGCTTCTGTAGCACGAAAAAGATGCAGTTCTTCATCATCTGGTTCCTGCAGTCTTGCTTCTAAGAAGTAGATGTTCTCCTCTGGCAAGAAATTATCAATAGGGATGTCGTCTTCAAACTTTATCCTTGAAAGTTGATCAGCTACTCCATTCTCAATCCCTTTCTTATCTCTGATCTCATTGTCAAACTCCTGAACCAGCAAAATCCATCTCAACAGTCTTGGTTTGGCATCTTTCTTCTGCAACAGGAATTTGAGAGGAGAATGGTCAGTACGCACAATCACCTTGGCTCCAACCAGGTACTGTCAAAATTTCTCAAAGGCAAACACTACAGCCAACAGTTCCTTCTCTGTAGTTGCATAATTCTTCTGTGCTTCATCAAGGGTTCTGCTTGCATAATAGATGACATGAAACTTCTTCTCCTTTCTCTGACCCAAGACAGCGCCCACTGCAGAGTCTGAGGCGTCACACATCCCTCAAATGGTAGATCCCAATCAGGAGGTTGCACAATGGGAGTAGTTACTAAGGCTTGCTTGATCTGCTGAAAGGCTGAATGACACTCTGCAGTAAATTCAAACTTCACATCCTTGCAAAGTAGAGCTGTGAGTGGTCTTGCAAGCTTGCTGAAATCTTTGATGAATCTTCTGTAGAACCCAGCATATCCCAGAAAACTCCTCACTGATTTCACACAATCTGGTGGCTGCAGACTTGTTATCACCTTAATCTTCGCTCTGTCCACCTCAATGCCTTCTCCAAAGACTCTATGCCCAATTACAATCCCATCTCTGACCATAAAGTGGCACTTCTCCCAGTTCAGAACCAGGTGCTTCTCTTCACATCTTGCAAGCACTTGACAGAGGTTGTCAAGGCAGTCTTTGAAAGAGGAGCCATACACTGAAAAATCATCCATGAAGACCTCCATATACTTCTCAATCATATCAGTGAAGATGGAAAGCATGCATTTCTGAAATATCGCAGGAGCATTACAATTTCCAAATGGCATCCTGCGATATGCAAAGGTACCATAGGGACAAGTAAATATGGTCTTCTCCTGGTCATCTGGGTGAATGGGGATCTGAAAGAAGCCAGAGTAGCCATCCAGGAAGCAGTAGTAGGAGTGATTTGCCAACCTCTCCAGCATCTGATCAATGAATGGCAATGGGAAGTGATCCTTCCTTTTTGCAGCGTTGAGCTTCCTATAGTCAATGCACATTCTGTGTCCAGTGATGACCCAAGTGCTGTCTGAGATGGGATAGATGATCCCAACGGCTAGAAGCTTCATGATCTCTTTCTTCACCACATCTAACAGATTCGGATTCAGCCTCCTCTGGTTCTGAATCGATCACTTTGACTCATCCTCAAGGTGTATCCTGTGCATGCACAACTCTGGAGAGATACCTGAAATGTCATCAAGAGAATACCCAAGAGCTTTGTGATTGCGCATCTTGCTTAGCAGTAAAGTGAGCTCTGCATTGTTTAAGGAAGCACTAACAATAACAGGATATGTAGAGTTAGGTCTAAGAAATGCATACCTTAGACCTGCAGGGAACTGTTTGAGTTCGATTTTAGGAATTTTTCTTCACTCCAATTGCCCAGTTTTGCAGCCTTTGCAGAAGTTCCAACCAGCTCCTTCTGTGCTACCAGCTGCATGACTTGCTCACTTGCATCCAACATCTTGACATAGCCAGCAGTAATGTCATTTAGATGCTATGTTATGGGATGTATCTCCTGAAAGATCTCTTCTGCAAGGCTGGTGAGGGAGTCCACATAGAATGTGTGACCATCAATTATTGGTCTCTTCATCAGCTTGTCCATGTCAAAGGTCATCACCAAATCGCCCACATTAAGGGCTATGCTTCCTTTCCTGACATCTATGATGGCGCCTGCAGTGGCTATGAACGGTCTTCCAAAGATCAAGGGGTCTTTTGGTTCTTCCCCATAAGCTAGAACCACAAATTCTGTAGGGATCAATCTCCCACCTTGACTGGAACATCCTCCAAAATGCCTTCAGGGATCCTTACTGATTTATCTGCTAGAATAAGAGAGATCCCAGTTGTTTGAAAATCTGACATACCCAAGCTGATAGGAACTGAGTGGGGCATCAGATTAACACTTAACCCCAAATCACAAAGAGACCTCTCAAACCTCTCAGAAAAAATTGTGCAGTCTAGGACAAAGCTCCCAGGATCTGTGAACTTCTTTGGTATCTTGTTATGTATCACTGCACTGACCTGCTCTGAAATCAGCATTGTCCCTTGCTCAAACCCCAAATTCTTGGTCATCATCCTTTTCGCATATCTCTTAATCACAGGAGTAGTTCTTATCGCATCAATCAAAGGAATCTCCACCACAAGCTTATCCATGATAGCTTTGATCCTAGCATCCTCCAGCTCTTGTTTAGACTTCTTCTGGTTCTTTGGGCAAGGTACCTTTGGCTTGTAAACTCTTTCTTCTGCGTTTTCTGGAGTCTGAAAAATCGCAGGTTGCTTCTATGGGGGGTGTCGATCGACACTCCTCTCTGTATGTGGTGTCGACGGTCCACTCTGCTGCTTGTCGACCTTGATCGATATCTCTTCGCCGCGAGTCAAAAAGTCGTGAAACTCCTCTAATGTCAATCGACACTGAGTGGTGTGCGTAGATCGGCACCCCTCAAAACTGGCGAAATCATCCTCTTCAAACTCTTGGAGTTGCTCAAAATCTTATGCACTAAGATCCTTCTTCTGCATTGGTTGCAGGTTCTTTCCACTCATCAGCGTGATGGCATTGACAGAGTGTCTTGGGTTGGTATCTGTTCTTCCTGAAAGAAATCCCTCTTGTCTTTTCATAGCTCCAGCAGTTTGAGAAACCTGGGTGTCAAGAGTTTTGCCATAGGTGTTCAGAGCTTCGAATTTGCCATTCAAATGCTGGTAGAGAGCATCAATCTTCCCATTAAAGTCAATTGTGATCTTTTGCTGACCCTCTAACAGCTGTTCAACCATGGCTTCCATCTTACTTGAAGCTGATGGTGCAGGAGGTGGCTGATAAGAAGAGGAAACATAGTTCCTGTTGAAGTTGTTGTTCTGGTAAGGCTTTTGGTATTCAGTCTTCTGAAATTGAGGCTTGGGAGTATAACCAGAAGACTTCTGATTTCCTGTGAAGTTGCTTCTCTGATTATTCCCATTGAATCCTCTGCTCTCTTGCTGATTATTGTATCTTTTACCCTGAAAATCAGCCCCATTGATGTAGTTGACATCTTCTTCTTTAAACTCCTCAGCTGGCTCAAATGTCTCGACCTCAAAAGCAAACTGAACAGACTTCTTACCCACCAAAATGTTATGAACAGAATCCAGCTTAGCCTTCATCTCAGCAGCAAACTGATTGCTCCCAGCGTTTCCAGCGAACTTCTGTCTCTCATAATCAGCATTCTTTGTACTGTTGCTGGAAGCCAGATTATCTATCAATGTGATGGCGTCAGCTGGAACTCTAGTGTTGAAGTTCCCATTGCTTGGAGCATCCAAAACCATATGGTATCTCCAATCAATGCCTCTGAAGAAGATACCCAACAACTGCACCTCATTGCAGCCATGATGTGGGTAGTCTCTCCGATATAACACGAACCTCAGCCATGCTGCCTTGAAAGCTTTAGTAGGACCTTGGGAAAAGGAAGCAGTTTTCGTCCTCAACTCTTCTGATCTTGTATCATCATAAAAGTTGTTGAGAAAAGCGCTTTTGGTGCTCTCCCAAGTGGTCAAAGAGCCAGGCTCTAATTGTTTCAGCCAATGAGCTGCATCTCCTCCCAACGAGTAGGGGAAAAGCTTGCAGAATAAGAAATCATTGCTGACTCCATTGGCTTTAACACTAGTAGCCAGATCCTCAAACCTCTCTATGTGGTTCATAGGATGCACATGTGGAAGCACATGGAAAGGGTGCTGACCCACAAGCTGGTAGTAAGCAGGCTTGAGTTCGAAGTCATTTCTCTAGAAGGCAGGAGGTCGGATTGCAGCTCTATTTGCATATAACTGATCTGGCATATTGTAATCTCCCAGGGGTCCTCTGTGGGAAACGCCCAGCAGCATTTCCAGCAGCTTGTTGTTACAAATTCTGCGCAACTCGTGGCACAATCTGTTCTTCAATTACGACGCCATCCTCATCTATCCTGTGTCCATCCTCATTCTTCTGTTTCCCTCTTTGTCAACTAAATGACCCTCAGCATCTGTCCTCAAAACTATTGGTCTAACCATCTTAGTCTGCTTCTTGGCTTTTCTGATGGTTCTTTCCAACTTGACGAGTTCGTCGATGCCTAATATCACAAGCTCTTTGTCTTTGTTGCTTCTGGTACTGCGATTATGCATACACCTGAAACAGACAGCAGAGAAGTAGCAGAAAGTTAGCGAAAATAATGTAAAAGCTTAGTCAAAATTCTAAAACTAAAAATCTGTAGGTAATAACTAAGTTCCCGGCAACAGCGCCAAAATTTGATATGCTCAATTTATCCTCTAGAGCTACTCTCTCAAATTAAGAGATCACTGTAGTACTTAGGGATCGAATCCACAAGGACTTAAGACTATTACTCAACAAATTTTAGATTCAAATATAGCTAAGCAGTCAATAACAAATAAAATGAAATGGTAAATAAAAGTAGCAAGAACAACAGCAGATTATGGGTTCTTATAATCAATGAGACAAGACGCTAGGCAATTGGAAATTCGCGGGTTGAAATAAATCGCAAACTACAGACTGAAAGGATTATTTATTAAAACCGTTCTAGAACTCGAAAACACGAATGTAAAACCAATCGACTTTCGTCGCAGAGATTATCTATGATCAGGTTCTAGTATTCTAAATTCCTTCACAAATTCTAACAACCTAAGCTAGCATTATGGTTCAGGTTCGATATGTTCACAAAATCACTAATACAAATTTCATTGCAATTAGTATTTTGCTCATCTAAGATAGTTCTGGTGATTAATAATGTTTTCACATCTATTAAACAACCTAAGATCTCATTTCTAGGTGATCAATCTCAAGAACAGTGTTGAAGTAATCTAGATGAAGAACCAAATGATTTATCCTTCAAGTTTTGCAGTTCTAACAATTCATTATCAACCTTTGAATAACCCAAAACCTAACTAGCATATTACTCAGACATAGAAATTGAAACGCAAATCATGGCTGAATAATATTACATTAAAATATAGAGTGAAAGACAAAGGGGGTTCAAAATTCTTCTCTAACAGAGTACGGATTTGTCTCTCCAAAGGCTCTGAATCTAGTCTCTCTCTTAGTCTCAATGAAAACAAGATGAATGCCTAACAATGGCTGTCAAAACCTAAATACAACTCTAAACACGACTGGGGCAAGTTTGCAAATAGTAGGAAAACTTATGGGCCAAGTTGCAATTCTTCAAAAGAGTTTTTAAGGCTCTTCTTCGCGACCACGATCGGTGTCGATCGACACCAAGTGGCTGGTGTCGATCACGATCGGTGTCGGTCGACACCAAGTGGCTGATGCTGAAAAGACCAAGTCGGAGAGCATTCTGGAGCAGGGTGTCGATCGACACCAAGTGGCTGGTGTCTATCGACACCCTGCTCCAGAATGCTCTCCGACTTGGTCTTTTCAGCATCAGCTTGAACATGGCTCCAAAAGGCTCCGAAATCCACACTTATGCTCCAAACATACCTAGACCCGCAAAGACTCGAAAAGACTCGAAAAATACCAAAAAGACTCTATAAACAAGACTTATATCAAGGTCAAAAACCCATAAAAACCATGATATATCAGTTACCAAGATAGTTCATCTCTTCAACTTGGCAAGTCTCTTGATCATCAAGCTGAACCATGTCTCCAACAAAGTGAACTTCCTTCTTCTCCCTTAGCAGCAGATCCAGCTTCTCATGTAAGGCCTTGATCTCTTTCCTGCTAGACTCCAGTTCATCTTTAGCACTTCTTGGAGCTCTGTCAAACTCCTCATTATAATTTCCATCAGGCTGAGCTAGATTCTCAACAAGCTCCAATTCTTCATCCACATCCTTTGACAAGAAGTTCCCATTTGATGCAGTGTCCAAAAGCATTCTTATCTTAGCCAAGGCCCCTCTGTAGATAGTAGAGAGCAGAGAGGCTTGTGAGAAGCCATGGTGAGGGCATTGCAGTGTGTGGCCCTTGAATCTTTTCCAAGCTTCACCAAAGCTTTCATTGTTCCTCAGTGCAAAACCTGAGATGTCATTCCTTATTCTTGCAGTTCTTGAAGTAGAGAAGAACTTTGCTAAGAAGGCTCTCTTGCATTCATCCCAACTAGTGATGCTTCCTTGGGGTAAGTTCTTCTCCCAATGGTGTGCTTTGTCTCCAAGAGAGAAAGGAAACAACCTCAGCTTGAAGCCATCTTCACTCGCTCCATTTATCTTTTTAAGGGAGCAAAGTCTGTCAAAATTATCCAGATGATACAATGGATCTTCAAGTGGAAAACCATGGAACTTACTACCCTGAACCTTTTGAAATCAATCCTGACTTGATTTCGAAGTTGTTATTCTGCACTACTGGTGGAATGATCCCAGTTCTGTTATTATAGGGATTTGGTGCATCACCAGCGCCTATGGGTCTTGCTGCTCTTGGAACCTGAGCTGCGCCTCTTCGTCCCTGCCCACCTTGCTGACCTTGTAGACCCTGAGCGCCAGCAGCTCCTTGAGGACCTTGGAATCTGAAGTCATCCATAACAGGTTCTTGATTGTTCTTCCCAAGTCTCTCACAGTGCTGTGATCTTTCTCTCTGTCTTCTTGCGCTCAGCTCTCTTTCAAGTTGCAACATGTTGTTCTGATACGGTTGCAGATTCTCAGTGCCTTTAGACCTTAAATGCATGCACCTATAAGAGAGAAACCAAGAGTATAAACAGAGTTAGTAACCAAATTCAAAGAAAACTTGATCTTAAAGACTCTACAAACTCTAATGATTCAAACAGAAAATCCCAATGGCAATGGCGCCAAATTGATGTAGGTGTTTTGCTTATCTCAATCCTCAACCTACACTAGTCATTGTAGTATTGAGTTTATCAATTCATGGGGAGTTGTTGAATACAAAAGAGTTGCAAGCAGAAGTCCTTAAGTCAAGCAAGCAGAGAGGTTTTTGTTGCTTAAGCAACTGAACTAACAACCTAAAGTGATCATATACCAAAGAGAACTCAACAAGAGACAGTTTAGCAATGATCAAAGAAGAAAATAGAGCAAATAAACAAAGCAAATGACAGAATTCGAAATTCAAATAAAGAGAAGGCAAATTCCTAGATGTGGTTATTGATTTTGGGGAATTCAATGACTAACTAAGGTTGGTTCAAACATCATTGATCAAGCAAACAAGCTAGCAATGCTGGTTCCTAGACATAAAGTTCACAAATAAGCAAGCTAAGCTCAATCGCTTGACAAATAGACCTTTGCTAAACATATTAACAAGAAGTAACTCTCATTAGTGATAAAACATTCAACAAGCATTAAGAATCAACTCGATTCATGCCAAAATACTCCTCAAACAGTCAATCTCTTGAGCTAAGGCCAGTAAATCCTCTATTAAACAAGATCAGCATTTCATCAAACACTTGGTGGGCATAAGAGAAAGCCTAATTCTAGATTCAAGTGATCAAGAAAAATCTAGCTTAAGAACAGAATAATAGAGAGGAACTCATGTTATTAAGCACTAAACAAACCTTAATCAATCCCCAAATTCCCCTAATCTACCACATCTAAGAACCCTAAGCAAACTACTAATTAATAGCCATGTTTAACACCAAGTTACAAGAGGAAGAGATGATAATCATGATTAAAAGAGAGATTAAGAAAAGACTAAAGACAAATACAAACTTATATTAAATAAAGCAAAAAAATTGTCTTACAAACTCAAAGAAATCACTCAAGATCAGTAGATTGACAAGACATCTCGAACTTAAAACAGAGTATTTATACTAAAGGAGAAAAGCCCTAAAACTAATGGCAGAATGGTAAATAAAAGCAGCTTCGGACTGGGATCCTATCGGTCTTCATGTGACCAATAGGGTGATCGATAGGCTTGCTATCAGTCTAGAAGGTGACCAATAGGGTGATCGGAATACATCCAGTATACTTTTATCGGTCACTTCTTTGACTGATAGCTTGATCGATAGCTCCCCTATCGGTCACTCCTTGACCGATAGCTTTCGTGCCTTGACCGATAGGGCTTGCAGAAATCATCTGCCCTGGTTCCTCTTGCTCCATCCAAGATCAGCAAGCCTCCTGGTTCATTCCCAAAGCTCCTCCTTGCTCCTCATAGCTCCATAAGCACCTAAAAACATCCTTTATGCAAAAAAAATGCAAACTACATCCTAAATGCAACCTAAGTCTAAAAGGAGAAGAAAGTGAGACTAAAGAAAAAGAAAACATGCAAAAGAAGACCAAAACATGAACTAAATGCAAGTCTTAATGATGTAACTGTATGAGATATCATACTCAAGGCCAACAGGGCCAGCAAGGAGTTCAAGGACTGCATGGAGAGCAGGGTCCTAGAAGAGCAGCTCAAGCTCTAAGAGCAATCAGACCCATTGGCGCTAGTGATGCTCCCAATGCCTATAATAACTGAATAGGATCCTTCCTTCAGCAGTTCAGAACAATAACTTTGAGATCAAATCTGGATTGATCTCAATGGTTCAAGGAAGTAAGTTCCATGGTTTACCACTTGAAGACCCCCTGGATCACTTGGACAACTTTGATTGACTTTTCCCACTAACTAAGATCAATGGGGTGAGTGAAGATGGTTTCAAGCTGAGGTTGTTTCCTTTCTCACTTGGAAACAAAGCCCACCAATGGGAGAAAAACTTGCCACAGGGAAGCATCACTAGTCGGGATGAGTGCAAGAGAGCATTCCTAGCAAAGTTCTTCTCTACTTCAAGGACTGCTAGGATCAGAAATGAGATCTCAGGATTTGCTCAAACGAACAATGAAAGCTTTGGTGAAGCTTGGGAAAGATTCAAGGGCTACACACTACAGTGCCGACACCATGGGTTTTCACAAGCCTCTCTGCTCTCTACTCTCTACAGAGGATCTCTCCCAAAGATCAGAATGCTCCTAGACACTACATCTAATGGTAATTTCTTATCTAAAGATGTTGATGAGGGATTGGAGCTTGTTGAGAACTTAGCACAATCTGATGGGAATTACAATGAGGAGTTTGATAGAGCTCCAAGGAGTGCTAAAGATGAACTGGAGTCTAGATGGAAAGAGATCAAAGCTGAGCATGAGAAGATTGATCTACTGCTAAGGGAAAAGAAGGAAGTTCACTTTGTTGGTGACCTGGTTCAACTTGATGATCATGAGACTTGCCAAATTGAGGAGATGAAGTATCTTGGTAATCAAGGAGGCTACAATGAATATGGGAACTACAGACCTAACCCAAATCTATCATACAGAAGCAACAATGTTGCAAATCCTCAAGACCAAGTCTATCCACCTCAACAACAACAGCAAGCTGGCCAAGGAAGACCTTTTGTTCCCCATAAAAACAATCAAGGCTTTCAACAAAGTAACAACAACTTCCAGCCAAGAGCGCCCTACAACCCTCCTGGATTCAATGCTCTAGCTCCAGCTCAAGCTTCCTTAAGCTCCCAAGATCCTGAACCCAAAAGTATGATGCAGCAAGTGCTTCAAAATTAGGTCATCACAACCTTGGATATGAACAAAAAGTTGGCAGAGGTCCACATCAAAATAGACTATGTCCATGTGGAGTTGACCAACAATTTTGATGGCTTAGCTTCAAGGGTGAAAACCTTAGAGAACAACAAAGGAGTTGCAAGTGCACCACGCCCTCAAGGTACTCTTCCTGGCAAATGCGAGAACAATCCAAAGGAATACTGCCAAGCTATTGAATCTCTTGATGCTTTCACCCCTGAGGAAGATGTTATTATAGATGAGTTTCTGTTCATGATCAATGAGGACATTGATGACCAAAGTGAGGGGGAGGAACTTGTTCATGTTTCTGATGCTAAGAAGGAAGCTCAAGCGGATGTGTTCCCAGCTTATCAACCTGACATTCCATTTCCAGGAAGATTCAAGGAGTTACTAGTCAAGAAGTATGAGACTGTCTATGCTGCTCAAATGGAAATGAGAGGTCTAGATGCTGAAGAAGAGCTTGGGAAACTGAGAGCTAACGCTGTAGCACCAGAAGTTAAGGAGTCGAACATTAAGAAGCTTGGACATCCTGGTTGCTTCACACTCCCTTGTGAGCTTAAAGGCAAGACTTTCAAGAGCTGTCTATGTGATTTGGGTGCAAGCAACAATCTGTTACCAGCATCTACAGCCAAGGAGTTAGGCTACACTAAGTTCCAGCAAAGCAATGTGTCTCTAACCATTGCTGATGAGACAGTGAAGGGCAGATAAAGAATGCCATCATACTTGGGAGACCATTCTTGGCTTCAGCAGGCGCCATCTTTGATGCTAGAGAATGCACTACAGAGATAAGGCTTACCAAGGACAAGGTCCTAAAGTTTGACAGCAAAAGAAACAAACTGGAGCATGATCATGCTTTCTCCATGGAGCTGAACAAGATGAAAGGAGTTGACAAGAACTGGCCAGAGTTTGAAGGTTACCAAGGAGAGAGCTTTGATGGTTGCTGTTTGTAAAGGTTGTTTGAAGACAAAACTGAAAAGGAGGTCCTTGAAGTGGTTGGTTACAAGAAGATGAATCTAATCAAGTTGGTTACTGAAGAAGGAGGGGTGATCTTAAAGCCCTTTTACTCTAAGAAAGGTGAGGTTTGCTACAAGAGGCAGCAAGAGGAGAAGTCCAAGCCTTTTGCTGAAATCAAGCTGAATGGAGTCACCCCAAGAGTCAAGAGGAGCAAGATGACACCAAGGAGTTCCAAGACTCCTTCTCCTTACCTCAACTAAGGAGGTAATCAAAGTCAAGCTAAGTGTCTTTAAACAAACACACTTGGGAGGTAGTCCCATGGTATCCTTTGTATATATTATGATTTTTAGTTCATGTTTTTGCTTTGTTAGTGTTTTTAGAAGCAGGAGTTTGGATTGGGGATTGATCAGATGTTTGGGGAAACAAAACAGATGCAATATGGCTGGTATCGATCACTTGTATCGGTCATGACAGACCGATACAAGCCTATCGGTCATGACAGACCGATATAAGCCTATCGGTCAAGACCATCGGTCTGAAGTGATCGATACTGTTAGAGCCAGAAATCAGTTGACCCCGTCGATCACTTATGACCGATGGGGGAAAAGAAGTGCAAAGCAAGATTTCCATCGGTCAGCCCTTCGGTCATGGAGTGACCGATGGGAATCAATCGGATGTGCCATCAGTCAAGGGCATCGATCAAAAGTGACCGATGGAAACCAAACGGATGCACCATCGGTCACTACCATCGATCAAAAGTGCCCGATGGGGTTTGGCTGGAGGGCTATCGATCAAATGTATCGGTCTCAAGTGACCGATACAGCCCTATCGATCAAAGCCATCGATCAAAAGTGATCGATGGTCCGGCGAGGTAAGTTCTTAACTTTTCAAAAAAATTTCCCTCTCTTGGCTTGGAGCCAAGGGAGTTTAAATTTAAATTTTTGGCTCCTCCCTGCCACTCTGCTCCACTTCTGAGCACTTTTGTTTTTGTCCCCCACTCATTAGATTCCTTATGCTCCGAACAATGCTCTATAAAAGCCTTCTAACACCTCTTCACTCTTCACACTTGATTTTCTCTCTTCTCTCACTTAGACCACGAAATTTTTAGCTCTTTCTCTCTTTTATTTGTCTCTCTTAAGTGCTCAAAAGCCCATAAAGGTTTGCTTTCTCAACTGTTCATCTCTTGCTCTTATACTTTGAGTTTATTTAAAGTTGTTGAATCTATGGCATTAAGAGCTAGTTTTGATTAGTTTAAGGTGTTTTGTTTTGATTTTGCGTGGTGGAGATAGTTAATCTGAGCGAGTAGGATGTTTAAATGCTGTTTACTGTTCATAACTCTAATTGCTTGCTGGTTCCACTTTGCTTAATCATGTTTAACTTTGTTTAAAGCCACCATGCTAGGTTCATTTGCATATCGTATGAATCTATTAAGAACTCTAGCATGTTTTTGATTATTAGCTTTTGAATCTAGTTAAACTCTTCTTTGATTTGAGAAATTTTTTAAGAGCTTCTAGTCATTGCTTTTCAACTTTAGTTCTTTTTCTTATTGGATCCTCAAGCTTTGTTCTTGTAGGTACCATGGGGAGAACTAAAAAATCTGTTGGAAACAAAGGTCAAGCACCAGAAAGGAAGTGCCCTCTTCTCCACTTACTAGAAGAGACAAGGGCAAGAGTGTTGCTGATGGGCAATCATCAAAGGCTGCTGGAAAGAGACGTGTTGAGAACAATGCTGCCAAGTCTAAAGGAAAGGGAAAAGGCTGTGGAAGAAGTCTCATTCAAGGAGCCAAGTGCAAGGGAACTCATGGAGCACTTCAATCAGTTTACCTTCAAGCCTACAAGGTACCCTTGTGCTTCCACAATGAAGGTTTTTGGGATATATGTAGATTACAAGAAGATCTTTGAAAACATGGGGCTTGGCGATTTCATGGAGAGACCACTTCCTTCCTACAAGCATCTCACCTATCAGTTCCTCTCCACTTTCAAGGTGGTGAGTTATGAAGAGAGTTAGATTTCTAATGGAGATGGCTGGATATCATTCAAGCTTGGCAAGCAAAGGTTCACAGCAACCTTCTTTGAGATCTCTGATGGGCTTGGTATGCACCCTTATGTTGATAACAGGGACCACTTCAAGATCAGCCAAAGGCAGCACAAGATGTTATGGGAAGTGATTTGGGCTGGCAAGTATACTGCAGGAGTCACAAGGAATCAGCATTTGAAGCATCCAACTGTGAGATATGCTCACAAAGCTCTTGCAAACACATTCTTTGCAAGAAGGAGACAACCAATCTCATAGCAAGGGAGAGGGACTTCATGTACAATGCAATGCAGCAACTTGTGATCACCAGAAAGGATGGAACAGTTCTGGGGCCGCCAACAAAGTACCCTTGCTATGTGACTATGCTGATGGAACAGCTCTACTCCTATAGGAGCTGGATCTTGAACAAGGGAAAAAAGGAGAAGAACCCACAGCTGCACATTGGAGGAGTTGTGACAGCCATCATGCTGAAGATGCTTTTCCACCACTGTGGATATATCTGGATTATCTAAGAAGGAGTCACTACCTTGAGAAGAGCTTCCAAGAGAAGCATGTTTATAAGTTCCTCAAGCAGTTCAGAGATCCAGCAAGATTGCTCCTCCCAAATTTGCAGCACACATCCATCATCATTAGGAGTAACATTGATTTTTGCCCAGATGAAAGTCAGTTCTACCATGGAGGCCCTGAAACTGAAGAGGAAGATGAATAAGATGTGCAAGAAGAAGGTGAAGAGAGAAGAGAAGAGGAGGTACAAGAAGAAGCTGCTATTGGTGCTGCACGCCAGGATTCCCAAGAGGATGAGCTAGATGAGGAAGAGTTGCTGAACTACAACACCAAGAAGTTCCACTTCAAGCCTCATGAAGCCCCAAGCCAAGAAATCTCTCTGAAGCATGCTCATGACCACATCAACAAACTCCAGAAGTGGTGTAAATGGCAAGACAAAACCATCAAGAAACTAGCGAATCTGGTCAAGGGAAAGTTCAAGAAGGATAAATCTACATCAAGAGGAGTTTCCCAACAAAGCCATGGTCATGAGTACACTTCCCACTATGAAGAGCAAGTGCCACATGCAGAGCCTACTGAAGAGGAGCAAGCAATTTGGATGCCCCAAGGAAGACATTCCTTCCAAGTTCATCAAGCTGATCAATGGGCACCTTGGGAACCTTCAAGAGCCTCATCTTATAAGCCAAAGTCCCAACCACCATCAGCATGGGAGGCACCAGCTTACAATTCTTCTGAAGGTTACACAACATGGCAACAATGGGATGCTCAAGGCAATGCAACTTAAATGCAAGCTCAATTGCCAAGTTGGGTTCCTCCACAACAAGAGCCAGCAACTTCTTCACAAGGCAAGCAGAGGGGGAAACAAGAGAAGAGGTAGTCAGTCTCCACAACCAGCTACATCAGGGTCATTCCAGGATACAGGAGAGACTGAGGAACACTCACAATCATCCCACCACTCCTCTCACCAAAACTAAAGGTACCACATCCTTAACACTGTATATATCATTGCATCTTTTTAAGTTTTGTAATATATTGCTGTTGCTTCTCTCTCTCTCACTCCTTTGATTCCACAAGGGACTGTGTAATCTAAGTGTGGGAGAGAGATTTGGGGTTTGACTTTGTTTGTTCTTTTCTTAGTTTTTCATCTTCTTTCATCTTGAGTCACATGCATATCATGTATTCATCTAAGGCATAGAAAAACACAAAAAATCGAAACGTTTGAAACATTTTGCATGTTTTTGCAAACCAAAAAGAAAGCATATAGTTTCATTTCATTTGCTTAGGATTGAGTCTAGTGTTTGCATATAGGATGCATTGCATTTGCATAGGGCATAATGATGAATTCTCCTTGTAAAATGCTTAGTGTTTAGAGATGATTTCAATGTTTAAGTGGTTAGTTGTTTGATGCATCATGAGAAAGCTAGAATTTAAGACTGAACCATGCTTGGATTGCTAAATTTGATGCTCTTATCTCATACTGAAAGCATTTGTTCTTTGAAAATCAACTCTATCAACTTTAACCTTAATCTGAATATTTAATTATCATGTGTGTGCATTGAAAAGTGAATTAATGGCTACCATATACATATTTGGATCATCTTCTTCCTTCTTACCACTCTTGTTGATCCACATAGCTTATCCAGTCCCTTAACCAAACCTCTTTTTGAGCTTAAACACTATCTTGATGATTGTGAGGCCTTTGCATATCATTTTTTCGAATTTTGTCTTGGCAAAAAGTGTTAGGAATAAGGCTGGCAATGAAAAGCTCTCTTGTAGATATCAGCTTGCATTTTGAGCTTGATTCTAGGTTAGGAGTTTGGGATAAAATGGTAGAAGCTGACTGGTTTGGGTTTCATGTTTATATGCTTTAAAAGAAGAAGGAAAAGTATGGAATGGTAGTATGGGAAAAATAGTTAGCATTGTGGTTAAGTAAAGGGAAGAAAGGTCTAAGTGTTCAAAGAAGGAAGGCGCTAACAACAAAGCTTTGAAAGGGTCAATCAAAAGAAGAAAATCAGACCCAAGGCAATCCACCAAAGGTGAAAAATGGCGCCTAATCAACGAGAAGAGCAAGTCTCAACAAAAAGAAGCAACCACACAAGCAAAGAGATGAAGTTTCCCCAGCCATGAAGAAGGAGAAAGGGTTAGAGTTTAGGAAAAGGGTAGATTAGGGATTCACTTTGGGGTTTAGAAGATCTTATGAGGAGCTTTGATTTTCATGCATAAGTGTGCTTTTACCTTTAGCATTTTGCCTAAGATAGAATCATTTTCATTGAGTGATCCCTTATGTTTATGAACCCTTTTCTTGAATGAGATCATTTTAATCTCATAACCTTACCCTTTTAACCAAATGTCTTCACTTGATATGCACAAACTTGATTCATGGTTTTGAGCTTAATGAATGTTAAAGAGTTGATTTATTTGAGCATTTGTCTAGGTTGAGATTTGAGATCATTTTGAAATATGATGAGCATGGCTAGGTTCTTTAAAGTAAATCTGATTGTGTTTGCATCCTACAACTAGGCACTCAAGTGTTGAGTTTATCTCTTTACCTTGACATTTTTGGATTTGAATGCCCACCTTTAAACCTCATCCTCAAATTGTCTTAGTTTGTTTGCTTGAGGACAAGCAAAAGACAAGTGCGGGGGTGTTAATATCTCATGCATTTACATCATTTAGGCTTGCATTTAGTTGATGTTTTGGTCTTCTTTTGCATGTTTTCTTTTTCTTTAGTCCCATTTAATTCTCCTTTTATACTTAGATTGTATTTAGGATTGTAGTTTGCATTTTCTATGCATCAAGGATGTTTTTTGGTACTTATGAAGCTGAATGGAGCAAGGAGGAAGTTTTGGAATGGATCAAAGAGCTAGCCAAACAAAGAAGCAGCAAAAAGAGCTAGGGAAAGCAATCTCAGGAGTTTTATCGGTCAAGGAAACAAGGCCATCTATCTGGCATGATCAATAGGGTGCGGCATGAGTCCATCGATAAAGACCATCGGTCAAGGAGTGACCTATGGGAATGCATCGGATGCACCATCGATCAAAGCCATTGATCACTTAAGACCGATGGGAGACAGGACAAGCCCATCGATCAAGACCATCAGTCAAAGAGTGACCGATGGGAATGCATCGGATGCACCATTGATCAAGACCATCGGTCATGAGTGATCGATGGGAATGCATCTGATGCACCATCGATCAAAGCCATCGATCACTCCAGACCGATGGGATCCTATCCGAACTTGATTTTATTTACACTTTTCCCATTATGTTAGGGCATTTGTCTTTTAATATAAATAGCTTGTTCTAAGATTTTTAGCAACAAGTTTTGTTCTTGCTTAAGTTTTCTGGTTTCCTTTGAGTTTGTAAGAACAATTCTGTCTTTTTAATCAAAGTTTGCATTTGCCTTTTAAACTTTTCTCTAATCCACTTCTTAATCATGATTAGCATCCTTTTTCTTTGTAATTTTATGTTAACCATGGTGATTAGTGAGTAGTTCTCTTAGGATTTTCTAGATGTTGTAGATTAGGGGAATTTAGAGGCTTGATTAGGGTTTGTTAGTGTTTAATATGATTAATTCCTCTCTATTAATCTGTTCTAAAGCTAGATTTTTCTTGATCACATGAATATAGAACTAGACTTCATTTTATGCCCACCAAGTGTTTGATGAAATGTTGATCTTGTTTAATAGAGGATTTACCAGGCCTTAGCTCAAGAGATTGTCTCTTTGAGGAGTATTTTGACTTGAATAGAGTTGGTTATGCATTCTTGTTGATTGTTCTAGCACTAATGAGAGTTAGTTCTTGTTAGGATGATGAGCAAAGTGTTATTTGTCAAGAGATTGAACTTAACTTGCTTGATTGTGAACTCTATGTCTAGGAATCAGCAATGATAGTTTGCTTGCTTGATCAGTGATGTTTGAAACAACCCTAGTTAGCCTTTGAATTCTCCAAAGTCAATAACCACATCTAGGAACTTGCTTTTTCTTATTTGAATTTCGAATTTTGTTAATTGCTCTGTTTTGTTCATTGATCATTGCTAAACTGTTCTTCTTTGAGTTCTCTTTGGTATATGATCACTTAGGTTGTTAGTTTAAGTTGTTTGAGTAACAAATCTTCTTTTAATTAGCCTGACTTAGAGTCTTCTGTTTATAACTCTAGTGTTATTCATCTTAACCCCTTGGATTGACATAGAAACCTATGCTATGCTGCAACTGACTAGTACAAGCATTAGGTGATTGAATCAAGTCCTAAAAACTCTTGTATCAGAGATCATCTTCAATTAGCCTTGAAAAAGGAGCATGGTAAAGATGGATATCTGCATGATGAGACTTTGGCTTACATGAAGTTATTAGACACACACAAGGAGATAGATGCCAACGTCACATAGAAGGAGTTAGATGGGTCACAAGAAGAGATTCTGCCCTTAGCAGCAAGGGAGACAACAAGTGATGCCCACAACACAGCTTAGGCAAGCTTGGATGATGACTGGTGCGAACTCAAGGCACCAAAAGTGGAGCTCAAACCAATTCCCCAAGGGCTAAGGTACACATTTTTTGGTCCTAAATTTTCTTACCCTGAGACTGTGAATGAAAACTTAAGTGGTGATGAATTGTCTTCCCTTCTTGAAGAGTTAAGAAAGTTAAGGAGACCCATTGGTTACTCTTTAGATGATATAAAAGGCATATCTGCTGCTCTTTGCACTCATAGGATCCTCCTAGAAGATGAATCAATGACTTCTGTTGAACATCAAAGGAGGTTAAACCCAAATTTGAAAGATGTTGTCAAGAAAGCGATTCAAAAACTTCTTCATGCTGGTGTTATCTATCATATTTCTGACAGTACATGGATTTCACCAGTTCATGTGGTACCTAAGAAGGGAGGAATCACTGTAATTTAAAATTAAAATGATGAATTAGTGCCAACTAGAACTATAACTGGGCATAGGATGTGCAAAGACTATAGAAAACTTAATGCTTCATCAAGAAAATATCATTTTTCTCTCCCTTTTATAGATCAAATGCTTGAGAGGCTGGCAAACCATCCTTTCTATTGTTTCCTTTCAAATTTCCATTCACCAAAATGATCAGGAAATGACCACTTTCACACGCCCTTATGGTACCTTTGCTTATAAGAGGATGCCATTTGGGCTATGCAGTGTGCCTGCTACTTTTCAGAGGGTATGATGTCCATTTTCTCTGATCTCTTAGAAGAGATGGTAGAAGTCCCATGGACCATTTCTCTGTCTATGGATCTTCTTTTGGTGTCTGCTTGTCTAATCTTAGCATGGTTATTAAGAGGTGTCAAGAAACCAATCTCGTGCTCAATTGGAAGAAGTGCCATTTCATGGTCAGAGAGGGAATTGTTTTTGGGCACAAGATATCATTGAAGGGCATCGAAGTGGACAAAGCCAAAATTAAGGTTATGGTGCGTCTGGAGCCTCCACATTCAATAAAAGGGATAAGGAGTTTCTTGGGACACGCAGGCTTCTATAGGAGGTTCATAAAAGATTTCTCCAAGATAGCAAGGCCTCTCACCAGACTTCTATGTAAAGTGACATAGTTTTTCTTTGATGAAGAGTGTCTACAAGAGAGAGGATAGCCCTGGTATACAAATTTTGTTAACTACTTGGTTAGTGGTGAGATGCCAATCAACTTGGATCCTTACAATAAGAAGAAGTTCATAAGAGATGTCTCTCACAACTATTGGAATGAGCTTTACCTTTTCAAGAGAGGTTCAGATGGTCTCTACAGAAGATGCATTGCACAAGAGAAAGTGAAAGGCATCTTGTATCATTGCCATGGATCAACTTATGGTGGTCAGTTTACTACTTTCAAGACAGCAACCAAGGTTCTTCAAGCTGGGTTTTTGGTTTCTAAGTTTATTCAAGGATGCATACGCCCACATATCTTCTCGTGAAGCCTGTCAAAGAACGGGGAATATAAGCAAGAGAGATGAGATGCCTCAAAATACTATACTAGAAGTGGATTTGTTTGATGTTTGGGGCATTGACTTCAGGGGACCTTTCCCTTCTTCATATGGAAACAAGTATATATTAGTGGCTGTTGACTATGTCTCTATGTGGGTTGAAGCAGTAGCAAGTCCCATAAATGATGCTATGGTGGTGATAAAACTCTTTAAGAGCATCATCTTCCTAAGATTTGGAGTTCCAAGAGTGGTGATAAGTGATGGCGGCAGCCATTTCATCAACAAAGTGTTTGAAGGGCTACTAAAGAAAGCATGGGGTGAAGCACAAGGTAACCACGTGGAGGTCTCAAACAGAGAAATCAAAGCTATGGAAGCCCGACCCGGCTAACTAAATAGCAGTGGTGCCTTCACTACATCCTAACAGTCTATTCTATACTTAGCCAAATTTTAAACTTTTTCTTTGCATTTATCAATACATTGCGGATTCAAAGAACAACTTCATTTCATTATAACTTGAATAAAATCACTTAAACAGATTCGAGGTTCAACATAAATCAAAACACAAGGTTGGCTAACGATTACATCATATAATCTAGCAACCTAAAACTGTCAACACCAAAGCCATAAGACCAAAACACGTCTTAAACAGAGAACACCCAATCCCCGATCCATCCATGTTCATCACTGCTGCCGGTCTGGCTCCACTTACTGCTGAGATCCTGCACACTCAAAAAGAGAGGCATAACTATTTGATAAAAACTTAGTGAGTACATTTATCCCATAACACCTTGGTCAGTACCATTCACACATTTATACTATCGGATTAAACATCCCACACAATCAATTCGCAATAAACATAACATATATCAAGCGGCCATGGTCATCTAACCTAACCCTTGATCAATCCCTTTTTAAGACTCATGTCTACTTCAGTGTGAATCCCACATCCCCTAAGCTAGCACATGATCCAGATTACCCTGAGGCTAGCTAGACATCATCTATGCCACGGTAAACATCTCTCAATAACATAGTATAGAATCCTTTAACACACGCTAATAACCAAACATGCAAACCACACAATCAAACATGCAAAACATCAAACTCTAGCAATCCAACGATCCTAAATACTAACCACAGTCACACACTCACCTTAGACAAGTTTGGAAACAGATTGGTCAGAAGAAATCTCAATGAAACTTGCGTGGAAACAATGATATCCGATCACCCTTGGAATCTTTCGGCTCTCGGAACGATCCGATCCCTCTCTCTGCGGCTATCGCTCGATCTGTTCACCTTACTTCGAGCCAAACTCTGTTTTCCCTCAGAAACCCCACAAAACACGTCTATTAGCTCGAGGTTATCCAATGAAAATTCGACACAAAGGGAAATATCCGATCGCTTACCAGTTTATCTTGGCGATGGTCGGATCTGCACGGCGAACCTTCAATCTCTCTCGGCTATCCTCGGGATAAACTGTCTTTTCTAGGGTTTTCTCTAGACTAATCTCTTTCTTTTGCTTTATTATTCGCAATAAACGCAACACTCACGAGACAAGTCTCAAAACCTTTTATATACTCGCAAAACCCTAGGTAACTCCGACTAAACCGACGTTTTCCCGGTTGCAGTAAGATTTATTCCGATCCGATTAGATTATCTCGGCTATAACCCGTTCCATCTCTACCATCCGCGTGATAAACCACGTTTTAGCCGACCAACTCTCACGGCCCATGGCCCAGCCCAGTTTTCCACTGCCTATTTTCTTTTCTCTCGGATAAACCACCTTTTATCCGAGTTATTTCCCTTCTGTCCAGTCAATTTCCATTTTTCACCCGGATAACTCACAGTACCTCGACTAATTTCCATTTTCTCTCGGAGACTTTCCCTTTCTCACGGACACAGTCTACTCTCACTCAGACTAACCCCATTTTCTCACGGACTGGACCATTTTATCTCAGATATGGTCCATCCGGCTCGGCTATCCCAGCCATCCATCGACTATTTCCCTGTCATCACCCGACCATAGTCTTAGCCTCCCATTTGCCAGCCAATATCCGAACCTTGGCTCGATCATCCCTCGGACAATGTCCTATCCGTCTTGATAATTTCTATTTTCCTCGGATACGGATGCTACAACTCTCCCCCACCCGTTTTGGATTCACCCTCGAATCCGGCTCATCCGTATGCAACTTATCAAACCATTTGGGATACTCGGCTTCATCCTAGCCTCCTTTTGCCATGTGACCTGTTCATGCCCGTCGCAGTCTCATACGACCTGAACCATTATGACTAGCTTTCCCCGCTTAGTCTTTTCCTTTCTAGCTATTGATACTAGGATTTTTATGCAAGTCAAGCCAGAATATCAAAGCTCAAGCAACCAAGAGGTATCAATCGAACCTAGGAAGCAGGAAGAACTCTAAGAATGCAAATGTTCAGCAAATCTAAGCAAATCGGGAGAATGTTTGGCAAAATCGAAGAAAACTATATGCAATGACTAAACGAAATGCAAAACTATTTTAAAATCCCTGGAAGAGGGTTAACTACTACTAGGAAAAAGCAGAAAACTAAAAGAGCAAATCTACTAATAACTAAAAATCGAGCAGTGGATCGACCACTGGATCGAGTAAAACTTACCGATCTAACAACTTAAAGCAAATAGATTTCTAATCAACAAGAATGTAACTTTATGACAAGAGAATGATAAACAGATGCTAAAAGAGGGTTTAGGGTCGAGGGTCATATTCATGAGTGTCAAAGGTTTAAGCTTTGGTTTGAAAACATTTAGTTCTACTCATTTGTGAGCTTTCTCTAAGCCTTGAAAACAAAACAAGAACCATCCATGGCATGTGGTATGATTCACTTCCTCAATCTCTTCTCCAAACCCATGGCGTTTGGTGGAAAAGGAGATTGAAGAGCAAGGAAAACAGATTTCAATAAATGACCTAACTAATCTCCTCTACAACCATGGCGTTTGGGAGAGGAAAGATTAGTCTCTAGGATCTGGTTTTCTAGGATATCTGAATCATGTCAAGGTAAGACAGCCCTGGAATCATAGAGATCTTTTCCAAGACTCTCTAAGCTTTAAGACCCCAAGATCCTAGAAGAGAAGGTATGAAGAACAAAGAAAACACAAAACTTAAACCTCTTAAACCCTTTGAATCACCTCAACCTCGAAAACCCAAATAGGACTACTCCCTACACATGTTTAAGACCGAATGAAAAGCAATAAACAAAGAACTAAGCATGATTAAGTGATTGATTAAACGAAAATGACTTAATATTAAAGGATTCAAGTTCAAAAACTACAGAAAAAGCTTAAGGTACCACAATGGCGAATCGCCTAAGGTAGAGAGAAAAAAGTAAAAGACAGAATGAAGATAATGAAAGTGATGGCTGCGCTTTGCCAAAAATGGCTAAACCGCAACTGGTCCCCCCCTCGCTAGATGCCAATGACAGCTGGACGGATAAGGCTCTTCAGGAATTGATCTCTGGATCGAGTAGCTCACTCGATCTTCTTGTTGGATCGCCTTCCTTTGCTCGATCTTCAAGTCGATCTGGTTGGATGGATCGAGTGCTTCGTCCGATCTTCTACTCGATCCTTGGAAGATCGAGTCGTGGTCTCGAACTGGCTCTCGTTCTGCATGGCGTCATTCACATCCGTACTCCAGATCGATCTCCTCTCTCGATCTTGGTCTTGATCCTTCTTCTTGAATCGACTTGGGTCACTCGATCTTCTGGTCGATCTCGTCTAGATCGACCTGCCTTGCTCGATCCGCTACTCAATCCCGGGTCCTTCGCATGCAAGGTTGAGCTCTCTAAGTGCCCACAAGCTTCTAGCTGATCCTCCTCACATCCGCATAACCTCCACAACTCTAAGGTGCTCCAAACATCCTGATAAGGATGCAAAAGTGCAAGAAATATGCAAAATGCGAATGCAAAGGGACCTAGGACCTAAAATGCAACAAATGGAACAAACTAGCCTATAATGCAAGATGAATGCATGAAAAACTATCCTAAATGCATGCAAAATATGTGAAATATATGGTAATATCAACTCCCCCAAACTTGCCTTTTGCTTGCCCTCAAGCAAACAAAATTCAAGAAAGGAAGAGAGGTTTTATAACGGGGGTTCAAGCTTCTTGCAAAAGTGTTTTTCAAATGAATCAATTCAATGGTCCTAGTTCTTAATCCTAAGATGCAATGCACACACTCATACTCTAAAGAACTTAGCCATACTCATCACATATTGAATCTCAAATCATGACCCTTATATCCCAAACAATCAAAGAATCTTAACCTTTAACATTCATTATGCTCAAAACCGTGAATCACACTTATGCACTTTAAAACCGAATACACTTGGCTAAGGGACAAGGGTTGCGAGATAAAAATGATCTCACTTATAAGGGCGATTCATACAAAGGGTTATCTCAAAGAATGGTCGAACTTATGCATAATGGTAAAGGTAAAGACAATTGATGCATACATGACTAGACTCTCATCTACCCATACATACTAACAATGATCCTAGAACCTTCTCTCATTTTATTTTCTTTTCAAGCTCACTCACCCTCCTAAAGACTACCCTTATCATCAAGGAAATTCGCCAAGCAAAAACCCGAATAAAAGCAACATTTTAAAACTCTTTTGGCTAGTGGTAAGGCTGAAAACATACTTAACTCTTTTCTTTTCTTTTTAAACATTGGCTTTTAGGCTCTTTTCTCTTTTTTTTTGTTTTTTTTTTCTATTTCTTTTCTTTTGACAGCTACCTTCTTATTTAAACTAGAGCTTTCATTTTTAAAACAATAAGCCTTCCACTTAAAACCATTAAAACCCTTTTATTCAACTTCCAAACTCCAAATTCTTTAAACCGCACTAAAACAAAGCAATCCCCATGAATACTGATAGGGTTCAGGTTTTACCCAAATAAAACTACTGCAAGTGCACAGCAAAAGCAGTTGTAGTACAAGGGGTTCTCGAATCCCAAGGGAGTAAGTAAACTACACTAAAGAGTTCAGGTTCGGATTAAGCTAAGCGATAAATAATGAATGTAATGCAAAACAGTAAAATAAATGCAGGAGGGCGTTTTTATGCTTGTTCTTAAAGTTCAGAAGGCTAAAGGCGCTAAGTCAGGACAGTTCGCAGGTTGAATCTGAGAGTGTAGAATGCATGCAATCAGGAATGAATTAAAACCGTCTTGAACATGAATCGCAAAGATATAACTAATCAATTCTCATTGCAGAAGTTATCTATGTCTAAATCACAGAGTTTCAAATCTCTTTGCAAACCCTAACAACCTAAACATGCAGTAATGATCAGGTTCAATTGTTCACAAAACTTCTAAGCCAAATCTCTTTGTACTAGGGCGTTTTGCTCATCTAATACTAGTTCAGGTGATTAATAATGCTCTCACATCTATCAAAAACCTAGGGTTTCGAAATCCAGATGATGTGTCTAAGAAATCGATATGAATGTAAGCACAGATGAAGAACCAATGAATTTCCTATAAGTTTTTAGCAATTCTACAAACTCTTCTTCAACCTTTGAAAAGCCCTAACTTAACTAACAAACTACTCAGACATGGTGATTTGAGAAAACATCATGAAAAAAATAGATTGCATAAAAAAAATAAGAAGTATAAATAAAGGAGTTCAAAATCTGCTCTGAAGGAGTCTGATTTGTCTCTCCAAAAGCTCTTCTACAAATCTCTCTCTAAAGCTCTCTAGAATAATAAGATACAAGATATATGCCAAAAGAATGGCTGAAAAACCTAATATACAAGCTAAAACACGATCTGGGGTCTTTTTGCAAATACTGGAACTTTTGGGCCAAAACTGCAATTTCTTCCCAATCTTTTAAAAACAAGCCACGACCTCCTTCCTTGGTGGGTGACGAGCGTCACCAGCTTGGTGACGAGCGTCACCATATGGCATACTTTCTTCTTCGAGCTAGGTACTTCGTGGCTTCAACTCAGAATGCTCCAAAAGGTTCCAAAATCTCCAATTATGCTCCAGACATGCTATAACCTGCAAAGACTCTTCTAGGACTCTAAAAAGACCAAAAAGACTCAATAAAAAAAACTTATATCATGGTTAAAAACCATAAAAACCATGATATATCAACTCCCCCAGACTTAGCTTTTGCTTGCCCTCAAGCAAACATCAGATAGAGTACAGGGTCGAGGTTTGAAAACAAGAAACAGTCAGTTAGTCATCAGAAACACCACACTAGTTAGAGCTTTCGAATCCACAGAGTCAACACAAGATCAAATTTCTACCTAATCATCACAAGCTTAGCAAATCTCTCAAGTCCAGTCTAAATCCCTTCAAGAAATCCGAAATTTCTACTATCAACTCCTTATTTTTATCTAAGTGTGAAGTCTCATCAAAGCTCTATCATCTTAATCACTTTACAGATTCTTTTCCCTTCCTAACAATTGAACAAATCAATCTCAACACAGCTCTCCTATTTTCTCTTCCCTTAATCTTTTTCCTTAGGATATTTTCGATTTTTCACTTCTTTTTTTCTTAACTTTTACAGTCTAAGATATGGTGCTACTCAATACTTGTGTTCCTTGTGAGGAGACAGGTTCTTGAGTGTGTTCACTACTGTTGTTCCTTGTGAGGAGACAGGGTCATGAATGTACCATTCTTTGAACTTAAACTTTTAAAAACTACATCAGGGAAAATCAAAGAGAGACTGTATTTTAACCTTATTGTCAGTGCTTAAAGAGAGAATCAAGATCAATAAGAATCAATCACCAAGACAAGAAATTTAAAGTTCATTAAGGTGAAGCTAACAGCAAATTTTCCAGATTCTCTAAGAACCTAAACCTTCATTGCTAGACTGATCTACCTATGACTTTCAACTTAGTAAGACTTGTAATCAACTACTGTGGCAATGTTTCTTATCAGCAAAAACGTCCTATGGTTAGTTCCAAGAAAAACTGACAGTTTCAAAAATTTTGACTCTATAAAAGCAGGTTTTTGACTCAACTTTAAGACTCTATAAACATGACACAAAACACACAACGTCAGTAACCACCTCCCCCAGACTTAAACAACACTGTCCCCAGTGTTATTAAGCCAAGAGTTGGTCAAAATGAAGCATGAGAAGTTGTAGAACCAAGGTGGAAAATGGTACCTCGCAAAGGACCTGGTGACGAGCGTCACCAGATTGGTGACGAGCGTCACCATCTCTGATACTTCAGAAATCGACATGTTGGATGTTTAAATGCTATGCCATCATGTGTACTCCGAAGTCAAACTGTAAGAGCACTCAAAACACACATCAAAACATCCAAACAAAGCATAGTCCATGGTCCAACAAGTTCACAAGATATAATCCAAGCAAACTGAACAAAGTGACTCTTCTTCTTTTTTTTTTTTTTTTTTGATTTTTCCTCATTTGTTTGGGTTTTTTTTAGCTATGTAATAGAAAACTAAACTAATATATGAAAAAGAAAACTTACTAGTGGGTTGCCTCCCACTAAGCGCTTGTTTAAAGTCATTAGCTCGACTTTGAATGCTGCTCAGACAGCTGGTGGAGCAGAAGGTGGCAGTGAATGCCTTGGAGGAGAATGTCTCCTCATCCATGGTGGTTTGTAAGCAGTAGATGCATGAATTCTTCCAAGGAAGTGAGGAACATCAGCAGAGTGGGTCGTGACTATGGGTGGGATACTTCTTTTTCCTGCAGAATCATCAAAAGAAACACCAAGCATTCTTTGCTTAGTTGCAGGTTTCTGGGTTGTGGACTGTTGAATTTTCGGATTGGCAACATATGATGGACTTGTAGAGCAAATATCACGTCTCTCCTTTGTGTCCAGGTTGGTGACGAGCGTCACCAGGTCAGTGACGCTCGTCACTGACTCTGCAGTTCGAGTTTCTGCAGTTTTCCTGCAATTCAGCTCTGTAAGTGATGCTTCCATCACATACACGTCTTCCTCCAGCAACTTGGCATTCAGTAGAACCTCTTTTTCAAGCCCAGTCATGAAGATATGATCCTCACTGCAATCCTCAAACCCAACAGCTTCTGCAGAAGTTTCAGATATTGGCTCTTCAACAGCCATCTTGCTCACTTGCCCACTTATATCTGATTCATTGACACACTCAGGAATAGTGTCTTCTGAATGCTCCATGACAGTCTCTTCATCTCTAGAAGTTCTTATAGAAAAGGTCTGACCATCAATGGTAGAACTCCCTCTTAACTTATCCATGTCAAAGTTCATGACAACATCACCAAGATCAAGATCAATATTCCCCTTTCTAACATCAATGATGGCTCCAGCAGTAGCCAAGAATGGTCTTCCCAGAATAAGAGGATCTTTAGGTTCTTCAGCATATTTCAGAACCACAAAATCTGTAGGAATTATGCAGCCTTCAATGTTAACATGAACATTCTCTAACATGCCTTCTGGGGTCCTTATGGATCGATCTGCTAGGATGAGAGAGATCCCAGCTGGCTTGAAATCAGTCATTCCAAGTCTAGCAGCAACAGAGAAAGGCATCAAGTTAATACTTGACCCTAGATCACATAGAGAGTGTGGAAAACGTCCTGCAGATATTGAGCAATCAAGCACAAAGGTCCCTGGATCAGATAGCTTCTCTGGAACTCTGCTTTGAGTGATGGTATTGACTTGTTCAGAAACAGTCACCTTCTTCTTCTTCTTTGGAACTGTGCCTAAGAGAATTGCACTGATGTCTCTGGTAAGCAATGCTCCTTCCTCAGGACTTACACCATTCACAACCATTCTCTTTACATACCTTCTTAGAGCTGGTGAAAGCTTGACTGCATCAACAAGAGGGATCTCAAGCATCAGCTTGTCTATCATAGCTTTACATCTGGCTTCTTCTATCTCCTGTTTAGACTTCCTAGGATGCTTGGGGAATGGTGTTTTGGGTTTATAGACACGTTCCTGGTCATAATTTGCAGTTACAGGCGAAGCAGCTTCGTTCTGGGGTGGGTGACGACCGTCACCAGGGGGGTGACGCTCGTCACTCACCTGTGACAACCCCCGATTCTCTTCTATGTTGGTGACGAGCGTCACTCCTCCTTGGTGACGCTCGTCACTCACCTCTGAGACAGAAAAAATTTCATCTTCAGACTCCATGAGTTGCACGATCTGTTCTGCACTCAGCCTCTTTTTCTGCACTGTTTTAACCTCCTTTTCATTCCTGACTGTGATGGCATTAACCTGATGCTTGAGATTGATATCAGTCCTTCCAGGAAGGAATCCCTCTTGCCTTTGAACAGCTCCTGCAGTTTGAGCAACCTGCACATCAAGCTTCTTCATGTGAGAGTTCAGGCTCTCAATTTTTCTATTCAGGTCTTGATACAGCGAATCTAGCTTGCCATTGAAGTTCACTGTCATCTTTTGCTGTCCTTCAAGTACCTGCTCCAGCATAGCTTCCATTTTATTGTCTTGTGGAGGTGCAGTTTGGTAGGAAGAAGAACCATAATTCCTGCTGTTTTGGTAAGGTTTCTCAACTTCAGTCTTCTGGAATGGGGGCTTAGGAGTGTAACCAGGCGTGCTTTGTCCTCCTGTAAAGGTACTCTGCTGATTATTGCTGTTGTAGCCTCTGTTCCATTGCTGATTTCCAAACTTTTGGCTCTGAAAACCCCCTCCATTGATGAAATTAACATCTTTTTGCTCAAATTCTTCAGGATTTTCGAAACTCTCCACTTCTGCAGCAAACTGAACTGACTTCTTTCCCACCAGAAGGCTGTGCATGCTGTCTAACTTAGCCTTAACTTCAGCAATCTGATTTCCATCAGCTGCACCAGCTTGTTTCTTTCTCTGGAAATCTACATTCTTAGTGCTGTTACTGCAGGCCAAGTTTTCAATCAATCTTACAGCTTCTTCTGGTCTGTTGGTGTTGAAGTTTCCACTACTTGAAGCATCTAGTGCCATCTGATATTTCCAGTCAATGCCTCTGAAGAAGATACCAAGCAGCTGCACCTGATTGAAACCATGATGAGGACAGTCCCTTTGATAAGACTTAAACCTGATCCAAGAAGCCTTAAAAGCTTCAGTAGGACCTTGTGTAAAGGATGCAATTTTCGTCCTCATGTCTTCTGATCTTGCATCATCATAGAAATTATTCAGAAAGGCATTCTTGGTGTCCTCCCAAGTAGTTAATGAACCAGGCTTCAGTTGCTTCAGCCAATATGCAGCCTCTCCTCCAAGAGAGTAAGGGAAAAGCTTGCAGAACAGGAAATCATTGCTGACTCCAGTAGCTTTGACACTTGAAGCTAGGTCCTCAAACCTCTCTATGTGATCCATAGGATGCTCATCAGGTAAACCATGGAAGGGATGCTGACCAACCAGCTGATAGTAGACAGGTTTGACCTCAAAATCGTTCCTCTGGAAGGCAGGAGGTCGGATTGCAGCTCTGTTGGCATAGAACTAATCAGGTCTGTTGTAGTCGCCTAGAGTCCTCTGAACAAAACGCCCAGAAGCGTTATTGACAGCAGCAGGGACTCCCACGTTCTCATTCACTTGTTGAACCTGCTGTTTAACAATGACATTCCCCTCTTGATCAATTCTCTGCCCCTCTTCGTTCCTCCTATTTCCTTCCCTGTCAACCAAGTGACCTTCTGCATCTTCAACCAAGATCAGTGGAGCGACCATTGCAGATTGCTTCTTAGCTTTCCTATTAGTTCTCTCCAACCTAGCAAGCTCGTCGATGCTCAAAGTCACAAGCTCCTTCTCTTTGTTGCTTCTGGTTCTGCGATTAGGCATACACCTGAAACAGGAACAAAAAAAAGTAGCTGAAAATCAGTAAAGAAATAAAAACTTAGACAAAATCCTAATACTAAAAATCGATAGGCAGCTATTACTCCCCGGCAACGGCGCCAAAAACTTGATAGGGTTCAGGTTTTACCCAAATAAAACTACTGCAAGTGCACAGCAAAAGCAGTTGTAGTACAAGGGGTTATCGAATCCCAAGGGAGTAAGTAAACTACACTAAAGAGTTCAGGTTCGGATTAAGCTAAGCGATAAATAATGAATGTAATGCAAAACAGTAAAATAAATGCAGGAGGGCGTTTTTATGCTTGTTCTTAAAGTTCAGAAGGCTAAAGGCGCTAAGTCAGGACAGTTCGCAGGTTGAATCTGAGAGTGTAGAATGCATGCAATCAGGAATGAATTAAAACCGTCTTGAACATGAATCGCAAAGATATAACTAATCAATTCTCATTGCAGAAGTTATCTATGTCTAAATCACAGAGTTTCAAATCTCTTTGCAAACCCTAACAACCTAAACATGCAGTAATGATCAGGTTCAATTGTTCACAAAACTCCTAAGCCAAATCTCTTTGTACTAGGGCGTTTTGCTCATCTAATACTAGTTCAGGTGATTAATAATGCTCTCACATCTATCAAAAACCTAGGGTTTCGAAATCCAGATGATGTGTCTAAGAAATCGATATGAATGTAAGCACAGATGAAGAACCAATGAATTTCCTATAAGTTTTTAGCAATTCTACAAACTCTTCTTCAACCTTTGAAAAGCCCTAACTTAACTAACAAACTACTCAGACATGGTGATTTGAGAAAACATCATGAAAAGAATAGATTGCATAAAAGAAATAAGAAGTATAAATAAAGGAGTTCAAAATCTGCTCTGAAGGAGTCTGATTTGTCTCTCCAAAAGCTCTTCTACAAATCTCTCTCTAAAGCTCTCTAGAATAATAAGATACAAGATATATGCCAAAAGAATGGCTGAAAAACCTAATATACAAGCTAAAACACGATCTGGGGTCTTTTTGCAAATACTGGAACTTTTGGGCCAAAACTGCAATTTCTTCCCAATCTTTTAAAAACAAGCCACGACCTCCTTCCTTGGTGGGTGACGAGCGTCACCATATGGCATACTTTCTTCTTCGAGCTAGGTACTTCGTGGCTTCAACTCAGAATGCTCCAAAAGGTTCCAAAATCTCCAATTATGCTCCAGACATGCTATAACCTGCAAAGACTCTTCTAGGACTCTAAAAAGACCAAAAAGACTTAATAAAAAGAACTTATATCATGGTTAAAAACCATAAAAACCATGATATATCAAATACCCGCCCTATCCTAAGCCTAAAACTAGCTTCAAAATGCAAAGCTAGCATCAAATATGAAAGCCTAATCATGTCGCCTAAACCTAACACTTTATGCTAAGTTCAACCGAAACGAGGCCTCACAAATATTTTTCACACAAGAACATTGGCTTGAAAGGAGGGTAAGGTAAAGGTGGGGAAGTCTACTTAGGCTTACAAGAGAGTGGTGAAAGGAAGAAGAAAGCCTAAGTATGTATATAAGTGATCCATGTATCCTTTTTCAAATGCGTAAGTATAATAATTAAAAAGATTCAAATTAAGGTTCTCGCTTATTAGGAAATGATTCAATTCATGAATGTTCAACTTAAGCCATGAAAATCAAAACAAATGATCCAAGTATGGTTAGAGCTTACTTTTTAAGAGTGTGCAACACATCAAAGAACTACTAACTAGGACCTTGAAACAATTCATGAGCTTAAAACACTTTTCAAGAAAAAAATTTCCCCCTTATGCAAATGTAAACAACCTAAATGC
The DNA here is from genome assembly GCA_911865555.2 of Thlaspi arvense. Lineage (NCBI taxonomy): Eukaryota > Viridiplantae > Streptophyta > Magnoliopsida > Brassicales > Brassicaceae > Thlaspi > Thlaspi arvense. Next base: position 9,959,974 of record OU466862.2, on the reverse strand, counting down.
TCAAAAATTCTAGACTCAATCTTTAAATGTTTAACAATTTGAATTCAACTACATTAATTTTTTTGAAAATTTTTAAACTTTTTATCATTTTTTTGTATTTTCTATGCCTTAGGCTGCAATGCAAGACTCAAGGGATGATAACAGAAAATAAGATCAAAGAAAACATGTCAAACACACCACACACTCCCCCAAACTTGAATGACACCGTCTCGGTGGCAAAAAAATTCAAAGGAGTTCAAAACACAAAGCAAAAATCAAAGAAAACATGGTATATACAATGGTTTGGTTGTTGGTACCTTGGAGCTAGGCTCGGCTGGAGCTTGAGGATGCTCCAGACTTCCTGCTCTTGCTAGGAGGGTCTTGAGTGACCGCCTTGCCTTTCTCCTTAGTCAAAGCTAGCTTCAAGTGATCCTCTTGTGCCAACTCTTCTAGCAATTCATCCGCCAAAGCATCCAACGTTTCTATGTAGAATGCTTGTCCTTCAATGGTTGGCTTCTTCAGGACCTCATTGATATCAAAATCCAGCTTGATGTCTTTGCCAAGGTGCAGAGTGATCTTCCCATTCTTTACACCAATGATTGCTCCGGCTGTTGCAAGGAATGGTCTTCCAAGTATAAGTGAATCCTTAGGCTCTTCATCCATCTCAAGCACCACAAAGTCGGTTGGTACATTGACATCGCTTATTCTCACTAGACGATCTTCTAGTATACCCACTGGAAGTCTCACGCTTCTGTCAGCTAACACAAGGGAGATCCTACACTCTTTGAACCGTGTGAAACCTAGCTTATTTGCTATAGAGTGGGGCATGAGATTGATAGTTGCTCCCAAATCACATAAACAGCTCTTAAACTTCAATGGACCCAAAGCACAAGGAATGGTGAATGATCCTGGATCTCCTAGCTTCTTAGGGACAATCTCCTTGTGAATAATAGCACTACACTCTTCACTAAGCACCAAAACTTCACTTTCCTTATTCTTCTTCGTAAGAGTGTCTTTGAAGAACTTAGCACACTTCGGCATTATAGCTAGGCAATCCACAAGAGGAAGCTTGATCTCAACATCCTCTAAATGCTTCTCAAATAAGAGTCTATGCTTCTCTATCAGCTGTTTCTTGAAGCAGCCAGGAAAAGAAAGCTTCGGTACATACGGTGGAGGCACATAAGCATCCTTCACCTTAGTAGCTTGCTCCACTTTCTTCTCTACAACTACTTCTTTACCCTTTCTTAGTCTTTCAATCCACACATTATCAAAAGTAATCTCCTCATCAGCTGAAAGCTTACCCTCCCCTTCTTGGACAACAATGTCCTCACTGTCTTTAGGTGCAACTCTCGGCGGAAGCTCTTTACCACTCCTCAAGGTGATAGCGTTTGCATACTCTTTCGCATTCTGCTCACACTTGCCCGGTAAGCTGCGTTGACCGCTTGTACTAGCTTTCCCTTTCTCTAACTGCTTGATCTTGTTGTTCAGATTGGTGATCTGTGTAGAGACGTCAGTAATAGAGGAGTCAAGGCGGTTGTTCATCTCAGCAAACATCTGATTAGTCGAAGCTTGACCTTGAAGCAACTGCTGGAACATTGATTGAACCGAATCTTGAGGTTGGGGTTGCATCTATTGTTGTTCTGGAACAAAGCCGGGAGGAAACATAGGAGTGTAGCCTTTGTTGCTTTGTTGTTGCTGCTGACCCTGAAAGTTACTTTGCCTCGGACCTTGATACCCGTTGTTTTGTTGAAAACCCTTGTTGTAAGGTACAAAGGGCTTTGCTTGCTGAGGGGGGTAGACCTATGGTGCTCTATGGGGTATTCCATAGCTAGCCCGTGGAATATGCTATTCTGAACCATAGAGATGAATCCAGGCTTTATCTCGAAGTTATTATTCTGGACTGGTAGAGGAGTGATCCCAAAGCGATCGTGATGCGTATTAGGAGCATCTCCAGCACCGTTGATCCGTGGGGGTCTAGGTGCGTGGATGGGGTTTCCATTGCCCCTTCCTACACCATCATGAGCTGGTGGAGATCCCTCAGGATGTTCTTGCTCAGCCAACTTGCACAATCTCTTCAAAGGCCTGAGCTTGCTCTCGTGCTCTTCTTTGTCTTGTGTGACCGAGTTGGTGAATATTGTCCAGGGGTCTAAGTAAGTTGTTGTCACCCCTGGAGCATAGGTTCATGTACGTGAGATCACAAACAAGAAGGTAGAGCAACGAGTAATCAAAATAAAACTAAAAGGCTTAGTCTTTGGCAAACATCAAATCCTAATGCTTCCTAACAATCCTAAGATGGCAACGGCACCATTTGATACTAGGATATTTATGCAAATCAATCCAGAATATCAAAGCTCAAGCAACCTATAGTTGTAGTATAGTATGCAATAGGTATCAATCCAACCTAGGAAGCAGGAAGAACACTAGGAATGCAAATGTTCAGCAAAGCTAAGCAAATCGGGAAAATGTTTGGCAAAATCAAAGAAAACTAGATGCAATGACTAAACGAAATGCAAAACTATTTTAAAATCCCTGGAAGAGGGTTAACTACTACTAGGAAAAAGCAGAAGATTAAAAGAGCAAATCTACTAATAACTAAAAATCGAGCAGTGGATCGACCACTGGAACGACAACTGGATCGAGTAAAACTGACCGATCTAACAACTTAAAGCAAATCGATTTCTAATGAACAAGAATGCAACTTTATGACAAGTGAATGATAAACAGAGGTTTTAAAATGCTAAAAGAGGGTTTAGGGTCGAGGGTCATATTCAAGAGTGTCAAAGATTTAAGCTTCGGTTTGAAAACATTTAGATCTACTCATTTGTGAGCTTTCTCTAAGCCTTGAAAACAAAACAAGAACCATCTATGGCATGTGGTATGATTCACTTCCTCAATCTCTTCTCCAAACCCATGGAGTTTGGTGGAAAAAGAGATTGAAGAGCAAGGAGAACAGGTTTTAATAAATGACCTAACTAATCTCCTCTACAACCATGGCGTTTTGGGAGAGGAAAGATTAGTCTCTAGGATCTGGTTTTCTAGGATATCTGAATCCTGTCAAGGTAAGACAGCCCTGCAATCATAGAGATCTTTTTCAAGACTCTCTAAGCCTTAAGACCCCAAGATCCTAGAAGAGAAGGTATGAAGAATAAAGAAAACACAAAACTTAAACCTCTTAAACCCTTTGAATCACCTCAACCCCGAAAACCCAAAACAGACTACTCGCTACACATGTTTAAGACCGATTGAAAAGCAATAAACAACAAACTAAGCATGATTAAGCGATTGATTAAACGAAAAAGACTTAATATTAAAGGATTCAAGTTCAAAAACTAAAGAAAAAGCTTAAGGTTCCACAATGGCGAATCGCCTAAGTTAGAGAGAAAAAAAGTAAAAGACAGAATGAAGATAATGGAAGTGATGGCTGCTCTTTGCCAAAAATGGCTAAACCTCAATTGGTCCCCCCCTTGCTAGATGCCAAAGACAGCTGGACGGATAAGGCTCTTCAGGAATCGATCTCTGGATCGAGTAGCTCACTCGATCTTCTTGTTGGATCGCCTTCCTTCGCTCGATCTTCAAGTCGATCTGGTTGGATGGATCAAGTGCTTCGTCCGATCTTCTACTCGATCCTTGGAAGATCGAGTCGTGGTCTCGATCTGGCTCTCGTTCTGCATGGCATCATTCACGTCCGTACTCCAGATCGATCTCCTCTCTCGATCTTGGTCTCGATCCTTCCTCTTGAATCGACTTGGGTCACTCGATCTTCTGGTCGATCTCATCTAGATCGACCTGCCTTGCTCGATCCGCTACTCGATCCCGGGTCCTTTGCATGCAAGGTTGAGCTCTCTAAGTGTCCACAAGCTTCTAGCTGATCCTCCTCACGTCCGCATAACCTCCACAACTCCAAGGTGCTCCAAACAACCTGATAATGATGCAAAAGTGCAAGAAATATGCAAAATGCGAATGCAAAGGGACCTAGGACCTAAAATCCAACAAATAGAACAAACTAGCCTATAATGAAAGATGAATACATGAAAAACTATCCTAAATGCGTGCAAAATATGTGAAATATATGGAAATATCAGCTATCACCCGAACCCGCCTAGCCACCACTGCAAGGTCCTCTTGCAAGTCCGCTGGCGGTTCCTTTATAACCGATTCACGTTCAGTTATGTGCTTCCTTAGGTGCGACACATATAATACATTATGGAACGCTCCCATTTCCGATGGCTAGTCCAATTTGTAAGCCACTGCGCCAACCCTTTCCTGTATCCGTTACGGTCCCATGTACCTCGAACTCAACTTGGCATACCTAGTTGTCCTGTCCGTTCTCTTATAAGTCAGTGCCTTCAGGTAGACCATATCCCCTACACTGAATTTCAAGTCCTTGCGACGCTTGTCCGCATAACTTTTCTGCCTGTCCACTGCCTCTTTCAGCTTCACCTTTAAGAATCTGATCTTTTCTGTATTAGCCTCGACCACTGCTAGCCCCATTACGCTACGCTACCCCACTTGTGTCCAACACAAGGGTGTTCTACACGGCCTGCCATACAACGCTTCATACAGAGACATCTCAATGCTCCTATAGTAACTATTGTTGTATGTGAATCCAGCCACCGGTAAGTAGTCCTCCCAACTACCATCCCAATCCAGCACGCATGTCCTCAAAATATCCTCCATTGTCCTAATCGTCTGTTCGGACTGTCCATCAGTCTAAGGATGATATGCTGTACTCATATGCAACCGCGTCCCACACGCTTTCTGGAACTCTTTCCATAACCTCGAAGTAACTTCGGATCACGATCTGAGATGGTGCTCACTGGCACTCCATGCAACCTCACGATCTGATTAATGTACATATCCACAAAGTTTGGTACTCCATCCGTCTTTTTCATTGGTAAGAAGTGAGCAGACTTTTTCAATCGATCCACAATGACCTATACTCCGTCATCCAACTTCTTAGACTTCGGTAAACCTAGTACAAAGTCCATGGTGATCATGTCCCATTTCCATTCCGGCATTGGTAATGTCTGCAACAAACCACTCGGAAACTGATGTTCTGCCTTAACCAATTGGCACGTCTCACATCTGGCTACCCACTTAGCCACATCAAGCTTCATCCCAACCCAATGATAGTACCGTTTCAAATCCTGGTACAGCTTGGTCATCCCCGAATGAACAGAAAACCTTGACTGATGAGCCTCCTTAAGGATCTCATCCTTTTACCCCTTCACATCCTGAACACATACCCGTCTGTTCACAACAATTGTCCCATTGTTTGAAGTCTGATATTCCGTCTTATCATTCTGTGACATCTTGTTCAGATTCTCATCCTGCTCCTGAGCAATCCAAATCCTAGTCAACAATTCAGCTATATCCGCAGCTTCGAAACCCAACGGTTCAACCCCTTATGTTATCATTCAACTGCAATGTCCTTGCATGTTCACAATGCTTCCAAAATCTCGTTCTGATGATACGCTAGCTCTCCTCCTGCTTAATGCATCCGCCACCAAGTTCACCTTTCCTGGATGGTATGCTATCTCCAAATCATAGTCCGCTACCAACTCCATCCATCTACGCTGTCTCAAGTTCAAATCCGGTTGAGTAAAGATATACTTTAAACTCTTATGGTCCGTGTATATCTGCACCTTCTCTCCATACAAGTAAGACCTCCATGTCCTAAGTGCAAATACCACAGCTGTCATCCTTAGGTCATGCGTAGGATAGTTTCCTTCATGCTTCCGTAGCTGCCGTGAAGCATAAGCTATCACTTTACCATCCTGCATCAGGACACACCCTAGTCCTTTCCGTGTATACCACATATGGCTCACCCGGTTCTGGTAACGCCAATACTAGTTCACTTGTGAGTAACTCCTTTAACTTCGAGAAGCACTCTTCACACTTATCCGTTGAGACATACTCCACGTCTTTACCAGTAAGTCTTGTCATTGGCTGAGCCATGCTTGCAAAGCCTTTTAAAAACCGCTTGTAATAACTAGCTAGCCCCAGAAAACTCCTTATTTCTGTAGCGTTCTCTGGGCTTGGCCAATCCGTTATGGCCTGGATCTTCTCTGGGTCCACGGACACTCCCTTATCCGAAACAATGTGACCCAAGAACCCATATGTTGTTGCCAAAAGCTACAGTTACTGAGCTTGACATATAACTTCTGTTCTCACAACTTCTCCAGAATAGTCCTCAAATGACATTTATGCTCTTCCTCATGCTTTGAGTATACTAGAATATTGTCTATGAAAATGATCACAAACTGATCTAGGTGCTCCCTGAACACGCCATTCATCAACTTCATGAATGCAGCTGGCGTATTCGTCAAAACAAACGGCATGACCACAAACTCGTAATGACCATACCTTGTCCTAACGGCAGTCTTAAGCACTATATGAGTATTTGATGGTACCCTGATGCCAAATCGATCTTAGAGAACCAAGTAGCACCCCTGAGCTAGTACATCAACTCATCTATCCTTGGAAGTGGATACTTGTTCTTTATAGTTACACGGTTCAATCCACAGTAGTTAATGCAAAGTCTTAAACTTCCATCCTTCTTCTTCACGAATAACACAGGCGCACCCCATGGCGAACTGCTTGGTCTTATGAACCCCCTAGTCCAGCAATTCCGTTAGCTGCTTCTTCAGTTCAGCCATTTCAGCCGGCGTCATCCGGTATGGTGCTTTGGACAATGGAGTTATCCCCGGCTCAAGTTGAATCGTAAACGGATCTGAACGAGCTGGTGGCAGTCTAGCCAACGCATGAAATACATCCTCAAAGACTTGCACCATAAGTATACTGCCCAAGTCAACGTCCGGTCCTCCTTTTGTGGTAGTGATCGTTGCTAGATACGCCTCACAACCCTTCTCTATCAGCCGTTCTGCTTGAATTGCTGAAACCATCAAACTTCCCGAGGTTGGTCTAACCCCCTGATAAACCAAGACCTCTCTGTCTCTCTCAAATCGCACCCTTCTACGGTGACAATCGAGCTATGTACTTGCCTAACCAGTCCATCGCCAAGATGACATCGTAGGACTTAACTCTACAGATCACCAGATCCGCTGGCATGTCCACTTCGCCAATCCATACAGAAACGTTTTTAACCATTCCTAGTGAAAACATCATTTGGCCTCCAGCCGCCTGTACTAACCCAAATTCTTCTCCAGGTTCCTTTTAGAACTGTCCCTTTTCGATCATATCCGGAGTAACAAAATAATGACTTGCTCCCGAGTCAAACAGAATGTGGGTTTCAACCTCACCCATTAGCAAGGTCCCTACACATTCATTTCCTAGAATGCTAAGACTCTATATTAACACACAACACGCAAAAACAAATCACAGAAAACTGTAAGTACCACACTTACCAGTAATCGGATGAGAAGTGCTCGGTTCGTTAGCTACTGCTGCACTCGGCGTGTACACCCTCGGCATGATGGCCTGTCTTTCAGCCTGTGATACAAGCGCCTCCCCTGCTCTCTTCCCTTGCGATACAGCTTGTTCCACCACTCCTGCCTTAGGACACTCACACTTGAAATGCCCTGGTTCTCCACAACCGTAGCACACCTGAACCGCACTGTCACTGCCGGATACACGAACCACTCGTTGATCCTCCTCTGGACAGTCTCGTACCTGATGCTCTATACTCCCACACCTGTGGCATCCGCTACCACCACGTCTACTCTCGCCAACATGAGCCTTTTCACACTTGCTGCACACACTGCGACCCCGGATCCTTTGCTCGGTACTCCCTTCCCGACTTTTGGTTTTGTCCACTAGACTGACACGCCTTTGCCACGACTGTCCCAGCCCCAGCTGTCATCAAAGCAGCTTCATCCATACCTGACTCCAATAATGCCTCCTTCTCAACTAGCTCGGCCACTGTCCTGAAGTCACAGACCACACATCCATTCCTCAGATCCACTCGCAGTCTGCTCATGAACCTACAAATTAGCGTGTCCTCAGTATCAAACTCATGGGCCATGTACTTCCTCAGCTGATTAAATTGAGTCTCATACTGCCTCACTGCCAGTGTCCCTTGACTAAGGTACAAGAACACCTTCTCCAACTCGTTGTAAGCGTTCTGTGGGAAGTACTTAGTCCTAAACATCGCTGAAAATGTCTAATACGAACAATTCACATTCACCAATCTTCCAACGATTCCTTTCCACCACGTGTGTGCATCACCCTCCAAGTAGTGCACATCTATGTCCCTCTTATAACCCTGATGACATCAGATAGACTCGAAGTTCCGCTCCAGTCTCATCCTCCACTCTTCCGCCTCAATGGGTGTTGCTCCACCGGGAACTAACTTGGTTCCCAACCACACCATATGATTCAGAACCTTAAGGTAACTCGGAACCCTCTCCACTTGGTCCACTTCCTCCCCAACTACATCTGCATTAGCCGCACCAGGCTGATCCACATGTGGTGCTGCTGCAACCGCCAGAGCAGGAGCCAACACAGGGAATCAGGCTAGTACCTGTGCCAACATTCCTAGCACAGCCTCCAACCCCACCGGTACCACATTCGCAGCAACCCCAACTGCATTCCCAGCTATCCCAGCTGCTAAACCCGCTGCACCCGCAGCTTCACCCGGTGCCACATTCACGACATCCGCAGCAATCATTGCTGCATTCACTGCACCCGCAGCATTCCTGGCTGCAACTCCAGCCGCTAGTACCTCGGCATCCCTTGCCACATCCTGAACGCCATCGTTCACAGAGTTCACAGAACCCTCGGTCTGCTGCCCTGCATTGTTTCTCCTAGCCCTTCTGGTACCAATCATCTGCAAGTACAATCCTGCCAGTTAGCTGAAGCTAACTCAATACGTGTTCAACAACACAACACACAAAACCTTACGGCGATACCTGGCAGTGAAGAATGGATCGGACCCCCTTAAGCCCCACACAAACAAATAACAGCAATCACCAGCAACTAGTCCTAGCTGTGTAATGATAACAATTTTTCTGTATGTGATGTATCAAAGCTCAAATGCAACACTGAGATGTAGTATACTATGCAAGTGAGTGTCAATCCACACCTAGGATCTAGAAAGTTCAATGAGAATGCAAGGATCAAGTAAAGCTAAGCAAATGATGAACGGTTTTGTGAATATCCTAAAAACTAGATGTAATGATTAAATGCAAAAAAAAACTATTTTAAAAATACTAGGAACGAGTTAACTACCACGAAGAACAAACAGAATGATTAAAATGCAAAGATTCGAATTTATAAAAATCGACTAGTGGATCGACCACTAGATCGAGCAACAACGATCGATCTCGTCTAAAAGTTCAACAGAAATGGATCTAACGACCAGGATGTGAACAGATAGCAAGCGAATGACTAACAGAGATGTAAAAAATACTAAGAAAGAGGGTCTAGGGTTGAAAACTTTGGATCTACTCACTTTGTGAGATTCTCTAGGCCTTGAAAACAAAACAAGATCCATTCATGGCGTGTGGTATAGATCACTCCTTCATTCTCTCCTCCAGACCCATGGTGTTTGGCGGAAAAAGAGATTGAAGGGCAAAGAACTCAGGTTTCAAACACACGGCCTAACTAGTCCCCTAAACTACCATGGCGTTTGGGAAAGGTAGACTAGCCTCTAGGATTCGACTTTCAAGGACCTCTGGATCCTGTCAAGGTAAGAGGTCCCTTTGATCATAAAGATCTTGGCGTGAGAGTCTCTAAGCCTTAAGAACTCGACATCATAGAAGAGAAAGCCATGAAGAACAAGAAAACACCAATCTTTGAAAACCTTTTCGACCCCTTTGAATCCTCTCAACCCCAAAACCCGATGAAACTACTCACTACACATAGAGTAAACCGAGCAAAGCATAAAGGATGAAGTCATAGACATGAAAAACGATTACTTAAAGCTTAAACGATTCAATATTCAAGAACAAAGCTTTAAAGTCTAACAATGGCGAAATCGCCTTCAAACCGAGAGAAAAACTGTAAAAAGATAAAGCAAAAACATGTGTAGAAAAGCAAGATCGCCGCCTTCCCAAAATAGGCCAAGCAGCTCGATGGTCCCCCCCCCCCTCGCTAGCGGCCAAAAAACGGTGATAGTGCACTGGGATCAACCTCGAGATCGAGCATCTCGCTCGATCATCTTCGGACATCGTGCCTTCAGCTCGATCTGTGTCTCGATCTTCTTCGGTGGATCGAGTGCTTCGTCCGTTCTTGGTGTCGATCTTCGGAGGATCGAGTGGTGGACTCGATCCGCCTCTCGCTCTGCATGGCGTCATTTATGTCCGTACTCCTTGATCGATCGCTGCACTCGATCTCTGCCTCGATCAGTTCCCTTGGATCGGATGTACTACTCGATCTTCTGGTCGATCTCATCTAGATCGACCGGCCGTGCTCGATGTGCTTCTCGATTTCGGGTTCTCAGCATGCACTCCAAATTTCTCCAAGTGTCCACGGGCTTCATTTCGGTCCTCCTCACGTCCACACAACCTCCTTAGCTCCAGAAGGCTCCAAACAACCTGATAGATGTGCAAATATGCAAGAAACATGCAAAATGCGAATGCAAGAGGATCTAGAACCTAAAATGCAACATATGGGACAAACTAACTTAAAATGCAAGATGAATGCATGAAAAACTGAACTAAATGCATGCTAAATACACAGAATATATGCTAATATCAACTCCCCTACAAAAACTCAAGTTCGATCTAAGAAAGAACTAGGGTTTGAGGGTTTAAAGAGAAATCTTTTATTAGAAGAAGCCGGAGCTTGAATGAATACAATGGTGTTTAGGTCGTCGGAATAAGGACGCCGACCTAAAGCTCTTTAAGGAAAGTAAATCAAAAGCTAGAACAATCTGATTGCTTAGTTTGCTCTAGGTCTTGATCAATGATTTTCGGATTGATCTGAGGAGTCAGGGACTTCCTGTATTTATAGCTGTCCAGGTCGGTTCCCAACGTGTTTGGAATACGAAAGTCTTCTCGCCGACGAGAAAGAATTTCCTTTTTTCCCGGGTCGCTCGATAAATGGATGATTTCCATTTATATCGCCGACCTGAAACGTGTTAGATGGGCCGACCAGAATTCTTGTCGGGCTTGTAGAGATGGTACAGATCTCATCTCTAACAGTAAGTCCCCCCCCCCCCCCCCCCCAGTTCGGCAAGTGAAGATGCGTTACTTGGCGAATTTTGAGAAATGATGCTCGGTATGGATTCTGGTCGGCTGCAAAAGAGTTAGGAAAATATAAAATGTAAAATTACATTGAGTTCAGATCGGCACGATCTCATAGGTTAGATGATGAATTTGGGCACGAGAAATTCCCGCCAAAAGCCTTATAGGGTAGGCCTAGGTCTGCACATGCAGACCTAGGATTGACACGTGTCAAAAACGAGAGGATGAAAACCAAGAGGCCTTTTAAAAAATAACGAAAAGAAATGCGAGAGGTCGCCGATCTAATGATTACTGTCGATAACCGCTCTTAATTTAGTATAAATAAGAGTGGTTTGGCCCTCAATTTTTCACTTCTGCGATTTAGAGAAACTCTGTCAAAATCAGGTTTGCTCCCCTTTCTCTCTTCTTTGTTCTTCATTTATTTTAGCTAGAATTTTCCGGTTAGACCACCGCCGCATTTTGTTTTAAGCGCCGCCTTTGATTTCTCTGATTAGTGGAAACTCCGTCACGTCATTATGTGCAAGGGTGTCAAGATTAGTGAAGACCGACCAGAATCGAGGACAGTCAGATCGGCTAAAGAAAGGGCTGATGAGATCGGGATCTCTCTGGATGAATTTCTCCGGATAAAAAGAGACGACCAGGCCGTAAGAGGGCGATCGAAGGGAAAACAGGTCGTTGTCGAAGAACCAGAGTCAGATCGGTCCTCTGATGCCAGCGTCCTATCCGCGCTAGATCGTGCCTTCCAGGAGCGAGTTAGAGTTGAAAATCAAAAGGCCGCAGCCGATCGTTTTCTCGCTGACCAGGTCGGGGCTGCTCCAACGGGTGGAGAATCATCTTCTCGGGAACCGTTCTTGATCCCACAATTAAGAGATGAGGAAGACGAACGTGGTGGCTCGAATGAGATGGATATCTCGGACGAGCTGAACACGCTCATTGTTGAAGACGAGGTGAATCAGTTTGGCATAATTGATCTGAATCCTCCTGTCGAGAAAGTTAAACGGAAGAAGGGGGAGCCAGTCATAAGGCCGATCTGCCACAATCCCCTGGGGGTAATGCCGACCAAATCGACGATGGAGTCGTTGGTTTCTTTGGAAGAGGAGTGCGACATCGGTCTTGAAGTAGTGTTTATGGTGCCGAGCCCGTCTGAACGGCCATGGGATGCACCACCAGGGTGGTTCTGCATCTACGAGTGTTTCTTTAGAGAGTTCCATCTGTGGTTTCCACTCCCGAGACTCCTGCTCGAATTTGTCGATCACAAAGAGATGCCGATCTCTCAGTTCTCTCATTCTACCATTCGCCTGATAGTGATTATGCTGGTGATGTCGATTAAGCATAGAATTCCGTTGAGCCGTGCTGCGTTTGACGCGATGACTAACACCAGAAGGACAAAAGAGAAGTTGCGGAATAGGGGTTCGTACTAGACCAGTATGAAGAGCAAATTCAACATCGTCACTGGTGGCCAAAAGACGAAGGTCAATGACTGGAGAGACAGATACTTCTTTGTTTTGATCAAGGAGTCTTCCATTGTCGATAGGGATGTGCCAATACGAACGAAATGGGCGGAGGTCATGGGTTGAAAGTCTACCCGACCTGATATATAAAAACTGCGAATAGTTTGTCATTCCTTCTTTTCGTTGACTGACTCTTTTTTTTTGCAGGAAACAGACATCTCCCTATCATCGACGATCCAGTGGATATTTACAACATTGCCAAACGATTCTCGAGGATTGCTGCGATAATGTGGCCTGAGATTACGGAAGAAAAGATTATCAAGACCAGAGGTTAGTTTAATTTGCTAGAAGCCTGTCCGGTATTTTAGGATTCTCCATTCGATCTAACCTTGATTATTCAACAGCTGTGCTTGAACGATACTCCCGCCGACGAGAGAAAATGAAATCTGTTACTTTCAAGGATTTGTCAGCCGATCTGGAGTCTGCCCTCGGGTCTCCAATTGCCAAAGAAGCCGAGAATACCTTACCGGCTGCACCTTCTCTCGAGGACGATATGGCCCAAGCAAGGAAAACGGCCGATCAGAAGGCTGAGCAGGATGCAGCCAATGCCAAGAAAACGGCCGATAAGAGGGCAGCCAGAAGAGCTGTGAAAGCTAAAAAGAAAGCCGAAGAGGGGGGAAGGAGCCGACGATGCTCAAATTTTTGAGTTTGAGGGTAGAGACGGCAGTCCTTCGCTATTGAAGAAGCGGAGTTCGGAAGAATCTCCTGAAGAGCCGCGGACGTCGAAGAGGTCCCGGGCTGAGAGAAAACTATGCCCGTTCGGGTTCTCTTATGAGTATCGCGGTGAAGGTCCAATAGTTCATGACTCTGTATCGTGCCTCGATTTCTTCCTCAAGCTAAGGGACCATCTATCGGGCACGCCAACAGATCCACGCAGCAATATCCGCAATGAAGCAATAGCGCGGTTTGCGCATGACCAAGCCAAGGTAAAGAGACATTACGTGCTTGTTTGTGAATTCTTCGAGTTAGAGTGACTTCGAATATTAACATTCTAGCATGCAGGCACTGAGCACAGCATTAACCGTGATGGGCGAATACGATCGGGATGCGAATAAATGCCTTGCTGAAGAGGCCGAGAGGGAGAGACTTCAAGGAAATCTCAAAGCCGAGCAGAGAAAAACTGCCGAGCTGGAGGCCGCGCTTCGAGATTCTGCTGAAGAGCTGGAAAAACTTCGAGCCGGTGATGCGGAGAAGAGCAAACTGCTCAATCGAGCGGTAAAAACCATAAAAAGGAAAGGGTCGACTCGTAGAGGAAGCTAGAGGCCGAGCTGAAGGTCGCTCAAGAGGAGACGCTTTCTTTTGGGCAAGAAGTGGCAAAGCGTGCGGCAGTCGCGGTGAACAATCACTATGCGGGTTTGGTCTCGAAGGTGAAGGAACTGCTTTCTCGTAAGGAGAAGGCTCATGAGTTGATCTCGACCACGGCTCAATGGGTTGGGGCTAAGAATGCGCTCGGCATCATTCGTAAACAAGGCTATAATTTTCCAGCTTCTGTTGAGGAGAATATTGAAAAGTTGATCGCAGAGAGCAAGGCGAACCTAGAAGCCTTTGAAGAAGTCAGCTTCACGCCGGATGAACTTCAAGTCCAAGAGGCGGAAGTCTTCCTTGAAGTCTCCATTGACGTTCAGTTTGATGCGGCTAAGGGTCTAGAAGGAACCGACCATGGAAAAGAGCCAGAGACCGACAAGGGTGATAGAGAAGATGCCGATCAAGATGGCGGTGACGATGCCGATCACGTTAGCAGTCAAGAGGCCGAACAGGAAGAGGAAGAGATCCAGGAGGAAGCCGAAGACTAGCTTTTCCTTTGTTATTTTGTTGTACTCAGTATTTTGTAGACTTGTTTTATTTTTGCCGTTATTTAATGAAAATCAAGTTTACTTAAGAATCTGAACATAAATCGCGATGTGATATCGGCTTATATTTATGCGATTTAAATTTCTAAGTATTAAACGAATAAGCGAATGAGATCGTCATATATTCCATACTTAGAAAAATTCTTAAGTCGAATACGAACTGCGACCAGGTCGGCTTACTAATTTCGCATGACTTAAGAGTTGCAGTGCGGGTACTGGCTTGCATATTGAAGTGTGAATACGAAAGTGCGGGAGGCCCGTCTTACTATTGTTCGTACCACTTCTCTTCTAAGTGTGAATACTCGATGTGCGATTCAGGTCGGCGTCAATCCACCAGTACCACTTAGAAGTATCCGAGTCGAATGCGGATGCAAGACTGGCTTGGCTGACAACAACGCATGGCTCGGATAAATTGCAACAGGTAGAACTGTAAGATGCAAGACGGGCTTGGCTTTAAATTACCGAGCTAAAGTGGGTCAGACTTTAGTTTTTGGCGAATCGAGCATCTGGCCAGAATGCCGATATGATAATGAACACGATATATTGAGGATTTCTTTTTATTGGATTGAAGCAAAGTGAAGACTTACAAAACGACGAAGACTTGAAAGCTAAAAGAAATAGACTCGTAGGGAAGACCATGTCGACATATGATGTACCTCCAATGAAGTTTTGTACTTCTGTGGCGGTGATGTCGGCAAACGCCTTAGCTTCGACCCATTTGGTGAAGTAGTCGGTCATGATGAGCACGTACTTGCGTTGTCGAGAGGAGATCATCGGTCCGACGATGTCCATTGCCCATCGCATGAAGGGGTAAGGAGGGATCGCCGACGTCAGAAACTCCGTTGGTTGATGGATCATCGGGGCGTGGCGATGGCAGTACTCGCATTTCTGAGCATATTTGACGCAGTCTTCCTGCATGGTCGGCCAGAAAAAGCCTTGTCGCTTAATCTTCAGAGCCAGAGCTTGTCTGCTGGAATGATTTCCACCTGCACCATCATGAACGTCCTTGATGCATTGTTGAACTTCGTCGCCATGGAGACAAGTAAGAAGGATGACTGATTCAGTCCATCGGTATAAAACACCTTTGATGATTGCGTACTTGGCACTTCGAGCACGAATCCGCCGAGCTGCCCATTTCTCCGGTGGTAGCTCGCCAGTTTCCAGGAAGCATCGTATCTCGACTCGCCAATCTGCTGCTGGTTGGTCGTCAGTGGTTGCTGCAGGAATGGCGTCGTCTTCATCGGCTGTGATTTGAAGAACTTCCTGGGGCGGGACAATGCTGGGCTGGGATATTCCTTGAACTGGAATAGTTCTTCGAAGGGCTGAATCTCTGTTAGATGCTATAGCAGCTAGGGCATCAGCGCTGGTGTTGGCAGATCGGTCGATCTGATGTAGTTCGAAGGTTGTGAACTCCGCTGCTAATTGCTTCACCAGATTCAGGTAGGCGTCTATTCGGCCGTCCTTTGCGTCGTATTCTCCGCTCAACTGTTTGGCAACAAGCTGCGAATAGCTAAATGCCCGAATGTGTTGGATGTTCATCCCCCGAGCTAGCCGAAGACCTCCGATCAGCGCTTCGTATTCTGCTTCATTGTTGGATGCACTAAACTCCAAACAGAAGCACTGCTAGAGAAGCTCTCCGGTGGGAGATTCCAACAGGATGCCGATGCCAGCTCCTAAGCGCGACGATGCTCCATCGACGTGTAGTGTCCACATCTCCGAATTTGCCGGGTCGGCGTTCAAGAGCTCTGGTGACAGTTCGATCAAAAAATCTACCAAAACTTGTGATTTCGCGGAGGTCCGCGTTCGATACTCGATATCGAACTCGGAAAGCTCAATGGCCTATTTTCCCATGCGGCCGGATTGTGTCGGGCTATGCAGGATCGATCAAAGAGGTTGACTGGTCGTGACGGCAATGGAATAAGATTGGAAATAGGGTCGCAGCTTTCTAGAAGCGACGACCACTGCAGGAGCGAGTTTCTCCAATGTCGGGTAGCGAGTCTTAGCTCCATCCAAAGTCTTGCTGAATTAGAAGATCGGCTACTGCTCCCCACGGTCTTCTCCAACCAGGACTCCGCTGATTGCCGCGCTGGAAACCGCAGAGAACTTCTTAGGATTGGCTTCGATGCCATGCTGAGTGACCAGGTATCCTAGATGGACAATGTGGTCGGCTGCTTTGGCCGATTTGACAAGCATGTCGTCTATATACACCTCCATCGTCTTCCCGAGCTGATCGGCAAACATCTTGTTGACGAGGCCCTGATATGTGGCTCCAGCGTCCTTCAAACCAAACGGCAAGACTTTATAGCAGTAGGTGCCCCGATCTGTGATGAATTCGGTCTTCTCACTGTCGTCCGGATTCATGAGAATCTGGTTATAGCCTGAAAATGCACCCATAAAGGAGAGTACTTCGTTGCCCGCGGTAGCCTCGACGAGCTGATCGATACGAGGAAGAGGGAAACTGTCCTTCGGGCAAGCTTTGTTGAGGTCGGTGAAATCCACGCAGACTCGCCACTTGCCGTTTTGCTTCTTGACTACCACCGGATTGGCGAGCCACTCCGGATACTTCACTTCGGCGATTGATCCGGCCTTCAGCAGCTTATCTACTTCATCGTGGACGGCTTGTGCTCGCTCAGGTCCTAACTTCCGTCACTTCTGTTTCATCGGCTTGAAAGTCGGGTCGACGTTCAACTCGTGACACGTTATTCGAGGGATAATGCCCTTCATGTCGGCCATGGACAACGCAAAAATTGCGACGTTCTCTCGGAGAAAACTGATCAGCTCGTCATACATGCTTGGCAACAGTTCCGTGCCAATACCGACGAAACGTTCCAAGTGAGCAGCATCGATGTTGACTTGGGCGATAAGATCGCTCTTCGGCTGCTCATTGTGATGAACAATCCGTGGATCGAAATCGCTACTACTGCCGATCACGAACGTTGACGTTTTGCAGGCGCGCTTGTTGTCGATGTAACAATGTCAGGACACTGTCTGATCACCACGGATGGTGATGACACGGCCCCTGATCGGTATTTTGATGCATTGATTGTAAGGAGAAGGTACAGCCCGCATGGCATTCAGCCATGGTGTTCCAAGGATGGCATTATAGATCGCAGGTCGGTCGATAACCTCGAACTTGACCATAATTGACTTCCCGCATATGGTGACAGGCATCGTTATAGTTCTTATCGTCGAGATCGAGTCTTCAGCGAATCCAGTGAGGGGTGATGGTGCGACTTTGATATCCCGCTCGGGGATACTCATCTTGCGTAGAGTATCCATGAAGATGAGGTCGACCGAACTTTGATAACTATATTCTTTGCAAGGGTGAGTATGCAATGAGGCTATCAAAACTCAAATGCAAGACAGGTTGTAGCACAGTATGCAAGAGAGAGTCAATCCACACCTAGGATGATAGAAAGAGCAAAGAGAATGCAAGGGCTTTGCAAATCTAAGCGAATAAAGGTCGGTTTTAAGAAAATCCCTAAAAACTAGATGCAGCAACTAAATGGAATGCAAAACTATTTTAATATTACCTGGAATGATCTAATTACCATGAGGAACAAACAGAATAATTAAAGAACAAAGCTACGAATTACTAAAATTCGACTAGTGGATCGACCACGGGATCGACCACTAGATCGAGCAACAACGATCAAGCGAATGATGAGAGAGAGTGTAGAAATGCTAAAAAGAGGGTCTAGGGTTGAGATTCATGGTCAGGGGTTTCAAAGGTCCGAGCTTGGGTTGAAAACTTTAAATCGACTCAATTTGTGAGAATCTCTAAGCCTTGAAAACGAAATAAGGTCTATCCGTGGCTTTCGGTATAGATCACTCCTTCATCCTCTCCTCCAAACCCATGGCTTCCGGTGGAAAGAGAGGTTGAAGGGCAGGAAAAACAGATTTCAAACAAATGGCTTAACTAATCCCCCAAACTTCCATGGCTTTTGAGAAGGGGTAACTAGTCTCTAGGGTGCGATCTTCAGAGGTCCCTGGATCCTGTCAAGGTAAGAGACCTCTCGGATAATAAAGCTCTTGGCGTGAGAGTCTTTAAGCTTTAGGAACTCAACACCCTAGAAGAGATAGCCATTAAGCGCTAGAAAACTCCAAGATCAAAAACCTTTTTGACCCCTTGAATCCTCTCAACCCTTAAACCCTAGCGAAACTACTCACTACACATAAGATAAATCAAGCAAAGCATAAAGAAAGAAACGATGAACATGAAAAGGAATTAGATTAAACTTCAAAACGATTCGAATACAAAAGCAAGAAAAACATCAAGTTTGACAATGGCGGATAATCTCTAAAACCAGAGAGAAAAGCATAAAAAGATAAGATTGAAAGGTTGTCTCTGGAAAGAGACATCGCCGCCTTCCCAAAATGGCGAAAACAACTCGATGGTCCCCCCCTCGCTAGCGGCCAAAAGCGGTTGAAAGGACAGAGATCGACTTCGGGATCGAGCGGCTCTCTCGATCATTTTCGGACATCGTGTCTTCAACTCGATCTGGGTCTCGATCATCTTCGACGGATCGAGTGTTGCATCCGATCTTGGTATCGATCTTCGGTTGGATCGAGTGGTGGACTCGATCCGGCTCTCGCTCTGTATGGCGTCATTTACGTCCGTACCGTTTGATCGATTGCTCCACTCGATCTTCTGGTCGATCTCATCTAGATCGACCTGCCATGCTCGATCTGTTCCCCGATCTCTGGTCCTTAGCAAACATCCGACCTTCCACGAACCGCCACAACAGCTTCGGCACGTCCACAAACCTCCACGACTCCAAAGTGGCCAGAAACAACCAGAATGTGATGCAAAATGCAAGGAACATGCGTATGCTGGTGCGAGAATGCTCTAGGACCCTAAGTGATGCAATCTAATCTAAAGCATGATGTAAATGCATGTAAAGCTAACTAATATGTATGCAAAATGTATGCAATATGCAGTAACATCAAACTTCAAGTGTCGATCAACACTTTGGATACTTTGTCTTCTCCGAGTCGTAGTGAGATGACGAGTGGGTCGTTATGAGGTCGGTCTATGTCTTGTGCGTCTTGCTCTGTAAATGTGATCGGTAGGTCATCTTTGAACAGCGGTGGGGCGTCCTTCGGGGGGTTGGCTGCTTTCAGTTCGTGCCGTTTAATAGAATTGATCGAGTCGGTGCACGAAAGGAGCCCTCCCATGATCATGTTGATCCTTCGGCGTGGCGAGCTTGGAGGTGTGTGATCGTCTTCACGGTCACGTTTTGCTTCCTTGCCCTCGCGTTTAGAAGATGGGCAGTAGGCGTTATCTCTTCTATCACGATCGTCACCGGTTCTTCTATCTCGATCGCCATCGGGTCGCCTGTCCTCATCATCAGATCACCGTGAACTTCGGGGCTCTGGTAGGGTGATCTCACCATCATCCCACACCTTTCTCAAGAGGGCTGGGAGGGTGCGGCAATCATCGGTATGATGACCGTGTGTTCAATAGTATTTGCACCAAGGTTTCTTGCTGTCGGGGTCTCTGTCGCTCGAACGGTCCCAAACGTTCCATGGCTTTTTTGGTCATCCAACGGCGTTGATACTCTTGTGATTCCTGTCGTCCTTGTCGTAGTCTTGATTCGAAGATCTGGCCTTCTTATCGCGCGAAGATTTCTCGTCGGCCAACCTGGCCTTGGCCTTAGCTGCCTGATCTTCCTCGGCCCTGATATAGCCGGTTGCTTTGTGCAAAGCGTCCTCCAGAGTCTTGGTCTTCCCTGTCTTCAAACGCTCGCAGTACGACGAGTCATCCCTCAAATTCCTGATAAGGATGTTGAGGGATAGTTCGTCCGACAGACTGCACCGGGAGACAATAGTTCGGAATCGATCGATGAAGTCGCGCAATGGCTCTGTTTCTCCCTGAACACACGCCCATAGATCAAGCGCTGTAGACTCCGTATCGATATAAATCGAATAATGCTTAAGGAACCGAGCTGTGAGCTCCTTGTAGCTATCGATGGAGTTCTTGGGAAGCTGCGAGAACCAGGTGAGGGCACTTTCGGAGAGCGTCTCCACGAAGTACTGACAGAGGCATGCTTCCTGCTCCTCGACGGTGAAGCGAGCACGTCCCATGACTGCGTTGAATGCGGTCAGATGTCGCTTCGGGTCTGTCGTGCCGGTGTAACTCGGAGGTAGCTTCATCCGACCTATGTCCTTAAGAGGAGCATTGGTGATAGCCGACGTGAACGGGGTCTGCTGCGTCTCTTGGAGGATCTTATCCAATTCAGGTGCTGATGTCGTTGCCTTGTGGATCTTGCTGTGGATATCGTCAAGGCGTTGGTGGAGAAGATCAAGTTCTGAGGTCGTCGTCGGGTCGGTTCCTGCGGTGTTGCGGGACGAGCGAGCATTCGAGCCTTCTACCTGTGCTCTATGCAGGTCGTCCGTCGGTGTGGTACCAAACAGGTTGTTGACTAGTCTGTTCGTATCTGTGTTGCGGATCGGAGGGCGAGGTGGGGTGATTAGATCGGCCTGTTATTGGGTATGAGCCCTAGAGTTGAGAAGCCGATCTAAGTCATCTCTGTAGGCGATCTGTTCGGCACGGAGGGATTCGAAGCGAGCATCCATCCCCTGTTGCAGCTGTGCGGCAACCGATCTGATGATGGTGGCCATGTCGATAGGAGGCGGCTGTGGGAGGCCGGTTGTGTTTGTGCCGCCTGTCTGGCCGACCAGATCTGTCCCGCCAATATTCTGCGCGGTAGTTGTGTTGTGTTCCTGATCGGTCTGATTGGTTGTTGGGAGTCCGGTGACTGGATCAACGATCATGCCCTGGGGATTTCTGGTGAGGTCGGCAGCTCCTCCTGTTCGATCGGTGGTTCCCGTGGTTTGGTTGGTGGTATCGATCGGTGTTTCAACAATCTTCAAACTCCGTTCTCAGTCAAAGATTATTCTCTTATTCCCCACAGACGGCGCCAACTGTAAAAACTCAATTTCAATCTAAGAAAGAACTAGGGTTTGAGGGTTTAAAGAGAAGTCTTTTATTAGAAGAAGCCAGAGCTTGAATGAATACAACGGTGTTTAGGTCGTCATAATAAGAACACCGACCTAAATCTCTTTAAGGAAAGTAAATCAAAAGCTAGAACAATCTGATTGCTTAGTTTGCTCTAGGTCTTGATCAATGATTTTCGGATGGATCTGAGGAGTCGGGGACTTCCTGCATTTATAGCTCCCCAGGTCGGTTCCCAACGTGTTTGGAATAGGAAAGTCTTCTCGCCGACGAGAAAGAATTTCCTTTTTTCCCGGGTCGCTCGATAAATGGAATATTTCCATTTATATCGCCGACTTGAAACGTGTTAGATGGGCAGACCAGAATTCTTATCGGGCTTGTAGAGATGGTATGGATCTCATCTCTAACATCCCCCAAACTTGCCTTTTGCTTGCCCTCAAGCAAACAAAATTTAAGAAGGGAGAGAGGTTTTAAAACAAACGGAGGTTTAAGCTTCTTGCAAAGGTGTCTTTCAAATGAATCAATCTCAACGTCCTAGTTATTAGTTCTAAAATGCAATGCTCGCACTCATACTCCAAAGAACTTAGACATACTCATCACACAATGAATTTCAAATCATGACTCTCCTATTCCATTCAATCAAAGAAACTCATCCTTTAACATTCGTTAGGAATCAAACCGCAAATCAAACTCATGCATTTTAAAGCATAACACATTTGGCTAATGGCGAAGGTTATGAGCATAGAATGATCTCATTTGAAAAAAGGTTTATTTTAAGAAAGGATTTCTCTAAAAAATGGTAAGAACTTTATGCATAATGCTAAAGATAAAGGCAATTGATGCATACATGATCAGATTCTCATCTACCCATGCAAGCTAACAATGATCCAGAACCCCTCTCATTTTCTTTCTTTTTAGCTCACTCACCCTCCTAGAATCTTCCCTTATCTCCAAAGCAAAAGCTTAGCAAACCACAAATAAAAACAGAAAACATCTGAACTCTTTTAGGCTAGTGAAAAGGTTTGAAAATATTAAGCTTCTTATTTCTTTCTTATTGATAGCTCTATTATTCTTTTCTTTTTATTTTGCACTTAGGCTCTTTTTTTTTTTTAATTTTACTTAAGAGCTATCTTCTGAAATACTTAGAGCTTTTTATCTTTGAAAACAAAACCTTTCACTAAAAACCTTTTTATCTTCTATTACCAAAACTCTTTGAAACCGCAAGCATATAAACAAGTAAGCAATCCCATTGATCCCCCAAACTTATCTTAAGCCCTAAACTAGCTTCAAAATGCAAAGCTAGCAATCATATAAGAACCTAATAATGTCGCCTAAACGTAACACATTATGCTAAGTTCAAACCGAAAGAGGCCTCACAATGATGTCACACACGAAAACTTGGCTTCAATGAAAGGTAAGGGTCAAGGTGGGAGTTCTACTTAGGCTCACAAAGAGTGGTAAAAAGAGGAAGAGAGCCTAAATATTTTTAAGATCCATGTGTTAATTTTCAAATGCATAAGAATGATATTTACAAATCAGATTAGGGTTCTCACTTATTAGGACAAGTTTCAAATCATGAATGTTCAAGTCAAGCCACGAAAATCAAAACAAGTGATCCAAGCATGGTAAGGACTTACTTTCAAAGTGTGAGCAAAGCATTAGAGAACTAGTAACTAGGATATTGAAACCATTCATGATCTTAAAAAACCTTTTTAAGAAAACTCTAACCCCTTATGCAAATGTAAACAACCTAGATGCTTAAAAATTTTAGACTTAATCCTAAAATGCTTAACAATGTAAATGCAACTACATGATTTTTTTTGAAAAATTTTAAAAATTTTAGCAATTTTTTTCCTTTTCTTTTCTATGCCTTAGATGTATGCAAGACTCAAGTGATGTAAAGGGAAAATAAGATCAAAATAAACATGTCAAACCACACACATACTCCCCCAAACTTGAATGACACCAACCCAGTGGGAAACAGGTTTGAGAGAGCTCAAAACACAAAGCAAAAATCAAGAAAACAAGAACGGTATGTACAATGGAAGGTTGTTGTTACCTCGGGTCTAGTCTCTGCTGGAACAAAAGATTTTCAATTTTTTTCGATTTTTTTGTGTTTTTCTATGCCTTACATGTATGCATGATATGCATGAGACTCAAAGTGAAAAGAAAAAGAAAAACTAAAAAAACAGAACACAAAGTCAAATCCCAAATCTCTCCCCCACACTCAAATTACACAGTCCCTTGTGTAATGAAAGCAATGGAAGAGAGAAGCAACAAAATATATTACAAAAATGAAAAGATGCAATGGTATATAACAATGGAAAGGATGTGGTACTTGGTTTAGTGGCAGGAGTGGTGGGATGATCCTGAGGTTTGTGGAGACTTGATAGCTCTCCTCTTCTTTCTTTCATAAACAATAGTGGAATGCTGTGCTGCTTGAGGTGGTGGAACCCAGCTTGACCAAAGTTGCTCAGCCTGTGAAGAAGTTCCTTGTGAGCCCCATTGCCATGTTTCCTGAACTTCAGAGGAGTTGGGGTTTGGCGCCTCCCAAGCTGATGGAACATGGGCTCTTGACTCATAAGATGAAGCCCTTGGTTGTTCCCATGTACCCCACTGGTCACTTAGTTGTGTATGAAATGAATGTCTTCCATGGGGGTTCCATATAGCTTCCTCTTCTTCAGTTGGCTGAAGTTGCTCTTCTTGTTGAGAGTTGAGCTCATGGGTGTGGCTGTGGTGGGAAGTTCTTGCTGATGTAGCCTTGTTCTTCTTGAACTTCCCTTTCATCATTTTCATAAGCCCTTTGATGGCTTTATCCTGCCACTTGCACCACTTCTGGAGTGTGCTGATGTGCTCATGAGCTGCTCTCAAAGAGCTTCCTTGGTTGGGTGCTGCATAAGGCTGGAAGTGGAACTGCCTTGAGCTGTAGTTCAACACTTCCTCTTCTTCAAGCTCATCTTCTTCATGGGTTCTTCCTTGGCCTTCAGCGCCAGCATTAGCATTCTCTTGATCTTCTTCTTCTTCTTCTCTGATCTCTTCAGTGTGCTCCTCCTCTGCATCACTGTCTTCTTCTTCTTCTCAAGGAACAGGGCCGCCTGTGTAGAGCTCTTCCTCACTTATGTTGAAGCTGATGTTCGCTGGTGTGGTGAAGGAGGTTACCCTTAGGTTTGGAAGAAGGATTCTCACTGGTTCTGAGTGATTGTTGATGAACTGGTAAACATACTTGCCCTGAACACTCTTCTCAAGATAGTGACTCCTCTTAAGATAGTCCATATCTATCCAGATAGGATTCAGAGCATCTTCAGCATGCTCCTCCAGGTCTACATCACAAGCCATGAGAATTGCTGTCATAATTCCTCCAATGTGCAGCTGTGGATTCTTCTCCTTTCTTCCTTTGTTGATAACCCATTTCTGATAAGATTGCAGCTGCTCCATCAACAGTCTTACAAGGCATGGGAACTTGCTTGGTGGACTGACTGGCACTGCACATCAGCTGGTGCCTGGCCCGGTGTACAATCCACTGTAGAGGAAGTCTCTCTCCTTGCCAGTTAGATGAGAGGTTTCTTTCCTTGCAAAGAATGTGTTTGCAAGCACCTTATGTACATATCTAACAGCAGGATGCTTTAAGTGTTGGTTTTTCGTAGCTCCAGCTTTGAATTCCCCTACTCCAACTATCTCTCAAAACCTTGTGTGCTGCGATTCATGGATCAAGAACTTTTTCCCTCTTTGAAAGTAGGTGTTCAGCTCCAGTGCTTTAGAGAGTTCCTGGAAGGTGACCTTGAAGTTCTGTTTCCCAAGCTTGAAAGAAATCCATCCATCATGGTCAGGAAGCTCACTCTGCTCATAGTAAACAACCTTGAGGGTGGAGAGGAATTGATGGGTGAAGAGCTCATAGGATGGGAGAGGTTGTAATAACTTTTGAAGTCCCATTTGCTTAAAGGTGCTGATGCAGTCTTCATAGATTCCAAGCTCCTTCATTGTGGAGGTGCATGGATACCTTGTTGGCTTGAAGGTGCATCTGCTGAATCCCGCCATTAGTTCCCTAGCACTGAGCTTCATTGGTGGAACCTCTTCTTCCACAGCTTTGCCTTTGCCTCTCTGCTTGGTGTTTTTATCTTCAGCAGGTCTCTTTCCAGCGGCCTTAGAGGATTGTTGAACAGCTTTTCCCTTTCCTTTTTCTTGCCTTGCTGGTGATGATGTGGTTGCTTCTTGAGGTGCTTTTCCCTTTTTCCCAGCAGCTACTTTTGTTCTTCCCATTGTACCTTCAAAAGCAAAGCTTGAAAACAATGTAAGTGAAAGAACAAAAGTTGAAGAACCAAATAGCTGAAAGATTTTAAATAAAAAGCTCCTTAAGCTAAGAGAAGTCTAACAAGTCCTAATCAACAAGCTTAAGCTTCTTCAAAGCAAAAAGAGATTAAAAGCCAACAACTAAATAAGCTAGGATGAACAGAAGATAAGCAGTTATGCATGACATCGTAGCAAAGCGGTTCCTAGGCAAAGAGATGATGATCTTGTAAAATGGATGAAATTAAACAAGCTATGAGATGAATAGACAATTAAGCATAACTTTAACAGTCTAGCTTGATATTTCAACAAAAATCCAAAATGCAAAATAATAGCACAACATTTAAAACTAAACACTACTTGCTCTTAAAAACTTCTTACTAAGCGATTATTAACATAAGCAAATAGTAAGAGCAAAGAGAGATAGTTTAGGAAGCAAACCTTTTATGGACTTCTGAACACTTAAAGCAAGCAATAAAAGAGAAGAAGAAATAGTGATTTCGAGCTTTAGGTGAGAAGAAGAGTGAGTTTAAGTGTGAAGAGAAGTGAAAGAAGATTGTTGCTTAAATAGAGAGAAGGAGGAGAAACCAAAGGAATCAAAGGTTGGTGAGGGAACATAAGGAATCAAAAGTGTGGGGGACAAAAACAAAAGGTGTTCAGAAGCCAAGAAAGAGGTCAGAAGGAATCCCAATCAAAAATTTAAACTCTCTTGGCGCCAAACCAAAGGAGGGAAATTTTTTTGGAAGTTGATACACTTACCTCGGATGGAGTTTCGGTCACTTATGACCGATATTACTGACCGAAATTGCATTTTCGGTCATGAGTGATCGATACGGGAGACTGACGTGCTTCCTGGGATTTGTATCGGTCATCAGTAGTCGACATACTTGACCGAAATACATCCGGCATGATTGTGTCGATCTTGAGTGATCGATACTGGTGACCGATATGATTTCAAGAATCGTATCGATCAACAGTGGTCGACACGATAGACCAAAAATCATACGGTATGTTTACGTCGACCAAGTGTGATCGATATGAATGACCGAAAAACTTTCCCACCTTCAAACTTCTTTCCATATCGATCACAAGTGACCGATATGTTGACTGGTGTAGACTGGCTCTACTGATATCGGTCTGTCATGATCGATACTACTGACCGAAAATATGTGTATCGGTCTGTCATGACCGATACAAATGACAGATACCAGCCAGAATATACCTGTTATTTGCCCCCTTCAGACTTTCTCAAATCCCAATTCAGAATCCTGTTTCTATACACTAAAACAAAGCATAAAAGATAATTGATAAACGCTTTCTAGCGAGGGTTTATGATGCAGAGAGGTTATCAAACTCTAATTCAAGCAATGTCGTAGTATAGCAAGCAAGAGAGAGTCAATCCACTTCTAGGAGATAGAGAATGCACAAAGAATGCAAGGACTAAAGCAAATCTAAGCAAGATGAGAAAGTTTATGAGAAAATATCTAAGAACTAGATGCAGCAACCTAAACAGAATGAAACCTATTTTAAAAATACTAGAAAGGAAGCAACTACCACGAGAAACAAACGGATTAATTAAAGGAAAGAGCTTCGAATTATTAAAATCCGACTAGTGGATCGACCACGAGATCGACCACTAGATCGAGCAGTAACAATCGATCTCGTCTAAAATCGTAAGAACAGTAAAGCTAATGACCAGGATGCTATCAGATAACAAGCGAATGATGAGAATAGACGTAAAGATGCTAAAAGAAAGGGCCTAGGTTTGAGATTCATGGTTAGGGGCTTCAAAGGTTCGACCTTGGGTTTGAAACTTTAGATCGACTCACATGGTGAGGATCTCTGAGCCTTGAAAACAAAACAAAATCTATCCGTGGCTTTCGGTATAGATCACTCTTTCATCCTCTCCTCCAAACCCATGGATTTTGGTGGAAAGAGAGGTCGAAAGGCAAGGAAAACAGATTTCAAATAAATGGCTTAACTAGTCCCCCAAACTTCCATGGCTTTTGGGAAGGGGTAACTAGTCTCTAAGGTGTGATCTTCCGAGATTCCTGGATCCTGTCAAGGTAAGGAACCTCTCGGATCATGAAGCTCTTGCGTGAGAGTCTTCAAGCATTAAGATCTCAACACCTTAGAAGAGATAGCCTTTGAAAACATTTAGAAAAACAAACCAAGATCAAAACCCTTTTGACCCCTTAATCCTCTCAACCCCGAACCCAAAGTAACTACTCACTACACATAGAGTAAATCAAGCAAAGCATATGAAACGAGACGATGAACATGAAAGAAAAACTGGATTCAACAGAAACGATTTGAATACAAAAGCTTAAGAGAAAAACTAGTTTCAACAATGGTGTTCTTTCGAAAACGAGAGAGAAAACATCAGGAAAAAGATAAGGATCTAAAAAGTTATTGAAAAAGGGCGTCGCCGCCTTGCCTAAAATGCCCAAACAAGCCAATGGTCCCCCCTTTGCTAGCAGCCAAAAACGGTTGAAAGGACAGAAATCGACTCCAAGATCGAGTGGTTCTCTCGATCATATCCAGACATCGTGTCTTCAGCTCGATCTGGGTCTCGATCTTCATCGGCGAATCGAGTGTTGCATCCGATCTCGGTATCGATCTTCGGCTGGGTCGAGTGGTGTACTCGATCTGTCTGTCGCTCTGCATGGCGTCATTTACGTCCGTACCGATTGATCGATTGCTTCACTCGATCTCCGTCTCGATCATTCTCCTTGGATCGCCTAGTTGGCTCGATCTTCTGGTCGATCAACTCCTAGATCGACCGGCCATGCTCGATCTGCTCCTTGATCTCTGGTCCTTAACATATTTCCGAGCTCCCACGAACTGCTACATCAGCTTCAACACGTCCACGAACCTCCACGACTCCAAAACAGCCAGAAACAACCTAAATGTGATGCAAAATGCAAGGAAAATGCGTATGCTGATGCAAGAATGCTCTAGGACCCTAAGTGATGCAATCTAACCTAAAACATGGTACAAATGCATGAAAAGCTAACTAATGAGTATGCAAAATGTATGCAATATGCAATAACATCAACTCCCCCAAACTTACTTCTTGCTTGCCCTCAAGCAACAGAAAATAAGTAAAGAAGAGAGGTTTTCAGAAAAAAAAATGAGTGGGGTTTTAAACTTCTTGCAAAGGTGCCTTTCAAATGGATCAATCTCAAGATCCTAGTTAACAGTTCTAAAATGATATGCTTACACTCATACTCCAAAGAACTTAGCCATACTCATCATACAAAGAAATTCAAATCATGACTCTCCTATTCCTAACAATAAAAGAAACTCACCCTTTAACATTCATTAACATTCGAACCATGAATCAAACTTATGCACTTTAAAGCAAAACACATTTAGCTAAGGTTTATGGTTATGAGCATAGAATGATCTCATTTGAAAAGGGTTTATAAATAGATTAAGAGTTTCTCTCGAAAATGGTTGAACTTGTGCATAATGCTAAAGGTAAAGACAATTTATGCATACATGATTAGATTCTCATCTACCCATGTAAACTATCAAATGATCCTATACCCCTCTCATTTAAGAAATTTTATCCTCACTCACCACTTAAGAGTCTACCCTTTCCTTCACAAATTTAGCAATCCCCAATTCAAAATAAAGACATTTTTAAACTTTTAGGATAGTGAAAAGGTTTTGAAAAATACTTTTGCTCTTTAGAAATTTTTTATTGGTAGCTCTCTTATTATTATTATTTTTTCTTTTATTTTTTTCTTTATTTGGCACTTAGGCTCCTTTTTATTTCTTTTTCTTTTCTTTTCTCTTTTTTTTTTTTATTATGGAGAGCTACCCCCTGAAATTAGAGCATACTTAGTTTTAAAAACAACCTTTCACTTAAAACCTCATTTCTTTCCTTAAAACACAAAGCTCTTTGAAACCGAGAGTAAATAGACAAGATAGCAACCCCAATGATCCCCCAAACTTATCCTAAGCCTACACCTAGCTTCAAAATGCAAAGCTAGCAACAATATGAAAACCAAATCATGTCGCCTAAACCTAACACTTTATGCCAAGTTCAAACCGAAAGGAAGGCCTCACAAAGATGTCACACAAGAACATTTGGCTTCAAAGGAGGGTAAGGTTCAAGGAGGGAGTCCTACTTAGGCTCACAAAGAGTGGTAAAAAGGAAGAAGAGAGCCTAAATATTTTAAAACCATGTGTTCATTTTCAAATGCATAAGAATGATAATTAGAATTTCAAATTAAGGTTTTCACTTATTAGAATGAGTTTCAAATCATGAGAGTTCAATTCAAGCCACGAAAATCCTAACAAGTGATCCAAGCATGGTAAGAACTTACTTTCAAAGCATAGACAAAGCATTAGAGAACTACTAACTAGGACATTGAAACAATTCATAAGTAAAAACACCTTTGTAAGAAATTCTAACCCCTTATGCAAAATGCAAACAACCTAGGTGATATGAGAAACTCTAGACTCAATCCTAACATGTTTTTAAAAAAGTATGAATGCAACTACATGAATCTTTGAAAAAATTTTAAAAATTTTACCAATTTTTCATGAACTAAGACTCAAGGATGCTAAGAGAAAATAAGATCAAAGAACACAAGTCAAATCACACATGTACTCCCCCAAACTTCCTTGACACCGTCCCGGTGGCAAACTCATCCGAAGGAGCATCAAAACACAATGCAAGAAACAAACATGAGCGGTTATATACAATGGAAGAAGGTTGTTACCTCTGGTCTAGGCTCGGCTGGAACTTGAGGATGTTCCAGAGGAGCTAGAGATCGTTGCTTTGCCTTTGTCAGCTGGTTCTTGGAGAGAGTGGCGCGCCGGCTGAATGTTCTCTCCTTGGGTCTCGCGGATGATAACTCCTCCGGTTGAGAGCCTTCTCTTCTCGGGTTGTTGCATCTCTTTACTTGCAGCTGGCTTAGGCGTGCCTCCCTGAAGTGCTTTGACTTTCTTCCCAAGCTTCTTCAGCATCTTGCCTTGCCACTTGTTAATCTTCCTTTGCATCTCTACCACCGATGCTAGGAACTTCTCGGTTTTTGTCTTCGGCTCAAAGTCCAGCTTGGGAAGTGTGTAAGCCTCGGGCATCTCATCTTCCGTGCCTGGAGACTCTGACCTTTGATGCGGGGCAATTGCTGAAGCAGGCGGTCCTCCTAAAGGGGCAAAGCATTCTTCCTCCGTGGGCAAGAACTCGATGTTCCCAACACCAAGCAACTCGGTTTCATCTCTGTTGGGAAGGATGCACACTCTCTTCTTATCTTCGTCATCAATGAAGAGGTAGGCATAGAACCCTTCTGCTGGCGTGCGTTCCAAGCTATCAGTATTCCTCATGTATGCTTCATCCATGAAAGCTCTGTTTGGGACGTGAGCAAAGTCATGAATGGGCACACCGGCTTGCACGAACAGAGGAGTATGGAAACCGCCAATGTAAGAGGAGGTTGCCTTGCACCGTAAGGCATAAGCCTTGTACTTCACCAGAGAAGCCGCGAGCACACAGCCGTAGTTCACTTCATCGCCGAGTTCATCCTCAATAGGCTCGTCGTTTGCATCCGGATCACACACCAAGTGCTTCACGCCTTGGAACAGGAAGCACAGCTCTGTCTTCATGACCGTAGGAGCAACAGACCTTCCACTGAACGTGTTGGCAATCAGCTTCAGAGTATACCTCAGCACCGGGCTCCTTACTCGCTTGATCTTGGTGGTGTTGGCTTTGTAGTCCTCATTGCTGATCAGGTCCCAAAACTCGTCGGCTTTCTTGAAGGCTGGGAACTCGACCTTGTATGCATCAGCGTTGAGACCGTAGGCTTGGCATAGCTCAGGGATGGAGAGTGTGTAGGCTTGACGTCCAACTTTGAAGTAGAGGCGGCCTTGAGAAGGGACGGGTGCACTAGGATTCTCATACCGGAACTCCAAGGTGGCAAGGAAGTCTATTGTCACTTCAGGAATGGTTGGGCAATCCATCCGTGACAGACATCTTAAGCCAATGTTCTTGAGGAGTTGGTCGAAGTCCCCAAGAATCCCAAGCTTAGACCACAGCTCTCGATCAGCAAACTTGGTAGGCTCAAACCGGAGCCTCTCTAGCCGCTTCTTATCCCTCTTCTCATCCTTGCTCCATCTAACCCTCTCTTGAACTGCCACTTCTTGTCCTTCTCCTTCTTGTGCTTGCTCCTCTCTTGTTCTCTTTGGGGCCATGGTTCCTGAAACATATTTCTAAAGATATTGATAAGTACACGGCGGTTTGATGAGAATGAGAGAAGAGAAGGAGAGAATTTATAAAAGGCTACCCTAGAATTTTGGGGAATAAATAAAAATCATAGCTAAATAAAAGGGAATCAAATCTTTAGATACTGAAAAATCTAGAATTTTTCCTTTTACTTAGCTAGTTTTAAAAATTCAAAACTGATCCTATATTCTAAAACAAGATCTTGCGGATTTAAAGGAGATTTTCTAAAATTAAATCATTAAATTTTTGAAAATACCTTTGCAAGAAATGCAGAATATCTTTGCTAGCTTTTGAAAATTGAAACTCTCACTCTCTTTGTTTAAAATTCTCAAGCAAAACAGGAATGAGAGGGTGAGAGGTTTTTTGAAATATTTAAAGACTTAGCAAAACCAAAACAATGGGTAGTCAAAGTGGTTTCTGACAAAATCTTGGTCAAGGCACATCTTTCATGGTCAAAGATGCTTGCCTTGACCAAGTTTTGAATTCAAAAGTTGGAGGGAAAAGAGTAAAGGAGGGAAAGAAAAATGTTACCTCGGCATGAGATCGAGTCCATTTGGTCGATCTAGGACTCGATCTCATGCCCAAAATGGCTTAGATCGAGAGGGTTACTCGATTTGAGACTCGATTCATAGTGAATCGAGTCCTGGATCAATTGGCTCTCTCGATCATTGAGATGTTGGCTCCTCGGCTAAGTCCTCATGATCGAGCTATGTCCTCGATTTAGGGGTCGATTTGGCATAGATCGAGTGATGGATCGAGTCGAATGATCGATCTGTTTTTAACAGATTTTTCCCGAGAGAAATTAGATCGGTCGATCCGATTTGGATCGATCGATCCTTTTTCGTCAAGGTCGATCTTCTCACTCGTTCTTGTCTAGATCGACTGGCTCCTCTCGATTCACTGACTCGATCTAGCAAAGATTGAGCCAGGATCAGTCGATCTAGTACTCGATCTCTAGCCTTATCTTAACCCCTATCGCCTCTTTAGACCTCAAAGTCAAGGTTTAGACTCCTTATACCTGTTCCTACACACTTGCAAAATAAAAACATAAAACTGAAAGGGAAATAAAGCAGAAATATGTACAAGATAAACATGGGAATGCCTCCCAAGTGCGCTTTCTTTAACGTCTTTAGCTAGACCTTACTTGGTCTAAGCGGATGGTGGGTCTTGGAGAAGCACTGAGGTACTCTCTTTGTCATAGCTATCTGCCAAATAGGGCTTGACTCTGTGTCCGTTGACGGTGAATGCACTGCCACTTTTTCCCATCAGAGTAACAGCTCCATACGGCAAGACTTCTTGAATCACGAACGGTCCGCTCCACCTTGATTTCAGCTTGCCCGGGAAGAGCTTGAGCCTCGAGTTGTACAGCAACACCAGTCCTCCTTCCTTAAGCTCCTTGGCAACCAACTTCTTGTCATGAGCCTCCTTAGTCCGCTCCTTGTATATCCGGGAGCTCTCGTAAGCATTCAGCCTCAACTCGTCCAGTTCGTGTAGCTGAATAAGGCGCCTCTCCTGAGCAGTCTTGAGATCAAAGTTCAGCCTCTTCACAGCCCACAACGCACGGTGTTCCAGCTCAACCGGGAGGTGACAACCCTTGCCATATAGTAGAGTGAAGGGAGTTGTACCAATCGGCGTCGTGAAAGCGGTATGGTAGGCCCAAAGAGCATCGTCCAGCTTCACTGCCCAGTCTTTCCTTGTGGCTCCGACGGTCTTCTCTAGAATAGCCTTGATTTGCCTGTTGGAGACTTCCACTTGACCGCTTGTTTGAGGATGATACGGTGTAGCCACCTTATGCTTAACCCCATACTTTCTCAAGAGGTTCTCAAAGACCTTGTTTATGAAGTGGCTTCCTCCATCACTTATAACAACCTTGGGTACCCCAAACCTCAGGAAGATGATACTCTTGAACAACTTGATTACCACCTTAGAGTCATTTGTAGGGGAAGCAACAGCCTCAACCCATTTATAGACACAATCGACTGCTACTAAGATATATTTGTTGCCATATGAGGAAGGGAATGGTCCTATGAAGTCAATCCCCCACGCGTCGAACACGTCAACCTCGAAGATGGGAACTTGAGGCATTTCGTTCCTCTTAGTTATATTCCCTGCTCGTTGATATGCCTCACAGCTCTTCAAAAACTCGTGTGCATCTTTAAAAATGGAGGGCCACCAGAAACCGGCTTGCAATACCTTCGTGGCAGTCTTGAATGAGGCGAAGTGTCCTCCGTAGGAAGAGCCATGGCAATGATAAAGGATGTCCCTGGCTTCTTCCTTTGTAACACATCTCCGGTACAAGCTGTATACTCCTCTTTTGTATAGGTAGGGCTCGTCCCAAAAGTAGTCACTAGCCTCCCTCATAAACCGCTTCTTGTGATAGCTGTTGAGATGTGTTGGCTCCTCACCACACGCTAGATAGTTCACCACATCAGCATACCACGGTAGATCCTCCTCTTTGAAACTCAACACCTCCTCAAACCTCCCTTCTAGCTTCCCACAAACAGCCGTAGTAATCGCCATAAGCTGCTCTTCTGGAAGAGAGTCATCTAAGGGGAGAGATTCGTTGATCCTTAGCCATGAGAGGTGGTCAGCGACTCCATTTTCTATCCCTTTCTTGTCTTTAATCTCCATGTCAAACTCCTGGAGTAACAGAATCCATCTTAAGAGCCAAGGCTTAGTGTCTTTCTTCGAGTAGATGTATCGCAAGGCAGCGTGATCCGTGTATACAATAGCCTTGGAGCCAACCAGATATGATCTCAACTTCTCAAAGGCGAAGACTACTGCAAGCAGCTCCTTCTCCGTAGTGGTGTATCGTGATTGCGTGTCATCCAAGGTCCTTGAAGCATAATAGATCACGTGTAGCTTCTTGTCTTTCTTCTGACCAAGAACGGCTCCTACGGCGTAGTCACTAGCAGCACACATGATCTCAAAGGGAAGAGACCAGTCTTGTGGTTGGACTATAGGAGCTGATGTAAGGGCTTCCTTGATGGTCACGAAAGCCTTCAAACACTCCTCATCAAATACAAACTCAGCTTCCTTGCACAACAGCCGTGTAAGAGGGCGAGCAATCTTGGAGAAATCCTTGATGAAACGCCTGTAGAACCCTGCGTGCCCCAAGAAGCTTTTGACTCCCTTGACATTAACCGGCGGCTCAAGACCCATCATGACCTCCACCTTAGCCTGATCAACCTCAATACCCTTCTCTGATATCTTGTGACCGAGCACGATCCCTTCCTTAACCATGAAGTGGCATCTCTCCCAGTTCAGCACCAAGTTTGTCTCTTCACAACGTTTAAGTACCCTGCAAAGATTCAACAAACACGCAGGAAAGGACGCACCATACACAGAAAAGTCATCCATGAATACCTCTACCATCTCCTCTATAAGATCAGAGAAGATCGACATCATACACCGCTGAAACGTAGCCGGTGCATTACACAATCCAAACGGCATCCTTCGATATGCAAAGGTACCGTAGGGACATGTGAAAGTCGTCTTCTCCTGATCGTTTGGGTGGATAGGTATTTGAAAGAAACCGCTATACCCATCGAGAAAACAATAGTAAGGGTGATTTGCAAGTCTCTCAAGCATTTGATCAATAAAAGGCAAGGAGAAATGGTCTTTCCTAGTCGCAAGGTTAAGCTTCCTATAGTCAATACACATTCTATGACCAGTGATGGTCCTAGTAGGGATAAGCTCATCCTTTTCATTCCTTATGACCGTGATCGCTCCCTTCTTAGGCACCACGTGTACAGGGGAAACACACGTGCTGTCACTTATGGGATAGATCACGTCAGCCTCTAAAAGCTTAAGGATTTCCTTCTTAACAACCTCTTTCAAGTTAGGATTCAAACGCCTTTGATGTTCTATAGAAGAGGCGTTCTCATTATCCAAGTGAATCCTATGAGTGCAAAGCATTGGTGAAAGGCCCTTGATGTCACTTAAAGAGTACCCAATGGCCTTCCTATAATTTCTCAGCTCAGTTAGGAGCGAGTGCAACTCATCATCACTAAGGTTTTCATTCACAATCATGGGATAGGTGTTATTAGGCCCTAAGAAAGCATACCTTAGCCCTTTTGGGAGCTCCTTAAGGTCCACCTTTGGGGCTAACAGCTCACTCCAGTCATCCTCGTGGCTGTTGTTGTTGCTTTCCTCCTTGGAACTCTCCTTTGAACTCGAGGCATGGCCCTTCAGGCTGCTTTCCTCCATCGCTATCCCTTCGGAGATCGAGTCCTCCGGTCGATTCTCCTCTCGATGTCGTCTAGATCGAGCCATTTTGCTCGATTCACTTACTCGATTTGATAGGGATCGAGTAAGGGATCAAGACGCTGAGTCGATCTCTTGATTGGACCCCAAAATGATCGGGAGGTTTCTCTCGATCGTCGACTCGATTGTTTTTCCTGATCGAGCATTCTTCTCGATCTGTCCATCGATTGTTGCATCGGATCGAGTTATGTTCTCGATTGACTTGTCGATCTGACTCCTGGATCGAGTGATAGCGTCGATCTCGGGGTCGATCTCTAGGCAGCAACCTTCTTCATTCTTGATAATCTTCCTAGAATCCAGCAGGTTCACGTACTCTTGGGTTCTCTGGTCCACATAGCCAAACTCTCCTGGCTCCTTAGTCAGTGCTAGCTTCATATGGTCTTCTAGAGCCAGCTCTTCCAGCAACTCATCCGCTAAAGCATCCATTGTTTCAATGTAGAAAGCTTGCCCTTCAATGGTTGGCTTCTTCAGAACCTCGTTGATGTCGAAGTCAAGCCTGATCTCCTTCCCCAAATGCAAGGCAATCTTCCCATTCTTCACATCTATTATAGCCCCGGTGGTTGCAAGGAACGGTCTCCCTAAGATGAGTGGATCCTTAGGCTCTTCATCCATATCCAACGCGACAAAGTCTGTAGGTATGTTTACACCACTGATTCGTGCCGGTAAATCTTCAAGCAGCCCCACTGGCAACCTCACGCTTCTATCAGCCAGCACCAATGAGATCTGACAGTCTTTAAACCGAGTAAAACCAAGCTTCTTAGCCACGGAGTGAGGCATCAAGTTTATGCTAGCCCCGAGATCACACAAGCAACTCTTGAGCTCTAGAGGACCCAAAGCGCAGGGAATAGTGAAGCTTCTAGGGTCTCCCAGCTTCTTAGAGACTATCTCCTTATGTATAACCGCACTACACTCTTCACTTAAAACAAGTACCTCTTTGCTTTCTTTGTTCTTCTTCACAAGGGTGTCCTTGAAAAACTTGGTGCACTTGGGCATCATAGCAAGACAATCTACAAGAGGCAGCTTGATTTCCAAGTCTCTCTGGTGCTTCTCAAACAAGATTCTGTGCTTCTCAATGAGCTGCTTTTTGAAACGACCGGGAAATGGCAACTTCGGTACGTAAGGTGGGGGCACGTAAGAGTTCTTCTCCTCGGTGGTTTGCTCACTTTTCTTCTCAGCGACCGCCTTATCTCCTCTCCTCGGCCCTTGGATCCAAACGTTGTCAAAGTTTATCTCATCATCATCAGCCGAAGGTTTACCCTCCCCCTCTTGAATTACAACGTCCTCGTTGTTCGTTGTAGAGACCGGAGGTTCGAGCTCTTTGCCGCTTCTCAACGTTATAGCATTGGCATACTCCTTGGGATTTTGCTCACATTTTCCCGGATGACTGTTCTGACCACTTGTAGTTGCTTTTCCTTTCTCCAGCTGCTTGATCTTGTTGTTTAGGTTGGTGATCTGAGTGGAGAAGTCGGTTAGAGATGAGTCTAGGCGAGTGTTCA
Organism: Thlaspi arvense; assembly: GCA_911865555.2. NCBI lineage: Eukaryota > Viridiplantae > Streptophyta > Magnoliopsida > Brassicales > Brassicaceae > Thlaspi > Thlaspi arvense. The sequence continues at coordinate 9,922,251 of OU466862.2, read as the reverse complement.
TTTCAGCGAACTTCTGGTTGGTAGAGGCTTGCCCTTGTATTAGCTGTTGAAACATTGCTTGAACCGGATCAACTTGTTGTTGCATCGGTTGTTGTTGCTGAGGTGCAAAGCCCGGAGGGTAGTTAGGAGTATAACCCTTGTTGGGTTGTTGTTGCCCTTGGAAGTTGCTCTGCCCTTGACCTTGGAAACCACCACTCGGTTGAAAACCTTTGTTGTAAGGGATGAAAGGTTTAGCTTGCTTAGCAGGGTACACTTGGTCTTTAGGGTTGGCTACGTTGGTGCTTCGGTAAGAGAGGTTGTTGTTCTGGTAGCCTTGGTTGTAGCCTTGAGACTTGTAGTTGTTCTGTCCAGCCACCCAATTTGCTCCTTCTTGGCTTAGCTCTAACTCCCCTTGGTTCTCATCAGCTTCACCAACAAAGTGAACATGCTTCTGATTGGCGAACACCAGCTTATCAATCTTCTCATGCAAAGATTTGAGCTCCTTCTTGTGAGACTCTAACTCTGATCCTCTTGGTGCACGGTCATAATCTTCAGCATAGTTTCCATCACTCAACGCCAAGTTTTCTATCAGCTATATACCCTCTTCTACCTCCTGACCGAGGAAGTTCCCTTTGCTAGCTGTGTCAAGCAACAACCTGATCTTTGGTGAAGCTCCACGGTATATGGTACTGAGTAGTGTCTCCTCGCTGAACCCGTGATGAGGACATTGGATCGTGTAATCTTTGAAACGCTCCATTGCCTCGTTGAATGTCTCGTTGTTCCTTTGAGTGAAACCGCTGATTTTGCTTCTCAACCGTGCTGTCCTGGTGCTTGAGAAGAACTTTGAGAGGAATGCCTTCTTACACTCAGCCCATGATGTGATGGTGCCTTGTGGGAGGGTCTTCTCCCAATGTCTAGCTTTGTCTCCGAGTGAAAAGGGGAAGAGACGCAGCTTGAAAGCATCTTCGGATATGCCATTGATCTTGATCATCCCACATACTTGCTCGAAGTTGTCTAAGTGCTCCAAGGGGTCTTCTATTGCTAAGCCGTGGAACTTGTTGTTTTGCACCATGGAGATGAAACCTGGCTTGATCTCGAAGTTATTGCTTTGTACAGGAGGAGGAGTGATCCCAAACCTATTGTGGTGGGTATTGGGAGCATCTCCGGCTCCTATGATCCTTGGGGGTCTAGCCGCGTGTTGGGGGTTTCCATTGCCCCGTCCTGCTGCCCCGTGAGCTGGAGGCGGTCCTTCTGGATGCTCGTGTTCAGCCATAGCTTCAAAGTCAACCAAACCGTGCTGAACAATCTCCTCAAAGGCTCTTGTTTGCTCTCTGACTCTCCTTTGCCGTGAGTGACCAAGTTGATGAATGTTGTCTAAGGGTTGTAGAAGATTGTTGTCTCCCCTTGAACGAAGATTCATGTACCTGAAAACAAACGTTTGAGAGTAGAAGTATTAGTAACTTGAAAAAGGTAAAGACTTAGTCTTTGCTAAGACCCAAATCTCTATGTTCTCTAAACAGTCCTAGAATGGCAGCTGCGCCATTTGATAAACGCTTTCTAGCGAGGGTTTATGATGCAGAGTGGTTATCAAACTCTAATGCAAGCAATGTCGTAGTATAGCAAGCAAGAGAGAGTCAATCCACTTCTAGGAGATAGAGAATGCACAAAGAATGCAAGGACTAAAGCAAATCTAAGCAAAATGAGAAAGTTTATGAGAAAATATCTAAGAACTAGATACAGCAACCTAAACAGAATGAAACCTATTTTAAAAATACTAGAAAGGAAGCAACTACCACAAGAAACAAACAGATTAATTAAAGGAAAGAGCTTCGAATTATTAAACGAGATCGACCACTAGATCGAGCAGTAACAATCGATCTCACCTAAAATCGTAAGAACAGTAAAGCTAATGACCAGGATGCTATCAGATAACAAGCGAATGATGAGAATAGACGTAAAGATGCTAAAAGAAAGGGCCTAGGGTTGAGATTCATGGTTAGGGGCTTCAAAGGTTCGACCTTGGGTTTGAAACTTTAGATCGACTCACTAGGTGAGGATCTCTAAGCCTTGAAAACAAAACAAGATCTATCCGTGGCTTTCGGTATAGATCACTCTTTCATCCTCTCCTCCAAACCCATGGCTTTTGGTGGAAAGAGATGTCGAAAGGCAAGGAAAACAGATTTCAAATAAATGGCTTAACTAGTCCCCCAAACTTCCATGGCTTTTGGGAAGGGGTAACTAGTCTCTAAGGTGTGATCTTCCGAGATTCCTGGATCCTGTCAAGGTAAGGAACCTCTCGGATCATGAAGCTCTTGGCGTGAGAGTCTTCAAGCATTAAGATCTCAACACCTTAGAAGAGATAGCCTTTGAAAACATTTAGAAAAACAAACCAAGATCGAAACCCTTTTGACCCCTTAATCCTCTCAACCCCGAACCCAAAGTAACTACTCATTACACATAGAGTAAATCAAGCAAAGCATATGAAACGAGACGATGAACATGAAAGAAAAACTGGATTCAACAGAAACGATTTGAATATAAAAGCTTAAGAGAAAAACGAGTTTCAACAATGGTGTTCTTTCGAAAACGAGAGAGAAAACATCAGGAAAAAGATAAGGATCTGAAAAGTTATTGAAAAAGGGCGTCGCCGCCTTGCCTAAAATGCCCAAACAAGCCAATGGTCCCCCCTTTGCTAGCAGCCAAAAACGGTTGAAAGGACAAAATCGACTCCAAGATCGAGTGGTTCTCTCGATCATATCCGGACATCGTGTCTTCGGCTCGATCTGGGTCTCGATCTTCATCGGCGAATCGAGTGTTGCATCCGATCTCGGTATCGATCTTCGGCTGGATCGAGTGCTGTACTCGATCTGTCTCTCGCTCTGCATGGCATCATTTACGTCCGTACCGATTGATCGATTGCTTCACTCGATCTCCGTCTCGATCATTCTCCTTGGATCGCCTAGTTGGCTCGATCTTCAGGTCGATCAACTCCTAGATCGACCGGCCATGCTCGATCTGCTCCTCGATCTCTGGTCCTTAGCATATTTCCGAGCTCCCACGAACTGCTACATCAGCTTCAACACATCCACGAACCTCCACGACTCCAAAGCAGCCAGAAACAACCTAAATGTGATGCAAAATGCAAGGAAAATGCGTATGCTGATGCAAGAATGCTCTAGGACCCTAAGTGATGCAATCTAACCTAAAACATAGTACAAATGCATGAAAAGCTAACTAATGAGTATGCAAAATGTATAATATATACAAAAGGATAACATGGGATTACCTCCCAAGTGTGCTTGTTTAAAGTCACTAAGCTTGACTTTGGTTACCTCTTTAGTTGAGGTGAGAAGGAGGAGTCTTGGAACTCCTTGGTGTCATCTTGCTTCTCTTGACCTTGGTGGTGACTCCATTCACCTTGATCTTGGCAAAAGGTGTAGCTTTTCCTTCTAGCTGAAGCTTGAAGCAAAAATCTCCCTTCTTGGAGACACTTGGTTGCAAAACCACTTCTCCTTTGCTAGTAACCAGCTTAACATCATTCAGATTCTTGTAACTAACCACTTCAAGGACCTCCTTTTCAGTGGTGTCTTCAAACAACTTGACTAAGCAGCAGCCATCAAAACTTTTTCCTTGATAGCCTTCAAACTCTGGCCAATTCTTTCTAGGCTGCTTCAGCTTCTTGATCTCCATTGAGAAGGCTTGCTCATTCTCCAGCTTATTCCCCTTTGAGTCAAACCTTAGAACCTTCTTCTTGGATAGCTTCAGCTCAATAGTGCATTCCTTAGCATCAAACACTGCTCCAGCTGAGGCTAGGAAAGGTCTTCCTAGAATGATAGCATTCTTTATGTGCCCTTCCACATCAAGCACCAGGAAATCAGTAGGAATGGTTACTCCTTCTATCATCATTGACACATCCTTGAGACTCCCTAGTGGTCTCTTCACTGTCCCATCAGCTATAGTAAGGGATACATTACTCTCTTGCAGTTGAGTGTAGCCAAGAGCTTCAGCAGTAGAGGATGGGAGAAGGTTGATACTTGCCCCTAAATCACAGAGGCAATTCTTGAAAGTCCTCCCTTTTAGCTCACATGGGAGAGTGAAGCAGCTTTGATCTCCAAGTTTCTTGACATTAAGCTCCTTAACTTCTGGTGGTCCAGTCTTCACCTTTAGCTTTTCAACTTTTTCTTGGCCATTCAACCCTCTCAACTCCATCTGAGCAGCATAGAGAGTTTCATACTTCTGAAGTAGCTGTTCTTTGAACCTCCCTGGAAAAGGGATGGTTGGTTGATAGATAGGAAGAGTAGCTGGTTGAGGTTCCTTCTGGTCATCAGCAGCATCCATCAAGTAATCCTTTGTGTTGTCAACAATCTCATGTGGCGCCCACCACTCTTCATCATCTGAGTTTTCCTCAACTCCAAAGGGTTCTCTTTCCACAGCTCTTTATTCAGCTTCAACTTCTAGAAACTCTTCCCCCCCACTTAGAGGTTCAGTGTCCTCAGTGAACAAGTAGAGTAACTCTTCAATGATAGCCTCCTCTTCAGGTGAGAGGTTCATTTCTTCTGTGACAATGGCATTGCAGAATTCCTTTGGGTTAGCCTCTGGTTTTCCAGGAAAGTGGCCTTGAGGCTTGGGACCAGCTATGCCTTTGTTGTTCTCCAGTGTTTTGACTCTTGCAGCCAATCCATCAAACTTGTTGGTGAGCTCTACATTCACTGAATCAATTTTGTTGTGGACCTCTGCAAACTTCTTGTTCATTTCCAAGGTTGTGCTGACTTGAGTGTTGATCATTTGTTGCATGAGGGTCTTGAGTTCAGTGTCTTGAGAGCTGGAGGAAGCTTGTCCTTGAGCTTGAGCATTGAATCCTGGAGGGTTGTAGGACGCCCTAGGTTGATAGTTGTTGTTCCTCTGCTGAAAACCTTGATTGTTGTAGGGGATAAAAGGTCTTGGTGCAGCTTGCTGTTGCTTTTGAGGGTAAACCTGGTCTTGTGGGTTGGCAACATTGTTGTTCCTGTAAGACAAGTTGGGATTTGGTCTGTAGTTTCCATAGTTGTTGTAACCACCTTGGTTGCCCAAGTAGTTCATCTCCTCAACTTGGCATTGTTCCTGATCATCAAGCTGAACCATGTCTTCCACAAAGTGAACTTCTTTCTTTTCCCTTAGCAACAAGTCCAGCTTCTCATGTAGAGACTTGATCTCTTTCTTGGTGGATTCTAACTCATCCTTAGCACTCCTTGGTGCTCTCTCAAACTCCTCATTGTAGTTTCCATCAGACTGAGCCAAATTCTCTACTAACTCCAAACCTTCATCTACATCTTTTGAGAGGAAGTTCCCATTTGATGCTGTGTCCAGAAGTATTCTTATCTTAGGCAAGGCTTGTGAGAAGCCATGATGAGGGCATTGCAGAGTGTAACCCTTGAATGTTTCCCAAGCTTCTCCAAAGCTTTTATTGTTCCTCTGTGCAAACCCTGAGATTTCATTCCTCATTCTAGCAGTTCTGGAAGTGGAGAAGAATTTTGCTAGAAAGGCTTTCTTGCATTCATCCCAGCTGGTTATACTGCCTTGGGGAAGATTTTTCTCCCAATGATGTGCCTTATCTCCTAGAGAAAAGGGGAACAGTCTGAGCTTGAAGCCATCTTCACTAACTCCATTTATCTTGGTCAAGGAACAGAGCCTATCAAAGTTGTCTAGATGGTCCAGGGGTCTTCAAGTGGTAACCCATGGAATTTGCTGCTCTGGACCATTGAAATCAATCCAGACTTGATTTCAAAGTTGTTGTTTTGGACAGCTGGTGGGATGATACCTGTCCTGTTGTTGTAGGCATTTGGTGCATCACCTGCGCCAATATGTCTAGCTGCTCTTGGAGCTTGTGCAGCGCCTCTTGGTCCTTGCTCACCTTGTAAGCCTTGAACACCTTGGTGTCCCTGTATGCCCTGAGCTCCTGCAGCTCCTTGAGGACCCTGAAATCTGTTGTCATCCATGGCTTGATCTTGAATGTTCATACCAAGCCTTTGCAAGTGTTGCTGTCTTTCTTGCTGTCTCCTTGCTCTTTGTCCTCTATCCAGCAGGTTGATGTTGTCTATGAACTCCACAAGGTTGCTTGAACCTCTGGACCTCAAGTTCATATACCTGAAAGACAGAAATGAAAGTCAAAGAGAGTTAGTAACCAAAGAAAAGTAAAAGCTTGATCTTAAGGATTCTACAAACTTTAATGATTCAAACTGTTTCCCAAATGGCAACGGCGCCAAATTGATACAAGGGTTTTACCCCTTGTAGGACAATTGCCCTAGCTTGTACTAGTCAGTTGCAGTATAGCATAGGGTTGTATCAATCCAAATGGGAAGAGTTGAAAGACATAAGAGTTGAGAGTGGAATCTCTTAGTCAAGCAAGCCAGGAAAGGGGTTTTGTTGCCTAAGCAACAGTTCTAACAACCTAAGTGAAACAAGCAGCAACAAGGTGAAAGCAAAAGCAAACTAAGCAATTCTAAGCAAGAAAAACAGAGCAAAACAGAGCAAATTCGAAATTCAAATTAAGGAAAGACAAGTTCCTAGATGTGGTTATTGACTATGGGGAATTTCAGACATTGATTAAGGCTGTTTCAAACTACATTGATCAAGCAAGTAAGCAAGCAATGGTGGTTCCTAGACATAGAGTTCACAACTAAGCTAGTTAGATCCAATCTTTTGGCAAATAACCTTTTGCTAAACATCTTAACAAGAATTAACTCTCATTAGTGCTAAAACATCAAGCAAGCAAGACTAATCAACTCTATTCAAGTCAAAATGCTCCTCAAACAGTCAATCTCTTGAGCCATGGCCAGCAAATCCTCTATTAAACAGGTTCAGCATTTCATCAAACACTTGGTGGGCATAAGAGAAAGCTAACAACCTAGACCAGTTTGATCAAGACTAATCTAGCATAAATAACAGAATAATAGAGAGGAACCCATAAACAGAAGCACATAACAAGCCTTAATCAAGCCATAGATTCCCCTAATCTACCACATTTAGAAACCCTAAGGTAACTATTCACTCATAATCATGTTTAACACCAAATCACAAAGGGAGAAGATGCTAATCATGATTAAAAGAAAGATTAAAGAAAGATTAAAGCAAATACTTGATTGTATTAAACAAAGCAAAGAAATTGTCTTACAAACTTAAAGAAATAGCTTAAGAACAGTATTTTTGACAAGACCTCTCGAAAATATAGAAAAGGGCTATTTATAGCCTAAGGGAGAAAACCCTAGAAAGGTGGCAAAAGTGTAATTAAAAACAGGTTCGGGCTGGGTCAGTATCGGTCAGTTGTGTCGACCTCCAGTGACCGAAATTTATCTGTATCGGTCATCAGTGATCGACACACATGACCGAAATTAGAACGGTGTGTTTGTGTCGACCACATCAGACCGATACTGGTGATCGATACTGCTCCATTTCGGTCACCAGAGACCGAAAATCACCAGGCTCTGACCGAAAACTTCTGCAGAGATCTTCTGCTTTGATCCTTCTTGCTCCCTTTTGTCCAGCTAGCCTCCTGGATCATTCCCAATGCTCCTTCAAGCTCCTTTAAGCTCCAAAAGCACCTAAAAACATCCAATATGCAAGGAAAATGCAATCTATACTCGTAATGCAACCTAAGTCTAAAAAGAAAAGAAAATGGGACAAAAGCTAAGGGAAAATATGCAAAAGAGGACCAAAACATGTACTAAATGCAGCCCTAAATGGTGTAAATGCAAGGGATGTCATATGGTACGAAAGGCTTTGCTTGCTGAGCATGGTACACTTGATCTTTAGGGTTCGTGACATTGGTGCTTCTATACGAGAGATTGTTGTTCTGGTTGTAGCCTTGTGAATACCCCTGAGGTTTGTAGTTGTTTTGACCCGCCACCCAATTGGCTTCTTCTTGGCTCAACTCAAGCTCCTCTAAGGTTTCATCCGCTTCACCAACAAAGTGAACATGCTTCTGGTTAGCCAACACCAGCTTGTCAATCTTCTCATGCAATGACTTAAGCACTTTCTTGTGAGACTCTAGCTCAGAACCTCTCGGTGCACGGTCGTAGTCTTCAGCATAGTTGCCGTCACTCAATGCCAAGTTCTCAATCAGCTCTATGCCTTCCTCTACCTCTTGACCAAGGAAGTTTCCCTTACTAGCCGTGTCAAGTAGCAAGCGAATCTTAGGTGAAGCTCGGCAGTAGATGGTGCTTAGTAGAGTCTCTTCGCTGAAGCCGTGGTGAGGACACTGAATTGTGTAGTCCTTGAACCGCTCCATGGCTTCATTGAACGTCTCATTGTTCCTTTGAGTGAAGCCGCTGATCTCACTTCTCAGCCTTGCCGTTCTGGTGCTAGAGAAAAACTTTGAAAGGAACGCCTTTTTACACTCAGCCCAAGAGGTAATGGTGCCTTGTGGAAGGGTCTTCTCCCAATGTCTAGACTTGTCTCCAAGAGAAAATGGAAAGAGACGCAGCTTAAAAGCATCTTCTGATATGCCATTAATCTTGATCATCCCACATACTTGCTCAAAGTAATCAAGGTTGACACACGCCTACAAACAAGTAACCGTGTATGGGGATGGGATTGGGCCGCTGGTTGTTCAACTCTCTCGGCTAACAATCAATGGATGGGCTATGGAAGGAAGTGGATCGAGATGGGGACCAAACAAAGAGTTGTACAACTCTATTTGCAAGATCTAAGTTGTGAGATGAATAGAAGATGGATTGAAAGTCGCCACAAGGCTTTATGGAGATAAACATTGATAAGACAAAGAACTCTCAAGCAATGAATCACACAAAGCTTTAGAGAACAAGAGATTGGTACTTAGCCAAGAAGTTCGTTCTTTATTGATATGATGAAATGATACACGGCTGTGAGGGGACTTTATAAACAGTCTGAACAGCTTTGCCCTTCTAGGGGACTTGAAACAGATTACAAAACCCTTAGGTTAAACTACTTGGCTAACAATGCCTTAAAACGAAAATGTAAATAAAATGTGGCCAACATGCCTTATACTAAAGTTTAAATGAAATAAAACTTAAACCGAGAAAGAAAACAGAAAAGGTTTGATTAGTAGAACTAAACCATATGGAAATTAAGGATTCGGATCATACCTTGGTTTAGCTCAAAGTGATGCGTTTCACTTAGACGACGTGATGGTGAATAAGGAAACTCCTTTGTTGGCATGAATCAATGGCCAGTCACGTGTATAACCTATGCTGTTGATATACGGACCATTGTTGATGTTTAAGCCGTCTTCTTGTCCTTTGGGAATGCCTTCCTCGTCTAGATGGGCCGTAACCATAGCTGCTTCTTTGGCGATGCTCAGCTGACTAAGTTGAGTAGTGACATCTTCTAAGTGTTGTGAAGTGATCAGTGTCTCTACTGCTCGGTTGAAGTCATCAGCTAAGTCTTTAGCCCCTGATCTTGTCCTTGGAGCTTGTCTCATGGTAGGAACGTCAACTTCAGCCTCTAAATTTGTATCATCCTCTCCCCCTTGGAAAGGTTCTGTCCTCAGAACTGGTTCACCTACATCAAACGGTAACAAGTCAGATACGTTGAAGGTGTTGGAGATGTTAAACTCACCTGGAAGTTCAATCTGATATACGTTGTCATTGATCTTTTTGAGGACTTTGAACGGGCCATCTCCACGCGGTAAGAGCTTAGACTTCCTCTGAACTGGAGACCTCTCGGTTCTCATGTGCAGCCAGACCCAATCGCCAGGCTCAAAGGTAACTTCTCGGCGTCCCTTGTCAGCATTCTTCTTGTAGTGCTCGTTCCTCTTCTCTATGTTCTCCTTGACCTTCTTGAACATAGTCTTCATCAGCTCGGCCTTACTAACTCCATCTTGACTCACTTGTTGCACCGGCGGTAAAGGAGTAAGATCTAAAGGAGCAATGGGTCTAAAACCATAGACAATCTCAAAGGGTGAAAGCTTAGTAGCCGAGTGGGGTACTCTATTGTAAGCAAACTCAATGAAAGGTAAAAAGTCTAGCCAATTCCTTAAATTTCTACCAACCGTAGCCCTTAAGAGGGTGGAGAGTGTACGGTTGACTGCTTCAGTCTGTCCATCTGTTTGTGGGTGACAAGTTGTTGAGAAAAGAAGCTTAGTCCCAAGCTTTCTCCAAACGGTTCTCCAGAAGTGGCTCAAGAACTTGGTGTCTCGGTCAGAAACAATGGTTCTTGGAAGGCCATGAATCCTCACCACCTCTTTAAAGAACAAGTCAGCAATCTGAGTAGCGTCATTAGTCTTGGCACATGGAATGAAATGCGCCATCTTAGAGAAACGGTCCACCACTATAAAGATTGAATCCTTGTTTCTGATCTTAGGTAAGCCTAAAACAAAATCCATAGAAAAGTCTACCCATGGTAGGTCAGGTATAGGTAAAGGAATGTATAAACCGTGGGGATGCAACCTGGATTTTGCCTTTAAGCAAGTGATGCACTTGGAGCAGAACATCTCAACATCACGTCTAAGATGAGGCCTAAAGAAGTGCTCCTTGACGATACTAAGCATTTTGTCCATCCCAAAATGTCCCATGAGGCCTCCACCGTGTGCCTCCCTTATGATGAGTTCCCTAACCGAGCTTTGAGGTAAGCATAGGCGGCGGTCCTTGAATAGAAAGTCATCATGCCTGTAAAAAAAACCAAACACTCCTCGGCTACATTGGTTATAGAGCTCTTTGAAGTCAGGATCCTCTCCATAGAGTTGTTTAAGATGCTCAAATCCCATGATCTTAGCCTCTATTGTTGAGATGAGGGCGTATCTTCTTGATAAAGCATCCGCTACAACATTCTCCTTTCCCTTCTTGTATTTGATTACATAGGCAAATGTCTCTATGAACTCAAGCCATCTAGCATGCCTCTTCTTCAAAGTAGTTTGGCCTCTGAAGTACTAGAGGGTCTCATGATTTGTATGAGTAACAAACTCTTTAGAGAGAAGGTAATGCTGCCAAGTTTCAAGAGACCTTACTAAAGCATATAGTTCTTTGTCATAGGTAGGGTAGTTAAGGGCGGCTCCATTGAGTTTTTCACTGAAGAAAGCCACTGGTCTCCCTCCTTGAGTAAGAACAGCTCCGATTCCAGTCCCTGAAGCATCACATACAACTTCAAACATTTGGTTAAAGTTAGGTAATGCCAAAACAGGCGCATGTGTAAGGCTATCCTTAAGCCTTTGAAACGCTTGCTCCTGTGCCTCTCCCCATGAGAATGCTACATTCTTCTTGATCACCGAGGTTAAGGGGGCGGCAGTGGTGCTGAAATCCTTCACGAATCTCCTATAGAAGCTGGCTAATCCGTGGAAGCTCCGGACATGACCGATAGTGGAGGGGGTTGGCCACTCCTGAATCGCCTTGATCTTCTCCTCATCCACTTTAAGCTCCTGTGAACTTACTACAAAGCAGATGTATGCTCGCAGTACATGGTTCATGAGCCTCATGAATGTGCTTGGTGCATTGGTGAGACCGAAGGGCATGACCAGCCATTCATATAAACCTCTCTTAGTCTTGAATGCTGTCTTCCACTCGTCGCCCTCTTTCATTCTGACTTGGTGGTAGCCACTCTAGAGATCAACCTTTGAAAATATTGTAGCTCCACTCAACTCATCTAGCATATCATCTAGCCGGGGAATGGGGTGCCTATACTTGATGGTGATGTTGTTTATAGCTCGGCAGTCAATACACATCCTCCATGATCCGTCCTTCTTTGGCACTAACAAGACCGGTACAGCGCAAGGACTTAAGCTTTCTCGGATGTATCCTTTGGACATAAGCTCCTGAACTTGTGCTTCTAGCTCCTTTGCTTCCTCCGGGTTAACTCTATAAGCTGGCCGGTTGGGTAAAGGTGCTCCGGGTAAAAGGTCTATCTGGTGCTCAATGCCTCGGATGGGTGGTAAACTGGCTGGTATCTCCTCAGGGAAGACATCTTTGAACTTCTCCAAAAGCTCATTCATCTCGGCGGGTAAAACAGTCTGCTCTTGACCTGAAAACAACCCTTCTCTAAAGATCATGAGTAGGACCTTGGACTCTAGAGCCTTTAAAACATTACTAGGAGTAACATAAAGGCTAGTTTTACTTACCTTAGCCCCTTTGTCCATAGCCTTTTGGAGATTAAAGACTTCTTGGGGTGTAAGTGGAGAAAGGCTATGCTTCTTCTTGTTGTGAGAGAAGCTGTAAAAGTTGATCAGCCATTGTGTATCGTTTCTTTGTCAAACTGCCATGGTCTACCAAGTAGAATGTGGCCTGCTTGCATGGGGACTACGTCACATAGAACCTGATCTTCATACTTGCCAATGCTGAATGGTACTAACACTTGCTCTCCTATCTTTAGCTCAGTCTCGTCATTCAACCACTTGAGTCTGTAGGGCCTCGGGTGCTTTGTCTTCTTGAGACCTAGCTTATCTACAAGATACTTACTAGCCACGTTAGTACACGAACCACCATCTATGATGAGACTACATACCTTGGTGTTCACGGTACAGCGTGTGTGGAAGATGTTCTCTCTCTGAATGGTTTCCGGATCAAACATGGCGCTGAGGACTCTCCGGGTCACTAGCAACTCTCCCTCGTCAAGAAAATCAGTCACCTCTTCCTCTGAATCTTCAAGCTTGGCCTCGGCTTCATCTTGTGATTCATACTCGCCATCCTCTTTGAGTAGCATTACTCGTTGATTGGGACATTCTCTCGCGTAATGGCCTCTCCCTTGACATTTGAAGCAAGTAACGTCTCTAGCTCGCTGGTTTTGGGGCTTGTTTGACTCGCCAGTAGCTGCCCTAGACGTTTCCACAACCGGCTTCTTGTTCTTGGAAGCTGCTTCTGGGGCTTTGCCTTTATCAAAGGCTCTCGGCTGTGAAGTCCACGCGGGCTTGGCTCTAGTAGTAGAGGCTGACTTCCTCTTGATGTGCTGCTCAGCTTGTACAGCCAAGTGTAGGAGCTCATCAAGGTCTCGGTAAGTAGTCCTCTCCACCTTTCTGGCTATCCGATCCTGTAACCCATCAATGAATTGGGCCATGAGTGTTTCCTTTGTCTCGTTGGTCTCCAAGCGATTCTTGAGTAGCTCGAACTCCTCAAAATACTCCTCAACTGATCTGGTGCCTTGTGTAAGCTTTCTGAACTTCTTTTGTAGCTCACGGTGGTAGTAGGAAGGAACATATCTCTTCCTCAAGTGATATCTCATTTCCGTCCAAGTGGTGATTTGGTCATGTCTATGCCTCCTCCTCTCCGAAACTTCTCTGTCCCACCAGGAAAGAGCATTCTCGGTGAGCTGCGCAGCAGCTAGGGAGACCTTCTTGGCGTCGTTGTACTGGTAGTAGTCAAAGATATACTCCATTCTCCTCTCCCAATCCACATATGCCTCGGGGTTAACTCTTCCGGCGAATGTGGGTGCTGTAAGCTTGATATCCTTTCTTCCAAGCCACGGTTGATCATCTTCTCGGTCTCTCCCTCTTCTAGGATGATCATGGTACCTCCTTTGCCTCGGGTTAGGATCATCTTCCTCCAAACTCAGCATGTCATCGTCAGTTTCACTTTCTCCTTGCGGTACGAGAGTCCGCTCTCGGTTCCTAGGACCATTAGGGGCTCCAGCAGGGGGCGGGGGTGGCATTCGCTGCTCTAGTTGAGTCATCCTCGCGCTGATGCCTTGAATGGACTCGAGCATCTGCCTCATAACGTCAGCTTGATCTGCTTCTCCCATCGTACACCTACAAAACTCTCAGAGAACAAGTGTTGAATGGGTCCTTAAGATATTCAACTAAATGTGCCAACAATAGCTTATAGGCTATTGTTTGGATACTTAGCTATATTAAACAGATGACACACGCCTACAAACAAGTAACCGTGTATGGGGATGGGATTGGGCCGCTGGTTGTTCAACTCTTTCGGCTAACAATCAATGGATGGGCTATGGAAGGAAGTGGATCGAGATGGGGACCAAACAAGGAGTTGTACAACTCTATTTGCAAGATCTAAGTTGTGAGATGAATAGAAGATGGATTGAAAGTCGCCACAAGGCTTTATGGAGATAAACCTTGATAAGACAAAGAACTCTCAAGCAATGAATCACACAAAGCTTTAGAGAACAAGAGATTGGTACTTAGCCAAGAAGTTCATTCTTTATTGATATGATGAAAAGATACACGGCTGTGAGGGGACTATATAAACAGTCCGAACAGCTTTGCCCTTCTAGGGGACTTGAAACAGATTACAAAACCCTTAGTTTAAACTACTTGGCTAACAATGCCTTAAAACGAAAATGTAAATAAAATGTGGCCAACATGCCTTATACTAAAGTTTAAATGAAATAAAACTTAAACCGAGAAAGAAAACAGAAAAGGTTTGATTAGTAGAACTAAACCATATGGAAATTAAGGATTCGGATCATACCTTGGTTTAGCTCAAAGTGATGCGTTTCACTTAGACGACGTGATGGTGAATAAGGAAACTCCTTTGTTGGCATGAATCAATGGCCAGTCACGTGTATAACCTATGCTGTTGATATACGGACCGTTGTTGATGTTTAAGCCGTCTTCTTACCCTTTGGGAATGCCTTCCTCGTCTAGACGGGCCTTAACCATAGCTGCTTCTTTGGCGATGCTCAGCTGACTAAGTTGAGTAGTGACATCTTCTAAGTGTTGTGAAGTGATCAGCGTCTCTACTGCTCGGTTGAAGTCATCAGCTAATTCTTTAGCCCCTGATCTTGTCCTTGGAGCTTGTCTCATGGTAGGAACATCAACTTCAGCCTCTGATTTTGTATCAAAGGTGCTCCAAGGGATCTTCCATTGCTAGCCCGTGAAACTTATTGTTTTGCACCTTTGAGATGAATCCTGGCTTAATCTCGAAGTTGTTGTTCTGTACAGGAGGAGGAGTGATCCCAAACCTATTGTGATGAGTATTGGGAGCATCTCCCGCTCCTATGATCCGTGGGGGTCTAGCCGCGTGTTGGGGGTTTCTATTACCCCTTCCCACTGCCCCGTGATCTGGAGAAGGTCCCTCTGGATGTTCGTGCTCAGCCATCGCTTCATAATCCACTGAACCTTGCTGAACAATCTCCTCAAAAGCTCTAGCTTGCTCTCTAACTCTTCTTTGTCTTGAATGTCCGAGTTGATGAATGTTGTCCAAGGGTTGAAGTAGATTGTTGTCTCCCCTTGAACGTAGATTCATGTACCTGAAAGACACACGTGTGAGAGTAGAGAAATTAGTAACTGGAAAGAAAAAGAAAGGCTTAGTCTTTACTAAACCCCAATTCTCAATGCTTCATAAACACTCCTAAGATGGCAACGGCGCCATTTGATAACAAATTTTCTGTATGTGATGTATCAAAGCTCAAATGCAACACTAAGATGTTGTATAGTGTGCAAGTGAGTGTCAATCCACACCTAAGAGCTAGAAAGTTCAATGAGAATGCGATGATCAAGTAAAGCTAAGCAAATGATGAACGGTTTTGTGAAAATCCTAAAAACTAGATGCAATGATTAAATGCAAAGCAAAACTATTTTAAAAATACTAGGAACGAGTTAGATACCATGAAGAACAAATAGAATGAGTAAAATGCAAAGCTATGAACTTATAAAAATCGACTAGTGGATCGACCACAGGATCGACCACTAGATCGAGCAACAATGATCGATCTTATCTAAAAGTTCAACAGAAATGGATCTAACGTCCAGAATGAGAACATATAGCAAGCGAATGACTAACAGAGATGTAAGAATACTAAGAAGAGGGTCTAGGGTTGAGATTTATGTTCAAGGGTTTCAAAGGCTCAAGCTTGGTTTGAAAACTTTGGATCTACTCACTTTGTGAGATTCTCTATGCTTTGAAAACAAAAGAAGATCCATCCATGGCGTGTGGTATGGATCACTCTTTCATTCTCTCGTCCAGACCCATGGCGTTTGGCGGAAAAAGAGATTGAAGGGCAAAGAACTCAGATTTCAAACACACGGCCTAACTAGTCCCCTAAACTACCATGGCGTTTGGGAAAGGTAGACTAGCCTCTAGGATTCGACTTTCAAGGACCTCTGGATCCTGTCAAGGTAAGAGGTCCCTTTGATCATAAAGATCTTGGTGTGAGAGTCTCTAAGCCTTAAGAACTCGACATCCTAGAAGAGAAAGCCATGAAGAAGAAGAAAACACCAAGCTTTGAAAACCTTTTCGACCCCTTTGAATCCTCTCAACCCCAAAACCTGATGAAACTACTCACTACACATAGAGTGAACCGAGCAAAGCATAAAGGATGAACTCATAGACATGAAAAACGATTACTTAAAGCTTAAACGATTCAATATTCAAGAACAAAGCTTCAAAGTCTAACAATGGCGAAATCGCCTTTGAACCGAGAGAAAAACTGTAAAAAGATAAAGTGAAAACGTGTGTAGAAAAGCAAGATCGCCGCCTTCCCGAAATAGGCCAAACAGCTCGATGGTCCCCCCCTCGCTAGCGGCCAAAAACGGTTAAAGCGCACTGGATCGACTTCGAGATCGAGCATCTCGCTCGATCATCTTCGGACATCGTGCCTTCAGCTCGATCTGTGTCTCGATCTTCTTCGGTGGATCGAGTGCTTCGTCCGATCTTGGAGTCGAGATTCGGAGGATCGAGTGGTGGACTCGATCCGACTCTCGCTCTGCTTGGCGTCATTTACGTCCATACTCCTTGATCGATCGCTGCACTCGATCTCAACCTCGATCAGTTCCCTTGGATCGGATGGACTACTCGATCTTTTGGTCGATCCCATCTAGATCGACTGGCCATGCTCGATCTGCTTCTCGATCTCGGGTCCTCAGCATGCACTCCTAATTTCTCCAAGTGTCCACAGGCTTCATTTCGGTCCTCCTCACGTCGACACAACCTCCTTAGCTCCATAAGGCTCCAAACAACCTGATAGATGTGCAAATATGCAAGAAACATGCAAAATGCGAATGCAAGAGGACCTAGAACCTAAAATGCGACATATGGGACAAACTAACTTATAATGCAAGATGAATGCATGAAAAACTGCACTAAATGCATGCTAAATACACAGAATATATGCCAATATCACGTAAAACGCTCAGATACAACTTGTGGAAGCCCAACCCGGCTAACTAAAGAGCAGTCGTGCCTTCACTACATCCTAACAGTTCGTTCTATACTTAGCCAAATTTTAAACATTTTCTTTGCATTTATCAATACACAGTGGATTCAAAGAACAACTTCATTTCATTATAATTTGAATAAATCACTTAAACAGATTCGAGGTTTAACATAAATCAAAACTCAAGGTTCCCTAACGATTACATCATATCATCTAGCAACCTAAAACGGTCAACACCAAAGCCATAAGACCAAAACACAAGTCTTAAACAGAAAACACCCAATCCCGATCCAGCCATGTTCATCACTGCCGTCGGTCTCGCTCCACTTACTGCTTAGATCATGCACACTCAAAAAGAGAGGCATAAGTATTTGATAATTACTTAGTGAGTACGGACATTCGGTAACACCTCGGTCAGTACTTTTCATGCATTCATACTATCTGATTAACCATCCCACACAATCAATTTGCAATAAACATAACATATATCAAACTGCCATGATCATCTAACCTAACCCATGATCAATCCCTTTTTAAGACCCATGCCTACTTTAACGAGAATCCCACATCTCCTAAGCTAGCACATGATCCGGATTACCCTGAGGTTAGCTAGAAATAATCTATGCCATGGTAAATACCTCACAATAACATAGTACAGAATTATTTAACACACGCTAACAACCAAACATGCAAATTACACAATCAAACATGCAAAACATCAAACCGTAGCAATCCAACTATCCTAAATACTAACCACAGTCACGCTCTCACCTTAGACAAGGTTGGAAACAGTTTGGTCAGAAGAAATCCCAATGAAACTCGCGTGGAAACAAAGATATCCGATCACCCTAGGAATCTCTCAGCTCTCGGTAAGATCTGATCCCTCTCTCCTCGGCTATCTCTCGATCCGTTCACCTTGCTCCGAGCCAAATTCTGTTTTCCCTCAGAAACCCCCACAAAACACGTCTATTAGCTCGAGGTTATCTGATGGAAACTCGACACAAAGACAAATATCCGATCGCTTACCAGTTTATCTTGGCGATGCTCAGATTCGCACGGCGAACCTTCAATCTCTCTCGGCTATCCTCCGGATCTGTCTTTTTTAGGGTTTTCTCTCGACTAATATTTTTCTTTTGCATTATTATTAGCAATAAACGCAACACTCCTAAGACAGGTCTCAAAAACCCCTTATATACTCGCAAAACCATAGGTAACTCGGACTAAACCGATGTTTTCCCGGTTCCAGTAGGATTTATCCCGACCCGATTAGATTATCTCGGCTATAACCCGTACCAGCTCTATCATCCGCGTGATAAACCACGTTTTAGCCAACCAACCCTCACGTCCCACGGCCCAGCCCAGTTTTCCACCGGATATTTCCTTTTCTCTCGGATAAACCACCTTATATCCGAGTTATTTCCCTTCTGTCCGGTCATTTTCCATTTTACACCCACTCACACTACCTTGGCTAATTTCCATTTTCTCTCGGATACTTTTCTTTTCTCACAGACACAGTCCACTCTCACTCAGACTAACCCCATTTTCTCACGGACTGGATCATTTTCTCTAGGATATGGTCCATCCGGCTCGGCTATCCCAGCCATCCATCCAGCTGGATGATGCACTTTGGGATTATAGAACAGCTTTCAAGTCTCCTTTCTCTCTTCTTTATAGGAAATCTTGCCTTCTACCAGTTCAGTTAGTATACAAGGCGCTATAGGATATTAAGTTGCTGAAATTTGACATCAAGACTGCCTAAGAGAAGAGGCTGATTAGCCTCCATGAGCTGGATGAAATTCGCCTTGATGCATTTGAAAGATCAAAAATTTACAAGGAAATGACCAAGGCTTTTCATGACAAGAAGATAGTGCCCAAGAACTTCAAGGCTGGGGATAATGTGCTGCTATACAACTCAAGATTGAATCTGTTTCCTGGGAAGTTAAGTCGAAAAAGATAGGACCTTTCAAGAACAAAGAAGAGGGGAATACCCTGGGCATTCGGGTTCGGGTCGGGTCTTTTCGGGTATTGGTTATGAATCCCATTATGTTATTTATAATTTTTGGGTAGGGTTCGGTTCGGTTCTTGTCGGGTTCGAATCGGTTTCGGGTATCCGAATTCTCTGAAATTTATTTAAAACTTTTTTGAAAAATTTAGATTTTAAAAATATATTGATATATTTGGTTAAGTTTTGCTAAAAATATTAAATTTTAATATATATAACTTAAATAATTTGGATATTTTAGTTATTTTAATCTAAATATAAAGAATATATTCGATCCATAATTATAATTTTGAGTAATTTGGTAATATCATATCTAAATATAACAAATATATATATATATATAATTATATTTTGGATATTTTGGGTACCTGTTCGGTTTTCGGTTCGGTTCGGATACGGTACCGATTCTTCGGATATAGAGGTGAGGACTCCATTCAGATATTTACATCATTTCGGTTCGGTTCGGTACCATAAAATTCGGGTCGGGTTCGGGTGGATTTTCCGGGTCCGGTTTTTATGCCCAGGCCTAGCATTTGGTCTAGCTTGAACTAATGGTTGAACCACATTTAGGATTCTTAGCATATCACTCTTGTCTAGTTAAAGCTTGCATGATATGATCTCAATCCTTAGCTTATTTGAACCTTAATATTGTCATATTAATTATCATGTCATATGTGATAGCTTGCTATATTGTAGTGTTTCAAGCTGTATTTTGTACATACTTTCCCTTATTCTTGCATCATATCTTGTCTTTTTAGTCCCATTTGCATCTAGAAGTAACCATGCATGCATTTAGATTAGGAATGCATATATTTGCATGTTTGAGGTGTATCTCAAGAATATTTGGAGGCTTAAGAGCTTGGGAGGAGTTTGGAGTCGTAGACGTCCAAGGACATGCTATGGAGACGCTATTTTGCACATTTGGATCCTATACCGGGGTAGTTCATCGAGCAGAACACCCATGAGTCATACCCGATGAGGACCGCGAGACGAAAGGCGAGAGGCTTGAACGTGAACTCCAATAGTGCATCGGGATGGCATGACGAGCAAAGGATGCCGTACTAGCCGATTTGGTGAAACATGACATATTGGGGTCCAACATCGAGAAGAATCCTCGGTGTCCTGCCCGATATAAACCAAAACCTGCTGCATGACGAGGGACCGTCTAGATGATCGAACCGCAACAGGAGGAATTCTCCATCGAGCATGACACATCGAGCAGAACATCTGTACATACTACCTGATGCGTCAACTCCGCGCTTTGACCAACTTTTTCCACTTTTGTCCAAACCTTATCTTTTCAATTATATTAGCTTTGGCTTATCCTTTTGGGAGCGGATCTTGTTTATAATCCTATTTTCGAGCGGTGGGAAACCACAAAGAGATTTATGAGATTTTGATCCAAGGTCACTCTTTTTAATAAAGCTTTGCATTTACCTTGTTATTTATCTTCTAGCTATTGCTTGATCATGCATGTTTTGTTGTCCTCACCTTGTTCTGTTGATTTTGAGATGAGTAGTGAGTAGTTCTTCATGGTTTAAGGTTGGAGCTGATTTGGGAATGATTAGTTAATCACTTAGGGGTTTTAGCTTGTAGCTCGCTTGGTATACCTTGCTTAGTTGTTCTTAAGGCTTTAGTAACTTGATAAAGTGAAATAGATAATAAGTGTTTGCTGCATCACAAGTGTTTGTTTATATGCTTGAAAGAACTAAGATAGGGACAATTGCTTAGATGATTATATTGCATCATAGTAGCTTGTTTGGTCTTTAAGAGTTGTTTATCATGCTGGTTTTGTATAAATACACCATCAAAAGTGGGTTTGGCATGTGCATTATTGAGACATCTCTACCTTCATGCAAATTGATTGAATTCGTGACTTGATTATGTACCTTGATTTTTGCTGGTTTTGATTACCCTAAGTGTGAAGCTAAGTAACCCCAAGTCATCCATTGCTTTGACCTGGAACCACTGCCATTTCATACCTTGCATTTAGTTACTTGTGCTGTGTTTTCTCTGCTATCTTTTGCATTGATCTTGTTTCATTTCTTACCTTGCATTCCAAGTTATTGCATTTAGTTTCTATTTGGTTCTTCCTTTTCCATCACCTTGCTTCCATTGTTCCTGTTGCATTTAGCTTACTTGCATTTCATATCCTGTTTTGGTCCTTGTTAATTATTCCTTTGCTTGTATGCATTCTCTTAATCACTTAGGTTGTTAAAAAACCCCTTTTCATCAAAATAGCTAAGCTTAACTAAGTTACTTGCATCTCTTTTAATCAACTCCTATATTGGATTGATAACCTCATCTATACTACAATTGATTAGAAGAGGAATTGATTTCTTACTTGCAAAAGTAATCTCTTCAATTTGGTGCCGTTGCCATTCTAAGATTGTTTGGATAATTGAGTTTAGGTTCTTGCTTAGGCTAAACAACTTATTACATTACTAATCACTTTACCTTTCTTGTTCTGTTTTCTCAGGCACCATGACTGATCCTCACCATCACGGACATGCTCATCAAGCTAAGTTTAGAGAAGATGAAGCTCTGGTTCAGAGGGTACACAGGCCAATGCCTCAGATTGTTAGAAGAGAGCGACACATTGGTTCTCATGATGTTCCTTACCTTTATAGTAGACGCAGAGGTATCCTCCCTCCACCATCTCAAGTGCAGTGTGATTGCAATGGTACAAGCCAACCGCTTCAATGGTTCACTTATGGAGGATCCCCTTGATCAATCGGACAGTTTTCAGAGTATTTGCAGCTTACAATGGATTAGTGGTGTCACAGAGGATGCTTTCAAACTGAGGTTATTTCCTTCCTCTCTTGATGATCGTGCACACTTGTGGGAAAGTAAAAACCAGACTCCTTCAGAGCAGATTTCAAACTCCTTTATCTTTACTTCTTATTTCTTTTATGCAATGTATTTTTTTTATGATGTTTGATTCATTCACCATGTCTGAGTAGCTTGGTAGTTAAGTTAGGGATTTTCAAAGGTTGATGAAGAGTTTGTAGAATTGCTAAACTGATAGGAAATTCATTGGTTCTTCATCTATAGTTGCATTCATATCGATTTCTTAGACACATCATCTAAATTTCGAAACCCTAGGTTCTTTAAATATGTGAGAAAATTGTTAATCACCAGAACTAGCATTAGATGAGCAAAACGCCTTAGTGCAAGGAGATTTGGCTTAGGAGTTTTGTGAACAATTGAACCTGATCATTACTGCATGTTTAGGTTGTTAGAGTTTGCAAAGAGATTTGAAACTCTGTCATTTAGACATAGATAACTTCTGCAATGAGAATTGATTAGTTATATCTTTATGTTTCATGTTCAAGATGGTTTTAATTAATTCCTGATTGCATGCATTCTACACTCTCGGATTCAACCTGTGAATTGTCCTGACTTAGCACCTTTAGCTTTCTGAACTTTAAGAACAATCATAAAAACGTCCACTTGCTTTTATTTTGCTGTTTCGCATTACATTCATTACTTATTGTTTATCTTAATCTGAACCTGAACTCAGTAGAGTAGTTTACTTACTCCCTTGGGATTCGATAACCCCTTATACTACATCTACTTTGCTGTGCACTTGCAGTAGTGATATATCATGGTTTTTATGGTTTTTAACCATAATATAAGTCCTTTTTATTGAATCTTTTTGGTCCTTTTAGAGTCCTAGTTGAGTCTTTGCAGGTTATAGCATGTTTGGAGCACAATTGGAGATTATCGAACTTTTTGGAGCATTGCAAGATGCAGCCACGAAGTGTGCAACTCGGAAGGCAAATACAGAGTTGGGTAATGCTCGTCACCACTCAAAGGTGACGCTCGTCACCCGTAAATGAGAAGGAGTCACGACTTGTTGTTAAAAGATTGAAGATTATCTGCACTTTGGCCCCTGAAGGTCCAGTATTTACAAAAGTGCTCCAGCTCGTGTTTTAGCTTCCATATATTAGGTTTTCAGCCATTGTTGGCTTTTATCTTAGATTTTAGAATTCAGAGAGCTTTAAGAGCAGAGATTGGATCAAGATGGGAATGTCATAGTTGAACAGGTGGTTCAACAAGTGGCACAAGACGCTGGAGCTCCTGCTGTTGCTAACAATACTGCTGGGCGTTTTGCTCAGAGGAATCTAGGATATTACAACGGACCTGACCAGTTTTATGCCAACAGAGCTGCAATCCTCCCTTCTGCTTTCCAGGGGAATGATTTTGAGCTCAAGCCTGCTTATTATCAGCTGGTGGGACTGCATCCTTTCCATGGCCTACCTCACGAGCATCCTATGGATCATATTGAGAGGTTTGCAAGTGTCAAAGCTAATGGAGTTAGCTATGACTTTCTGTTCTGCAAGCTGTTCCCTTACTCACTTGGAGGAGATGCTGCATATTGGCTGAAGCAACTGGAGCCTGGTTCGCTAACCACTTGGGAAGACACCAAGAATGCTTTTATGAACAACTTCTATGATGATGCTAGATCAGAGGACCTGAGGACAAAAATTGCATCATTCTCCCAAGGTCCTACTGAAGCTTCTTAAGCTTCTTGGCTGAGATTCAAGTCTTATCAAAGGGACTGTCCTCATCATGCTTTCAATCAAGTGCAGCTGCTTGATATTTTCTTCAGAGACATTGACTGGAAGTATCAGATGGTGTTGGATGCTGCTAGTAATGGGAACTTTAACACAAACCTTCCTGATGCTGCAATAATTTTGATAGAAAACTTGGCCTGTAGTAACAGCACCAAGAATGCAGATTTTCAGAGAATGAAACATGGTGGTTTGAGTGATGGGAATCAGATTGCTGAAGTTAAGGCTAAGCTGGACAGTATGCACAGCCTTTTGGTGGGAAAGAAGTCAGTTCACTTTGCTGCAGAGGTAGAGACTTTCGAAAATCCAGAGGACATTGAGCAGGAAGATATGAATTTCATCAATGCTAGAGGATTTCAGGGTCAAAGGTATGAGAATCAGCAGTGGAATACAGGCTACAACAACAATAATCAGAAGAGTACCTTCACAGGGAATCAAAGCTGATATCTCTTGTATTTACACCATTTAGGCTTGCATTTAGTACATATCTTGGTTCTCTTTTGCATGTTTTCCTTATCTGTTGTCCTATTTTCTTCTCCTTTTAGACTAAGGTTGCATTTAGGGTATAACTTGTATTTTTCTTGCATAAAGGATGTTTTTAGGTACTCCTGGAGCTATAAGGAGCATGGTGGAGCTTTGGGAGTTGACCAGGAAGCTGGCTGAGCTGAAATGAGCAAGAGGAACCAAGGCAAACGATCTCTGCAGAGCCTATCAGTCACTCTCTAACTCTCTAGACCGATAGGAATCCTATCGATCAAACCTATCGATCAAACCTATCGGTCAAGGAGTGACCAATAGAATTCCAGAGCGAAGACCACTTATTTACAATTTTGCCATTTTCGCTTGGATCCCTTTGAAATAGAAAAAATCCCTAATTTCTAGGAACAGTCTTTTATCCAGCAGATTCTTCTTCTTTGTTTTAGCTTTTTGATTTTGTAACTTGAATCTTTGCTTGATTTTAATTAAAGTTTGTATTTATCTTCTTGTTTAATCTCCCTAATCATGATTAACTATCTTTTCTTTATAAATTTGATGGTTTTCACTATGCTTAATGAGTAGTCTTTTTAGGGATTTCAGATGGGTTAGGTTTAGGGAATTTGAGACTTAATCTATGATGTCTTAGTGTTAATAATTCCATTTCCTTTCTTGATTGCTGTGTTTAATGCTTCATTAGCCCTAGCTAAGTTGATTAAGATCTTAGGCTCATTTTATGCCCACCCAGGTGTCTGATGAAATGCCTGAACTGTTTTGCAAGAGAATTGCTTATCCTAGCTCAAGAGATTGACTGTCTAGGGAGTGATTTGGCAATATAGGGTTGATAGAATTGTGTTAATACTTGCTGTTTATCATTTCACTAATGAGAATTAGTTATTGACTTGGTAATTAGCAAAGTGATTAGTACCAAGAGATTGGATTAGTCATATAAATGAATATTATGTATAAGGAATAGCATTGTGTGAGTTTGTAAGCATCATAGGTTGAGTCAAGAGTTCCCTAACACCAATTATCTCATCTCAAGTCCCATGTTTTCTCTGTTTTTAGATTGAATTCAGATTTGCCCTGTTTTGCCTTTGTTTTAGTTGTTTTGCTTGCTTTTCACTCTTTGCTTGATGTTCTCTTCATTTCTGCTTGATCTTTTAGGTTGTTAGACTTCAAAACCGTCTTTGTTTGCTTGAATTAAAAGCTCTATTGCATTCTTACTGTTTCATTCTCCCCTTTTGGATTGATGAAAACCATATGATATACTACAACTGATTAGTACAAGCTTGGGTGATTGACAACAAGAGCCTAAAAATCCTTGTATCAAGAGCTCGCCTGGTTACACACCCAAGCCTCAGTTCCAGAAGACAGAGTTCCAGAAACCTTATCAAAACAGCAGCAACTTCAACAGGAACTATGGTTCTTCTTCCTACTAATCTGCACCTCCACAAGAGAATAAGATGGAAACTATGCTGGAACAGATCCTGAAAGGACAGCAGAAGATGACAGTGGACTTCAATGGCAAGATGGATTCACTGTATCAGGACTTGAATGGAAAAATTGAGAGTCTGAACTCTCACATGAAGAAACTGGATGTTCAAGTTGCTCAAACTGCGGGAGCTGTTCTTAGGCAAGAGGGATTCCTTCCTGGAAGGACTGATGCTAATACCAAACACCATGTGAATGCCATCACATTGAGGAGTGGAAAGAACCTGCAACCAGTGTTGCAGAAGGATTTGAGCTCAGAAGAATTTGTTGGACTTGAATAGTTTGAATATGATGAAATTGCTGCTGAAAAACCACGGGTGATGATCGTTACCCAGGAGGGGTGTCGCTCGTCACCAACTTTGCAAGCCCCCAACGCGATTACTTCACAAATGAGTGACGACCGTCACCGAGCCAGTGACGCTCGTCACCAACAGCGATTCACAGGTGCTTCGCCTGAGACTTCAAACAATGCTAAGGAAACGGTATATAAGCCTAAGGTACCCATTCCTAAGCATCCTGAGAAGTCTAAACAGGAGCTTGATGATGCTAAATGCAAGGCTATCATGGACAAGTTGGTCATTGAGATCCCATTGATATATGCTATGATGATTACTCTGTTATAAGGAGGTATGTGAAGAGAATGGTGACCAACATCTTGAGTCTAGAAGAAGGAGCAATGATGATCAACGAGCAGGTCGCTGCAGTGATTTAGAACAGAGGTCCAGAGAAGCTTTCAGACCCTGGGAGCTTTGTTTTAGACTACACAATTTTTTCTGACAGATTTGAGAGATCATTGTGTGATCTTGTTCTGCTGTGAACCTTATGCCTCATTATGTTGCCAAGAGCTTAGGGATGACTGATTTTAAGGCTACAAGGATATCTCTTTTCCTAGCTGATAGATCAGTCAGAGTTCCTGAAGGTGTGATAGCAGATTTTCCTATCAAAGTAGGAGATTGCATGATTCCTACAGATTTTGTGGTTATAGAGTATGGAGAAGAACCCAAAGACCCTTTGATTCTTGGCAGACCTTTCTGGCTACTGCAGGAGCTATTATTGACGTCAGGAAGGGTAGAATAGAGCTGAATGTTGGTGATTTGGTGATGCAATTCAAAATGGACAAGCTGATGAAGAGGCCAACCATAGATAGACAGACTTTCTATGTGGATGTTCTTACCAACCTTGCTGATCAGATCTTTCAAGAGATGAGATCAGAAGACCCCTTGGAGACGGCATTGACCACTTCTACAGCAGAGTATGAGATTCTGGATGCAGCTGCTACTGGCTACACAAAGATAAAGGATGCTACTGCACATGTGATGCAACTGGTTGCACAGGATGAGCTTGTCACTTCATCTGCGAAAGCTGCTGCAATAGGTGATTGGAGTGCAGCAAAAACACCAAAAGTTGAGCTTAAACAGCTCTCTGCAGGGCTAAGGTACGCTTTCCTTGGAGAAAACTCCACTTATCCTGTTATTGTTAATGCTTCATTGAACAATGCAGAGATCACTCTTCTGCTAAGTAAGCTGCGCAAATTTCGTAAAGCTCTTGGCTATTCTCTTGTTGATATATCAGGGATTTCTCCAGACTTATGCATGCATATGATACATTTGGAGGATAAATTGAAATCATCAGTGGAGCACCAGAGGAGACTGAATCCGAACCTGAAGGATGTGGTCAAGAAGCAGATCATGAAGCTGCTGCAAGCTGGGATCATTTTCCCCATATCAGACAGTGCTTGGGTCAGTCCAGTACAAGTGGTGCCTATAAAAGGAGGAGTTACAGTGGTGAAGAATGAAAATGATGAGCTGATTCCAACTAGAACAGCGATAGGACACAAGATGTGCATCGATTACAGGAAGCTGAATGCAGCCACAAGGAAAGATCACTTCCTTCTTCCTTTCATCAATCGGATGCTTGAGAGGCTGGCGAATCACGAGTATTACTGCTTCCTTGAAGGCTACTCAGGCTTCTTTCAGATCCTCATCCATCTAGATAATCAGGAGAAGACCACATTTACTTGTCCTTATGGCACCTTTGCCTATCACATAATGCCTTTTGGACTGTGTAATGCTCTTGCAACCTTCCAGAGATGCATGATGTCGATCTTCACTGACATGATTGAGAAGTTTATGGAGATTTCATGGATGACTTCTCAATTTATGAGTCCTCCTTCAAGAGCTGTTTGGACAACTTATGTGCAGTTCTGCAGAGATATGAAGAGAAGCATTTAGTTCTGAATTAGGAGAAGTGTTATTTTATGGTTCAAGATGGCATCTTTCTTGTTCACAGAGTCTCTGGAGATGGCATAGAAGTGGATAGGGTGAAAATTGAAGTGATGACAAGTCTGCAAGCGCCTGATTCAGTCAAAGCAGTGAGGAGTTTTCTAGGTCACGCTGGCTTCTACAGAAGGTTCATCAAGGACTTCAACAAGATTGCAAGACCCCTTACTGCTCTCCTTTGCAAAGATGTGAAGTTTGAATTCACAGAAGAATGCAGGACTGCTTTTGAACAGATCAAACAGGCCTTGATTACAGCTCCTATTGTGCAGCCATCAGATTGGGATTTGCCTTTTAAGGTGATGTGTGATGCAAGTGATTTCGCAGTAGGAGCAGTGATGGGACAGAGGAAAGACAAGGAGCTACACGCCATCTACTATGCTAGTAGGACATTGGATGAAGCTCATAAGAACTATGCAACAACTGAGAAGGAACTCTTAGCTGTAGTCTTTGCCTTTGAGAAGTTTCGCCAGTGCCTTGTTGGATCCAAGATCGTGGTCCATACTGATCATTCAACACTGAAGTATCTTATGCAGAAGAAGGATGCAAAGCCAAGGTTATTGAGATGGATTCTGCTTCTTCAAGAGTTTGATATTGAGGTCAAGGACAAGAAAGGAGTTGAGAATGGAGTTGCTGATCATCTCTCTAGGAACAGGATTGAAGATGACGTGCCAATCAATGATTTCTTGCCAGAGGAGAATGTGTATCTGATAGAGACTCGATTCCAGGAAGAAAGTATTGAAAATCTGCAAAGTTATCGCAACTACAGTGCAGTGACGAGCAACACCACGGGGGTGACGCTCATCACCGATGAAGCAGAACGCGATCCTGTTTAGGCACGAAGCCAGTGACGATCGTCACCCAGCCTGGTGATGCTCGTCACTCATGTCAGACATTGGCTGCGATTTGTGCTAGCCTAGGAACAGCTTTTGAAGAGCATGTGTACGCCATTACTGATCCCCAGAGACCCTAGTATGCTAATATTGCTAATTATCTTGCTGTCGAGGATGAACAACATGATTTCAAGGGATATGCAAAGAAGAAGTTCTTGAAGAAGTTAGGAGATTTTACTAGGATGTGCCATATCTTTACAGACATTGTGCTGATGGGATTTACAGGAGATACCTAGCAGAAGCAGAGGTTCCAGACGTCCTGTTTCACTGTCATGGCTCAGAGTATGCTGGACACTTTGCCACAATCAAAACAGTCTCCAAAGTTCTTCAAGCTGGTTTCTGGTGGCCTACTATGTTTCAGGATGCACAAGCTTTCATTACACGCTGTGATACATGTCAGAGGAGAGGGAAGATTAGCAGAAGACATGAGATGCCACAGAACTTCATTCTTGAAGTTGAAGTCTTTGATTGTTGGGGCATTAACTTTATGGGCCCTTTTCCCTCATCTTATTGGAATAGAAACATTCTGGTTGATTTTGACTATGTATCTAAGTGGGTAGAGGCGTTGGCTACTCCTACTAATGATGCTGCAATGGTTTTGAAGCTGTTTAAGACCATTATTTTCCCCAGATTTGGTGTCCCACGAATTGTTATCAGTGATGGTGGTTCTCACTTTGTTAACAAGGTCTTTGACAAGGTGCTGAAGAAGTATGGTGTACAGCATAGATTTGCCATGCCTTATCATCCCCAGACCAGTGGACAAGTGGAGGTTTCCAACAAAGAGATCAAGCAGATTCTGGAGAAGACAATTGGGAAGACAAGGAAGGATTGGTGAGCAGAACTGGATGATGCATTGTGGGCTTACAAGACAGCCTACAAAACGCCTCTTGGCACTACACCATTCCATCTGCTCTATGGCAAGGCGTGCCATCTTCTAGTGGAGCTAGAGTACAAAGAAAAATGGCCTATCAAGAAGCTGAACTTTGATCTGAAGCCTGCTGCAGAGAGGCGTTTGATTCAGCTCATTGAACTGGATGAAATCAGATATCTGGCCTATGAAAACTCCAAGTTATACAAGGAGAGGACAAATGTATATCAGGATAAGAAGATCATCTCCAAACATTTCGAGCCTAACGACCAGGTACTCCTTTACAACTCTCGTTTATAGCTCTTTCTCGGTAAACTGCGTTCTCGTTGGTTAGGTCCCTTCACTGTCAAAGGGGCTAGACC
This sequence comes from Thlaspi arvense, assembly GCA_911865555.2. NCBI lineage: Eukaryota > Viridiplantae > Streptophyta > Magnoliopsida > Brassicales > Brassicaceae > Thlaspi > Thlaspi arvense. Next base: position 9,892,277 of record OU466862.2, on the reverse strand, counting down.
ACATGGCGCCATTGTCCTAATCAACTCCAAAGGAGAGGAGTTCACTGTCAATGGACAGAGGGTGAAACACTATTGGGCGCAAGCCGAGATTCCAACAGGACACATTACGTCTCTGGATGATGCACCAGCTAACTGAGCAGCAATCAAAGTCGAGTTATTGACTTTAAACAAGCGCTTGGTGGGAGGCAACCCACTGGTAAGTTATCTATTTATCATACTTTAGTTTCGTTTCATTTTCTAACATAAAAAAACACAAAAAGAGAACAAGAGCGGAGTTATTTGAGCAGAGTCGATCCCTACACTGGGTGACGATCGTCACCAGTAATGGGTGACACTCGTCACCCCATCCCTTCGCGAGGTACCACTTTCAACTCTGCTCTTTGCGTCCTGTTTCTTCTATTTTTGACCATCTCTTGGCTTAATAACACTAGGGACAGTGTTGTTTAAGTCTGGGGGAGGTGGTTACTGACGTTCTGTATACATTGTGTTTGATTTTTAGAATCTTAAAGTTGAGTGAAAAACCTGTTTTATAGAGTCAAAGTTTTGAAACTGTCAATTTTATTGGAACTAACCACAGAACGTTTATGCTTATAAGAACCATTGCCACAGTAGTTGATTACAAGTCTTACTAAGTTGAAAGTCTTAGGTAGATCAGTCTAGCAATGAAGGTTTAGATTCTTAGAGAATCTGGAAAATTTGCTGTTAGCTCCACCTTAAAGAACTTTAAACTTCTTATCTTGGGGCTTGATTCTCATTGATCTTGATTCTCTCTTTCAACACTGAGAAGTATGTTTAGATGCAGTCTCTCTTTGATCTTCCCTGAGACAGCTTTTAAGAGTTTAAGTCAAAAAAATTATGCATTCATGACCCTGTCTCCTAACAAGGAACAACAGTAATGAACAAACTCAAGAACATGTCTTCTCACAAGGAACACATGTATTTAGTAGCACCATATCTTACACTGTTAAAAAAAAAAGAGTTGAATAATCGAAAACTTAGAAAGGAAAAGATCAAGGGAAGAGAAAATAGGAGAGCTGTGTTGAAATTGCTTTGCTTAGTTGTTTAGGAGGGGAAGGGAATCTATAAGTGATTGAGATGATTAAACCTTGATGAGATATCACACTTAGATAAAAATAAGGAGTTAGCAGCAGAGATTTCGGTGTCTTGAAGGAGCTTGAACTGGATTTGAGAGATTTGCTCAGCTTGTGATGATTAGACTGTAATTTGATCTTGTGCTGACTCTATGGTATGTGGATTCGAAAGTGTTAACCAATGTGGTGTTCCTGATGCTTAGCTGACTGTTTCTGTTTTCAGACCTCGACCATGTCCTTTGTCTGATGTTTGCTTGAGGGCAAAAGCTAAGTCTGGGAGAGTTGATATATTATGGTTTTTATGGTTTTTAACCATGGTATAAGTCCTTTTTATTGAGTCTTTTTGGTCTTTTTAGAGTCCTAGTAGAGTCTTTGCAGGTTATAGCATTTCTGGAGCACAATTGGAGATTATGAAGCTTTTTGGAGCATTGCAAGATGCAGCCACAAAGTGTACAACTCGAAAGGCAAATACAGAGTTAGGTGAAGCTCGTCACCAGTCAAGGGTCACCAGTCAAGGGTGACGCTCGTCACCCGTAAATGGGAAGGAGTCGCGACTTGTTGTTAAAAGATTGAAGATTATTTGCACTTTGGCCCTTGAAGTTCCAGTATTTACAAAAGTGTTCCAGCTCGTGTTTTAGCTTCTATATATTAGGTTTTCAGCCATTGTTGGATTTTATCTTAGATTTTGGAATTCAGAAAGCTTTAGAGAGAGATTTATTCAGAGCTTTTTGGGGAGACAGATCCTGTACTCTTTTGAGATGATTTCGAACCCTTTTAACTTTTACTCTTTCTCTTTAATGCAATTGTATTCAGCTATGCTTTGTGATTTCATGATCATGTCTAAGTAATCTGCTAGTTAAGGTAGGGCTTTTATAGTGTTGATGATGAATTTGTAGAAATCGCTACCTGTTAGAAATATCTGTTGGTTCTTCTTATGTGCTTGCTTTAAAACCGATTTTCTTAGACACATCATCTGGAAATTCGAAACCTAGATGGAAATATGAGGAATGAAGAAGGGCAGAGACTGGATCAGGATGGCAATGTAATCGTTGAACAGGTGGTTCAACACGCTGGGAATGGAGCTGGAGGCGCTGCTGGGCGTTTTGTACAGCGAACTCTAGGAGATTACAACAGACCTGACCAGTTTTATGCCAACAAAGCTGCAATCCGCCCTCCTGCATTCCACAGGAATGATTTTGAGCTCAAGCCTGCTTATTATCAGCTGGTGGGACAGCATCCTTTCCATGGTTTACCTCATGAGCATCTTATGGATCATATTGAGAGGTTTGAGGATTTGGCTTCAAGTGTCAAGGCTACTTGAGTTAACAATGAATTCCTGTTCTGCAAGCTTTTTCCTTACTCTCTTGGAGGAGATTCTGCTTATTGGTTGAAGCAATTAGAGCCTGGTTCGCTGACCACTTGGGAAGACATAAAGAATGCCTTTCTGAACAACTTCTATGATGATGCTAGATCAGAGGACCTGAGGACGAAAATTGATTTTAAGGCTTCTTGGCTAAGATTGAAGTCTTATCAAAGGGACTGTCCTCATCATGGTTTCAATCAGGTGCAGCTGCTTGGTATTTTCTTCAGAGGCATTGACTGGAATTATCAGATGGCGTTGGATGCTGCTTGTAATGGGAACTTCAATACAAACATTCCTGATGCTGCAATAACTCTGATTGAAAACTTGGCCTGCAATAACAGCACCAAGAATGCAGATTTTGAGAGGTTGAAACAAGCTGGTTTGAATGATGAGAATCAGATTGCTGAAGTTAAGGCTAAGTTAGACAGTATGCACATCCTTCTGGTGGGCAATAAATCAGTCCAATTTGCTGCAGAGGTGGAGACTTTCAAAAATCCTGAAGAATTTGAGCAAAAGGATGTTAATTTCATCAATGGAGGGGGTTTTCAGAGTCAGTATGCACATCTTTTCTGTTTTTAGTTGATTTCGAATTTGCCTTAGAATTGCTCTGTTTTTACTTAGTTTTGATCTTTTGCTTGTTGCTTGCTCTTATTGAGTGTTTGCTTTAAGTTTGTTTTATCCTTTAGGTGGTTAGACTTTAATCTTCTCTATTCCTGCTTGAATTAAGAGCTCTATTGCATTCCTGTTGCTTCAAACTTCCCCTTATGGATTGACTAAAATCAATGCTACAATGACTAATGTGGGTTGAAGATTGAGATAAGATAAAAACCTACATCAGATAGTGAGGAACTTAGGAGCTCATGATGCACCAAACATATATGTCAACAGTTATGGTATTGTCCCTCCTTCTTGTGGCGACACCAATTTCGAAATCAAGAGCAGCCTAACCACTATGATTCAGAGCAATAAGTTTCATGGATTGCCAATAGAAGATCCTTTGGAGCATATAGATCAGTTTGATTGAGTTTGCAGCTTGACCAAGATCCAAGGAGTTTCAGATGATCCTTTCAAGCTTAGGATTTTCCCTTTCTCACTTGGGGATAAAGTTCACCTTTGGGAGAAAAGCCTTCCACATGGCTGCATAATTTCATGGGATTAGTGAAAGAGAGCATTCCTTGTCAAGTTCTTCAACAACTCAAGAACATCTATGTTGAGGAATGACATTTCCATCTTCACACAACAACATAATAAGCGGATTTGTGATGCTTGGGAGAGGTTCAAGGGATATACAATGAAGTGTCCTCACCATGGATTCTCTAATAAGGCTTTGCTTAGCACCTTATTTAGAGGAGTGTCACCAAAATTTTGCATGCTTCTGGACACAGCAAGCAATAGCCACTTCTTAGGCAAATGTGTTGAAAAGGTTTTGCATATAGTGGAGAACTTAGCCCAAATGTGTTGAAAAGGATTTGCATATATGGACACCAACAGATTTACCAACAAAGAGGCACATAAACACAGATCCACCAGCGCACACCTATCACCAACCAAGTAACCTCCACCACGCTCAACAAGGCTATACACCAAAGAACCATTTTCAGGGTTCACAAGCCACATTTACAACTCCTCACCAGCAAAGTGGCAGTTCTTCTACCAATGATGATGATGTGAAGACCATGCTACAACAGTTTCTCCATAGCAATGCTACTATCAAAACCAAGATGGAAAACTCTTACAAAGATATCCAATGCAAGTCTGAGACCCTTAATTCAAAGTTTGAAGCACTTGCTACAAAGAGCGCCATACCAATATTATGTCATCTACAATACCAAGCAGTCCAACCTATTCCCCATCAAGAGGAACATATCCAAGCAATCACAATTAGAATTGGTAAAGCCCTTCCACCAAGAGAGACTCCTCCTTACATTAATGTGGAAATTGAAGATCAGGTTGGGGGAGACTTCTATAAACAAAGAAGACTTGGTAGTTGAAGATGAGATAAGTGTTGAAGCTGAAGCAAGAGCAAAGAAAGGCAACACAGTTGTGGTTGAAAATGTTATTGAGAAAGCTAAGGAAGCTCCAAAGAACAAACATATGGTATTTACGGCTCCACCTTACAAGCCTCCTATGCCATTTCCAGGAAGGTTTAAGAAGCAGGTGGTTGAGAAATATCAAGCTTTGTTTGGTGGGCAGATTGAGAAGATAGCAATCACTATGCCTTTGCTTGAAGCATTCATGCTAGTCCCTCCTTATCAGAAGTTTCTTAAAGATGCAGTGTTGAAGAGGACTAAAGATATGCAAGGGATGGTGATTCTTTCACAGGAGTGTAGTGCAATTATTCAGAGAACAGAAGAGCCAAGGAAAGTAGGCGATCCTGGAAGCTTTACTCTGCCTTGCTCCTTGGGTCTTCTTGTATCTAACAATTGCATATGTGATCTTGTAGCTAGTGTCTCATTCTGTTGCCAAGAGCCTAGGGTTTACAAACTCAAGCCATGCAGGATCTCTTTGGTGCTAGCAGATCACTCAATAAGGTTATCTGTTGGTCTACATGAAGACTTCCCATTGAGGATTGACCAATCTGAGGTTCCTACAGATTTTGTGGTTTTAGAGATGGATGAATAACTAAGGGATCCTCTTATTCTAGGAAGACCATTCCTTGCAACAGCTGGCACTGTAATAGATGTGAAGAATGGGAAGCTTGATCTCCATTTCAGCAAAGAGCTTGTTCTTAAGTATGACACCAACAAGGTTATGAAGAAGCTAACCATTGAGGGACAACTCTTCAAAGTTGAATCAATGGACAGACTTGCTGATGAGGTTATAAAAGAGCTTACCTTTGGAGATTGATATCTCATGCATTTACATCATTTATGTTTGTATTTAGTTCATGTTTTGGTCTCCTTTTGCATGTCTTCTTTCTCTTTAGTCCCATTTTCTTCTTCTTTTAGACTTAGATTGCATTTAGGATTGTAGTTTGCATTTTCTATGCATCAAGGATGTTTTAAGTACTTCTGAAGCTGAATGGAGCAAGGAGGAAGTTTGGAAATGGATCAAAGAGCTAGCCAAGCCAAGAAGGAGCAAAAAGAGCTAAGGAAAGCAATCTCTGGAGTTCCATCGGTCAAGGAAACAAGGCCATCGATCTGGCATGATCGATATGGTGCAGAAGGAGTCCATCGATCAAGACCATCGGTCAAGGAGTGACCAATGGGAATGCATCGGATGCACCATTGATCAAAGCCATCGATCACTCAAGACCGATGGGAGACAGGACAAGCCCACTGAACAAGACCATTGATCAAGGAGTGACCCATGGGAATGCATCGGATGCACCATCGATCAAGACCATCGGTCAGGAGTGATCGATGGAAATGCATCGGATGCACCATCGATCAAAGCCATCGATCACTCCAGACCGATGGGATCCTATCCGAACTTGCTATTATTTACACTTTTGCCAAGAGCATTTGTCTTTTAACATAAATAGCTTGTTCTAAGATTTTTAGCAACTAGTTTTGTTCTTGCTTAAGTTTTCTGGTTTCCTTTGAGTTTGTAAGAACAATTCAGTTTTTTTAATCAAATTTTGCATTTGCCTTTTAAATTTTCTCTAATCCACTTCTTAATCATGATTAACATCCTTTCTCTGTGTGATTTGATGTTAACGATGGTGATTAGTGAGTAGTTCTCTTAGAGTTTCTAGATTTGGTAGATTAGGGGAATTTAGAGGCTTGGTTAGGGTTTGTTAGTGTTTAATATGATTGATTCCTCTCTATTAATCTGTTCTTAAGCTAGATTTTTCTTGATCACAGGAATTTAGAACTAGGCTTCATTTTATGCCCACCAAGAGTTTGATGAAATGCTGATCCTGTTTAATAGAGGATTTACTGGCCTTAGGTCAAGAGATTGACTGTTTGAGGAGTATTTTGACTTGAATAGAGTTGGTTATGCATGCTTATTGATTGTTCTAGCACTAATGAGAGTTAGTTCTTGTTAGGATGATTAGAAAAGTGTTATTTGTCAAGAAATTGAACTTAACTTGCTTGATTGTGACCTCTACGTCTAGGAATCATCAATGATAGCTTGTTTGCTTGATCAGTGATGTTTGAAACAACCTTAGTTAGCTTTTGAATTCCCCAAAGTCAATAACCACATCTAGGAACTTGCTTTCTCTAATTTGAATTTCGAATTTTGTTAAGTGCTCTGTTTTATTGCTGTGTTTTGTTCATTGATTATTGCTTAACTGTTCTTCTTTGAGTTCTCTTTGGTATATGATCACTTAGGTTGTTAGTTTAAGTTGTGTGAGCAGCAAATATTCTTTGAATTAGCCTGACTTTGAGTCTTCTGCTTGCTACCCTAGTGTTATTCATCTTAACCCCTTGTATTGACATAAAAGACCTATGATATGCTCCAACGGACTAGTACAAGCATTGGGTGATTGAATAAAGTCCTAAAAACTCTTGTATCAATTTGGCGCCGTTGCCATTGGGGTTATTATTTGGATCATTAGAGTTTGTGAAATCTTTAAGATCAGGTTTTATTTGTATTTGGTTACTAATCATCCTTAACTCTCATTACTGCTTTTCAGGTGTATGAACTTAAGATCAAGAGGTTCTAGCAACTTAGTGGACTTCAGAGACAACATCAATCTGTTGGACAGAGGTCATAGAGCAAGAAGGCAACAGGAAAGACAGAAACACTTGGAGAGACTAGGGATGAATGCTCAGGTGCCACCTGCTATGGATGATATGAGGTTCCAAGGTCGTCAGGGAGCAGCTGGTATTCTGATGTAGGTGGTTTGCCTATCCCATTCCTCAACCTACACCAGTCATTGTAGTATTGAGTTTATCAATCCATGGGGAGTTGTTGAATACAGAAGAGTTGCAAGGAGAAGTCCTTAAGTCAAGCAAGCATAGAGGTTTTTGTTGCTTAAGCAACTGAACTAACAACCTAAAGTGATCATATACCAAAGAGAACTCAAGAAGAGACAGTTTAGGGATGATCAAAGAAGAAAACATAGCAAATAAACAGAGCAAATGACAGAATTCGAAATTCAAATAAAGAGAAGGCAAGTTCCTAGATGTGGTTATTGATTTTGGGGAATTCAAAGACTAACTAAGGTTGTTTCAAACATCATTGATCAAGCAAACAAGCTAGCAATGCTGGTTTCTAGATATAGAGTTCACAAATAAGCAAGCTAAGCTCAATTTCTTGACAAATAGGCCTTTGCTAAACATCGTAACAAGAACTAACTATCATTAGTGCTAAAACATTCAACAAGCATTAAGAATCAACTCTATTCATGCCAAAATTCTCCTGAAACAGTAAATCTCTTGAGCTAAGGCCAGTAAATCCTCTATTAAACAAGATCAGCATTTCATCAAAAACTTGGTGGACATAAGAGAAAGCCTAATTCTAGATTCAAGTGATCAAGTTAAATCTAGCTTAAGAACAGAATAATAGAGAAGAACCCATGTTATTAAGCACTAAACAAACCTTAATCAATCCCCAAATTCCCCTAATCTTACCACATCTAAGAACCCTAAGCAAACTACTCAATAATTGCCATGTTTAACACCAAATCACAAGAGGAAGAGATGCTAATCATAATTAAAAGAGTTATTAAGAAAAGAGTAAAGGCAAATACAAACTTATATTAGATAAAGCAAGAAATTTGTCTTACAAACTCAAAGAAATCACTCCAGAACAGTAGATTGACAAGATCTCGAAAATCTCTTAAAACAGAGTATTTATAGTAAAGGAGAAAAGCCCTAAAAGTAATGGCAGAATAGTAAATAAAAGCAACTTCGTGTTGGGATCCTATCGGTCTACATGTGACCTATATGGTGATCGATAGGCTTCCTATCGGTCTAGAAGGTGACCGATAGGTGATCGGAATACATCCGGTATACTTCTAGCGGTCACTTCTTTGATCTGTAGCTTGATCGATAGCTCCTCTATTGGTCACTCCTTGATCGATAGCCTTCGTGCCTTGGCCGATAGGGCTTGCAGAAATCGTCTGCCTTGGTTCCTCTTGCTCCATCCAAGCTCAGCAAGCCTCCTGGTTAATTCCCAAAGCTCCTCCTTGCTCCTCATAGCTCCATAAGCACTTAAAAACATCCATTATGCGAAGAAAATGCAAACTACATCCTAACTGCAACCTCAGTCTAAAAGGAGAAGAAAGTGGGACTAAAGAGAAAGAAAACATGCAAAAGAATACCAAAACATGAACTAAATGCAAGCTTAAATGATGTGCATGTATGAGATATCAACACCCCCACACTTGCCTTTTGCTTGTCCTCAAGCAAATAAGAACAAATGAGAGAGTGAGGTTTGAAGGTGGGCATTCAAATCCAAAAGTGCAAAGGTAATGAGATGGAATCAATGCTTAAGTGCCTAGTTGTGGGATGCAAACATAATTAGTCATACTTTATAGAACTTAGCCATGTTCATCATGTTTCAAATGATCTTAAATCTCAACTTAGCCAAATGCTCAAATCAACCAACTCTTTAACATTGAATTAAGCTCAAAATCATGAATCATGTTTATGAAAATTAAGTGAAGACATTTGGTTCAAAGGGTAAGGATATGAGATTAAAATGATCTCATTCAAGCATAGGGTTCACAAACATAAGGGATCACTCAATGAAATGATTCTATATGTGGCAAAATGCTAAAGGTAAAAAACACACTTATGCATGCAATTCAAAGCTTTCTTCTATCCTTTTACCCAAGAATGAATCCTAACACTTCTAAACCTTAAAGTGAACCCCTAAATTTATCCTTTACCTAAAATCTACTCTTTTACCCTTCTTCATAGCTGGGGAAACTTCTTCTTTTTGCTTGTGTGGCTGCTTCTTTTTGTTGGGACCTGCTCTTCTTTGTTGCATTGGCGCCATTCTTCACCTTTGGTGTTTTGCTGTGGATCTGGTTTCTTCTTTGGATGGACCCTTCAAAGCCTTAATGTTGTTGGCGCCATTCTCTCTAAACACTTAGAGATTTTATCTCCCTTTACTTAACCACAACTTAGTCTTATTTCCCCATACTACCATTTCAAACTTTTCCCTCTTCTTTCAAAGCATATAAACATGAAGTTCAAACCACTTAACTCTACCCTTTTATCCCAAAACTCCTAACCTAGAATCAAGCTCAAAATGCAAGCTGATATCTACAAGAGAGCTTATTATTGCCAGCCTTATTCCTAACACTTTTTGCCAAGACAAAATCAAAAATGATATGCAAAGGACTTACAACTCTCAAGATATTGTTTAAGCTCAAAAGGAGGTTTGGTTAAGTGAGTGGATAAGCTATTTGGATCAACAAGAGTGGTAGAATGGAAAAATATGATCCAAATATGTATATGGTAGCCATGAGTTCACTTTTCAATGCACATACATGATAATTTAAAGATTCAAATTATGGTTGAAGTTGATATAGTTGATTTTCAGAGAATAAATGCTCTCAGTATGAGATGAGATGATCAAATTTAGCTATCCAAGCATGGTTCAGTCTTAACTTCTAGCTTTCTTATGATACATCAAACAACTAATCACTTAAACACTGAAATCATCTCTAAACTCTAAGCACTTTACGAGGAAGATTCATCATTATGCCATATGCAAATGCAATGCAACCTATATGTCAACACTACACTCAATCCTATGATGAAGAAATGCAACTATATGCTTTCTTTTTGGTTTGCAAAACATGCAATTTTTTTTCAAATTTTTTGATTTTTTGTGATTTTCTATGCCGTAGATGAATGCATTATATGCATGTGACTCAAGATGAAAGAGAATGAAAAACTAAGAAAACAAAACACAAAGTCAAACCCCAAATCTCCCCTCCTCTTGTTTCTCCTCTCATGGCCTTGTGAAGATACTGCTGCCTCTTGAGGTGGAAGAACCCAGCTTGACCATAGCTTTTCAGCTTGAGATGAATCACCTTGAGTGCCCCATTGCCATGTTGGTTGAACTTCGAAAGGGGTGTAAGCTGGCGCTTCCCATGCTGATGGTATATGGGTCCTTGGCTCATAAGATGAAGCCCATGGTTGTGCCCATGTTCCCCATTGATCACTTGGTTGTGCATGAAAGGAGTGTCTTCCTTGGGGGTTCGGAACAGCTTCCTCTTCTTCAGTAGGTTCAGCTTGTGGCATTGGCTCTTCATGGTGAGAAGTGTACTCATGAGCGTGGCTTTGATGGGAAGCTTCTCCTGATGTAGCTTTACTCATTTTGAACTTCCCTTTGACCATCTTCACCAGCTTCTTGATGGCTTTGTCTTGCCACTTACACCAATTCTTAAGTGTGTTGATATGCTCATGAGCAAACTTCAGAGAGCTCCCTTGGCTTGGGACTTCATAGGGTTTGAAGTGGAACTGCTTGGAATTGTAGTTCAGCACCTCATCTTCATCAAGTCTTCTTTTTGTGATTCTCCTTGGCCTTCAGCGCCAGCAGTAGCATCTCCTTGTACCTCTTCTTCACTCTCTTCTTCACCTTCTTCTCCACCTTCTTCTGGCTCCACTTCCTCACTATCTTCTTTTCTCTCTTCAGGGACAGGACCTCCATAGTAAAGCTGATCTTTGCTTGGGTTGAATCTGATGTTGCTCCTCATGGTGATGGATGTATGATGTGGATTAAGAAGGACGATTCTTGTTGGCTCTTCAAAGTCATTGAGGAACTTGTAGACATGTTTGTCTTGAATGCACTTCTCAATGTAATGGCTTCTCCTAAGATAGTCCATATCTATCCACAATGGCTCTAGAGCATCCTCTGCATGTTCCTCAAGGTCTACACCACTTGCCATTAGAACAGCTGTCACAACTCCTCCAATGTGGAGCTGTGGGTTCCTCTCCCTCTTCCCTTTGTATAAGACCCACCTCCTATAGGTTTGGAGCTGCTCCATCAGCATGGTCACAAAGCATGGGAACCTGGTTAGCGGTTCTAGAGGAGTTCCATCTTTGCTGGTGACCGCAAGTGCATGCACCCCATTGTAAATGAAGTCTCTCTCCTTTCCAGTGAGTTTTGTTGTTTCCTTCCTTGCAAAGAAGGTGTTTGCAAGCGCCTTGTGAGCATATCTCACTGCAGGATGCTTCAGATGTTGATTCCTTGTGGCTCCAGCTATGAACTTCCCAGCCCCAATTACGCCCCATAGCATTTTGTGCTGCTTTTCGGTGAGTATGAACTTGTTCCCCTTGTTAGCATAAGACATCAGACCAAGCACTTGAAAGAGCTCAAAGAAGGTTGTTGTGAACCTTTGCTTGCCAAGCTTGAAAGATATCCACCAATCTTTGTTGGAAAGCTCACTCTCATCATAGCCAACCACGTTGAGAGTGGAGAAGAATTGATAAGTGAGCTGCTGGTAGGAGGGAAGTGGCATCTCCATAAACTCACCAAGCCCCATGTGCTCAAAGATGCTCTTGCAATCGCTATAGATCCCAAGTGCTTTCATGGTGTTAGCACAAGGGTATCTTGTAGCCTTGAAAGTGCATTGGTTGAAGTCTTCCATGAGTTCTCTAGCACTTGGCTCCTTGTATGTGACCTCTTCCTCTAAAGCTTTACCCTTTCCTTTGGGCTTGCCAGCTTTGTCTCCAAATGGCTTCCTCCCAACAGCTTTTGATGACTGCCCAGAAGCAGTACCTTTGCCCTTATCTCTTCTAGCTCTTGGAGAGTAGGCGGTTCCTTCTGTAGTGCTTTCCCTTTGCTTCCAGAAGTAGGTTTTGATCTCCCTATGGTACCTACAAGAACAAAGCTGGAAGATACCATGAGCAAAATAACAACAATTGAAAAACTAATAACTAAAAGCTTTAGAAAGAATCTCTCTAAGCTTAAAGAAGTTTAACTAGTCCTTAAACAAGATTAAACTTTCAAAGAGCTAGTAAAATTCACAAACTAACAGTAATAGACATGCTGGAGTTCATAATAAAAATCAAACATTTATGCATGTGAACCTAGTATGGTGGCGCTAAGCAAAAGTGAAGATGATTATGCAAAGTGAGATTAAAACAAGCAAGAAATGAGATTTATGAACAGTAAACAATGCTTAAACATTCAACTTGCTCTTATTATTCATATCCACCATGCAAAATCAAATCAAAACACCTTAAACTAAACAAATCTTGCTCTTAAAACCATAGATTTATCAATTTTAAACACATGCAAAGTTTAAGAACAAGAAATGAACAGTTGAGAAAGCAAACCCTTGTGGAACTTCTGAGCACTTGAAAGAGAGAAATTAAAGAGAGAGAGAGCTAATAATTTCGTACCTTAGGTGAAAGAAGTGAGAAAATGAAGTGTGAAGAGAAGAGAGGGATTTGTTGGTTTTTAAAGAGGTTAATGGGGAACCAAGAGAATCAAGTGGGTGGGGGACAAGTACAAAAGTGCTCAGGAGCTCTGCAAAGTGTTAGGAAGGAGCCAAAATTCAAATTTAAACCTCTTTGGCTCCAAACCAAGAGAGAGATATTTTATTAAAAAATTTGAAGACTTACCTAGCAGGACTATCGGTCACGTTTTGACCGATAGGGTGACCGACAGGATTCGTATCGAACACTACTGATCGATAGTTTGACCAATGGCTCTCCTGATAATCATATCGATCACATTTTGATTGATAGACTGACCGAAATACATCCGATTATTTGTATCGGTAACCCTCTAGACCAATAGAGTGATCGAAATACAACCGATATATTTCCATCGGTCAGTATCTGATCGATAGGATGACCGATAGCATTCACAGTTTGCACTTCATTTTCCCTATCGATCACAACTGACCGATAGGTTGACTGGTGCATTTTGGCTCCACCACTATCGATCACCTCATGACTGATAGCATGACTGATAGGGTCTGTATCGGTCTTGTCTTGACCGATACGGTGATCGATAGTAGCCAAAATGCACCTGTTCTTGTTCCTTTAAACACTTTCTCAAGCCCCAAACCAAATCCCTGCTTCTATAAACATTAACTAAGCATAAAAATAAACTAAAAAGCATAATATATACAAAGGATACCATGGGACTACCTACCAAGTGTGTTTGTTCAAAGTCACTTAGCTTGACTTTGATTACCTCACTAGTGGAGGTGAGGAGAAGGAGTCTGGGAACTCCTTGGTGTTGTCTTGCTTCCTTTGACTCTGGTGGAGACTCCATTCAGCTTGATCTTAGCAAAAGGCATGGTCTTCCCCTCTTGCTGAATCTTGAAACAAACCTCTCCCATCTTAGAGCCACTTGGTTGCAAAAGCACCTCTCCTTTCCTAGTAACCAGCTTAATATCATTTAAACTCTTGTAACCAACCACTTCTAGGACCTTCTCTTTAGTGGTGTCTTCAAACAACTTGGCCAAGCAGCAGCCATCAAAACTCTCTCCTTGGTAGCCCTCAAAATCTAACCAGTTTTTTGTCCATGCCTTTCACCTTGTTAAGGTCTATAGAGAAAGCATGATCATGCTCCAGCTTATTGCCTTTGCTGTCAAACCTCAAGACCTTGTTCTTTGTAAGCCTCAGCTCTGTTGTGTACTCTCTAGCATCAAATACAGCGCCAGCTGAAGCAAGAAATGGCCTTCCAAGAATGATGGCATTCTTAATCTGCCCTTCCATATCCAGCACCAAGATGTCAGTAAGGATGTTTACTCCTTCAATCTGCATAGGAACATCTTTGAGGGCTCCTAAAGGCATCTTCACAGTCCCATCAGCAATGGTAAGAGAGACATTACTTTGCTGGAACTTAGTGTAGCCTAACTCCTTAGAAGTAGAAGCTGGTAACAGATTGATACTTGCTCCTAGATCACACAAATAGCTCCTGAAGGTCTTGCCTTTAAGCTCACAAGGGAGAGGGAAGCAACCTGGATCTCCAAGCTTCTTGATGTTCAGCTCTTTAACTTCAGATGCTTCAGCTTTAGCTTTCAATTTCTCAAGCTCATCTTGACCATTCAGACCTATTAATTCCATTTGAGCAGCATAGAGGGTCTCATACTTCTTGATCAGCTGTTCCGTGAGCCTTCCTGGAAAAGGGATAGTGGGCTGGTAGACAGGAAGAACAGCAGCTTGAGTTTTCTTTTTAACATCGGAGACTTCAACAAAGTCTTCCATTTTAGCATCATGAATTTCAAGTGGCGCCCACTTCTCTTCTTCCATGTTGGCTACTTCTTTAAGAGAGTTCTCCTTAGTGGCATAAGCTTCATTAAACTCCTGCCCCTCACTCTGAATGTCAATGTCCTCATTGAATAGGGAATGGAAGTATTCAATGATAGCTTTTTCTTCAAGAGAAGTAAAGGCAATTGCAGAATTAAGAGATTGGCAGTACTCCTTTGGATTGTTCTCACATTTTCCTGGAAGAGTGCCTTGAGGACGTGGTGCTGTTGCCACTCCTTTGTTGTTCTCTAGAGTCCTTACTGTTGCTACTAACCCAACAAATTTGTTGGTCAATTTCACATGAACTGAATCAATTTTGTTGTGAACTTCTGCAAACTTCTTGTTCATCTCCAAGGTTTGTTGACCTGATTGTTGATCATTTGCTGAATCAGAGTCTTAAGTTCAGTATCTTGTGAGCTGGAGGAAGCTTGTGCTAGAGCTTGTGCATTGAATCCTGGAGGATTATAAGGCGCTCTTGGCTGGAAGTTGTTGTTCCTCTGCTGAAAACCTTGATTGTTGTAAGGAACAAAAGGTCTTGGAGCAGCTTGCTGTTGTTGTTGTGGTGGGTACACTAGGTCTTGAGGATTTGCAACATTGTTGCTACTGTATGAAAGGTTAGGGTTTGGTCTGTAGTTGCCATACCCATTGTATCCTCCTTGGTTACCAAGATAGTTCATCTCTTCAACTTGGCATGTCTCTTGATCATCAAGCTGAACCATGTCTCCAACAAAGTGAACTTCCTTCTTCTCCCTTAGCAGCAGATCCAACTTCTCCCTTAGCAGCAGATCCAACTTCTCATGTCTCCAACAAAGTGATCTCTTTCCTGCTAGACTGCAGTTCATCTTTAGCACTACTTTGAGCTCTGTCAAACTCCTCGTTATAATTTCCATCAGACTGAGCTAGATTCTCAACAAGCTCCAATCCTTCATCCACATCCTTTGACAAGAAGTTCCATTTGATGCAGTGTCCAAAAGCATTCTTATCTTAGGCAAGGCTCCTCTGTAGAGAGTAGAAAGCAGAGAGGCTTGTGAGAAGCCATGGTGAGGGCATTGCAATGTGTAGCCCTTGAATCTTTCCCAAGCTTCACCAAAGCTTTCATTGTTCCTCTGTGAAAAACGTGAGATCTCATTCCTTATTCTTGCAGTTCTTGAAGTGGAGAAGAACTTTGCTAAGAAGGCTCTCTTGCATTCATCCCAACTTGTGATGCTTCTTTGGGGTAAGTTCTTCTCCCACTGGTGTGCTTTGTCTCCAAGAGAAAAAGGAAACAACCTCAGCTTGAACCCATCTTCACTCACTCCATTTATCTTTGTAAGGGAGCAAAGTCTGTCAAAATTATCCAGATGATCCAAAGGGTCGTCAAGTGGCAAACAATGGAACTTACCGTCATGAACAATTGAATCAATCCAGACTTGATTTTGAAGTTGTTATTCTACACTGCTGGTGGAATGATCACAGTTCTGTTATTATAGGCATTTGGTGCACCTCCAGCGCCTATGGGTCTTGCTGCTCTTGGTCCCTGATCACCTTGAAAGCCCTGAACACCTTGCTGACCTTGTAGACCCTGAGCGCCAGCAGATCCTTGAGGACCTTGGAATCTGATGTCATATAACAGGTTCCTGATTGTTCATCCCAAGTCTCTCACAGTGCTGTGATCATTCTCTATGTCTTCTTGCTCTCAGCTCTCTTTCAAGTTGCAAGATGTTGTTCTGATAAGGTTGCAGATTCTCAGTGCCTTTAGACCTTAACTGCATGCACCTATAAGAGAGAAACCAAGAGTAGAAACAGAGTTAGTAACAAAATTCAAAAAAAACTTGATCTTAAAGATTCTACAAACTCTAATGATTCAAATAGAAAACTCCAATGGCAACGGCCCCAAATTGATGTAGGTGTTTTGCCTATCTCAATCCCAACCTACACTAGTCATTGTAGTATTGAGTTTATCAATCCATGAGGAGTTGTTGAATACAAAAGAGTTGCAAGCAGAAGTCCTTAAGTCAAGCAAGCCGAGAGGCTTTTGTTGCTTAAACAACTGAACTAACAACCTACACTGATCGTATACCAAAGACAACTCAAGAAGAGACAATTTAACAATGATCAAAGAAGAAAACATAGAAAATAAACAGAGAAAAATGACAGAATTCGAAATTCAAATAAAGAGAAGGCAAGTTCCTTGATGTGGTTATTGATTTTGGGGAATTCAAAGACTAACTAAGGTTGTTTCAAACATCATTGATCAAGCAAACAAGCTAGCAATGCTGGTTCCTAGACATAGAGTTCACAAATAAGCAAGCTAAGCTCAATCTCTTGACAAATAGCCCTTTGCTAAACATCTTAACAAGAACTTACTCTCATTAGTGCTAAAACATTCAACAGGCATTAAGAATGAACTCTATTCATGCCAAAAAACTCCACAAACAGTAAATCTCTTGAGCTAAGGCCAGTAGATTCTCTATTAAACAAGATCAATATTTCATCAAACACTTGGTGGGCATAAGAGAAATCATAATTCTAGATTCATGTGATCATGTTAAATCTAGCTTAAGAACAGAATAATAGAGAGGAACCCATGTTATTAAGCACTAATCAAACCTTAATCAATCCCCAAATTCTCCTAGTCTACCACATCTAAGAACCCTAAGCAAACTACTCACTAATAGCCATGTTTAACACCAAATCACAAGAGGAAGATATGCTAAGCATAATTAAAAGAGAGATTAAGAAAAGATTAAAGGTAAATACAGACTTATATTAAATAAAGCAAGAAATTTGTCTTACAAACTCAACGAAATCACTCTAGAACAGTAGATTGACAAGACATCTCAAAAATCTCTTAAAACAGAGTATACTAAAGGAGAAAAGCTCTAAAAGTAATGGCAGAATGATAAATAAAAGCAGCTTCGGACTGGGATCCTATCGGTCTACATGTGACCGATAGGGTGATCGATAAGCTTGCTATCGGTCTAGAAGGTGACCGATAGGGTGATCGTAATACATCCGGTATACTTCTATTGGTCACTCCTTTGACCGATAGCTTGATCGATATCATTCAAGCTTGGCAAACAAAGGTTTACAGCAACCTTCTTTGAGATCTCTGATGGGCTTGGTATGTACCATTATGTTGATAAGAGGGACTACTTCAAGATCAGCCAAAGGCAGCACAATATGCTATGGGAAGTGATTTGGGCTGGCAAATATACTACAGGAGTCACAAGGAATCAGCATTTGAAGCATCCAACTGTGAGATATGCTCACAAGGCTCTTGCAAACACATTCTTTGCAAGAAGGAGACAACCAATCTCACAGCAAGGGAGAGGGACTTCATGTACAATGCAATGCAGCCACTTGTGATCACCAGCATGGAAAGAACAGTTCTGGGGCCGCCAACAACATACCCTTGCTATGTGACAATGCTGATGGAACAGCTCTACTCCTATAGGAGCTGGATCTTGAACAAGGGAAAAAGGGAGAATAACCCATAGCTGCATATTGGAAGAGTTGTGACAGCCATCATGCTGAAGATGCTTTTCAACCACTGTGGATAGATCTGGAGTATCTAAGAAGGGGTCACTACCTTGAGAAGAGCTTCCAAGAGAATCATGTTTATAAGTTCCTCAAGTAGTTCAGAGATCCAGCAAGATTCCTCCTCCCAAATGTGCAGCACACATCCATCATCATGAGGAGTAACATTGATTTTTTCCCAGATGAAAGTCAGTTCTACCATAGAGACACTAGAACTGAAGAGGAAGATGAAGAAAAAGGTGAAGAGAGAAGAAAAGAAGAGGTACAAGAAGAAGCTTCTGTTGGCGCTGCAAGCGAAGAGGATTCTAAAGAGGATGAGCTAGATGACGAAGAGTTGCTGAACTACAACACCAAGAAGTTCCACTTCAAGCCTCATGAAGCCCCAAGCCAAGAAATCTCTCTGAAGCTTGCTCATGACCACATCAACAAACTCCAGAATTGGTGTAAATGGCAAGACAAGACCATCAAGAAACTAGTGAATCTGGTCAAGGGAAAGTTCAAGAATGATAAATATACATCAAGAGGAGCTTACCAACAAAGGCATGGTCATGAGTGCACTTCCCACTATGAAGAGCAAATGCCACAGGCAGAGCCTACTGAAGAGGAGCAAGCACTTTGGATGCCCCAAGGAAGACATTCCACCGAAGTTCATCAAGCTGATCAAAGGGCACCTTGGGAACCTTCAAGAGCCTCATCTTATGAGCCAAAGTCCCAACCACCATCAGAATGGGAGGCACCAGCTTAGAATTCTTCTGAAGGTTACACAACATGGTTACAATGGGATGCTTAAGGCAATGCAACTCAAATGCAAGCTCAATGGCCAATTTTGGTTCCTCCACAACAAGAACCAGCAACTTCTTCACAAGGCAAGCAGAGGGGAAACAAGAAAAGAGCTAGTCAGTCTCCACAACCAGCTACAACAGGGTAATTCCAGGATCTAGGAGAGACTGAGGAACTCTCACAATCATCCCACCACTCCTCTCACCAAAACTAAAGGTACCACATCCTTACCACTGTATATATCATTGCATGTTTTTAAGTTTTTGTAATATATTGATGTTGCTTCTCTCTCTCACTCTTTTTATTACACAAGGGACTGTGTAATCTAAGGGTGGGGGAGAGATTTGGGGTTTGACTTTGTTTGTTCTTTTCTTAGTTTTTCATTTTCTTTCATCTTCAGTCACATGCATATCATGCATTCATCTAAGGCACAGAAAAACACAAAAAAATCAAAAAATCTGAAACATTTTGCATGTTTTTGCAAACCAAAAAGAAAGCATATAGTTTCATTTCATTTGCTTAGGATTGAGTCTAGTGTTTGCATATAGGATGCATTGCATTTGCATAGGGAAGAATGATGAAATCTCCTTGTAAAATGCTTAGTGTTTAGAGATGATTTCAGTGTTTTAGTGGTTTGTTGTTTGATGAATCATGGGAAAGCTAGAAGTTAAGACTAAACCATGCTTGGATTGCTAAATTTAATGCTCTTATCTCATACTGAAAGCATTTGTTCTTTGGAAATCAACTCTATCAACTTGAACCTTAATCTGAATTTTTAATTATCATGTGTGTGCATTGAAAAGTGAATTCATGGCTACCATACACTTATTTGGATCATCTTCTTCCTTCTTACCACTCTTGTTGATCCAGATAGCTTATCCACTCCCTTAACCAAACCTCATTTTGAGTTTAAACACTTATCTTGATAGTTGTGAGGCCTTTGCATATCATTTTCAAATTTTGTCCTGGCAAAAAGTGTTAGGAATAAGGCTGGCAATGAAAAGCTCTCTTGTAGATATCAGCTTTCATTTTGAGCTTGATTCTAGGTTAGGAGTTTGGGATAAAATGGTAGAAGTTGAGTGGTTTGGGTTTCATGTTTATATGCTTTAAAAGAAGAAGGAAAAGTATGGAATGGTAGTATGGGGAAACAGTTAGCATTGTGGTTAAGTAAAGGGAAAAAAAAGCTCTAAGTGTTCAAAGAAGAAAGGCGCCAACAACAAAGCTCTGAAAGGGTCAATCAAAAGAAGAAAATCAGACCCAAGGCAATCCACCAAAGGTGAAAAATGGCGCCTAATCAACAAGAAGGAGCAAGTCCCAACAAAAAGAAGAAACCACACAAGCAAAGAGAAGAAGTTTCCCTAGCCATGAAGAAGTAGAAAGTGTTAGAGTTTAGGAAAATGGTAGATTTAGGGATTCAGTTTGGGGTTTAGAAGATCTTAGGATTCATAATTGGATAAAAAGGTAGAAGAGATCTTCGATTTGCATGCATAAGTGTGCTTCTACCTTTAGCATTTTGCCCAAAATAGAATCATTTTCATTGAGTGATCCCTTATGTTTATGAACCCTTTTCTTGAATGAGATCATTTTCATCTCATAACCTTACCCTTTGAACCAATTTTTTTCACTTGATATGCACAAACTTGATTCATGGTTTTGAGCTTAATGAATGTTAAAGAGTTGATTGATTTGAGCATTTCTCTAGGTTGAAATTTGAGATCATTTTGAAACATGATGAGCATGGCTAGGTTCTTTAAAGTAAATCTGATTGTGTTTGCATCCTACAACTAGGCACTTAAGTGTTGACTTTATCTCTTTACCTTTGCATTTTTGGATTTGAATGCCCTCGTTTAAACCTCATCCTCAAATTGTCTTAGTTTGTTTGCTTGAGGACAAGCAAAATGCAAGTGTGGGGGTGTTAATATCTCATGCATTTACATCATTTATGCTTGCATTTAGTTCATGTTTTGGTCTCTTTTTGCATGTTTTCTTTCTTTTTAGTCCCATTTTATTCTCCTTTTATACTTAGATTGCATTTAGGATTGTAGTTTGCATTTTCTATGCATCAATGATGTTTTTAGGTACTTATGAAGCTGAATGGAGCTAGAAGGAAGTTTGGGAATGGATCAAAGAGCTAGCCAAGCCAAGAAGGAGCAAAAGAATCTAAGGAAAGCAATCTCTGGAGTTCCATTGGTCAAGCAAACAAGGCCATCGATATGGCATCATCGATAGGGTGCAACAGGAGTCCATCGATTAAGACCATCGGTCAAGGAGTGACCGATGGGAGTGCATTGGATGCACCATCGATCAAAGCCATCAGTCACTCAAGATCGATGGGAAACAGGACAAGCCCATCGATCAAGACCATCGATCAAGGAGTGACCGATGGGAATGCATCGGATGTGATATTACCATATATTTAGCATATTTAGCATGCAATTAGAGTTAGTTTTCATGCATTCGTCTTGCATTTTAGGCTAGTTTCCACCATTTGTTGCATTTTAGGTCCTAGATCACTTTGCATTTGCATTTGGCATATTTCTTGCACTTTTGCATCATTATCAGGTTGTTTGGAGCACTCTGGAGTTGTGGAGGTTGCGTCGACGTGCTGAGGATCAAAATGGAGCTTGTGGACACTTGGATTACTTAGCCACGCATGCAAAGGACCCGAGATCGAGAGCAAGATCGAGCTAGGCAGGTCGCTCTAGATGAGATCGACCAGAAGATCGACTAAGCCCGAATCGTTTCAGGAAAGGATCGAGGATGAGATTGAGTGAGTACGGACGTGGATTACGCCATGCAGATCGAGAGACAGATCGAGACCACGACCCGATCATCCAGGGATCGAATCCAAGATCGAGCAAAAGCAGACGATCCCTGAAGAAGATCGAGCCAGAGATCGAATGACCCAAGTCGATCTCTGGAACCTTATCCGGCCAGCTGGTTTTTGGATTCTTTTGAGAGGGGGGGGGGGGGGGGGAGGGGTGGGGGGGAGGGGGTGGGGAGGGGGGATGCTTAGCTTTCTTTTCTCTACATTTCAATCGGTTTTAATCATGAGTAGCGAGTAGTTTTTATTTGGGTAAGGGGTTGAGGCGATTCAAGGTTTTAAGGGTTTAAGCTTTCGGATTTTTTTCTTGTTCTTAACTCACTCTCTTCTATGATTTGGGGTCTTAAAGCTTAGAGAGTCTTGGAAAAGATCTCTATGATTCCAGGGCTTTCTTACCTTGATGTGAATGTATGAGATATCAACACCCCCACACTTGCCTTTTGCTTGTCCTCAAGCAAATAAGAACAAATGAGAGAGTGAGGTTTGAAGGTGGGCATTCAAATCCAAAAGTGCAAAGGTAATGAGATGGAATCAATGCTTAAGTGCCTAGTTGTGGGATGCAAACATAATTAGCCATACTTTATAGAACTTAGCCATGTTCATCATGTTTCAAATGATCTTAAATCTCAACTTAGACAAATGCTCAAATCAACCAACTCTTTAACATTGAATTAAGCTCAAAACCATGAATCATGTTTATGAAAATTAAGTGAAGACATTTGGTTCAAAGGGTAAGGATATGAGATTAAAATGATCTCATTCAAGCAAAGGGTTCACAAACATAAGGGATCACTCAATGAAATGATTCTATATGTGGCAAAATGCTAAAGGTAAAAAGCACACTTATGCATGCAATTCAAAGCTTTCTTCTATCTTTTTACCCAAGAATGAATCCTAACACTTCTAAACCTTATAGTGAACCCCTAAATTTATCCTTTACCTAAACTCTACCCTTTTACCCTTCTTCATAGCTGGGGAAACTTCTTCTTTTTGCTTGTGTGGCTGCTTCTTTTTGTTAGGACCTGCTCTTCTTTGTTGCATTGGCGCCATTCTTCACCTTTGGTGTTTTGCTTTGGGTCTGGTTTCTTCTTTGGATGGACCCTTCAAAGCCTTAATGTTGTTGGCGCCATTCTTTCTAAACACTTAGAGATTTTATCTCCCTTTACTTAACCACAACTTAGTCTTATTTCCCCATACTACCATTTCAAACTTTTCCCTCTTCTTTCAAAGCATATAAACATAAAGTTCAAACCACTTAACTCTACCCTTTTATCCCAAAACTCCTAACCTAGAATCAAGCTCAAAATACAAGGTGATATCTGCAAGAGAGCTTATTATTGCCAGCCTTATTCCTAACACTTTTTGCCAAGACAAAATCAAAAATGATATGCAAAGGCCTTACAACTCTCAAGATATTGTTTAAGCTCAAAAGGAGGTTTGGTTAAGTGAGTGGATAAGCTATTTGGATCAACAAGAGTGGTAAAAAGGGAAAATATGATCCAAATATGTATATGGTAGCCATGAGTTCACTTTTCAATGCACATACATGATAATTTAAAGATTCAAATTAAGGTTCAAGTTGATATAGTTGATTTTCAGAGAATAAATGCTCTCAGTATGAGATGAGATGATCAAATTTAGCTATCCAAGCATGGTTCAGTCTTAACTTCTAGCTTTCTTATGATGCATCAAACAACTAATCACTTAAACACTGAAATCATCTCTAAACTCTTAGCACTTTACGAGGAAGATTCATCATTATGCCATATGCAAATGCAATGCAACCTATATGTCAAAACTACACTCAATCCTATGATGATGAAATGCAACTATATGCTTTCTTTTTGGTTTGCAAATACATGCAATTTGTTTTCAAAATTTTTGATTTTTTGTGATTTTCTATGCCTTAGATGAATGCATGATATGCATGTGACTCAAGATGAATGAGAATGAAAAACTAAGGAAACAAAACACAATGTCAAATCCCAAATCTCCCCCCCCCCACACACTTAAATTACATAGTCCCTTGTGTAATGAAAGTAATGAGAGAGAGAAGCAACAAAATATACTACAAAACTAAAAAAAAATGCAGTGGTATAAACAATGATCAGGATGTGGTACCTTTTAATGGGAGGAGTGATGGGATGATCCAGATGTCTGTGGAGACTTGCAAGCCATGTTGCCATGTTGGTTGAACTTCGAAAGGGGTGTAAGCTGGCGCTTCCCATGCTGATGGTATATGGGTCCTTGGCTCATAAGATGAAGCCCATGGTTGTGCCCATGTTCCCCATTGATCACTTGGTTGTGCATGAAAGGAGTGTCTTCCATGGGGGTTCCGAACAGCTTCCTCTTCTTCAGTAGGTTCAGCTTGTGGCATTGGCTCTTCAAGGTGAGAAGTGTACTCATGAGCGTGGCTTTGATGGGAAGCTTATCCTGATGTAGCTTTACTCTTTTTGAACTTCCCTTTGACCATCTTCACCAGCTTCTTGATGGCTTTGTCTTGCCACTTACACCAATTCTTAAGTGTGTTGATATGCTCATGAGCAAACTTCAGAGAGCTCCCTTGGCTTGGGACTTCATAGGGTTTGAAGTGGAACTGCTTGGAGTTGTAGTTCAGCACCTCATCTTCATCAAGTCTTCTTTTTGTGATTCTCCTTGGCCTTCAGCGCCAGCAGTAGCATCTCCTTGTACCTCTTCTTCACTCTATTCTTCACCTTCTTCTGGCTCCACTTCCTCACTATCTTCTTTTCTCTCTTCAGGGACAGGACCTCCATAGTAAAGCTGATCTTTGCTTGGGTTGAAACTGATGTTGCTCCTCATGGTGATGGACGTATGTTGTGGATTAAGAAGGACGATTCTTGTTGGCTCTTCAAAGTCATTGAGGAACTTGTAGACATGCTTGTCTTGAATGCACTTCTCAATGTAATGGCTTCTCCTAAGATAGTCCATATCTATCCACAATGGCTCTAGAGCATCCTCTGCATGTTCCTCAAGGTCTACACCACTTGCCATTAGAACAGCTGTCACAACTCCTCCAATGTGGAGCTGTGGGTTCCCCTCCCTCTTCCCTTTGTATAAGACCCACCTCCTATAGGTTTGGAGCTGCTCCATCAGCATGGTCACAAAGCATGGGAACCTGGTTAGCGGTTCTAGAGGAGTTCCATCTTTGCTGGTGACCACAAGTGCATGCACCCCATTGTAAATGAAGTCTCTCTCCTTTCCAGTAAGGTTTGTTGTTTCCTTCCTTGCAAAGAAGGTGTTTGCAAGCGCCTTGTGAGCATATCTCACTGCAGGATGCTTCAGGTGTTGATTCCTTGTGGCTCCAGCTATGAACTTCCCAGCCCCAATTATGCCCCATAGCATTTTGTGCTGCTTTTCGGTGAGTATGAACTTGTTCCCCTTGTTAGCATAAGACATCAGACCAAGCGCTTGAAAGAGCTCAAAGAAGGTTGTTGTGAACCTTTGCTTGCCAAGCTTGAAAGATATCCACCAATCTTTGTTGGAAAGCTCACTCTCATCATAGCCAACCACGTTGAGAGTGGAGAGGAATTGATAAGTGAGCTGCTGGTAGGAGGGAAGTGGCATCTCCATAAACTCACCAAGCCCCAAGTGCTTAAAGATGCTCTTGCAATCGCTATAGATCCCAAGTGCTTTCATGGTGTTAGCACAAGGGTATCTTGTAGCCTTGAAAGTGCATTGGTTAAAGGCTTCCATGAGTTCTCTAACACTTGGCTCGTTGTATGTGACCTCTTCCTCTAAAGCTTTACCCTTTCCTTTGGGCTTTCCAGCTTTGTCTCCAAATGACTTCCTCCCAACAGCTTTTGATGACTGCCCAGAAGCAGTATTTTGCCCTTATCTCTTCTAGCTCTTGGAGAGTAGGCGGTTCCTTCTGTAGTGCTTTCCCTTTGCTTCCAGAAGTAGTTTTTGATCTCCCTATGGTACCTACAAGAACAAAGCTGGAAGATACCATGAGCAAAATAACAACAATTGAAAAACTAATAACTAAAAGCTTTAGAAAGAATCTCTCTAAGCTTAAAGAAGTTTAACAAGTCCTTAAACAAGATTAAACTTTCAAAGAGCTAATGGAATTCACAAACTAACAGTAATAGACATGCTGGAGTTCATAATAAAAATCAAACATTTATGCATGTGAACCTAGTATGGTGGCGCTAAGCAAAAGTGAAGATGATTATGCAAAGTGAGATTAAAACAAGCAAGAAATGAGATTTACGAATAGTAAACAATGCTTAAACATTCAACTTGCTCTTATTATTCATATCCACCATGCAAAATCAAATCAAAACACCTTAAACTAAACAAATCTTGCTCTTAAAACCATAGATTTAACAATTTTAAACACATGCAAAGTTTAAGAACAAGAAATGAACAGTTGAGAAAGCAAACCCTTGTGGAACTTCTGAGCACTTGAAAGAGAGAAATGAAAGAGAGAGAGAGCTAATAATTTCGTGCCTTAGGTGAAAGAAGTGAGAAAATGAAGTGTGAAGAGAAGAGAGGGATTTGTTGGTTTTTAAAGAGGTTAATGGGGAACCAAGAGAATCAAGTGGGTGGGGGACAAGTACAAAAGTGCTCAAGAGCTCTGCTAAGTGTTAGGAAGGAGCCAAAATTCAAATTTAAACCTCTTTAGCTCCAAACCAAGAGAGAGATATTTTTTTAAAAAATTTGAAGACTTACCTAGCGGGGCTATCGGTCACGTTTTGATCGATAGGGTGACCGACATGATTCGTATCGATCACTACTAATCGATAGTTTGACTAATGGCTCTCCTGATAATCATATCGATCACATTTTGATTGATAGACTGACCGAAATACATCAGATTATTTGTATCGGTAACCCTCTAGACCGATAGAGTGATCGAAATACAACTGATATATTTCCATCGGTCAGTATCTGATCGATAGGATGACCGATAGCATTCACAGTTTGCACTTCATTTTCCCTATCAATCACAACTGACCGATAGGTTGACTGGTGCATTTTGGCTCCATCACTATCGATCACCTCATGACTGATAGCATGACTGATAGGGTCTGTATCGGTCTTGTCTTGACCGATACGGTGATTGATAGTAGCCAAAATGCACCTGTTCTTGTTCCTTTAAACACTTTATCAAGCCCCAAACCAAATCCCTGCTTCTATAAACATTAACTAAGCATAAAAATAAACTAAAAAGCATAATATATACAAAGGATACCATGGGACTACCTACCAAGTGTGTTTGTTCAAAGTCACTTAGCTTGACTTTGATTACCTCACTAGTGGAGGTGAGGAGAAGGAGTCTGGGAACTCCTTGGTGTTGTCTTGCTTCCTTTGACTCTGGTGGAGACTCCATTCAGCTTGATCTTAGCAAAAGGCATGGTCTTCCCCTCTTGCTGAATCTTGAAACAAACCTCTCCCATCTTAGAGCCACTTGGTTGCAAAAGCACCTCTCCTTTCCTAGTAACCAGCTTAATATCATTTAAACTCTTGTAACCAACCACTTCTAGGACCTTCTCTTTAGTGGTGTCTTCAAACAACTTGGCCAAGCAGCAGCCATCAAAACTCTCTCCTTGGTAGCCCTCAAAATCTAACCAGTTTTTGTCCATGCCTTTCACCTTGTTAAGGTCTATAGAGAAAGCATGATCATGCTCCAGCTTATTGCCTTTGCTGTCAAACCTCAAGACCTTGTTCTTTGTAAGCCTCAGCTCTGTTGTGTACTCTCTAGCATCAAATACAGCGCCAGCTGAAGCAAGAAATGGCCTTCCAAGAATGATGGCATTCTTAATCTGCCCTTCCACATCCAGCACCAAGATGTCAGTAAGGATGTTTACTCCTTCAATCTGCATAGGAACATCTTTGAGGGCTCCTAAAGGCATCTTCACAGTCCCATCAGCAATGGTAAGAGAGACATTACTTTGCTGGAACTTAGTGTAGCCTAACTCCTTAGAAGTAGAAGCTGGTAACAGATTGATACTTGCTCCTAGATCACACAAATAGCTCCTGAAGGTCTTGCCTTTAAGCTCACAAGGGAGAGGGACGCAACCTGGATCTCCAAGCTTCTTGATGTTCAGCTCTTTAACTTCAGATGCTTCAGCTTTAGCTTTCAATTTCTCAAGCTCATCTTGACCATTCAGACCTCTCATTTCCATTTGAGGAGCATAGAGGGTCTCATAATTCTTGATCAGCTGTTCCGTGAGCCTTCCTGGAAAAGGGATTGTGGGCTGGTAGACAGGAAGAACAGCAGCTTGAGTTTTCTTTTTAACATCAGAGACTTCAACAAAGTCTTCCATTTTAGCATCATGAATTTCAAGTGGCGCCCACTTCTCTTCTTCCATGTTGGCTAGTTCTTTAAGAGAGTTCTCCTTAGTGGCATAAGCTTCAATAAACTCCTGCCCCCCACTCTGAATGTCAATGTCCTCATTGAATAGGGAAAGAAAGTATTCAATGATAGCTTTTTCTTCAAGAGAAGTAAAGGCAATTGCAGAATTAAGAGATTGGCAGTACTCCTTTGGATTGTTCTCACATTTTCCTGGAAGAGTGCCTTGAGGACGTGGTGCTGTTGCCACTCCTTTGTTGTTCTCTAGAGTCCTTACTGTTGCTACTAACCCATCAAATTTGTTGGTCAATTTCACATGAACTGAATCAATTTTCTTGTGAACTTCTGCCAACTTCTTGTTCATCTCCAAGGTTTGTTGACCTGATTGTTGACCATTTGTTGAATCAGAGTCTTGAGTTCAGTATCTTGTGAGCTGGAGGAAGCTTGTGCTAGAGCTTGTGCATTGAATCCTGGAGGATTATAGGGCGCTCTTGGCTGGAATTTGTTGTTCCTCTGCTGAAAACCTTGATTGTTGTATGGAACAAAAGGTCTTGGAGCAGCTTGCTGTTGTTGTTGTGGTGGGTACACTTTTTCTTGAGGATTTGCAACATTGTTGCTTCTGTAGGAAAGGTTAGGGTTTGGTCTGTAGTTGCCATACCCATTGTATCCTCCTTGGTTAGCAAGATAGTTCATCTCTTTAACTTGGCATGTCTCTTGATCATCAAGCTGAACCATGTCTCCAACAAAGTGAACTTCCTTCTTCTCCCTTAGCAGCAGATCCAACTTCTCATTTAAGGCATTGATCTCTTTCCTGCTAGACTGCAGTTCATCTTTAGCACTACTTTGAGCTCTGTCAAACTCCTCGTTATAATTTCCATCAAACTGAGCTAGATTCTCAACAAGCTCCAATCCTTCATCCACATCCTTTGACAAGAAGTTCCATTTGATGCAGTGTCCAAAAGCATTATTATCTTAGGCAAGGCTCCTCTGTAGAGAGTAGAGAGTAGAGAGGCTTGTGAGAATCCATGGTGAGGGCATTGCAATGTGTAGCCCTTGAATCTTTTCCAAGCTTCACCAAAGCTTTCATTGTTCCTCTGTGCAAAACGTGAGTTCTCATTCCTTATTCTTGCAGTTCTTGAAGTGGAGAAGAACTTTGCTAAGAAGGCTCTCTTGCATTCATCCCAACTTGTGATCCTTCTTTGGGGTAAGTTCTTCTCCCACTGGTGTGCTTTGTCTCCAAGAGAGAAAGGAAACAACCTCAGCTTGAACCCATCTTCACTCACTCCATTTATCTTTGTAAGGGAGCGAAGTCTGTCAAAATTATCCAGATGATCCAAAGGGTCGTCAAATGGCAAACAATGGAACTTACCGCCATGAACAATTGAATCAATCCAGACTTGATTTTGAAGTTTTTATTCTGCACTGCTGGTGGAATGATCACAGTTCTGTTATTATAGGCATTTGGTGCATCACCAGCGCCTATGGGTCTTGCTGCTCTTGGTCCCTTCTCACCTTGAAAGCCCTGAACACCTTGCTGACCTTGTAGACCCTGAGCGCCAGCAGATCCTTGAGGACCTTGGAATCTGATGTTATATAACAGGTTCCTGATTGTTTATCCCAAGTCTCTGACAGTGCTGTGATCATTCTCTATGTCTTCTTGCTCTCAGCTCTCTTTCAAGTTGCAAGATGTTGTTCTGATAAGGTTGCAGATTCTCAGTGCCTTTAGACCTTAACTGCATGCACCTATAAGAGAGAAACCAAGAGTAGAAACAGAGTTAGTAACAAAATTCAAAAAAAACTTGATCTTAAAGACTCTACAAACTCTAATGATTCAAATAGAAAACCCCAATGGCAACGGCGCCAAATTGATGTAGGTGTTTTGCCTATCTCAATCCTCAACCTACACTAGTCATTGTAGTATTGAGTTTATCAATCCATGAAGAGTTGTTGAATACAAAAGAGTTGCAAGCAGAAGTCCTTAAGTCAAGCAAGCCGAGAGGCTTTTGTTGCTTAAACAACTGAACTAACAACCTAAACTGATCGTATACCAAAGACAACTCAAGAAGAGACAATTTAACAATGATCAAAGAAAAAAACATAGAAAATAAACAGAGAAAATGACAGAATTCGAAATTCAAATAAAGAGAAGGCAAGTTCCTTGATGTGGTTATTGATTTTGGGGAATTCAAAGACTAACTAAGGTTGTTTCAAACATCATTGATCAAGCAAACAAGCTAGCAATGCTGGTTCCTAGACATAGAGTTCACAAATAAGCAAGCTAAGCTCAATCTCTTGACAAATAGCCCTTTGCTAAACATCTTAACAAGAACTTACTCTCATTAGTGCTAAAACATTCAACAGGCATTAAGAATGAACTCTATTCATGCCAAAATACTCCTCAAACAGTAAATCTCTTGAGCTAAGGCCAGTAGATTCTCTATTAAACAAGATCAGCATTTCATCAAACACTTGGTGGGCATAAGAGAAATCATAATTCTAGATTCATGTGATCATGTTAAATCTAGCTTAAGAACAGAATAATAGAGAGGAACCCATGTTATTAAGCACTAATCAAACCTTAATCAATCCCTAAATTCTCCTAATCTACCACATCTAAGAACCCTTAACAAACTACTCACTAATAGCCATGTTTAACACCAAATCACAAGAGGAAGATTAAAGGTAAATACAGACTTATATTAAATAAAGCAAGAAATTTGTCTTACAAACTCAACGAAATCACTCTAGAACAGTAGATTAACAAGACATCTCAAAAATCTCTTAAAACAGAGTATACTAAAGGAGAAATGCTCTAAAAGTAATGGCAGAATGATAAATAAAAGCAGCTTCAGACTGGGATCCTATCGGTCTACATGTGACCGATAGGGTGATCGATAAGCTTGCTATCGGTCTAGAAGGTGACCGATAGGGTGATCGGAATACATCCGGTATACTTCTATTGGTCACTTCTTTGACCGATAGCTTGATCGATATCATGCAAGCTTGGCAAACAAAGGTTTACAGCAACCTTCTTTGTGATCTCTAATGGGCTTGGTATGTACCATTATGTTGATAAGAGGGACTACTTCAAGATCAGCCAAAGGCAGCACAATATGCTATGGGAAGTGATTTGGGCTGGCAAATATACTACAGGAGTCACAAGGAATCAGCATTTGAAGCATCCAACTGTGAGATATGCTCACAAGGCTCTTGCAAACACATTCTTTGCAAGAAGGAGACAACCAATCTCACAGCAAGGGAGAGGGACTTCATGTACAATGCAATGCAGCCACTTGTGATCACCAGCATGGATGGAACAGTTCTGGGGCCGCCAACAACATACCCTTGCTATGTGACAATGCTGATGGAACAGCTCTACTCCTATAGGAGCTGGATCTTGAACAAGGGAAAAAGGGAGAATAACCCATAGCTGCATATTGGAAGAGTTGTGACAGCCATCATGCTGAAGATGCTTTTCAACCACTGTGGATAGATCTGGAGTATCTAAGAAGGGGTCACTACCTTGAGAAGAGGTTCCAAGAGAATCATGTTTATAAGTTCCTCAAGTAGTTCAGAGATCCAGCAAGATTCCTCCTCCCAAATGTGCAGCCCACATCCATCATCATGAGGAGTAACATTGATTTTTTCCCAGATGAAAGTCAGTTCTACCATAGAGGCACTAGAACTGAAGAGGAAGATGAAGAAAAAGGTGAAGAGAGAAGAAAAGAAACAAGAAGAAGCTTCTGTTGGCGCTGCAAGCGAAGAGGATTCCAAAGAGGATGAGCTAGATGAGAAAGAGTTGCTGAACTACAACACCAAGAAGTTCCACTTCAAGCCTCATGAAGCCCCAAGCCAAGAAATCTCTCTGAAGCTTGCTCATGACCATATCAACAAACTCCAGAATTGGTGTAAATGGCAAGACAAGACCATCAAGAAACTAGTGAATCTGGTCAAGGGAAACATTCCATCCAAGTTCATCAAGCTGATCAATGGGCACCTTGGGAACCTTCCAGAGCCTCATCTTATGAGCCAAAGTCCCAACCACCATCAGAATGGGAGGCACCAGCTTAGAATTCTTCTGAAGGTTACACAACATGGTTACAATGGGATGCTTAAGGCAATACAACTCAAATGCAAGCTCAATGGCCAATTTTGGTTCCTCCACAACAAGAACCAGCAACTTCTTCACAAGGCAAGCAGAGGGGAAACAAGAGAAGAGCTAGTCAGTCGCCACAACCAGCTACAACAGGGTCATTCCAGGATCCTGGAGAGACTGAGGAATCTCACAATCATCCCACCACTCCTCTCACCAAAACTAGAGGTACCACATCCTTACCACTGTATATATCATTGCATGTTTTTAAGTTTTTGTAATATATTGCTGTTGCTTCTCTCTCTCACTCTTTTTATTACACAAGGGACTGTGTAATCTAAGGGTGGGGGAGAGATTTGTGGTTTGACTTTGTTTGTTCTTTTCTTAGTTTTTTATTTTCTTTTATCTTCAGTCACATGCATATCATGCATTCATTTAAGGCACAGGAAAACACAAAAAAATCAAAAAATCTGAAACATTTTGCATGTTTTTGCAAACCAAAAAGAAAGCATATAGTTGCATTTCATTTGCTTAGGATTGAGTCTAGTGTTTGCATATAGGATGCATTGCATTTGCATAGGGAAGAATGATGAAATCTCCTTGTAAAATGCTTAGTGTTTAGAGATGATTTCAGTGTTTTAGTGGTTTGTTGTTTGATGAATCATGGGAAAGCTAGAATTTAAGACTAAACCATGCTTGGATTGCTAAATTTAATGCTCTTATCTCATACTGAAAGCATTTGTTCTTTGAAAATCAACTCTATCAACTTGAACCTTAATCTGAATTTTTAATTATCATGTGTGTGCATTGAAAAGTGAATTCATGGCTACCATACATATATTTGGATCATCTTCTTCCTTCTTACCACTCTTGTTGATCCAGATAGCTTATCCACTCCCTTAACCAAACCTCATTTTGAGTTTAAACACTTATCTTGATAGTTGTGAGGCCTTTGCATATCATTTTTGAATTTTGTCCTGGCAAAAAGTGTTAGGAATAAGGCTGGCAATGAAAAGCTCTCTTGTAGATATCAGCTTTCATTTTGAGCTTGATTCTAGGTTAGGAGTTCGAGATAAAATGGTAGAAGTTGAGTGGTTTGGGTTTCATGTTTATATGCTTTAAAAGAAGAAGGAAAAGTATGGAATGGTAGTATGGGGAAAACAGTTAGCATTGTGGTTAAGTAAAGGGAAGAAAAAGCTCTAAGTGTTCAAAGAAGGAAGGCGCCAACAACAAAGCTCTGAAAGGGTCAATCAAAAGAAGAAAATCAGACCCAAGGCAATCCACCAAAGGTGAAAATTGGCGCCTAATCAACAAGAAGGAGCAAGTCCCAACAAAAAGAAGAAACCACACAAGCAAAGAGAAGAAGTTTCCCTAGCCATGAAGAAGTAGAAAGTGTTAGAGTTTAGGAAAATGGTAGATTTAGGGATTCAGTTTGGGGTTTAGAAGATCTTAGGATTCATCATTGGATAAAAAGGTAGAAGAGATCTTCGATTTGCATGCACAAGTGTGCTTCTACCTTTAGCATTTTTCCCAAAATAGAATCATTTTCATTGAGTGATCCCTTATGTTTATGAACCCTTTTCTTGAATGAGATCATTTTCATCTCATAACCTTACCCTTTGAACCAAATTTTTTCACTTGATCTGCACAAACTTGATTCATGGTTTTGAGCTTAATGAATGTTAAAGAGTTGATTGATTTGAGCATTTCTCTAGGTTGAAATTTGAGATCATTTTGAAACATGATGAGCATGGCTAGGTTCTTTAAAGTAAATCTGATTGTGTTTGCATCCTACAACTAGGCACTTAAGTGTTGAATTTATCTCTTTACCTTTGCATTTTTGGATTTGAATGCCCTCGTTTAAACCTCATCCTCAAATTGTCTTAGTTTGTTTGCTTGAGGACAAGCAAAATGCAAGTGTGGGGGTGTTATCTCATGCATTTACATCATTTATGCTTGCATTTAGTTCATGTTTTGGTCTCTTTTTGCATGTTTTCTTTCTTTTTGGTCCCATTTTATTCTCCTTTTATACTTAGATCGCATTTAGGATTGTAGTTTGCATTTTCTATGCATCAATGATGTTTTTAGGTACTTATGAAGCTGAATGGAGCAAGAAGGAAGTTTGGGAATGGATCAAAGAGCTAGCCAAGCCAAGAAGGAGCAAAAGAAGCTAAGGAAAGCAATCTCTGGAGTTCCATTGGTCAAGCAAACAAGGCCATCGATATGGCATCATCGATAGGGTGCAGCAGGAGTCCATCGATTAAGACCATCGGTCAAGGAGTGACCGATGGGAGTGCATTGGATGCACCATCGATCAAAGCCATCAGTCACTCAAGATCGATGGGAGACAGGACAAGCCCATCGATCAAGACCATCGGTCAAGGAGTGACCGATGGGAATGCATCGGATGTGATATTACCATATATTTAGCATATGTGGCATGCATTTAGAGTTAGTTTTCATGTATTCGTCTTGCATTTTAGGCTAGTTTCCACCATTTGTTGCATTTTAGGTCCTAGATCACTTTGCATTCGCATTTGGCATATTTTTTGCACTTTTGCATCATTATCAGGTTGTTTGGAGCACTCTGGAGTTGTGGAGTTTGTGTGGACGTGCTGAGAATCAAAATGGAGCTTGTGGACACTTGGAGTACTTAGCCACGCATGCAAAGGACCCGAGATCGAGAGCAAGATCGAGCTAGGCAGGTCGCTCTAGATGAGATCGACCATAAGATCGACTAAGCCCGAATCGTTTCAGGAAAGGATCGAGGATGAGATCGAGTGAGTACGGACGTGGATTACGCCATGCAGATCGAGAGACAGATCGAGAGACAGATCGAGACCACGACCCGATCATCCAGGGATCGAATCCAAGATCGAGCAAAAGCAGACGATCCCTGAAGAAGATCGAGCCAGAGATCGAATGTCCCGAGTCGATCTCTGGAACCTTATCCGGCCAGCTGGTTTTTGGATTCTTTTGAGGGGGGGGGGGGGGACCATTTCCTTGTCTGGCCTATTTTAGGCAATCGAATGTAAACCATTCATTATGTCTTGGACCTTTTAAGCTTTCTTAGTTTCTAAGGCGATTGTTCACCATTGTTAAAGATTTCAAGCTTTTCATACTTTGTGGATCTTAAATCTCGCTTAATCATTAGTATTTTCTTTAATCACTCTTCTTTAATAATGCTTAGCTTTCTTTTCTCTACATTTCAATCGGTTTTAATCATGAGTAGCGAGTAGTTTTTATTTCGGTAAGGGGTTGAGGCGATTCAAGGTTTTAAGGGTTTAAGCTTTCGTACTTTTTTCTTGTTCTTAACTCACCCTCTTCTATGATTTGGGGTCTTAAAAAATAGAGAGTCTTGGAAAAGATCTCTATGATTCCAGGGCTTTCTTACCTTGACCGGATTCAGAGATCCTTGAAATCCAAATCCTAGAGACTAATTTATCCTCTCCCAAACGCCATGGATGTAGAGGAGGTTAGTTAAGCCGCTATTTAGGATCTTTGCTTAATGTTCTTTGACCCATCTTTCCACTAAACGCCAGAGGTTTGGAGGAAGGGTCAGAGAAAGGGGTCTTACCACACGCCATGGAGGATCCTAGTTTAAGTTTCCTAAGGCTTAGAGAAAGCTCTTTAAATGAGTAGATCTAGGTGTTTTCAAACCAAATCTTGAGCCTTTGAATCTCTTGAACATGACCCTCGACCTTGAACCCCTCTTTTTAGCATTTTAAAACCTCTGTTTATCACTCTCTAGTCATAAAGTTGCATTCTTGATCATTAGAAGTCATTCATCTTGAGTTGTTAGAATCGATCTGTTTTACCCGTTTCAGTGCTCGATTTTTAGTTATTAGTAGATTTGCATTTTAGGGTCTCTATTTTCTTCTAGTAGTTGGTAACCCTCTTCCAGGGATTTTAAAATAGTTTTAGTAGTAGTTTGGTCGTTGCATTTAGTTTTTGCATAATTGCTCATCCATTTACCCGAATCTGCTTAGTTTTGCTTAGTACTTGCATTCTTAGTGTTCTTCCTACTTCCTAGGTTGGATTGATACCCTTACTGCTATACTACATCATTGTTGTGGTTTGGGATTTGATATTTCACCTTGCAAACAACCTGTTTATCAAATGGCGCCGTTGCCATCTTAGGATTGTTAGGAAGCATTAGGATTTGGTGTTTGGCAAAGAATAAGCCTTTAACTTTTATTTTGATTACTCATTGCTCTACCTTACTGATTGTGCTTTCAGGTACATGAATTTGCGCTCCAGGAGTGACAATAACTTACTTAAACCCCTGGACAATATTCACCAACTCGGATGCACGAGACAAAGAAGAGCAAGAGAGCAAGCTCAAGCCTTTGAAGAGATTGTGCAAGCTGGTTCAGTAGACTTTGCAACAATGGCTGAGCAAGAACATCCTGCGGGACCTCCACCAGCTCACGGTGCTGTAGTAAGGAGCAATAGAAACCCCAACCATGCAGCTAGACAACCACGGATCATAGGTGCTGGAGATGCTCCAAATACACATCATAATTGCTTTGGGATCACTCCTCCACCAGTCCAAAACAACAATTTCGAGATCAATCCAGGATTCATCTCTATGGTTCAAAACAGCAAATTCCATGGGCTGGCTATGGAAGACCCCTTGGAGCATCTTGACAACTTTGAGCAAGTTTGTGGGATGTTAAAGATCAATGGGATCTCGGAAGATGCTTTCAAGCTACGGCTCTTCCCATTTTCTCTTGGAGATAAGGCTATGTACTGGGAGAAGACCCTTCCACAAGGCACTATTACTTCCTCAAGATCCGGTTCGAGCAATGTTTCAACAGTTGCTTCAAGGTCAAGCTTCTACAAATAAGAAGTTTGTTAAGATGAACAACCGGCTAGACTCCTCTCTTACTGACGTCTCTACACAGATCACCAATCAGAACAACAAGATCAAACAGTTAAAGAAAGGGAAAGCTAGCACAAGCGGTCAAAGCAGCTTACCGGGCAAGTGTGAGCAAAATCCCAAGGAGTATGGAAACGCTATTAGCTTGAGAAGTGGTAAAGAGCTTCTGCCGAGAGTTGCACCTAAAGTCAATGAGGACATTGCTGTTCAAGAGGGGGAGGGTAAGCTTTCAGCTGATGAGGAGATTACTTTTGACAATGTTTGGATTGAGAGGCCGAGGAAAGGTAAAGAAGCGGTTGTAGAGAAGAAGGTAGAGGAGGTGAGCAAAGAGAAAGATGCGTTTGTTTCTCCACCATACAAACCGAAGCTTCTTTTTCCTGGCCGGTTCAAGAAACAGCTGCTTGAGAAACATAGGGCAGTCTTTGAGAAGCATTTGAATGATGTAAAGATCAAGCTACCTTTGGTGGATTGCCTAGCCATGATGCCTAAGTGTGCAAAGTTTTTCAAAGATACACTTACTAAGAAGAACAAGGAAAGTGAAGAAGTTTTGGTGCTTAGTGAAGAGTGTAGTGCTAGCATCCACAAGGAGATAGTACCCAAGAAGCTAGGGGTTCCAGGATCATTCACCATACCTTGCACTCTTGGTCCTTTGACATTTCAAAGCTGTTTGTGTGATCTTGGTGCAAGTATAAATCTCATGCCCCATTCCATTGCAAAGAAGCTCGGTTTTACAAGGTTTAAAGAGTGTAGGATCTCTCTCGCGCTAGCTGATAGAAGCATAAGGCTTCCTGTGGGTATGCTTGAAGATTTGCCCGTGAGGATCAGTGGAGTTAACGTGCTAACAGATTTCGCTGTTCTTGAAATGGATGAAGAGCCAAAGGATCCTCTAATCCTTGGAAGA
Organism: Thlaspi arvense; assembly: GCA_911865555.2. Taxonomy (NCBI): domain Eukaryota; kingdom Viridiplantae; phylum Streptophyta; class Magnoliopsida; order Brassicales; family Brassicaceae; genus Thlaspi; species Thlaspi arvense. The sequence goes on along the minus strand of OU466862.2, from coordinate 9,854,389 downwards.
CCGTTTCTTGCAACCGCTGGAGCCATCATTGCAGTTAAGAATGGCAAGATCTCTCTACACTTGGGCAAGGACATCAAGCTAGATTTCGACATTAATGAAGTCTTGAAGAAGCCAACCATTTGAGGATAAGCTTTCTACATTGAAACTCTAGATGCTTTAGCCGATGAGTTGCTTGAGGAGTTAACACAGGAGGATCACTTGCAGCTAGCTTTGACTAAGGAGCCAGGGGAGCATGGTTTACTGAGAAAGCAGACCCAGGAGTACGTTCATATCCTTGATTCTCGCATGGTTGTGAAGGAAGATGAAGGCTGATACCTAGAGATCGATCAGGAAATTGAGGACTTCACTCGATCCAAGACAAAGATCGACAAGAAGATCGAGGAGGTTGGTCGATCCGGTTAAGAAATCGATAGGGGGATCGAGAGAAGCAACTCGATCAGTTCAGGGAATGACTCGTTGAATCGATCCACTGCTCGATCCACATCAAATCGAGCAGGAGATCGATGTGAGTGCAATCGATCCAGACCAGAACGAGTGGAAGATCGACTGGATAACTCGATCTCTGAGGAGACAGCGGTTCAAGAAAGCAGCCTTAAAGCTCATGACTCGGGGTCTAAGGAGGGCAGTGAGAACAGCGACGTCAACACAAGCCACGAGGAGGACTGAAGCGAGTTGCTAGCCCCAAAGGTGGACCTTAAGGAGCTCCCAAAAGGGCTAAGGTATGCTTTCTTAGGGCTTAATGAGACTTATCCCGTGATTGTGAATGAGAGTCTGAGTGATGATGAGTTAAACTCGCTTCTTAAAGAGCTGAGAAAGTATAGGATGGCCATTGGGTACTCTCTAAGTGACATCAAGGGCCTTTCACCAATGCTTTGTACTCATAGGATTCACTTAGAGAATGAAAACTCTTCTTCTATTGAACATCAAAGGCGTTTAAACCCGAATTTGAAAGAAGTAGTTAAGAAAGAGATCTTGAAATTGTTAGATGCTGATGTGATATACCCTATCAGTGACAGCACATGAGTTTCTCCTGTCCACGTGGTGCCTAAGAAAGGGGGAATCACGGTCATTAGGAATGAGAAAGATGAATTGATTCCTACTAGAACCATAACTGGTCACCGAATGTGTATAGATTATAAGAAGCTCAACTCAGCTACTAGAAATGATCATTTTCCTCTTCCTTTTATTGATCAAATGTTAAAGAGACTTGCAAATCATCCATACTATTGTTTCTTAGATGGATACAGCGGTTTCTTTCAAATCCCTATTCATCCAAATGACCAAGAAAAGACAACTTTCACATGCCCTTATGGTACCTTCGCATATCGAAGGATGCCTTTTGGGTTATGTAATGCTCTAGAACCTTTCGAAGGTGCATGATGTCAATCTTTTCTGATCTTATAGAGGAGATGGTAGAGGTCTTTATGGATGACTTTTCTGTATATGGTGCGTCCTTTTCTGCTTGTTTTTCTAATGTTTTCAAGGTACTCAAGCGATGTGAGGAGACAAACTTGGTGCTGAACTGGGAGAAGTGTCACTTCATGGTGAACGAAGGGATTGTACTCGGTCACAAGATATCTGAGCAGAGGATAGAGGTTGATAAAGCAAAGATTGAAGTCATGATGAGTCTTGAGCCGCCGGTTAATGTGAAGGGGATAAGGAGTCTCTTGGGTCACGCTGGCTTCTACATGTGGTTTATCAACGATTTCTCCAAGATAGCTCGCCCTCTTACACGGTTGTTATGCAAGGAAGCTGACTTTGTCTTTGATGAGGAATGTCTTCACGCTTTCAAGACCATCAAGGAGGCTCTTGTCACAGCACCTATAGTACAAGCACCAGACTAGAGCTTACCCTTCGAGATCATGTGCGACGCCAGTGACTACCCCGTGGGAGCTGTTATTGGTCAGAGGAAAGAGAAGAGGTTGCATGTTATCTACTACGCCAGTCGTACCTTGGATGACACGCAAGTAAGATATGCTACAACCGAGAAGGAGCTGATGGCCGTTGTGTTTGCTTTTGAGAAGTTCAGATCATACTTGGTGGGCTCTAAGGTTGTTGTATACACGGATCATGCTGCATTGAGGTACATCTACTCAAAGAAAGATACCAAGCCGAGGCTTTTAAGGTGGATTCTTCTTCTACAAGATTTCGATATGGAGATAAAAGACAAGAAGGGGGTAGAGAATGGGGTAGCATATCACCTTTCTAGGATGAGAGTGAATGAAGCTTTACCCTTAGATGATTCACTTCTCGAAGAGCAGCTCATGATGATCAACACGGTGGTGTGTACACGGCTAGAGGATCAGTTTGAGGAAGTTTTAATTTTCAAGGAAGAAGACTTGCCTTGGTATTCGGATATAGTTAACCTCTTAGCTTGTGGAGAGGAGCCTTCTCATCTAGACTACTACCACAAGAATAAGTTCATGAGAGACATAACCTGCTATTTTTGGGACGAGCCTTACTTGTACAAGAGGGGAGTAGACAGCCTTTACAGGAGGTGTGTAACAAGAGAAGAAGCTAAATACATTCTTCTTCATTGTCACGGCTCATCATACGGTGGACATTTCGCTTCCTTCAAGACTGCTACAAAGGTGTTACAAGTCGGGTTTTGGTGGCCATCGCTATTCAATGATGCTCATGATTTTGATAAGGCTTGTGAAGCATGTCAAATGTTAGGGAACATCACCAAGAGAAATGAGATGCCTCAGGTGCCAATCTTTGAAGTTGATGTGTTTGATGCTTGGGGGATAGACTTCATGGGACCGTTCCCATCTTCTTACGACAACAAATTCATCTTGGTGGCTGTTGATTACGTGTCTAAGTGGGTTGAGGCTATAGCTTCCCCAACTAATGACTCAAAGGTGGTGGTTAAACTCTTTAAGACCATCATCTTCATCAACAAAGTGTTTGAAAGTCTCTTGAAAAAGTATGGCGTGAAGCACAAGGTAGCTACACCTTACCACCCACAAACTTGTGGGCAAGTAGAGATCTCTAATAGACAGATCAAGGCTATCTTAGAGAGGACAGTAAGAGCAACTCGGAAGGATTGGGCAAGTAAGCTAGACGATGCTTTATGGGCGTATAGAACCGCCTTCAAAACTCCTATTGGTACCACTCCCTTCACTCTTCTTTTCGGCAAGGCATGTCACCTCCCTGTGGAGCTAGAGCATAGAGCACTATGGGCAGTGAAGCAGATGAACTTCAGTCTCAAGATGGCACAAGAGAAGCGGTTGATTCAACTCCATGAGCTTGATGAGCTACGGCTAGAAGCTTATGAGAGTGCCAAAATCTACAAGGAAAGGACCAAGGCGGTTCATGACAAGAAGATGGTACTCAAGGAGCTTAAGGAAGGAGATCTGGTTTTGCTCTACAACTCGAGGCTGAAGCTATTCCCTAGAAAGCTGAAGTCAAGGTGGTGTGGACCGTTTGAGATCAAGGAATTTCTACCCTATGGAGCGGTTACTTTGGTTGGCAAGAGTGGAAAGGCTTTCACGGTTAATGGGCACAGGGTTAAGCCTTACATGGCGAGTGACTACAGCAAGGAGGGCACTACAATGCTCCTCCAAGACCCACCACAGGCCTAAACCAAGTAAATTCTAGCTAAATACGTTAAAGAAAGCGCACTTGGGAGGCATTCCCATGTCTATCTTGTATATATTTTTGCTTTCTTTCTGTTTCAGTTTTATGCTTTTTATGTTTAAGTGTGTAGGTGAAAGGATAGGTGATTGGAAATCATGATCTTGGAGTCAAAAGAGGCGAGAAAGGTGAAGTATAGGCTAGAGATCGAGTGCTAGATCGACTTATCTTGGCTCGATCTTTACTAGATCGAGCTAGTGAATCGAGAGGAGTCAGTCGATCTTGACGAGATCGACTAGATAAACGAGTGAGTCAGTCGATCATGAGAGGATAAACCACCCATACATTTAGCTTGAAATGCAAAAGAGGTGTAGATCGACTGACCTCACTCGATCCTCGAGGTTAGGTCGATCAGTCTACTCGATCTGCCACTCGATCTTAGCCCAAATGACCCCCAAATCGATCACGTGGCTTGATCCAAGGAGCATAGCCTGAGTGACCAAAAATCATGGAACGAGAGGACACAATCGATCTAAGACCCGATGCAATCTGAATCGAGTCCCTGATCGATCAACCCTCTCGATCCAAGTCAACATGGGCATGAGATTGAGTCCTAGATCGACCAAATGGACTCGATCTCGTGTCGAGGTAAGTTTGTGCTTTCCCTCTTTTCCTCTTTCCCTCCAGTTTTAAATTTGAATTATGGTCAAGGCAAGCATCTTTGACCATGAAAGATGTGCCTCGACCACACTTTTGTCAGAAACCACTTGTTTTGCCCATAGTTTTGTTAGCCTTTATATTTACATGCAACCACACACTCTCTCTCATTTTGTGTTTCGAGTTTTCTAAAGATAAAGAGAGTGTGAGTTTCTGTTTTTAAGGCTATTAACATCTTGCTTTCATCTTGTCAAAAGGTATTTTCGGTTCATAGATTTACTTGTTTAAATTTTTTGGAAAATTGCCTTTTGATTTCTTAAGATGATTGTTAGTTGTTAGGGAATTAGGATAATTTTTAGGAATAGCTAAATATTAGGAAAATTGCTAGATTTAATCCTATCTCTAGATTCTTTCCTCTAGTATTTATCTATAATTTTTATAAATTCTCTAAAAAAATCTAGGTTTATTGTTACAAGTTTTTCTCCTCTACCTTGTCTTTCTCTTGCATTCGCCGCCTTTACTCATCATCTTCTTTGAGAATTGCGTTTCAGAGAAGAGACAACACATAAGAAGTGGTTCAAGAGAGGGTTAGATGGAGCAAAGAGGAGAAAAAGGCTAAGAAGAGACTTGAGAGGCTGCGCTTTGAACCAACCAAATTTGCAAGCAGAGACCTTTTGGGGAAGATGGGGCTATTAGAATACTTTGATGTGCTTCTCAAAGACATGGGGCTTGCTTGCCTCTCATGGATGGATTGCCCCATATATCTAGAAGCCATGCTTGACTTTCTCTCAACCTTGGATTTTTCCTATGAGAATCCGAGCCTACCTACTCCATCACAAGGTCACCTCACTTTCGAGATCAGGAGGCAAGCTTACCACATGACCATAGCCGAGCTCTGCCAAGCCTACGGCCTCAATGCTGCTGCTAAGCAAGTTGAGTTCCCTAAGCTTAAATCAGCAACCGATCTATGGGACTTGATCAGCCTTGACGACTACAAGGCCAACACCGCCAAGATCAAGAAAGTTCACAACCCCTTGCTGAGATACACCCTCAAACTCCTGGCCAACACTTTCAGTGGGAGGTCTGTGGCTCCAACAGTTACCAAGAATGAGCTGTGCTTCCTCTTTCAAGAAGTTAAGAAGATCTTATGCAACCGAGAAGAGCATGCTGAGCCATTAGAGGACAAGCTCGGAGATGATGTCAACTATGGTTGCATCTTGGCCACCTCTTTGGTCAAGTACAAGGCATGGGCCCTAAGGTGTAAGGCGAGCTCAGCACTCATTGGCGGTTTCCTCACACCGATGTTTGTCCAAGCTGGAGTTCCTCTTCAAGAGTTTGAGCCTTGCGCGGATAGGGCTTACATGGACGAGCAGTACATGCGCAACACTGATAGCTTGATGATAGGGTTCAGGTTTTACCCAAATAAAAACTACTGCAAGTGCACAGCAAAGCAGATGTAGTATAAGGGGTATCGAAATCCCAAGAGAGTAATGCTAACTACACTATCAATTATAGATTTGGACTAAGCTAAGCGAAATATGATGTATGTAATGCGAATGAATAATTAGAAATAAGCAAACGATGGTATGATATGTTCTAAGTTCAGGAAGACTAAAAGCGCTAAGCTAGGGTAATTCGTAGGTATGAATCCAAGAATGCAGAATGCAGGGAATCAGGAATGATTAAGAACCGTTTTTAAACATGAATCTCTAATGCATAACTAATCAATTCTCATTGCAGAAGTTATCTATACCTAGATCACAGAGTTTCAAATCTCTTTGCAAACCCTAACAACCTAAGTATGCAGGAATGATCAGATTCAATTGTTTACAAAACTCCTAAGCCAAATCTCTTTGTACTAAGTTGTTTTGCTCATCAAATACTAGTTCAGGTTATGAATAATGCTCTCACATATATTTAACAACCTATGATTTTCGGATTCCTAGATGATGTGTCTCAGAAATTCGATTTTAAAGCAAGCAGAGATGAAAAACCATGAGATAATCCTAACAGATAGCGATTCTACACTCTTTTCATCAACCTTTGAAAAACCCTAACTTAACTAGCAGATTACTCAGACATGATTATGAGATCACAAAGCATAACTGAATAAAATTGCATTAAGAGAAAGAGTAGAAAACAAAGGGGGTTCGAAATCTTCTCTAAAGAGTACAGGATTTGTCTCCCCAAAAAGCTCTGAATAAAATCTCTCTCTAGCTCTCTGAATTCTCAAAAACTAAGATTCTTGCCAACAGTGGCTGAAAAACCTAATAAATAGGGGCTAAACACGATCTGGGGTCTTCATATAAATAAAGGAAACTTCTGGGTAAGTTCTGCAATTCTTCTTGATACTTTTAACAAATAGCCACGCTCCTTCCTATCTGGGTGACGAGCGTCACCAATGGGGTGACGATCGTCACCATTAGTGAATACTTTCTGCTTCGATCTTGGTACTTCGTGGCTTCAACTCAGAATGCTCCAAAAGGTTCCAATATCTCCAATTATGCTCCAGACATGCTATAACCTGCAAAGACTCTTCTAGGACTCTAAAAAGACCAAAAAGACTCAATAAAAAGGACTTATATCATGGTTAAAAACCATAAAAACCATGATATATCAACTCCCCCAGACTTAGCTTTTGCTTGCCCTCAAGCAAACATTAGACAAAGAATAAGGTCGAGGATTGAAAACAAGAAACAGTCAGTCAGTCATCAGAAACACCACACTAGTTAAAGCTTTCGAATCCACATACCACAGAGTCAACACAAGATCAAATTTCAGTCTAATTATCACAAGCTTAGCGAATCTCTCAAGTCCAGTCCAAATCCCTTCAAGAAATCCGAAATTTCTACTATCAACTCCTTATTTTTATCTAAGTGTGAAGTCTCATCAAGGCTCTATCATCTCAATCACTTTACAGATTCTTTTCTCTTCCTAACAACTGAACAAATCAATCTCAACACAGCTCTCCTATTTTCTCTTCCCTTAATCTTTTTCCTTAGGATATTTTCGATTTTTCACTTCTTTTTCTCAACTTTTACAGTCTAAGATATGGTGCTACTCAATACTTGTGTTCCTTGTGAGGAGACAGGTTCTTGAGTGAGTTCACTACTGTTGTTCCTTGTGAGGAGACAGGGTCATGAATGCACCATTCTTTGAACTTAAACTTTTAAAAACTACATCAGGGAAGATCAAAGAGAGACTGTATCTTAACCTTATTTGCAGTGCTTAAAGAGAGAATCAAGATCAATAAGAATCAATCACCAAGACAAGAAGTTTAAAGTTCATTAAGGTGGAGCTAACAGTAAATTTTCCAGATTCTCTAAGAACCTAAACCTTCATTGCTAGACTGATCTACCTATGACTTTCAACTTAGTAAGACTTGTAATCAACTACTGTGGCAATGGTTCTTATCAGCAAAAACGTCCTATGGCTAGTTCCAAGAAAAACTAACAGTTTTAAAATTTTTGACTCTATAAAAGCAGGTTTTTTACTCAACTTTAAGACTCTATAAACATGACACAAAGCACACAACGTCAGTAACCACCTCCCCCAGACTTAAACAACACTGTCCCCAGTGTTATTAAGGCAAGAGTTGGTCAAAATGAAGCATGAGAACGTGTAAAACCAAGGTGGAAAAGTGGTACCTCGCGAAGGAGCTAGTGACGAGCGTCACCAGATTGGTGACGAGCGTCACCATCTCTGATACTCCAGAAATCGACATGTTGGATGTTTAAATGCTATGCCATCATGTGTACTCCGAAGTCAAACTGTAAGAGCACTAAAAACACACATCAAAACATCCAAACAAATCATAGTCCATTATCCAACAAGTTCACAAGACATCATCAAAGCAAATTGACAAACTGACTCTTTTTTTTTTTTTTTGTTTTTTTTTGTTTTTTCATGTTTTTGGGTTTTTTTAGCTATGTAATAGAAAACTAAACTAATATATGAAAAAGAAAACTTACTAGTGGGTTGCCTCCCACTAAGCGCTTGTTTAAAGTCATTAGCTCGACTTTGAATGCTGCTCAAACAGCTGGTGGAGCAGAAGGTGGCAGTGAATGCCTTGGAGAAGAATGTCTCCTCATCCATGGTGGTTTGTAAGCAGTAGATGTATGAACACTTCCAAGGAAGTGAGGAACATCAGCAGAGTGGGTCGTGACTGTGGGTGGGATACTTCTTTTTCCTGCAGAATCATCAAAAGAAACACAAAGCATTCTTTGCTTAGTTGCAGGTTTCTGGGTTGTGGACTGTTGAATTTTCGGATTGGCAACATATGATGGACTTGTAGAGCAAATATCACGTCTCTCCTTTGTGTTCAGGTTGGTGACGAGCGTCACCAGGTCAGTGACGCTCGTCACTGACTCTGCAGTTCGAGTTTCTGCAGTTTTCCTGCAATTCAGCTCTGCAAGTGTTGCTTCCATCACAAACACGTCTTCCTCCAGCAATTTGGTATTCATTGGAACCTCTTTTTCAAGCCCAGTCATGAAGATATGATCCTCACTGCAATCCTCAAACTCAACAGCTTCTGCAGAAGTTTCAGATATTGGCTCTTCAACAGCCATCTTGCTCACTTGCCTACTAATATCTGATTCATTGACACACTCAGCAATAGTGTCTTCTGAATGCTCCATGACAGTCTCTTTATCTCTGGAAGTTCTTACAGAAAAGGTCTGACCATCAATGGTAGAACTCTTTCTTAACTTATCCATGTCAAAGTTCATGACAACATCACCAAGATCAAGCTCAATGTTCCCCTTTCTAACATCAATGATGGCTCCAGCAGTAGCCAAGAATGGTCTTCCCAGAATAAGAGGATCTTTAGGTTCTTCAGCATATTTCAGAACCACAAAATCTGTAGGAATTATGCAGCCTTCAATGTTAACATGAACATTCTCTAACATGCCTTCTGGGGTCCTTATGGAACGATCTGCTAGGATGAGAGAGATCCCAGCTGGCTTGAAATCAGTTATTCCAAGTCTAGCAGCAACAGAGAAAGGCATCAAGTTAATACTTGACCCTAGATCACATAGAGAGTGTGGAAAACGTCCTGCAGATATTGAGCAATCAAGCACAAAGGTCCCTGGATCAGATAGCTTCTCTGGAACTCTGCTTTGAGTGATGGTATTGACTTGTTCAGAAACAGTCACCTTCTTCTTCTTCTTTGGAACTGTGCCTAAGAGAATTGCACTGATGTCTCTGGTAAGCAATGCTCCTTCCTCAGGACTTACACCATTCACCACCATTCTCTTTACATACCTTCTTAGAGCTGGTGAAAGCTTGACTGCATCAACAAGAGGGATCTCAAGCATCAGCTTGTCTATCATAGCTTTACATCTGGCTTCTTCTATCTCCTGTTTAGACTTCCTAGGATGCTTGGGGAATGGTGTTTTGGGTTTATAGACACGTGCCTGGTCATAATTTGCAGTTACAGGCGAAGCAGCTTCGTTCTGGGGTGGGTGACGACCGTCACCAGGGGGGTGACGCTCGTCACTCACCTGTGACAACCCCCGATTCTCTTCTATGTTGGTGGCGAGCGTCACTCCTCCTTGGTGACGCTCGTCACTCACCTCTGAGACAGAAAAATTTTCATCTTCAGACTCCATGAGTTGCACGATCTGTTCTGCACTCAACCTCTTTTTCTGCACTGTTTTAAGCTCCTTTTCATTCCTGACTGTGATGGCATTAACCTGATGCTTGGGATTGATATCAGTCCTTCCAGGAAGGAATCCCTCTTGCCTTTGAACAGCTCCTGCAGTTTGAGCAACCTGCACATCAAGCTTCTTCATGTGAGAGTTCAGACTCTCAATTTTTCCATTCAGGTCTTGATACAGCGAATCTAGCTTGCCATTGAAGTTCATTGTCATCTTCTGCTGTCCTTCAAGTACCTGCTCCAGCATAGCTTCCATTTTATTGTCTTGTGGAGGTGCAGTTTGGTAGGAAGAAGAACCATAATTCCTGCTGTTTTGGTAAGGTTTCTCAACTTCAGTCTTCTGGAATGGGGGCTTAGGAGTGTAACCAGGCGTGCTCTGTCCTCCTGTAAAGGTACTCTGCTGATTATTGCTGTTGTAGCCTCTGTTCCATTGCTGATTTCCAAACTTTTGGCTCTGAAAACCCCCTCCATTGATGAAATTAACATCTTTCTGCTCAAATTCTTCAGGATTCTCGAAACTCTCCACTTCTGCAGCGAATTGGACTGACTTCTTTCCCACCAAAAGGCTGTGCATGCTGTCTAACTTAGCCTTAACTTCAGCTATTTGGTTTCCATCATTCAAACCAGACTGCTGCTTTCTCTGAAAATCTGCATTCTTAGTGCTGTTACTGCAGGCCAAGTTTTCAATCAATCTTACAGCTTCTTCTGGTCTATTGGTGTTGAAGTTTCCTGCACTTGCTGCATCCAGCGCCATCTGGTACTTCCAGTCAATGCCTCTGAAGAATATCCCAAGTAATTGCACCTGATTGAAACCATGATGAGGACAATCCCTTTGATAAGACTTGAATCTGATCCAAGAAGCCTTAAAAGCTTCAGTAGGGCCTTGTGTAAATGATGCAATTTTCGTCCTCATGTCCTCTGATCTTGCATCATCATAGAAATTGTTCAGAAAGGCATTCTTGGTGTCCTCCCAAGTAGTTAGTGAAGCAGGTTCCAGTTGCTTCAGCCAATATGCAGCTTCTCCTCCAAGAGAGTAGGGAAAAAGCTTGCAGAACAGAAAGTCATTGCTAACCCCATTAGCTTTGACACTAGAAGCTAGGTCCTCAAACCTCTCTATGTGATCCATAGGATGCTCATGAGGTAAACCATGGAAGGGATGCTGTCCAACTAGCTGATAGTAGACAGGTTTAACCTCAAAATCGTTCCTCTGGAAAGCAGGAGGTCGGATTGCAGCTCTGTTGGCATAGAACTGATCAGGTCTGTTGTAATCACCTAGAGTCCTCTGAACAAAACGCCCAGCAGCGTTATTGACAGCAGCAGGGACTCCCACGTTCTCAGCCACTTGCTGAACCTGCTGTTCAACAATGACATTCCCCTCTTGATCAATTCTCTGCCCCTCTTCGTTCCTCCTATTTCCTTCCCTGTCAACCAAGTGACCTTCTGCATCTTCAACCAAGATCAATGGAGCGACCATTGCAGATTGCTTCTTAGCTTTCCTGTTAGTTCTCTCCAACCTAGCAAGCTCGTCGATGCTCAAAGTCACAAGCTCCTTCTCTTTGTTGCTTCTGGTTCTGCGATTAGGCATACACCTGAAACAGGAACAAAGAAAAGTAGCTGAAAATCAGTAAAGAAATAAAAACTTAGACAAAATCCTAATACTAAAAATCGATAGGCAGCTATTACTCCCCGGCAACGGCGCCAAAAACTTGATAGGGTTCAGGTTTTACCCAAATAAAAACTACTGCAAGTGCACAGCAAAGCAGATGTAGTATAAGGGGTATCGAAATTCCAAGAGAGTAATGCTAACTACACTATCAATTATAGATTTGGACTAAGCTAAGCGAAATATGATGTATGTAATGCGAATGAATAATTAGAAATAAGCAAACGATGGTATGATATGTTCTAAGTTCAGGAAGACTAAAAGCGCTAAGCTAAGGTAATTCGCAGGTATGAATCCAAGAATGCAGAATGCAGGGAATCAGGAATGATTAAGAACCGTTTTTAAACATGAATCTCTAATGCATAACTAATCAATTCTCATTGCAGAAGTTATCTATACCTAGATCACAGAGTTTTAAATCTCTTTGCAAACCCTAACAACCTAAGTATGCAGGAATGATCAGATTCAATTGTTTACAAAACTCCTAAGCCAAATCTCTTTGTACTAAGTTGTTTTGCTCATCAAATACTAGTTCAGGTTATGAATAATGCTCTCACATATATTTAACAACCTATGATTTTCGGATTCCTAGATGATGTGTCTCAGAAATTCGATTTTAAAGCAAGCAGAGATGAAAAACCATGAGATAATCCTAACAGATAGCGATTCTACACTCTTTTCATCAACCTTTGAAAAACCCTAACTTAACTAGCAGATTACTCAGACATGATTATGAGATCACAAAGCATAACTCAATAAAATTGCATTAAGAGAAAGAGTAGAAAACAAAGGGGGTTCGAAATCTTCTCTAAAGAGTACAGGATTTGTCTCCCCAAAAAGCTCTGAATAAAATCTCTCTCTAGCTCTCTGAATTCTCAAAAACTAAGATTCTTGCCAACAGTGGCTGAAAAACCTAATAAATAGGGGCTAAACACGATCTGGGGTCTTCATATAAATAAAGGAAACTTCTGGGTAAGTTCTGCAGTTCTTCTTGATACTTTTAACAAATAGCCACGCTCCTTCCTATCTGGGTGACGAGCGTCACCAATGGGGTGACGATCGTCACCATTAGTGAATACTTTCTGCTTCGATCTTGGTACTTCGTGGCTTCAACTCAGAATGCTCCAAAAGGTTCCAATATCTCCAATTATGCTCCAGACATGCTATAACCTGCAAAGACTCTTCTAGAACTCTAAAAAGACCAAAAAGACTCAATAAAAAGGACTTATATCATGGTTAAAAACCATAAAAACCATGATATATCACTTGAGACCTACGCCAGCTCCACGGAAGTTTGCTTCTCTGTATTACAGCCACAACCATGCCAAGAAGGTCTGTATTCTGCCCAACGAGGATGAGACAAACTTTGACAGCATTGGCACCATCGAGTTTTTGCCAATGGATGAGGAGTGTGTCGCAGCCCTTGGACCAGCAGCAGTTCCCACTCAGCTTGCTCGTGAACCCTCTGAGTCACCCACGTCAGATGCTGAGATGCCAGCCCACTTCGACCTTCCTAAGCTCGATTTTGAACCAAGGACCAAAACCGAGAAGTTCCTTGCATCTTTGGTGGAGGTTCAGCAGAAGGTGAATAAGTGGCAGAGCAATATGATCAAAAAGCTTGCCAAGAAGATCAAGAAGCTTCAAGGAAGCTCATCTGATGCGTCTTCAAGCGAGGAGGTCGAGCAGCCCGAGAAGAGGAGGAGATCCACCAGTGGGATTGTGATTCGTGAGCCGCAATGAGGCAACATCCAACCTGCACGCCACTCTGTACACGAAGGGACAGCCAAGGAGAAAGGCAAGGCAGTGACTCACGACCCTCCTAGCAAGAGCAGGAAGTCTGGAGCATCCTCAAGCTCCAGCCGAGCCTAGCTCCAATGTACCAACAACCGAACCATTGTACATACCATGCATCGTTTGATTTTTGCTTTGTGATTTGACTTCTCTTGAACTTTGTTTGCCACTGAGACGGTGTCATTCAAGTTTGGGGGAGTGTGTGTGTTATTTGACATGTTTTCTTTCATCTTATTTTGAGTTATCATCCTTGAGTCTTGCATTGCATCATGTAAGGCATAGAAAATACAAAAAAATGATAAAATTTTTACAATTTTCAAAAAAATTCATGTAGTTTGCATTTGCATTGTTAAATATTGTAGGATTGAGTCTAGAATTTTTAAAAATCATTTAGGTTGTTTACATTTGCATAAGGGGCAAGAGTTTTCTTAGAAAAGCGTGTTAAGCTCATGAATTGTTTCAAGGCCCTAGTTAGTAGTTCTTTGATGCTTTGTTCACACTTTGAAAGTAAGCTCTAACCATATTTGGATCATTTGTTTTGATTTTCGTGGCTTAAGTTGAACATTCGTGAATTGAATCATTTCCTAATAAGTGAGAACCTTAATTTTAACTTTTAATTATCATACTTATGCATTTGAAAAAGGATACATGGATCACTTATACATATTTAGGCTTTTTTCTTCCTTTCACCACTCTCTTGTGAGCCTAAATAGACTTCCCCACCTTTAACCTACCCTCCTTTCAAGCCAATGTTCTTATGTGATGAATATTTGTGAGGCTTCTTTCCGGTTGAACTTAGCATAAAATGTTAGTTTTAGGCGACATGATTAGGCTTTCATATTGTTGCTAGCTTTGCATTTTGAAGCTAGTTTAGGCTTAGGATAGGGCGGGTATTCATGGGAGTTGATTTGTTTTATTTCGGTTTAAAGAATTTGAAGTTTGGAAGTTGAATAAAAGGGTTTTAATGGTTTTAAGTGGTAGGCTTTGTGTTTGAAAATAAAAGAAAGATAGCTCTCAAAAAGAAAAAAAAAAAAAAGAGACTAATAAGAGAGCATAAGTGCCAAATAAAAATAAAAAAATATTATAAGAAGAGAGCTATCAAAGTGTTTAAAAGAGCTTAGTATGTTTATAGCCTTACCACTAGCCAAAAGAGTTTTAAAATGATGCTTTTATTTTGGGTTTTGCTAGGCGAATTGCCTTGTTGATAAGGGTAGTCTTTAGGAGGGTGAATGAGCTTAAAAAGAAAAGAAAAAAAAATGAGAGGGGTTTAGGATCATTGTTAGTGTATATGGGTAGATGAGAGTCTAGTCATGTATGCATCAATTGTCTTTACCTTTAGCATTATGCATAAGTTTAACCATTTTTTGAGATAACCCATTATTTGAATCACCCTTATAAATGAGATCATTTTTATCTCATAACCTTTATCCCTAAGCCAAATGTATTCAATTTTAAAGTGCATAAGTGTGATTCACGGTTTGAGTTTAATGAATGTTAAAGGTTATAATTCTTGGATTGTTTGGGATATGAGAGCCATGATTTGAGATTCAACATGTGATGAATATGGCTAAGTTCTTTGGAGTATGAGTGTGTGCATTACATCTTAGGATTAAGAACTAGGACCATTGAATTGGTTCATTTGAAAAACACTTTTGCAAGGAATTTGAGCTCCCGTTTTTAAAACCTCTCTTCGTTTCTTGAATTTTGTTTGCTTGAGGGCAAGCAAAAGGCAAGTTTGGGAGAGTTGATATTACCATATATTTTGCATATTTAGCATGCATTTAGAGTTAGTTTTCATGCATTCATCTTGCATTTCAGGCTAGTTCCCATCATTTGTTGCATTTTAGGTCCTAAATCACTTTGCATTCGCATTTTGCATATTTCTTGCACTTTTGCATCATTATCAGGTTGTTTGGAGCACTCTAGAGGTTGCATGGACGTGCTGAGGATCAAAATGGAGCTTTTGGACACTTGGAGAACTTATCCACGCATGCAAAGGACCCGAGATTGAGAGCAAGATCGAGCTAGGTAGGTCGATCTAGATGAGATCGACCAGAAGATCGACTAAGCCCTGATCATTTCAAGAAAGGATTGAGGATCAGATCGAGTGAGGAGATTGATCGTGAGTACGGACGTGGATTACGCCATGCAGATCGAGAGATCGAATCCAAGATCGAGCAAAAGTAGACGATCCATGAAGAAGATCGAGCCAGAGATCGAGTGACCCGAGTCGATCTCTGGGATCTTATCCGGGCAACTGGGTTTTGGACTCTTGTGAGGGGGGAACCATTTCCTTGTCTAGCCTATTTTAGGCAATCGAATGTAAACCATTCATTATGTCTTGGACCTTTTAAGCTTTCTTAGTGTCTAAGGCGATTTTTCACCATTGTTAACGATTTCAAGCTTTTCATACTTTGTAGATCTTAAATCTTGCTTAATCATTAGTATTTTCTTTAATCGCTCTTCTTTAATAATGCTTAGCTTTCTTTTCTCTACATTTCAGTCGGTTTTAATCATGAGTAGCTAGTAGTTTTTCTTTGGGTAAGGGGTTGAGGCGATTCAAGGGTTTTAGGGGTTTAAGCTTTTGGATTTTTTTCTTGTTCTTAACTCACTCTCTTCTAGGATTTGGGGTCTTAATGCTTAGAGAGTCTTGGAAAAGATCTTTATGATTCTAGGGGTTTCTTACCTTGACTGGATTCAGAGATCCTTGAAAACCAAATCTTAATGACTAATATATCCTCTCCCAAATGCCATGGATGTAGAAGGGGGTTAGTTAAGCCACTATTTAGGATCTTTGTTTAATGTTCTTTGACCCATCTTTCCACTAAACGCCATAGGTTTGGAGGAAGGGTCAGAGAAAGGGGTCTTACCAAACGCCATGGACGATCCTAGTTTAAGTTTCCTAAGGCTTAGAGAAAGCTCTTTAAATGAGTAGATCTAGGTGTTTTCAAACCAAAGCTTGAGCCTTTGAATCTCTTGAACATGACCCTCGACCTTGAACCCCTCTTTTTAGCAAATTAAAACCTCTGTTTCTCACTCTCTAGTCATAAAGTTGCATTCTTGATCATTAGAAGTCATTCATCTTAAGTTGTTAGAATCGATCTGTTTTACCCGTTTCAGTGCTTGATTTTTAGTTATTAGTAGATTTGCATTTAGGGTCTCTGTTTTCATCTAGTAGTTGTTAACCCTCTTCCAGGGATTTTAAAATAGTTTTGTAGTAGTTTGGTCGTTGCATTTAGTTTTTGCATAATTTCTCATCCATTTACCCGATACTGCTTAGCTTTGCTTAGTACTTGCATTCTTAGTGTTCTTCCTACTTCCTAGGTTGGATTGATACCCTTACTGCTATACTACATCATTTTGTGGTTTGGGATTTGATATTTCACCTTGCAAACAACCTGTTTATCAGGATGCACCATTTATCAAGACCATCGGTCAAGACTGATCGATGGGAATGCATCAGATGCACCATCGATCAAAGACATCGATCACTCCAGACCGATGGGATCCTATCCGAACTTGCTTTTATTAATACTTTTGCCATTATGTTAGGGCATTTGTCTATTAATATAAATAGCTTGTTCTACGATTTTTAGCAACAAGTTTTGTTCTTGCTTAAGTTTTCTGGTTTCCTTTGAGTTTGTAAGAACAATTCTGTCTTTTTAATCAAAGTTTGCATTTGCCTTTTAAAATTTTCTCTGTTCCACTTCTTAATCATGATTAGCATCATTTGTCTTTGTAATTAGATGTTAACCATGGTGATAAGTGAGTAGTTCTCTTAGGGTTTTCTAGATGTGGTAGATTAGGGGAATTTAGAGGCTTGAGTAGGGTTTGTTAGTGTTTAATATGATTGATTCCTCTCTATTAATCTGTTCTTAAGCTAGATTTTTCTTGATCATGTGAATCTTGAACTAGACTTCATTTTATGCCCACCAAGTGTTTGATGAAATGCTGATCTTGTTAATAGATGATTTACTGGCCTTAGCTCAAGAGATTAACTGTTTGAGGAGTATTTTGACTTGAATAGAGTTGGTTATGCATGCTTGTTGATTGTTCTAGCACTAATGAGATTTAGTTCTTGTTAGGATGATTAGCAAAGTGTTATTTGTCAAGAGATTGAACTTAACTTGCTTGATTGTGAACTCTATGTCTAGGAATCAGCATTGATAGTTTGTTTGCTTGATCAGTGATGTTTGAAACAACTCTAGTTAGCCTTTGAATTCTCCAAAGTCAATAACCACATCTAGGAACTTGCTTTCTCTTATTTGAATTTCGAATTTTGTTAATTGCTCTGTTTTGTTCATTGATCATTGCTAAACTGTTATTCTTTGAGTTCTCTTTGGTATATTATCACTTAGGTTGTTAATTTAAGTTGTGTGAGCAACAAATCTTCTTTAAATTTGCCTGACTTAGAGTCTTCTGCTTGCAACTCTAGTGTTATTCATCTTAACCCCTTGGATTGACATAAAAACCTATGCTATGCTGCAACTGAGTAGTACAAGCATTAAGTGATTGAATCAAGTCCTAAAAACTCTTGTAACAGAGATCATCCCTAAGTAGCCTTGACAAAGGAGCATGGTGAAGATGGATATCTGCATGATGAGACTTTGGCTTACATGAAGTTGTTAGACCCACAGAAGGAGATAGAAGCCAATGTCACATAAAAGGAGTTAGATGGGTCACAAGAAGAGATCCTGGCCTTATCAGCAAGGGAGATAACAAGTGACGCCCACAACACAGCTTAGGCAAGCTTGGATGTTGACTGGTGCAAACTCAAGGCACGAAAGGTGGAGCTCAAACCAATTCCACAAGGGCTAAGGTACCCATTTCTTGGTCCTAAATCTTCTTACCCTGTGATTGTGAATGAAAACTTAAGTGGTGATGAATTGCCTTCCCTTCTTGAAGAATTAAGAAATTTCAGGAGAACCATTGGTTACTCTTTAGATGATATCAAAGGCATATCTCCTGCTCTTTGCACTCATAGGATCCACCTAGAAGATGAATCAATGACTTTTGTTGAACATTAAAGGAGGTTAAATCCAAATTTGAAAGATGTTGTCAAGAAAGAGATTCCAAAAATTCTTGATGCTGGTGTTATCTATCATATTTCTGATAGTACATGGATTTCACCAGTTCATGTGGTACCTAAGAAAGGAGGAATCACTGTAATTTAAAATGAAAAGAATGAATTAGTGCCAACTAGAACTATAACTGGGCATAGGTTGTGCAAAAACTATAGAAAACTTAATGCTTAATCAAGAAAATATCATTTTTCTCTCCCTTTTATAGATCAAATGCTTGAGAGGCTTGCAAACCATCCTTTCTATTGTTTTCCTTTCAAATTCCCATTCACCCAATTGATCAGGAAATGACCACTTTCACACGCCTTTATGGTACCTTTGCTTATAATAGGATGCCATTTGGGATATGCAGTGTGGCTGCTACTTTTCAGAGGGTATGATGTCCATTTTCTCTGATCTCTTAGAAGAGATGGTAGAAGTATTCATGGATGATTTCTCTGTATATGGATCTTCTTTTGGTGTCTGCTTGTCTAATCTTAGCATGGTTATATAGAGGTGTTAAGAAACCAATCTCGTGCTCAATTGGAAGAAGTGCCATTTCATGGTCAGAGAGGGAATTGTTCTTGGGCACAAGATATCAAAGAAAGGCATCGAAGTGGAGAAAGCCAAAATTGAGGTTATGGTGCGTCTGGAGCCTCTACATTCAGTAAAAGGGATAAGGAGTTTCTTGGGACATGCAGGCTTCTATAGGAGGGTCATAAAAGATTTCTCCAAGATAGCAAAGGCCACTCACCAGACTTCTATGTAAAGTGACATAGCTTTCTTTGATGAAGAGTGTCTACAAGATAGAGGATAGCCCTGGTATACAGATTTTGTTAACTACTTGGTTAGTGGTGAGATGCCAATCCACTTGGATCCTTACAATAAGAAGAAGTTCATAAGAGATGTCTCTCACTACTATTGGAATGAGCTTTACCTTTTCAAGAGAGGTTCAGATGGTCTCTACAGAAGATGCATTGCACAAGAGGAAGTGAAAGGCATCTTGTATCATTGCCATAGATCAGCTTATGGTGGTCACTTTACTACTTTCAAGACAGCAACCAAGGTTCTTCAAACTGGGTTTTAGTGGTTAAGTTTATTCAAGGATGCACACACCCACATATCTTCACGTGAAGCCTATCAAAGAAAGGGGAATATGAGCAAAAGAGATGAGATGCCTCAAAATACTATACTAGAAGTGGATTTGTTTGATGTTTGGGGCATTGACTTACTGGGACCTTTCCCTTCTTCATATGGAAACAAGTATATCTTAGTGGCTGTTGACTATGTCTCTATGTGGGTTGAAGCAGTAGCAAGTCCCACAAATGATGCTAGGGTGGTGATAAAACTCTTTAAGAGCATCACTTCCAAAGATTTGGAGGTCCAAGAGTGGTGATAAGTGATGGCGGCAGCCACTTCATCAACAAAGTGTTTGAAGGGCTACAAAAGAAGCATGGGGTGAAGCACAAGGTAGCCACGTGGTGCCTTAACTACATCCTAACAGTCTGTTCAATACTTAGCAAATTTTAAACTTTTTCTTTGCATTTATCAATACACAGCGGATTCAAAGAACAACTTCATTTCATTATAACTTGAATAAAATCACTTAAACAGATTCCGGGTTCAACATATATCAAAACACAAGGTTGGCTAACGATTACATCATATCATCTAGTAACATAAAACGGTCAACACCAAAACCATAAGACCAAAACACAACTCTTAAACAGAGAACACCCAATCCCCGATCCATCCATGTTCATCACTGCTGCCGGTCTCGCTCCACTTATTTCTTAGATCCTGCACACTCAAAAAGAGAGGCATAAGTATTTGATAAATACTTAGTGAGTACGGTCATCCCATAACACCTTGGTTAGTACCATTCACGCATTCATACTATCGGATTAAACATCCCACACAATCAATTCGCAATAAACATAACATATATCAAGCGGCTATGGTCATCTAACCTAACCCTTGATCAATCCCTTTTTAAGACCCATGTCTACTTCAGCGAAAATCCCACATCCCCTAAGCTAGCACATGATCTGGATTACCCTGAGGTTAGCTAGACATCATCTATGCCATGGTAAACACCTCACAATAACATAGTATAGAATCGTTTAACACACGCTAACAACCAAACATGCAAATCACTCAATCAAACATGCAAAACATAAAACCTTAGCAATCCAACGATCCTAAATACTAACCACAGTCACGCACTCACCTTAGACAAGGTTGGAAACGGATTGGTCAGAAGAAATCTCGATGAAACTTGCGTGGAAACAAAGATATCTGATCACCCTAGGAATCTCTCGGCTCTCGGTACGATCCGATCCCTCTCTCCTCCGCTATCTCTCGATTCGTTCACCTTTCTTCGAGCCAAAATATGTTTTCCCTCAGAAACCCCACAAAACACGTTTATTAGCTCGAGGTTATCAGATGGAAAATCGACACAAAGGGAAATATCTGATCGCTTACCAGTTTATCTTGGCGATGGTCGGATCTGCACGGCGAACCTTCAATCTCTCTCGGCTATCCTCGGGATAAACTGTCTTTTCTACGGTTTTCTCTCGACTAATCTCTTTCTTTTGCTTTATTATTCACAATAAACACAACACTCACGAGACAAGTCTCAAAAGCCCTTTATAGACTCGCAAAATCCTAGGTAACTCCAACTAAACCGACGGTTTTCCGGTTCCAGTAAGATTTATCCCAATCTGATTAGATTATCTCGGCTATAACCCATACCATCTCTACCATCCGCGTGATAAACCACGTTTTAGCCGATCAACTTTCATGGCCCACCGCCCAGCCCAGTTTTCCACTGGCTATTTCCTTTTCTCTCGGTAAACCACATTTTATCCGAGTTATTTTCCTTATGTCCAGTCATTTTCCATTTTTCACTTGGATAACTCACACTACCTCGGTTAATTCCCATTTTCTCTCGGAGACTTTCCCTTTCCCACAGACACAGTCCACTCTCACTCGGACTAACCCCATTTTCTCACGGACTGGACCATTTTATCTCATATATGGTCCATTCAGCTCAGCTATCCCACCCATCCATCGACTGTTTCCCCATCACCACCCGACCTTTGTCTTAACCTCCCATTTCCCAGCCAATATCCGAACCTTGGCTTGATCATCCCTCGAACAATGTCCGTCCGCCTCGATCATTTCTAATTTCCTCAGATATGGATGCTACAATTCTCCCCCACCCGTTTTGGATTCGCCCTCAAATCCGGCTCATCCGTTTGCAACTTATCAAACCATTTGGGATACTCAGCTTCAGCCTAGCCTCCTTTTCCCATGTGACCTGTTTATGCCCGTCGCAGTCCCATACGACCTGAACCATTCTGACTAGCTTTCCCCGCTTAGTCATTTCCTTTTTGGCTATCACCCGAACCGGCCTAGCCACCACTGCAAGGTCCTCTTGCAAGTCCGCTGGCGGTTCCTCTATAACCGTTTCACGTTCAGTTATGTGCTTCCTTAGGTGCGACACATGGAATACGTAATGGAACGCTCCCATTTCCGATGGCAAGTCCAATTTGTAACCCCTGCGCCAACCCTTTCCAGTATCCGGTACGGTCCCATGTACCTCGGACTCAACTTGGCATACTTAGCTGCCTTGTCTGTTCCCTTATAAGTCAGTGCCTTCAGGTAGACCATATCCCCTACACTGAATTCCAAGTCCTTGCGACGCTTGTCCGCATAACTTTTCTGTTTGTCCATTGCCTCTTTCAGCTTAACCTTTAAGAATCTGATATTTTCTGTAGTAGCCTCGACCACTGCTAGCCCCATTACGCTACGCTCCCCCACTTGTGTTCACCACAAGGGTGGTCTACACGGCCTCCCATACAACGCTTCATACAGAGACATCTCAATGCTCCTATGGTAACTATTGTTGTATGCGAATTCAGCCAACGGTAAGTAGTCCTCCCAACTACCACCTCAATCCAGCACGCATGTCCTCAACATATCCTCTAATGTCCTAATTGTCCGTTCGGACTGTCCATCAGTCTAAGGATGATATGCTGTACTCATATGCAACCGCGTCCCACACGCTTCCTGAAACTCTTTCCATAACCTCGAAGTAAACTTCGGATCACGATCTGAGATGATGCTCAGTGGCACTCCACGCAACCTCACGATCTGATCAATGTACATATCCACCAACTTTGGTACTTCATCCGTCTTTTTCATTGGTAAGAAGTGAGCAGACTTGGTCAATCGATCCACAATGGCCCATACTTCGTCATGCAACTTCTTAGACTTCGGTAAACCCAGTACAAAGTCCATGGTGATCATGTCCCATTTTCATTCCGACATTGGTAATGTCTGCAACAAACCATTCGGAAAATGATGTTCTGCCTTAACCAATTGGCACGTCTCACATATGGCTACCCACTTAGCCACATCACGCTTCATCCCAACCCAATGATAGTACCGTTTCAAATCCTGGTACAGCTTGGTCATCCCCAGATGAACAAAAAACCTTGACTGATGCGCCTCCTTAAGGATCTCATCCTTTAACCCCTACACATCCGGAACACATACCCGTCCATTCACAACAATTGTCCCATTGTTTGAAGTCTGATATTCTGTCTTATCAGTCTGTGACATCTTGTTCAAATTCTCATCCTGCTCTTGAGCAATCCTAATCCTAGTCAACAAGTCAGCTCTATCCACAGCTTCCTCCAAACCCAACGGTTCAACCCCTTCTGTTATCATTCAACCGCAATGTCTTTAGCATGTTCACAATGCTTCCAGTATCTCGTTCTGATGATACGCTAGCTCTCCTTCTGCTTAACGCATCCGCTACCAAGTTGGCCTTTCCTTGATGGCATGCTATCTCCAAATCATAGTCCGCTACCAACTCCATCCATCTACGCTGTCTCAAGTTCATATCCGGTTGAATAAAGATATACTTTAAACACTTATGGTCTGTGTATATCTGCACCTTCTCTCCATGCAAGTAAGACCTCTATATCTTAAGTGCAAATACCACAGCCGTCATCTCTAGATAATGCGTAGGATAATTTTCTTTATGCTTCCATAGCTGCCGCGAAGGATAAGCTATCACTTTACCATCCTGCATCAGGACACACCCTAGTCCTTTCCTCGATGCATCCATGTATACCACGTATGGCTCACCCGGTTCTAGTAACGCCAATACTGGTGCACTTGTGAGTAACTCCTTTAACTTCGAGAAGCATTCTTCACACTCATCCGTCAAGACATAATCCAAGTCTTTACCAGTCAGCTTTATCATTGGCTGAGCCATGCTTGCAAAGGCTTTAACAAACCGCCTGTAATAACCAGATAGCCCCAAAAAACTCCTTATCTCTGTAGCATTCTCTGGTCTTGGCCAATCCGCTATAACCTGAATCTTCTCTGGGTCCACGGACACTCCCTTATCTGAAACAATGTGACCCAAGAACCCATATGTTGTTGCCAAAAGCTACACTTACTGAGCTTGGCATATAACTTCTGTTCTAGCAACTTCTCCAGAATAGTCCTCAAATGACCTTTATGCTCTTCCTCATCCTTTGAGTATACTAGAATATCGTCTATGAAAATGATCATAAACTCATCTAGGTGCTCCCTGAACACGCCATTCACCAACTTCATGAACGCAGCTGGCGTATTCGTGAAACTAAACAGCATGACCACAAACTAGTAATCACCATACCTTGTCCTAAAGGGTGTCTTACGCACGTCTGTCTCCTATATGGATATTTGATGGTACTGTGATGCCAAATCGATCTTAGAGAACCAAGTAGCACCCCAGAGCTGGTCCAACAACTCGTCTATCCTTGGAAGTGGATACTTGTTCTTCATAGTTAAACGGTTTAATCCGCGGTAGTCAATGCAAAGTCTGAAACTTCCATCCTATTTCTTCACGAACAACACATGCGCACCCCATGGCGAACTGCTTGGTCTTATGAATCCCTTGTCCAGCAATTCCGTTAGTTGCTTCTTCAGTTCAGCAATTTCAGCCGGCGCCATCCGATATGTTGCTTTGGACAATAGAGCTGTCCCTGGCTCAAGTTCAATCGTAAACGGATCTGAACGAGCTGGTGGCAGTCCAGCCAACGCCTGAAACACATTCTCAAAGTCTTGCACCATCGGTATACTGCCCAGGTCAACATCCGGTCCTCCTTCTGTGATAGTGATCGTTGCTAGATACGCCTCACAACCCTTCTCTATCAGCCGTTCTGCTTGAATAGCTGAAACCACCAAACTTCCCGAGGTTGGTCTAACCCCCTGATAAACCAAGACCTCTCTGTCTCTCTCAAATCGCACCCTTCCACGGTGACAATCGAGCTATGTACTTGCCTAACCAGTCCATCGCCAAGATGACATCATAGGACTTAACTCTACAGATCACCAGATCCGCTGGCATGTCTACTTCGCCAATCCATACAGAAACGTTTTTAACCGTTCCTAGTGAAAACATCACTTGGCATACAACCGCCTGTACTAACCCAAATTCCTCTCCAGGTTCCTTCTAGAACAGTCCCTTTCCGATCATATCCGGAGTAACAAAACAATGACTCCCTCCCGAGTCAAACAGAACATGGGTTTCAACCTCACCCATTAGCAAGGTACTACTCATTCATTTCCTAGAATGCTAAGACTCTATACTAACACACAACACACAAAAACAAATCACAGAAAACTGTAAGTACCACACTTACCAGTAATCGGATGAGAAGTCCTCGGTTCGTTAGCTGCTGCTGCACTCGTTGTGTACACCCTCGACATGATGGCCTGTCTTTTGATCATTGATGCAAGCGCCTCCCCTGCTTGCTTCCCTTGCGATACAGCTTGCTCCACCACTCCTGCCTTAGGACGCTCACGCTTGAAATGCCCTGGTTCTCCACAACCGTAGCACACCTAAACCGCACTGTCACTGCCGGATACACAAATCACTCGCAGATCCTCCTCCGGACAGTCTCGTACCCGATGCTCTAAACTCCCACAATTGTGGCATCCGCTACCACCACATCTACACTCGCCAACATGAGCCTTTCCACACTTGCTGCACACGCTACGACCCCCGGATCTTTTGCTCGGTACTCCCTTCCCGAGCTTCCGGTTCTGTCCACTAGACTAAGCTGCCTTGGCCACGACTGTCCCAGCCCCATCTGTAATCAAAGCAGCTTCTGCCGCTTCTGACTCCAAATATGTCTCCTTCTCAACTAGCTTGGCCACTGTCCTAAAGTCACGGACCACATATCCATTCCTCAGCTCCACTTGCATTCTGCTCATGAACCTACGAATCAGCTCCACTCGCAGTCTGCTCATGATCCTACAAACCAGCTTGTCCTCAGTATCAAACTCATGGGCCACGTACTTCCTCAGCTGATTATATTGAGTCTCACATTGGCTCACTGTCAGCATCCCCTGACTAAGGTACAAGAACGCCTTCTCCAACTCGTTGTAAGCGTCCTGTGAGAAGTACTTAGTCCTGAACATCGCTGAAAATGTCTAATACGAACAATTCGCATTCACCAATCTTCCAACGATTCCTTTTCACCACATGTGTGCATCACCCTCCAAGTAGTGCACGGCTGTGTCCCTCTTATAACCCTCAGGACATCGTATAGACTCGAAGTTCCGCTCCAGCCTCAGTGGGTGTGGTTCCGCTCCAGTCTCAGTGGGTGTGGTTCCACTCCAGTCTCAATGGATAGACTCAAAGTTCCACTCCAGTCTCAATGGATAGACTCAAAGTTCCGCTCCACTCTTCCGCCTCAATGGGTGTGGTTCCACCGGGAAAGAACTTGGTTCCCAACTGCACCATCTGATCCAGAACCTTGAGGTAACTCGGAATCCTCTCCACTTGGTCCGCTTCCTTCCCAACTACATCCGCATTAGCCCCACCAGGCTGATCCACGTTTGGTGCTGCTGCAACCGCCAGAGCAGGAGCCCCTACAGGCAATCTGGCTAGTACCTGTGCCAACATCCCTAGCACAGCGTCTAACCCCACCGGTGCCACATTCGCAGCAGCCCCAACTGAATTCCCAGCTATCCCAGCTGCTAAATCCGCTGCACCCGCAGCTTCACCCGGTGCCACATTCACGACATCCACAGCAATCCTTGCTGCATTCACTGCACCCGCAGTATTCCTGGCTGCAACTCCAGCCGTTAGTACCTCGGCATCCCTTGCCACATCCTGAACGCAATCGTTCACAGAGTTCACATAACCCTCGGCCTGCTGCCCTGCATTGTTTCTCACAGCTCTTCTGGTATCAACCATCTGCAAGTACAAACCTGCCAGTTTGCTGAAGCGAACTCAATATGTGTTCAACAACACAACACACAAAACCTTACCGCGAGACCTGGCAGTGAAGAATGGATAAGACCCCCTTAAACTCCACACAAACAAATAACAGCAGTCACCAGCAACCAGTCCTAGCAGCGTAAAACGCTCAGATACCAACTTGTGGAAGCCCGACCCGGCTAACTAAACCGCAGCCCTGCCTTCACTACATCCTAACAGTCTGTTCTATACTTAGCCAAATTTTAAACTTTTTTTTGCATTTATCAATACACAGCGGATTCAAAGAACAACTTCATTATAATTTGAATAAATTCACTTAAACAGATTCGGGGTTCAACATAAATCAAAACACAAGGTTCGATAACGATTACATCATAACATCTAGCAACCTAAAACAGTCAACACCAAAGCCATAAGACCAAAACACAAGTCTTAAATAGAAAACACCCAATGAACGATCCATCCCTGTTCATCACTGCCGCCGGTCTCGCTCCACTTTCTGCTTAGATCCTACCCACTCAAAAAGAGAGGCATAAGTATTTGATAAATACTTAGTGAGTAAGATCATCCCGTAACACCTTGGTCAGTACTATTCACGCATCCATACTATCGGATTATACATCCCACGCAATCAATTTGCAATAAACATAACATATATCAAATGGTCATGATCATCTAACCTAACCATTGATTAATCCCTTTTTAAGACCCTTGTCTACTTCAACGAGAATCCCACATCCCCTAATCTAGCACATGATCCGGATTACCCTGAGGTTAGCTAGACTTCATCTATGCTACGGTAAACACCTCACAGTAACATAGTACAGAATCAATTAACACACACTAACAACCAAACATGCCAATTACACAATCAAACATACAAAAGATATCCACATGTGCCAACGCTGAAGGCCTTGCAAATCTTTTAGAATTGCTCTTCTATGTTGCAGACCATGAAGCTCACAAGGTTGGTGGGAACTCCTTGCTCAGCCAACAAAGTCCAGGTGCTTCAATTCTTTGCCACCTTTGACGTCACCTTCTATGAGCATGTGGATGGTGATAGCTTCATCACCTTCAGAGTTTGAAAGCACAGCTATATGATGTCCTTCCCAGCCATTGAAGAAGCTTTTGGGTTCTCATATGGCAGCTCTAGAGGACAAAATTTGAGGATTGGCAAAGAGGAGATGAACAGCCTTTGAGAGCCTGTGGCTAAATGCGCTTACAAGCGAAGAAGAAGCAAGGCTTCTCTCATCAGAAATCCAGCAATCAGATATTGATAGCGGGATTTTGTCTAGCTACTCAAATCCTAACACACTCATTTCAGTGTAGTATGAAAGGTGTCAATCCGTCTGAGTTCATAAGACACTAAGAATGCAGCAGTTCACTTAAGTCGAGCCAAATTCAAGAAACCAATTGTGATCAAACTAAACAAGATTAAGCAACACAGAAATAAAGCATGAAATTCAAATAGATAAAAGCAAGGATCTAAGATAGGGATTATTGACTAAGAGGGGATTAGAACTAAACTAGTGATGCTTCAAAACCATTCAAACAATGCTATCTTCTAAGCATAGGATTAACATTTATGACTACCTCAACTCTTTGATACTAATCAATTTGCTAAGAACATATTCAAGACAAATTCCTTTACTCAAACACCTGATCAGGAAGCATTAAAAACAGAACTCCAATCCTATAAAGCCAAAATGCACCTTAGACATCTAATTCCTTAGGCTAAGACAACAAATTCTCTAAAAGACCCATTGCAGCATTTCATTAAACACTTATCAGGCATAAGAGAAAGCCAAGATAGTAGACAAGACTGGCCAAGACTAATCTAGGCTTCATCACCTTCAGAGTTTGAAAGTGCAGCTATAGGTTGTCCTTCTCAGCCATTGAAGATGCTTTTGGGTTCTCATATGGCAGCTCTAAGGGTCAAAATCTGGGGATTGGCAAAGAGGAGATGAATAGCCTTTGGGAGCATGTGGCTTAAGGCGCTTACAAGCGAGGAAGAAGCAAGTCTTGTCTCATCAGAAATCCAGGAATCAAATATTGATAGAAGGATTTTGTCTAGCTACTCAAATCCTAACACACTCATGTCATTGTAGTATGAAAGGTGTCAATCCATTTGAGTTCATAAGACACTAAGAATGCAGCAGTTCACTTAAGTCGGGCCAAATTCAAGAAACCAGTTGTGATCAAACTAAACAAGATTAAGCAACACAGAAATAAAGCAGGAAATTCAAATAGATCAAAGCAAGGACCTAAAATAAGGGTTATTGACTAAGAGGGGATTAGAACTAAACAAGTGATGCTTCAAAACCATTCAAACAATTCTATCTTCTAAGAAACCAGTTGTGATCAAACTAAACAAGATTAAGCAACATAGAAATAAAGCAGGAAATTCAAATAGATTAAAGCAAGGATCTAAGATATGGATTATTGACAAAGAGGGGATTAGAACTAAACTAGTGATGCTTCAAAACCATTCAAACAATGCTATCTTCTAAGCATAGGATTAACATTTATAACTAGCTCAACTCTTTGATACTAATCACTTTGCTAAGAACATATTCAAGACAAATTCCTTTACTCAAACACATGATCAGCAAGCATAGAAAACAGAACGCCAATCCTATAGAGCCTAGATGCACCATAGACATCTAATTACTTAGGCTAAGAGAACAAATCCTTTAAAAGACTCATTTCAGCATTTCATCAAACACTTATCAGGCATAAGGAAAAGCCAAGATACTAGAGAAGACTAGCCAAGACATATCTAGGCTTCATCACCTTCAGAGTTTTAAATCGCAGCTTTAGGATGCCCTTCTCAGCCATTGACGATGCTTTTGGATTCTCATATGGCAGCTCTAGGGATAAAATCTGTGGATTGGCAAAGAGGAGATCAACAGACTTCGGGAGCATGTTTCTAAAGGTGCTTACAAGCGAGGAAGAAGCAAGGCTTCTCAGATCAGAAATCCAGAAATCAGATATTGATAGAAGGGTTTTGTCTAGCTACTCAAATCCGAACACACTCATGTCATTGTAGTATGAAAGGTGTCAATCCATCTGAGTTCATAAGACACTAAGAATGCTGCAGTTCACTTAAGTCAAGCCAAATTCAAGAAACCAGTTGTGATCTAACTAAACAAGATTAAGCAACATAGAAATAAAGCATGAAATTCAAATAGATTAAAGCAAGGATCAAAGATAGGGGTTATTGACTAAGAGGGGATTAGAACTAAACTAGTGATGCTTCAAAACCATTCAAACAATTCTATCTTCTAAGAAACCAGTTGTGATCAAACTAAACAAGATTAAGCAACATAGAAATAAAGCAGGAAATTCAAATAGATTAAAGCAAGGATCTAAGATATGGATTATTGACAAAGAGGGGATTAGAACTAAACTAGTGATGCTTCAAAACCATTCAAACAATGCTATCTTCTAAGCATAGGATTAACATTTATAACTAGCTCAACTCCTTGTTACTAATCACTTTGCTAAGAATATATTCAAGACAAATTCTTTTACTCAAACACATGATCAGCAAGCATTCAAAACAGAACTCTAATCCTATAAAGCCAAAATGCACCTTATACACTAATTCCTTAGACTAAGAGAACAAATCCTCTAAAAGATTCATTGCAGCATTTCATCAAACACTTATCAGGCATAATAGAAATCCAAGATACTAGACAAGACTGGCCAAGATTAACTGATACAAGAGTTTTCCCGTTATGTTAATCACCCATTGTACTTAATCAGCTGTAGTATATGGGTTTTAATGTCAATATAAGGGGAGTTATTGAATACAGAAGAGTTGCAAGCAGAGGACCTTAAGTCAAGTGAAACAGAAAGGTTTTTGTTGCTTAAGCAACTGAACTAACAACCTAATGTGATCATAAACCAAAGAAAGTTCAAGAAAACACAGTTTAGTAATGATCAAAGAAGCAAAACAGAGTAAATAAACAGAGTATGACAAATTCGAAATTCAGACAAAGAGAAAACAAGTTCCTAGATGTGGTTATTGATTTTGGGGAATTCAAATACTAACTAAGGTTGTTTCAAACATCATTGATCAAGCAAATAAGCTAGCAATGCTGGTTCCTAGACATAGAGTTCACAAATAAGCAAGCTAAGGTCAATCTCTTGACAAATAGCCCTTTGCTAAACACTTTAACAAGAACTAACTATCATTAGTGCTAAAACATTCAACAAGCATTATAAACCAACTCTATTCATGTCAAAATACTCCTCAACAGTCAATGTCTTAAGCTAAGGACAGTAAATCCTCTATTGAACATGATCAGCATTTCATCAACCACTTGGTGGGCAGACGAGAAAGCCTATTTCTAGATTCATGAGATCAAGACAAATGTAGCATAAGAACAGATCAATAGAGAGGAACCCATGTTATTAATCACTAAACAAACTTTAATCAATCCATAAATTCTGCTAATCTACCACATCTAAGAACCCTAAGCAAACTACTCACTTATAGCCATGTTTAACATCAAATCACAAAGGGAAAAGATGGTAATCATGATTAAAAGAGAGATTAAGAAAAGATTAAAGGCAAATGCAAACTTATATTAAATAAAGCAAGAAATTTGTCTTACAAACTCAAAGAAATCACTAAAGAACAGTAAACTGACAAGACATGTTTTCTAAAAGTTCTCAAAACATGGTATTTATACTAAAAGACAAATGTCCTAACATAATGGCAAATTGGTAAATAGAAGCAAGTTCGGACTGCATCTTATCGGTCATAGGTGACCGATAGGCCTCCAGAAACCGTCTTCCTTGGCTCCTCTTGCTCCCTCTTAGCTTGGCTAGCTCCTTGGTTCATTCCCAGAACTCCTCCTTGGTCCTTATAGCCTCTTAGGTACCTAAAAGCATCTTAAATGCATGGAAAATGCAAACTACAACCTAAATGCAACTTAAGTTCTAAAAGGCGAAGAAAATGGGACTAAAGAGAAAGAAAACATGCAAAAGAAGACCAAAACATGAACTAAATGCAGGCTTTAATGATGTAATTGCATGAGATATCAACACCCCTACACTTGCCTTTTGCTTATCCTCAAGCAAACAAACTAAGACCAATGGAGGATGAGGATTCAAATCCAAAAATGCAAAGGTAAAGAGATGGCATCAATGCTTAAGTGCCTAGTTCTGGGATGCAAACATAATTAGCTATACTTTAAAGAGCTTAGCCATGCGCGCTCATCATGTTTCAAAATGATCTCAAACCTCAACTTAGACAAATGCTCAAATCTATCAACTCCTTAACATTCAATTAAGCTCAAAACCATGAATCATGTTTATGCAAATCAAGTGAAGAAATTTGGTTCAAAAGGTAAAGTTATGAGATTAAAATGATCTCATTCAAGCATAGGTTTCATAAACATAATGGATCACTCAATGAAAATGATTATATCTTAGGCAAAATGCTAAAGGTAAAAGCACACTTATGTATGCAAATCAAAGCTCCCTTCTACCCTTTTACCAAAAGGCGAATCCTAATAAACTTTTAAACCCCAAAGTGAGTCCCTAAGTCTACCCTTCTCCTAAACTCTACCCTTTCTCCCTCTTCATGGCTGGGGAAACTTCTTCTTTTTGCTTGTGTGGCTTCTTCTTATTGTTGGGACTTGCTCCTTTTTGTTGAATTGGCGCCATTCTTCACCTTTGGTGGATTGCCTTGGGTATGATTTTCTCTTTTTGATTGACCCTTTCAAAGCTTTGTTGTTGGCGCCTTTCTTCATTCAACACTTAGAGCTTTTTCTGCCCTTTACTTAACCACAACTTACTCTTATTTCCTCATACTACTATTTCAAGTTTTTCCCTCTTCTTTAAAGCATATAAACATGAAGTTCAAACCACTTAACTCTACCCTTTTATCCCAAAACTCCTATCCTAGAATCAAGCTCAAAATGCAAGTTGATATCTACAAGAGAGCTTATCATTGCCAGCCTTATTCCTAAATCTTTTTGCCAAGACAAAATTCAAAACTTATATGCAAAGGCCTCACAACTCTCAAGATAGTGTTTAAGCTTAAAAGGAGGTTTGGTTAAGGGAGTGGGTTAACTGTCCCATAAGTATGAGGATCAGCTATATGGATCAACAAGAGTGGTAAGAAGGGAAAAGATGATCCAAATATGTATATGGTAGCCATGAATTCACTTTTCAATGCACAAACATGATAATTAAGATTAAAATTAAGGTTCAAGTTGATAGGGTTGATTTTCAGAGAACAAATGCTTTCAGCATCAAATTTAGCAATCCAAGCATGGTTCAGTCTTAACTTCTAGCTTTCTTATGATGCATCAAACAACTAACCACTTAAACACTGCAGTTATCTCTAAACTCTAAGCACTTTACAAGGAAGGTTCATCATTATACCTTATGGAAATGCAATGGAACCTATATGCAAACACTTGACTCAATCCTAAGAAAATGAAATGCAACTATGTGCTTTCTTTTTGGTCTGCAAAAGCATGCAAATTTTTTTCAATTTTGATTTTTTGTATTTTTCTATGCCTTAGATGAATGCATGATATGCATGTGACTCAAAATGAAAGAAAATAAAATACTAAGAAAAGAATAAACAAAGTCAAACCTCAAATCTCCCCCCCACACTTAAATTACAGGGTCCCTTGTTGTAATGAAAGTAATGAGAGAGAGAAGCAACATAATATATTACATAACTTAAAAAAAAAATGCAGTGGTATATACAAAGGAAAGATGTGGTACCTTTTAATTTTGGTGAGAGGAATGGTGGGAGGGTCCAGATGTCTCTAGATGTGGAGAATGGAGCAGGATGGCCGGGAGGATCCACAAATTCAAATTTAAACTCCTTTGGCTCCAACCCAAAGGACGGAAATGTTTTTTGAAAAACGAAGAACTGACTCACTGGACTATCAGACATATTGTGACCGATAGCTTCACCGATAGAGGGCTATCGATCTCTCCCAGACCGATAGGCTGACCGATAGAGTGACCAAAATACATCTGATTGTTTTCTATCGGTCACTGTCTGATCGATAGAGTGACCGATATACAACCAATGCATTTCCATCGGTCACTTCCTGATCGATAGGATGACCGATAGCATTCACACTCTGCACTTCCTTTTCCCTATCGGTTATAGGTTGATCGATGCATCTTGGCTCCACAACTATCGATCACTTCCTGACCGATAGCATGACCGATAGGTTTGTATCGATCTGGTCTTGACCAATACAGTGACCGATAGTAGCCAAGATGCATCTGTTCTTGTTTCCCCAAACATCTTCTGAAGCCCCAATCCAAACTCGTGCTTCTAAAAACACTAACAAAGCATAAAAATGAACTAAAAAGCATAATATATATAAAGGATACCATGGGACTACCTCCCAAGTGTGCTTGTTTAGAGTCACTTAGCTTGACCTTCAGTACCTCTCTAGTGGAGGTGAGGAGAAGGAGTCTTGGAACTCCTTGGTGTCATCTTGCCTCCTTTGACTCTTGTGGTGACTCCATTCAGCTTGATCTGAGCGAAAGGCTTGGACTTCCCCTCTTGCTGCATCTTGTAGCAAACCTCACCATTCTTTGAGTCATATGGTTGCAACACCACCTCTCCCTTTTCAGTAACCAGCACAATTTCATTCAGCTTCTTCAAACTAACCACTTGGAGGACCCCCTCTTCAGTGGGTTCCTCAAACAGTCTTGACAAGCAACACCCATCAAAACTCTCTCCTTGGTAGCCCTCAAACTCTGGCCAGTTCTTCTCAACTCCTTTCATATGGTTCAGCTCCATGGAGAAGGCGTGTTAATGTTCCAGCTTGTTGCCCTTGCTGTCAAACTCCAAGATCTTCTCCTTGGTGAGTTTAAGCTTTATAGTAAGCTTTTGCATCAAAGACAGCTCCTGCTGAAGCTACAAATGGTCTCCCAAGGATGATTGCATTTTTGACCTTGCCCTCTGTTGGAATCTGTGAGGGTTTGTCTCACATAAGAAGAAACACAATCAACATGTGATTGATTCTTCATTAACCAAACAAATGAACTCACTTCAACATAATACAAAATGCATTAGTATGATACACAATCCGAGTATTACAAGCAACATAACTAAAGAGTTTGTTGTTATAACCAAGGAAAGGTTCAGTAATCTAATGACTAACTAAGTAAAGAAAAGATGCACTAGCATGAGACATGAATCTATATTTGAGTAACAACAACACTTAGAGTTTGTGTTCTCATTAAAGAAGGATTAGCTCACTAACTTAGTGTCTAACTCAAAAAAAGGAAGAGTTTAGGTGATTTGAAGTATAATTAGACAAGTAATGATCTGCCATTAAGGCAGATCTAAACTGCATATAACGCACTCTCTACATTGCTATAATTTAATTAAGCATAAGTAAAGGAGAGAGATGTATACAAATTTAACAAGAACTTGTCTCTTTTATTATTATTAATTTTGTGTGTTTTACAATGAGAGAGGGTGCCTTTATATAGGCATTACACATAAATTCTACTTGTGCACAAAGACCAAGATTAAAAGTGATAGCACATAACAGCTCTTTTCTTAAGTCACACATGTGACTTTTGCTTCCTCCAAATGTGACAGTTGGTGTACACCCACGCCTAGTGTACTCTTGACTGGTGTACAGCCCAAGATGAACGTTGGTGTACACCTATACCGAGTGTACTCTTGACTGGTGTACGGCCCAAGATGAACGTTGGTGTACACCTATACCGAGTGTAGTCTTGATTGGTGTACAGGCTAGTACGGACATGAGCACTTCAAGTCCTCATAAGCCTTCATTGCAACACACTTCATGACTTCTAAGCCTCCATTGCTTAGAAGTGTGGCCTTCTCATCTCCTTACTCTAATACCCTCCCTCAAGCTTGGGCGTCGGGAGCCATTGGGACCAAAGGCCGAGCTTGCCCACGCAAAGGACTACCTCACTAAAAACCTCATCATGTAAAACCTCTTTGGGATAAAACCATGATGAGGAAAAAAAGAGTATAGCCTCCACGGTGCATTAGAATAGCTATGACCTTGGTTTGAACCATTTTGAAAATAAATTGGTTCCTTTCCAAGTCTTCTCACTTCTTAGCTCTTCATGACTTGACTTCTCTTTCATTAGAATCCTTTCTTTGCCATCACCTTTGAGACTCTTCTGCATTTGAGGATCTCATTAGTCTCTTTGAGGCTCTTATGGTCTTCTTTTCCCTTAAACAAGAGATATAGAAGAAGAGATTAAGTATTGCCATAAGGAATATCAAATAACCAAATGAGGAATATCAAAGCCTAAGAGATATACCAAACACTAAGATGCACAATTAGAAATTCATAGAGAGAACTGAACATTTTAAGCAAGCAGTTCCAAATAATGTCAATCTGAATTATGCATTAACTCAAACAATTTCAAAAAGACATCCAATTAATATTCTCATACTAACTTATGCAATTATGTCAAACAGAATTATGCATAAATTATGAAGAGTAATTTGATTGCTAAATGAATGAAGTAAGTCATGAAATTAGCACTAATTGAAATAGGAGATATGGTTTAGAGAACAGCCTTTCAATAGAAAAAGAGTGTTTTTTGAATGGTCCTTTGAATGGACTGAGTAAATTTGGTTTGATCTCCATCTATGGGAAAACATCTTGCTGGCGAGCTGATTCATCACTTTCCACCAGTCCAGCAGACATTCTAGGTGGCCATTGGTTCTAACTCCGAGCTGATTCATCACTTTCCACCGGTTCAGCAGACATTCTAGGTGGCCATTAGTTCTAACTCCCTATGTCAAGGATGCGCCAAACACCAAAACACTTGCCTTGCCTTCATGAGACAATCAAGCCAAAAGCACCAAACCCCATTATTACACTTAAAACCTGTTAAGTATAGACATATTAAAAGGAAACAATAGTGAGAGGTGAAGAGTATAAAGTAACCAGAGAATAAGAGTATA
The DNA here is from genome assembly GCA_911865555.2 of Thlaspi arvense. Taxonomy (NCBI): domain Eukaryota; kingdom Viridiplantae; phylum Streptophyta; class Magnoliopsida; order Brassicales; family Brassicaceae; genus Thlaspi; species Thlaspi arvense. The sequence goes on along the minus strand of OU466862.2, from coordinate 9,817,735 downwards.
AGTAACCATAAGTATGAGAGAATATAAGAGTATGATAGAGTGTGAGCAGAAGTGTAGTGAGAGTATGGTGGAGAATGAGTATGGTGGAATTTGAGTATGATGGAGAATGAGTATGAGCGGAAGCAACATTCAGTCCATGGCCTTCAAGCTTCATGGCTGAGCAACCATGCTGGTGAAGCTTTTAACTTCCCACCAGTCTTTCATCAAAGGGATGCAAGGAAAAACTCTCTTCGAGAGATTTCCTACAACCTCAACAACAAACACATTAGAGTAATTCACATACAAGTGATTTCTTAGTGTTAGAGAGTTGTGCAAATAGAACAAAACCATTTGTCCATCAGCAAAAAAAGCCATTCAAGGCCAAAACATTTTCAAAAAAAACCTTTTCCAGAATTTTGAATATTTCAAAAGGTTTTTTTTTTCTTCTTTTTTTTTTTCAAAACCTTTTCATTTCAAGGAAAAATTACAAAACAATTTCAAAACAATTTTACAAGAATTTTAAAACTTTTAAAATAGCTTATCAAAGCTGAAGAATTATCAAAAATATTTTAAAATATTTTTAAAAATACTTTTCCGAATTTTAAAAATATTTTCCAAAATCTTTCCAAAGATTTTATCAAGAAAATAATTTCCAAAATAACTTTCAAGCTTGTAACCATCAAGCAAAATTCTCAAAACAATTTAAAATTATTTTGGACTATTTAAAAAAACATTTTTTTTAAAGGAAGATTAATTATAAATATGTTCCAGAATATTTTTCAAAATTCAAATCCTTTTCAAAGTAATTTGTAAAATCGATTTGAACAAAGGGTGAATAATTCCCAAAATAATTTTCAAAGTGTTTTCAAATTCAAAATCAACTTTCATCCTCTCTCCCTCCCTTAAGCAAAGGCATATACAGACATAAAGTCTTTTATCCAAGCTTATCAAGAGAAGAGATGGGTAGAGGGAAGAAAGAGTTTGAAAAATAAAACCAAAGGCAAAGCTTTTGTAAAACATTTTCAAGTGAAAGTTTCAATCTTTCTCCCTCCCTTAAGCTAGTATGAACAGATTCAATCTTTCATCTAAACCTTCAAATAAGAAAAGAGGGGATAGAGAGGAGAATTTATGGATTGAAACAAAACCATTAAAGGTATTTGAAAACTAAACTTCATCCTATCACTCTCTCCTCACGCTTTGGACAAGAGACTTCACAGGTCTGCCACAAAAGCTTAATAAGAATGTGGGAGAGAGGAATCCTTGGAATGAAGAAAGAAGAAAGAAGAAGTGAGTCCAGCCCAAGAGAATAGCCTTGCTCTGATACCATGTTGGAATTTGTGAGGGTTTGTCTCACATAAGAAGAAACACAATCAACTTGTGATTGATTCTTCATTAACCAAACAAATGAACTCACTTCAACATAATATAAAATGCATTAGTATGATATACAATCCGAGTATTACAAGCAACATAACTAGATAGTTTGTTGTTATAACCAAAGAAAGGTTCAGTAATCTAATGACTAACTAAGTAAAGAAAAGATGCACTAGCATGAGACATAAATCCATATTTGAGTAACAACAACACTTAGAGTTTGTGTTCTCATTAAAGAAGGATTAGCTCACTAACTTAGTGTCTAAATCAACAAAAGGAAGAGTTTAGGTGATTTGAAGTATAATTAGACAAGTAATGATCTGCCATTAAGGCAGATCTAAACTGCATATAACTCACTCTCTACATTGCTATAATTTAATTAAGCATAAGTAAAGGAGAGAGATGTATACAAATTTAACAAGAACTTGTCTCTTTTATTATTATTAATTCTGTGTGTTTTACAATGAGAGAGGGCGCCTTTATATAGGCATTACACATAAATTCAACTTGTGCACAAAGACCAAGATTGAAAGTGATAGCACATAACGGCTCTTTTCTTAAGTCACACATGTGACTTTTGCTTCCTCCAAATGTGACCGTTGGTGTACACCCACACCTAGTGTACTCTTGACTGGTGTATAGCCCAAGATGAACGTTGGTGTATACCTATACAGAGTGTACTCTTGACTGGTGTACGGCCCAAGATGAACGTTGGTGTACACCTATACCAAGTGTACTCTTGACTGGTGTACAGCTAGTACGGACATGAGCGCTTCATGTCCTCCTAAGCCTTCATTGCAACACACTTCATGACTTCTAAGCCTTCATTGCTTCATATACATATGGTTTATCACCTTATTGAGGTCTTTTACATGTGATGAGCTTCCTTCTTGGCTAAGTCACGCTTTGACACTTCTCTTCTTCTTCTTATTTGATGTGCAAATGCTTGGCCTTCACTTCATGTGTGGCCTTCTCATCTCCTTACTCTAATATATTAGAGTAAGGAGATGAGAAGGCAACACACTTCATGACTTCTAACCCTCCATTGCTTCATATACACATGGTTGATCACCTTATTGATGTCTTTTACATGTGATGAGCTTCCTTCTTGGCTATGTCACGCTTTGACACTTCTCTTCTTCTTCTTATTTGATGTGGAGATGATTGGCCTTCACTTCATGGGTGGCCTTCTCATCTCCTTACTCTAATACCCTCAACATCTAGAACCAAAAAGTCTGTAGGAATCTTGACTCCTTCTATCATCATGGGTACATCTTTCAGGGCTTTCAATAGTGTCTTCACTGAGCCATAAGCAATGGTTAAAGACACATTTCTCTGCTGAAACTTGGTGTAACCCAACTCATTGGCTGTGGAAGATGTCAACAGGTTTATGCTAGCACCCAAATCACATAGACAGCTCTTGAAAGTTTTGCCTTTTAGCTCACAAGGGAGTGTGAAGCAGCCAGGATCTCCAAGCTTCTTGATGCTCAGCTTTTCAGCCTTTCTTTCCTGAACCTTGGCAAGTGCCTCTTTCAACCCTTCCTCAACCTCAAGACCTATCATCTCCATTTGAGCAGCATAGAGAGTTGCATACTTCTTGACTCGCTGCTCCTTGAATCTTCCAGGAAATGGGATATCAGGCTGGTAGATAGCAAGAACAGCAGCTTGAGTTTCCTTATTAGCATTAGAGACCTCAACAAGGTCTTCCATTTTAACATCAAAAACTTTAAGAGACGCCCACTTCTCTTCTTCTTTGTTGGCTCCTTCTTCAAGAGAGTTCTCCTTAGTGGCATAAGCTTCAATAAGTTCCTCTCCCCCACGCTGAATGTCAATGTCCTCATTGATTAAGGAAAGGAAGTCTTCAATGATAGCTTCTTCTTCAAGAGGAGTAAAGGCAACTGCAGACTCAACAGCTTGGCAATACTCATTGGTGGTCTCTAAGGTTTGTATCCTTGAATCCAAATTATCAAACTTCGTGTTTAACTCATCATTAACATAGTCTATCTTATTGTGCAACTCAGCAAATCTCTTGTTCATCACCAATGATTCAAGGAGTTGTAAGTTGAGGGTTTCAATGAGCATGCTCTTGATATCAGCTGCACTAGAGGTAGAAGCATTGAATTGACCTTGAGGGAGGGAAAGAGGGGGCACAAACTGTGGGTGAGGATTGTAGCTGTCTGCAAAGTAGTTGATAGGTAGAAGCTCTTGGTTGAAGTTGTTGCACCTTGGATTCTCAAAACAGAGCATCTTCTCTACTTGTAGATCCTCACCTGAAATGAAAAGACTTGGAAAGGAGTGAGTAACCAAATAAAATTAAAAACTTGATCTCAAATTTTCCACAAACTCTAAAGATTCAAACAGAAAACCCAATGGCAACGGTGCCAAATTGATACAAGGGTTTTGCCCTTATGTTAATCACCCATTGTACTTCAGCTGTAGTATATGGGTTTTAATGTCAATCCAAGGGGAGTTGTTGAATACAGATGAGTTGCAAGCAGAGGACCTTAAGTCAAGTGAAACAGAAAGGTTTTTGTTGCTTAAGCAACTGCACTAACAACCTAAAGTGATCAGAAACCAAAGAAAGTTCAAGAAAAGACAGTTTATCAATGATCAAAGAAGCAAAACAAAGCAAAAAAACAGAGTATCACAAGTTCGAAATTCAGACAAAGAGAAGACAAGTTCCTAGATGTGGTTATTGATTTTGGCAAATTCAAAGAATAACTAAGGTTGTTTCAAGCATCATTAATCAATCAAACAAGCTAGCAATGCTGGTTCCTAGACATAGAGTTCACAAATAAGCAAGCTACGTTTAATCTCTTGACAAATAGCTCTTTGTTAAACATTTTAACAAGAACTAACTCTTATTAGTGCTAAAACATTCAACTAGCATTATAAACCAACTCTATTCATGTCAAAATACTCCTCAAACAGTCAATCTCTTGAGCTAAGGCCAGTTAATCCTCTATTGAACAAGATCAGCATTTCATCAAACACTTGGTTGGAATAATAAAGCCTAATTCTAGATTCATGAGATCAAGACAAATCTGGCTTAAGAACAGATCAATAGAGAGGAACCCATGTTATTAAGCACTAACCAAACCTTAATCAATACCTAAATTCCCCTAATCTACCACATCTAAGAACCCTAATCAAACTACTCACTAATAGCCATGTTTAACACCAAATCACAAAGGGAAAAGATGCTTATCATGATTAAAAAAGAGATTAAGAAAAGATTAAAGGCAAATACAAATTTATATTAAATAAATCCAGAAATTTGTCTTCCAAACTCAAAGAAATCACTCAAGAACAGTAAACTGACAAGACATGTTCTCTAAAAGTTCTCAAAACATGGTATTTATACTAAAAGACAAATGCCCTAACATAATGGCAAAATGGTAAATATAAGCATGTTCGGACTGGATCCAATCGGTCACCTATGACCGATAGGTTGATCGATAGGCCTCCAGAAAAGGTCTTCCTTAGCTCCTCTTGCTCCCTCTTAGCTTGGCTAACTCCTTGGTTCATTCCCATAACACATCCTTGGTCTTTATAGCCTCTTAGGTACCTAAAAACAGCTTAAATGCATGGAAAATGCAAACTACAGCCTAAATACAACCTAAGTTCTAAAAAGAAAAGAAAATGGGACTAAAGAGAAAGAAAACATGCAAAAGAAGACCAAAACATAAACTAAATGCACGATTAAATTATGTAAATGCATGAGATATCACTAATCTAGTGTTAAGCACATCTAATAGAGAGAAGTCAATCATATTAAGTATAAGACATCACTAATCTAATCCTAAAACCCCTCTTATCTATCCCATCTCAAACCGTAAATAAGACTACTCACTAGCCATAATAAAAACCACAAATTCCAGAGAGAAATAACGGCTTAGCATGATTTGAAAGCAGAATAAACAAGAAAAGATTAAAGGTAAGTGCAGAAATTCACTAAATCAAACTAGTTCTTACAAAACAAAGCTGAAAAAGGAAAGATTTTTAATGCTAAAACAGTACAAAAATAATAAGATCTAAGTTGCCTAACCATTTTAGGACTTAAGTATTTATAGGCGAGCTTAGAAACCCCTAATAAACCGAGAATAAGCTGACTCGGATGGACCATATCGGCCTTTTACATCAAACACACATCGATATTAAGACTTTTTGTGGGTTGTATCGACATGGCCTGGTCGATACAGTGGTCGATATGCAAGTCTTCAATAATGTATCGGCTTGACTCTCTTTGGTGTGTGTATCGCCCTTTAGTTAAGGCTTATCGGGCAGACATGTCGATATGCTACCTCGGTATTGTCCTGTCTCTGGTATATCGACATGGGAGATCGATACACTGGTCGGTATAAGTCCCCTTTGGTGTATCGAGGTCCTCATTAGTCGATATGCTGCCTTTACACCATGCTCTTGCTGTATAGACTTCAAGTGATAGTTATTCACTTCGATATGCTTCATATCGATCAGATCACATCGATATGATCATCGATATTGACCCATCCGACCTTGTCCTTCTCCTTGATCCATTCCAAGCTCACATCCATTGCACCTCTTGGTCTCCAAACTCCTTCTAGTACCTGAATAAAACTCCAAATGCATGCAAAGTGCAATGCAACTCCTAAAACTACACTAACTCCTAAATGTATGAAAATGGGATAAAAAGAAGCAAAATATGCATGTTTAAAGACTAAAACTAGTGATGAATGCAAGCTAAAATAGTATAAATAACGGAGATATCAACACCCCCACACATTCCTTCTGCTTGTCCTCAAGCAAACAAACTAAGCCAAGGAGGAAGTCAGGTTTGAAGGAGGGCACTCAACTCCAAAAATGCTAAGGTAAAGAAGTAAAGTCAATGTCTAAGTGCCTAAATGTAGGATGCAAAACACAATCAGTTATACTTTAAAGAACCTAGCCATGTCTATCTAGTTTCAAAATGATCTCTAGCTCAACTTAGTCAAATGCTCAAATCAATCAATCTCTTTAACATTCATTTAAACTATGTAACCAAGTGAATCATGTTGAAGCAAATCAAGTGGGATCATTTGACTAATGTTTAAGGTCATGAGATAGAAATTATCTCATCAAAATGTGGGTTCAAATGCAAGGGTTTCTCTCAAAAAGGAATGAACTTTGGCATAATGCTAAAGGTGAAGCACAACTTATGCATACAATGATACATTATTATCTACACAATGCCTAAGAATGTTGTAAACCCCAAAACTGTTAACAAAAATCAAACCCAATCCTAACTACCCTTTCTTCATCACTCTCTCACTCTCCACACTTTACCATTTTATAGGGAAGCTTCTTCTTTGATTTCACCATGTCGTGGACTTCTTTTTGCTCCTTTGTTGTGGGCGCCTTCTTTTTTGTATTGGGGAGTCTCCTTTTCTTCATCATTTTGATGTATTAGGCTTTGGGGCCTTATTTGTTGTTGTCGCTGAGACTTCATCTTCATAGTGGCCACCCTTTTTTAGCTTATTTGGTTCAACATATGCTGAGTTTTTGCTTGCTTCCTCTTTCTCATTCCCTTTTCCCTTTACTTTCTTTCTTCTCTCACTCTCTCATTTTAGATCATTATAACACCCAAATCCATCCAGACCTATAACTACCATCCTAAACCTATGTCTAACTCAAATTAAAGAGCTAGTTCTACATAGTAACCAATCCTTGTAGTGCCAACCAAACACTTTATGCTTAGTTCACTTAATAATAGGCCTCACACACAAAAGATATTGTTTTGGTTTGAAAGGAAGGTAAGGTTAAGGTGTGGTAATTGTCTCTTAATGATGAGGATCAGCTATTTGGACTAGCAAGAGAGGTAAAAAAGAACAAAGAAAGTCCATATATGTATATGGGTAATCCATGAAACCACTTTTCATTGCAAAAACATGATAATTAACAATTCAAATTAATGGTTCTAATATATAGAGATGATTTTCAAAGAGCAAATGATTTCAGCATGAATCTAGAGGATCAAATTTAGCATACAAGAGCATGGTTTAGCCTTAGTTTCTAACTTCTTATGATGCATCAAACATTTAGCCACTTAGACATTTAAATCAATCCTTAACACTTAGCATTTTACAAGGAATTATCATCATCATGCCCTATGCAAATGCAATGCAACCTATATGAAAAATACTAGACTTAATCCTAAACAAATGAATGCAACTATATGCTTTTCTTTTTGGTTTGCAAAAGATGCAAAATTTTCAATTTTTTTAATTTTTTAGTTTTTTAATGCACTTAGATGGATGCATGAGACTTAAAGATGAATAAAAGGAAAAACAAAGAAAAGAACACACAAAGTCAAACCCCAAATCCTCCCCCACATTTAAATTACACAATCCTTTGTGTAATAAAAGAGTGGAAGTGAGAAGCAACAAAAATATATTACAAAAACTAAAAAAATGCAATGGTGTTTACAAGGGAGGAGGTTTTTGGTACCGTAGAATGTGGTGTGGGAATAGTGGGAGGCTCCTGTTAGGCTTCTCCCTCCTTATGATTCTTCTCCTCCTTGGCGCTTCTTGACAAGAGGCTCTTGGTGGCACCCAAGCCCTCACCCCCTCATATCCAGCAAAGGAGCACCTTTCACTAGGTGCTCTGGCCACTCCTTGGCTTTCAGCTTCTTGCTCTTGTGAAGGAGCAGAAGTAGAGGCGCCTCTAGTCTTCCTCTTGAGATCCTTGATTTGAGCTTTCATGCTCTTTGATATATCACGGTTTTTATGGTTTTTAACAATGATATAAATCCTTTTTAATGAGTCTTTTTGGTCTTTTTAGAGTCCTAGTAGAGTCTATGCAGGTTATAGCATGTATGGAGCATAATTGGAGATATTGAAGCTTTTTGGAGCATTGCAAGTTGAAGACACGAAGTGTCCAACTCCGAGAAGAAAGTATGCATTTGGGTGACGCTCGTCACTAAGCTGGTGACGCTCGTCACCCATGAAGGAAGGGTTGTGGCCTGTTTTTAAAAGATAGGGAAGAAGTTGCGGTTTTGGCCCAGAAGTTCTAGTATTTACAAAAAGGCCCCATATCGTGTTTTAACTTGTATATTAGGTTTTTCAGCCATTCCTTTTGCATAGATCTTGTATCTTATTACTCTAGAGATTTTAGTGAGAGATTTGTAGCAGAGCTTTTGGAGAGACAAATCAGACTCCTTCAGAGCAGATTTCGAACTCCTTTATTTCTACTTCTTATTTCTTTTATGCAATCTATTCTTTTCATGATGTTTTCTCAAATCACCATGTCTGAGTAGTTTTTTAGTTAAGTTAGGGTTTTTCAAAGGTTGAAGAAGAGTTTGTAGAATTGCTAAACTTATAGAAAATCCATTGGTTCTTCATCTGTGCTTGCATTAAAAATCAATTTCTTAGACACATCATATGGATTTCAAAACCCTAGGTTGTTTGATAGATGCAAGAGTATTATTAATCACCTGAACTAGTATTAGATGAGCAAAACGCCCTAGTACAAAGAGATTTGGCTTATGAGTTTTGTGAACAATTGAACATGATTATTTCTGCATGTTTAGGTTGTTAGGGTTTGCAAAGAGATTTGAAACTCTGTGATTTAGGCATAGTTAACTTCTGCAATGAAAATTGATTAGTTATTTGCGATTCATGTTCAAGACGGTTTTAATTCATTCCTGATTGCATGCATTCTACACTCTAGGATTCAACCTGCGAATTGTCCTGACTTAGCGCCTTTAGCTTTCTGAACTTTAAGAACAAGCATAAAATGCCCACTTGCATTTATTTTACTGTTTCGCATTACAGTCATTACTTACTGCTTAGCTTAATCCGAACCTACATTCGATAGTGTAGTTTACATACTCCTTTGGGATTTGATACCCCTTGTACTACAACTGCTTTGTTGTGCACTTGCAGTAGTTTTATTTGGGTAAAACCTGAGCCCTATCAAGTTTTTGGCGCCATTGCCTGGGATTAATAGCTGCTTATCCATTTTTAGTATTAGGATTTTGTCTAAGTTTTTATTTGTTTACTAACTTTCTGCTACTTTTCTTTGTGCTCGACCCTGTTTTCTGTCTAATGTTTGCTTGAGGGCAAGCAAAAGCTAAGTCTGGGGGTGTTGATATATCATGGTTTTTATGATTTTTAACCATGATATAAGTCATTTTTATTGAGTCTTTTTGGTCTTTTTAGAGTCCTAGTAGAGTCTTTTGTGAGCATTGCAAGTTGAAGCCAAGAAGTGTCCAGCTCGGAGAAGAAAGTATGCATTTGGGTGACGCTCGTCACCCATGTAGGAAGGGTCGTGGCCTGTTTTTAAAAGATTGGGAAGAAATTACAGTTTTGGCCAAGAAGTTCTAGTATTTGCAAAAAGGCCCCAGATCGTGTTTTAACTTGTATATTAGGTTTTGCAGCCATTCTTTTGGCATAGATCTTGTATCTTATTATTATAGAGAGTTTTAGAGAGAGATTTGTAGCAGAGCTTTGGAGAGACAAATCAGACTCCTTCAGAGCAGATTTCGAACTCCTTTATTTCTACTTCTTATTTCTTTTATGCAATCTATTTTTTCATGATGTTTTCTCAAATCACCATGTCTGAGTAGTTTGTTAGTTAAGTTAGGGATTTTCAAAGGTTGAAGAAGAGTTTGTAGAATTGCTAAACTTATAGGAAATCCATTGGTTCTTCATCTGTGCTTGCATTAAAAATAGATTTCTTAGACACATCATCTCGATTTCGAAACCCTAGGTTGCTTGATAGATGCGAGAGCATTATTAATCACCGGAACTAGTATTAGATGAGCAAAACGCCCTAGTACAAAGAGATTTGGCTTAGGAGTTTTGTGAACAATTGAACCTGATCATTACTGCATGTTTAGGTTGTAGGGTTTGCAAAGAGATTTGAAACTCTGTGATTTAGGCATAGTTAACTTCTGCAATGATAATTGATTAGTTATATATTTGTGATTCATGTTCAAGACGGTTTTAATTCATTCCTGATTGCATGCATTCTACACTCTATGATTCAACCTACGAATTTTCCTGAGTTAGCGCCTTTAGCTTTCTGAACTTTAAGAACAAGCATAAAACGCCCTCTTGCATTTATTTTACTGTTTTGCATTACAGTCATTACTTTCTGCTTAGCTTAATCCAAACCTACATTCGATAATGTAGTTTACATACTCATTTGGGATTCGATACCCCTTGTACTACAACTGCTTTGTTGTGGACTTGCAGTAGATTTATTTAGATAAAACCTGAGCCCTATCACTCTTCATCTCCTTCACCAACTTCTTGATGATTTTGTCTTGCCATTTGTTCCATCTTTGCAGGAGGTTGATGTGCTCATAAAATTTCTTCAAAGGACCACCTTGGTGTGTGAGATCATGGGGCTGGAAGTGGTACTCCTCATTGTTGTTGCTTGGAGCATCTAATTCTTCTTCTTCCTGAATCCCTCCTTCATGAACTACAAGGGGATAGTCTCCTTAGGGACGATGAGTGGTGGCGCCTTGGTGAGGGTAGGATGATGGAGCGCCTTCTTGGTAGAGCAGTAGCTGAGGGATGGCAAAGGCAAAGCTGTCTGGGTTGTAGAAGGATGTGAGATGCAGATTGGGGAGTAGAAGCTTTGCAGCTCATCCTTCTTCTTGGATGATATTGGATGAACTTTTACCCACATTCTCTCAAAGGAACCTTGCTTTCTTCAGGTATGTCAAGTCCAGATACTTCACCTTAACTGTTGCTGGTCCACTTTGAACTCCTGCAACTTCTATTAATTGAGTAATAAAGCCTGCACCATAAAGGTCTGGCATCGTTTCAGTATTGGTTGATAGCCAATGTTTTAGGACCAAAAGTTGCTGCATGAAGATGGTGACCATGCCAGTTGTCCCATCTCTTCCTTTGAGCTATACTCCTTGTCTTGTGTAGTCAAGGATGTTGATAAAACTCTGATCAATAAGCTCACATTCTCCACCCTCAATAGCGCCACTTCCTTTCCTTGCAAAGAGGGTATGCACCAATGCCTTGTGCACATATCTGATTGTTGGATGTCTGATCAAAGAAGCCTTGCTTCTTTCTGGCTTATAAGCTCCCTTTGCACATGCTCACAAAGGCTGTTCATCTCCTCTTTGCCAATCCCAAGATTTTGTCCTCTAAAGCTGCCATATAAGAACCCCAAAGCATCTTTAATGGCTAAGAAGGACATCCTGTAGCTGCAATTTGAAACTCTGAAGGTGATGAAGCCATCACCATCCTCTTCTGGTGTTTCCTCTCTAGGCTCATAAAAGGTGACTTCAAAGTAGCAAAGAATTTAAGCACTTGGTCTTTGTTTGCTGAGCAAGGGGTTCCCACCAGCCTTGTGAGCTCCATAGTCTCCAACATAGAGGAGCAATCCTCCAGGATTCCCAAGGCCCTCCTTGTTGGCAAATATGGATATCTTGTTGGTCTCACATCCACATTTTGCAGCTTGTCATACAGTTACCTTTCAGCTGGAGTGGTGCCCTTCTTCTTTTGAGTGGCTTGCTCACTAGCACCAACATGAGCTTTCTTTTTGCTATGAGCCTTAGCGCTTGGACTCCCCACTTCCTTAGCCTTGCCCTTTGCTTTCTCTTGCTTTTCAGCCTCTTCGTTTGCTCCACTCCTTGTTGTTCTCCCCATGGTACCTAAAACAAATTCTCAAAAGAGAAATAAGAGCCACATAAGCAACAAAACATAAAGCTTAATGTTGCTAAAAATCACGAAAGGAGGAATTTTATTTACTTAAAAGTAACCCTGTATCAGTTATGAAGCAACTAAATAAGCAATGCATGCAAAAGATTCTTTAGATAAAAATTATCTACAAATTAAAAAGAATGAATCCTAGCATAGTGAAGCTAAACAAGTGGATGAAAATGCTAATGCAAAGCAAAATAAATGAATTTAACAAGCAAGTGACTATCAGTCTAAGTGCTTCAGGAATAAAAAACAATTATTCACCATGCAAAACAAACAAATTTAACGAAAAAGCAATAATCATTTAACAAGCATGCAACCACTTAGCAAAATTAGTTTCTTAAGTGGATAAAACAAATTTTAAACATTTAAAAAGCTAAGAGACATTACCTGAAATGGTTTGACTCTCTTAAGCAGTTAAGAAACTAAAGAATTCGAATTTTGTGGTTGAAAACTAGAGAAATGAAAGTAAGAAAGAGAGAAGGGTGGGGTTAGTTTATATAGAGGTTGGGAAATCTTTTTGTGGGGAGCAAAGAGACAAGGAGTGCCTAAAAGAGGTCCCACTCATGCTTGGGAAAGGGAAGGATTCAAATTTAAAATCCTTGATTTCATGATCCATATACCTTTACTTATGCTGAATAACATCTTTTCATTCCCAAAACAAGGTGTATCGACATGAGATGTCGATATACAACTTGATATGCCTTAACAAAGTCGATTAATCGCCCTTTATGAATTTAGTTAAGGCATATCGATGTGCCATGTCGATATGTTGATCGATATGCACATCTTTATGTTGTATCGACCTGGCACCTCGATATGTATGCTCGATATGGGTGCCAGTTAAGGCATCTCGATATGTTTTCACCCCGATACATTGCCTTTGAAGGCGTATCGGTTTGCCTTACCCAGGTATGCTGATCGATACAAAATCCTCTCATGTGTATCGATCAGCATCATCCTGGTACACACGTCGATACTAGTCCAGCACCTCAGTATCGAGCAAGACATGCTTGATACACTGATCGATATGAACTGTATCAATGTGATCTTGGGTCGATATTGACCCTTCTTCGTTTCCTTCCTTCTCCCAAGCTTGGTGCCTTCTTCCTCAGCTTGAACCTGGTTACTAGGGACACTAAAAAACCCCCACATAAACATAAAAATGCAAAACTATGTACAAGGATACAATGGGATTGCCTCCCAAGTGCGCTTATTTAGAGTCACTTAGCTGGACTTTCCTCAGTTCCTTAGTTGTGGTAAGGAGCAGGAGTCTTGGAACTCCTTGGTGGAATTTTGCTTCCTCTGGCCCTCTTCGTGACTTCATCAATCTTCAGCACTGTAAACGGCTTAGACTTTCTCTTTTGCTTCATCTTTTAGCAAACTTCATCACCCTTAGAGCCAAATTGTCTCAAAACCAGTCCATCTTCCATAGGACCCAACAAGATTTCATTCACAGTATCAGAACCACCCACTTCGAAGACCCCTCTTCAGTGGTATCATCGAACAACTAGGACAGAGAGCTTCCATCAAAGCATGCTCCTACATAGCCATCAAACTCAGGCCAATGCTCACCAGCTTTCTTCAACATATTCACCTCCATTGAGAAAGCTTGCTCATCTTCTAGCTTGTTCCCTTTAGAGTCAAACTTCAGCACTTTCTCCTTGGTTAGTCTCAGCTCTATTGTGCATTATTTTGCATCAATGACTGCCCCAGCAGAACCTAAAAAGGGTCTACCTAAGATAATGGCATTCTTGATCTTTCCCTTAACATCTAAGACCAGAATATCTGTTGGGATAATCACTCCTTCAATCATCATTGGCACGTCTTTAAGGGCTCTTAGAGGTACTTTTACTGTGCCATCTGCTATTGTCAAGGACACATTGCTCTCCTGGAATTAAGTGTAGCCCAGCGCCTTAGCTGTAGTGGAAGGAAGCAAGTTGAAGGTTGCACCTAAGTTACAAAGACAAATCCTGAACATCTTCCCTTTGAGTTCACAAGGGAGAGTAAAGCATCCACGATCTCCAAGCTTCTTAATGTTCAATACCTCAGTCTTGGCATTGGCTTCTTTCAGCTCCTTCCCAACATCAAGACTTCTAAGCTTCATCTGGTTGGCATAGAGAGTGGTGTACTTATCCACAAACTGTTTCTTAAACCTTCAAAGATAAGGGAGAGCTGGCTTGTAAGGAGAAATATCATAGATTCCAGTTTCTTTCTTAGCTTGAACCTTCCCAAGTACCTGATATCTCTGGCATTTACATCATTTAGGCTTGCATTTAGTTCATGTTTTGGTTTCCTTTTGCATGTTTTCCTTCTCTTTAGTCCCATTTTCCTTTCCTTTTAGACTTAGGTTGCATTGATGTTGTAGTTTGCATTCTCTATGCATTAAGGATGTTTTGAGTTACCTAAGGAGCTACTTCGATCAAGGAGGAAGCATGGGGATGACTCAAGGAGTTACCTAAGCTAAGGAGGAGCAAAAGGAGCCAAGGAAGATGGTTTTTGGTGCAGCATCGATCAAAGCACAAACCGTATCGATCAAGGAGTGATCAATGTAGAGCAGCAGAGAAGATGGTGAAATACATCGGTCACTCACATTGATCACAAGTGATTGATGCGAAGACACATGACACTCACATCGATCACCAGCACGACCAAGACTAATCGATGTTAACGGCAGAAGCTTTGAATATTCACATCGGTCAAGCACCAGAGGACCAGCATCAATCATCCACATCGATCACAAGTGATCGATGTGAGCCTAATCCAAACTTCTTTTAATTACAACTTTGCCATTGCTTTATAGCTTTTGTCATTTACTATAAATAGGCTTGGACTAATTGTTTTTAGCATAAGTCTTGATCTTGCTTATTTTCTTAAGTGTTCTTTCATATTTGTAAGACAAGATCTTCTTTTTAATCTAATGTTTTGTATTTGCATCATTAAATCTTCTCTAATCTCCCTCTTAATCAGGTTTAACATCTTTTCCTCTTGTGATTTGGTGTTTTCCATGATGATGAGTGAGTAGTTCTTTTAGAGTTCTTAGATGTGGTAGATTAGGGGAATTTAGAGGCTTGATTATGGTTTGTTAGTATTTAAATAGGTTGATTCCTATCTATTAATCTGTTTTTAGGCTAGATTTATCTTGATCACATGAATCTAGATTTAGGCTTCATCTTATGCCCACCAAGTGTTTGATGAAATGCTGATCTTGTTTGATAGAGGATTTACGAGTCTTAGATCAAGAGATTGAGTGTCTGAGAAGTATTTTGGCTTGAATAGAGTTTTTTTTCAAATGCTTGATGATTGTTCTACCACAAATGAGAGCTAGTTCATGTTCGGATGATTAGCAAAGGGTTATTTGTCAAGAGATTGAACTTAACTTGCTTAATTGTGAACTATATGCCTAGGAATTAGCATTGCTTGCTTGAATGTATTGTCAACGATGTTTTAAACAGCCTTATCTTGCCTTTGAATTCCCCAAAGTCAATAACCAAATCTAGGAGCTTGTCTTTCGTTATCTGAATTTCGAATTTGCTTTAAGTGCCATGTTTTTATTGCTCTGTTTTGTTTTGAATCATTGCTTGGTATTGCTTTAATTAGTTGTGCTTGGTTCGTGATTCACTTAGGTTGTTATTTTGGTTGCTAAGCAACACTCACTTATAGATTCACTTGACTTAAGGTTTTCTGCTCATAATTCTAGTGGCATCTAGCTTAACCCCTTTGGATTGATAAAAACCCAATGCTATACTACAACTGATTAGTACAAGGGTAATTGACCAAGGACTCAAAAACCTTGTACCAATTTGGCGCCGTTGCCATTGGGATTAGTGTTTGGATCATTAGAATTTGTAGAATCTTTAAGATTATGTTTTATTTGTCTTTGCTCACTAATAGTATTTACCTCTCATTGCGGTTTTCAGGTGTATGAACCTTAGAACAAGAGGCTCTAGTAACTTAGTGGACTTCATAGATAACATTAATTTTCTGGACAGAGGTCAAAGGGCAAGGAGACTAAGGGAATGACAGCAGCACTTTGAGAGATTGGGGATGAACATCCAAGATCAAGGTGTTGATGATATGAGGTTTTAAGGACATCATTGAGCAGTTGGTGTTCAAGGCCAACATGGCCAAAAGGAGTTCAAGGACTGCAAGGAGAGCAAGGTCCTAGAGGAGCAGCTCAAGCTCATAGACCTATCAGACCCATTGGAGCAAGAGATGGGCCCAATGCTTACAACAACAGAACAGGAATCCTGCCTCCGGCTGTTCAGAACAACAACTTTGAGATCAAATCTGGTCTGATCTCCATGGTCCAAGGAAGCAAATTCCATGGCTTAGCTTTCGAAGACCCTTTGGATCACTTGGATAACTTTGATAGGCTTTGTTCACTTACCAAGATCAATGGAGTCAGTGAAAATGGTTTCAAGTTGAGGCTGTTCCCATTCTCTCTTGGAGACAAAGCTCATCAATGGGAGAAGAATTTACCTCATGGGAGCATCAAAAGTTGGGATGAATGTAAGAGAGCATTCCTAGCAAAGTTCTTCTCTACTTCAATGACAGCTAGAATCAGGAATTACATCTCAGGATTTGCACAGAGGACCAATAAAAGCTTTGGAGAGGCATGGGAGCGATTCATGGGATACACTCTTCAGCGCCCACACCACGGCTTCTCACAAGCTTCTCTGCTCTCTACTCTCTATAGAGGTGCTCTCCCAAAGATCAGGATGATCTTGGATACTGCATCAAATGGTAATTTCCTTTCTAAAGATGTTGATGAGGGAATGGAACTTGTTGACAATTTAGCACAATCAGATGGGAATTATAAGGAGGAGTTTGATAGAACTCCTAGGAGTGCTAAGGATGAACTGGAGTCAGACAAGAAAGAAATCAAGGCTCTTCATGAGAAGTTTGATCTGTTGCTAAGGGAAAGGAAGGAAGTTAGCTTTGTTGGTGACTCGGTTTAGATTGAAGATCAAGAAGCTTGCCGAGTTGAAGAGATGAACTATCTTGGGAACCAAGGAGGTTACAATGGCTATGGGAACTACATGAGCAATCCTAACCTCTCTTACAAGAGTAACAATGTAGCCAACCCTCAAGATCAGGTCTACCCACCTCAACAACAACAGCAAGGTGGTCCAAAAACTTTTGTTCCTTACAACAACAACAATCAAGGCTTTCAACAAAGGAAAAACAACTTCCAGCCTAGAGCGCCCTACAACCCTCCAGGATTCAATGCTCAAGCATCAGCTCAAGCCTCTTCCAGCACTCCAGACTGTGAGATCAAGAGTCTCATCCAACAAGTGCTTCAAAATCAGATCAACACTACCTTGGAGATAAACAACAAGTTTACTGAGGTCCACAACAAGATAGACTCTGTTCATGTGGTGCTGACAAACAAGTTTGATGGTCTAGCTGCAAGAGTGAAGACTTTGGAGAACAACATAGGAGTAGCTAGTGGAGTACGCCCTCAAGGTAACCTTCCAGGAAAGTGTGAGATGAATCCCAAGGAGTATTGCCAAGCTGTTGATTCTAAACATGCTTTCACCACTGTTGAGGAAGAAGCTATTATAGATGAGTTCCTGTCAATGCTCAATGAGGACATTGATGAACAAAGTGAGGGGAAAGACCTTGTCCAAGTCTCTGATTCTACGAAGGAGGTTCAAGATTATTTGCTTCCAGTCTACCAACCTGACATTCCATTTCCAGGAAGATTCAAAGAGCAGCTAGTCAAGAAGTATGCAACTCTTTATGCTGCTAAAATGGAAATGAGAGGTCTAGATGCTGAAGAAGAACTTGGTAAAGTGAGACCTAAGGGTTAGGAATCAGAGGTTAAGGAGCTGATCATCAAGAAGTGTGGAGATCCTGGTTGCTTTACTCTCCCTTGTGAACTCAAAGAAAGAACCTTCAAGAGTTGTTTGCATGACTTAGGTGCTAGCATAAATCTGTTGCCATCAACTACAGCTAAGGAGTTGGGTTACACCAAGTTCCAGCAAAGAAATGTGTCCTTAACCATTGCTGATAGGACAATGAAGATGCCATTAGGAGCCCTCAAAGATGTGCTTATGAAGATTGAGGGAGTGACAGTCCCAACTGATTTCTTGGTTTTGGATGTTGAAGGCCATACTAAGAATACAATCATACTTTGAAGACCATTTTTAGCTTTAGCTGGTGCTGTCTTTGATGCCAGGGAATGCACAACAGAGCTTAGGCTCACCAAGAAGAAGGACTTGAAGTTTGATAGCAATGGTAACAAGCTGGAGCATGAACATGCTTTCTCCTTGTAGCTGAACAAGATGAAAGGAGTTGACAAGAATTGGCCTGAGTTTGAACGCTATACTGGAGAGAGCTTTGATGGCTGCTGCTTGTCAAGATTGTTTGATGACACCACTGAAGAGGAGGCCTTTGAAGTTGTTAGTTCCAAGAAGATAAATGATATTAAGCTGGTGACTGAAGAAGGAGATGTGGTTTTGCAAGCATCTGGCTCAAGGAATGGTGAGATCCACTACAAGATGAAGCAAGAGGGGAAGTCTAAGCCTTTTGCTATGATCAAGATGGATGGTGTCACCAGGAGAGTAAAGGGGAACAAGGTGCCACTAAGGAGTTCCAAGACTCCTTCTCCTTACCTCCACTAAAGAGGTAATCAAAGTCAAGCTTAGTGACTTTAAACAAGCACACTTGGGAGGTAGTCCCATGGTATCCTTTGTATATATTTATGCTTTTTAGTTTATGTTTTATGCATTTTAAGTGTCCTTAGAAGCAGGAGTTTGGATAAGAGGATGAAAAGATGTTTGGGGGAACCAAAGAAGGTGTAATCTGGTTAACATCGAGCATCAACATCAATCATGCCAGATCGATGTTAGGCACATCGGTCATGTACATCGATCAAAAGTGCTCGATGTTGTGGAACCAGGAATGCATCGGGCAACTACATCGATCACTTGAACGATGTAGGAAAGGAAGTGTCTCGGGTAGAATACATCGATCACTCACCTGATCGATGTAATCAACCCGAGAGTCAGACAAATTACATCGGCCCGGAACATCGATCATGGGGATCGATGTGGATCACATCGATCAGAAGTGATCGATGTAAGCTGACAGAGAGTTTGGGAGTTTACATCGAGCAAGAGCATCAATCAAGGTTTGCTCTATGTGCCTACATCGATCAATCACATCGCTCAGATGTGATCGATGTAAATGGGCATGAGGTTTTGGAGTCAGCATCGATCAACAGCATCGATCAACTATAATCGATGCAGACCACATCGATCACTCACATCGATCAGATGTGATTGATGTGGTCAGCGAGGTAAGTACTTCAATTTTCAAAAAAATTTCTTCTCTTGGTTTGGAGCCAAGGAAGTTTGAATTTAAAATTTTTGGCTCCTCCCTGCCATTCTGAACAACTTCTGAGCACTTTTTGTTTTGTCCCCCACTCCTTAGATTCCTTATGTTCCCTCCCTAGTTCTATATAATCCAACTAAGTACTCTTCACTCTTCACACTTCACATTATCTCATCTATCACTCATAGCCACGAAATTTCTTAGCTTTTTCTCTCTTTTATTTTGTCTTTCAAAGTGCTCAGAAGTCCCAAGAAGGTTTATTCTCTTCACTATTCTTTTACTAGTTCTTATGCTTTGAACTTTAATTGTTTTTTAATATTTTGGTTTAAGAACTAGTATTGTTTAGTTTAAAGTGCTTATTTTGATTTTTTGCGTGGTAGAATTTGTTAGTTTAAGCAAGTAGAATGTTTAGTGCTGATCACTGTTCATGAATCTATTAGCTTGCTTGCTTTAAATTCACTTTGCATAATCATGTCTCATTTTGTTTAAAAGCCACCATGCTAGTTTCATGTGCATAAGTAATTAAAATTTACTTAGAACTCTAGCATGCTTATGATTTTTGCTCTTGAATTCTCTTAATTCTTAAGAGGTCTACCTTGTTTAATAATTATTTAAGCCTCTCTTAGTCCTGAGAATTTTTTTTCAGAGTTTGAAAATCATGATTTATCATCCTTTTGTTCCCACACTTTTTAAAATTTTTCTTATAGGTACTATCAGGAGAACAAAGGAGGTTGCCAAAATCAAAGGCCAAGCACCAAGGAAGAAAGTGCCCTCTACTGCACTTACCATCAAAGACAAGGGCAAAAATGTTGCTGATGGATAATCCTCAAAAGCTGCTGGAAAAAGAGTGGTGGAGAGTCAAGCTACCAAGTCCAAGGATAAAGAGAAGGGCAAGGTTGTGGAAGAAGTCCCAAACAAATAGCCAAGTGCAAGGAAACTTATGGAGCTCTTCAGTCAGTGTACCTTCAAGGCTACAAGGTACCCTTACATCCCCACAATGAAGACGCTTGGAATATATGAAGATTGCAATACAATCTTTGAGAAGATAGGGCTTGGCAAATTCATGGAGATGGCGTTTCCCTCATACCAGCATCTCACCATTTAGTTACTTTCCACCTTTAAAGTTATTGGCTATGAAGAGTGTGTGAGAGATGATGGTGATGCATGGATATCCTTCAGACTTGGGAAACAAAAGTTTACAGCCACCTTTGAAAATCTCGATGGCGCTCTTGGATTAGACTTCTATGCTGATAAGAAGGCTCAGTTCAATATCAGAATGAGAGAGCATGCCAAGCTTTGTGATGTTATTGGTGTTGATCACTTCATTCCTGGAGTCACCAAGTACAAGAGTCTAAGGTATCCAGCTGTGAGATATGCTCACAAGGCCCTTGCAAACATCTTTTTTGCAAGGAAGGAGACAACCAACATAACATCAAGAAAGATGGACATCATATACAATGGGGTGTGATAGTAGGATTTTTGTGCAAGCCAGGAAATATCAAAGCTCAAGCAACTTATAGTTGTAGTATAGTATGCAAGAGGTATCAATCCAACCTAGGAAGCAGGAAGAACACTAGGAATGCAAGTATTCAAGAAAGCTAAGCATATCGGGAAAATGATTGGTAAAATCTGAGAAAACTAAATGCAATGACTAAATGAGATGCAAAAAAATTTTAAAATCCCTGGAAGAGGGTTAACTACCATTAGGAAAAAGCAGAAGATTAAAGAAGAAAATAAGAACTAAAAATCAAGCAGTGCATTGACCACTGGATCGAGTAAAACTGACCGATCTAACAACTTAAAGCGATTGAATTCTAATGAACAAAGATGCAACTTTATGACAAGCGAATGATGAACAGAGTTTTAAAATGCTAAAAGAGGGTTTAGGGTAGAGGGTCATATTCAAGAGTGTCAAAGGTTTAAGCTTTGGTTTGAAAACGTTTAGATCTACTCATTCGTGAACTTTCTCTAAGCCTTGAAAACAAAACAAGAACCATCCATGACGTGTGGTATGATTCACTTCCTCAATCTCTTCTCCAAACCCATGGCGTTTGGTGGAAAAAGAGATCGAAGAGCAAGGAAAATGGATTTCAATATATGACCTAACTAATCTCCTCTACAACCAGATTAGTCTCTAGGATCTGGTTTTCTAGGATATCTGAATCCTGTAAAGGTAAGACAGCCCTGGAATCATAGAGATCTTTTACAAGACTCTCTAAGCCTTAAGACCCCAAGATCCTACAAGAGAAGGTAAAAAGAACAAAGAAAACACAAAACTTAAATCTCTTAAACCCTTTGAATCACCTCAACCCCGAAAACCCAAAAAGGACTACTCGCTACACATGTTTAAGACCGATTGAAAAGAAATAAACAAAGAACTAAGCATGATTAAGCGATTGATTAAATGAAAAAGGATTCAAGTTCAAAAACTAAAAAAAAAGCTTAAGGTTCAACAATGGCGAATCGCCTAAGGTAAAGAGAAAAAGTAAAAGACAGAATGAAGATAATGAAAGTGATGGCTGCGCTTTGCCAAAAATGGCTAAACCGCAACTGGTCCCCCCTTCGCTAGATGCCAAAGACAGCTTGATGGATAAGGCTATTCAGGAATCGATCTCTGGATCGAGTAGCTCACTCGATCTTCTTGTTGGATCGCCTTCCTTCGCTCGATCTTCAAGTCGATCTGGTTGGATGGATCGAGTGCTTCGTCCAGTCTTCTACTCGATCCTTGGAAGATCGAGTCGTGGTCACGATCTGGCTCTCGTTCTGCATGGCGTCCTTCACGTCCGTACTCCAGATCGATCTCCTCTCTCGATCTTGGTTTCGATCCTTCCTCTTGAATCGACTTGGGTCACTCGATCTTCTGGACGATCTTATCTAGATCGACCTGCCTTGCTCAATCCGCTACTCTCGGGTCCTTCGCATGCAAGGTTGAGCTCTCCAAGTGTCCACAAGCTTCTAGCTGATCCTCCTCACGTCCGCATAACCTCCACAACTCCAAGGTGCTCCAAACAACCTGATAATGATGCAAAAGTGCAAGAAATATGTAAAATGCGAATGCAAAGGGACCTAGGACCTAAAATGCAACAAATAGAACAAACTAGCCTATCATGCAAGATGAATGCATGAAAAACTATCCTAAATGCATGCAAAATATGCAGAATATATGGTAATATCAACTCTCCCAAAGTTGCCTTTTGCTTGCCCTCAAGCAAACAAAATTCAAGAATGGAAGAGAGGTTTTAAAACGGGGGTTCAAGCTTCTTGCAAAAGTATTTCTCAAATGAATCAATTCAATGGTCCTAGTTCTTAATCCTAAGATGCAATGCACACACTCATACTCCAAAGAACTTAGCAATACTCATCACTTATTGAATCTCAAATTATGACTCTTATATCCCAAACAATCAAAGAATCCTAACTTTTAACATTCATTAAGCTCAAAACCGTGAATCACACTTATGCACTTTAAAATCGAATACACTTGGCTAAGGGACAAGGGTTGTGAGATAAAAATGATCTCACTTATAAGGGCGATTCAAACAAAGGGTTATCTTAAAAAATGGTCGAACTTATGCATAATGCTAAAGGTAAAGACAATTGATGCATACATGACTAGACTCTCATCTACCCATACATAATAACAATGATCTTAGAACCCTCTCTCATTTTCTTTTCTTTTTAAGCTCACTCACCTTCGTAATGACTACCCTTATCATCAAGGCAATTCGCCTTGATGTGATATACCCCATCAGTGATATACCCCATCAGTGACAGCACGTGGGTATCTCCTGTACACGTGGTGCCTAAGAAGGGGGGAATCACAGTCGTTAGGAATGAACAAGATTAATTGATCCCTACTAGGACCATAACTGGTCACCGTATGTGTATAGACTATAGGAAGCTTAATTCTGCTACTAGAAAAGATGATTTTCCTCTTCCTTTTATTGATCAGATGCTTGAGAGACTTGTTAATCATCCTTACTATTGCTTTTTTGACGGTTATAGTGGTTTCTTTCAAATACCAATCCACCCTAACGATCAAGAGAAGACGACATTTACATGCCCTTACGGTACCTTCGCATATCGAAGGATGCCAATCGGGTTGTGTAATGCACCAGCTACATTCCAGCGGTGCATGATGTCGATCTTCTCTGATCTTATAGAGGAGATGGTAGAAGTGTTTATGGATGACTTCTCTCGATTCACCTACTCGATTTGATGTGGATCGAGCAGGAGATCGAGTCCCTAACTCGTTCTCTGAACTGATCGATTGGCTTCTCTCGATCTTCTCATCGTTCTCTTCTCTGGATCGACCAGCCTCCTCGATCTTCTTGTCGAATGATGTCCTGGATCGAGTGATCTTCTCGATTTCCTGATCGATCTCTAGGCATCCGCCTTCATCTTCTTTGACAACTCTTCTAGAGTCAAGGAGATTAACATACTCTTGGGTCTTCTCACTTAAGAAACCATACTTCCCTCCCTCCTTAGTCAAAGCTAGATTCAAGTGATCCTCTTGTGCCAACTCATTCATCCGCCAAAGCATCCAACGTTTCTATGTAGAATGCTTTTCCTTCAATGGTTGGCTTCTTCAGGACCTCATTGATATCAAAATCCAGTTTGATGTTCTTGCCAAGGTGCAGAGCGATCTTCCCATTCTTGACATCAATGATTGCTCCGGCGGTTGCAAGGAATGGTCTTCCAAGTATAAGCGGATCCTTAGGCTCTTCATCCATCTCAAACACCACAAAGTCGGTTGGTACATTGACATCGCTTATTCTCACTGGAAGATCTTCTAGCATACCCACTGGAAGTCTTACGCTTCTGTCAGCTAACACAAGCGAGATCCTACACTCTTTGAGCCGTGTGAAACCTAGCTTCTTTGCTATAGAGTGGGGCATGAGATTGATACTTGCTCCCAAATCACATAAACAGCTCTTAAACTTCAATGGACCAAGAGCGCAAGGAATGGTGAATGATCCTTGATCTCTTAGCTTCTTAGGGACAATCTCCTTGTGAATAATAGCACTACACTCTTCACTAAGCACCAAAACTTCTTTACTCTCCTTATTCTTCTTTGTAAGGGTGTCTTTGAAGAACTTAGCACACTTCGGCATCATAGCTAGACAATCCACAAGAGGCAACTTGATCTCAACGTCCTTTAGATGCTTCTCAAATAAGAGTATGTGCTTCTCTATCAGCAGTTTCTTGAAGCGGCCAGGAAAAGGAAGCTTCGGTACATACGGTGGAGGCACATAAGCATCCTTCTCTTTGGTAGCTTGCTCCACTTTCTTCTCTACAGCTACTTCTTTGGCCTTTCTTGGTCTCTCAATCCACACATTATCAAAGGTGATTTCGTCATCAGCTGAAAGCTTACCCTCCCCTTCTTGGACAACAATGTCCTCATTGTCTTTAGGTGCAACTCTCAGCGGAAGCTCTTTACCACTCCTCAAGGTGATAGCGTTTGCATACTCTTTGGGATTCTGCTCACACATGCCTGGTAAGCTGTTTTGACCGCTTGTACAAGCTTTCCCTTTCTATAACTGCTTGATCTTGTTGTTCAGATTTGTTATTTGTGTTGAGACGTCAGTAAGAGAGGAGTCAAGGCGGTTGTTCATCTCGGCAAACTTCTGATTAGTTGAAGCTTCACCTTGAAGCAACTGCTGAAACATTGCTTGAACCGGATCTTAAGGTTGGGGTTGCATTTGTTGTTTTTGTGGAACGAAGCCGGGAGGAAACATAGGAGTAAAGCCTTTGTTGCCTTGTTGTTGCTGCTGGAAATTCCCTTGCCTCTGCCCTTGAAAGCCATTATTCTGTTGAAAACCCTTGTTGTAAGGAATAAACGGCTTTGCTTGCTGAGGGGGGTAAACCTGATCCTTTGGATTCTCAACGTTGGTGCTACGGTATGAGAGATTGTTGTTACCCAGGTAGCCTTGTGAATACTCCTGAGGCTTGTTGTATTTCTGACCAGCAATCCAGTTAGCTTCTTCTTGACTCAACTCTAGCTCCTCTATAACTTCTTCGGCTTCACCCACAAAGTGCACGTGCTTCTGATTTGCAAGAACGAGCTTATCTATCTTCTCATGGAGGGACTTAAGTTATTTCTTGTGTGACTCAAGCTCGGAACCTCTTGGTGCACGGTCATAATCCTCGGCGTAGTTGCCGTCACTCAAAGCCAAGTTTTCGATTAACTCTGTACCCTCTTCCACTTCTTGACTAAGAAAATTGCCCTTGCTTGCCTTATCAAGTAGCATACAGATTTTGGGTAATGCTCCTCCGTATATTGTGCTTAGGAGAGTCTCTTCACTGAAGCCGTGGTGAGGAAACTGAATGGTATAGTCTTTGAATCTCTCCATGGCTTCATTGAATGTCTCGTTCTGCCTTTGAGTGAATCCACTGATGTCACTTCTCAACCGAGCTGTTCTTGTGCTAGAGAAGAATTTTGAGAGGAACGCCTTCTTACACTCAGCCCAAGAGGTAATGGTGCCTTGTGGAAGGGTCTTCTTCCAATGCCTAGCCTTGTTTCCAAGAGAAAATGGGAAGAGCCGTAACTTGAAAGCATCTTCCGAGATCCCATTGATCTTAATTATCCCACAAACTTGCTCAAAGTTATCAAGGTGCTCTAAGGGGTCTTCCATAACCAGCCCGTGGAATTTGCTATTCTGAACCATAGAGATGAATCCAGGCTTTATCTTGAAGTTGTTATTTTGGACTGGTGGAGGAGTGATCCCAAACCGATTGTGATGCGTATTAGGAGCATCTCCAGCACCTATGATCCGTGGTGGTCTAGCTGCGTGTTTGGGGTTTCCATTGCCCCTTCCTACACCACCATGAGCTGGTGGAGGTCCCTCAGGATGTTCTTGCTCAGCCATTGTTGCAAAGTCTACTGAACCAGCTTGCACAATCTTTTCAAAGGCTTGAGCTTGCTCTCTTGCTCTTCTTTGTCTTGTGTGACCGAGTTGGTGAATATATTCCAGGGGTCTAAGTAAGTTGTTGTCACCCCTGGAGCGTTGGTTCATGTACCTGAGATCACAAACAAGAAGGTAGAGCAATGAGTAATCAAAATAAAAGGAAAAGGCTTGGTCTTTGGCAAACACCAAATCCTAATGCTTCCTAACAATCCTAAGACGGCAACGGCGCCATTTGACACTAGGATTTTTGTGCAAGACAGGAAATATCAAAGCTCGAGTAACCTATAGTTGTAGTATAGTATGCAAGAGGTATCAATCCAACCTACGAAGCAGGAAGAACACTAGGAATGCAAGTATTCAACAAAGCTAAGCAAATCGGGAAAATGATTGGTAAAATCTGAGAAAACTAAATGCAATGACTAAATGAGATGCAAAATAATTTTAAAATCTCTGGAAGAGGGTTTACTACTGCTAGGAAAAAGCAGAAGATTAAAGAAGCAAATCTACTAAGAATTAAAAATCGCACAGTGGATCGACCACTGGATCAACCACTGGATCGAGTAAAACTGACCGATCTAACAACTTAAAGCGATTGAATTCTAATGAACAAAGATGCAACTTTATGACAAACGAATGATAAACAGAGGTTTTAAAATGCTAAAAGAGGGTTTAGGTTCGAGGGTCTTATTCAAGAGTGTCAAAGGTTTAAGCTTTGGTTTGAAAACGTTTAGATCTACTCATTTGTGAGCTTTCTCTAAGCCTTGAAAACAAAACAAGAAACATCCATGGCGTGTGGTATGATTCACTTCCTCAATCTCTTCTCCAAACCCATGGTGTTTGGTGGGAAAAGAGATTGAAGAGCAAGAAAAACGGATTTCAATATATGACCTAACTAATCTCCTCTACAACCATGGCGTTTGGGAGAGAAAAGATTAGTCTCTAGGATCTGGTTTTCTAGGATATCTGAATCCTGTCAAGGTAAGACAGCCCTGGAATAATAGAGATCTTTTCCAAGACTCTCTAAGCCTTAAGACCCCAAGATCCTAGAAGAGAAGGTAAGAACAAAGAAAACACAAAACTTAAACCTCTTAAACCCTTTGAATCACCTCAACCCCGAAAACCCAAAAAGGACTACTCGCTGCACATGTTTAAGACCGATTGAAAAGCAATAAACAAAGAACTAAGCATGATTAGCGATTGATTAAATGAAAAAGACTTAATATTAACGGATTCAAGTTCAAAAACTAAAAGAAAGCTTAAGGTTCAACAATGGCGAATCGCCTAAGGTAGAGAGAAAAAGTAAAAGACAGAATGAAGATAATGAAAGTGATGGTTGCGCTTTGCCAAAAATGGCTAAACCGCAACTGGTCCCCCCTTCGCTAGATGCCAAAGACAGTTGGACGGATAAGGCTCTTCAAGAATCGATCTCTGCATCGAGTAGCTCACTCAATCTTCTTGTTGGATCGCCTTCCTTCGCTCGATCTTCAAGTCGATCTGGTTGGATGGATCGAGTGCTTCTTCCACTCTTCTACTCGATCCTTGGAAGATCGAGTCGTGGTCTCGATCTGGCTCTCGTTCTGCATGGCGTCATTCACGTCTGTACTCCAGATCGATCTCCTCTCTCGATCTTGGTCTCGATCCTTCCTCTTGAATCGACTTGGGTCACTCGATCTTCTGGTCGATCTCATCTAGATCGACCTGCCTTGCTCGATCTGCTAATCGATCTCGGGTCCTTCGCATTCAAGGTTGAGCTCTCCAAGTGTCCACAAGCTTCTAGTTGATCCTCCTCACGTCCGCATAACCTCCACAAATCCAAGGTGCTCCAAAGAACCTGATAATGATGCAAAAGTGCAAGAAATATGCAAAATGCGAATGCAAAAGGACCTATGACCTAAAATGCAACAAATGGAACAAACTAGCCTATAATGCAAGATGAATGCATGAAAAACTATCTTAAATGCATGCAGAATATGCATAATATATGGTAATATCAGGATGCAGCAACTAGTACGTTGCAGCAAGAATGGAAAGCCTCTCAATAGGCCATAAGAGCTTCCTTGTTATGTGACTCTCCTCTTGGAGCAGCTCTACACATTTAGGAGCTGGATCTTGATGAAAGGGAAGAGGGAGAAGAACCCTCAACTACACAGTAGGGGAGTTGTGACAGCAATTATGATGGCAAGTGGAGTGGACCTTGAGGAGCATGTGGCAGTTGCTTTGCCACCACAATGGATAGATCTTTTCTATCTAAAGAGGAGTCACTACCTAGAGAAGACCATCCAAGGGAAGCACATCTATCACTTTTTCAAACCCTCCAAGGAGCCAGCAAGATTTCTTCTCCCCAATGAGCAGCATACATCCATAGCAATGGTGAGAAATATCGTTTATTACCCAACTGAGAGACAGCTCTACCATGGTGGCTATATCACTGAAGAAAGAGAGGAGAATAGTGAAGAAGAAGAAAGTGAAGAGAGTAGTGAAGAGGGAGAGCAAGAAGAAGGTGATGTTGGCGCTAACAATGAAGAGGATTCCCAAGAGGAAGAGCAAGGAGAAGATGAGTTACTTGAGTACAAATCTGAGAGGTTTCACTTCAAACCTCATCATGTGTGATACAAGCACTGGGGGGTTATGGAAATGGGACGAGGACTTGATCTTATAGCCGAGGAACTCAGGCTAAAGAATTAAGGTTTGGGGACGGGACGTGAGTATGATGGTTGGTTCGAGGCATGATGATGGACGGTACAGGTGGGACGGTATGAATGGTACGGTTGGTACGATGCGGGACGATGGTATCATAATACGGGAAGAGGGTGGTACGATGGCGTGATGATGGTATCGTAATACGGGACGATGGTGGTACGATGGCGTGAAGATGGTATCGTAATACGGGACGATGGTGGTACGATGACGTGACGATGGGATGGTACGATGGTATGGTACGGCGTGACGATGATTTTTGGTCGAGAGGCCGAGGAACTCAGACGATCTGACCGGGGGTTAAGCAGACCAAATGGGATGGCCGGATGGATCGAAGTATACCACAAAGGTGATGAGAGGACCTTTGATACAATACGGTTTCTTTTTGGTTTTGGAGGGCTGGTCTCGACAAAATCAAAGAAGAGATAACACAAGTTTTGAATACACACTTTGTGAAAGAAAATTTCTGTTCTTTATTAAAATCAAGGTGATGACACACGGCTGTAAGAGGGGACCTTATAAGGTGGTCCGAACAGCTTTGCCCTTCTAGGGGACTTGAAGCAAAATTACATTTTAATGAAAACAACAATAATGGAATGAAAATGCGAAATGGTGGCTAACAATGCCTTAGCTAATTAAAGAAAATTAAATCAAAGGCTTGCTAAAATCAATCATAAGGAGAAATCATAAAAGGTCAGTCAAAAGGAATAATATAAATTAACAAAAACAAAGACTTACCTTCTTTGGTTTAGGGCGTGAAATAAGTGTGATGTGTTTTCTTTTGACCGTTATTTTGAGTTCTAAGTGTTGTTCCCAAGCGTAGTGATAACAAATAAGTTTGTGTGGGCTTCGTTTGGTATTAAGGGCCAGCTTACTTGTTCTTTTGTTGGGTCAGTTACTTCTAAGACGTCCAACGCATCATCCCATACAGCTTTAGCTCTTAAACTTGGGCTTACCTCCTTAGAATCATTCATGGCTCATAAAATGGCTTGGTTATATTTGTCGTGAAGTGCACGAGCCCATTGTCTTGTTATCACGCCTTTGTTTGGAACCGGTATGTCCACTTCTTGCATTTGCGGTTCGGGTAAGTCGGGTTCAATTGAGATGTCCTCATCATTCCCTCATAGATTTTGATCCCAAAATGTCTTCATCTGCAAGGAAAGGAGCTAAATCAGTAACATTGAAGGTTGAGGATACGTTTAACTCACCTGGCAATTCAAGAAGGTAGGCGTTGTTGTTGATTCTTTCTAAGACTTTGAATGGGCCGTCTCCTCCTGGTTTGAGCTTTGAGCTTCTTTGGTCGGGAAATCTTTCTTTCCTCATGTGTAGCCAAACCCATTCTCCCGGCTGAAATACTATCTCTATTCTCCCTTTGTTGGCTTGTTTTGTATACTGCTCCGTTCTATTCAAGATTCTCTCGTGCTTTCTGGTGTAGCTTCTTGATGAACTTGGCGTTCTCTTCGCCAGCTAGACTGACCGCTACAGCTGGAGGTAAAGGGGTTAGATCAGGAGGAGTGGTAGGATTGAAGCCGTATACTATCGCAAATGGTGACATCATGGTGGATGAATGTTGAGCTCTGTTGTAGGCGAATTCAATGAAATGGATACACTCTAGTCGCTCTTAACAAAGCTGAGAGTGTGCGGTTTACAACCTCCGTTTGACAGTCCGTTTGTGGGCCACAAGTGGTGGAGAATAGAGGTTTTTTCCCTAACTTCTTCCACAAGGTTCTCCAAAAGTGACTCAAGAATTTTCTGTCTCGGTCTGAAACTATAGTTCTTGGAACTCCATGTAGCCTCACCACTTCTATAAAGAATAGGTCCGCCGTTTGTGTTGCATCGTTCACCTTAGCACAAGGGATGAAATGTGCCATTTTTGAGAATCTAACCACCACCACGAGTATAGAATCCTTGTGGTTGATCTTTGGTAAACCTAGAACGAAATCCATTGATATATCAACCCATGGTGCTGTTGGAATAGGTAGTGGTAGGTATAAGGCGTGAGGTTGAACTCTGGACTTGGCTCTCTTGCAAACAACACATCTTGAACAATGAGCTTCAACCATTTTCTTCAAGTGTGGCCAATAGAAGTGCTCTTTGACTACGGCTAAGGTTTTATCGACTCCAAAATGCCCCATTAGCCCTCCTCTGTGGGCTTCACGCACAATAAGCTCTTGTAATGAGCATTGAGGAATACACAGCCGCCTTTCTCTAAACAAAAACCCCTCAAAGATGTAGAATTTGCCAAACGCTCCGTTGTTGCACTCGCCATATATCTCCATAAGATCTTTGTCTTCATGGTAAAGCTATTTGATAAACTCAAACCCCATGACTTTGCTCTCCATTGTTGATATTAAAGCGTATCTCCGTGATAAAGTATCCGCTACAATGTTGTCTTTGCCCTTCTTGTACTTGATAATGTATGGGAAGGTCTCAATGAACTCCATCCAACGAGCATATCTTCTCTTAAGGTGAGTTTGTCCTCTAAGATGCTTCAACATCTCGTGATCAGTGTGGACCACGAACTCTTTGAAATCAGGTAGTGTTGCCAAGTCTCCAAAGCTCTCACAAGAGCGTATAACTCCTTGTCGTAAGTAGCATATTTGAGTGTAGCTCCTCCAAGCTTCTCGCTGAAAAATGCTACTGGCTTCTTATCTTGAGTCAGCACTGCTCCTATGCCTATCCCCGAGGCATCACACTCCACTTCAAACGTCTTGTTGAAATCAGGTAAGACTAGTACGGGTGCTTTGGTTAGCCGGTCTTTCAAAGTGTCAAAGGCTTGTTGCTGTGCTTCTCCCCATGTAAAACCAACACTCTTCTTGACTACTGCCGTTAGAGGAGCTGCTATACTGCCGAAATCTTTAACAAACCTCCTGTAGAAACTAGCCAAACCGTGGAAGCTTCTCACTTGACTAATGTTTGTTGGTGCGAGCCATTCCTGAATAGCTTTAACTTTCTCTTTATCAACCTGTAACCCCTGCGAGCTTACAATAAAACCAAGGAAAACTAGTTGATTAGTGCAGAATGAACACTTCTTTAAGTTTGCATAAAGCCCCTCTTGTCTGAGAGTCTTTAAAACAAGCTCTAGATGTGTCATATGTTCAGATAAGTTTTTGCTGTAAATTAAAATATCATCAAAGTATACAACAACAAACTTACTGATATATGCTCTAAGCACTTGATTCATGAGGCGCATGAAAGTACTAGGAGCATTGGTGAGTCCAAACGGCATTAGCATCCAATCGTATAGCCCTTGTTTGGTTTTGAAGGCTGTCTTCCATTCATCTCCTTCTTTCATCCTCACTTGGTGGTATCCGCTCTTAAAATCTATTTTAGAAAACAAAACAGAACCACTTAGCTCGTCAAGCATATCATCTAACCTTGGTATGGGATGACGGTATTTGATGGTAATGTTGTTGATGGCTCTACATTCAACACACATCCGCCAAGAACCATCCTTCTTTGGTACGAGTAAGACTGGTACAGCACAGGTACTAAGGCTTTCCCTCACGTAGCCCTTGTCTAGTAGTTCTTGGACTTGCTTCTCAAGCTCTTTAGACTCTTCCGGGCTCATACGGTAAGCTGGCTTGTTGGGTGAAGCAGCACCAGGAACGAAGTCTATTTGGTGTTCAATCCCTCGTAAAGGTGGTAACCCTTCAGGCATCTCTTCTGGAAACACATCTTTAAAGGTGTCAAGTAGTTTAATGATCTCGTTTGGTAACTCGGATGCTCAAGAACCTGCGCTCAAAGCCTCCTTAAAGATCATTAGTAGCATGGTGTGTTTAGAAGCTATAGCCTTTCTAACATGGCTAGGCTGAATAAGAAAATTAGACTTAGAACTAATTTCTTTTTCTTTAGCCATTTGCACTTGTAAATCATGCACTTGAGAGAGTGATAAAGGTGCTAAGCTAATCTTTCTTTTATCATGCATAAATGTATAAAAAATAGTTCTACCATCATGCTTAGTTTCTTTATCAAATTGCCAAGGCCTACCTAATAATATATGGTCGGCTTGCATAGAAATGATATATCATGGTTTTTATGGTTTTTAACCATGATATAAGTCCTTTTTATTGAGTCTTTTTTGGTCTTTTTAGAGTCCTAGAAGAGTCTTTGCAGGTTAAAGCATGTCTGGAGCATAATTGGAGATATTGGAACCTTTAGGAGCATTCTGAGTTGAAGCCACGAAGTACCAAGATCGAAGCAGAAAGTATTCACTAATGGTGACGATCGTCACCCCATTGGTGACGCTCGTCACCCAGATAGGAAGGAGCGTGGCTATTTGTTAAAAGTATCAAGAAGAATTGCAGAATTGGCCCAGAAGTTTCCTGTATTTACATGAAGACCCCAGATCGTGTTTAGCTTCTATTTATTAGGTTTTTCAGCCATTGTTGGCAATTATCTTAGTTTTTGAGAATTCAGAGAGTTAGAGAGAGATTTTATTCAGAGCTTTTTGGGGAGACAAATCCTGTATTCTTTAGAGAAGATTTCGAACCCCCTTTGTTTTCTACTCTTTCTCTTAATGCAATTTTATTCAGTTATGTTTTGTGATCTCATAATCATGTCTGAGTAAACTGCTAGTTAAGTTAGGGTTTTTCAAAGGTTGATGAAAAGAGTGTAGAATCGCTATCTGTTAGGAATATCTCATGGTTTTTCATCTCTGCTTGCTTTATAATCGAATTTCTGAGACACATCATCTAGGAATCCGAAAATCATAGGTTGTTAAATATATGTGAGAGCATTATTCATAACCTGAACTAGTATTTGATGAGCAAAACAACTTAGTACAAAGAGATTTCGCTTAGGAGTTTTGTAAACAATTGAATCTGATCATTCCTGCATACTTAGGTTGTTAGGGTTTGCAAAGAGATTTGAAACTCTGTGATCTAGGTATAAATAACTTCTGCAATGAGAATTGATTAGTTATGCATTAGAGATTCATGTTTAAAACGGTTCTTAATCATTCCTGATATCCTGCATTCTACATTCTTGGATTCATACCTGCGAATTACCCTAGCTTAGCGCTTTTAGTCTTCCTGAACTTAGAACATATCATACCATCGTTTGCTTATTTCTAATTATTCATTCGCATTACATACATCATATTTTGCTTAGCTTAGTCCAAATCTATAATTGATAGTGTAGTTAGCATTACTCTCTTGGGATTTCGATACCCCTTATACTACATCTGCTTTTGCTGTGCACTTGCAGTAGTTTTATTTGGGTAAAACCTGACCCTATCAAGTTTTTGGCGCCGTTGCCGGGGAGTAAAAGATGCCTATCGAATTTTAGTATTAGGATTTTGTCTAAGTTTTTATTTGTTTACTGATTTTCAGCTACTTTTCTTTGTTCCTGTTTCAGGTGTATGCCTAATCGCAGAACCAGAAGCAACAAAGAGAAGGAGCTTGTGACTTTGAGCATCGACGAGCTTGCTAGGTTGGAGAGAACTAACAGGAAAGCTAAGAAGCAATCTGCAATGGTCGCTCCACTGATCTTGGTTGAAGATGCAGAAGGTCACTTTGTTGACAGGGAAGGAAATAGGAGGAACGAAGAGGGGCAGAGAATTGATCAAGAGGGGAATGTCATTGTTGAACAGCAGGTTCAGCAAGTGGCTGAGAACGTGGGAGTCCCTGCTGCTGTCAATAACGCTGCTGGGCGTTTTGTTCAGAGGACTCTAGGTGATTACAACAGACCTGATCAGTTCTATGCAAACAGAGCTGCAATCCGACCTCCTGCCTTCCAAAGGAACGATTTTGAGGTTAAACCTGTCTACTATCAGCTGGTTGGACAGCATCCCTTCCATGGTTTACCTCATGAGCATCCTATGGACCACATAGAGAGGTTTGAGGACTTGGCTTCCAGTGTCAAAGCTAATGGGGTTAGCAATGACTTTCTGTTCTGCAAGCTTTTTTCCTTACTCTCTTGGAGGAGAAGCTGCATATTGGCTGAAGCAACTGGAACCTGCTTCACTAACTACTTGGGAGGACACCAAGAATGCTTTTCTGAACAATTTCTATGATGATGCCAGATCAGAAGACATGAGAACGAAAATTGCATCATTTACACAAGGCCCTACTGAAGCTTTCAAGGCTTCTTGGATCAGGTTCAAGTCTTATCAAAGGGATTGTCCTCATCATGGCTTCAGTCAGGTGCAACTACTTGGGATTTTCTTCAGAGGCATTGACTGGAAATATCAGATGGCGCTGGATGCTTCAAGCAGTGGAAACTTCAATACCAACAGACCAGAGGAGGCGGTGAGACTGATTGAGAACTTGGTCTGCAGCAACAGCACTAAAAATGCAGACTTCCAGAGAATGAAACAAGCTGGTGCAGCTGATGGAAATCAGATTGCTGAAGTTAAGGCTAAGTTGGATGATATGCACAGCCTTTTGGTAGGGAAGAAGTCAGTTCACTTTGCTGCAGAAGTAGAGACTTTCGAAGCTCCAGAGGAAGTTGAGCAGGAGGATGTAAATTTCATCAACTCTGGCGGATTTCAGGGACAAAGGTATGGGAATCAGCAGTGGAACAGAGGATACAGCAACAACAATCAGAAAAAAAACGCCCCTACAGGAGGACAGAACACGCCTGGTTTCACCCCTAGACCCCCTTTCAGAAAACAGAGTATCAGAAGCCATACCAGAGCAGTGGAAATTACAGAAACTATGGTTCTACTTCCTATCAACAGCACCTCCACAAGAGAACAAAATGGAAGCAATGTTAGAACAGATTCTGGAAGGACAACAGAAGCTTACTGTGGACTTCAATGGCAAGATAGATTCGCTCTATCAGGACCTGAATGGGAAAATTGAGAGTCTGAACTCTCATATGAAGAAGCTTGATGTTCAAGTTGCTCAAACTGCAGGAGCTGTTCAGAGGCAAGAAGGATTTCTTCCAGGAAGAACTGATGCTAATCCCAAACACCACGTGAATGCCATCACATTGAGGAGTGGAAGGAACCTGCAACCAGTGTTGCAGAAGGATATAACCTCAAGAAATTTCGTGGGTGTAGAAGAGTATGAAGATGAAGAAAATTTTGCTGCAGAACCATTGGTGACAATCGTCACCAATAATGGGTGTCGCTCGTCACCCAATGAGGACAACCCCGAGCCTGATTCTTCACTTATTGGTGACGACCGTCACCAAGGGGGTGACGCTCGTCACCCAAATCCAGTACTCGACCCCGACTCGTCCAAAGTGAGTGACGTTCGTCACCAACCCAGTGACGCTCATCACCAGACACCACATATTGCAGTTTCGCCTAAGACTTCAGATAATGCTAAGGAGACCGTGTATAAACCCAAGATACCCTATCCTAAGCATCCTAAGAAGTCTAAGCAGGAGCTTAAGGATGCCAGATGCAAGGCTATCATGGACAAGTTGGTGATAGAGATCCCATTGATTGATGCTGTAAGGATCACTCCTGTTATTAGGAGGGATGTGAAGAGAATGGTGACCAACAACTTGAGCCTTGAGGTTGGAGCTATGATGATCAATGAGCAGGTCAGTGCAGTGATTCAGAACAGAGTTCCAGAGAAGCTTTCAGACCCAGGAAGCTTTGTTTTAGACTGCACCATCTTCAATGACAAGTTTGAGAGGTCATTATGTGATCTTGGTTCTAGTGTGAACCTCATGCCCCATTCTGTTGCCAAGAGTTTAGGGATGACCGATTTTAAAGCTACAAGAATATCCCTTGTCCTAGCTGATAGATCAGTTAGAGTTCCTGAAGGGGTGATAGAGGATGTTCCTATCAAAGTAGGAGATTGTATGATCCCTACTGATTTTGTGGTTTTAGAGTATGGAGAAGAGCCCAAAGACCCCTTGATTCTTGGCAGACCCTTCTTGGCCACTGCAGGAGCTATTATTGACGTCAGGAAGGGTAGAATAGAGCTGAATGTTGGCGATTTAGTGATGAAATTCGAAATGGACAAGCTGATGAAGAGGCCAACCATAGATGGACAGACTTTTTATGTTGATGTTCTCACAAACATTGCTGATCAGATCTTCCATGAGATGAGTTCAGATGACCCCTTGGAAAGGGCGTTGACCACTTCTACAGCTGAGTATGAGCATTTAGATGCTGCTGCAACAGGCTACACAAAGATGATGGATGCTACTGCACAAGTTATGCAACTGGTTGCACAGGATGAACTTGTCTCCACATCTGCAAAAGCCGCCACAATGGGTGATTGGTCAGCAGCAAAAGCACCAAAAGTTGAGCTTAAACAGCTCCCTGCAGGGCTAAGGTACGCATTCCTCGGAGAAAACTCCACCTATCCTGTTATTGTTAATGCTTCATTGAACAATGCAGAGCTCACCCTATTGCTAAGCAAGCTGCAAAAATTTCGCAAAGCTCTTGGCTATTCTCTTGATGATATTTCAGGTATCTCTCCAGACTTGTGCATGCATAGAATACACCTAGACGATGAGTCGAAATCATCAGTTGAGCATCAGAGGAGGCTAAATCCGAATTTGCAAGATGTGGTCAAGAAAGAGATCATGAAGTTGTTGCAGGCTGGTATCATCTATCCTATTTCAGACAGTGCTTGGGTGAGTCCAGTGCACGTGGTGCCTAAGAAAGGAGGTGTCACCGTGGTCAAGAATGACAAGGATGAGCTGATTCCAACCAGGACTGTGACAGGACACAGGATGTGTATAGACTACAGGAAACTGAATGCAGCAACAAGAAAGGATCATTTTCCCCTACCTTTCATCGATCAGATGCTAGAGAGGCTGGCGAATCACAAGTATTACTGCTTCCTTGATGGGTATTCAGGCTTCTTTCAGATCCCCATCCATCCAGATGATCAGGAGAAGACCACGTTTACCTGTCCTTATGGCACTTTTGCCTATCGCAGAATGCCCTTTGGTCTGTGTAATGCTCCTGCAACCTTCTAGAGATGCATGATGTCGATTTTCACAGACATGATAGAGAAGTTTATGGAGGTGTTCATGGATGACTTCTCTGTTTATGGATCTTCTTTCAAGAGCTGTTTGGATAATCTGTGTGCAGTTCTGCAGAGATGTGAAGAGAAACACTTGGTTTTAAACTGGGAGAAGTGTCATTTTATGGTACAGGATGGTATTGTACTTGGTCACAGAGTCTCAGGAGACGGTATAGAGGTGGATAGGGCGAAAATTGAGGTGATGACAAGTCTGCAAGCACCTGATTCAGTCAAAGCAGTGAGGAGTTTTCTGGGACATGCAGGCTTCTACAGAAGGTTCATCAAAGATTTTAGCAAGATAGCACGTCCACTTACTGCTCTCCTCTGCAAGGATGTGAAGTTTGAGTTCACAGAAGAGTGCAAATCTGCTTTTGAACAGATCAAACAGGCGTTGGTTACAGCCCCTGTTGTGCAGCCTCCAGATTGGGACTTACCTTTTGAGGTAATGTGTGATGCCAGCGATTTTGCAGTTGGAGCAGTGCTGGGACAGAGGAAAGACAAGAAACTCCACGCCATCTACTATGCAAGTAGGACTTTGGATGATGCTCAGAAGAATTATGCAACAACTTAGAAGGAATTGTTAGCTGTTGTGTTTGCTTTTGAGAAGTTCAGGCAGTATCTTGTTGGCTCCAAGGTCGTGGTTCATACTGACTATTCAGCACTGAAGTACTTAATGCAGAAGAAGGATGCAAAACCAAGGCTGTTGAGATGGATCTTGCTTCTTCAGGAATTTGATATTGAAGTAAAGGACAAGAAAGGGGTTGAGAATGGAGTTGCTGACCATTTATCCCGGATTCAGGTCGAAGACAGGGTCCCCCTCAATGATTTCTTGCCAGAAGAGAATGTTTACTTAGTAGAAACCAGAGAACAGGAGGAAAGTGTTGAAAACCTGCAGTTTTCACGAAACTGCAGGGGAGTGACGAGCGACACCAGGGGGGTGACGCTCGTCACCAACCAAGACCATTCGCGACAAAAGTATACGAGCGAGGTGACGCTCGTCACCAACATTGGTGACGCTCGTCACCGATCTCCACACTTATCTGCGATTTGTGCAAGCTTGGGGAAAGCTTTTGAAGAGCCTGTTTATGCTTTACATGATCCAAAGAGACCCTGGTATGCTGATATTGCAAACTATCTTGCTGCAGAGGATGAACCACATGATTTTAAAGGATATGCTAAGAAGAAGTTCTTGAGAGAACTTAGGAGATTTTATTGGGATGAGCCATACCTTTACAAGCATTGTGCTGATGGTATTTACAGAAGATGCTTAGCAGAAGAAGAAGTTCAGGACGTGCCCTTTCACTGTCATGGATCAGACTATGCTGGACACTTTGCTACATTCAAGACTGTCTCTAAGGTTTTGCAGGCTGGATTTTGGTGGCCTACCATGTTCAGGGACGCCCAAGCCTTCATCACTAGCTGTGATACTTGTCAGAGAAGAGGAAAAATCAGCAGGAGCCATGAGATGCCACAGAACTTCATTCTGGAAGTTGAAGTTTTCGATTGTTGGGGTATTGACTTCATGGGACCTTTTCCCTCATCTTATGGGAATAGATACATTCTGGTTGCTGTTGATTATGTATCTAAGTGGGTAGAGGCGTTGGCTACTCCTACTAATGATGCTGCAGTGGTTTTGAAGCTGTTTAAGACCATTATCTTTCCCAGATTTGGTGTCCCACGGATTGTCATAAGTGATGGGGGTTCTCACTTTGTCAACAAGATTTTTGACAAGCTGTTGAAGAAGTATGGTGTACAGCACAGAGTGGCCACGCCCTATCACCCCCAAACAAGTGGACAAGTCGAGGTTTCCAACAGACAGATCAAGCAAATTCTGGAAAAGACAGTTGGGAAAACAAGGAAAGATTGGTCTGCAAAGCTGGATGATGCATTATGGGCCTACAGGACTGCCTACAAAACGCCACTTGGGACTACTCCTTTCCACCTTCTCTATGGCAAGGCGTGCCATCTACCAGTAGAGCTGGAGTTCAGAGCAGAATGGGCAATCAAGAAGCTGAATTTCGATCTGAAACCTGCTGCAGAAAGGCGCTTGATTCAGCTCAATGAACTGGATGAGATTCGATATCTAGCCTATGAAAACTCCAAGTTATACAAGGAGAGGACAAAGGCATATCATGATAAGAAGATCATCTCCAGGCATTTCGAGCCCAATGACCAGGTATTACTCTATAACTCTCGTTTACAGCTTTTTCCTGGTAAACTGCGTTCTAGATGGTCAGGTCCTTTCACTGTCAAAGAGGCTCGCCCACATGGTGCAATTGTCCTGATTAACTCCAAAGGAGAGGATTTTACTGTCAAAGGACAAAGGGTAAAGCATTACTGGGCACAAGCAGAGATTCCAGCAGGACACATTGTGTCTCTGGATCAGGCACCAGCTGTCTAAACAGCCAACCAAAGTCAAGCTAATGACTTTAAAAGAGCGCTTAGTGGGAGGCAACCCACTAGTAAGTTGTAGATATAATACTTAGGAATTATTTTCGTGCTTAGAACTAGTAATTAGAATTTTATTCAGTTTAAAAAAAAAAAAAAAAAAAAAAAAAAAAAAAAAGTGGTGACGATCGTCACCCTTCTGGTGACGCTCGTCACCCGACAGGATCGAGCACGGTTTTTTAACTCCTTCTCTTCTTCTTCCTCGAGCTATCTCTGTTTTTCAAAACCCGAACACATAAATATAGAATTGCATAACTTCTGATTTTCTTAACCAAATTGAGTGATTCAAGAGTCTAATCCGTGTGGATTTTACTCCTTTTTCTGAATATCAACTCGGTTTTTACAATCTGCAAGATGCCTCGTCAGGAGAAACGACCAAGACAAAGCTCGTCTTCCAGCACTGCAACAGGGTCTACAGATTCATTCAGTCAGCACCCGGTTTGCAGGCCTCCATGGCCCAAACGAGAGGATCGGAAAAAAGCCTCAGGAGTGGCTTGGGCAGGGACTCCGAAGCAAGAAGTGGCTCGGGATACCTGTGTATTCCGTGATATTCAGGAGGAGTGGGATGAGTATGACACGCTGTTCTATAATGCGTGGTTGGGAGTTAAGATTATCCCCACTCGACTCGCGGATCCTGCTGTTCTGCAGAAGATGGGGATCTTTGAGGAGTTTTATGAGATTCTGGAGCGCATTGGCATGGGGACTATGCCATTCCAGCAGTACGATCTGTACCCAGACTTGGTCTGCCAGTTCCTCTCTTCAGTTCGCGTCTACTACGCGAATGAGCTGGCGAAGCGTGCTCAGGAAGGCACTATGACATTTCTGATCCGAGGGATTCGATACCGGATCAGTCTGATGGAGCTTTGTGGGATCTATGGCTTCTCTGACCATCCCACAGGCGTTCTCCTTCCCTCTCAGTGGACCCATATGAGGACATTCTGGTCCAAGTTCGGGAATGGAGTCTATGATAGCAAGACCAGCACGCAGACAGAGGTTAGACATCCGGTTTTGAGGTACCTTCTGCGCCTCTTTGGTCATACTATTCTGTGCAAGTCTGCGCCCAACAAGACTCGAGTTAGCGAGCTGATTCTCCTTTACTACGGACTTTATGAGATGCTGGATGATTCGATACCAGTTGATAGTATGGTTCGCGCCAATTTAGGTGCTGTTTTCGCTGAGCATTTGGTCTCATTAAAGACCAAGCCATTTACCAGTCCAGGGGAGAAGACTGAGAGTGTGGGCAGCTTGTTGACACCGATCTTCCATCATTTCCAGATCGATGTTACCCCTTGCAGTCTGCGCAGTGATAGATCGCTTATGGATGAGCAGTATCTGCGCCATGTCACTTGGATGAAGACTGGAGTTGTCTGGACTTTCACTACTACTTTTGGAGAGTATGTTGGCATTAAGTTGCCACAGAGAGCACTCACTACTATCCAGACAGACCCACGCCAGCTATTCTTCATGCCAGCACAGACTCTTCTGCGCCCTGCTAGAGCTGCTACAGCTGGTCCCTCTGCTTCTACTGCTGCTGCTACTGATGCTGGACCTTCTACACGCCAGAGTGACTCTTCTGCTGCCTTCAGGCGTCCTCCACGCCCACAGACACCCATGGATATGGCTGCTTTTCAGGAGTATGTCATTGATAGCTTTGAGGGACTCTGGGATGCTGTTGCTACACTTAGCAACTGTGGTTGTGTCCGCCCCCACTACACTACTGAGCCTTGTGAGGATGAGGATTGAGGCTTCATTATCTGGTTACTTGTTCCTTTTTCCTTTTTTATTTTTCTTTCTCTTGAGTCATTTTTATGTTTCTTTTGAGTCAGTTGTCAGTTTCTTTGATGATGTTTTGTGAGATTGTTGAACCAGGTTATTATTGCTATGTTTGGATGTTGTTAATTATGTGTTTGAATGCTCAAAAAGTCTAACTTCCGAGTACACATGCAAACACTTCGTTAATTAACATCTAACATAAGATTTATGCAATACAGGTCGTGGTGACGCTCGTCACCTGATTGGTGACGCTCGTCACCCGACCCCACGCGAGGTAACACTTTTCTGACTTAGTTTTTCGACTTCTGATTCATTTTTCTGACCAACTCTTGGCTTAATAACACTGAGGACAGTGTTGTTTAAGTCTGGGGGAGGTGGTTACTGACGTTGTGTGCTTTGTGTCATGTTTATAGAGTCTTAAAGTTGAGTCAAAAACCTGTTTTTCTAGAGTCAAATTTTTTTTTTTTTTTTGAAACTGTTAGTTTTTCTTGGAACTAGCCATAGGACGTTTTTGCTGATAAGAACCATTGCCACAGTAGTTGATTACAAGTCTTACTAAGTTGAAAGTCATAGGTAGATCAGTCTAGCAATGAAAGTTTAGGTTCTTAGAGAATCTGGAAAATTTGCTGTTAGCTCCACCTTAATGAACTTTAAATTTCTTGTCCTGGTGATTGATTCTTATTGATCTTGATTCTCTCTTTAAGCAGTGACAATAAGGTTAAGATACAGTCTCTCTTTGATCTTCCCTGATGTAGTTTTTAAAAGATTAAGTCCAAAGAATGGTGCATTCATGACCCTGTCTCCTCACAAGGAACAACAGTAGTGAACACACTCAAGAACCTGTCTCCTCACAAGGAACACAAGTATTGAGTAGCACCATATCTTAGACTGTAAAAGTTGAGAAAAAGAAGTGAAAAATCGAAAATATCCTAAGGAAAAGATCAAGGGAAGAGAAAATAGGAGAGCTGTGTTGAGATTGATTTGTTCAGTTGTTAGGAAGGGAAAAGAATCTGTAAAGTGATTAAGATGATAGAGCCTTGATGAGACTTCACACTTAGATAAAAAATAAGGAGTTGACAGTAGATATTTCGGATTTCTTGAAGGGATTTAGACTGGACTTGAGAGATTTGCTAAGCTTGTGATGATTAGGTAGAAATTTGATCTTGTGTTGACTATGTGGTATGTGGATTCGAAAGCTCTAACTAGTGTGGTGTTTCTGATGACTAACTAACTGTTTTTTGTTTTCAAACCTCAACCCTGTACTCTATCTGATGTTTGCTTGAGGGCAAGCAAAAGCTAAGTCTGGGGGAGTTGATATATCATGGTTTTTATGGTTTTTAACCATGATATAAGTCCTTTTTATTGAGTCTTTTTTGGTCTTTTTAGAGTCCTAGAAGAGTCTTTGCAGGTTAAAGCATGTCTGGAGCATAATTGGAGATATTGGAACCTTTTGGAGCATTTTGAGTTGAAGCCACGAAGTACCAAGATCGAAGCAGAAAGTATTCACTAATGGTGACGATCGTCACCCCATTGGTGACGCTCGTCACCCAGATAGGAAGGAGCGTGGCTATTTGTTAAAAGTATCAAGAAGAATTGCAGAATTGGCCCAGAAGTTTCCTGTATTTACATGAAGACCCCAGATCGTGTTTAACTTCTATTTATTAGGTTTTTCAGCCATTGTTGGCAATTATCTTAGTTTTTGAGAATTCAGAGAGTTAGAGAGAGATTTTATTCAGAGCTTTTTGGGGAGACAAATCTTG
Source organism: Thlaspi arvense (assembly GCA_911865555.2). Classification (NCBI taxonomy): domain Eukaryota; kingdom Viridiplantae; phylum Streptophyta; class Magnoliopsida; order Brassicales; family Brassicaceae; genus Thlaspi; species Thlaspi arvense. The sequence goes on along the minus strand of OU466862.2, from coordinate 9,773,831 downwards.
TACTCTTTAGAGAAGATTTCGAACCCCCTTTGTTTTCTACTCTTTCTCTTAATGCAATTTTATTCAGTTATGTTTTGTGATCTCATAATCATGTCTGAGTAAACTGCTAGTTAAGTTAGGGTTTTTCAAAGGTTGATGAAAAGAGTGTAGAATCGCTATCTGTTAGGAATATCTCATGGTTTTTCATCTCTGCTTGCTTTATAATCGAATTTCTGAGACACATCATCTAGGAATCCGAAAATCATAGGTTGTTAAATATATGTGAGAGCATTATTCATAACCTGAACTAGTATTTGATGAGCAAAACAACTTAGTACAAAGAGATTTGGCTTAGGAGTTTTGTAAACAATTGAATCTGATCATTCCTGCATACTTAGGTTGTTAGGGTTTGCAAAGAGATTTGAAACTCTGTGATCTAGGTATAGATAACTTCTGCAATGAGAATTGATTAGTTATGCATTAGAGATTCATGTTTAAAACGGTTCTTAATCATTCCTGATACCCTGCATTCTACATTCTTGGATTCATACCTGCGAATTACCCTAGCTTAGCGCTTTTAGTCTTCCTGAACTTAGAACATATCATACCATCGTTTGCTTATTTCTAATTATTCATTCACATTACATACATCATATTTTGCTTAGCTTAGTCCAAATCTATAATTGATAGTGTAGTTAGCATTACTCTCTTGGGATTTCGATACCCCTTATACTACATCTGCTTTTGCTGTGCACTTGCAGTAGTTTTATTTGGGTAAAACCTGACCCTATCAAGAAACTATATCACAAACAACACTATCTTGATATTTTCCTATACTGAATGGTATAACAGCTTGCTCATTGGTTTTTAATTCAACCTTGTCATCGCGCCACCGTAGCCTATAGGGCCGTGGTGTTTAGTTCTCTCAAGGTGAAGTTCCTCAACCATATGAGTGCTTGCCACGTTAGTGCAAGAACCACCATCAATGATTAGGTTACATACCTTGCCTTGTACGGTACAGCGTGTGTGGAATATGTTTTCTCTTTGCATCAGCTCGGCTGGTTCCACCATTGTGCTAAGTATACGCCATGTAACAAGGAGCTCTCCTGAGTCAGGGTACTCAATATCTCCAAACTCATCAAGTGGTTCAGCTTCTGCCTCGTCTTGAGACTCATATTCTCCGGTCTCCGTTAAGAGCATGACACGCTGGTTCGTACATTCCCTCGCCATATGTCCCCTGCCTCTACACTTCAAACATGTTATATCTCTGGAACGTTGAAGGTTAGTGGACTTGCCTGCTTCAGGGCGGTCGTCTTTGGTGGTGTCTGAGCTTTTCCATTTGTACCGCGAGTCTATCTTAATCCCATTTCCTTTGTCTACTGGTTTGTTGGTGTTGGGGTTCCATGGCGTCTGAGGTTTGCTCCGAATCGTACTGGTCTTTCGCTTGATGTGTTGTTCTACTTGTATAGCTAGATGGAAGAGGTCTTGGAAATCTTGGTAGACTTGTCTTTCTACTTTGCGGCTGATTCGTTCTTGTAAGCCAACTATGAATTGTGCCATCAAAGCTTCTCCATCATCATGAAGCTCCACGCGATTCCTCAAGCGCCCAAACTCTTCATAATATTCTTCTACTGACCTAGTTCCCTGTTTAAGAGCACGAAACTTGCGCTGTAAGTCTCTATTGAAATGGGGAGGGATATACCTTTGGCGCATAATATCTTTCATGTCTAGCCATGAGTCAATGGCTCTTTGACGGTTTCGCCTTCGGTCAGCTACGGTTCTATCCCATCAGATGAGGGCATTGTCAGTAAGTTGAGCAACAGCTAAGGCTATTCTCTTGTGGTTGGGATGATCATAATAGTAAAAGAGGTGATCCATCCTCTTTTCCCACTCAAGATAAGCCTCTGGGTCCACCTTTCCAGCAAAGCTTGGTGCGGTAAGTTTGATGTGGCTCTAGTGTTGTCTCTGGTGGTAGTTGTCATCTTCTTCGTCTCCATATTCATTCTTTGGTATACGTCTTCTTCTCCCTTGCTTAGTTGGTAAAGGCGGGTCATCATCATCATCTTGTGAATCATTGTTATCACCTTGTATATCACCGTTTGGTTCGTTGATGTATATGCCATTACCCCTATTGTTGTGGCCGGTGTTTTGTGTGTTGCCAAGGGCAGTGTTGGGCCCTCGGCCTCCCCCATTCCTGACTGGCTGTAAGGGGGGTCGTGGAGCTTGTTCTACACGGGTAAGACGGTCACCGATCTCTTGTCTAAAAGCTCGGAACTCTTCTCTCATCATGGCCATCATAAGGGTGGTGGGGTCTTGAGCATTACTGGACTCTTCTCCCATCGCTTACCTTAGACTATACACGAAACAAACAAAAGATTGGGTTAAGAATAGCCTTTTAATTCAAAGGACAAAAGTTTGTACTAAGAATGATATAAAGACCAACTTTAAAAGATATGGAAAACTTTGTTTATGTTTTTTTTTGTATAATTTAGAAATAAAGAGTCGAAAATAAAAATGGAAACTGCAATTAATGGTGATGGAAAACAGAATTTTTTTTGACTTTTTCGGTTTTAAAAATGTAAACTAGATGAATAAAAAATAAATTAGATCAAGAGATTAAAAGCAAATAGAGTTATGTATGCAATTTTTTTTTTTTAATAAAGATGCAAACACGAATCAAAGTAGAAAAACAATGCAAAAAGATTGATAGGATGGATAGATACAACCTTGCTGAAGGAATTTCAGCTCTGATACCAAAAATGATACAAGCACTGGGGGGTTAGGGAAATGGGACGAGGACTTGACCAAAAAGCCGAGGAACTCGGGCTAAAGAATCAAGGTTTGGGGACGGAACGTGAGTATGATGGTCGGTTCGAGGCATGATGATGGACGGTACGGGTGGGACGGTATGAATGGTACGGTTGGTACGATGCGGGACAATGGTATCGTAATGTGGGATAAGGGTGGTACGATGGCGTGACGATGGTATCGTAATGCGGGACGATGGTGGTACGATGGCGTGACGATGGTATCGTAATGTGGGACGATGGTGGTACGATGGTGGTACGATGGCATGATGATGGAATGGTACGATGGAATGGTACGGCGTGACGATGATTTTTGGTCGAGAGGCCGAGGAACTCAGATGATCTAACCGGGGGTTAAGCAGACCAAATGGGATGTCTGATGGATCGAAGTGTACCACAAAGGCGATGAGAGGACCTTTGATACAACACAGTTTCTCTTTGGTTTTGGAGGGCTGGTCTCGACAAAATCAAAGAAGAGATAACACAAGTTTTGAATACAAACTTTGTGAAAGAAAATTTCGGTTCTTTATTAAAATCAAGGTGATGATACACGGCTGCTGTAAGAGGGGACCTTATAAGGTGGTCCGAACAGCTTTGCCCTTCTAGGGGACTTGAAGCAAAATTACATTTTAATGAAAACAAAAATAATGGAATGAAAATGCGAAAATGGTGGCTAACAATGCCTTAGCTAATTAAAGGAAATTAAATCAAAGGGTCGCTAAAATCAATCATAAGGAGAAATCATAAAAGGTTAGTCAAAAGAAATAATATGAATTGACGAAAACAAAGACTTACCTTCTTTGGTTTAGAGCGTGAAATAAGTGTGATGTATTTCTCCTTTGACTGTGATTTTGAGTTCTAAGTGTTGTTCCCAAGCGTAGTGATAACAAATAAGTTTGTGCGGGCTTCGTTTGGTATTACGGGCCAGCTTACTTGTGCTTTTGTTGGGTCAGTTACTTCTAAGACATCCAATGCATCATCCCATGTAGCTTTAGCTCTTAAACTTGGGCTTCCCTCCTTAGAATCATTCATGGCTCGTAAAATGGCTTGGTTATATTTGTCTTGAAATGCACGGGCCCGTTGTCTTGTTATGACTCCTTTGTTTGGAACCGGTATGTCCATTTCTTGCATTTGCTGTTCCGTTAAGTCGGGTTCAATTGAGATGTCCTCATCAAGGTGCCAAGTCAAGGGAGCTCCCTGAAGTATGCATATGACCACATAAACACACTTCAAAGGTGTTGCAAATGGCAAGACAAAACAATCAAGAAGCTTGTCAAAATGGCGAAAGGGAAGTTCAAGAAGAACAAGTCCAAATGACATGGAGCTTCTCAACAAAGCCAATGTCATGAGTTTACCTCACACTATGAGGAGCCAGTGCAATAAGAAGAGCCCAATGAAGAGGAGGAAGCAATCTGGATGCCCCAAAGGAGACATTCCTTCCAAGTGCAACAAGATGATCAATGGCCAGCTTGGGAACCAGCTACGGTGTCATCATATGTCCCTATCTCTCAGCCGCCATCAGCATGGGAAGCACCAGCTTACTCTCCTTCTAAAGCTTACACCACTTGGCAGGAGTATGATGCTCAAGGCAACCCAACTCAAGTATAAGCACATTGGCCTAGTTGGGTATCTCCACCTCAAAAAGCATCTTCTTCATAAGAGAGGAGGAGGAACAAGAGAATGGCAAGTCAGTCTCCACAACCAGCAACATCACAATCCTTCATAGATCCAGGAGAGACTGATGAACTCTCTTACTCATCCCACCATTCCGCCCACCACAACTAAGGTACCACATCCTTACGATTGTAAATACCATTGCATTTTTTTAGTTCTTGTAATATATTTCTGTTGTTTCTCTCTCTCATTCTTTTATTACACAAGGGATTGTGTAATTTAAGTGTGGGGGAGGGATTTGGGGTTTGACATTTTTTCTTCTTTTCTTAGGTTTTCTCTTCTTGTATCTTTGAGTCTCATTCATCTCATGCATACATTAAAGTGCATAGAAAAATACAAAACAATTAGAAAATATTGAAAATATTTTTGCATGTTTTGCAAACCAAAAAGAAAGCATATAGTTGCATTGCATTTGTTTAAGATTGAGTCTAGTGTTTGCATATAGGTTGCATTGCATTTGCATAGGGCATGATGATGAATTTTCCTTATAAAATGCTAAGTGTTTAGGATTGATTTAAATGTCTAAGTGGTTAATTGTTTGATGCATCATGAGAAAGTTATAAGTTAAGGGTGAACCATGTTTGAATTGCTAAATTTGATTCTCTCATCTCATACTGAAACCATTTGTTCATTGAAATCAACTCTATCTATTTGAACCTTAACTTGATTTTTAATTATCATGTTTGTGCATTGAAAAGTGAATTCATGACTACCATATACATATTTGGATCATCTTTTTCCTTCCTACCACTCTTGTTGATCCAAGTAGCTGATCCTCATACTTATGGACAGTCGATCCACTCCCTTAACCAACCACCTTTTTGAGCCTAAACACCATTTATGAGAGTTGTGAGGCCTTGCATTCATAATTTTCGAATTTTATCTTGCCAAAAAGTGTTAAGATTAAGGCTGGCAAGGAGAAGCTCTCTTGTAGATATCAGCTTGCATTTTGAGCTTGATTCTACGTTAGGAGTTTGAGATAAAAAGGTGGTGTTAAGTGGTTTGAACTTCATGTTTATATCTTTTTAAGAAGAAGAAGAAGTATGGGATGGTAGTATGGGGGAGTTAGGATTAAATTGTTGTTAAGTAAAGGGAAGAAAAGCTCTAAGTCTTTAAAGTAAAGAGGCGCCAAAAACAGCAAGGATTTGAAAGGTCATTCAAAAGAAAAAATCATACCCAAGGCAATCCATCAAAGGTGAAAAATGACGCTTAATCAACAAAAGAAGAGCAAGTCCCAACAAAGAGGATCAACCACACAAGCAAGAAGAAGAAGTCTCCCCACACACGAAGAAGAAGAAGATTGAGTTCTTTGGAAAAGGGTAGATTTAAGGGTTCACTTTGGGTTTAAAGTCTTTAGGATTCATCTTTGGGTTAAGTGTAGAAGAGAGCTTTGACTTGCATGCATAAGTGTGCTTTTACTTTTAGCATTTTGCCTAAGATATAATCATTTTCATTGAGTGATCCCTTGAGTTTTCTAGCCCTTACTTGAATGAGATAATTTTCATCTCATGACCATACCCTAAGACCAAATGTTTTCACTTGATTTGCACAAACATGATTCATGGTTACAAGCTTAATGAATGTTAAAGAGTTGATTGATTTTGCATTTGTCTAGGTTAAGATTTGAGATCATTTTGAAACATGATGAGCATGGCTAAGTTCTTTAAAGTTTGACTCATTGTGTTTTGCATCCTACACTTAGGCACTTAGACATTGACTTCACTTCTTTACCTTAGCATTTTAGGATTTGAGTGCCCACCTTCACACCTCATCTGCCATTTGTCTTAGTTTGATTGCTTGAGGGAAAGCAAAAGGAAAGTGCGGGGTGTTGATATCTGATATACTCATATATTTTGCATATTTAGCATACATTTAGAGTAGTTTTCATGCATACATCTTGCATAATAGGCTAGTTTGCATCATTTATCTCATTTTAGGTCCTAGAGCATTTTGCATTAGCATTTTGCATATTTCTTGCATTCTTGCATCATATTCAGGTTGTTTTGGATACACTGGAGCTATGGAGGGTGCGTGGACATGCTAAGGATCGAAAGGCAGCTTATGGATACTTGGAGGAACTCAGCCATGCAGCAAAGGAACCGAGATCGAGGCGCAGATCGAGCTAGGCAGGTGATATACTCATTTATTTCGCATATTCAGCATGCATTTAGAGTAGGTTTTCATGCATTCATCTTATATTTTAGGCTAGTTTACACCATTTTGTCTCATTTTAGGTCCTAAGTGCATTTTGCATTAGCATTTGCACATTTCTTG